>LR990352.1:5000000-6250000 GCA_905147345.3 Mythimna impura
ATGCCTGTTGGTCTAGTGGTTAGTGATCCTGACTGCTATGCCAGAGGTCGTGGGTTCGATTCCCATCCAAGACAAATGTTTGTGTGATGAGTACGATTATTTGTTCTGTGTTTGGGTGTAATTTATCTATAATATGTGTGTATTTAGAAATATATAAGTATGTTTATCAGTTGTCTAGTACTCATGCCACCAGCTTTGCTTAATATGGGACTAGATAGAGTTTAGTGAAAGTTGGGGAATATTTATTTATTTATTTACTTTACCACGAGCTACTCAGCAAAACTTATTTCAAAAGCTTTTCACAAGAAACTTATCGTTAAACAATAAAGTTAAACCTAACTATTCAGTCTCATGAAATCCAATTGGTAGAAATTAGTTGTTGTAGTGCTCAGATTGGCTATCCGCCATTATAAAGTGCATTACAGACTTCACTTTGTAATCAGCGTCTTTGTGAAGTTATCGAACGATCGCTTTGACGAGACGAAGTATTTTTGTTATAGGACCCAATTTGTATTCGAAAACCAATACATACTCTGGTCTATCGGGTACATTGCCAGTCGACAGCGATGCGGAGGAGTTTCTCGACGCTATTACTTTAGTTTACTTTTAGTTAGTTCTTAAGGGTCTTTGCGGCGATCTCTCGCGCCGGGCCTTGGTACAGGCCATGGTCCGGAGCGAGGAGGAGTGGCAGGCGGTCGCCTCCTTCTGCGAAGCAGTAATGCTAGCAAAGGAGGCGGCCGATCGCGTGAGGCAACGGTCCTCACGCCTAACGGTCCTCACGACGGCGAGCAATGGATGGCTCGCCGTCCGACCGTTCGGTAACCGTCCGGACCGAGCCCAAGTCGTCGACGGCGCGTGTTGTTCCACGCGCGCCTGAGGGTGATGTCAGCAAATCGTAGGGGCCCAGCAGGGTCGAAGCCTACTGGGGCCATGGGTAGTGTGAAAACGCAACCCGGGGCCCTGGGACGAAGGCAACGAAGGAACAGGAGTGGGTTTTTAGTCAGTAAAAGTCTGACACTAACTCCCGCTCCGCCTAAGGGCGGGATTTGTCATTAGATGATTTTCCCACCTTAAAAAAAAGGGGTCTTTATTTTATTTAGTATATTTTTTCATTCGGTAATATGGGGTATATTACCGAATGAAACTTGCAAAACTAAGACATGCATTTAAAATTTGGTGCTTATTTGAGCCGATCTGGTTAATTTAAAGTATGACGACGATGTAAACATGTACAACGCAAGTTTTATTTGTGTTGTAATAGTTTATGTAATGCTTGTCTTAATTTTGTTCATTAAAATCGATCCAGCCGTTCTTGAGTTACTTTGTTTTATGTATGTATATATAAGATTAGAGCGTGAAAAAGATTAAATAACATTTACCAAAATTATAAGTATTCCATTGTATAAGTATTATCATTGTTACATAATTGTTTCATATCTCGAGTAAATGCAATCCAGTCGATGCTGGTGACTCATCACGTTTTGTAAGTGCTCTTGTAATAAACATGGTGTCTTACGACATTGCATCAAGATGGCACGCAGTAGTAATGCCGATTTAATTGACCAAGACTGCTGATCTGAAGCATAATGCTTCAGTTTAGAAGACGATCTTAAGTAAAAACTTCTACCAGTGGATTCACCTGCGTGGTTTTAGCATTCTATGTTATTACTGTAAACAACAACAGCAACATTGCTTATTTATACGTAGGTGTCTAAGTATGTATTCATTTTTTTTCTGTTTGTCTATTTATTAAGTTGCACCTGCCATGTTACGTTTCTGCACCACTCTAAAGGGGTGACCAGATGGTTGTAAACCAACGTCCCAACCAAGGTGACCTTGGTTTATTCGTTTGTTTTGTGTTGCGGCTACATGGATGTAAACCACGCGCCAATACCTTCGGTGGTTGGGAAAACGCGCTTCCCAACCAAGGGCGTTGAAGGTCATGGATTACAACTGCTGTCTACACGGATTGAAACTAGCAAGGTCACCTTGGTTGGGACGTTGGTTTGCAACCGTCTGGTCACCCCTTAGGGTTTACTTGTAAAAAATGCCCAAGGCAGTCCGCCTTTATACAGTGTTATTATTAATAGTGCATAAAGCTTTAGTAAAGAAATAAATAAAGCTATATTACTGTAAAATGTGTTCAGTCATTTGAATGTGAAGGAGTTAGAGTCTAAACACAAAACTGCGATGCAACGCATCGCAAGAACTTGCGAATTGATCCGCATGGTAATTTGAACAGATGCTTGCCACTCGAAATCGTCGAACAGGCGTCGTGTCAGTTTGCATTGCAGTTTTGTTTGGCAAATTCATTCGACCAAGACAATGAATTCGGAACTTTATGTTTAGCTTCAGACGTTATATAGATATTACAAGATCTTTACAACCAAGGTCAAAGAAATTTAAAAAAATCAAAATGTTTTATTTCGCATAGGCCTACATGGGCACTTATAAAACGTCAGAAGCTAGTGCACGGTTCCAAATGGTCGTTTCCTATGGAGAAGAACCGGCAAGAAACTCCATGGTTACTCTTTTAAAAAAATCGTTAATTTTACAATATTTCCACATTACAATATTAATAGATATGCAAGGACAGTGTAGACCAGTCAATATGTACCCAAAAGCACAATAAAAATAATCATAATAAAAAGTTGGTCGTAATCTAAGAATTCGCGGAATCTACAGTGTTCTCACATTCACATAATAAAAAAAGAAGCTATATAAAAAAGACTTACCCGATGTATCCCACACGGAGAAATTAACCCTGTAGTCAGCGACTGTACATGAACAGCCATACTTCTCGAAGCCGGTAGGTGTGTACGCCTGGAACAATGAAAAACAGGGTATATTTTATGTTTCTGATAGTTTAACTGCCCCCCTAGCCAAGTTACAACCGTTTCGTTTCGATTCTCTTTTCGTTGATCGCCTCGAGTCGGCCACGCCTCCTATTCCTTTGTTCTGACGTCAATTCAACGCTCAGTCACGTGGTCAGAACAAAGGAATAGGAGGCGTGGCCGACTCGAGGCGATCAACGAAAAGAGAATCGAAACGATACGGTTGTAACTTGGCTAGGGGGGCTGATATTGATGTCAGTGGATCGTCCATAATACTAATTTTAAGTCGTTTGTGGTGTGGGTGCCGACTCATCACTTGGAGACCTTCCTCAAAGGAGAGTTTTGGTCGAAGGGTGTCGTGTATCGACGATTTCGTGGATGAATACAGACCTCGCAGCGAAACACGCCGCCGTCACTTCGTGTGCAATTGTGCAAAGAAGAAAAATAGATTAGTTATTGAATGTTATTATTAATATGTATTAGTGTATTATTTTTAAGATTATTCTATGTATTCTGTCAATGGGTCTTAGTTGTCTGAAACGAAAGAAATAGGCCTACTATGTAATGCATATTTAATTATAGGAATTTTAATCAATTGTATTTACGAAGTTGTTGATGATAATGCTTTAACTAATGACACATCATAAGGCACCGGAAGCTTGTGAACGACAAGCAATGAGTAGCACGCCGTCCAGCCGTCTGCCCCCCTAGCCAAGTTGCAAACGATAAACGTGAACGCTTAGTAATCTCCAATAGATTTTCAACTTTATACCTAAGGGCATAAAGTTGAAAATCTATTAAAGACTACTGAGCGTTAGCGACCGGAACGAACGAAAACACTATGTAATCTTCAATAGATTTTCAACTTTATATCCAATAACATAAAGTTGAAAATCTATTAAAGACTACTGAGAGTTTACGTTTATCGTTTGTGACTTGGCTAGGGGGGCTGGTAATCGACGGACCGTGCCCAAGTTGTCAACAGCGCGTATTCTATGCGCTCCTCAAAGGTAGGGCCGATGCCTGCTAGGGCCGCGAGGATTTTCTGAAAAGGAAACCTTAAGAGGGTCCTTTTTCACTCGCCTATCGTCAACATCAATATATCGGTAACCGGTAACATAAATATCGGTACCAACCCGCACTGGGCCCGCGTGGTGGATTACGGCCCATTCCCTCTCCTAGAGAGGAGGCCTGAGTCCCAACAGTGGGAACATTATAAGGCCGACTATGCTATCGTCAACATCGAGCTTGGTTTAAAAGCTTGTTACTTCATCTAACGCAATTTAGCGCGATCGCAACGCGAAAAAAGAGAGATAACGCCTGAAAACTCTGTTAATGCTGGTAATTCCGTGATTTACTCGAATATTTTACAAAACTTGTTCCAGGAAATAAGTGTTTTTTTTTAAAACTTTTATAAGTTTTTGAAAAAAATTGTCGTCATTAAGAATCTTGATTAAATTTGCAAGGCTTCTATTGTTATACTTTTTTTTACTTTTTAAATTTTTGAGTAAATTATGAAGTGTCAAAATTCATGCAAAATAGCAGATTTTCAGAGGTCTTTACTGGATTAGTTTTACACATTTATAAATTGATTTCAATAGAAGCCTAGATAATATCTACAAGATACTGTTTCTAAAATATCTAATGTAAAATGTGTAATAACGTCATAATCGCGTAAGAGCGGTTGTATGAAAAAGAGTGAAAAAGTATGTCGAGTTACATCCCCTTAATACGCAATGGGCAACTGAAGGTCCTTCTGCTCCACTCAGAGCAGGAGAACTCATTGGATGATAAAACACCTCAAAATAATAATAATAAAGGCACAATTTAAAAAGCTATGGGTGAAAAGTAGGAACGATTAGTGCTGCTACAAGTCCTTGTAACAAATTGTTATAATCTGAAGCCCATAATATGGTCAAGATCATAAAAACACCAATGTAATTACTAAAGTAGTAGATATAATTTCGCAATAAGCTCTTCAAGAGAAAACAGGGTCATAACTTAAATAATCTCAAGCACTCGATATCAAGGCAAGCAGTGAACTTTGAGTCATCTCGAGTAGTAAGTTTCCTAGTATGGAAACATACTACGATTCGCCATATATAGGAACCCGTATTGACAAGATGTCGGAACACTTCAGCTCCGGATTTGACGATGAAGTCCAAATAGAAACGGATCGTTTTTGTCATAAATATTTAGGCCATATGGTTGACGATATTAAATTATGGTTAATTGGATTGTTGAGTAAGTTCTCACGCTATGAAACATGGTCTCGTTAGAGAAATACAATTCAAGATTGAGGTCTGAACTTTATACTCCATAAATACATAATTATATTAATTACTAGCTTTTGACCGTGGCTTCGCCCGTCGCTTCGCCCGTGTACATAAAATTTATATGCCTATGTCACTCAGGAATAAAGCAGCTTTCTATCGGTGTCAAAATTTTAGCAATCGGACCAGTACTTCCAAAGATTACCTCCTACAAACAAAAAAATATAAAAAAAAACTTTTTACCTCTTTATAATATTACTGTAGATAAATACATAATTATATTAATTATTATAATACAAACGTGTCAAACGACTGTTTTGGTATTGATAAGCCTAGCTTATACAATTTATCTAAGGAAGTAATTACTGGGCTGCGTTCAAAAATAACCAGAGTAGCTTCGAGTTGCAACCCAGAGTCGTTCTTTTATAACTCGAGTAACTACCCTAGAGTTAACCCAACTAACTCTAACTTCGAGCAGGGTAGGTTGGTGTAATGACAGTTGCTTGGCATTGACAGTTGAACTCTACGTTCGCGTTCAAAAATGCGAGCTTAGAGTATCTACCCGATGACGTCATTAGAGTTAACTCTAATCTCATTTTTGAACGCAGGGCTGTATAAAATTCTTCCGACTAATAAATTAAAACCAATCCAGTCTAAATCAATATTAATTTAAGATTTTTTATTTAAAGTGTAACTTACCTAATTCATGAAACTATATTGTATACCCAGTTAGAAGAGATTTTTAAATAATATTTAGTTCTTTTTAAGTAAATTGTAGATTTACCTGTTTTATATACTGAAACTTATTTTTAGCACTCTGTAATGCAGAGTCTAGATGACTAATCCTTTCACCACAATGAATCGAACTTAAAGTCATAAATGTATTTACATATAAATCAATAAAATCTACAATGTCCCAAGAAATCTTTCTTTCAAAAACAAAATACACACTAAGAAGATAAATAACTGAACTTCCGTAATAAGTCACGAAAGTCATATTAAAGTTGAAATCTTTCTAGTTCAACAGATGTGTTGAAAATGTCCCACATTTCACCCTTTACCGTTGTTATTCTTCACAACTTTACCTTAACGAGAACCACCCTTGTGAGCGGGTGCTAAGCCGTTGTGTATTTGCTGTTAGCATTATGGGTTATTCTTTTCTCTTTATGTGTTTTTAATATTTTCCTGAACGGTAATGGACTGTGTTGATTTTGACAAAAGCTGTTCATAATGTATTAAGGATATTTTTTTGTTTAAAATCCTCTACAGCTTTTTGAAATCTGTTTGGTTTTATCAGTTTGGGTGAAAAATTTGTAGGTATAATTTATGGTGAGTGCGTACGAACCATAGGCACCGTACAAAACCAAGCGTTTCGCCTCGTCGTTTATACCGCGTACATCGAGGGACTGGAACAATTTCCCTGCTGCTATCTTCCCGTCCGATTATAATTTAGGTGTCTTCAAGGCTAGAGTGAATAGGCTCTCAATAAATTAGTGCGCCTCACCATCAACGATTGCATCACTACTTACCATCAGGTAGGATCGCAGTCAAGCACTAGTTTATATCAATAAAAAAAGGTATGTTGCTTGGAGTAGACTATATCCAACAGTGAACGGTTTTCGTTTGAAATAATGATAATAGGTTTTTTTTTGCGGTGGAAAATTATCCAATGACTTGAGCTTGAGCCGGAGGGCGTGCCAGACTTACTGACTAATACCAAACCTTCAGTTGTCTCTAGCGTTCTAGAACCAAGGGTTTCCTTTTCAGAAATCTAAAATATGGCATCGAAAAACTCCTCCGTATTGCTGTCCATTGTTAATGTTCCCAAAACACAAGCGGCAATGCCACGCCGTATCGTAATGTTTCCTCTATCCAAAGTAAATTTATTTATTTATTTATTTTTTATCCTCACATCGGAACGCCTTGCAGCAATTACACCAATGGAGCACAATTAGTCCAGAATCTGCTACTTTCCAACATCGTGTGCGCAGTGGAATGGTAGTCATCAAAGGAACGGCGCGGCGGAGGGTCACGTCGCTCGCTTACGCAGCATCAGGCCATCGCTCCTCCAGGATTCCACATGCATCAAATCCCATATCGAACACATTTTGAAATGTCAAAGCTCTTTCGATGATTGCATAGGTTGCTTTACTAAAGAAATGATAATAAAAGATATGAAATCTTTACTAAATAGGCTGCAAATAACTCTGGCCAATATGCAAAATAAATGCTACCAAAAGTGGCTTCTACATTTTAAAATGTTTAAAGATCAGATTTGATAATGTAGGTTTTCTGCGCTATCACGATGTTGAAATCCACTATTTATTTTGGTATAAGCCACCAGATGTAGCGTTTACTTACCAGATTTTTACGTATTAGTAAAGACGAAAAAGAAGTGCACTATCTTAGGATTTATTTAAAATCTTGTATTACATTAAATTCCTCCTATTTATATCAATCGTCCGAGTGTCTTCGCAAGATTCTGCAATACCTCGATCACATTGCAAGGAAAGACGGTGGTAACCTAGAAAAGCTCATCGTGATCGGTGAAGTGATGGGAAAAGGCCTCGTGGGGGCAGCCTAATACGATGGTCCAACCATATATACCAGATAATGGTCGTAATCTAAGAAGAAGAAGATATTTCGCAATAGTTCCCACGAACCGAGGGTTGTCCTTGGGCTAGTGCGCCCAAGGACATAGCGCGTACAGGGATAATCGTCGGTTAGTACCATGTTCCATGAAAAGTGACTAAGGGCCCTCGCCCACGGCGACTTTTTGTAGCGATGCTATCGCGCGTTCGCATCGATACAGTCGCTCACACCACGATTATCAGTCGCGATGCAAACGCGATAATGTCGTGCTTCTGTCGCGATGCAAACGCAATTCAGTAACAACACAAAAAAAATTGTATGTAGAGTGTATCACTTACGCGCCACCTTAGCTCCGTTCTCTCCCCGATGTCGTCCGACACGGTCGCGCGTTTGCATCGATACAGTTGCGATGCTGTAGCGCGTTAGTAGCGAGTTAGCATCACTTCTTTCGCATTTACGAAACGCGCTACAGCATCGCGAGGGGCTTAAGAGGCCGCTGGGAGTTAGCTTCCGCCCCTCCTACACCTTTCAAAGGTCCAGGACAGGAAAAATAAAGATAAACAATATGTGCGAGGCCAAAAGAGTCTCCAACCTCAGCATCTACTACGATATTTAAAAAATCTATCTTTAAATTTTCCACCATTCTCTCATAACTTGCACCATTTTCAAAAGTGCAATGCTCTACAGTTATTGCCAGGGCACCCCGACTTCGTGCAAGAGAGCTCTGAGAGACAAGTCCACGTTCAATGGTTATTTGAGCGGTCAACTATTCAAGCGTATATCGAATTCGCCAGGGTTATAATAATGAGATACTGTTCTTGAATACGAAATCGCGCGTCTCTCTAGTTGTGGAATGAATCTTGAAGAAGTTATTTATGGTAGGTACCTTCTTTGGTGTTTCTGGAAGTGGATTTATGAGTTTTATTTTATCGTGAAAGGAAAAATTACTTACTAAAGGGTAAATTATAGGGTGTTTTAAAAAGAAATACTAGTCAGAGAACGACTTCTTAAAAGGCATTTTTTATTATTGATAGGTGCGCCTCCGTTGAAAAAGGAGGATTGTGTCTGGTCTGGGTAACTGCCCGGTAGTCAATTTTGAACTGTTGAATAATAATATAATAATATTCCACAACTATCACACAACGCCATCTAGTCCCAAACTAAGCAGAGCTTGTGTTATGAGTCGACAACTGATAAACATACTTATATATTTCTAAATACATACTTAGTATAGATAAATTATACCCAGGCACAGAACAAATGGTCGTGCTTATCACACAAACATTTCTCCTGGGTGGGAATCGAACCCACAATAAGTTCTAATCGCGCGGAGAATTAATACCACGACATAGGATTTTGAATTTAGGTCCTTTGTGGTGTCAGAGATGTCGCTACAGTCTGACTTTCCTTCTCGCCCCCACCCACAGCGAGAGGAGCTATTTGATGATATTTCACCTGATAAAAAGAAGTGCATTTCAGTTACTTTATACTGACTCAAGAAATTGACGGGAGCATTGAAGTGCTCTTTCTTGTAATTCTTGACGTTCAAAATTATGTGCTTTCTCAATCCAGTTTGAATAAATAATATTTGATAATTATTTGTTACTAAACATGACAGAATCAAACCATGCTAAACCAAAATCCATTAATCTACTTCTCACAATCACAAAACTTGCTTTGAAATTCCAAATAATTAAGTGAAACTTGTCTCAAACAGTCCAGTCCGTAACAATTAGGCTTTAGACTATACCAAACTAAATTACGAACCTAGATTACTTACATAACCACGAACACGTCAAATCTCGCCAATCTCAGAACCTAGCCCTTTGGCCTCTCAAAGGCTTGCTATCAACCCTCTTGGCGCAATGTCAGGCTGTCACCGCCAGAACCTGGGTGACACGTGTGAGATGATTAATTGTTCTTAATATTATTTGGAACGTGTCAAGCCCTAGGCATGTGTGTTGACCTGGTGACGTAGTTTGGAACGAGATAGGTACCTATAGGTAGGATATAATGGCGATGGAGTTGTTCCCTTAAGGTTGTTCCCAAAAGTCTATGAGTCTATTGTTCTCGAAAAATAAAAGTTCGAACATTAATTCCCAATGAGACCACGTCATTTTAAAATCTACACTAATATTATAAAGAGTTTTTTTTTTGTTTGTAGGAGGTAATCTCTGAAAGTACTTGTCCGATTGTTAAAATTTTTTCACCGATAGAAAGCTGCTTTATTCTTGAGTGACATAGGCTATATTTCATGTAGATACGTGGGCGAAGCCGCGGGCAAAAGCTAGTATTAAACATTTTCTTTCTCTACGAGTCCATGAGAATGTTTGGTACAGTCAGCAGTAAAAGCTTTGATAAGGGATAATGTTTATTATTTCTATGTTTATAAAATAACAGACAATGCATATTTTTATTTCATATACGCAGTACTTATGGAACGGTAAACATTACTTATTCTACATGCATGTCTCCAAAGAGATGAATGGTCATAACTAGGGAATCCAATCCCGCATTAAAATCGCGATCCCGCATCCCTGCGGGATTGAATTCAGCAATCCCCCGGATCCCGCGGGATTGCAGTCGAAAGAAGTCCGGCTGAAATGATGATGATGATGATGACGAATACGGGCAGTATCATAATAGACTCTGACGAAGAAGGTTTAAATGCGCGAGTGGCGTGTGACGGCGTTTTTTATCGGCGTTTAGTGGCCGGTTCGGGCCACAAGAAGCGAGCTACGGTGATTTGTAGCGTGTGGCGGCCAGCGGCGTCAACCGTGTGCGGCGAATCCATATAAAATGTATGAAATCTATGGGAAATATGCCAGTGGCGGCGTTTTGTGGTTGTGGCCGGTAGCCCGTGTGCGGTTACCCTAACAGTCAATCTGTTTTCTTCACAACTAACAGATGAAAATCTAAAATACTTTTGAGATATCTTCACATAGTAACATACTCGTAACACCCACCTTTTTAGCTAAAAATACATTGGAGACAGAAAACAAGTTTATATTTGTGTTTATAGTTGGATATATTGCTATCCCATTTACCCGTTAGCTGTGTATATAGCAAACGAGCAGATTAAGTACATATGTACTTAGTCCGGTGGGTGGAAGCAAACGTTGACCTTACAGAACAGGGATATATTGGGAATAGATGTGACAGTATTCGAATTTCTGTCCCCCTAGCCAAGTTACAACCGTTTCGTTTCGATTCTCTTTTCGTCGATCGCCTCGAGTCGGCCACGCCTCCGTTTTTTTTTTTAATTGATATAAACCAGTGCTTGACTGCGATCCCACCTGATGGTAAGCAGTGGGACAATCATTGATAGTGAGGCGCACCGTTTCCTTTGTTTTGATGTCGTCTCAACGCTCAGTCACGTGGTCAGAACAAAGGAATCGGAGGCGTGGCCGGCTCGAGGCGATCAACGAAAAGAGAATCGAAAAGAAACGGTTGTAACTTGGCTAGGAGGACTGAGGTCCTACCACGAGCTCTTAACGCCATTTTACGACCTAGGGCCTTACCATGACGTGTTAAAATGTCAAGCGTGCGAGCGAGAAAGTGGGATGGAGCTATACACCCTATATAGCTCCATCCCTTTTACAGTTCAGATTAGGTTGTCAAATGGATCACGTTAAGAGCTTGTGCTAGCTATATCAAAAGCCTGATCTAAGGTATTAATTTTTTAGGGGTGGTTTATCATCTTTTTTTTTCTATTATAGGCTCATGATTGACCACTACTTATCTCACCTGAAAGTAAGGCGTCATGTGGTGGTGGCTAGAAGTAACCTATTAACTCTTGACTTAAAGATCCCTAGGTCGTAGTTATCAGGAAACATCGACTCCGGCAAGGAATTCCACTCCTTAGCTGTACGCTCAATGAATGTGTGAATGTGTGACAGATGTGTTGTTGAGTCAGACTTTTGCTGACTAAAACCCTTCTGTGTTTCTTCAATTGCCCTTTGCGTTGCAGGGCTGCGGTGGCTCTTTCAAACCGTGCCGCAGCGTCTTCCCTTTCTGCTAGGGTCGCAGATTTTTCGAAAGTTACCGTTATCCTCGCAAAGGGCAACTGTAGGACCATTGTTGGTTGTCAGTAAACGCCAACTGTCGGGTTTTTACTGACTAAAACCATCTTTCGCTTATTTAGAGCGGGAAACGACAATTGATGATATTCTATGTAAAAAGGAAACCGTCTTCCCCTTCTTTCAACATTAATACTTAACTTTCCTTTATGTATTTCGCTATTTTAACAATGTAACTAAATTATCTAGGTACTTATGTTATTTCGTCGAAGTTTCCTTCGAAAATTTCGCAAGTAATTTAAATATTTCTGGACTCGTATTCTTTACGATAACGACGAAGGGTTACTTAAGTTTCCACTAACATAATTCTGTCATTTGTATTCTAAACTTCGGCGTTTTCTGCCTGTACAATGTTTCTATCTAGGTTTAAAGTGAAATATGGTCCTTTTATCCTCAATTTTCAAGTTTATGGCAAGGAAGACGTCATTGTTAAAAAAAGAGTTCCATTTTTGAACGGTTTTATTTTTAAACTAAGCGGGCAAAAATACCGAGCAACTAACGAAAAAAAAATTAAACAAATTTGAAAAATTCATTCCATTTTCAATGTTGGATACCGTTAATTTTTAGGGTTCCGTACCCAAAGGGTAAAACGGGACCCTATTACTATTCCGCTGTCCGTCCGCCTGTCTGTCCGTCTGTTATCAGGCTGTATACCATGAACCGTGATAGTTATAGACAGTTGAAATTTAAACAGATGATGTATTTCTGTTGCCGACAGAACAACAAATACTAAAACAGAATAAAATAAATATTTATGTGGGCTCCAAGCTCCAACACAACAAACGTGTTATTTTTTTTTTGCCGTTTTTGCTACGGACGGTACGGAACCTTCTCTGCGCGAGTCCGACTCGCACTTGGCCAGTTTTATTTATAATAATTAATTCAACAAATTGAGTTATCGCTGTAATGTACTCACTTTGTCCCCATCATTTTTATTCAAATGGATGGATGAGCTATAACTGCACACTTTCATTATACATTTAAAGTCCCTAACTAAAGGATCTGCGAATCTTATATCCTTGTTAAAAGCAACGACCTGCTGTAACAGGGCAGATGGGAGATAGTGCTTGTTGCACAACTACCCACACTTGCTTGTAATACTTTCTGTTCCACGCTTCACAATGCCGGAGAAACTTCAATTTATTGAAGACTGTATTGTAAGACTTCGTAATGGGCACAGAATAAGAAATAGTGGGGACTTCAGTTTGAATTTGTGTAACAGTTTTTGTTAAAAACAAGATGGCTGCCGTCGTGAGTGTCAGAATTTTAGAATTACGAATAACAATAAATGAATCTGATGAAGACTATAAATAAATTAATGTACAAACTTTATTATTTTTGGAAGATTAAGCTAATGAAATATATGTACCTATCTACCCTATACAGATTTATACAACTAGCGGTCCTCACAGAAGTTGTCTTGTCCAAAAATGGGGTACCTATACTCAGGGCTGGGCAAAATACATGCTTTGCTTTGAAATACAAGTTACAAAATACAGTATTGCAAGTAATTAAAATACAAAATACAAAATATCTTTAAGTAAGGTATTTGAAATGTAAAATACAAAATACTGTATTTTAGCTATTTTTAATTGAAATACAAAATACAAATTACATATTACAAAATAAGTAATCTAGACCAGCATGGGCTGAAAAGTAGAGGAAAACAAGATTAATTTATCAGTAAAACCAGAGTTTCCTTTCATGAACACTAGATTTTTAAATGTACTGTCAGACAAACAGCCTCTTGTTGGAGAGTGAATAAAACCTGCTAAAGAAAACAATCTTTCTTGAAGGTTAAATGTATTTTAATGTTAAAATGTATTTTGAAGCCTCAAGTATTTGAAATACTAATTACAAAATACTTCGCCGTCAGGTATTTGAAATACGAATTACAAATTACATTTTAAGGAAGTAATTGAAATACAAATACCAAATACGTATTTGTATTTCAATTACGTATTTTAATTACAAGTAATTCAAATACTGCCCAACCCTGCCTATACTTAAGAAAAAAAAATGAATACTGATTGCAGCGCTATCTACCTGGTTCATTTGTATTTTCCAACCAACCCCCACCTTTAAATATAAACCCAAAATTACGTTCAGATCCGTCAAACCGTTTAGGAAGAGTTAGATGTCAAACATACTTACGGAAGAATGATATAATGTAATACAATTATAAAGATATAGATTATAATTAATACATGGGTAACACATTTATTTTTATTTAAAAAAATTAATGCTTGATGTGGCCTGCCAAATAAATTGTATTGTCATCAATTGAAAAATAAAATGAAGAATGATGTGTTTGTACAGGTTGTAACGGACATGAATATCTACTTATAATTATTTTAAATACCACTTCTGTTTATAGAAATAAACCAATTCCTTCAAGAAAGTCATAATAATATACGATTTCCGAGAAAGAAATCGGATTTTCCAAATTAATTTTAGTTAGTTACAAGCCTACAACTTTGTGGTACCAACCCGCACTGGGCCCGCGAGGTGGATTACGGCCCATTCCCTCTCCTAGAGAGAGGAGGCCTGAGTCCCAACAGTGGGAACATTAAAAGGCTGAATATGCTTATATATATGCTACAACTTTGTATGTTGCTGTATTTTAGTAGGTAAGTAACTACGGAGTGTCTGAATGGGATTTTTTTTGAATTGACTATATTACTTCCTTGAAGAAAGTGGTTTATATTTATGGGATGTTGCAATATTAAAAATATAGATACTTGTAGTGTTAAGTTTTCAGACAAATTAATGATGAGTTGACTGTGTTCAATATTAATTTTATTGTTAAAATAATATTAGCTTGTTAATATGTAACGTTTACAACACGGATATCTATGGTTTACAATGTAAGATATTTGCACAGGTTTATTTATAATTTGAATTCAGAATTTAAATTTGAAATGCTGGCTATAGAATATGGACGTTGTACGTGCGTTCGTTTTTTAAATACTTATCAATTTTTATTTCGCCCTAAATGGTTACAAAAAAAAAAAAAACGATTCAGTATTATACCTCTTAGCTCTTGTCTTGTATCTTTATGTTTTTTTTTTTATTGAGCTTTGATGTTTTGATGATAATGCTATTATAATTGGCTCAACGTCCGTTCAAGGTTTTATTATATTGGCCGTGATACGAATAAGTCGACAATAGATTGTCGACTTATTTGAAATATGTCATGGGCAATATTGTTAGGGATCTAAATAGGTCACCACAAGCTGAAGAGATGGTTAGAAAAGATGTGATCATTGAGATGTAAACGAAAAAGGAGATCTATATCCTACGCCGACCCAAAAATAATATGACAAGGGTAGGCTGAAGATAGGAATAGGAATAAAATTCTGATAGAATAAGGGTTTTCTAAAATTTCGTTCACTAGGTGGCAGCACTGAGTCTTCCAGGTCTGACTCAGTCCTGTCTAAACGCTTATGTTAATGACATTAGTTAGACATCAACGTCATTTAGGTAGGTAGGTAGGTAAGTACCTATACGTTTTCAAAAGTAGAAGACCTCTCGGCTAAGTGGCGCCATCTGGCGGTGTGAATTTTCCGGAATAGCTTCATCTTTCTGATCTGACTGATCGATTATTTGACAATTCAATAATACCTGCTAAGGGTTAATTGAAATAAAAGCTGTGACTTAAATTGAGGGTTTAGCTATAGATTGATTTTTCCTGGCGATAGTTATTAAAATTCAAGAACATGGCAAGGTCGTTGTTTGTGTGGTGCGACGTGCGAAATGCGATTACAATGTTTTTATTGCATCATAAAAAGTATATCACGAAGATATTGATAATGAACCGCTATTTTGCAATAGCTGTCAGTATCCCGTATGGTCTAGTGGCTAGGATACCTGGCTTTCACCCAGGAGGCTCGGGTTCGATTCCCGGTACGGGAAACTCTTTTTGCGTTGTTACCATTTTGTTTTTGTAATCTTTTGCTTCCATTCTAGTCTGTTAACGGCTAGTTTTTTGATCTCATTGATTCTCATTGGTTGAAACCAATTAAAAAATAAAAATATGTATCTAATAGAAAATTCAAAAATAAAAATATAAATATTATTAATAACGCATTTTACCGAAATTTAAGACAGCTTGATCAATGGTCTAAAATAAACGACTATTAGTCAAGAAAGAAGAATGAAATATATAGTAATTTTAAACTAATTTTAATTATTTTAACTATTGCATTGGTATTAGGGAATCCAATCCCGCATCAAAATCGCGATACCGCAAGCCTGCGGGATTGAAGTCGGCAATCCCGCGGATCCCACGGGATTTGCGGGATTAGACTTTTTAAACAGCTATCAATTTGTTTTGAGTAGTAATATAAAAGAAATAAAAACAAGTTAATTTCAAAATGATTATAATTATCTAGAATTAATAATAATGAAGTTGAAGAACATTAACTCTCCTTTTTCGGGGAAATCGTGTATTAAATGTTGGATATCCCTTTCGAAGATGTCCTCCTCCCCCGAAATTATGGGAGACCTTAAGTCCTCCCAGAAATTAAGTCTCGCGGGAAAATATAAAGTAGCTTTAGTTACCCATTATAACATTAACTATATCCGACTAAAAGTCCCGTCATATTTTGTTTAACCGTTTCGAAGACGTAGGAATTTCGTAGTTTTGAAATCCATAGTCAAACCAATAGACAGACAAAAATTTAAATAAAAAATGCATTATTGTTATAGGTATTGAATATGCTTTCACATGCATTCAATAAAAAATGTTATTTTGATATTGCATTTTGGAGAGTGTGCGCGGGAATTGCATGACTTGATTCCGCCATCTCCTTTCTACCATCGGACAACCCGACGTACGGCGAGTATCCACCCTTACGTTGGTGAAAATTCAACGGTACGGACTAAGCGTTTCGCTTCGTCGTTTATACCGCGTACATCGAAGGACTGGAACAATTTGCCTGCTGCGGTCTTCCCGTCCAACTATAATTTAGGTGCCTTCAAGGCTAGAGTGAATAGGCTCTTAATAAACTAGTGCGCCTCACCATCAATGATTGCATCACTGCTTACCATCAGGTGGGATCCAGTCAAGCACTGGTTTATATCAAATAAAAAAATATATATTATAAATATAAACTGTCACTAGTTGCGTACAATTTCTACAGAAAACGTAGCGTTCCGTGGAAAATTTTTATAAGCTTGTTATTGAGGCTATGCTAGGTCTAAAAATAATCAAACCAGCGCGTCAGTCGTCTGAATCCAATTTTCTTCGAAAAAAAAAATCAATTCGGCACACGTGCGGGATCCCGCATGACTAATCCGACATTTCTGATCCCGCAAAAAAAGGTGCGGGATCCCGCATATGCGGGCGTATGCGAAAATGCGCTCGCGGGATTGGATTCCCTAATTGGTATAAATCTACAGATATAGAACCACGGATCAAAAAATTGTCCCTTACTTACGCACTAATCAGTGAATTTGAATTACATACTTTTTGTGTAAACCAGGGTTAACTTCCAAATTAGTTGATAACACGAGGTTTATTATTAACGAATATTTTTTTATTTTTGATAGCCTATCAAGCTTCGCGCTTGACCGCTATCTCACCTGATGAAAAGCGACGATGCGGTCGACGATAGAGCGCGGCGCTTACCTAGAAGTAACCTATTCACTCTTGACTTAAAGATTCCCGGGTTGTAGCCATCAGTAAACACAGATTCCGGCAAGGAATTCCACTCCTTAGCTGTACGCACAATGAATGAAATAATACATAACGGGCCCGAGTTAGCAATTTACTCATCGTCATCATCATCATTTCAGCTGAAAGACGTCCAGTGTTGGACATAGGTCTCCTCCAAGTGTCGCCATAACGACCGGTCCTGTGCGTTTCGCATCGGTTCACCTTGTTTTTCGTGTTTGTTTTCCGGTCGATTAGACTGCCCAATATTGTGGCATTGTATACAGATGCATGTCAAGAAGTAATATGCGTAAAGAAAGAAAGAAAGAAAGAAAGAAAGAAAGAAAGAAAGAAAGAAAGAAAGAAAGAAAGAAAGAAAGAAAGAAAGAAAGAAAGAAAGAAAGAAAGAAAGAAAGAAAGAAAGAAAGAAACAAAGAAAGAAAAATATTTATTTGGTACACGTACACAGATACACACAATGTAGTAGCGTAGTTAATTGTATCTACTAACAAAAATATGGATCTGCTGTGTCTGAGACAAATAAATTATTATTATTAACTCGGATTTAATAAAAAACCCAAGTTTTCGCAAGCGGGCTTAAGTAATAATTTCCGTAACTAATCTTTGTAACACAATATCATTTCATGGCAGTTAATTTTTAACTTTCTCACGGATGTTCGTCTCAAGAGAGCAGATATATATTAATTATTAAAAAAAATATTCAAAAGTTCCCAAACGTTGACGCAAAAAATCTACCAAATCCATTCCTCATTATTTCACTAAAATGCAAATTTATTATTAAAAAAAAGAGGTTTCAGATTTATAAGTAATCTGAAACCTCTTTTTAAATATTTAAAACTGCGTCGTTTAAATTCTCTGTTGACCGACAAACTTAAATTGAAGAATTTTCTGAACTTAAGAATACTTATTAATTTTCTTCTGTTCTTTGCATTCCATTGGTTAATATTTATTCAACTTTTTAAAATAAAACATCGCGTATTTTAATTGCGTTTGCTAAGTTTTCAACAGCTGTATTGTTTTTCTTATTTTGACTTTGCACGGTTTAGTTGCATTAAGGCTATCATCATCATTTCAGCCGAAAGACACCCACTGTTGGACATAGGCCTCCCCACAATGAATGGTCCTGTGCGTCTCGCTTCCATCGGACTCCCGCAACCCTTACCAGGTCATCGGTCCACCTTGTAGGAGGCCTTCCAACGCTACGTCTTCCGGTACGTGGTCGCCATTCCAGAACCTTTCGGTCCTAACGGCCATCCGTACTGCGAGCAATGCGTCCTGCCCGGCTATATTCACGCTATGTTCTATGCTTCATAGAGGCTATGCCATGTTTAAAATGAGAAGAAAGAAGTGTTTCGCAGCCAATGTATTGAGTCAGTTTTCTCAGCTCCATTTTACCGAGATCCGCCTGGTTCAATGATTCCACATACTTACTGTCCAGTTGTGTAAGTAGACACATAAGAGGCTCCTTTTTCACTCGCCTATCATCAACATCGAGCTTGGTTTCAGAGCTTGTTACTTCATATATCGCAATCCAACGCGATGTTTGACGAAGAGGCAACGCGGAAAAAGAGAGATAACGCCTGAAAACTGTTAGCATTCGGTAATTTCGTGATTTAGGTACTCGAATATTTCACAAAACTTTTTCCAGGAAATACGTGATTTTTTTTAAACCTTTAGAGTTTTTGAAAAAAATTGTTGTCATTCAGAATCTTGATTAAATTTGCAAGGCTTCTATTGTTATATTTTTTTGACAATTTTAATTTTTGAGTATATTAAGAAGTGTGTGTGTGTGGTTTTTAATAGATTAGTTTTACACTAATTGATTTCAATAGAAGCCTAAATAATATCCAAAATAAACTGTGTTTCTGAAATATCTAATGAAAAAGGTGTAATAACGTCATAATAGCGTAAGAGAGGTTGTATGAAAAACAGTGAAAATGTATGTCGAATTACATGCCCTTAAAAAACAAAACTAAGTACCTAAGTACAATTTTACAACACATTACCTAAGTATGCACAATGCAATCAGTTTGGGAGTACTTAATTAAAACAGCCACTGAACTTCATCCGAAAAAATCCCGCCAAAACATCTTCTGTGTTTTTTACATTCGAGTAGTATTTTATTCACCAAACATTAAAATAAAATTGACACGTATTTCAATTTCAAAAACCCTAAATTATAATCTGTCATAATTTGGCGCCAAAATGATATACCGAGTGCTAACATTTATAAGATAACACACTAAGGAAAGTAACGCATTCAGCCTAAAAATGAGTTTCTCATTCGTTTATTTCTGACGTCTAATTACTCACTATGTCAGTTATCGTGTCAGAATAATATTTATCTACAAAATAATAAACGTTTGGTACCTATTTACCTCAAGTACTATTTCTTATTCAGTGCCTCAAGGCGCTTGGTACCTCAAATTGAGATTTTTCGATCCGTTTTCCTCCATTATCTATCGCAATATTAAGAAATGTTGAAGTTCAGTGCGTTTGTTTCTCTTAGCTTATTGATTTTTCTTTGATTTTGGTCTAAAAACCATTTCAAAACATCTCAATTCAATTTTCCGAGTTCGTTTTATTTGTTTAGACGCCCTAATCTTTTAATAGGTATGTTTTTTTTTGCGAAGAATGCTACGAAATAGGCCTTTTTAAATTATTATAAAAACTCATTTACCCAGTTATTAATTTCTACGAGGCGCGCACTAGATTCCACCTGAAATGTATTTAGGATTTATTTGTCACGTCACCTAGTCCCTTAATTCGTAGGTAGCAGTGACGGATTAAGACTACTTGATGCCCTAAGCAATCTACGCCTGTGGGCCCCCCCTATCCATATGTCAACTAGAATCGGTCTTTAAACCTTTACCGCCTAAAAACATTAGTTTTTTGTAAAATAAGGTGACGAGATGTAACGTACCTTAGAAGTGGAGTAGGTGCGACAACAATAAAAACTAAAGCATAATTTATTTATTAGGGGTTAAAGTATGAAATTGCCGATTTGTACTGAAAAATTGAAATTCGTTTTTTGAGAAGAAAACTTTTTATCACGTAGAAAATTGTCCAAACCACGAGAAAAAATATGGTAGTCCGTTGGAGCAAGGTCTGGCAAATACGGAGGGTGACGAATGGTTTCTAATTGCAGTTCCTGTAGAGTTAAAACGGTTTCTCGTGCTGTATGAGGTCTCGCGTTATCATGGAGCAATAATGGTGATGATCGATTCATGAGTCGGGGCTGTTTCACTGCTAGTTTAGCTATCATTGTTCGGAGTTCGGCACAGTAGTCATCTGCCGTTATTGCTTAACCCGATCGGAAAAAACTATAGTGAATAACATCATGCTGGGACCACCAAACAGTTACCATTACCTTTTTATTCGTAAACTTTGCGCAAGTGTCCTAAAGACACTGTTGCGGCGTTTGACCTGGGGTCAGCCATTGCATTTTTCGCTTACGGTTATCGTAAAGGATCCACTTTTCATCACATGTCACAATTCGATCCAATATTCCTTCATTTCTGTATCGATTCAACAAGGCAACATAAGTTTCAACACGCGTTTCTTTCTGCAGATAAGTCAAATCATGAGGCACCCATTTTTCATATTTTTTTATTGTTGGTAAGGTAACGTTATACCATGCCGCTAATTCCTGGGTAGTTTGGCTCGGATCGGCTTCCACCATCTCTTTCAATTCATTGTTATTCACCTGTGTGGGTCTTCCACGTGGTTCGTTCTTCAAATCAAAGTTTCCATCACGAAAGCTTTTAAACCAAAATCGCACGGTGCGTTCATTAGCTGTCCCCTCTCCAAACGCAACATTGATATTGCGAGCTGTTTCTGCTGCGTTAGTTCCGCGTCGGAACTCATTCGGTATTCAAAAATCACTCGAATTTTCGAAGTACTTATCCATCTTTATTGTCTAAGCTGAATAAAAAAAAACTGAAAGTCGATACTTACGGGGTTACCATGACGTTCAAAGTAAGATTGTTTCATTCTTATTTCAGTGTGGGTAAGAGACAGAGCTATACAGGTTGTCTAGCGACATCTCTTACCCACACTGGAAATAAGAATGAAACAATCTTACTTTAAACGTCATGGTACAGGTCTTAATCGAATGTTGCACATTTTTTAACCGACTACCATTAAAGGAGGAGGTTATCAATTCGGTTGTATTTTATTTTTTTATGTTTATTACCTCAGAACTCCGTCGTTTATGGACCGATTGGCAATTTCTTTTTCCCCTTAGAGGATATGCTTCCAGATTGGTCCAGTTTTCAAAATCCAGTTTTCCTGATGAATCCATGAGGAATCGAGGGAACTCCTTAAATATTTTAGGCAACCATATAGTTATTTTGATATTTTAGCATTTAGAGTCAAAAAGTAACATTTGATGAAGTGGAACTGATGAAGAAGACCAGAAATGGCCAACGGAACTTCATACTCACATAGATATCACAATGAAGATAGTTAAGCGACTATGTCAATACAAATAAATAAATGGTTCTGTACCTATAGTTATGTTGAAAATTATACTCGAAGTGAACTGATGATGATGATGGAGCTGGAAGGTAGGCACTGGAACTCCTTAATTAATCAATGTATCCTAGCCGTGTTTGGGCTTATTAGAATTGTCATGCACTGACAACAAACTTGCACTTTGGCTATAAGGTACTATCGAACTGATCTGATGATGGAGCCGGAAGGTAAAAGGTAGACACAGGAACTTCATAATAAAACAATGTAACCTAGCAGTGTTTGGGTTAATTGGAATTGTCATGAAAATAGGCACTCTGGTTATAACTGTATCGCAACTAAAAAGTATGAAATAAAAAACTTAAAAAAAAAAAACAGAAGTCGGTGTTAAATAAGAAACAAAAAATACCGAGAAACACCGACTTCCGAAATTAAAGTTATTTTGATTCTTTTAGTGTTCTTTTTTTAGTGAAAAAAAATAAAATAACCGACTATGTGAAAAAAGTTTCACTCAAAAATCTCAAACCATTAAGGTTTTATGTCAATTCGAAGTATCTATTACAATAAAACGGCAATTTCGTACTTTAACCCCTGTTATTACGTATGCATAGAAGCCGGCCGGCACAATTACTCAAAAAACAAAATATTTGATTGACACAGATTTGCGGGGTAGGGGTGGTTTTTGATTGGCTAATCGCAATTCCGGTGCATTTGAATTACCGAATGCACTAGCGGGCAGCGAGTGGGCAAGCGGGAGCAGGATTATGACTCTAGGTCGGACTCTATGTCAACTGAAAACCCGCGGATTTTTCAAATTAGTCCTAAAAACTTTTTTGGTGTGGTTTTTGGTGACATGAGAGTGAGTCGTGATGCCCTAAGGATGGTTTTTTTTTTGTGTTTCTTCTGGTGCCCCCCCAGACGTGATGCCCTAGGCAATTGCTTAATTTGATTAAGGGTTAATCCGTCACTGGTAGGTAGGTATCCAACATGAATATTCCAAAGTTTGAGAGCGTGCGAAACGGTCCCAAAGTGCGCAAAAGTTTGTTCAATTTAGTTAGACAACCATCTACATATATTTTGAGATTATGAATGTCGGCATAAATTAATCATGTGTTTTATGTTTCAATTTTACCTTAGTTTTCCATGATTTGCAATTGAAACGGAACGGGTTAACTAAATCTGTTCATAAAGTTGTGTCAGATGTATTGAGTAGGTAATAAAACCAATATAATAAAAAAAAATTATGGTAGGTAATTAATTTATTACTTACCTACTTACAAAAAAATGTGTGTAAACTTAAAAAAAATACTACGTGTAACGGAAATCATCATCATCATCATCATCATTTCAGCCGATAGACGTCCACTGCTGGACATAGGCCTCCCCCAAATGTTGCCACAACGAACAGTCCTGTGCGTTTCGCATCCATCGGATTCCCGCAACCTTCACCAGGAACCGTAATGACCGTAATCGTAGGTAACGGAAATGAGTGGTCTTATTTTGAATATTGCATTTGCCAATAGAAATAAATAAAAATATACAAAGCAGTCCATAAAGAAATGAACTACTTCGAGATATTCATTCAATTTTTAATAAAAAACCTTCAGTTGAATAAATAAGACTCATTAAGGACCAATCATAGAATTTCTCGCTAGTTCACATCCTGCTCACTCAAAAAAAAAAAACTTTGCCGCCCATTCAAATCAAAATAGCATTCAAACAATAGACAAAATTATCTATGTCGTCCCGATCAAAATTCAAAGTTCTCCCGGCGCGGCGAGCTGAAAGTCATTTTTATCAATAGCAAAAAATTCTTTGCTAAGAAAATGTCAGCTGGGAGGCGAGTCGTCGATGGCGGTCTGAGTAACCAGTTTACATCGACCTGTCTAGCTGTTTTATTTCTATGGTGAAAGAGATCAATGAATATTGGACATTTGATGGCGGTTCCGTTTTCCAGTTTCTATAGACCTGTCTAGCTGTTCTTTATGTAGGAAATTAAAGTTCAATGAATATTGGTTTTTGATGGTTTGAAGTAACCAGTTTACTGAGACTGGTCTTGATTTTCTAAAGGTGGAAAATACTAGACCAATGAATATTGGTTTTTCAACGTCGATTCGAAGGACCCACCCAGTTTACAGAGACCGGTGTTACAGTTTCTTATGTAAGAAGTAAGAGCTCAGTGTACATTGGTTCTTGTTTAAATGCACAAAGTAATGAATGCATTTGACTGGATGGAAGCGTGGGAAGCATTGGTGGCAAATGAACTGCAATGGCATGGAAGTAATAAGTACTGCACAGCCGGGTAACGGAATGTCTAGTGATTTTTATGTCACAATGAATTGATTAAACATTTGCGCGGGTTTTGTGGAGTGAATGAATTTAATGTGTAGCGATTGGCATCAATGGAATGGATTATTTTTTCAATGGATTATTATTGGGATTATTTCTTTAAAATGAAATAAAATGAATAAAAGCGTGTTTTGAAATTACGTCATAAACTTGTTAATTAAGGCGCGAAGAAATGGTTTTGAAAGTTATTAAAGTAGTTTGAAATGATGAGCTCTTTAAAGTTTAAGAGCTGAGATCTCTTTCAGTTTCTGTTTGAACTCAACTAAAACTTGAATACACTTACAGACATTATTGCTATTGCTGTCTAAAGGTCGACCCTGCCTGGAATAGGCACTGTTGAGTGCACTACGTGAGCTCGCCAAATGGATGTACCAACAAATTCATAAGTTATTTTTGTAGATTTCTGTCTCAAAATGTTTTAATATTTATTTTTTTGTACTTGGTCCCTGTACCTATTAGTAAATTTTTATTCTTATTTTGGTTTAAAAAAATTAATGTCAACAACAGTTTTTTTTACGAGTGTACATGCGCTAAAGTTCGTAGAGCCTATGTTCAGGCTCGCCAAGTTACGTCGGCCGTACTATACGATTAACATTTGTGCGACAAAACTGAACTGCGACTCACCTTAGGGTCAGTTCACAACGAGACGCGACGCGACGCGACACTGCGCGAAGAGCGACTCAAAATATAACGTTATTTACTACACGAAAAGATAGAATGCACCTTTTTGCGACACTTTGAAACTCGAAATCACGCTGGTGTGACAAACAATTGTGCGACAGTAGTTCGACACTACGGGGTAGTGCTACAAACAATTCTATGACTAGTACTTTAGCAAGTAAGTCGAATTAAATTCCACAGTACGTTGGTGCAGTATTACATTAGATTGACACTACCCTGCTTGCCAAGATAGCTCGTTCGACGGGGCTCCTACTTCTAGGTGGTTATAAAAAAAATAACCACGAAGGCTAACGCAGGAGCTCCTCATAACAAAAGTTAAAAATTAAGATTTGTCAAAGAGAAATGGACTGCAGCCTAATAGGATCACGTTAGAAACACCACGCTACGCTCCATAACTCAAGTAGCAGATGTTAGAGAAAAAAAAGCCAGGCTGAAATGGGAGTGGTCTGACCACGACGCACGAATGCACCCGGACAGGTGGGCGAGGATTGTCACTCACTGTACGCCTGAATGAGGTCGACATTGCCGAGAATTGAGATCGACTGCGGAAGGTGGTGTGACAATTTGTCAAAGGGCAATGGAGTGCAGCATAATAGGTGTTAAGCGAATAGATCGCGTGAGAATCATTACCCTGCGCTCCATAATTCAAGTAGCAGATTTCAGGGAATAACAGCCAGGTTGAAGTGGAAATGGGCTGGCCATGTGGCACGAATGTACCCGGACAGGTGGACGAGGATGACAATCCTCATCCACCAAGTTCACTCAGGCTCCCCTAGCCAAGTTACAACCGTTTCGTTTCGGTTCTCTTTTCGTCGATCACCTCGAGTAGGCCACGCCTCCAAATCCTTAATTCTGACGTCATCTCAAAGCTCAGTCACGTGGTCAGTACAAAGGAATAGGAGGCATGGCCGACTCGAGGCGATCAACGAAAAGAGAATCGAAACGAAACGGTTGTAACTTGGCTAGGGGGGCTGAGAGCCACGTTTGAGATCAACCACGGCGAAGGTAGTGTACTGACGATCTGATCATATTCGCGGGGCAAACTTGACCAGAGATCGCCCTAGACAGAGAGGTTTGGAAGCAGAAAAGGAGGGCCTTTGCCCAACAGCAGGACACAAAATAGACTAATAAAAAAAAAACGTAGGTACCTACTGTGTTTTTATGGTATAGAATAAATATATCTATCTATCTATAAAACACTCGAATCGATACTCAATTAGTCTGTTTTATTTTTGATCTATGCGTTGTTCTGTTATTTATGGCCGTGATACCACGACGTGTGATTTACAATGCTGCATATAACGTCACGGTTCAATAAACCAAACACCTAACATAATGTTCACGTAAATCATCTGAAATGTGTGATGTAGTTTCCGCAAATATATTTTAAAGGGGTCATTTAAAATTGTAGAATATTGCCACACGCTTTGATGATTTGTGAGTGGAGATTACGGAATAAATACTTAAATATGGTATCATCATTATTTCCCCCATCCCTTGCTCGAGCCAGCCGACACTGCTGAACTTGTACTCTTCGATTCCCTAAATAATAATCCTTGTTTGATTCAGCCCGTCTTTGTCCTCCCTCAGCGACATCCTAAGCCAAGGTCCGTCAAAACCCCTCAGGGTTTTCTTTTAAAGGTGGGAAATCATCCAATGACTTATCGCGCTCGAAGGTGGAGTGAGAGGGCGTGTCTGACTTTGGTCGAAAAAGAGTTACTTATATAACTTATTTTCGACCAACGTGGCGGTTAAGCGATTTTACCTTTCCACTGTCGATATGTACTACATACAGAGATTATTTTATCCAAACTCAAGCTCAGAGAGACTAATTCAATAACTTTTATTAATCTGCAAATAAACTTTTGTTTTTAAAAACAAAAGTTTATTTGCAGATTAATAATCATTCATCAGATATCAATCATCAATTCACATTCATAAAATCCTGCTCCTCGTTCAAAAAAAGAATCCAAAGACACTCCATAGATAAAGTTACCCGCGCTTTTATCGCCACAAAATCAGTCTGTTTTCTGTTACCCGTTGCGGCTGCGTTCGGGAACAGGGTATGAGCAAAAAGGCTAATCACCACTGCATACACCAATGAGAACAAAACAGGTAAGCGACAGCCAACTTACTGTTCAGTTATTAAATCCTTATCTCGTTGTATTAAAGTCGAATTTTGTGAAGCATGAGTTTTGAAGTAAATTGGCGTAAAGCTCTCTACAGCGTAGATTTAGTTCGGAAACGTTGGAGTGTTTGCGAAGGCAATCAGCACGTACGTTGTGTTGCAGGAGTTTTTTAAAAGCGATTTTATGTAAAATGTAATTATTGTGTCTGCTTCAGTTGCCTTTTAGTGAATAAAAGGATTGCGCTGGAATGATAGTTTTAAATTGAATGGAATTGTTTGACGTAGTTTCAAGCTTGTAATCTGGTTCCTTTATATATTATTTTGTGTTGTGACCAACTAAAATGGCAAATGTTTATCTGACTTTTTATTATCAACTAACTGACCCGGCAAACGTCGTACCGCCCAACAGTCAATGAATGTATTGAATATTGACCGAATGGTGGAATGATGACCAATGTAATTGACAGCTGTCATTTCTCGATGTACTGATTTGGATATTTTACTATTGTTTTTTTTTTTTTTTACGTGATTTTTTTTCCGATATTTTAATAATTTTTCTGCTATTCGGGGTGGAGACTAATCTAATAAAAAGAACGATCATTAAAATCGGTCATTAAAAGTTTTAAATGGTGTAACTAACACGACTTTGTTTTATGTTTATAGATTAAAATTATTTTAGCAGTCCTAAACTCAGATGAGCCAGCTTCTAAAATAAGTATTTGGAGTAAATAACGGTTTTTAGGTAGGTAAGTACACTGGAGTTTAACAAGTACACAATTTCGAATTCTTAATTCAAAAATCTGACGGAAGTAGCTACTTATGTAGGTATGTATTTCACCTCGCAATATTTCTCAGTACACTCTACACCATATGCAATCCACGACCATCGTATCTCCAAGGAGTATTAACTGTTTATCCCACAAAGACTGAATGGAACCAAAACCGGTACTCCCGTGGTTAAGAAGTGATTTATTAGAGGTGCTCCCTAGAATTTGGCACTTAGCGGGAATTCTGGGAAGACGCTTCGTTCAATGGGAGTCTATGGGTGGTATTCGGCTTAGGAGACTTGTAATAGGTTATGGTGTTCCTGTTTATTTATTTCGTTGTCTTCTTGAATATTATTTGCTTAGGTACTTAGAATTTTTAAATCACCAGAGACTTAACAGTTTTATAAAAGAGTTTATTAAAAATCAGTTGTCATAATAGTGTTTTATGTATGGTTTTTATTACAATTTCCAATAGTCGATATAATTAGTTTTTGTCAGAGTTAATGGATGTAAAAAAAAAAGTTTTACGGATTTCAATCTCACTATATTATTATAAAGGCGAAAGTTTATGAGTGTGTGTTTGTAAGTTTGTTCTTCACGCTCGAACGGCTGAATAGATTTCGATGAAACTTAGTAAACGGGTAGATCAAGTCCTGGAATAACACATAGGGTTTTTTTATTCCAGGATTATGTTTCCTTAGGATAATTTTTCAATATCACGTGGGCGAAGCTACTCAGTGGTTAGTAATAAATAGTTTATTAGGTTAGTAATTATTACATACTATATTATATATTATTATTCTCCTTTATTACTTTTAAATACCCACAAATTACATTTTTAAATATTTTTTATACCTAATCACAAAAAAAAAAAACATTTAAAAATATAAAAAATAGTATCCCACCGATAACGGTCAGTTATTATTACTATTATTTACATATTATTATTTTATACTTAGTGGAAGGTGTGTTTCGCTAATATTACGTGAGACGTGTGATCCCAAGCAAGGCAGATATGGAGATACAGTAACTGTAATCTAATCAGACTTTGATTTCAGTCAAGTGGTGACAAGAGACTCGTACCTATCATTAAAACAATATTATTTTATGGATTAGAAATAAATAGAAAAGCTTGTTCGATTGTTCAAAAGAGTTACCAAACGCAAACCTATCAATAAAAAAGAATAACTATGGTATCAAAGATAAGCAAGTAAGTAAGTACAGGGTATCTCCGTATTCAGCAGTCAATTAGTTAAGATTGCATATTCAATCATGTAAATGCAATCAATCACGAAAACCTTGCTGGCTAAGCTAAAATTAAATGAAGAAACTACTTGTAGCTTCGAAGCTTCAACAATTATTTTAAAACGTTTTTTACCAACATAGTATTCGTGGCGCACTGTACCGTTTGACATAAATCTCACTCGGTGTAAACCACCCTTTTGTTACCGTATGGTGTGTACTCGCACTGTATTTACAAAATGCAGCGTTCTAGATCCGTTCGTATTTTGAAATTTAAAACGGGTGTTGCGATTAAAAGAACTTTATCTAGTTGTTGGTTGTTAAATAATAAAAAGACCTTTTCTAATAACCCCTTTAAGTATTTGTACTAATTAAAAATACTGGTGTATTTACCATCATTAAATGCATGAGTAAACCACTAGTTTTTCCATAGATCACCATACACAGCATCGAACCATACACCACAAATTGTAAGCATTCATTCGTGGAATGTCGGCGCCATGTCTTTTTTTTTTAAATGCCGGCTATGCCAGCCAGTATTTATGAGACTAACTTTAAGAATAGAATAATGTTAGTGTGAGTTTCAAGATGAATGTCTGACAAAAATGTTGTGTTAGTGATAAATGACTTTGGTACACACCTACCTATATTTCATTTATGAAATAAAATTTAGCTTGAAATGCCTATTTTAAACTGCTAAAGTAGGTATGGTATAAAATTTGTATACAATAGAATAGAATAAATTTTATTGTATCTATACCAATATAGTAACAAAACCACAGAATAAGAAATAGTACAAGACAAAACTTTAACACAAACTTAAACCTATGGGTAGATACAATACAATGGCGGTCTTATCGCTGATAGCGATATCTAGGTTTATTGAGATTAGATTTTTTTTGTTAGATTTCATAAAATATTAAGAAATTTCAAGAAATGCCCAGGTTGTAAGGGTGTTTAAAACCTTCTAAATTACCCTTTCAAGGGTAGGTATCTATTTCTCGTCGACTGAGATCGACACTGCGTGACCAGAGGACTGACTCGTTCTCTGCCCAAAGAATTACTTTTTCCATTCAACGTGGCAATGTTGACAGTCTTCTGGGCACATTTCCGAATGACAGCGATGACGACACCCGAGTGTATTTTGATTTTGTATCTTTACATAGATACTGTAACGATATCAGGATCTGTAATGCTTCTTGCAATGAAACACTTTTATTTCATTGAATATTTGTATTGCCTTACGCTTAATGACATCACTTTACAACGGTTGCGTCCGAACTGAAAAAACTAGACATTATTTTGTTTTATTCAATTTTTAAACCTATTCTAGAACAACAAAATCCTTAGAAATATATTTTACATGCCAGTTCGCTAACTTACCTCATGCGATCTCCTTTCGATATCACATGAGCTACGCCCCTATGAATAGAAATGTGGAGGCAACAAACATTTATATTCTAAAGAAAACTTTCGAAGGATTAAGCATGACCTACCTATTACCTAACACAGATGTCCCTACCTTTGTGGAATAAACACGCTACCATGGCGAATAGGACACGTGTCACTTATAGATCGCAAACACACTACCATAGCGAATAGGACACGTGTCACTTATAGGTCGCAAACACACTACCCTGGCGCATAGGACACGTGTCACTTATAGGTCGCAAACGCACTACCCTGGCGCATAGGACACGTGTCACTTATAGGTCGCAAACACACTACCCTGGCGCATAGGACACGTGTCACTTATAGGTCGCAAACACACTACCCTGGCGCATAGGACACGTGTCACTTATAGGTCGCAAACACACTACCCTGGCGCATAGGACACGTGTCAGTTATAGGTCGCAAACACACTACCCTGGCGCATAGGACACGTGTCACTTATAGGTCGCAAACGCACTACCCTGGCGCATAGGACACGTGTCACTTATAGGTCGCAAACACACTACCCTGGCGCATAGGACACGTGTCACTTATAGGTCGCAAACACACTACCCTGGCGCATAGGACACGTGTCACTTATAGACAAGAAGCATTACAGATCCTGATACCCGGCGCCTCCACCACTTTGTCGCACTCTGCGACGGTATCAGGATCTGTAATGCTTCTTGCAATGAAACACTTTTATTTCATTGAATATTTGTATTGCCTTACGCGTAATGACACCACTTTACAACGGTTGCGTCCGAACTGAAAAAACTAGACAATATTTTGTTCTATTCAATTTTTAAACCTATTCTAGAACAACAAAATCCTTAGAAATATATTTTACATGCCAGTTCGCTAACTTACCTCATGCGATCTCCTTTCGATATCACAATACCTAGCTACAGTGAATAATAACTGACTATTTAAAAGAAACGTAATTATTTCAGAGAGAGTGAAGACAGAGAAAAAAAGCATTATTAGGTATTTCAGAAAAAAAAAACATGGTTCCTGTGAATGGTCACGGGAGCGCAGCCACGGCATTAACTAGTTTATAAAGTAGTTTAGTACTTTTCTATCAAAACTGCTTAAATCGTGGAAGCCAATAGTAGTGTGAGAATATGTGAACAGATTAATTAATTAATTAAGTAATTTAAGTTTTACGTGAACAAATTAGTTATAGGCGCCGTAAATCCTAGACAACCTTCTCATTAAATTATATATTCTATAATCGAATACGTACTAGGGCTTTGAAGACATAGGTGCTTATGTCATAAATGACATAAGCACCTACTGTTAATTAGGTACTTTAGATACCAACTCTTCCTTGCGTGATCGAATCAGAAATGAAGATATCCGCAGGTTAAAACCCAGGTTGCCGACATAGCACGAAGAATCGCCAAAACTTAAGTGGCAATGGGCAGGGCACATTGTTCGCAGAACAGATGGCCGTTGGGGTCGAAAGATTCTGGAGTGGTGACCGCGTACCGTAAGACGCAGTGTTGGACCGATGACCTGGTGAAGGTTGCGGGAATCTGATGGATGCGACACGCATAGGACCGTTCATTATGGCGATATTTGGGGGAGGCCTATGTCCAGCAGTGGACGTCTATCGGGCTTTTGTCATTGAATACTGTCAGTCTTCTGGGTACGTTTTCAGTGTGCCCAGGTGACAGTGACACCTAATAGCATAGCATAGTCGGCCTTATAATGTTCCCACTGTTGGGACTCAGGCCTCCTCTCTAGGAGAGGAAATGGGCCGTAATCCACCACGCGGGCCCAGTGCGGGTTGGTGGATGTCACATGTCTTAGAATTTTTGGTTCTAGGACATGCCGGTTTCCTCACGATGTTTTCCTTCACCGTTTTGAGAGCAGTGGTGATGAAATAAATTACACAAAGTAATGCGCCTGGCTGGGTTTGAACCCGCGACCTACAACTCGTAAGTCGGGGCCGTTACCACTGGGCCACCACTGCTCTTCAGACACCTAATGGGCCTACCAAACACACACAAGCTTTACCACAGTTTTGCCTGCGCAGCTTGGTTTGTACACGGAACACCGTGTAAAACTGTATGATTTTTACCAACCACACGCATGCAAAACTGTGGTGAAGCTTGTGCGTGTATGGTAGGCCTAGGCCCATAAGTGGAGATGTACTACATAATTAGTTTTTAGATATTTGCAGTTAGTTATTATTTTATTGGTTAAGGTAATACAAATATTTTGTTAGTTTTATGGATTATCACCTAATCCATAAAACTAACAAAATATTTGTTATTGAATGGATAAAGTGAGTACCTAATAATTATATTAGAGGAAGTTTGAAAATGGCTCCACAGGACAGAATGGATGAAAAATACGTGTTGTACTGGCCACAAATAACAGGAAAAAGAAGGAAGAAATATTTTGTAATTTCTCAAAAAACAGAGCAGTGGTGGCCAAGTTGTAAAGGTCCCGAATTACAAGTTTGTAGGTCACGGGTGCAAACTCAGCCAGGTGAATTACTTTGGTAATTTATTTCATCACCACTGCTCTCAAAACGGTTAAGGAAAACATCGTGAGGAAACCGGCATGTCCTAGAACCAAAAAATTCGAAAACATTTGACAACCCGCACTGAGCGCGCGTGGTGGAGTACGGCATTCCCTCTCGTAGAGAGAGGAGGCCTGAGTCCCAGCAGTGAGAACATTAAAAGGCTGATTAGGTATGCTTTATGGTATCTCTGAATTACCAACCTACTATATGAAACTCTAAATGTGTTGTCAAGTAGGTATAAGCTATATATATAAAAGATTTTGGCCTTTAAAAACGACGTGAAGAGAATGCTGAGCCAAAATAATCCATTTTAGTTAACTCTTGATTTCGATTCAATCCAATTGGTGTCCTTGTTTCCCTGATTTTTGCAGAAATTCGAGGTGGGATTTTCTTGACTGATTTTTATGTAAGTGTATTGTATTGTGATCAATCTGCCTGAAGCTATGTCTCCTAAGGATAATACCCGTGGAACGATTATTACAATTTTTTTTGTGAAAGATTCAAAATGTTTATTTCTAACAAACAGCCCTTTTGAATTGTCAAGAAGTCAGTCAGTAAGAAAAATTATGCTATTTGCACATTCCAAAGCGCAGATCTCTATGGAGAAGAATGTACAAGTAACTCCATGGACAGTCTACCATCATGTTATCACTTATTTCTATGTTATTTCAGACGTTCAATAATATTACACTGTTTTTGTATTCTTCCCATGAAAAAAAAAAACTTAATTAATAAATTCAATTACAATTGTCACTAAATTAAATGTCATAGAATATAAATTTTAAAATGTCAATAAATAAAATATCATTGATTAAGACTAAAAAATGACAATAAGTTAAATGGCATGGAAACTAAAAATTCAAATGCTATTAAATAAAAAATAAAATAATAATAATAATGCTGTTGTAATTTAACGATACTACATTCTATTTAAAATATCTGTTATTTATATATTATGCACACCTACCACAGTGTTGCTTTTTTTTTTTATTATGCTATGCTATGCTCTGAAATTGTAAGAACTTCGTAATAAGTACTCTGAGTGTACTAATAAATAATAATGTTATTATTTAAAACAAGACGGAAGTTTCACATCATAATAATGTCAAAGGGAAGTAATGAATAAACTTTCAAATCGAGTTTGTATTTTCATTAATTTTTCCTTTATCGTTACTTTTAGTGAGTTAGAAGTTTTGCTGAAAATGATGAAATTGATATTAGAGCGTCTCTTGTTACCCGACTGCGTGACCTAAAGGAAAGACTTTATAGGTTTTTTTTTTTGTTTTTGGGGTTCGCTCAAAAGGAAAAAAACGGAACCCTTTTAGGATCACTTTGTTGTCCATCGGTCTGTCTGTCTGTCTGTCAAGACCCTTTATCTCGGAAACGCGTGGAGGTATCGAGTTGAAAAAAAAAACCATATACTAAAGTCTGCGGTCCCTTGAAGCTGTGAAAAATTCAAACTACTGAGTTAGCGAAAAAAAAGATACGGATGTTTATGTCGCAAAAAACGTGTATTTCAACACTCTCAAGGCAATCATAATTCATAGGGTACTTCCCGGTGACCTAGAATCCTGAAATTTGGCATGAAGCAAGATCTCATAGCACAAGTATAGTAAAAAATCTGAAAACTGTAAATTTGTAGTTACGTCACAAAAAAAAACTTATTTGCGATTCGGAAAAATCTTCGTAACTCAATTCGGGAATGAAACTGTTTTTATAGGTAAGTTTGTACGGAAACCTCAGTGCGCGAGTCCGACTCGCACTTTGCTGTTTTTATTTTTAATTGTTGTTAGCCTCGAGCTTGACCAATATCTCACCTGATGGAAAGTGAAAATGACAATTGGAGTACACTTGCCTAGAAGTAATCTATTCACTCTTGACTTAAAAATCTCCAGGTTGTAGTTAGGAAACACAGACTCCGACAGGGAATTCCACTCCTTAGCTCCTCTTAGGTTTAAAGTCAGGTAAAGTCTGACACGCCCTTTCGCTCCACCCAGATTGGGAAAAGTTATTTGGTGATTTCCCACCTCAAAGAAAAATAGACTGGGGTAGGCTCCTGATCTAAATGGATACGATGACCTTCGCAACCCAGACGGAGGTCATCGTATCCGATTCTTGAATGACAGAATAATGTCAGTAATCCTATCATTCGTTTAAGCAAACAAATGGTTCTTGGATAGTTTGAAACGATATCTTTTGTGGGTCGCAGATAGATTTCTGAGATAGACTGGCATTGATATGAAACTTGAAGCTTATATGAATTCATTTTAAAAGGAAGATGCTATCTCCTAACAAATGCGAGGAACAGCTAGTAGGTAATATAATATTTCACAACTTTCACATAAGTTTTTTTTTTTTTATAGGTGGGAAAATCATCTTATGACAAATCCCGCTCTTGGGCGGAGCGGGAGATAGTGTCAGACTTTTACTGACTAAAAACCCACTCCTGTTCCTTCGTTGCCTTCGTCCCAGGGGGGTTTCGTTTTCACACTACACATGGCCCCAGTAGGCTTCGACCCTGCTGGGCCCCTACGATTTGCTGACATCTCCCTGAGGCGCGCGCGGAACAATACGCGCCGTCGATGACTTGGGCTCGGTCCGGATGGTTACCGGACGGTCGGACGGCGGGCCACCCATTGCCCGCCGTCCGCAAGCCCGCGCCTACGGTGGCCGGAAATCGGGATCGGAATCCCGGCGGCGGTTGGGGCGTGAGGACCGTTGCCGTTGCCTCACGCGATCGGCCGCCTCCTTTGCTAGCATTACTGCTTCGCAGAAGGAGGCGACCGCCTGCCATTCCTCCTCGCTCCGGACCATGGCCTGTACCAAGGCCCGGCGCGAGAGATCGCCGCCGCCGATCGCCCCCACGAGGACACGGTGTTGCTCTTCCCAAGCGGGGCACACCTCCACCGTGTGCTCCACCGTGTCCTCCGGGCGGTCCACACAGTGGCGACACCCGGGCGTCGCTTCCGCATGAATCCGGTGCAGGAACTTCCCGAACTTTCCGTGTTCGGTGAGAACCTGCGTCATGCGGAAGGTGAGGACGCCGTGAGGTCTTTCCAACCACGCCTCAAAGAGGGGACTTACCGCCATAATTGTGGCGTGCCCAGCACTGGGTCGCGACAGTCGCTGTCGCCATTTCTCCATGAGAACCCGCCGGAGCTCTGTCCGCCATGCTGCGACTTGTCGCGGCAGCGGAGTTTCGCCCCGGCGTTGCATCTCCATGCGCAGATCGTGCATGTGAGCAAGGCCTGTTGCTACCAGATCCCATGGTGGCTGTCCAGCAAGGTGGCTCGCCGCTTCGCGGGAAATCGTCCGGTATCCTCGCACCATCCGTATGGCCATGCCCTCTGGCATGCATTCAGCCGGGCCGCCGGCTGCTTCCGCAGCGCCGGCGCCCATATCGGTGCGCCATAAAGGGCCATGGACCGAACGATTCCCACGTAGAGCCTCCGGCAGGAGGCGTCTGGACCCCCAAGGTTAGGCAGGAGCCGCCCGAGGGCAGCCCCAGTCCGATTTAGTTTGGGAGCCAGACGTCAGAAGTGCTCCTCGAAATCCCATCGGCTGTCGAGAACGAGTCCCAGGTACTTCATCGTTGACCCGACGCCGATGTGGACTCCTCCTACCGTCAGTTGGGAACCCGGTGGTGGCGCGTTCCGAGGGCCGTGAAAGCACATTGCCTCGGACTTGTGCAATGCCACCTCGAGTCCCAACTCCTGGATCCTGCCCACGACTGTCGCAATCCCGCGTGTCGCTAGTTCGACCGCCGCCTGGTACGACTCTCCCTGCGCCAGGACCAGCGTGTCGTCTGCGTAGCAGACCACGCTGACCCCGCCAGGGAGGTCGCCGCGCAGCACGTAGTCGTATCCGATGTTCCACAAGGGCGGCCCTAGTACCGATCCCTGCGGAACACCGCACGACATCTCTCAGCGTTCCCACTCTCCCTGGTGACCAGGGTAGATGATGTACCTGTCCGACAGGTACGCCTCGACCACACGACAGAGGTAGTCGGGCGTCCGGTGATACCGGAGTGCCCTCCTAATGCTACTCCAAGGCAGGGAGTTGAAGGCGTTGGCGATGTCCAAAGACACCGCCACGACACACCTGCCCTGGGACACTGCAGCCCCCGTCGTGAGAGCTCGCACGCGCATGATGGCGTCCACCGTGGAGCGCCTCCTGCGAAACTTTCACATAAGTTGTGAAATATTAGTTGCCTCAGTGTCGCACTGTTGCCCGTGCGCAGTCTCCAATACCTCGCACTTTGGCTGCACTAAATGATCTCTTGGATTCTTATCCAACAAACGATCTGTTTGCAGATGAATGGAAGATGATTTTATTGGTATGTCAGAAGTACTGTGAGAGGAATTGATGTAAGTGCATGTTGTTTATAGCTTAAAACTTTTTGTTTAGTAACTGTAATTGGTTGTTTAACCCTTGTAATTAATTGATTAAATAAATAACGCCATATAGTCCCAAACTAAGCAAAGCTTGTGCTATGAGTACTAAACAACTGATAAACATACTTATATATTTCTAAATACATACTTATAGATAATTTAAATTACACCCAGACACAGAACAAATGATCGTGCTCATTACACAAACATTTGTCCTTGAATTAAATCAATAAAATACTCTAAAACTCAGGAGAGGTTTAGGTAATAGTGAGATACTTTTGAAACTTCATTATTTCCACTAATCTACACTCTCTTGCTACTAATTCTGTAATAAATAAATTAATACCAAATTGCGGTAAGAACGTCTAGACCCATTTCAAGGAATTTCGGCTCCTAGGTACAAAGTTACAAACCATAATGTTTCAGTGTCTATGCCTAACCAACAAATCTTTGAATGAATGAATTATTTGCTTAGAATAAATGGTTTTGATCAAAAAATTAGCATAGCATAGCATAGTCGGCCTTATAATGTTCCCACTGTTGGGACTCAGGCCTCCTCTCTAGGAGAGGGAATGGGCCGTAATCCACCACGCGGGCCCAGTGCGGGTTGGTGGATGTCACATGTCTTCGAATTTTTGGTTCTGGGACATGCCGGTTTCCTCACGATGTTTTCCTTCACCGTTTTGAGAGCAGTGGTGATGAAATAAATTACACAAAGTAATGCGCCTGGCTGGGTTTGAACCCGCGACCTACAACTCGTAAGTCGGGGCCGTTACCACTCGGCCACCACTGATCAAAAAATTACCAATATTTAAACAAGGTATGATTTAGTGCATTCGTTGGGCTTCCGAGACCTTTAACAGCTCTTTGGTCTACCTTGTAGGAGGCCTGTAGCGACATCCATGGCAACATGATATTTTTACGCCTGTTTTCGCTACTCTTTTCAAACGGCTTTGATCTTTAGAAATATGTTTAGCTACACAAAAAAGTTGCTGGTTAAGTGTTCTTCAGAATGTACACAGCATATGTAAATCAATCAATATTTCGCAAAGAAAATGGTTTTACAGGTCAAGTCAGTCAGTCAGTCAAGTCTGCTATTTTTATAAATTCGCCATTCCAACACGATCCCATTGACATTTTGCTAAAAGTTCGTAACTGCTTATTCATAATGATCGATCAATGGTCTCGTAATAGAGTTGTGGTAGAATGACAATATCGAGCTTATTAAAAGCAATGTCTGTAAAATAACGTTCTAATAGTAGATCACTGATCAAAGGAACTGTAAAAATTTTAGCAGGTTACCGCATACGTCAGACATTCATTTGTCAATATGTACGAGATTACCATTATAAGCCACTTCTTTCAATGGAGTGTCAGTAGTTGACCATTGGAAAGTCATAATGACGACATTATAAGTAGATTACCAAACTTATCAAAATCAACGATTATTTTATTTATTTATTTATTGGCACACCAACAGCATTGCATACAGGATTTTTTGTGAAAAATAATATTAAAATTTAGTATCGGGTATGCATGCTTATTATAGGTATGCACAGCTTACACCATGTTAGGTATGACATTAATTGTTATGAGATAAAAAAAATATTATCACAAAAATTAAACATACAAAATGAAAAATATGAAATCAATGATAAACCATTCTGACACTATTGTAATATGACTTCAGGCCCTGATGTTCAAAGGACTATGCGCCTTAAAGGAAGGATGTTTAATTTTTTATTAACTTCAAAGAATTTTATGGAAATACTTGAGGAAACTTGAGCCCTACTTATCCCACACTCAAATGAACTAAGCAGTCGTGTCTCCAACGGTACATACTTTCGTTTTAAAACAAATTAAGAACTTTCTTCTAACAAACATTTCACTTAGTATTTTGTCTCGTTCTTTTAATTTTGTTTTTATCTGCTTTCTCTTTCTTTCTTTTTAATACGTATTTTGAGTTGGTTGATTTTATGGCATTATGTTGATTTATAAAATATTAACTGGTACCAGCGGTTTCACCCGCATAGCATAGCATAGTCGGCCTTATGATGTTCCCACTGCTGGGATAGGTCTCCTCTCTACGAGAGGGGATGGGCTGTAATCCACCACGCGGGCCCAGTGCGGGTTGGTAGATGTCACATGTCTTCGATTTTTTGGTTCTAGGACATGCCGGTTTCCTCACGGTGATAGCCCTCATGATAGTAGAAAATTACCTGAAAAGAGCATATTCCCTGGATAAAAGGTACCCTGGGTGCTATTGAAGGATATGGTCTACCCTTGTACCAAGTTTCATAAAAATCCGTTCAGCCGTTCGAGCGTGCCCCCACCAAGGCGAGCAAAAAGTGGCATTAACAAACTTACACACACAAACTTACCCCTTTATAATATTAGGGTGATGTTTTTTTTTCTTTTGAATATTCTGAAATTTTATAATCAGATTTATATGATAGAAGAAAATTTTTAGTGAAGTTAAATAGATTTTCATACATTTATTAACGCTGTAGGAGTTTTTTTTTAGACTTTCGACTGGCCTGGTTCTAGTGGTTAGTGGCCCTGACTGCTATGTCGGAGGTCGTGGGTTCGATTCCAACCCAGGACAACTGTTTGTGTGATGAGCACGATCATTTGTTCTGTTAGGTGTAATTTATCTTTAATATGTATGTATTTAGAAATATATAAGAATGTTTATCAGTTGTCTAGTACTCATAACACAAGCTCTGCTTAGCTTGGGACTAGATGACGCTGTGTGATAGTTGTGGAATATTATTATTATTTATTTACACAGTAGGCTTTGCCCACGTAAAAGTAGAAAATATATATAACCTATAGCTCTGAGGGATAGTGCAGCAACATATTAGTGTTAGTATTTTTAGAATCAGCTTAGTAGTTTCAAAGATTACCCCTAAATAAAAACTTACCAAGGACAATGGCAAACACAAACAAAATTTTGTTAAAGTATTTTTTTAGCATCTAGATTAAATTTCTGAATAATTATGTCTTATACATTACTATTATTAGAAGACTGGAATTAAAGATATTCCAATTTAAAGTTGGTAAGATTATTTATATTATGTTAATACTTACATAAGACTTATGAATTTTAAACATGAATAAATACATTCTTGAATGAACGACGTCATGATATTGTCAGATGATTTTCTTAGTGGTGGATCGTTTACCTCTTTGTAATATTAGTAAACATTTATACACAAAAATAACTTCTTAAATAAAAAAAAAAAAACTACAAAACCCACACTATCATCGACAATAATACCATCCATCTTCTCAAAAATTACATTACAGTACAACGTAGTAACAGCTCATGGGTACTTAATTTTATCCTAAAATCTACTAACATTCTTTATCAAAATACTGGACAGGGTAACCAACTTAGAAGAGATAACCGGGACATAATATTACAAGAATTTATGGTCTTACAAGCTTAGGTCGGAGTATTATTAAGATGAAAATACTATTATTCTTACGGAAAATATGTAGTGTCTAGAGCAAAATATGGAACATGTTGTATTTTGTTTGTACTTGGGATAGCTGTTAACGTATATAGGGTGACTGGTAATTAGTATACAATACTTAAACACGTGATTGTGCTCATGATAATCTACAACTTTTACTATGGGAACAAACCTGAAATCGCGAAAAAAAAATTAGCTGTTCAGTACATTTATGTTTGCCTAATGTACTGAACAGCTGATATTTTTTTCGCGATTTCGGCTTTGCTCCCATAATAAAAATTGTTTGTTATCATGAGCACAATCACGTGTTTAAGTATCGTACACTGATTGCCAGTCACCCTATATGTGGTTCGTTATCATCATAATCATTATCATTTGAGCCAAAAGACGTCCACTCTTGGACATAGGCCTCCCGCAAGTGTTGTCTCAACGAACGGTCCTGTGCGTCTCGTATCCATCGAACTCTCGCGACCCTCACTAGGCGGTCCACCTTGTGGGAGGCCTTTCAACGCTGTGTTTTCCAGTGTGCGGTCGCCACTCCAGCCCCCTAAGCCAAGTTACAACCATTTCGTGTCGAATTCCGTTCTCCAATCGGTAACGCCTCGATGTCAGCAATTGTAGAAAACGATAAGTTGGTAGCCATGTTGACGCACCTGAGTCGGCCGCTCGTTCTACAATAACAAAGGATGTAGCTTTGAACTTTGAACATTGTAGAAACATTAAAAATTCATTCTATCATTTTGAACGATGTGAACTTGGCTACGAATTTTCTATTCGTTTGTTCTGACCACGTGACTTAACGTTGAGATGATCTCATTCCCATACATTTGATAAGTTTTCGACTAGCGTTAACGATTGCAGATTATCAACTTGGCTAGGGGTGCTGAACTGTTCAGCCCTATCGACCATCTGTTCTGCGAGCAATGTGCCTGTCGCAACTTCTCCCAGAATGGTAGTAAAGTAAGTAAAGTTATTTGACAATTTCCCACTTCAATAAAAATATTTCATTCTTGAAGGAGCGGTTTTCGACCAGGTAATGTGTAAGAATTAATAAGTTTAATCAAGATCCTTTTGCTATCTCAAATACAATTTAACATTATCAAAATCGCCCAATCGAAGAGCTGTTAAATTCGTAACAAACAAACGAAAACCGACAAATATTTAGGATGAATCTAACCATTTTCTACTTGAGAGATTAATGTGCAATCAGTCGTGTTATTGGTATTGACCAACGTTTTTGTGCTTCATTGGAAGTAAATCCGTTGGAGATATTTCTGTCTTAAATGATGGCCGATCAACTATTTTGTATATTTAGGTTTGGAGGATTGATTTCTATGTTGTGAATTGTGCAAAGTTCTTGGACTGGAACTTTCTGCGCAGTTTTTATTTTTAAATCGGAAATCTGAAACGTTTATTTCAAATAGACCAATTACAGGCACTTTTGAATTGTCAAAATGTCGGTCAGTCAAAAAAAAAAACAGTGAAGCTAAATGGCATGTTCCAAAGCGTAGATCTCTATGGAGAAGAACGTGCAAGAAACTCTGTGGACACTCTTTTAAATCATATTATGACATATTACAACAAAAAGTTTACAGTTTTCAGATTTATTCCTATACTTGTGCTATAAGACCTTGCTTTACGCAACATTTCAGGATTCTAGGTCAACGGGAAGTACCCTATGAATTTTGATTTCCTCGAGAGTGTCGAAATATGCGTTTTTTGAGACATAAACAATCATATCTTTTTTTTTTCGTTAACTTAGAAATTTGATTTTTTTCACATCTTCAAGAGACCATAGACTTGAGTATGTGGTTTTAATTTCAACTCGATACCTCCACGCGTTCCCGAGATAAAGGGTCTTGACAGACAGATAGACAGACGAACGGACAACAAAGTGATCCTATAAGGGTTTCGTTTTTTCCTTTTGAGGTACGGAACCCTAAAAAATATCCCTCGCACCATGACACTTATATCCACTCTTCTTAAAACCTCCTCAGTTGTCTGGAACGGACTCGTGCGGCGCTCACCGGAGTCCTTTCCGTTTACATGTACCCCATAAATCTCACTTATTTGTACACTACGAGGGTGAGGGAGGGTCACTCGAATTCTATCTTTTATGTTGGGTTAAAGGTTTCTTTCTGTGTCATTTGGATGCGTTTCTATTCAATTGGAACTGCCAGTGTAAATCGCAGTTTCAGTCTTAACAAGAAAGAAAAACATTTTATTTGGCCGAAAATTTTTATTTGTTGTACGTCCGTTGCGTCACAACCACAGGTTCGGTTGAAAACCAGCTTCAGGCACTAGTTGTCTGACATTCAAGCTGAACTGGACCTATTTTGGTACCGCCGTGAGGCACACAACTACATTTTTGCTTCTTTTTTTTTATTTTTGTTTCGTGTTTACCTATTGTGTTTGTGCTTTGTGCTGTACCAAATAAATGATTTTTCTTTCTTTCTTTCTTTCTTTCAAAAAAAGGTGCTTTAGGACTAACAAATTATAAGTATACTTTGTGAAAAATATATTTGTGATGATTGGTTGATAGAAGAAGAATAATTCTTCCTAAGTCCAATTGGATTATAACGCGTAATTAAATGCTAAGGGCAACTGAAGTAACAGGCTTGGTTTTAGTCAGTAAAAATCTAAACACTCCCTTCCACTACACTCGAAGCAGGAAAAGATATTTAATGATTTATTTTCCAAAACAAAAGCTAAAAGACGTAACAGCAAGACAAATTGCTGAAAGTCTACAAAAGAGTCATATGTTATCTTTAGGGGAAGATTGAATAAGAAACTTATTTAGTGTACAAAAAAGGAACGAGGCTAGGCATATTATTTACGTTAGAGATAGAGATTTTCTATCAGTAAATGGTAAAAAAAAAACAAGCAAAAACTTAAAAAAATATATTGGAATTGAACCTTCGAACGTAAAATCTAACTATACCAATAAAAAATGGACACGGCTTGTCTAACTTTATGTGGCGATAGATTGGTTCAATTCCAAATTCATGCGATACGCCAGTTTGAATACAGACCTTCGCTAAATTCCGTTCGTCCACAAAGATAAATTTGTCAAGCATCGGACTAAAAGCGCTTTGGAAATTCTCTGAAAAAAAAATATCTTCGTCAGAATGAGAATGATCATGATAGGTCAGAAGGTCAATTCTTTTTAGTTGATTGGTATGGTCTTGGTCACTAGATGTTATGGGCACTTTCAACTTAGTGAAAGTGAAGACAGTCTTTACGAAAGCGGAGACAACGCAACCGAAACGGATCCTAAATGATTGAAAATATTTTTTAAGTGGTGGCCGAGTGGGTCACGGGTGCAAACCCAGCCAGGCGCATTACTTTGTGTAATTTATTTCATCACCACTGCTCTCAAAACGGTGAAGGAAAACATCGTGAGGAAACCGGCATGTCTTAGAACCAAAAAATTCGAAGACATGTGTCATTCACCAACCCGCACTAGGCCCGCGTGGTGGATTACGGCCCATTCCCTCTCCTAGAGAGAGGAGGCCTGAGTCCCAGCAGTGGGAACATTATAAGGCCGACTATGCTATGCTATGCTATAGCCTTTTCGTACTAGCTTGGAGTCAGCTTCATTCTAACCAGATGCGGCTGAATACCTGTGTTTTACATGGAGTGACTGTCTATCAGACCTCCACAACCCAGCTACTGAGCAACACAAGACTCCTTGGATAGACAGATGATGGTCAGACTTTCTGGTATCTGACTAACTGTAACGACTGTCAAAGATCTACAAATGACAACCAGGACCAACAGCTTTACATGCTTTCCGAGGCATGGGGTGTCAGTAAAATCCTAGATAAACTTAGAAAAGTATATAGGGTGACTGGTAATTAGTGACCGATACTTAAACTAGTGACGAATACATCATGATCACAACTTTCCCAAAGAAACTTTTTTTTTACACTCATTAGTTTTATGACAATAACAAAACAGTTGTTTGAAACTCGCGTGCGCGCGCCTGCGACCGCTCAGCTGTTAGCCGCAGTCGCGTAACGCCGTTGTCTCAAGTACTTTTTGTACCTTACCTACAATAGTGATAGAGTGTCCGCGTGGCTTGCAAACCCATCGGTGTACATAATCAGTGTAGGTACCTACATGTTTCGGTGTTTCTTTGGGAAAGTTGTTTGTAATCATGAAGACAATCACGTGTTTAAGTATCGGTCACTAATTACCAGTCACCCTATATATGAACTGAAAAATTTACATTGCTACTTGCCCAGTTTCTAACCCGCAACCTCATGCTTGAGAGACGGGTGCCTTAACTACTGGGCCATCACGACATGAATTTTAGATGTCACCGGAAAAAAGTCATAGCACCTTATTTCTAAAAAAGTGTGATCTTCAGACCTTACTGTCAAGAAAAAATCGGGAAGTTATGTGTGCCGCAGTCATGTTGATTATCCAGAGTTAGTAAGGAGTCCGTGTTATCTGGTTTCTCAAATAGTTCAGGTACAAAAAAGTTACAGCCGCGTGAATTTCTGACAATCGCTCTAACTTCCTAAGAATATGGCAAAAAATACAGATAATAATATCGCCATTTTTTGCACTTTTCACACGTGAAAGAAGATTTTCCATGTTCTGAAATATGATACTTTTAGTAAGTTACTGCTAATAACAGAAAATCGAATCTTCTACCTACATTTTTAGTATCAAAGAGATTTTGCGATTTTCTGACATTATTATATATGATTATATATATTTTTTATATCAAGTATTCATTTAATCATAAAGCTGATGAGTTTGCTTGCTTGTGTGAACGCGATTATATCCGGAACTACCAGTTTGTATTAAAAAAAATATTAGTGTTGTACAGCCAATTTATCGAGGAAGGCTATTATTATCATCATTTACCAAATAGTTTACAAGAGTTACCACTGACAATGTTTAAAAAAATACTTTTTAATCTGTTATTGTTTAAAAGATATTATACCGTTAAGGACTATTTAGAAGACAAGTCAATAGAATCTGTAATCGACAAGATCGAGTAATTGACAACACTGACTGTAAATATATTTGCACGCCATGTTATGGCAGGATATGCTGAAACAAATGTACTGTAACACCTTATGTACCATATTCTAGCAAATAAATATTTTGATTGATTGATTGATTGATTATAAATAATGTTTTATAGCTTACGGTATGCCATTCTTCATGAACCATACAAAAAGATTATTTCCAAAACTTTGCTTTTTCTATTGTAGCTTCATTATATTTCTTTAGTAATGATGCAACCATAGTTTTCTAACGAATTATTATTGATTTAAAAGAGTATCCATGGAGTTTCCTAACCATTCTTCTCCATGAAGACCTACGCTTTAGAATGTGCAAATAGGTTTTTTTTTGACTGACCGACCTTGACTATTCTAAAGTGCTTGTTATTGGTTTGATTGAAATAAATGCTTTGAATTTTCTTCATCATCATTTCAACCGAAAGACGTCTACTTTTGGACATAAGTTTCCCTCAAGTGTCGCTATAACGACCGGTCCTGTGCGTTTCGCACTCATCGAATCACTATGTCATCGGTCCACCCTGTGGGAGGCCTTTTTTTTGTTTTCGAGGGGAATCCTTCAAAAGGCGCCCGGACTTTGGGGATAAGTCCGGGAAGTGTGGGATTTTTACCTCACTAAAACCACCCCGGTGATCACCATCAGCACATATAGAAGGGGCACCGTTACCTCTTTAAAGACTATTCCGGAACCCCCTCTGTGCAACGCCTGTTAGGGCACATCCCTGAGGAGACTGTATAACGGTCTCCCCTGAGCCTCTTTGTGCACGGCAGCATGTGATCTGTGCCACCGTCTTCCTTGGAATCACTCGATAGGCGGGCAGAGGGGACTCTGCACGCCCGTTGTTCCAAAGTCCCGTCTGCATTGGATAATGCAAGCGGGGTGTCGGCGCGTTAGGCATCGAGGCGGTTGCCTCCCCGACGCCTATCAACACTGCTTCAGACTTGAAGTTTAAGTTCAATAGTCCATGTTCTTTAGACTTCTGTTCCCATAATTTTGCGGTGTTAGGCCGTAAAATCGATGGCACGTTTCCAATGCTGGCCAATTTGTTAGATTGCATTGTAATTCAGTCATTTGTTCTTGTCAAGCCGTCGATGTAAACCGGCCATTTTTTTGTGTCAATCAGTTTCGGGTGCTCGTTAAAACAGTATTAATGGTGACAAAGTGGGGTTTAATCTTTGTTGGTGTTCAAACTGAGGGGCTGTCGGCAGTGTTTAGTAGATAACGGTAATGGATGGAAATGAAAGCAATTTTGAGTGTTTGAAATTGTTTGATGGTATTCTTGAAAAGTTCATTTAAAATTGCCACTATTATTATTATTATTTTAATTTTACTTAATATTGCGTGAACTATAATTAAGTGAATTTGCAAATTAGATACTCATTAAATATTTCTACACCGGCAAAGGTAGTATATGTGATTCCGTCTAATATTAAGATCTTCATATACCATGTACTCAGAAATAAACGATTCTATTCTATTCTATTCTATTCTATTCTAAGTGCAGAGTTGTACTTATGTAACAGCAGAGACAAAGAAAATTGACGATGGGAATAATTACAAAATAGATACCAATAAATTACATAAGTGACGTTAGTAAGGTTGATCCTAAAGATCTATTATAGTCTAGACAAGGTAACATTTTATAACACGCACAAACATAAATATATACATCACATTTACATTTTATAACAATAATAATTATTATTTATTTTCCACCACAAATTATTTACAGGTTTTTTGCATTTATTAACAACAATGGGTTTGATATGTCCTACAAGGAATAATAAAACCCCAAACAAAAATACATTAAAAAATAATACATTTTAAACTATATGTCGATGAGATATATTTAATTTTTGACATTCTATTTAATTTTGGTGACATTTCAATTATTTTGTTTTGACATTCCGTTTCGATTTTTTTTATTTTTTTTAAACTACCTACTTTTAAATTGTTTGACATTATATTATAATTTTAAATATTTGTTACTATGCATGCTGAGATTTACTATAAGTTTGTATGCCAATATTTGGTAAAACTTAGCGCACTGTACATTTATGTAATACGTTTTAGAAACAAAATAAATGATTATGATTATTATGAGAATTATCGTTGTTGAAATTATCTGTTCATAAATAATATAACGAGAGTTTACGTGCCCAACAGATTTAAGTATCTGTTACTACCATTTTACGGTGTTTGCAATTTATCTGATAACATTTACTGGTGATACCGATGACACAATTTGTCAACGCATTCTGCTCCCTCTGTAAATACATAGCACACTCAAAATGTGAAACGCCGAACACAGTGCCTCAAAAAAAAATGTCTCTTTAAGAAACACTGGTTAACAAATTTTCTTTCTTTACATGTAACCCTCCTTGAAATATTTATAAATATATCAAGCCACTGTTCTTTAAAGAACAATTTTTTTTTGTGACACTTTCAGAAATATGTCTTCAAGACTCCATTCGGGAATTGAACTGTTTACTTATGTAAGTTTGTACGGAACCCTTAGGACGCGAGTCCGACTCGCATTTGCCCAGTTTTTATATTATTAACTAGTAATTTAATGTTATATTGAATTAAATAACATCAAACTACAGCCACTACGTGAATTTTTAGAGAAAATGATAGCAAGTAGAAAAAAAAAAGTAAAGTGGTAAAAAAAAATCGACAAAAATTTTAGGTTAAAATTAATCTCGGGATTTGAGGCATATCATATTTATTCTTTCGCTGTATGAAATCGGTATAAGTAGGTACATGTTTAACTCTACATAGTTCCGACCTCTGGTAATCATAAATTAAAAAATATATAGAAAATATTTGTATGGAAATTCTGCATTTAATCGAAATTCTGCATGACGAATTTTTTTTTTGCACTATTACAGCACCTATTCTAACATCCATCTAAAAGTGACATATTTTTTTTTTAAATTAATATAAACTAGTGCTTGACTGCGATCCCACCTGATGGTAAGTAGCGATGCAATCGTTGATGGTGAGGCGCACTATTTTATTAAGAGCCTATTCACTCTAGCCTTGAAGACACCTAAATTATAATCGGACGAAAAGACCGCAGGAGGCAAATAAATACTTACTGCGTGTTTCTTACCCAACCATAAAAAAAAAACACACACACACACAAATGTAACAAATCCCTAACCCATGTCTATGGTCATTCATAAACATGTAGAGCGGATTCTTACGGCTACAAAACATGGCGGAAGTTTATTTAGGACGAAGTAAAACACTTGTCGACCTCGGTGTTTTTTGTTTTTATTCATGTCTCTTGACAGAATAATGAGAGATGTGATGTGTTGTTTCTACGTCCTATGTTTTGTATTGAAAATAGATGTGTTAGAAGATTTAGGGCGGAATTCACCAATAAAACTAATCGCGTTTTAACGTTTGGCTCTCATAATCGCGTTTAGCCGCTGTCACTAGTGTCACTTGTCAGTAATTTTCTTTTGTTTTTTACAAGTGACAGCGGCTAAATGCGATTATGCGAGCCAAACGTTAAAACGCGATTAGTTTTATTGGTGAATTCCGCCCTTAGCCAGTACTTATGGCTGCTGGAATGTTTGAAAGTGCCCGTAGCCCTAGAACGCAAAGGGCAACTGAAGGACATAGGTAGGTTTAAGTCAGTAAAAGCCTGACACGTCCCCTTGCTTCGGGCTAAAGCGCAAGAATTCATTTGATGATTTACCACTCAAAATAAAATTTACTAAAAATTACTTCTGGTATTGTGGGTGTATCACAAACGTGTAAACTCACACAAATACACTTAGACCCGGAAGAACTATCACGTAAACCAGATATGGCGAACCTATGGCACGCGTGCCAGTGTTCGCACGCGACAAAATAATTCGGGCACTGCAGTGTAAGATAAGATGTACAAACACTTAAGTGCTTTGATACAGCAGTAATCAGACTCATTTTCACATTTATTTATTAAATTATATAAACAAACAACTGTAAACATTACGCTATACGAATTTAGAGTTGCAAATAAAGCATTTAGTTTTAAAAAGTTGTCTATTAAGAGGCTCCTTTTTCACTCGCCTATCATCAACATCGAGCTTGGTTTCAAAGCTTGTTACTTTATCTAACGCAATCCAACGCGATGTTTGAAGAAGAGGCAAAAAAAGAGAGATAACGCCTGAAAACTCTGTTAGCATTCGGTAATTCCGTGATTTACTCGAATATTTCACATAACTTGTTCCAGGAAATACATGTTTTTTTTAAACCCTTATAAGTTTTTGAAAAAAATTGTTGTCATTCAGAATCTTGATTTTTGCAATTTTATTGTTATATTTATTTTGTAAAAAAAAGTTTTTTGTAGAATATTTTGAAGCTCCCCATCTCATAGTTAGGACAAATTAACGACAGGATGTTATCTCAGGCTCAAAGTAACTTACACGTCTTTTTTGCTTTTTTTTTTCTGCATTCTCACGTTCAAATGTGACGTGTTAAACTGTTTCTTGGTAAGCGTGAAGTTTTTATTAAAAACGTGGTAAAATATGGCTTGCTGGAGACGATTGCGAAAGTAACATTGCAATGTTAACATTGTTCGAAATAGTCAGCCTGGTTCTGGAACGTGAAGGGGGATTGTAGTAAGTAAAAGTCTGATAATCCCTCTCGTTCCACCCAGATCTCGAGAAGTTATTTGATTATACTCTAAAAAAACCTAACGGACTAGGAGAACAATATTGCAATTTTAGTTTTAAGGAGGACCACGAAAGAGATTGCAGTACGACTGAAGCTAGAGCTACACTGCGCACACGTGTGCTACACACGCCGATCTGGGCGCGTCGGTCTCCATACATTTTATATGGAAACTAGACTTGTAGAGCTACACTTGATCCACGCTACGCGACGTCGATCTACTTACAAATCACGCGTGTTACACGTGTACATCAGTCTCTAATGTTCTTGCTTTAGACTTCTTCCTTAGGAAACGACAAATGGCTATCTCAATGTAAGAAGAAACCCAGTATATATAATAAAGCTCTAGCTCATCCCGCAATCTCCGTCTAAGAATATTTTTTTTTACTATTTATAAAAAAACTAGCTGAGCCGGCAAACGTTGTTCTGCCATATAAAAAAAAAAAAAAAAAAATAGATGTTGGCCGATTCTCAGACCTACTCAATATGCTCACAAAATTTCATGAGAATCGGTCGAGCCGTTTCGGAGGAGTTCAAGTTCGAACACCGTGACACGAGAATTTTATATATTAGATATATTTGTTATGTCAGTCAATCAGCTGTCAAAAGAACAGTAACGAGAAAGCTTTTCCATGATTGACAATATGTTTACTCACAAATAAACACCCAAAAAAATAACAGAAATGTATTGCTGTCAAATACTTTTTGACAATGACAACCCACTGACAATTCGTTTCACTGAGGCAGGAAGGAAAATGCAAAAAGTTAGCCTCGCAGACGGGCCACCGACCAACCACAAAACGCCGCCACCGATCTATTTCCTTTAGTTTTCATACATTTTATAAGGACTCGCCGCAAACGATGACGCTAGTGGTTGCCACACGCAACAAATTCGTCGCTGCTCGCTTCTTGTGGCACCGACGACGTTTTTAGCAGCAGCGAAATTAAACATTCTTCGTCGCGAGTCCATTAAAACAAAAAAGTCTTTTATTCTATGCATCAACACACAAAGCAACAACAGTATTTTTACTTGGAAAAATATGCAAAAATTTTATTTAGATAGTTAATTTAGTTCGATTCAATAAACATACAATTTTTATGTTATATATAATTTAATCATATTTTTTTTTGCATTTACCTGCTAACGTAATTGTTACTTTATTTTATTTATATTTATAACATATTGGATAGTTAATTTCCCATATTTACAAAGTAGAATTTGCGTGATCGAATCAGAAATGAAGATATCCGCAGCAGGAGAACCAAGGTTGCCGACATAGCACGAAGAATCGCCAAACTTAAGTGGCAATGGGCAGGGCACATTGCTCGCAGAACAGATGGCCGTTGGGGCCGAAAGGTTCTGGAGTGGTGTTGGAAGGCCCCTACAAGGTGGACCGATGACCTGGTGAAGGTTGCGGGAATCCGCTGGATGCGAGACGCACACCGTTCGTTGTGGCGACATTTAGGAGAGGCCTATGTCCAGCAGTGGACGTCTATCGGCTGACCGGATGATGATGATGACGATGACAAAGTACAATTTAATTTTGTAATTGGTTAATTTGCATGCATAATTAGCATCGGCTAAAAAAAGTTGCGGCCACCGACCGCAAGCGTCTACCACCACGCACACGTCAGCTACTTTTGCAGCTGCTTTAAGCTTCCGTGTGGCCCGTGTACGTCCAGACTTATCTTCCCATTTCTCCGCGACATTTTCATCTCTCGATGTTTCGGAATTTCGGCAAAACAACATGTTTACTTCATTATTTTACTGAGACAACATGTCAAGCCGTCAGTCAAGACTGTTAGGAATTAGCGTGCGTGAAATTTAATCTGTGTCTGTCTTATGTTGTTATCAGTAATTATGCAGATAGAGTTGTGACGGGTTCCTTGAGTGAGAATTTGTAAGATAGTTAGGTAGTTGGTATAACTGTATTAATTTGGTGTCGGTTTTACAACTTCCTCATAGAGTTTCAATAATGTTACTGAAGCTATTCATAGCATAAGCATATCATAATATCAGGCTTATAATATTCTCATTGCTGGATTTCAGGCCAGCTCTCTTTGAAAGGGGAAGGTTTATTTACAGACCTGTGTTCCTTAATTTGCCCTTTGCGTTCCAGAGCAGACTTTTTCGGGCAATGCCGCAACCCCCATTTTTTTTTATGGTTGGAAAATCATCCAATGACATCTCCCGCTCTTGGCCGGGCGAGAGGGTGTGTCAGGCTTTTACTGACTCACTCCTATTCCTTCGTTGCCTTTCATACCAGAGCCGAGTTTTCCTTTCAGAATCAAATCCTTGGCCCCAGTAGGCTCCGACCCTGCTGGGCCCCTACGGTTTGCTGACATCTCCTTGAGGCGCGCGTGGAACAGTACGCGCCGTCTACGACGCGCCTACGGTGGCCGGAATTCGGGATCGGGATCCCGGCGGCTGGGGCGTGAGGGTCGCTCCCTCGCACGTGTACGTGCGGCCTCCTACTTTGGCTAGCATTATTGCTTGCCGCAACCCCTATAGGATGCGTATAATAGTGCAACTGTAACCAAGATCTGAATTCAGGACATGCTTTATATTTCCCATGTCTTAGCTTAGGTCAGGCGTCGCAAGATCAGCCTTGGCCACTGTAGGCACGGACAAGTGGTAGCTCACGATCCGGCCTTCCGCAGTATGGACCCAGCAGGAGTCATCGACGCGTAGTATTTCACGCGCGCCTCAAAGATCTATAAGCAAAACCGTCAGAGCCCAGCAGGGCCAATTCCCGCTAGAGACAAGAGGAATTTATGAAATGTCAGCCGTAGTCCCAGAACGCAATGGGCAGTTTAAGGACACTGGTGGATTTTAGTCTTACACGTCCTCCCGCATCCATCATTTCTTTGACCTTCTCTCTCTCCATCCATCCGCAGTTATCAGACGATATACTACCTCAAAAAAGAATCGTTTTGGCTTTCGCCCTCCTCGCCAATTTATAGTAATTATAACAGACATGATTACATTTCAGATTTCACAGACAGTTATCTCACGAACGTCAGTGTCAAGGACTTCGTTTGATACTAATTAAAGATCTGTCATTGGCACGTTAATTACTCGTTAGGTATGCGTTGAACATTATTATAATTGTGTCGCTGATGGGGTTCTCACTGCTATGTAATTAATTTAGATGAAGGCGTCTTAGAGATAAGCAAAGGGAAACTAAAGGAACACAGGTGGGTTTTAGTCAGTAAAAGTCTGATATTACCTCTCGCTCCACTCTGAGCGTGAGGAGTTATTCGATGATTTTACTCCTTAGAAAGTAACAAGTATACCTAAGGGCCGAATTTTCAATCCGAGACCTCTGAAAATCTGATATTTTTCGTGAACCCTTGATAAAAAATAAAAAAAATATTTAAAGAAACCTTACACAAAAATTTAATTAATAATAATAAATAAATAATAAGATTTTGTTTTAATTTTTTTTTAAATGCATGTTTCCTGGACCAAGTTTTGTGAAATATTCGGATAAATAACGGAATTACGGAATGCCAACTGAGCGTTCTGCCCCCCTAGCCAAGTTACAACCGTTTCGTTTCGATCCTCTTTTCGTTGATCGCCTCGAGTCGGCCACCCCTCCTATTCCTTTGTTCTGACCACGTGACTGAGCATTGAGATGACGTCAGAGCAAAGGAATCGGAGGCGTGGCCGACACGAGGCGATCAACGAAAAGAGGCTCTAGGGGGGCTGGTGTTATATAAGTAGATCTATTTTTTAGCGTTGCCTCTTCATTATTAAACAAACTATATTATTTATTATTAAACATTGCGTCGTCTATACTATTTATTAAACATTGCGTTGGGTTGCGCTGGATCAAAATAACAAGCTTTTTAACCATGCGCAATTTGACGAGAGGTGTGTCGGGAATGGCCCTCATAAAAGAAAAATGTGACGTCATTAATCATCATCACCAGCCGGAAGACGTCCACTGCTGGACCACTCTAAGCGTCACAATCACACCACTAACGAGACCTGTCCATTAAAAAAATCTTGAAGACTTACCTCAATAAAGGTGTCAGAGACGAACCTCTGGACAAGCGAGGTCTTCCCGCACTGGGTGTCACCCACCAGCACTACCTTGATCTCCTCCTCAGCGGATGGGGTGCTGGCGTTGTTGCTGTCAGTCTTCTTGGCTGACCACATTGTGACACTGGGAAAAAGGAGAAGATGGAGTTAGGTTTAGTTGTTTGGTATTTTGTGTATTGCATTATTATAACTATGTTAAAAAAAAAATAACATTACATATTTAATTTTTAACTGGACTGTTAGTCTAGTGGGTAGTGGCCCTGACTGCGAGCGGCGGTCGTGGGTTCACTTCCCTCCTAAGACAAAAATTTTTGTGTGATGAGCACGATCATTTGTTCTGCGTCTGAGTGTAATCTTCTAATATATAAAATTCTCGTGTCACGGTGTTCGAACTTGAACTTCTCCGAAACGGCTCGACCGATTCTCATGAAATTTTGTGAGCATATTGAGTAGGTCTGAGAATCGGCCAACATCTATTTATTTATTTTTTTTTTTTAAAGTGCAAAACAACGTTTGCCGGCTCAGCTAGTTTATCTATATGTATGTAGTTAGAAATATATTAAGTATGTTTATCAGTTGTCTAGTACTCATAGCACAAGCTCTGCTTAGTTTTATTTTATTTTATTAATGATAGGCTCGCGTTTGACCACCATCTCACCTGATGGTAAGCGATGATGTGGTCGACGATGGAGCACGCTTGCCTAGAAGTAGCCTATTCACTATAGTTTGGGACTAGATGGCGTGACGACTTGGATGTCTTGACCTTGGGAATTGGCAAGAAGCAGCTCAGAGCCAGGAACCATGGAAAGAATGGCCTCTGCCCAGCATTAAGATAGTATAAGCCAGATATAATATTATCAACAGCATCAATGATTGCATAACTGTTACCATCAGGTGGGATCGCAGTCAAGCACTGGTTTATATAAATTAAAAAAAAAACCATTTACTAAAGTAACAAAAAAAAAAAAAAACAAATGTCACATACCAAATTATTTTTTTTATAATAAAAAAAATGTCTTTGAATCTTAAACTTCTGAATCTTTTTATGGTACGGTCATATTCTTTTAGTAGATACTCGTACCTGTGCCAAAACCTAGTTTTATCGTTCCAATAAAACGTTTTACGTTTCACTTTGACACCTTACAAATGCTTGCTGTATAGCCTTTAGTATTTGCTTTGATGGGCAGAATAATTTCAAATGCAGGGTGTGACTTACTGCTCGGTTTAATTGCTTTTTTAACCGACTTCAAAAAAAAGGAGGAGGTTATCAATTCGGTTGTATTTTTTTTTTTTTTTTTTTTTTTTATCATCATTTTTTTTTATGTTTGTTACCTCAGAACTCCGTCGTTTATGGACCGATTTGCAATTTTTTTTTCTCTTTATAGGATATGCTTCCAGATTGGTCCCATTTTTTTCAAAATCCAGTTCTGATGATGGATTCCATGAGGAATCGAGGGAACTCCTCAAAAATTATAGGCAACCCTATGGTAATTTTAGTATTTTCATCAAGAACTTAAGCACTTACAGTCAAAAAGTAACATTTGATGAAGTGGAACTGATGAAGAAGACCAGAAATGGTCAACGGAACTTCATACTCAAATAGATATCACAATGAAGATATAGTTAAGCGACTATGACAATACAAATAAATGAATGATTCTGAATAGTTACGTTGAAAATGGTATCATCGAAGTGATCTGATGATGATGATGGAGCCGGAAGGTAGGCACTGGAACTCTGTAATTAATCAATGTAACCTAGCCGTGTTTGGACTTATTAGAATTGTCATGAGATGCACTTTGGCTATAAGGTACTATCGAACTGATCTGATGATGGAGCCGGAAGGTAGGCACAGGAACTCCGTAATTAATCAATGTATCCTAGCCGTGTTTGGGCTTATTAGAATTGTCGTAAGATGCTCTTTGGCTATAAGGTACTATCGAACTGATCTGATGATGGAGCCGGAAGGAGGAAGGTAGACACAGGAACTTTATAATAAAACAATGTAACCTAGCAGTATTTGGGTTAATTGGAATTGTCATGAGAAATAGGCACTCTGTTTATAAGTGTATCGTAACTAAAAAGTGTGAAATAAAAACTTTTTAGAAAAAAAAAAATAACCGACTTCACTAAAACAAAAACACTAAAAGGATCAAAATAACTTTAATTTCGGAAGTCGGTGTTAAATAAGAAACAAACAATACCGAGAAACACCGACATCCGAAATTAAAGTTATTTTGATCCTTTTAGTGTTTTTGTTTTAGTGAAGTCGGTTAATTTTTTTTTTCTAAAAAGTTTTTATTTGATGAGAAATTCACGAAACGAGACTTCATCAGCATGTGAACGGCAATGCAGCAAATGCATGGAGTCAACCTTCTCAGAAAGCTTTGCTGATGCAGCCAAAATTACAATAAAATTATCAGCTCCATTTTACCGAGATCCCACCTGTTTCAATGATACCACAAATTGTTTAATTGTGTTTAAACTTGAGATACAAAACTACATCAATTTTACATCACAATAAACATTAAGAATTAATTTGCGTTAGACCAGTCACTGAACTTTACTCAAAAAATGCCCGCCAAAACTCCCTCAGAGTGCCTTTTTCCGTACCTCAAAAGGAAAAAACACACTTTGTTTTTTTTTTTTGTTTTTTTCCAAATCGCAAAAAATATGTATTTTTTGCGATTTGGAAAAACGAAAACTTCGAGACTCTAATCAGGCATTGAACTCTGTACATAGGTAAGTTTGTACGGAACCCTTAGGGCGCGAGTCCGACTCGCACCAGCCCAGTTTTTTTTGGTTTGAATCCTTTAAGCCATGTCTTCGTATGAATAGTTAATTTGTTTACCATTAGAAAATGGATGTACAAATTCTAATATTTTTGTAGTACTTGGCAGCAAATTTATCAAGTCAATCTTCTCAGCTTTCGCTGAGGATCGCGCCTGTTTCAATGATTCCACATAATATCTAATTGTTTAGACACCTGAGATTCAATACTACACTAATTTTACATCACAATATCCACTAGAAATTAATTTGCAAATAATTAAAACAGTCACTGAACTGAACACTCGAAGAAATATCATCACGAACCCGCCAATGACACTTTGCTTGACTGGTTCACAGACACTGGACACATAGAGAGATACGGAAGGGCGAGGCAGTGCCCCAGGGCCACCGGGATCGGGAGGGGGGGGGGGGAAACCTGATGTGTAAACCTCTTTTTGAACTAGCGAAAAATTCTCCCACTAAGTCTATATAATATAAATGCAAAATACCACTCACTGATTAATCATGAAATCTCCGAAACTATAACACCTACAAACTTAAAATTAACGGAGTAGGCCACGCCTCCGATTCCTTTATTCTAACGTCATCTCAACGCTCAGTCACGTGGTCAGAACAAAGGAATAGGAGGCGTGGCCGAGTCGAGGCGATCAACAAAAAGAGAATCGTAACGAAACGGTTGTAACTTGGCTAGGGGGGCAGGGCAGTTTGTCTAACCTAACCTAGCTACACCACTGTCTACAGATAAATAATAACTTGGAATCTGTGGTATCCATTAGGATATGAAGAGAAGTTTCACGATTTTCTTTTCGTTCTTTTCTTTTTTCTATTTAAACGTGAAGTCAATTCACTTGAAAAATTCCCAACAAAAACTCCTGCCATAGTCTGTTATGATTTGATGCAGTTTTAAACAACGACCATCATTGTATTAATAATTCGATCATGTTTAAACATACTGAACCGCGGATCCTGCATTATTTATGCAAATCTAATGTTAGCTGCAGGCTGTGATTAGTTGATCTCATCTAAATACTTACATAAACAAATTGTTTGGGGCCTGTTTCATGATTTCGAATGCACGGGTAAATATTATGATAATTAATGGCTTTTTATCCTTTATAGAACAACTCGTGACCCACGGATGCCTCTCAAGTTAAAGGGTAAAATCTACATGTCTGTGATTAGGGCTGTCATTCTGTTTGGATCTGAATGTTGGGCTGTGAAAAAGACGGATGAAAAAAGATTGCAGGTACCGGAGATGAGAATGTTAAGACGGATGTGCGGTGTGACGAGAATGGATAAAGTGAGAAATGGGTATATTAGGGGAAGTTTGAAAGTGGCGCCAGTGACTGAAAAGTTGAAAGGGAATCGTTTGTCTTGGTATGGTCATATGAAGAGGAGGGATGAAACGCATGTTACTAAAAGAGTTGTGAGTTTACATTTGGATGGATGGAGAGGGATAGGGAGACCAAAGAAAAGATGGATGGATTGTGAGAAGTGATATGAACGAAAAGTGAGTTAGTGATAGCGTGACGAATGACAGGACAGAATGGAAGAAAGAAACGTGTTGCGCCGACCCCAAATAGAACGGGACAAGGGCAGGAAGATGATGATGAGGCTCGCGCTTAACCACCATTTCACCTGATGTTAAGCAAAAGTTAGGACGACAATGGAGCACTCTTGCCTAGAATTAACCTTTTCACTCTCAACTTAAAGATCTCCAGGTTTTAAATCAGGAAACATAGATACTGGCATGGAATTACAGTCCATAACTGTATGTACAATGATTGTGTTCCAAAACCATTTTGTGCGTATGAGTGCGATATCCACCGTGACCCGGTAGTGCATCGCTACACGTCTGTCTAGTGATTGGATGTTGCTAGAATTCCCAATTTTTGGCAGCCAGCTGAGCCTTTGCTTTGATGTACCTATGGCCCAAAATTTAAATTAAAAAGCCTTTGTAATTTAATAGGCAGCTGATGTAGGGGTATTAATTTTACGACATACCAGCTTCTGCCAGCGGTTTCGCCTGCGTGAAAGTAGGTTTTTCCATAAAAACTTTGGATCCCCGTTTCATCCCCTTATTTTGTCAATTTTGGAAAATCCTTTCTTAGTGCTCACCTACGTCATAAAAGGAAACCCCTGTGCAAAATTTTACGCTCCTTGTCCCAGTAGTTTTGGCTGTGCGTTGATATGTCAGTCAGTCAGTTTCTCCTTTTATATATATATAGATGATGATATCAAGTCTGTATTCGCTGAAATGTTACACAGAAGTGTACCGATTCCCGTACGGAATAGACATTTGTTTAGCGTACAGATAGATGTGTGTTGTGAACATGTTTGTGAACGCATCCATTTTTTTTTAGGTGGGAAATCAACTTAGTTCATTAAACCCCGCGCGAACGCTCGGTCATTGTCTTTCTATTGTGTCTCTAATTACGCTACTCAATAAGTTAATAAAAAAAAAAAAAACATTACATAACCCTAAAATATTTAAATAGTAGATTAAATACAAAAGGTAAATAAAAAATAAAAAAACTTAAATCTGATAACTTTGCGTAAGACCTACTCACTGAGTGATTATTTGCATTGTAACAACGAGACCGCATTCTTTTTCTGTAAGCGGGGTAGTTTGACTTAGTTTGTAATAACAGTTTTTGGGAATACCCACAAACCAAATAAATTTGAATACTGTGTATCATGTAATAAATTGCTATTTCTGTACATTACTTAATAGCTTAATAGTAACACAGACTTACAATAATTTGTAAGTCCGATTGTCGAAGTATGATTAGATTAGCTTCGTTTTAAATTTTGTTCTCATATGTGATATGTAAATTTCTTTATGAGCTATATATATTTTTAACTAGAAATCATCCAATGACTTCCCCAGTCCTATGTTCCTTCTTCGCCTTGCAGTCCGGGCCCCAGTAGGCTTCGACCCTGCTGGGTCTCTACGGTCTTGCTGACATCTCCTTGAGGCACGCGTGGAACACTACGCGCCGTCGACAAACGCACCCATAATACAGCCCCCCTAGCCAAGTTACGATCGTTTTGTTTGCGTCGAACGCCTCGAGTAGGCCACGCCTCCGATTCCTTTGTTCTGACGTCATCTCAACCCTCAGTCACGTGGTCAGAACAATGGAATCGGAAACGTGGCCTACTCGAGGCGTTCGACGTAAACGAAACGATCGTAACTTGGCTAGGGGGGCAGGAGTTGTTCCTAGTGCGGGGCAATTTAAAAAAAAAATATATTTTTATATCTATCTATTTATATAATGTGGTAGCAATACTGTAATATTTTCTCTGTGACACACAGCTGGTGTTCCTTGCTGGAAAAATTGAGACATTATCGTTTTTCCTTAACAGGCTCCAAATGGTTTTTATCTCCTGATATACAACTTTTATGTTAACAATTTTTGTACGGATTTGTAAGCTGTAGTATTATATTCGTTTAAGGAAATGTGGCTCTGCTTGGCATGCCGAATATCTACTAAAATCGTGAGTGTTATGACAGGAATATTAACTGAATTTCTGAGAATTCATTCGCGTTTGTTATATATTAAGAAAATATATTAAGAATTTAGAAAGATATTAAATTTCCTCCACGTTTAATAACCTACCAAATAACGCATGTGCGACACGCTGAAGCTCGACCGGTAGTGTGACCAACAAATTGTGCGACAGCAGTTTGACAGTTCGGTAGTGCGACACTACGGGGCATTCATTTTGACTGGCCTGTTGGTCTAATGGTTAGTAGCCCAGACTGCTATGCCGAAGGTCGTGGGTTCGATTTCCACCCAGGACAAATGTTTGTGTGATGAGCATGATCATTTGTTCTGTGTCTGGGTGTAATTTATCTAAAATTATGTATGTATTTAGAAATATATAAGTATGTTTATCAGTTGTCTAGTACTCATAACACAAGCTCTGCTTATCTTGGGACTAGACGACGTTGTGTGATAGTTGTGGAATATTATTGTTCAAAATAAGGTGAGTACAGTTTTGTCGTCCAAAAGTTAATGGCACATCCATTTGTCGAGCTCACGCACTATTACTGCTTCACAGAAGAAGGCGAACTAAAGAAAAGCTGCGAGGAACACTAAATATGATATATTCACATTTTATTTTTAGCTTCATTTTCCACGATAACCATTGGCAAACCGGAACACTTAAAGAGACACGATATCTGTCCGTATGTCACACCCCTTTTCTCGGAGACAGTTCGACGTTGAAAGTTGCAATTTGGCACAGTTTGTGGAAGTCATTCTACCCTCACAATTTTAAATTGTCACTACCCTCTTCTGACAGTTACTGGGAGACAAGGGGTTGTTTATATTTGGAACAGACCAATCAGGAAAATGTTGTTTTGTTGACCCAAAGGTAATGTTTTTTTCCTTAAACGCTATCGGTTTTTGTACGTACCTGTTTGGTAAGGTTTAGGTAGATCTTATCTATATTTATTTATTTATACATATTTTATTGTACACCAATATAATACGTAGTATAGCTTGAGCCTTAAACTTAAAACAAGTTTTCAATGAAAATCATTTTTTCATAACAAACTTTTATAACGCGGTCTGTACCTATATAATTAATACTCTTAGAGACCATTCTAAAAAGTTCAAACATGGGTTATCTTATTGAGCTTATTACCGAGTTCCTATGGCCATTTTCCAGCTCCATTATCAGACCCTGGTTACCATCTAGCAAAGTACCAAAGTATTCGTGAAGGCGCATCAAAAGAGTCCAACTCAATGAACAGGGATGCAACTCGACATACATTTCACTGTTTTCATACAACCGCTCTTACGCGATTATGACGTTATTACACATTTTTCATTAGATATTTTGAAAACACAGTATCTCGTAGTTATTATCAAGGCCTAAAATGAAATCAATATAAAAATTTGTATAAAAATAATCCAGTAAAGACCTCTGAAAATCTGCTATTTTGTATGAACTTTGACACTTCATAATTTAAGCTGTTGATCCCCGCACGAACGCCCGCGTTCGTGCGCCATTGTCTTACTATTGTGTCTCTAATTACACTACTCAACCAGTTAATAAAAAATAAAAAAGTGAAAAATGTATAACAGCCTTGAAAATTTAATCAAGATTCTAAATGACGACTATTTCTTTTCAAAAACTTTTAAGAGTTAAAAAAAAAACACGTATTTCATGGAACAAGTTTTGTAAAATATTCGAGTAAATCACGGAATTACCGAATGCTAACAGAGTTTAGAGATGAAGTAACAAGCTTTTAAACCATCCTCGATGTTGACGATAAGCGAGTGAAAAAGGACCCTCTTAACTACCGAATTCTTATGGCCACCTCTCGGTTCCATCATCAAATCAGCTCTATGTCATAACAATTTTGGATTGTCATCTGATTTACACATGAATGCCAAAATTCAGCTCAATCGGTAACCGGGAAGTGGATCTTTAATTTTCAAAATTTGATTATAGACAAGCAAATATCGGGAAACAAAATAAAAGCTTGTAATATACTCGTACAAATGGCGGCTTTGTCGCATTTTGCGATCTTCATATACTTATTTTTTGATATTAACTTCTTGAGTAGCGTAATTAGAGACACAATAGTAAGACAATAGCGCACGACCGCCGGCGTTCGTGCGGGGATCAACAGCTTAATATAATATTAAAAAGGAAATATCTCATCTCACTAATAATATTAAGGAGAAAGTTTGTGAGTGTGTATGTTTGTTACTCGTTCACGCGTTAACGGCTGAACGGATTTCAATGAAACTTGGTACCTATATAGATAGACCATGTCTTGGAATAGTACTTAGGATACTTTATTACGTTTTTAAGTTTATTTAGTTTTGTACGATAAATTCTTACCCTCAAAGGCGTTTTTTTTGGTGGGAAAATCATCTTATGACATCCCCCGCCCTTGGGCGGGGCGGGAGATGGTGTCAGACTTTTACTGACACCCCACCCACTCCTGTTCCTTCGTTGCCTTTCGTACCAGGGCCGAGTCTTCCTTTCAGAATCAGACCCTTGGCCCCAGTAGGCTTCGACCCTGCTAGGCCCCTACAGTTGCTGACATCTCCTTGAGGCGCGCGTGGAACAGCACGCGCCGTCGACGAGGCGTGGGCTCGGTCCGGACGGTTACCGGTCGGCCGTCCGCAAGCCTGCGCCTATGATGGCCGGAAATCGGGATCGGAATCCCGTTGCCTCACGCGATCGGCCGCCTCCTTTGCTTACCCTCAAAGGTGTATGAATAGAAATAATTAACACAATTTATACATAAACTGAATGATGAATGAAATGTTTTTTTATTTTTTATTTTATTGTCCCAAGAGTATGTTCCCGTAGGATAAGTTTCTATTTACAAGTGGAAGAAGCTTATCTACGCAAAGTAAAGTAGTAAACCGACGACGAGCAATATGAAGCTCAACATCTTCTCGTCTGGTGGACCAAGCGCAAGTCGACGGCGCGAACGTTTGAAAGAGTGACCGTGAGCCTAAAACGTAAAAGGTAACTGAAGGACACAGGTGGGTTTTATTCTGTAAAATTCTGCCACGCCCTCTCGTTCCACCATAAAGCGGGAGAAGCCATTGTATGATTACCCTTAATAAAAAAAAGACCACAGATAAAAATTGGCAAAAATAAAACGGCTCTTCAGAAATAGAAATCAGGCGTTAGTCATGTTGATAGGAATATTCCTTTATTAGTTGATTAGCCAATGTTTTTCACTAAACAGCGCTAATTAGGAATGAGTAACAACAGTACTGGCTTTCTGCTTGTAATTTGCAAGAAGGGAGGTACGTTTTGAGAATACCTAATTGAATTAACAATGTAAGTCAGTATTGGTTTCTTGAAGCCTTTTTACTAGTCATTCTATTCAAGCCGTCGAAGATTAACTATGAATGTTTTTTTTTTCAATTTTATAATTAATAGGGGTTAAAGTATGAAATTGCCGTTTTTTAAAACGGGTTGCTTTGAAGTGTTATATCTTTGAATAGACTTGGAATTATAAGTTCAAATAAACTTTATATTAAAGGTACGTTATTTTTGCTCAGAAATTAGGTATTTATTGGATTCTTTGTGTTTTGTATTTTCTGTAATATCGCAGTTCTTATAACCATGAAAGCTAATAAAAAAAGAGGTCCAACGTAGAAACTATGCATTTCAAAGGGCAAGCAATATCAATTACGTATACCTTTTTTTTTTTTTTTTTTTTTTTCGGTGGGAAAATCATCTTATGACATCCCCCGCCCTTGGGCGGGGCGGGAGATAGTGTCAGACTTTTACTGACTAAAAACCCACTCCTGTTCCTTCGTTGCCTTTCGTACCAGGGCCGAGTCTTCCTTTCAGAATCAGACCCTTGGCCCCAGTAGGCTTCGACCCTGCTAGGCCCCTACAGTTGCTGACATCTCCTTGAGGCGCGCGTGGAACAGCACGCGCCGTCGACGACTAATTACGTATACCTACGATTACGTATAATTACGCTAAACAAATACTTCTTGTTACAACAATACAATTCCCATCCAAGGAGCCATATTAAAATAACTTGAACAGAAAAATATCTTCAACACAATTCAGCCATTCTGGAACGACCGATATTGCCCGACAATACACCACAGTCTAGATAAAAATGACATTTCTTTACAAAGCTGTTCACGTTCTATTTTTGTTCTTCAATACTTAATTGCCTTTTTAGTCTACGAAGGATACTGTGGTGTATCTAGAAAGTGGGTGTTCAGAGTAATCAATTGAGTGTCTTCTAAAAGGCATGGGGTTGGAGAGTTTTTGTATGCGTACAGTATTTTCTTATTTTCTTCGTTTTTTTTGACAGGCCTGTTGTTCTAGTGGTCAGTGGCCCTGACTGCTATGCCGGAGGTTGTGGGTTCGATTCCCACCCAGGACAAATGTTTGTGTGATGAGCACGATCATTTTCAATACTCAATACTCAATACTTTATTGCATTCCATATTATGTACATAGGTGGTTCATTTTGTTCTGTGTCTGGGTGTAATTTATCTATAACTAGCTGTTGCCCGCGACTTCGTCTGCGTTAAGTTTGTAAAAACGTACAATCATTCTGAGCTTGCAATTCATTCTTTAAGCAACGCAATTATTTATTGTACTTTAACATAAAACGGTTAAAAGTAAAAACGCAAATTCCCTTCACGAAATATGTTATGTACTCGTCCAGATCCAAATGTATGAATGTCAATGAATAGAAAGAGTATGTAAGGGTCGTAGCAGTTGGCATTTCTGCCTACCCCAAAAGAAAAGAAATTAGTTTATGTATGTTTCTGGTGAAACAACATTGTATGATTTTAACCCCTCGCCACAGTGAGCACGCCACAATCGCAGCGGTAATGCCTGTCTTTGAAGAGTGTCTACAGAGGCGTCACGGCATCCTCTCTTTGTGCAGGACTCACCGGATGTGGGTATTTTGGGAGGTATCTGTATCGAATTCAACGGGAAGAAACACTCGGGTATCACCATTGTGCGGATCGCCTGGAGAATACGATGGAGCATACGGTGGAAGTCGGTCCCGCTTGGTCGGAGCGCCAGCACCGCTGTGTCCTCATGGAGGCGATTGGTGGAGAAAATGTCAACCAGTAGCCTCCTTCAGTGAAGCACTACGATCGAAGAAGGTGGCTGAAACTATGAGGGATAGGACATTCTGACTCCTTAACTGTCGCTGCAAGTGATGCTCCGGGTGTTGAAAGCCGCAGGGCGATTACCAGCCATCGCAAACCGGGATTGCGGTGGTGCCGTCCGGCCGTCTGGTCAAAGCAATCCTGAATCGACGGCGCGTTGTATTCTACACCGGACTCAAAGAGATGTCAGCAAATGGATAGGGCCCTCTAGGGCCGATGTCTGCGAGATTGTTCGAAAGAGTTACCTCCCGTAAAATTTTCGCCTAAATAATTTTTCACTGAAGAGTTTAAGCCGTTAGACAGCTTTGGTAGAGTAAATGAAGGAGCATAATCGGGACACCGACCTTCAGCTGAATAAAGTGCACTGATAGTGCAAAGCCAAAAAGCCAGTGAATCCAAAAACTACCATCATCATCATCAACTATCTTCCTCCACAACAGTACTTATGAAGAATTTGCGAGAGCATGCTTGCATTGATTGTTGCAGCTTGATCATTTTGGGCATAAAAATTACTTGTTCATTTACCTAGGATTTTTTGGTGTGTATTTAACTGACGTCCCCGTTGAATGAATTTCGGCGAAATCTTGATAGCGTGTATCCCCGCCCAATCAAACTCGCATATTGATGGCCAAACCGAGAGGTCACTGTCACCGATTGCTTCTATGAGGACACGGCGGTTCACCCAAATGTGATAGACCTCCACCGCATGTTACACTGGGTCCTCCGGGCGATTCGCAAAATGGTAATATCAGGATACTTCCAACCGAATCCGGAACAGAATCCGCTCGAAACACCCTCAACAGTCCTGAGCTTGTGTATTCATAAAACAATGAAATTACGGTAAACAAATGTAGCAGCCGATTAGTGTTATCCCTGAGACTGGCCTCCCTCAGAGGGTTGTTCTAGTGTTGGTCACCACTCACTGCAAGGAGGTAACGTCCAGATGTCGACGTAAGGCTGCCAGGAATCTGAGATACATCAGTGATCAGGAACGTAAACCACTTTCGACCCCGTTTTATATATTTTTTTTTTTTTTTTTTTTATTATTGATAGGCTCGCGTTTGACCACCATCTCACCTGATGGTAAGCGATGATGTGGCCGACGATGGAGCACGCTTGCCTAGAAGTAACCTATTCACTCTTGACTTAAAGACCCCTAGGTTGTAGCTATCAGGGAACACAGACTCGGATATGGAGCAGAAACTGCAAACAATAAATCACGCCATTATTAGGCCGCAAGGTGCCATCCCGGAGGACATAGTGGAGCATACAGAGGTGTGTCCCGCAAGGGCGGATCACCGCCGTGTCCTCGTGGAGTCAATCGGCGTCAGTCACCTCTCGCGCCGGGGCCTGATTTGGGCTATAGTCCAGAGCGAGGAGGAATGGTAGGCGGTCGCCTCCTTCTGCAAAGCCGCAATGCTAGCGAAGGAGGAGGCCGCACGCGTGAGGGAACGAACGTCCTCACGCCGAGCCGAGATTCCGACCCCGACGACCAGCCATGGTAGACGCAGGCTTGCAGACATCGAACAATAGGTAGCTAGCCGTCCGGCCGTCCGGTAATTAACCGAACCGAGCCCAGTCGTCAACAGCACGTAGTGATCCACGCGCTCCTCAAAGAGATGTTTCAAAGCGCAACTGAAGGGCACAAGTGTGGTTTTAGTCAGTAAAAGTTTGACACGCCCTCTCGCTCCAACCAGAGAAGTCATTGGATGATTTCCACTCTTAAAAAAAGAAAAAAAAAGTAGGTACCATCATTATCATTATCATTATCATGGACTTAGGCCTCCCCAAGTGTCGCCATAATGACTGGTCCTGTGTGTCTCGCATCCATCGGATTCCCGCGACCCTCACCAGGTCATCGGTCTACTTGGGGGCCTTCCAACACAAGGTGCCATGCAACCCCTTACGAAAATTTGGCCGTGTTATTTTAAAATCAATAATTAAATACATATACTTGTTTACTTTTATCGCCTTTTTTGGTTGGTATCCCTTGAATAATCATGGTCAATTATTTTGTTACAATCATGAAAAAAAAAGCAGTAGGATTGTTAAAAATGCCTCCATCTAACACCAGTTTAACCATAATTATTTTCCTCCAATTTTGAACAATAGAACTGTCTGCAAACGTGGGCGATGGTCACTTCTTCCGCCATTCAGAAAATTAGGTAAAATACACAACGCCATCTATCAAATATGAAGTTCAACTGTCATTGTCATCATTATTTCTACTTTGAGTCTTTAGATGGCGTTGCGAGTATCTGAATTGCGTGTGGTGCAATATTTTACTAATTCGATTTTATTATGTGTTTTGATTAGTTTTTACAATATATTTAGAAGATATCGAATAGAAATGTTAATTTTATTTTGAAAAAATGGTAAAAGTTATTTTATTACAAAAAGAAGATAAAATAATGACAAAAATTTTAACTGTAGCTGGGAATCGAACTCGCGGCAAATGTCGTTCGACACTGACGTTTTGGATTATTGCTCACCCCCCATAGCAAATAGCGTGATAATTTATAGCCTAACAGATGCACTGACCTATAAGGATTATGTATGCAAAATTTGAACAGGATCGGTTCAGTAGTTTTTGCGCCAATTAATACCATCGCAAAATAATTTTACTGTTTTAATAAATGTATAGATTATGTATGTATTTAGATATATATAAGTATGTTTATCAGTTGTCTAGTACTCATAGCACAAGCTCTGCTTAGTTTGGGACTAGATGGCGTTGTGTGATATTTTGTGGAATATTATTATTATTGTTATTTGAAAGTGTCATGATCGCTCAGAGGTTAAGGTACCCGCCCCTTATGCTTGAGGTTGCGGGTTCGAAACCGGGCAAGTACCAATGTGATTTTTTCAATTCATATGTACTTTTTAAGTTTATCTAGGACATTACTGATACCCTGTGCTTTGGGAAGCACGTAAAGCTTGAGATCTTGGTTGTCATTTGTAGATCTTTGCCAGGTGGTCAGACGCCAGAAAGTCTGAGCATTTGGAATATCCAAGGAGTATCGTATTGTCCACTAAACTGGGTTATGGAGGAATTATAGGCACTCGCTCTATATGATACACGGGTATCCAGCCACATCTGGAAGATGATCCCGAGCTAGTTGAGAATCGACGGCGCGTACTGTTCCACGCGCGCCTCAAGGAGATCTCAGCAAACCGTCTGATTCTGAAAGGAAGACTCAGCCCTGGTATGAAAGGCAACGATAGAACGAGAGTGGGTTTTTAGTTAGTAAAAGTCTGACACACCCTCACGCCCTGCCCAAGAGCGGGGGATGTCATTGGATGATTTTCCCACCGAAAAAAAAAGTTAGTTGAGAAAAGGCTAGAGAGATGAGACGGGTCCACCCTCTAGCGCGAGAAGTCGTTAGATGATTTCGCATCTCAAAAAAACAGTGGTACTCATAAAATAAAAACTCTAAAGTTGTCAATTTAACTTTAAATTTACTTAACTCAACTTTCAATAAAACCATTTCCACGTACTTTTTAATTGTTAAAGAGTCAGTCAGTTAGCTGAAAAGTTAAACCTTAATTTGAGATTCAGTGTTTTACATTTTATCACGGTCTTTCACGGGCCTGCATTTCAGCGGTCGTTTTAATCAAATTTCGCCCCTACCACATCAATTACACGGGCGTTAATCGCTTGTTAGCTGTATTTGGTGAGCCGGCTTTGCTTTCCACTGGTTTATTATTAATGGAAGGATACTTATCTAAATTGGAAAATAGGTATTTAAGGGTAGTGTAATAGAGGTTTGTGAGTCGAGGGATGAAAAGCTAGAAATGAGGTGTAATTTTGAATTACAGAATAGAATCGTTTTACTTTATTGTTCACCTAAATAGTAAAATAACTTTTACAAAAGTCTTTAATCTATTAACGATGACAGTGATGTCTACTATACAATCTTTGGATGGACTGTCATCATCTATTCTAGCGTCATCACAACGCTCAGTCACGTGGTCAGAACAAAGGAATCGGAGGCGTTCGACGCAAGAGAATCGAAACGAAACGGTCGTAACTTGGCTAGGGAGGCTGGCCTCTCAATTCGTAACGACTATCAAACTCTCAACAAACGAACCCAAAAATATGAAAATCAAGACGCCATTTGCAAATACTTAGCCCAAATTAAAGTGAGCTTTAAATCTTAAGGGTAGCGCTTAATAAGTTTCAACAAAATCTGCTGTAGCTAAAGGGGAGGTCTCAATAACTCCAATTTGTCCCATCCACTTTAATAGGTTTGGGACATTATGAGCAATTTAAGAGGTACTTTATGCCAACTGGAGGCCGATCGATTGATACCCTGAGAGAGTAAAGACGGGATATTTAGTCCATTTTCGATTCCAAGAAAGGCCTTTTACGTTTACAGGAAAAGTTTTGTGAAATTATTTGATTAGACTGGTCTGTTGGTCTAGTGGTTAGTGGCACTGACTGCTATACCGGAGGTCGTGGGTTCGATTCCCACCCATGACAAATGTTTGTGTGATGAGCACGATCATTTGTTCTATGTCTGAGTGTAATATATCTATAATATGTATTTAGATTTAGAAATATATACTAAGTTTGTTTATCAGTTGTCTACTTGTCTAGTACTCATAACACAAGCTCTGCTTAGTTTGGGACTAGATGGCGTTGTGTAATAGTTGTGGAATATTATATTATTTGTTGACAAGATTCAAAGAAAACAAATCTAGGTCTATAACCTAGATTTGTTTTCTTTGAATCTCGTTCTTACATAAAAAAAAAAACATAATCTAGGTAAAACGAAATTCTAAAAAAAAACCCAACTGAAACATAAAAGGCAACTGAAGGAACGCGAGTGGGTTTTAATAGGTAAAAATCAAACACGCCCTCTCGCCCTACCATAGAACGGGAGATGTAATTTGATGAAATCCCTCAAAAAAAGATTACAAAACCTCACCAAAACATTTTTATCATCGTTTCACAGCCAATTACAGGTGCACAATTGTGTTAGTAAAACCATTACACATTCTCTGTACGGTCGGGTAACCGCCTAAACACATCTGTTTCATGTAATATATTACAAAACGGAACGAGCTGAAACTGTAAACAATACTCGACCGGGTGTCGAACCCGGAACGCTGGGCTACCAATAAATTATAAACATTTGTAATATCCGGTCGTTTACAACTTTTATTTTTAGTTGTAACCTTATAGGGAATTTCGTAAACAGTTTTTAGGGTTTAGAACCTCAAAAGGAAAAAACGGAACCCTTATAGGATCACTTTGTTGTCCGTCTGTCTGTCTGTTAAAACCCTTTATCTTGGAAACGGGTAAAGGTATTGAGTTGAAATTAAAACCATATACTCAGATCTGCGGTCCCTTGAAGCTGTGAAAATTCAAACTACTAAGTTAACGAAAAAAAAGATAGAACGTATATTTCGACACTCTCAAGGAAATCAAACTTCATTGGGTACCTACTTCCCGTTGACACAGAATCTAAATTTTTTGTTAAATCACAAAAAATAAAAATGATTTTGCCATTCGGAAAAATTTTCGAAACTCCATTCGGGAATTTAACTATTTACATAGGTAAGTTTGTACGGAACCCTCAGAGCGCGAGTCCGATTCGCACTTGCCCAGTTTTTTTTTAAATATTATTAGTGAAAACTAAAACTTTCAAAAAAATAAAAATAGTCTTTATATGTTTTTGAAGGGTGAGGATCCACTCTTTTCAACGGACCTATGTGAGACGTAAAGTCTCACGTATAGGTCCGTTAAAAAGAGTGGATCCTCCGACCAGACGGATGTTATGTCTGGTAGGCAACTGCCCGATAGTTGATTTTGGGCCGTTGTACCTACATTTTTTTTTTAAATTTGATATAAACTTGTGCTTGACTGCGATCCCACCTGATGGTAAGCAGTGATTCAATCGTTCATGGTGAGGTGCACTAGTTTATTAAGAGCCTATTTACTCTAGCCTTGAAGACACCCAAATTATAATCGGATTAATTATTTCTATACTATCGTATAGAATCTACAACGTACATTTTTCTGTAACGATTTTTTGCCAAAACCGTGATTCAATATTAATTTTAACGCCATTTTTGCAGATTCGTAGTTTCCACAAAAATCAAACAGTTAAATTACTTAAACGAAGAATAGAACAGGGTTAAAAAAACAAAACCCACTTTCAGCACCGTTGCAGTCGGGTAATAAATAAAGGAATCAAATAGCCGCGTGGGCGCAGTAAATATTGTTCGAGTCGGATATCGAACCGGGAAGCAGGCGGTGTTGCGCGGAATTCACACCTACTCCTAATATTTATAGTATCCGCTACTCTAGTTTATTTTACTAGAGTTCAGTTAAAAACGAACGGTTTCAATAACCTTTAGTAATGGAAATACCTGCCCGATTTGTAACAGTTTTACGAATTCTTTCCATTCAGATGTTTTGCGTTCTTTCGCACCTAAATCTATAAATAAACAAGTTTTCAATGAAAATCATGTTTTCATAGCAACTTTTTGTAGCGCGGTATATACCTATATAATTAATACTCATCAAGAACATTTCACGATAGGGTTAATGAGTTCCTATGGCCACCTTACGGTTCCATCATCAGATCAGCTCCATGTCATAATAATTTTGCATTGTCATCTGATTTACACATGCATGCAAAATTTCAGCTCAATTGGTAACCGGGAAGTGGATCAAATTTAATTTGCAAGATTTGATTACAGACAAGCAAACATCGGGACAGGTGAAGCTAAATATAAAAAAAAAACTGGGCAAGTGCGAGTTGGACTCGTGCAAGGGGTTCCGTACAAACTTACCCATGAAAACAGTTCAATACCCGAATTAAGTTACGAAGATTTTTCCGAATCACAAAAAAAAAAAAATTACAGTTTTCAGATTTTTTCCTATACTTGTGTTATAAGAGCTTGCTTCATGCCAAATTTCAGGTTTCTAGGTCAACGGGAAGTACCCTATGTAGTATCGAATTACACGTTTTTTGCGACATAAACGGCCGTATCTTGTTTTTTCGTTTACTCAGAAGTTTCATTTTTTCACAGCTCTAAGGGACCGCAGACCTGAGTATATGGTTTTAATGTCAACTCGATACCTCTATGCGCTCCCGAATTATAGGGTCTTGACAGACAGATAGACAGACAGACAGACGGACAACAAAGTGATCCTTTACGGGTTCCATTTTCCTGTTGAGGTACGGAACCCTAAAAAATATATTACACTTTTCGACCCGAGAGTATGTTTATATATTTACTTATTTATTAAATACTTTATGTATATAAAGATACAAAGGTGGTTTTAATGCCTTAGGCATTTTCCACCAGTCAATATTTGGATGATACAGAGAAAAATAGTGGTAAGTGCGGCAAAATAAGAAAAACTGACCGACTCGGCAAACGTTATTCTGCCATATAAATTATTATAGAAAAAAATGGAGATGGGCGTGGGGGTACATATAGTTTACGTCCTATTCGCAGACCTACTGAATATGCACACAAAATATCATAAGAACCAGTTAAGCCGTTTCGGAGGTATTTTGTTACAAACACTGTGACACGATAATTTTATGTAGGTATAGTAGATGAATCATTGATACAATACCAGTTTCCTCGGTACATCTTTCTACTTTCACGTGAACGAAACTGAAAGCAGAAACGGGTTAACACTAAAAGCTACAAGGTATACCTAATTTTACAACCCTTATAGGTACAATACAACACGAAATACATACTCAATCTACTTTATTTTAAAACCGGCTCCAACAAACCACTTCGAACCCTCGACATTTACGCAAAAGCTTTTACTTCGCGTTAAATAAATTCAGCTTTGAACCTAAAACAGACCGTTCAAATGCCTGTCACATTTAGAGCAATTCGCTAAAAGGGTTCAAACTCGTAGACCCTGGAGATCTGGGCACTCGGGCCCAGGTGGGGTAACGAGAGAGGTGATAAATCATTTTCTAACTTGACTGGTTAAATTAAAAGGTATTTTGTTGGTACATCTGCGTAGTTGGGTCGTGAGATAAGAGATTACGTGACTTTTGAGCTACCAAAATGAAAACAAACAATATGATTATGTAAAAAGCTTTTAATACTGAACGAACGAACTGGGCCTCAAGTCTGCTATTACAATAGTGTCAGAATGGTCTATCATTGATTTCATAATTGTTGATTTTGACAAGTTTGGTAATCTTTAGATTACTGGCAATTAGTGTACGATACTTAAACACGTGATTGTGCTCATGATATCAAACAATTTTTATTATGGGAGCAAAATCTCGAAAAAAATATCAGCTGTTCAGTACATTATGCAAACATAAATGTACTGAACAGCTGATTTTTTATACGCGATTTTAGGTTTGTTACAAATTTACAGTTTTCACATTTTTTCCTATACTTGTGCTGAGAGACCACGCTTCATGCCAAATTTTAAGATTCCGGGTCAACGGGACCCTATGATTTTTGATTCCCTTGAGAGTGTCGAAATATACGTTTTTTGGGACATAAACAGCCGTATCTTATTTTTTCATTAACTAAGAAGTTTGATTTTTCACAGTTCAAGGGACCGCAGACCGAGTCTTGAACTTAAGTCTTATTTTATTTAGTTTAGAAACCCGCCTTTTATTATAAAATTATTGCCCAATTACCAGGAAACACAATGACTGCATTCATCGTCAATCTGTATCTCCTTCATTTAATAAAGAAACCGTCAATCCGCTTGTCCATTCATTCACATTGCTGGCCCATTCACTACACTCCTGTTCACTCGACCATGACTTTGTAACACAACACGGTGTAGACATAGCGGTTGATATCTTTTCAAGGGTATATTTTATTTATAGTTATGTCTAATTAAGAGAAATGATACTTCTGTGACAAGAAAATAATAAAATAAAATTTATTGTACATCAAAATAGTAACATAACTCATTAAAGCATGTTCTAGCATTTTTTTAGGGTTCCGTACCTCAAAAGGAAAAATCAGAACCCTTATAGGATCACTTTGTTGTCCGTCTGTCTGTCTGTCAAGACCCTTTATCTCGGGAACGCGTGGAGGTATAAAGTTGAAATTAAAACCATTATACTCAAGTCTGCAGCCCCTTGAAGCTGTGAAAAAATCAAACTTCTGAGTTAACGAAAAACCAAGATACCACCGTTTATGTCGCAAAAAACATATATTTCGACACTCAAGGAAATCAAAATTTATAGGGTACTTCCCATTGACCTAGAATTCTGAAATTTAGCATGAAGCAAGTTTTCATAGCTTAAGTATAGGGAAAAATCTGAAAACTGTAAATTTATAGTTACGTCACAAAAAAATAACTTTTTTTGTGATTCGGAAAAATCTCTGTTACTCAATTCGGGCATTGAACTATTTTCGTAAGTTTGTACGGAATCCTCAGTGCGCGAGTCCGACTCGCACTTTTTTGTTATGTATGTTCACCGATTTCTCGGTAAAGTGTGGATTTTGAAAATTATTTTTTTGATTGAAAGCTTCCGAGTTGGTCTCATAGATATATCGAACTGATCTGATGATGAAGCCGGAATATGTAACCTAACCATGTTTGGGATTATTAGAATTGTCATGAGATGCACTCTGGCTCTAAGGTACCATCGAGTTAATCAGCCCCCCTAGCCAAGTTACAATCGTATCGTTCGCGCCGAACGCCTCGAGTAGGCCAAGCCTCCGGTTCCTTTGTTCTGACGTCATCTCAACGCTCAGTCACGTGGTCAGAACAAAGGAATCGGAGGCGTGGCCTACTCGAGGCGTTCGGCGCGAACGATACGATTGTAACTTGGCTAGGGGGGCAGGTGATGTTAGACGATGTTGTTAGATGATGTTGTGACAATGTATTCTAGCCGTGGCTTGGCTTATTGTAATTATCATGCAATGTTTTAATGATTAAATTCTATAGGTACCTATCTTACTAAAGGACTTGCACACTTTAAGTTTGACTGAGGGGTACTTTTTAGTTGTGGTACCGTAACTAAGACTAAAAGTCCGTTGTTATTTCTAGGTACAGAGATTGAGATGGAGATAATTAACTTTTTTTCTACGGAACTTACGTAGAAAAAAATTAGCAATTAAAAAAAATGAATGAGAAAATAAATAAAAATTAAAGTTAAAAAATATTTAAACTCACCGTCGGGCTCGTAGTTACTAGTGACTATGTACATACCGCTTAAGTTCACCCAGCAAGAGGAAGTGTCAAAAATAAATCGCGCACTATCTCAAAGACAACTAAAAATACACAAACTCCTTGCAGCGTGCGACTGGCCGGCCACGTCCACAGCGCTCAGACAAACGAAAATAAAACCAGACAGGTCAATGACGTCTGACCTGTTATCCGACTTTATTCAACAAACAAATTACCAACTACATAAATTATTAACAATGGACATAAACGAGGATAAGCTCAAGGAAGAAGTCAGCAGCTTTGTGTCCTCACTCCAACGATTACTCCCCAAGAAGAAGGATATCATCGTGGTTGAACCACGCAGGCACAAAACTATCAAACTATGTGACGTTCATGCCGAAGCGAAGAACACATTCCCAAAGTGCTTCATCGGCGCCAAACTCATCATCCTCAGAGAAATTATGGACAAAGTCAAACTCGTACAACAATACAACTATGGGAAGACTAAAGAGAGCTACAAGTGTTTCTCCCAGTTAATCCACAAGGAAATGGAGCAAAAGAGTTCCGGTGAAGGTCTACTTATAGACTCCGCGGGCTCTGCAACGGCCACTTACAAGGAGATTTTAGAAGGAGCGTATGAAATGCGGCTGACCTCGAGGATCAGAGACTTGGTGTCTTCAGAAACTGAGGTAATCTTCGAGAAAGATAATGACAAGTCAGTCGGTTCGGTGTCATGTTCTGTGAGGGATGTGGACCCCAATACACTGCGCATGGTGACGCAGTGGATGTACAAGGTGATGCCAGACGTTTTCGTCGGCACCGAGATTGGTTTCAAGCCGCTGACTTACCCACCGACCCCTGACTTCTCGGTCAGTGCTCGCTACGACAGACCAAGTTTCACAGTATCGTCAACCATCAGCAGACACGGTCTACAGTTGTGTCTGTACAAAAAGTTTTCTCACGATCTGCGAGTAGCTACGATTATTGCCGAAGGCTGCCGAGGAGCGCCGACAAATGTGAGCTTGGCGATGCACAAGAGCTACCAGAATGGTTCGGAGCTGAAGATATTTGTTGATTCTCAGCGCTGCGGGGGCTTTACCTTCCAGAGGGATCTTTTGTTCTATGAGCCGCATAATGAGATCCGGGTTTTGCGTATCATTGGAAGCACTCTGATTGATAAGCAAAGACGGGTCCGTTTCGGCGTCGGATTTCACCTGGACTTTTGACGTATTCGGAGTAAGCTGTATGCTTCAACTTAGCCTTCGCAGAATAATTTAGACATTTCTATGAAGTTGAGGGGTGTGCTTACATTTTTGTAGATTTATTCGTTTGTATATAAGTATACATAGGTTTTAGTTACTGTTTTATCTTATGAAAGTTTGTTCAGCCACGTGGTTTAAAAATTGCATTAAATTATTGAAAATATAGTTGACGGTGAGTTTATTATGGTTTTTCTTTTTAAAGATCGCCTTTTGTCCGATTGTATTGTTATTAACTTCTGCCAGCGGCTTGGCCGCGTGAAAGCCGGAAAACGACCAAAGGAAACAAACATCCGGAATAAAAAGTATCCTATATGCTATTCCAGGACATGATCTCCTCCTCCTTGCGTCGTATTCCTCAATGCTGAGGGTCGTGACCTCCCTGCTTCATCACTTTAACTTTTATGATATTCCTCCACCTGTTTCTGTCTCTAGCGGTGTAAAGGGCATTGAATACCGTAGAGTCAAGAGTGGTGCGGATCTGGTCGGAGTAAAGTATTGGGCTGCGCCCGCGAGGCCTTTTCCCATCCACTTTACTGGTCACAATGAGCCTTTCGAGGTTGCCACCGTCTTTCTTTGCAATGTGATCGAAGTATTGCAAGTATTGCGAAGAAACTCGGACAGCAGCCGTGAGGAGATTTTCAGTTCTTGCAAAATGGATACGTTGGTCCGAAATGCTGTCCAAGGGATACGGAGCATCCTTCTCCAGCACCACATCTCAAAGGCGTCGATGCGTTTGCGGTCTGCAGCTTCAAGCAACCAAGTCTCAGCACCATACGAAAAGATCGATAAGACTAGTGTCCAGTTTGTTTTTGGTCTACCCATGTGACAATTTTCATTCAAATGTGTCCAGCTATTTAAGCTTGAAAGAGTAACAAACATACACACATACATACATAGGCAAGCTAGGCTTAAAAAAGGTATTTACGTGCTTAGAAAGTTACCCTGAACATGTTAAACTGTAAAGACGTGAGAGTACAGTTTCTTTCAAAAAGTCAAAGTAATCAAGTTCTTAAGATGCAAGACAAAACTTCTTTAAAAAATAAAGCTGTATATCTTGAAAACTTGGGACAAATAGTAGACAAGTCTTAGAAACTTGGAGTCTCGTTATCTAGTGACAAGAGAAATAGGAAACAAGACGAATTGTAATGTTTTACAAGTTTTGTATCAAAAACACATACAGAGCTGTGTCAATTATTTGTTCCGAATAATTACAATCGCTCTAGGAAGCATTTTATAAATTATTTAATGTCCCATTTTGTCGCACTGTAGCTCGATCCACCTCCCCTATACCGCGTATGCTAACGATGCTCAACGCGCTCGTGGAGACCAACCCTGGATTGGATTTGTTTGCTGATGAATGGAAGACGATATTATTAGAAAGTTTACGATTCTGTGAGAAGACAGAGTGTTAATGGTTATTTTGCTGTACTAAATAAATAATAAAAACATACAACAATGCACACCCTTTTACAAAAATTACACCCCAATTACAAAATAATAATATTCCACAACTTTCATACAACGCCATCTAGTCCCAAGCTAAGCAGAGCTTGTGCTATGAGTATTAGACAACTGATAAACATACTTATATATTTCTAAACACACATACATATTACAGATAAATTACACCCAGATACAGAACAAATGATCGTGCTCATCGCACAAAATATTTGCCCTGGGTGAGAATCGAACCCACGACCTCCGTCGTAGCAGTCAGGGCCAGATAGACCACTAAACGCGGGGCAGCGAGCGGTAAGAGAACAAAAGTATGAAAATGATTGAAGCACGTCATGAGACTCCGCTCATAGCGCCGCACGCCCGCCTACCGATGCCGCCCCGCTTGCCGCAACACTCGCCGCTAAGACCGAAGTCGTGAATAGGCCGTAACACGTATCTGTTTACGAGATTATAATCATAAAAATGATCAATACAACCCTCTCAGTTCAGCAAACCCTAATAAACCATATGACTTTAGCCATTTGCAGGCTTCATCTTAAGTCCCATTTTCCTTGTAGATACAGATGCCCACAGATACCATGAGGATGAACTAAACTGTCTGAGCTATATACGGTGTACAGCTCCATCTCTAATTCTCCCTCGCACGACTGAAAGTTTAGCACCCTGTTCTTTTTAAGCATAATCAGCCTTTTAATGTTCCCACTGCTGGGACTCAGGCCTCCTCTCTAGGAGAGGGAATGGGCCGCAATCCACCACTCGGGCCCAGTGCGGGTTGGTGAATGTCACATGTCTTCGAATTTTTGGTTCTAGGACATGCCGGTTTCCTCACGATGTTTTCCTTCACCGTTTTGAGAGCAGTGGTGATGAAATAAATTACACAAAGTAAAGCGCCTGGCTGGGTTTGAACCCGCAACCGCTCGGCCACCACTGCTCTGTTTATTTTTAACCGTTATATTTAAATAAAGGAAAAATTACGTCCAGCCTTTCCATGCAGTTAAGTGACTTTCCTTGTCCGTAATCTTTCAGGCTGAAACTTGCTGAAAACGTGTCATATTTCGCTAGAATTACATACTTTTAATAATATAAAGGAACGTGCCTTTTTCAAGCAGCCGAGATTATGATGAGGAAATCCCTCGAATGTTTGCAGATTTTTATGTTTTTAGGGCTCCGTATGCAAAGGATAAAAACGGGAACCTATTACTAAGACTCCATTGTCCGTCTGTCTGTCACCTGTGTGATAGCTAGACAGTTGAAATTTTCACAGATAATGTATTTCTGTTGCCGCTATAACAACAAATTTTAATACTAAAAACAGAATAAAGTAAATATTTAAGTGGGGCTCATAAACAACAAACGTGATTTTCCGACAAAAAAATACTAAAACCAGTGAAACTAAAAAAAAGAAGGTTATAATAATATAGTGTCTAATGTTGTATACATATTTATTTTTTCGTGGGAAAATCATCTTATGACAAATCTCGCTCTTGGGCGGAGCGGGAGATTGTATCAGACTTTTACTGACTAAAAACCCACTCCTGTTCCTTCTTTGCCTTCGTCCCAGGTTTCACTTTCACACTACCCGTGGCAATGTTGTATAGATAATAATTATAGTACAGAACCCTTCGTGCGTGAATCCGACTCGCTCTTGGCCGGTTTTTTTTAGTCTTTGTCCTTAAAGCCTCATGTATGAAATGAATGAAAACAGGATAATGTCAGGGTTCATTGTACGAGAAAAATTGTGCTAGTTTTTTTTGGTTGTTGTAAAAGGTTCTTGTTTATAATCCAGGTTACCATTTGTTGTAATTTGCTGTACACTCGGTGCTGGTATGAACAGCTGATTTAAGCTACAAAATTAGCTTGCATCTGTGCGTACCATTTTTTTTTTAAATTTTTATAAACCAGTGCTTGACTGCGATCCCACCTGATGGTAAGCAGAGATGCAATCATTGATGGTGAGGCGCACTAGTTTATTAATTCATTAACGCTCAGGCGGTAGCCGGCGCCCGCAAGCCATTGTCTTACTATTGTGTCTCTAATTACGCACGTCAAAAGGTTAAGAGCCTGTTCACTCTAGCCTTGAAGACACCTAAAATATAGGGACAGGGACCATTTGAAAATATTACAAAAAATAAAAACCTCTGAATATCTGCTATTTTACGTGAACTTTGGTCCTCCATAATGTTCTCATATATTAAAAATATAAAAAAGTATATCCATAAAAGCGCACATCGAGATTCTGAATGACGACATTTTTTTCTGAAAAACGTTGAGGTGGGAAATTATCAAATAATTCATCCCGTTTTGGGTGGAGCAAGAAGAGCGAATGTCAGACTTTCACTGACTGAAACCCACCTGTGTGTCTTCAGTTGCCCTTTGCGTTCCAGGGCCGCAGTAACTTTTCTGAATTCAAAGATTCAAATTTTATTTCAAATAAACTATTTACAGGCACTTTTGAAATGTCAAGAGGTCAGTCAGTCAGAAAAAATTATGCTAATTGCACATTCCAAAGCGTAGATATCTATGGAGAAAAATGTGCAAGAAACTCCATGGACACTCTTTTCAATCATGTAATGTAATTACAAATATCTCTGTTAAATGTTTCTTGTCGCTATCATGTGAGAACAATGTAAATAAAGCAAAAATAAAAACTAAATATAGATATTAAAATAGCAACTGGCAGCTAAGAGATGACCAGTCTCAACTGACAGCGCCCGTTCACGCACATGACGCGAATATTAGCACCACTCAGCTCAACCATTTTGAAGGGAACTGAATGATCCAACACACGCGCCACCATCAGAGAGACATATGAGTGAGCATGACAAACTCTCAACTACCATGCTCATTGATAATAATCCCACAACCCTGACAATTCCGAACCTATACCCAGAACCTATATCAAACTATATATATAGGATGACTGGCAATTAGTGTACGATACTTAAATGCAAACATAAATGTACTGAACAGCTGATTCTTTTCGCGATTTCAGGTTTGTTCCCATAGTAAAAGTTGTTGGTTACCATGAGCACAATCACGTGTTTAAGTATCGTACACTAATTACCAGTCACCCTATATATCTACTCGTACTCCTACATTTTGAAACACGAGAACCTCATAACATCGTTCTTATCGCATGTCGGAGCGCTAAGCCAGACTAAGGACTTTATATTGGGCTCCACAAAGATCGACAGCACACTTGCATAGCATGGAGATGTGTGGGTGTGCGAATATACTAGGCATTGAATTTAATCTGGATTACGTGCAGATTGTAAGAAGATTACACAAGAGATTTTTAACAGACTTAAAAAAAGATGTTATCAATTTGGTTGTTTTTTTTTTATGTATGTTATCTCAGTATTCTATGAACTGGTTTGGAAAATTCTGTTTTTCTTCGAAAGGATATTATATACCTACTTGATACTATATGGTCTTATCGTTTTTTTATTCGTTTTTGTTTATTCGTTATTTAACACAAACAAAAAAAAACAGGAAAAAAAAATAACATTTTTTGAAAGTCATTGTTCCGATTTTATTTTTTAATGTTTTTTTTTTTATATAAGTATTGAATTCGGCAGTATTTTTTTGTAATTTTTATAGTTTATTTTTTGTTTCGTTTTTAGCTGGACTTTTTTTTATTGGCCCACTGATGAAAGTTATTGTAATCCTGTTAATTTTAATTTCTGGTACATTGTTTCTTTCATTATCATCATCTATATCTCCCACCACACGCCATAGTATTTTTTTTAACGAATCATAGCAGCTCAAATGAAATTCCAAAGTGGCTTTAAGAGCCGGTTACGAGTAACAGCTATTTTATTTTTATCATCATCATCATCATCTTCCTGCCCTTGTCCCGTGTTATTTGGGGTCGGCGCAACACGTTTTTTTCTTCCATTCTGCCCTGTCACTCGTCATGCTATCACTAACTTCCTTTTCTTTCATATCACTCTTCACATAATCTATCCATCTTTTCTTTGGTCTCCCTAGCTATTTTATTTTTATAAAAAATAAAAACATAGTAACTATTCAAGATTTTTTATTTTGCCTGACCTTTTTAAAAAGCAAGCTTTATTACTTTATGTAACTTTCATATATTTCCGCGACGTAATGAAAGAAAGAAAGAAGAAACATACGTTTGGAATCGTAAGTTAGGGTTTTTTTTTTAATCTTTGTTTTGGAGCTTTGTCAATAATGACTATGTCGCCCCATCGTAGCCAAATTTTGGATTTGATTAAATTTATATTAAAATATGGTTGTATGGTTGTAAAGTAGTCTTGCCTCGTCTGACGTTGGCTTAGCTACTATGGGTTATTGTGTTTTTTTTTATCGAGCCAACTAATTTATATCATGTTTTCATTTGTATCCAGCGGTAGGTCATATGGTCAGTTTTATTGAAATAATTTTTCATGGTGTCGTCTTTTATATTTGTGGATTTCCAGAGGTTCAAAAAAATTCAAAATCAGTGCAACCTCGCCTTAATGATCGGAGATTTTGTGAGACTTTCATAAATCAAAGAGGAAGCAAATCGTCGAATCCTTTAAAGCAATAAGATACCACGGTACTATCATCTATCCATTTAATATGCTCTGTGCAAGATTCCCTTTGAAGATGTTCTTGGTAAAGATTATGATGAAAGTAAGAATGTGTCATAATAAATTCACATCCTAAATCCTACTTCTTCAAATAGTAGACTAGGTATACATAAGCGGAGGATACCAGCAAGGCCAATGGCCGCTAGGGCCTCGGGAAATTTCTGAAAAAGAAACCCGTGGTCCTAGAACTCAAAAGGTAACTGAAGGACATTGTTAACATAGTAGTTTAGTGGTAGTAGTGTTGATAGCATAGTCGGCCTTATAATGTTCTCACTGTTGGGACTCAGGCCTCCTCTCAAGGAGAGGGAATAGGCCGTAATCCACCACGCGGGCCCTGTGCGGGTTGGTGGATGTCACATGTCTTCGAGTTTTTGGTTCTAGGACATGCCGGTTTCCTCACGATGTTTGTAATTATCATAGTATTCTTTAATAATTAATAAAATGTGGACCAAAATAAACTAATCGCTTAGTTTAGTGATGGCCTGAAACACAGGTTTTTGTTAACCTAGCTCAGGCAAGTCGCTACAAGTTGTAATGGCAGTACTAATAAACCATTAATAGGTCAATATAAACATGTGTAAATTAAACTAGTTAATATATAATTAGATAATTAAGCCAATCTTTTAAGAAATTAGTACTACTAAGTGTACGGGATGAGGGTTGCAAAATATTTAGTGCCTTACTTTCTTAATGAACTTCCAGAAGATTTACAAACATTATATAAAACAAGTTTGAAAAGTTATAACGTTTCTTTACACAAAAGTTTAATGTATAATCAGATAATTATTGTTACATCACTATTGCTTATTAAACAAGCGGCTCGCCATCACACAGATAAACCCTGAGAGTATGTAATGTTCTGTATAGCAATAAACATCTGTAATATAGATTAAGAAATTTGGAAAAAAAAGAAGTATCCATAAGTTTGTTTTATGTATTTCTTCTTTCACGATAACTTCATCCCTTAAACAGTTAAGTTAAGGTCGTAAAATAGATCCCTTTAAGAGCTCGAGGTAGCACTACAAGAGAGCAGAATTTTAAAATCATGCGAGTAAAGTCGCTTGCAAGAGATAGTCACTTAGTAAAGTTTCACACACACACATACAGCTTCCTAAAATGTTTGCCGACAATCTTGATGCAGAGTCTAAAGCGCACTGAGCTTACATACGCTTCAGACAAAAAGTAATATATTAAAATGGACGCATATAAAATATGAGAGGAAAGCGGACGAATATTAAAATCATTTGTGTTACGTGAAAAGGAAAATGTTGAGCTTTTAGAAGATGTAGACCTTTGATGAGAATGCAGTTTTTGTTCTTCAAAGGTTTTTCCTTTCAATAGAAATTCAATGTGGTTGTTGGTTGCCCTATGGCACCACAGGGCTTTAAATAACGTTAAAAATTTGATATCGTTACTTTCATCGTACGAAGGTAACGTTATTAGTACAGGTAACGTTATGCTCGGTAACGGTACTTGTGTGAACTTTTACCGGTAAACTGAGTCACGTTATCTATGATGTTATAGGTAAATAGTAACGTTACCAAATGCGTTACTATAAGTACCGTTAAATAACGTTATTTTGTTAAATCTCTTTGTTTCGTCTAGATTAAAGCAGTAATTAGTTTGATCACGTATTCCACGATGCAACATTTTGTCATTATACATAGGAATTAGGTAATTTATTTCTATTAAAATGTCAACAAGGATACGTAAGTTTAAAAGAATACACCACGCCGCAACAACACATTAAGTAACGAAACAAGTATCGATACTTATAACGTTAATTGTTAACAATATTTTAATAGATTCGATACCAAAATACCGTTGCCTAAGATACCGTTAAATTTTTAACTTTATTAAAATAACGTTACTTAACGATACTTATAGTGTGAATTTGGTAACATTAACAAGCCCTGCCTCATTTGAAGTGAACTACGAAATGCTACATCACGCAATTCTCCGCGAAGTTCTCCGCGTGATTTGAACGTATACAAAAGTCCGAATTCAACTGAGGTTTGGGAGACTTTACACCCTGTTTTGCTTACCTCCTAATTGGTGACCCCGAGTTACGAGTTGTAGATCGCCGCTTCAAACCCAGCCAGGTGCTTTGCATTACTTTGTGTATTTTATTCCATCAGAAGTGAAGGAAAACATCGTGAGGAAACCAGCATGTCTTAGAACCAAAAATTCGAAGACATGTGACATCCACCAATCTGCACTGGGCCCGCGTGGTGGATTACGGCCCATTCCCCCTGTCCGTGTCTGAGGCCCGTATTACAGAACCTTACTCAAGTACTACTTAAACTGCGTTCAACCGATTACTGCTTGAGCGAAGAATCTCGACTTAAGCATTCAGTTTATTTTAGAACTATCCTCAAATTCAAATCAAACGAAACTACGCTTGAGTAGAGATTTTGAATTTTGATCTCTGATTTAAATCCACAACAACTTCCATGATATTCTATGCTCAAGCGTGGTCTCGACTACACTTACGAAAACAAAGATCAAATCTCGCCTCAAGCAGAGATTCTGAGCTGATTGTGATTTTAAAATAAGGACATATTGAGTGGAGCTCACTCAAGCACTGTTCTATAATACGTAAAAAATTTCATTTTAAAGTGACACTGCTCAGGTGATTATTGATTGTAGTTTCTCTGCTCAAGTCAAGTTCTAAAATGAAAACTCCAACTGAGACTCGTTTTAAGTAATGCTTGAGTCTCGATTGTAGTTCTGTAATACGGGCCTGAGTGTCCTACAATTTCGAGCTCGCGTCGTTCGCTCTTGGATTAAGGTGTTGGCTTAGGTGTTGTAAAAAAGATGTATAAGTTTAGTTTCTATCTCATTTTTCTGTTACTAAGTTATAAAATAAGAAGGTTGATCACGTGGCCAATAAAGAAATATGTGGCTAGACTTATAATTTCTCATTTGTAAAAATCCTTTCAACTATATTCAATAATCATTTCAATCCATTTTTTTTCGGTGGGAAAATCATCTTATGACATCACCCGCTCTTGGGCGGAGCGTGAGATAGTGTCTGACTTTTACTAACTAAAAACCCACTCCTGTTCTTTCGTTGCCTTTCGTACCAGAACCGAGTCTTCCTTTCAGAATCAGACCCTTGGTCCCAGTAGGCTTCGACCCTGCTGGGCCCCTACAGTTGCTGACATCTCCTTGAGGCGCGCGTGGAACAGTACGCGCCGTCGACCACTTGGGCTCGGTCCGGACGGTTACCGGACGGTCGGAAGGCGGGCTACCCATTGCTCGCCGTCCGCAAGCCCGCGCCTGCGGTGGCCGATAATCGGGATTGGAATCCCGGCGGCGGTTGGGGCGTGAGGACCGTTGCCTCACGCGATCGGCCGCCTCCTTTGCTAGCATTACTGCTTTGCAGAAGGAGGCGAACGCCTGCCACTCCTCCTCGCTCCGGACCATGGCCTATACCAAGGCCCGGCGCGAGAGATCGCTGCCGCCAATCGCCCCCACGAGGACTCGGCGTTGCTCTGCCCAAGCAGGGCACACCTCTACCGTATGACCCAACGTGTCCTCCGGGCGGTCCACACAATGGTGACACCCCGGCGTTTCTTCCGCACGAATCCGGTGCAGGAACCTCCCGAACTTACCATGTCCGGTGAGAACCTGCGTCATGCGGAAGGTAAGGACGCCGTCACTATGGCGTGTTTTAACTTACCGCCATAATTATGGCGTGCCCAATCATTTCAATCCTTGATTTGCCAAAAATCCGGGAGCTTTTAACCCAGCAGATTTTACGCTATAGTTTAAAATTCAAAACGGCAATGCTACATTAATCTGAATAGAGGAAATGAAAGCTATCTACTAATAACTTTGATTTAACTTAAGTACGTGCACTGGAATACTTATGGCTGATTTGGTTTATGGCATCGTGGATCGTTGTTGAACATATTTTGTAAATGTACTGTTAGCTTGAAAATTATGCTCAGGGATTCTTCGAAAGACTTACCGTGGCTGTGCCGTGGCAAAAGGTAACTGCAGAAACATAGGTCCGTTGTCAGATAGGAATGTCAGTAAGAGTCTGACAATCCCTTTCACTCCACCCGGAGCGGGATAAGTTTTTGGAGGCATGCGAAACAGAGTGTAAAGTTCCGCAAACAAAAAGGAAGGATCCTCCGACCAGACGGGTGTCATGTCTGGTGGGCAACTGCCCGATAGATGATTTCGGGCTGTTGTATATATTCAAATCGCGCGGAGATCTTTGATTGCGCGATGCAGGCTTAGTTCTTATGTGACGCCATAGATGTCGCTACAAGTTATTTGTATCTAGAGAAGTTTTATAATAGTGCTAACAGTTTTAATAGAAAGTAATTGATAACTCGTAAAGTAATTGATAACTTGCGTGATCGAATCAGGAATGAGGATATCCGCAGGAGAACCAAGGTTACACACATAGCACGAAGAATCGCCAAACTTAAGTGGCAATGGGCAAGGCATATTGCTCGCAGAACGGAGGGCCGTTGTGGCCGAAAGGTTCTGGAATGGCGACTACGTACCGGAAGACGTAGCGTTGGAAGGCCTCCTACAAGGTGGACCGATGTCTTGGTAACGGTTGCGGGAGTCCGATGGATGCGAGACGCACATGACCGTTCATTGTGGCGACACTTGGGGGAGGCTTATGTCCAGCAGTAGACGTCTTTCGGCTGAAATGATGATGATGATGATGAATGATGAATTGATAACTATAGGAAGCAATGAAGGGATCCATGAGGTTTTTATAAAAATAATGCAGTTTCCTGAGTCTCTCTAGGAAATCTAGGAATTATGTTAGTCAAGTGCAGTCGCGAGGGAATCCTAGCGAGAAAATTACTTTCTTATTGTGTTTATTATGATAAATAATAGTTGTATGCTTCCTTGTAAGGGAAATATCGTAGCTATAAGAACTTGCTTTGGATTTATACATAGATTTGGCTTGTGAAGGATCATTACTTGTCACTGTGATCATGTCTTCGTTTCATCACTTATTCTCTTGCTTATATATTTATATTTTTGTATGTATGTATATGTGTATCTATTTTGGTATTAAGTATCAATGAATTATCATTACTATTTTTTACTTTTATATTTGCACCAAGTGCAACCCCATTTTGTGTCCAGGCAATCTCTATCCATTCTGGGTTGCCTGGAAGAAATCGCCGAGTGCGATAAGGCCGCCAATTGTATGTTTCTTTTGTATTATTATTTAAATTTTTAAATTTGTAATCTTGGTATGCAATAAAGTATATATAAATAAATAAATAAATAAATAGGTATATAATAGCACGGCCGAGATCCCACCTGATGGTAAACAGTGATGCAATCGTTGATGATGAGGCGCACTAGTCTATTAAGAGCCTATTCACTAGCCTTGAAGACACCGGTCTGGTCGGAGGATCCTCCCTTTTCAACGGAGGTGTGTGGTACTTTACGCTCTGTTCCGAATATTTCTAAAACAGTTCTTCATTTCAGCTGTAAGATGTCCACTGTTGGACATAGGCCTCCCCCAGTGTCGCCACAATGAACGGTCTCGTGCGTCTCGCATCCATCGGATTCCCTTAACCCTTACCAGGTCATCGGTCCACCTTGTAGGAGGCCTTCCAACGCTACGTCATTCGATACGTGGTCGCTATTCCAGAACCTTTGGGCCCCAACGGCCATCCGTTCTGCGAGCAATATACCCTGCCCATTGTCACTTAAGTTTGGCGATTCTTCGTGCTATGTCGGTAACCTTGTTTCTCTTGCGGATAACCTCATCGGTATATAATATACTAAAATTAAATTTGCATTAATTTGGTAGTGTTTCGTTTCCAATTGTACGTAATTAACACATTATTTAGACTAATATTATAAAGCTTTTTTTTAATTTACTACATTCACACAAGCAAAGCCACAGGCAGCAGTCAGTAGGTGATAAAAATAACCGGGCAAGTGTGAGTCGGACTCGCGCACTGAGGGTTCCGTACAAACTTAGCTATAAAAATAGTTCAATTCCCGAATTGAGGGTCGAAAATTTTCCGAATCGCAAAAAAAGTATTTTTTGTGACGTAACTATAAATTTACAGTTTTTAGATTTTTTCCTATACCTGTACTATAAGACCCTGCTTTGTGCCAAATTTCAAGATTCTGGGTCAACGGAAAGTATGAATTTTGATTCCCGGAGAGTGTCGAAATATACGTTTTTTGCGACATAAACAGCTGTGTCTGTTAAGTTGTTTATTTATTTATTTATTTATTTATTTATTTATTTATTTATTTATTTATTTATTTATTTATTTATTTATTTATTTATTTATATAATGACACACCAACGACTTATTCACTAATTGTTTACAGTAGATGTTATTACATTCTTGTATTGTGCGGTGAATTCGTCACTTATAGGCGTGCACAGCACTTAACGGTAGACATTAAAAGAAGTTAAAAAAAAAAAGAGATGAAGTTGTGAAAAAATCAAACTTCTAAGTTAACAAAATAACTTAGAAGTTTGATTTATTCACAGCTTCAAGGGACCGCAGACCTTAGTGTATAGGTTTTAATTTTAACTCGATCCCTTTACGCGTTCCCAAGATAAAGTGTCTTCACAGACAGACAGACAGACAGACATACGGACAGCAAAATGATCCTAAAAAAGGAATACTTTGTGAGGAAACCTGAACTTACCTATACATAGTTTACATCGATTTGAAACCGCAATCTTAAAACTATGCGAAGCGAAGTCTTAACCACTTGGCCAGCTTGACATAACAACATTTTTTTATTTTTATTATTGATAGGCTCGCGTTTGACCACTATCTCACCTGATGGTACATTCACATAACATGAAAGATCTTTGATAAGCTGCATCTCAAAACATCCCCAACTTTATAAACAATAGGATGAGGTCTATCTTGTTTCCATAATCTTGATTAGAAAGGTCATTTCTGCAAAGTACATAAAGATTAATCATAATACGACTTCCTTATAATAATGAAAGTCATAAAGAATTATCTTCCTTTCGAGGTTGCTCGTAAACGCGTAAAATGCTGCGTTGTAATTTGACACCTTATGAATCGCTAGCTACAGTTAGCGGCTTCGTTCGACATCATTTATTTAATGGATTCTAATATATCTATATATATAAAAGAAAGTCGTGTTAGTTACACTATTTATAACTCAAGAACGGCTGAACCAATTTCGCTGAAAGTTGGTGGGGAAGTAGCTTAGAACCAGGAGACGGACATAGGATTTTTGAAGGACTTTTTTTTGAGTAGGGTAGAGTAGGGTAGAGTAGGGTAGAGTAGGATATAGTAGTCAGTTGACGGGAGCGAAGCCGCGGGCAAAAGCTAGTTTTAATTAAATCTGACATAATTTATTTAATTGATTGATTTATAACAATTGCTTATTTTATTGATTCTATTGTCCTTGTTTTCGTTTTGTACTTTGTTATTATTTATTAAATGTGAATGAACAATTGATTAAAAATATAAATAATATTAGTTTACTAAATTCTGTAAGTGCTGTGCACACCTTTAAGTGAAGAATTCGCTGTGATAATTTTTTATTGATAAGATTATTCTTTTGTTTGTAAATGTTTTGCGAACTATTCGTTGGAGTGCCATAATAAATAAATAAGTAGTGGTACATAGGCGGACTTAATTCCACAAGGCATTCTCTACCAGTCAACCTTTGGGTTAAAAAAGACAACACTGTGGTAGGTGTGCACAGTCTATATAGGGTGACTGGTAATTAGTGTACGATACTTAAACACGTGATTGTGCTCATGATAACAAACAATTTTTATTATGGGAGCAAAGCCGAAATCGCGAAAAAAATATCAGCTGTTCAGTACATTAGGCACACATACGTAAATGTACTGAACATCTGATTTTTTTTCGCGATTTCAGGTTTGTTCCCATAGTAAAAGTTGTTGGTTATCATGAGCACAATCACGTGTTTAAGTATCGTACACTAATTACCAGTCACCCTATATATAAAAGCGAAATACCATTTACTGATTAATCACGAAATCTCAGAAACTTATAACACCTACATACTTAAAATTTGGCAGGTAGGTTCCTTATAGGGTGTAGACATCCGCTAAGAACGGATTTTTCGAAATTCACCCCCTAAGGGGATGAAACGGGGGTCCAAAGTTTGTATGGAGAAAACGACTTTCACGCGGGCGAAGCCGCTGGCAGAAGCTAGTAAATAAATAACAATAAATTAGCAACAGTAAATTATCCTAAGGGAATAATCTCCCGGGATAAAAAAGTACACTTTTGTTTTGTAATACCTCTATCACTGGGAATAATAAACCAGAATTACTGAGATGAAGAGATGACCGGGGGGCTCTCTGAAACTAAGACAAATGAAAGAAAGAAAAACAACAACCACAAAAAACAATGATAATAATAATATTCCACAACATTCACACAACGCCATTTTGTCCCAAACTAAGCAGAGCTTGTATATATAATAGCTATGGGTACTAGACAACTAATAAACATATTTATATATTTCTAAATACATGAAATGAAATGAGTATATTAGGGGAAGTTTGAAAGTGGCCCCAGTGACTGAAAAGTTGAAAGGGAATCGTTTGTCTTGGTATGGTCATGTGAAGAGGAGGGATGAAATGCATGTTACTAAAAGAGTTATGAGTATACATGTGGATGGATGGAGAGGGAGACCAAAGAAAAGATTGATGGATTGTGTGAAGAGTGATATGAAAGAAAAGGAAGTTAGTGATAGTATGACGAGTGACAGGGCAGAATGGAAGAAAAAAACGTGTTGCGCCGACCCCAAATAACACGGGACAAGGGCAGGAAGATGATAATATATTTCTAAATACATACATATTATAGATAATTACACCCAGACACATAACTGATGATCGTGCTAATCACAGAAACATTTGTCCTGGGTGGGAATCGAACCCACGATCTCCGGCATAGCAGTCAGGGCCACTGACCACTAGACCAACAGGCCTGACTATTGATCAAAAATCTGTGCGAGACCAAAACAGGCCTACCTCTGCGAGGAGCATACTGCATGCATAGCATAATTTATTCAATTATTTTTATCCTCACATCGGAACGGCTTGCAGCAATTACACCAATGGTCAAAACACAATTAGTCCAAAATCTGCTATTTTCCAACATCGTGTGCGCAGTGGAATGGTAGTCATCAAAGGAGCGGCGCGGAGGAAGGTGAATATCATCATGCGTGAATATCATAGCATATCAGCATATACTGATATGATACGATATTTCATCATCTCTCTAGCCTTTTAACAACTAGCTTGGGGTCGACTTCCAGTCTAAACTGATGCGGCTGAATACCCCTGTTTTACATGGAGCGACTGCCTATTAGACCTCCAAAACCCACTTACTAGGCTACATGATACTCTATGAATAGACTGATGGTTAAACTTTCTAGCGTCTGACACCCTGTAACGACTGTCGAAGATCTACGAATTATATGTAAAACAATTAATATCGTAGTGCTCGTATTCTGGTAGGACCCGCTGTGATGCCATGATCATCATCATCATCATCATCTTCCTGACCTTGTCCCGTTTTATTTGGGGTCGGCGCAATACGTTTTTTTCTTCTATTCTGCCCTGTCACTCGTCACTAACTTCCTTTTCTTTCATATCACTCTTCACACAATCCATCCATCTTAACAATCCAGGCCATGATAACATCACTTTAAACATGGCTATTTAGGAAATTGTGTAAATTACAAGCCTCTACAACATATTATTATAAAATAATAAACGCACTTCAGAATCGGCCACTGAATCTATTTCAGCTATTTACAAAAAAAAATATTTTTTGTCCTAAAATAATCAAGAATGAAGTATTTTAATAAACAGTTTCGGCAACTTTAGTTACTTTCATGGCCGTTGCCTTTTCAGAAACAACTGTTACTAATAATTAGGACCGTATTGAGGGACCAATTTAGTACAAACACACTGACCCAATCAACCATTTATATCAACACGTTATTTATTAACTGAAAACTGAAACTGAAAATTATTAACTGTAATAAACCCTTTTAAAATTTGTCTATTCTTCAGACACAAACTTGGAACTTCCAAACCGACCTCAATAAAATCCAAAAGCCTGAAGATGAAGCCTTCTCAAGTTTGACGAAGTCTTAAGCGATGATAGATGTGCATTTAGGTCAATCTTAGGCTTCAAGTTGAGGAGTGTTAGACTTCAAGTGAGGGGTAGAACTAGGCTAAGTTTAAGCTAGATGGCACGCAGAGATGGCAAGGTTTATCAAGTATTTGCTATTGGCTTGTCGTTGTACAATATTTTATAGTAAATAACACTAAAAATAAACCTTTTTCTGAAATTATGATCAAAATCGGTTATTAGATAAATGAAGCAGCATTTTTTATAGCCTATTTTGGGTCCCACTGCTGGGCGTATGCCCCCCCACCCTTTTTCCTTTCAAACAACTCTAAGGGCGATTCCTGTCCAAGTTTACCCCGTTTACATGATCAGATCGTCACACCACCTTCTCCGCGGTCGACCTTGACGGTGACGACGTCGAAGCAGTAATTAGCGTTTGATATTTTTTTTAGTTAGCGTAAGTATCAAAACTAACTATATTATTTTTTATTTTTTAAAGTTATACTTAACTTATTATTCATATAACTACTGATCCAATAGAACAATTACTATTAGTATATTTTCATAAATAAGTACATTCAAATTATGAAAAAGAAAACCTATTTCTGCAAAAAACCCATATTGTCGCTTACGCTGTTCTTGCTGAAAAGGCTCTACATATCCAACTAACGCAAAACTACCCCCATAATGACGTTCATAAAGATTCTTCAAAACACGAAATACCAGCATAATATCCTTTTATATAATATTTTATCATGCCACAAAAGACAGTTATTACATTTCTTTTGTCTAACAGCTCCGTGTATTCACGATGCGGGGACCATCATTTTCTCTGGACGTTGCACAGTGCTGCCATCTTAAGTCAAAAGGCGGTAACTCAATAAAAGTGAGTTTTGAGAAAAAAAGGATTTTGTAATGAGAAACGTTGTCCCGTCATCTTAGTAACGTATCACACTAATATACTGTTTTGTATATAAAGGTGAAAGTTTGTGAGTGTGTATGTTTGTTACTGCTTCACGCTTAAACGGCTGAACGGATTATGACGAAATTTAGTACATGGGTAGACCATAAACTGGAATAGCAAATAGTTCTACTATCACACGAACGAAGCCACTGGCATCAACTAGTACTGAATAAAAGCTTCTGCCCACGTCTTCACCGGTTATATATATGTATATAATATTCATGAGTTTGTTTTTGTCTTTTATATATATATAATAACTATATAATATAATTTTATATCTATGTATAGTCCAATATTATATTTTTAATGTAAAATTTAAAACTTAAATAATTTGCAGTACACCGCAGACTATTTTTATGTTAAGTTCTTACAGTCCATCCTAAGGTTGATTGGTACATATCGCTGTCAGCGATAAGACCGCTATTGTATTCATAGATTAAGTTAGTTTAAAAGTTTTGTGACTATTTTGGTGTACAATAAAGTTTATTCTATTCTATTCTATTTTATTCTATTCTCAAACCTTTTCATGTTCTAGACTATGGCTCGAGTTAAATTCCATTAAGAACGGTTTAACGATTTAGGCATGAAGACGTAACCGATAAACAGTTACTTATAACCAAGTACCTACGGATTGTTTTTTTTTTCTATATTCCAATAAAGGTACGGGTTTTTCAAGTAGCTCTTTTGATGCGGAGCGTTTTAGTCATTTCAATGCAAAAAAAAACTGGGTAAGTGCGAGTCCGACTCGCACCCTGAGGGTTCCGTACAAACTTACCTACGTAAATAGTTAAATTCAGATTTATCCGACCCCAAAAAAAAAATTTACGTAACAACAAATTTACAGTTTTCAGATTTATTCCTACACTTCTGCTATAAGACCTTGCTTTATGCCAAATTTCAGGATTCTAGGTCAAGGGGATACCCTATGAATTTAGATTTCCTCGAGAGTGTCGAAATGTACGTTTTTTGCCACATAAACCGAAGTATCTTTTTTCTCGTTAACTTACAAGTTTTGATTTTTTTACAACTTCAAGAGTCCCCAGACCTGATTATATGGTTTTAATTTCAACTCGATACTTTTACGCGTTCCCGAGATAAAGGGTCTTGACATACAGATAGACAGACAGACGGACGAACAACAAAGTGATCCTATAAGAGTTCCGTTTTTTCCTTTTGAGGTGCGGAACCCTAAAAACACAAAAGTTTCTAAAAATTTTGAGATACTGCTTTTTGGTTTAGAAGGGTAGAGTGGGCGGCTTGCCAAAAACATAATACAAAATTCGTCCCGCGAAAGTGCGTCAGAAACATTTTTCACGAAACTTGAATTTCGAATGGAATACGAAAGACATGGGACTACAGTGATCCAGTTTTGTTATTGTTTTTCTTGATCTGATTGTGCTATTTTTTTCTGTGAAAAATTTGAATTTCGAATGGAATACGAAAGACATGGGACTACAGTGACTGTGATCCAGTTTTGTTGTTGTTTTTCTTGATCTGAATGTGTTATTTTTTTTCTGTGAAAAATGAAGGTTTTAAATTCTTGACCGAGAAAACTTTGATGTAATTTTTTTTTGCATTCTCCGGTTAATTCGATATAATAAAGATCCATTAAAAAATAGTAAAAGCCATTTAGAGCTAGTATTAAATACTGGTATGTTATTCCATGATGTCCCAGCTTCGCACGGAGTACAGGAGATCCGATTATTATTAAGATTTGTAACACTTTAATTTACTCGGTTTTTCTCTATTGTGCATGTAATAAACACCTAAACCTGTCTCATGAATCACTCTGTTCATTATTTAAAAAACGCATAAAATCCAAGTTTTAAGGTTATCACAAACAGTCAAACAGACAGATGCGGTGTTGAAGAAATGCATGGTTCTTACAGGATAATCCACTGTAGAGAAGCGATTAGAATATGCTAGATTCTCATTAATTTGTATTAAGAGCGCCCAACCCGAGATACTATTTCCATGCAACCACTTTTACGTGATAGCGAAATTATTACACATCTTTCTCTAAATACATATTATGGAAACACGCATATTATTTTGTGAAACAAGGTTTCTATTGAAATCAAAACAAACCCAAACAAAAAAAATGTGTAAAACTAATCCAGTACAGACCTCTGATGCTATTTTGGACATAGTTTTACGTGAATTTTGGCCCTTCGTAATAAAATAATATACCTGCTTACTCATAAATTTAAAAAGCCAAGAAAAATATTTATGGAAGCCTAGCGGTACTTAATCATGATTCTTAAAAGTTTTCGGATTTTTGTTTTCCAATAACTTTTCAGGTTTTTAAAAACACTCGTAGTTATTGGAACAAGTTTTGTGAAATATTTGAACGAGTGATGGAAATTACCAATTGCCAACCGAGCGTTTAGGCGTCATCTCTCTTTTATCAAACATGGCGTTTTATCTATCAAAGCATGCTCACGTTGACAACAGACAGACCAGGAAGGGCACTCTTAAGCTCAATCCAATCACCTCTATTGCCTTACGACATTGTTACTTAGTAGGTGGAGGGTTACTAAATATTCACCGGTAAGCAATTAAGTAGAAGCCACTGGAAAGGCATTAGCAGGATGAGAGAGGGCTCAAGGGGAGGCCTGTCCGATCTTGTCCTTAGGGATGTGTGTTGAAATATTTGCATACAGGATGTTCGGTATTTTACCTTGACTAAGTAATCCGCAGGACGGTACCTATTTTTGTTAAATAATACACACTTGAAGCTTCGTGAGTGGCTTCCTTTTGGCAAGTCTACCGCAACTGGTTCGCTCCGGTATATGAGAGTTTCAGAGCGATTTCTAGCTACCGTAGGCGCAAGATTGCGGACGGCGAGGAATGGGTAGCTCGCTGACCGCTTTTCCGGTAAAGACCGAGTATGTAGTCGATAGGTAGTGGTCTACGCGCGCCTCTAAGATGTCAGCAAACCGTAAGGGCCCAGCAGAGCCGATGCCCGCTAAGGTCGCAGAGAATTTCCGAAGAGGAAACTTGTGGTCCTAGAAAACAAAGGGCAACTGCTTTTAATTCACTTATGTCTTTACACAAGTTTAATTTTAATCAGTAAAAATCTAACATCTTTCGCTTCACCCTAGAACATGAGAAGTCATTGCATGATTTCCCAAAATATCTACAGGGTCTAACAGACGTAGCAATAAGACTAGCTCTATAAAATTAATGAACTTTTCAGAACAGAATTCTCAGCACTTTATTGACCGGCTGATTGATGACTGATTTTTTCTTTTAATTAAGACTTAAAGTTAACTTAATGAGTCATTAAGAGGTTTTGAGGCTGTAAAATTTTATTTAAAAAATCTTAATATTGATCGCACTTAAAGTTGAAACTTATAAGATAACGGCTCGCGTTTGACCACTATCTCACCTGATGGTTTTTTTTTTATTGTTGATAGGTTCGCGCTTGACCGCTATTTCACCTGATGGAAAGCGACGATGCGGTCGACGATGGAGCGCGCTTATCTTGAAGTATCCTATTCACTCTTGACTAACGGGTTATAGCCATCAGGAAACACAGATTCTGGCAAGGAATTCCACTCCTTAGCTGTACGCACAATGAATGTGTTCCCAAAACGTTTTGTGCGTATAGGTGGGATGTCAACCATGTAAGTCCGATGATGGAATGGGCTAGGCGGAATTAGTTTATGCAATTCCGACACACACTCTCCGAAATGCAACCGGAAGAAAACCGACACTTTGAAGCCTCAACTCGACGAGTGCATCATTGCCAATGATCCTCCTGGTTCGCCTTTCAATAAAGCGATAATGTTGTCGAAGATGGAGCACGCTTACCTAGAAGTAACTTATTCACTCTTGACTTAAAGACCCTCTATCTAGGTGGTGGCTTACTGGTCCAAGGTTTGTTCGAATGAGTTACCGTGGCCCTCATGATGTTATACTAACAATCCTGCAGCACACAATAAATACATAGTGTAGCAGTTTTATTTATCTATCTCAAATTTATCCTTCCTAAATACATGGACAGAACGTCCCCGAAAATAATCTGCAGATGTAAGTAAACAACACAGTTGTCTCCACAATTGAACACCCTGTACTATAAAACCACTTCATTACCTGCGGCGAGCGGACTTGTTGAAAATCTACATTATTTAGATTGTCCATAGACCACGGAAGCCGGTAGAGGCGGCATTGCCAATACTTTCCATATGGATCAAGCGTCTCAGCGTCATCATCATCAACATTTCAGCCGAAAGACGCTCTCCACTTCATTATTGTTAAATAAGTTTTGTTTGTATGATATGTATTAGTTTATTATTGTTTAAGATTATTTTTTATCTATTTTTTTCTATGGGCCTCTGATGCCTGAAAATAAAATGTTTATTATTATTACTATAAGGGCCACCATTAATTGTCGCTAAAATTCCGATAGGAAACCAAAAGGTACCTGGACTTATGGGTAAAAGATTAGAGAGTGTTGGATTTTTACCTCGCCAAAACTACCCTGGTGATCACCATCAGCACATAGAACCCCATGAGCTGATGGAGATGATTTCGGAATAGTCTTTTAAACGGTTAAAAGACTATTCCGGAATCATCGGCGCAACATCCGTTAAGGTTCATCGCTGAGGATACTATCGAATAATACAAATAATGGCGTCTCTAGTCACTCCATGGTCTATGAAATTGCTAGAGAGAGCCAACATGTTACTTTGTCTATTCGAAATTTTATTTGTATGTTTATCTGTTTATTTGTGACTAAGGACCGTGGTGTGTTTAGTTTGTATTTCGGTTACGTAAATATGTAAGAGATGTAGATTTCAGTTTCCTTTTTGGACATTAAAGAGATTATTTCTAGTTTAATTAGATACATATTACATATTCCAACGGTTTTGGAGTAGTAACCTCGTGCCGAAAGACGAAGCGTTGGAAGGTGGACTGATGACCTGGTGGGGATTGCGGGAATACGATGGATACATATTATAACGGCGAAATGTGGGTGTCCCCTACATCCAGTGGGTCAACATTTCACCGTGTAGGTAACTAAGCCTTATCCTTTTGGGAGTATCATGCTGTTATAACATACTATGGCACTAGAATAAACCTTTTCACTTCAACCCTCCAACTCCTTTCCCTTTTTCATTTTCCTTTTTTTTCTTTTATACAAATTATAATATGTACCTATGTATATATTTATAGTTATGTATTGTGTTTTATATATATATATTGATTTATTTATTTATTAAAACTTCATGCAACACAAAAGTACAAAGGCGGACTTAATGCATTAGGCATTCTCCACCAGTCAACCTGTTAATGTCCTGTCAATTTATTAGCAGTACACCGCAGACAATCCCTGTATTATTTTAAGTTCTTACGATCCATCATAAGGTTGTCTGGTAGATATCGCTGTTAGCGTTAAGACCGCCATTGTACCGATAGATTTAAGTTTATGTACTCGTATAAGTTGTGTTACTTTTTTGGTGTACAATAAATAAAGTTTATTATATTCTATTCTTTTCAAGCTCTAAGGAATATGAAGGTTACCGATGCAAAATGTGAGTTTCAGTGGCGTAAGGTTTATTTCTAAACTAGTGATTTCCAAAGTATGACCAGCGGACCACCGGTGGTCCGTAACTTTTAATTTTAAATAATACATAGGTTATATACAAGTTTTGAATTTATTGCATAAGTATTTTATATGCTATTTTGTTTTATACCTAAACATTGATAAAAGATCTTTTGGGCTTCCATTCCCTGCTAATACAAAGAATTCAAAGTGGTCCCGGATAAAAAAAATATTGTGAGCCACTGTTCTAGACTAACATTACAACGTGCCCCTAAATCGTTATGTCAAAGACTCCGAGAAAAGATTGTTTGTACAACAAAATACGCAGAAATCAACGCTTTTCCTGTTTACCTAGCATTTTTCTACCTTACAATCAGGGACCCTTTGCTAGGACTCCGGCCTCCTCTCTAGGAGACGGAACGGGTCGAGTGCGGGTTGGTGGATGTCACACGTCTTCAAACTTTTGGTTCTAGGACATGCCGGTTTCCTCACGATGTATTCCTTTACCGTTTTGAGAGCAGTGGTGATGGAATATATGATACAGATTAATGCGCCTGGCTGGGTTACATTTCAAGAAATATCTTAGGTAAATTGTTACGAAAAGTTACAAAGACGTCCTTCCGCCGCATCAGGTCTTGAAAGCTTTTATTGGACATGAAAAAGGGAGGGTAGTTAACAATAGTAGATTATGTGACTAGGGGATAAAGCAGTGTCTTTAAGTCGCGGGTGGCGGATGTTGAATTCCGAACGAAACGAAGGTTGCTAATTTTAATCCCGAACGATAGTGAGGGATTTATATAATTAACTCCCGAGCATTGCGAGGGAGTTAATAAAGAAACCTGAGTGAAGTGAGGAATTCAAGCCGCCCAAGACAAAGACAGCTTTATCCCCGTGTTGGATACTCTACTTTTTACACCATCTGTGAGATAATTAAAACACAATTTAGTAAAAGAAATCATATAATACAGAAATATAAGTATTATTTACGAGTTAATCTTAACTATCACTCAAAAGTTTTGAGATTTGAAACAAACAAAATTCACTACTCAAAGATTCTATAGTTTAAATTTTCTATAACGCTTCCCGCTTGTTCATTACTTTTTTTTAGAAACTTTTTTTATTCTGTTTTTTTTTTGTTAGTGGCCAGTTTGAAATTTGAATAAACTTGTTTGATGCACTACATTTTAATTCACATATTGCTGACGGTTTTTCACGTTCCAAATTCAAATCTCATTATTCCCTAGGGATCGCCCATACTGCATTATCTCCCTAGGGACATAATGACTTGCTTTAAGTGATGGTTGTATGACGTATAAAAGGGCATTATCGAGCAGGTGGTGTAAAAAATTATATTTAAAAATTATATTATATTAAAAATTATATTATATTTTTTCATCACCTGCTCGATAATGCCCTTTTATACGTCATACAACCATCACTTAAAGCAAGTCATTATGTCCCTAGGGAGATAATGCAGTATGGGCGATCCCTAGGGAATAATGAGATTTGAATTTGGAACGTGAAAAACCGTCAGCATTATGTGAATTAAAATGTAGTGCATCAAACAAGTTTATTCAAATTTCAAACTGGCCACTAACAAAAAAAAAACAGAATAAAAAAAGTTTCTAAAAAAAAGTAATGAACAAGCGGGAAGCGTTATAGAAAATTTAAACTATAGAATCTTTGAGTAGTGAATTTTGTTTGTTTCAAATCTCAAAACATTTTGAGTGATAGTTAAGATTAACTCGTAAATAATACTTATATTTCTCTAATTTATGATTTGTTTTACTAAATTGCCTTTTAATTATCTCACAGATGGTGTAAAAAGTAGAATATCCAACACGGGGATAAAGCTGTCTTTGTCTTGGGCGGCTTGAATGCCTCACTTCACTCAGGTTTCTTTATTAACTCCCTCGCAGTGCTCGGGAGTTAATTATATAAATCCCTCACTGACGTTCGGGATTTAAATTAGCAACCTTCGTTTCGTTCGGAATTCAACATACCGCCCACGACTTAAAGACACTGCTTTATCCCCTAGTCACATAATCTACTATTACATCTACCCTCCTCGAAATTAGGACAATTATTACCTACCTTAATTCTATCTGTTGTGAGCTGTTAAGACGAAGGTAGGGATGTTTTGGAGAATTATTATGCAAAATACCTTTTATTGTTAGAGAAGAATGTAAATTATATTAGCTAGTGAAACTCCACAGGTAGCCACGGCTATCAGGACAATCCCGGAAGTACGGTCAAGATCCCTACCAGCACCTTACTGGATTATACATCCTTCTCCCGAGCACGTTTGCTCTTGCGAATCTCCACTCAAGCCAGCCAAATAGGTAATAAGCATTTTAAAAATTGAAATTGAAATTGAAAATATTTATTTCAGACACAGTAAAGATACAGGTCCATATTGTGTTAGTACAAACTTATAACTATGTTAGTAAAATTTAAAATTATTATTATTTTGGACGTGCATGAGCGACCACTGCCTCAGGATTTGGCTGTCCACTCTGTCTGACACCACGCCCAGAAGCGTGTTGGTGCTCCTCAAAAAATGGGCAATGGTATCTTATATTATTATATAAGATCTCGTTATAGAATATATCGTTATTTATCGTTTTAAATATCGCGGCATATGCTGAGTTAGGCGCCTTTTTGGCCTTGCACAGATCATACAGTTATTTTTTATACTTAATTTTATTCTACTATATTTTAATTACTGTATTTTAATTTTACTGTATGCGTGAGGTACGAATACACGTTTTTTCTTTCTTCTTTCTTTCTTATACTTAAGTAATCATCATCATCATACATTATTTCAACCGAAAGATGTCCACTACTGGACATACCTATGCCTCCACCTCCCCCAAGCGCCGCCACAACGAACGGTCCTATGCGTCTCGCATGCATCGGATTTTCGCGACATATGTTAGAGTTATCTTGCCTATTTAAATAAATATGTGTGTGAACTAGGTTTGTGTTTCTATTTTCGTACCTTCGACCCGGCGAATTTCGTACCGCCTAAGAGTCAATGAATGTAGTATATCTTTCGATATAGTCAACCGATTGCGATGAAACAAAGCCTAAGTAATATATCAAGTTACACACAATTTTAAGGTATAAAATTTTTCTATATCGATTACGTACGTTTTACGTGATGCGCGCACAACTAAAAACTTCTTCAGATTTATTATATGTATAGATTAGCTTCTGCCCGCGGCGTCGCTCGCGTTAAAGTAGAGTTAAAGTAGTATCTCCATACAAACTTTGGACCCCCGTTTCATCCCGTTAGGGGGTGAATTTTGGAAAATCCTTTCTTAGTGCTTGCCTAAGTCATGAAAGAAAACCTTGTGCAAAATTTCACGCTCCTAGTCCCAGTAGTTTCGGCTGTGCGTTGATATGTCTGTCAGTCAGTTTCTCCTTTTATATATATAGGGTGACTGGTAATTAGTGTACGATACTTAAACATGTGATTGTGCTCATGATAACAAACAATTTTCATTATGGGAGCAAAGCCGAAATCGCGAAAAAAATATCAGCTGTTCAGTACATTAGGAAAACATAAATTTACTGAACAGCTGATTTTTTTTCGCGATTTCAGCTTTTTTCCCATAGTAAAAGTTGTTGGTTATCATGAGCACAATCACGTGTTTAAGTATCGTACACTAATTGCCAGTCACCCTATATAGATGTCCCACATACAAGATCTCAAATGGTATTCATGAACACTAAATTATAACCATTACATAAATGACCTACGTTAAATGACCATATAATTCAAAATCCTATGACAACAAATAACTCAAACTCGCGCGTTTTTATTAAGAGCCTACAACGCACAGTGGGCACTTTGCCAGCTATTCCAGACATAATAAATCGCACTGTGAATAGAATTAACGTTTTTATTTTGTATAATTCTTTCTCGAACAGATGTTTTTGTCCAGGATTTGTTCCAAGAGGCAGTATGGTGGGTATGTTTTTTACCTGTAACAAAGAGAATAACATTTCGTTATTATAAAGAAAGAAAACATGTTTATTTAGCATACACACACACAAACAAAAAACACACATAATAAAAAAATTGGTCAAATACGAGTCGGACTCGCGCACGAAGGGTTCCGTACCATTGTCTAACATTAACATAAGACACTATATTAAACTCTTTTAAAAAAAAAAAAAATTGGGCTAGTGCGAGTCGGACTCCCGCACTGAGGACTCCGTACAAACTTACCTATGAAAACAGTTCAATTTCCGAATCGAGTGTCAAAGATTTTTACAAATCACAAAAGTTTTTTTTTGTGACTTAACTACAAATTTACAGTTTCTTAAACTTATGCTATGAGATCTTGCTTCATGCCAAATTTCAGGATTCTAGGACAACGGGAAGTACCCTATGAATTTTGATTCCCTTGAGAGTGTCGAAATATACGTTTTTGCCAATATAAACAGCCGTATCTTTTTTTTCGTTAATTTACAACTTTGATTTTTTCACAGCTTCAAGGGACCGTAGAATCGAGTATTTGGTTTTAATTTCAACTCGATACCTTGACGCGTTCCCGAGACAAAAGGGTCTTGACAGACAGACAGACAGACAGACAGACAGACAGACAGACAGACAGACAGACAGACAGACAAACGGACGAACAACAAAGTGATCCTATAAGGGTTCCATTTTTTCCTTTATATTTATTTTATTAGAGCCCCACTTAAATATTTATTTTATTCTTTTATTATTTGTTGTTATAGCGGCAACAGAAATACATCATCTGTGAAAAATTCAACTGTCTAGCTATCTCGGTTTATGAGATACAGCCTGGGGACGGACAGTCTGACAGTGGAGTCTTAGTAATAAGGTCCCGTTGTGTACGGAACCGTAAAAACAAGTACTTAAAGTAGAAACTTAAATTTAAAAAAAAAAACCATTGTATATCTCACATTGCCTACGTCAAACAGGTTCAATTCATCAAGATGTTTTGATTTTTATTTTTAAATTTACACCCATGAAAAAATGGTTCTTCGTTGATAAAAATTAGTTGAGAGTTGCGATGATTATGGCCATATCTTAGATACTTTTTCCGCTAAAGGAAATGAACAACTTTTTTCGAAGTAAAATTGTAAATTCCCAAAAGAAATTGGATTTTCTGTACAAACTTATCATCGGCTGGTCTGAATTAGGATGGAAGGTTCAAACTTTTTTATTGGAAACTAGCTCTTTGCCCGTGACTTCGTTCGTGAGAATATTTAAAAACTTAACTTTTTAACTGAATACGTTGGATATATATGAGACAAGTACTTTCGCGTTTATTCCACCAGGGCCGCACATCCACGACCAAATACTCCATCTCGTCAGCTCTTCTGTCACCTATGGGGATTGAAGAGCTAAACGAGATGGAGTACCCAGTCGCAAACACATGACCTTGGCGAATAGGTCACGACATATGTATAGATTATTATTTAACTAACTTACACTTTCCTACTGCTAAGCAAAGGTCTCTCTCCATTCCTTCCATTGTTCCCAGCAACAAGTAGCCCAGAAGTAGCCCAGAGGCTACTTCTTGCCAACTAGTAAGAAATCTCATTCGTGTTCTACCGTGATCTCGTCTCGCGAATTCACCGCACCAATTTTGTGTTTTAAGGGTCCACCATTCGATTCATTCGACCTACTGGGGCCACGGGTAGTGTGAAAGCGAAACCCGGGGCCCCGGGATGAAGGCAAAGAAGGAACTGAGTGGGTTTTTAGTCAGAAAAAGTCTGACACTATCTCCCGCTCCGCTCAAGAGCGGGATTGTCATTAGATGATATTCCCTCCTAAAAAAAACCATTCGATCGGCATGCGGCAGACATGTCAAGTCCCAAAGTTTTGATAAAAACTGAAAATAGACCCTTAGCAAAATTGTTTTTCGAGGAACAATTAAAAAAAAGTAGGCACCATAACCATTTACTCTAATAGCGGCACTCCGCAGTTCCCTAATGCGGCTCTTAATGACGGCCAAATAAAAAAATTAACGCGAACTTTGGCAGAACAATGGCACTATTCAGTAGAAGACGTACACTCGCTAACGATCTCTTGTTAAAATATATAGACCCCATTACGTGGTTTATTTAGCATTTACTGAACAATACCAACTTGGTAACGACCAGGCTTTTAATTAAATACACTAATGTAGGTACACTTTCATTGACGTTAAGCTAAGTAACGTCTAGTATGATGGAAGCAGTTTTATAAGCAACCAATCCTGTTCCATCATACGTTTCTTTGTAGGCATGTCTCTATATTTTTGATAAATATAACAACCTCATTGGCAGTTATATTTTTGAGCCGTTTGAGTTGAGACTTGAGACTCTTGGGCCGTGGGGTCCGAGTGCTCATGCGCTTTTTAAAGAATTATCCAAACAGCTAGTTGACACTTCGCGTGACCCAAGGGCTGGCTTTTACCTCAGTCAGAGATTAAGCATTGCCATACAACGTGGCAATGCCGCCAGTCTTTTGGGCACACTTCCAGTCGATAGCGATGCGGAGGAATTTTTTGAAGCCATATTTTACTTAGGAACTCTTACGTAAAATATGGTGTCAAAAAATTTGTTTATGTAATTTTTTTTTTTTTTTTTTAATTGATATAAACTAGTGCTTGACTGCGATTCCACCTGATGGTAAGTGGTAATGCAATCGTTGATGGTGAGGCGCACTAATTTATTGAGAGCCTATTCACTCTAGCCTTGAAGAGACCCAAATTATAATCGGACGGGAAAATCGCAGCAGGCAAATTATTCCAGTCCCTCGATGTACGCGGTATAAACGACGAGGCAAAACGCTTGGTCCGGACCGTAGAGGTTTCAACAACGTAAGGGTGGATACTCGCCGTTCGTCGGCTTGTCCGATGGTAGAAATGAGATGGTGGAATCAAGTCATGCAATTCCTGCGCACACTCTCCAAAATGAATTCTGTAAAACACCGAAAGGCTGGCTACCCTACGCCTGTGCTCAAGACTTTGTAGATTGGAATTAACCAGATCTGGATCACCAATTAGCCTCTTTGCACGCCTTTCCACCGAGTCCAAAGCTGCCAGGTGGCATTTTGCAGCACCAGCCCAAATGTGGCTGCAGTACTCTACACACGAACGGACCTGTGCTTTGTATAACATTAAAAGCTGCCCTGGTGTGAAGTACCGCCGGACCTTTGCAAGTACGCCGAGTTTCCTAGCAGCTACCTTGGCTTTGGACTCAATGAACCGCCCAAAGTTAAGGTCCGAAGAAATTCCAACTCCCAAGAGCTGAAGGCGGTCGGTGTACTCCAGGGATACATTCTGAAAAACAGGAGCCAAGGTAAACGGGCTCCTTTTAGCGGTGAATAGACACGCTTGTGTTTTGGCGGCGTTGAATCCCACCAGATTGGCTTCACCCCACTTGGAGACTGCCTGAAGTGAGACATTCGCACGCTCTACCATAGCCTCTCTTTCGGACCGGATTAGCTCCTTACTAGCTCGAGCACCTGGCAGGTATCTCTCTACAACTGTGCTATCATCTGCATACCCATAGATACCGGGCATCAGCAGATCGTTGATATGCAGCAGGAAGAGAGTTGCAGAGAGAACAGACCCCTGAGGAACTCCGGCATTAGTCGTCATGGGCTCTGATGAGCATCCATCGATAACAACTCGGAGAGAACGTTCACTCAGGAAGTCTTTTACCCAGTTAATCAGACCAGGGGAAACGCCGTACGCTGAAAGCTTACTCAATAGACTAGCGTGCCATACCCTGTCGAAGGCCTTCGAGACGTCTAAGGAAACAGCAATCGCTTCCCCATTCTTCTCGAGGGTCTCGCCCCACAAGTGGGTGGCATAAACTAGTAGGTCCCCAGTAGATCGATTGTGGCGAAACCCGTACTGTCGATCACTGAGGAGATCGTTACCTTCCAGGTATGCCAAGAGGCGCGAGTTCAACACACGCTCCATAATCTTGCAGAGTATGGAGGTATTGAAATCGGCCGATAGTTGGTAGGATCGGTACGACTGCCCTTTTTGGGCACGGGTTGCACGTTGGCAAGCTTCCAGGACTTGGGCACTATACCAGTCCCAAATGAGAGGCGATACAAACGCGTCAATACAGGAGACAACTCGGGTGCACAAGCCTTGAGAACAATCGCTGGTATACCATCTGGTCCACTAGCTTTATTCACGTCAAGACGACACAGTGCTCTCAGAACCTCTTTGTTCCTTATGCGGACCTCGGGCATCGAAGTATCGCAGTGAGGTAGAGTCGGTGGAGTAGCACTACCAGTGTCAAGACGAGAATTATGGGCGAAGAGAGATGCAAAGAGATTCGCTTTCTCTCTCGCTGTATGAGCCAGTGTTCCATCAGGTTTAACCAGCGGAGGCAATGAGGGCCGACAGAAGTTCGCTTCGACCGACTTGGCAAGGGACCAGAATGCTCTGCTACCGGACGGCTGCGCAGAGAGCTTTGTACCAATATGGTTAATGCGGTCGAAGCGAGCCTTCCTTAGTGCCTTTTTGTAGGACTTGGCAGCATGGTTGAAGGCTCTCTTCTTTGAACTCAGATCCGGAGCTTTGTGGTCACGAGCGTCAACCCAGGCGAGAAACGCCGAATGTGAATTTTAATTAGTTAATTGTTTTTATTTTTCTTGTTCTATCTATGTTCAAAATAAATTAAGCCTGGTTAATTTTTGATAAATTCACATAACCTGAAAGAGTTTTTAAGGAGTTAAAACGCACTGTATGCTGGGCACCAGTAATGCGAGCGAGGGAGATGGCCGCAATGTGGACACGGACATCCTCACGCCCCAGACGCCACAGGAGACGCCCCAGGTATCTGGAGTCGCAGGGTGATTCCTGGCCACCAGAGGCACGGGCTTGCCGACGGTGAGCAATGGGTAGCTCCCTGTCCGGCCGTCCGGTAAGATTAAGCTAAAGCATACGGAATTTTTGAAAGAGTTACAGTTGCCCTGGAACGCAAAAAGTAACTGAAATAGGCACAGGTGGATTTTAGTTAGTAAAAATCTGACACGCTCTCTCGCTCCACCCTAGACAATTATTATATTCCCGATAAAAAAATATTATAATCCCAATTTATTCCCTAGAAACGAGCCCCGGAAATATGTTTGTTTAAATATTTACGTACCTACCTAATATTGTCAATTATTGTTACAATATATACCTACTTAGCAAAGATTTTTCCTCAAAATACATTTTGTCGTATAATTTCGAAAGGTTCTGGAGTGGCGACCATGTACTGGAAGACCCACTTTCATTCGTTATTATAAGTATTATATTCGGTAGGTAATAAATAATAAATAATCGCATAATCTGCCTTATAAAGATTCTACAGCTGGGACTCAGATCTCCTCTCTAGGAGAGGAAATGGGCCGTAATCCACCACGCGGGCCCAGTGCGGGTTGGTGAATGTCACATGTCTTCGAATTTTTGGTTCTAGGACATGCCGGTTTCCTCACGATGTTTTCCTTCACCGTTTTGAGAGCAGTGGTGATGAAATATATTATACCAAGTGGGCTCTTACCACTTCGGTATATATTTGTTGTAAAAGGAACTTTTTACCGAAAACATTGAATATGGATAAAATAAATATTTAAGTCAGAAACATACGAGCGTAAAATCAAAAACTGAATCGAAGTAATTGAAGAAGAACTCTTAACAAGCTCTTTCAATAAATGCTCGAAATAATATGAAAATTGTATTACATTTAATAGGTACATGTAACGGTCTACGGGTGTTTTTACACAAGAGACGTGCGAGGTAGCTAGGCAGAGCGAAGATGTGTAGCGGTGCTGTAAAAATGTTTAACTGGGTTTACACCAAAGCTGAGCGAGCGGCATAAGCGGTGCAGAGATACGCACCTACCACAGTATAGTGCACCTGTTTATTTAAACCAAATTGACTGGTAGAGAATGTCTTAATAAATTAAATCTACCTTTTTTTTGTAGGTGGGAAAATCATCCAATGACATCCCCCGCTCTTGGGCGGTGCGAGAGGGAGTGTCAGACTTTTACTGATTAAAAACCCACTCCTGTTCCTTCGTTGCCTTTCGTACCAAGGCCGAGTCTTCCTGTTAGAAGCAGACCCTTGGCCCCAGTAGGCTTTGACTCTGCTGGGCCCTTACGGTTTGCTGACATCTCCTTGAGGCGCGCGTGGAACACTACGCGCCCCCGGGCTAGATCCCCGGGGACCTGGAAAAATGGCAAAGAAGGAACAGGAGTGGGTTTTTAGACAGTAAAAGTCTGACACTATCTCACGCTCCGCCCAAGAGCGGGGGATGTCATTAGACGATTTTCCCATCCGAAAAAAGCCATACTTGATTCAGATTCTCGGAGAATCAATGCCTGATTCAGGTTCTGAGAATTGAGTTAGTACGTATTATTGCGTGATGATTTATTCAGGTAAAAAAAAGGTTACAAGTGAATTCTCGCAGTTACGGTTTTAAATCATTTCTTTTTTTCTGATGAGACCCGAGGACTTCACAATACCTATATCCTGATATCTGTATTTGATTAAATTAACTTTAGCATAGCATAGCATAGTCGGCCTTATAATGTTCCCACTGTTGGGACTCAGGCCTCCTCTCTAGAAGAGGGAATGGGCCGTAATCCACCACGCGGGCCCAGTGAGGGTTGGTGGATGTCACATGTCTTCGAATTTTTGGTTCTAGGACATGCCGGTTTCCTCACGATGTTTTCATATATATATATAAATATATATACTCATTTCTCACTTTATCCATTCACGTCACACCACACATCCATCTTAACATTCTTATCTCCGCTACATGCAATCTTTTTTCATCTGTAGGCCACCGTTGCCTGAAAATAAAATAATTATTATAGTGTGAAAAGAAACTAAGACAAGAATATGTTAGAAGAACATTACTTATTCTGTCCAACATTTCATGTTAGCAGAAAAACATAATATTCTTTAGGAGACAGGTAGCTAACCTAATATTTCAAAACAATAAACAATCCAGGTTTACCTTCTTTTAGGAACTAGACTGGAAAAATCAGTAAATATCAGTCACGTTATACGATCATAAATCATTGGGGCAGCTCTAGTTTTTTGTTTTACCCTTTTAAGATAGGGTTGAACGTAATACTTTTAGTAACTTCATCGGTAACAGTTACATTTTATTATCTAACAGGTTTTTTTAATTGTTTTTGCCGTGAAGCATACATTGTGTGTTTTTTTTATATTTGTTTCTTTTTCCATTTTATTTTACTTTTTTGTACCTGATGGATTTTCATCAAATAACACTAATATTAATGTCGAGCCGTTTCGGAGGTGTTCGGTAACAAACACTGTGACACGAGATTTTTATACAATAGATAATATCACATAACTATACCAATTTCGCTGATCTGCGCTAACATATATAGATAGCATTTGGCAAATGGTTTTATTAAATCTCTCCACCAAACCATTGGATTCTGGATGGAACACTGGTGAAACGGGATTTTGCTCCGAAATAACTTACTGTTTCCTTGACTGAGAGAGAAGTGAAAACCGACGCCCTATAAGTATCTATTGCACAAAAATCTCGAGTCACAGTGTTTGTTACCGAACACCTCCGACACCTATTTTTACGATATTTTTTTTCATATAGGTAAATTAGGTAAGTCTAAGAATACATCGTAAACAATTTTTTAACCTCTCACCCCCACCTCCCAATTTTTTATTTGAAAATTTATATGGCAGGACAACTTTTACCGAGTCAGCTAGTGTTATATATAAGTTTGTATGTATATGTGTGTGTATGTTGGTTACTCCGTCACGTTCGAACAGTTGAACGCATTCGCATGACACGCGAGTAGACTATAATATCCTGGAATAGATGGTCTATTCCAGGATATTATAGTCTTCTTCATCATATGTGCTATTATTCCGGGACATGGTCTAGCCATGTCCCAAATATCATGCAAATCAACTCAGTATTTTAAGTGTCAAGGGTAATAAACACACAAACTTATACATACAAACTTTCGCCTTTAAAATATTTTTTTTTTTACTTTAAAAATTTGTTATATAATTTTAAGTGTATTTTTTAATAATAATAATATAATTATTGATTCTTTGTATGTGTTGGTATAAACTATAAGTGCAGAGAATTGAAATAAATGTATACATAAATATGACATCTCAAAGTTTCTAATTAAAGTGCTAACCCTGGATATATAGATAAATCTTGATCACGTATGTACGTGTGTGTTAGTGTTCTTAGTTCGTAGTGTTATTGTGGGCTATTTTCTCGGACACACTAGACTAACTTATTCCTTTTAAAGGGTCTGAGAACTAACTCCGTCATAAAATATCACTCAATATATTACTCCTTTTTTTACGTGGAAAATTCTTCTTCTCTAATAATCGGAGGAGAAAGAAGGAATGTCAGACTTTTATTGACTAAAATCCACAGTGTTCCTTCAGTTGTTCTTTTGAACAGTCCCGCAGCCGCAGTGAAAAATCCTTATTTTAATATTGTAAATGGTCATGTGAAGAGGAGGGATGAAACGCATGTTACTAAAAGAGTTATGGATGTACTTGTGGATCAATGAAGAGGGAAAGAGAGGCCAAAAAAAGGTTGATGGATTGCAATGATAACGTGAATGCTTCTTCTTCCTGCTGCCCTTATGGGGTCGGCGCAACACGCTTTTTTCTTCCATTCTGTCCTGTCACCCGTCACACGTCGGGCTCACAGGTAGACAACGTCCTGAAATATCATCCGAAATTCAACCAAAAGACGTTCACTGCTGGACATAGGCCTCCCCCAAGTGTCGCCACAACAAACGGTCCTGTGCGTCTCGCATCCATTGCATTCCCGCAATTCTCACCAGGTCATCGGTCCATCTTGTGGGAGGCCTTCCAACACTGCGTCTTCCGGTACGTGGTTTCCACTCCAGAACCTTTCGTCCCCATCGGCATCTGTTCTGCGTGCAATGTACCCTGCACACTGCCTCTTAAATTCGACAATTCTTCGAGCTAATTCGCGGATGTATAAACAGGAAAATTATTGTCCCAAGGGAAGCCTTTAATAATGACTTTATTTTTTACATAGGTATTTACATTTAAAAATACTAACTATAATTACAATAAAATAAAAATAATAAAAACCCTACACTAATTACAACTAACTAAAATCAAACTAAAATACGGCGTCAAAAAACTCTTCCACATCGCTGTCGACAGGTAATGTGCCCAAAAGACTGGCGGCATTGCCACGCTGTATGGCAATGCTTATCCTCTGTCCGAGGTAAAAGCCAGCCCTTGGGTCACGCGAAGTGTCAAATAGACGTTTTGACAGATTTTTATACAACTTGTGAGCCCTCGGACCCCACGAACCGCAAGTTTCAACCTCAACCGGTTCGAAATTATAACTTCCAACAAGGTTATTATATTTTCGCCGCTTGAGGTTCTCCGCAGCCGCAGCGGCAGCACCAGCACAACACGATGAGCTAGGAAGATGGGAAGGCGCAAGAGTATCGACACAAGTAGCGTCCCATACTAAAGGCCTAAAGGGAAGCCTTGGGTATTATATTATCAAACGGTCGAAGCCACAGGCGACAGCTAGTTTACTCCATAAATACTCTTCTAATTGAATTTAACGTCAAGTCTGTTGATAGTGCGCTACTATATCAGCCTGTATCTCCCTGTTCATTCAGTAAAACACCCTGTATCACGCTGTTAACTCAGGAAAACCGCCAATTTCCTTCCAGACCACTCTTCAAGCCAAATTAATAAATGCTTCGCTACAACGGAGCGTGGGTTCGCCTGGGGTATTTTAAAGTAAGGGCTTGTTGTTAGGTTAAATAATAGCCGCTTAACAAAACTTTGGTTTGGTTTTTCACTTTGATACCATATTATCGGCTTCTAACAAAGCATCGACTTTTTCGAATAACATTTCATTGATAAATGATATTTATTTTGCAAATAGGTTTAAAAAAAAAAAACACTTTTACACATAAATTTTTTTTTCGTCATTTTAAAATAAATGAGGCCGGTGTTTTCTAGCTGACTACCCTGAGAAGATGCACCTAAACAAACTCAGGGGTCAAAGTCTCTTTTGAAGTCCATACATTAATAAATTGATATAGTTGAATGCTGCAAAAAATATTCAAATATCGTGAAAGTACCCTTTGAAATTTTGTTTCTATTCACCCCATTTGACTGTACGTTGATTTTTTTTTTGGGAGGTTATCTAATGACTTTCCTCGCTCTAGGGCGGTGCGAGAGGAAATATCAGACTTTTACTGAATAAAACCCACCTATATTCCTTCAGTTGTCTTTTTCGTTCTAGGACCACGGTATCCTTTTCTTTAAATTCCCCATGACCCTAGTGGAAATTACGTTGATGGTTATTTAAAATTGTTAAGAAAATCTATAACCAAGTAATAACAAACACTGCCTCTTTGTCGACATGAGAGGGCGTGGTGGAAGCAATTTCCTCAGTGGTAATTACTTTCCTATACCCCTGCTACAACATTGATTTTGTTAGCTTTGGAGTCGATTATTTTCGAGATATTTTATTATAGAGGTTAGCTGTTTTTATTATAGCTACTAACTTTCTTACAGAGGAACTAGAAACAATAACAGCCACGTGATACTAGGTCGGTCTTTGGATAGGTGAGCATCTTGACATACCTACTGAGATTCCTCCGAGTCTTACAAAGCATGTTAAACGTTAGTGCACACCAAGTGCAGAGCATTTTCTGAGACTACGGAAAAATGAACCTTATCGCTATACCATACATTACAAAATGAAGTACCTACACAACATGCATCATGCAAGCTTGAGCATAGTCAAACATCAAGTTTGGACGTGTATTTCATTTTGCAATGTATGATATAGTCATAAGATTCATTTTTCGCTAGTCTCAGAAAATGCTGTGCTCTGCTCTGCTTTTGGTCCCGCCTGTCATTTGTAGATCGTCGACAATCTTTGACACTATAGCCATCCGTCTAATAGGGCTGATTTTGGAACACATATAAAAAAAAAACTGAATATTTTATGACTTTTTGACATATTTTCCACAAAAAAGATTTGAAAAAAAAAAGATACTTTACGACTTTTTGACATACTATCCGCTACTTTTATCCCTAAGATAAAACATACCTGAATAGTCAGGTATCTTTAACCGATAAATTACCGAGTAAATAAAAAAAAATCGGCCCATAAATTACCTAAAATACCTTTAGGAAGAAAAGTTTCAAACAGGAAACTTACTATAGATGTTAGTGAAGCAAGAAGCTTACTGATTTATTAAACTTTCTCATGCCACCATAAAAAACCCCGGGAACTTATAAATAACTGTTTAAACCCTGAATGGAACTTCCCTTTGTGTAATTAAATTCATTAGCGCTTACAAAGCCGCCATTTATGGATATTTATTACGTTATTTACTTCCTGGTGGCAGACAATCATGCGATACTTGTGTTGGGAAAATTCACATGAAAATATTAAATGAGAGTGTAATTTTTTAGGCTTCAGTTTTGTTATGTAGTGGAGGTGGTGGGAGTGGTGACCATGTACTAGAAGACGCAGCTTTGGAAGGGCTCCCACAAGGTGGATTACCTGGTGAGGGTCGCGGAAATCCGATGGCTGAGTGACGCACAGAACCGGTCGTTATGGAGGCCTATGTCTAACAGTGTAGAGTCAGCCCCCCTAGCCAAGTTACGATCGTTTCGTTTGCGTCGAACGCCTCGAGTAGGTCACGCCTCCGATTTCTTTGTTCTGACGTCATTTCAACGCTCAGTCACGTGGTCAGAACAAAGGAATCGGAGGCGTGGCCTACTCGAGGCGTTTGGCGCGAACGAAACGATTGTAACTTGGCTAGGGGGGCAGGGGTCAAAAGTGCAGTAGCACTCTACCAATGCTAGTGTCTAAAATTTCTTTGTAATAGAAGTTTCATAGGCCACAACTAGTTTAATCAATACTATAGATTCTATGCTACAAATCAAATCAGGCATGAACTACTGACCTTCTTCCACAAAGACATTATAGACACTTAAGCATTAATGGAGTGCAACTGCACTTTTAACCCCAGACTGTACGTCTTTCGACTGAAATATTATCGTAGTTAACTCGATATAATGTTTTTTTTGAGTGGGATATCACCAAAAAACTTTGAACTGAGTAGGACGAGAGGGTGTATCAGACAGGGCTAAAATCCACCAAGGTTTCTACAATTGCCCTTTGCGTTCCTGGAGCCTGGTACAGGCCATGGTCCGGAGCGAAGCCATGGCAGGCGGGTGCCTCCTTCTGCGAAGCAGTAATGCTAGCGAAGAAGGCGGCCACTTGCGTGAGGGAACGAATGTCCTCACGCCCCAGCCGCCGGGACCCCGACCCTGATTTCCAGCCACCGTAGGCGTGGGTTTGTGGATGACGAGCAATGGGTTGGGTAGCTCGCCGTCCGGCCGTCCCATAGCAGTCCAGAACGAGCGACATAAATGACCCTATCTTTTTTTTTGTTTACTTTAGACATAAGGGTTCCGTTTTTTCCTTTTGAGGTACGGAACCCTAAAAAAGGCATGTTCCTTCATTTGCCCTTTGCGTTCCAGGGTCACGGTAACTTTTCCGAACAATTCCGCAGCTCTCGCAGGCAAAACTTCGTCGCTTACACGTCGTTAGGCAAGTCCACAAATATTGCGGCAACAAACTGTGCGAGTAAGAATGACAGTTGACACAACTTGTGTGTTGATTACTGTACGTAGTGCGAGGATTTGACCTACTCGTAATTTGTATTGTTGTACTGAGTTTAATTTGTTCGGGTGACAGTTTGGTCAGTAGGTGATCTTTTGGAATTAATATTTGGGGCAAGATAATAATAATATAAAGAAAGAAAATCGGTTATTCGTGCCTCACACAATGTATAAACTAAAATTACACTATAGAAAAAAGAAAGGTATAATCAGTGCGAGGCCAAAAAGGCGCCTAACTCAGCATAAAGCATAAGAGCAGAGGTGGCCGAGTGGTAGCGGCCCCGACTTACAAGTTGTAGGTCGCGGGTTCAAACCCAGCCAGGCGCATTACTTTGTGTAATTTATTTCACCACCATTGCTCTCAAAACGGTGAAGGAAAACATCGTGAGGAAACCGACATGTCCTAGAACCAAAAATTCGAAGACATGTGACATCCATCAACCCGCACTGGACCCGCGTGATGGATTATGGCCCTTTCCCTCTCCTAGAGAGGAGGTTTGAGTTCCAGCAGTGAGAACATTGAAAAGGCGGAATATGCTATGATTATTATAAAGCATAACATAATCGCTACTGCTGAGACTCATACCTCCTTTCAGGATAGGGAATGGGCCGTAATCAACCACGCGCCCAGTGCTGATTTGTAGATGTCACATGTCTTCGAATTTTTGGTTCCAGGACATGCCCTTTCCTCACGATGTTTTCCTGATAAAATAAATTACAGAAAGTAATGTGGCTGTCTGGGTTTGAATCCGCGACCTACAACTTGTAAGTAATATACTATAACAACATAGATAAAACACATTAGCTCAAGATAGAAGATGACTCCTGTCTCATAGGAGGGTTTAACAATCTGTCACTTCTTATTAGCTGATACTATGTGAAACGGGTCGGTAAAGTGCTCCGAACCCTAATTGATTCAAACATACGGGGTTATGTGATCATTTATAGCTACATACATATATATGACCGTTTAATAGGTAAGCTCTAGAACTCTTGAGATATAAACACAAACTTATTGTACACTAAGGAAGGTAGCTGCTTAGTAACTCGGCGTTCTAACAAAGGCGGTACTTCACACCGGGACAGCTTCTAATGTTATACAAAGCACAGGTCCGATCGTGTGTGGAGTACTGCAGTCTCATATGGGCTGGTGCTGCAAAATGCCATCTATGAGCTTTACACTCGGTGGAAAGGCGTGCGAAGAGGCTAATCGGTGATCCAGATTTGGAAGTCTAATCTACAAAGCCTGGAGCATAGGCGTAGGGTATCCATCTTTACGATATTTTACTAGATGCATTTTGGAGAGTGTGCGCGGGAATTGCATGACTTGATTCCGTCATCATCTTTCTACCATCGCACAACCCAACGTAGTGCCAGGTGCAGTTTATCCACCCTTAAGTTATTTATACCTCTATGTTCCGGCCTAAGCGTTTCGCCTCGTCGGTTATACCGCGAACATCGAAGGACTGGAAGAATTGGCCTGCTGCGATCTTCCCATCTGATTATAATTTAGGTGTCTTCATAGCTAGAGTGAATTGACTCTTAATAAACTAGTGCGCCTCACTATCAATAATTGCATTACTGCTTACCATCAGGTGGGATCTCACATCCATCGGATTCCCGCGACCCTCACCAAGTCATCGAAAGTAGAAGATGGCCCTAATTACCTTCCCCACAAACTGACAATGAGAAGGAGTAGGTTGAATATAACAACTGACTAAAGAGCTAGATCATGTACTCGTCTAAATCAATGAAACAACTCAAGATTAATCAGAGTCCACATTGTTACACTTCGATACTTAACTTACTTTAGCAACTAAACTTTGATTTACAAACTCCAATAGCTCTGTTGGTTTATAGTTAGTGATTATTTGAAGGAGATTCTAATGGAAAGGTTCTAGTGTTTACCTAAGTTCTATACAGACGGACCATACTATGGTCTGTTCAGACCTTTATTTTTAAATAGCTTCTGCCAGTGGCTTTTCATCTGCAAAGAAGAAGTAAGAAATAGCACATATTGATACAAGAGGGGAAAATTTGTCATTGCGACCGAGGCGGTGTTCGCCCGAGCCGCAGGCGAGGGTGTTATGGAGCCGAGTGCTGCAGTGACAAATTTCCATGTGTATAAAACGACGAAAACAGTCAATTGCGTGCCTAACAGCGGTAGGGATAAGAGTGAGTTTTTGAGTGAATTTCATTTGGCTACCATAGAAACAACATGTAGAAACTTAAGATTGAAAAATAAATATAATATTGTGTGTCTGACGGCTGAGCCAAATAGAAAAAAACTAATACATCAATGTCTGTGAGTGATACAAATTCAATTTAATATGACTAGTACTCTTCTGCTCTGGGTGGAGCGAGAATGAGTGTCAGACTTTTACTGACAAAAACCCACATCTGTTCCTTTAGTTGCGCTTTGCGTTCCAGGGCTACGGTAGCTCTTTCGAACAATCCCGTAGGTCTGGTACCTACTAGGCCTGCATTTAATTTTTTTTTTCAATAAACTTACTCGAAAACTCGCTCTTATCCCACCGCTTTTAGGCATGCAATAGACCGTTTTCCGCACTAATGCAGAAAAGTGCGCGTGCTCTCCCCCGCCACAATGTTATTTATTACATTTATCGTATCAGGCTGGGCGCGCGTCGACCCTCACGAGTCGCCGGTCAACCTCCGTTTGTTCATGTATTGAAAAAAGTCGTTTGATACACGTGCAAATTTGTCACTGCAGCCCTCGGCTCCATAACACACTCGCGTACGGCTTGTGCGAAACTTGCCTCGGTCGCAATGACCAACTTTCTGCACTTGTATGTAAAATGTACTATTTCAATAAGTAGAAAGTAAACTCCAAAATTTCCGCAGCTTCAAACAACGTAGGTACTTAAAAATGGCCTTTATTTTTTTTTTTTCAATAAATAGAAAGTGAACTCCAAAATTTCCGCAGCTTCAAACAGCGTATGTACTTAAAAAGAAGGGTTAGACCTGGGTCATATTTTAATAAGAAAACTATGTAAAATGATAAAACAAAAACAAAAATATTAAAAGTCCTACGTTAGGTAATTACTTCACATTACAAAATGGAAAATTACTCCTGTATCACGAACTGCATCTTCAGCGTCAGTTTTGTCATCACCCACTGTAGTTGAGTCTGTTGCGATCATGTCACGTCTGCAAGGACCCTACAGTTATTTCAGTCTGTCGATAGGGAAGCTTAGGTATTCACCGGGCACCGTTTTCCAATAATTTGATCAGGTCTCAAGTGATTGCGAGATAGCTACTTGATATTTATTAGTCGTCGTTTCACAATGATGCTCTTACCAAAGAATTCGATTGCACTCGTGTTGGGATGAATTTACGAGAATTGTTTGTGCTGTAGTGGGCAGGCACATTGCTCGCAGAACAGGTGGTCGATGGGGACGAAAAGTTCTGGAGTGGCGACCATAAGTTGGACCGTTAACCTGGTGAAGGTCACGGGAATCCAATGGATGCTAGACGCACAGGACCGGTCATTGTGGCGATATTTGGGCGAGACCTATATCCAACAGTGGACGTCTTTCGGCTGGAGTGATGATGATGATGATGTTTGTGTTGTATGTAGACAATAACAGGAACGATGTCTTCTGTGACTGGACACGCTGCCTGCACCTAATGGCGGGGACCATCACTGGACACTGATCATTTGATAAACACTTCCACACATTTAAATGGGCATCAGAGTCTTTTTGAGGTGTGTCGTCATCAATGGCTTCTGCGCGTATCAGACTTTTACTGATTAAAACCTTGTGTCCTTTAGTTGCCCTTTGCGTTCTAGAACTACGGATTTCCTTTTCAGAAAGTCCCCTTGGCCCGAGAGGGCATCGGCCCTGTTGGGGCCCAACAGTTTGCTGGCATCTTTTTGAGGCAGGCGTGAACACTACGCGCCGTTGATGACTTGGGCTTGGTCCGGACGTTTACCGGACGATCGGATGGCGAGCTACACATTGCTCGCCGTCCGCAAGCCAACGCCTACGGTGACTGGAAATAGGGATCGGGATCCCGGCGGCTGGGGCGTGAGGGCCTCATACATTATTAGTGTGATCACACTTCACATTAACATTATAAAGGCGATTTGTGTGTATATTTATTACTCCTTTACTCTCAAACGGCTGAACGCATTTGGATAAAGTTTGACACACGGGTAGGTATAGCGTATCCTGGATTAGCATATAAGATACGACTTATTGCGAGAGTATTATCCCTTAGAATAAATGGCTACTTTTACAAAAGCGAAGTCGTTGGAGAAAGCTAGTCTATTACAAAGTTATTCCACTCCAACAAACCGCTTCACTTTCATTCCAGCATAGTTACTCTTTATTCAAAACTTGGACTAGCTTAGACTAACTCCAAACACACGAAGGTACATAATATATTCAAACTGAAAGTTCAGAACTCGGTCATAGTTAACAGTTAATTACTCCTTAACTCAATACCAGTCGGTTCGATCAGTTTGCTCAGCAAATATTAAGTTTTGAACACTGTGAGTATTATGTGTTATTTTACGTTAGATGTAACCACGGTTAATTGAGAACTGTTCAGTTAGGGAAAGTTTTCGTGAATAGTTCGTGATTTGGTTTGGAGAGTTATTTGGTAAAGTTTTAGGGTATATTCTGCATTCCTGTAGTCCAGAATTTGATGATCTGTATGTTTTTTAAATAATAGAGAAGTAAAAACAAAAAAAAAAAACATTAATGAAAAAGTTAATGTTGTTCGGCCATGTTGGATTTAAAATGACGTCACACAGCTAACTATGCATTGTCATCCAAACTAAAGGTGTATACAAAACTTCAGTTCAAACTGTTTAAGGTATCTGCTTCAAGATTGAGTTGCAAGATTCCACCCGAACAAACACATTCATAAAAAATACATTGCAAGTTAAATAAAAGCTTGTAATAAAACAATGTGCAAGAATCATTAAAATATCTCTACAAATCAAAAAGTTATGAAACATTTAAATTGCGCTTGCAAGAATAATTTCGTCTCACGTGGCGCTCAAGTGAGCGTCAAGTGCGAGTCGGACTTGTGCATCGCGGATTTCGTACAAACTTATCTATGTAAATACCTAGATTCCCGAATCGAGTCTCAAAGGTTTTCCGAATCGCAAAAATAATAAGTAATTACTTTACTTTTTGTACTTTTTAGTACAATATTGACCGGTCTACACTGTCCTTACATAATATCTACTTGTACTGTAATATGGAAATATTATAAGAACAACATTTTTTTTTTAAAGAGTAACCATGAAGTTTCCTGCCGGTTCTTCTCCATAGGAAACGACCAATTTGGAACCGTGCACTAGCTTCTGACGTTTTATAAGTGCCCATGTAGGCCTATGTGAAATAAAAACCTTTTGACTTTGACTTTATTATAAAAGAAGAAAAGAAACTGTAATCTGGACTTGTGGGCGGGGCAGGCGTGCCTCAAAGTATGAGCATGTTTATAGTTCAACTTGTGGTTCAACCAAAATTTGATTGACACCGGCCGTCAATCGCGCTCATACTGTAATAGTGTACGTCACCCGTGAAAAAAAAGATTTATGCTGTCTTGCGCTATTGCCCCGTGTCGGAAAAGAAGCCAAGTATGTAGTGTAGCCCTCTTTCATTTCTTCCGTGACTGTACTATACTTTTTTGGCAAAGGTATTTGTTCTCCTAATGTTACGTCTATCGAGTTGTTGAACCTGCAGCAACATTTGCACGCCAAAAAACACATCGGATATGGACAGCACAACCCCCTCCTAAACTAATATTAATAAGTTATTTATTAATAAATTATTATTAATAAATATTAATAAACTTAATAAGAAAAGACAGGAGTCGGCTGCTCAGTAAGCGAACAACCGCTCCACGTCACCATAGATTGTAATTAGCTGTAAGTAGGATAGGTCAATATAGAACAACTTTATAAATTTATATAAATGCTTGCATATAGTGCTTACAGCACACACTACACGACACTTATACAAATCTCTTTTAGACAAACATAGGTAGAATGCAAGTAGCTGACACACCTGTGGACATAATGTAACATATAAACTAGGGAAATAAACATCTTTCTATTCTATTCTATTCAAAAAACACAAACGCAAATTTTGTACTACTTCCATATGAAGCACGCGATTTCGTTTCCACCATACACAGCAAACCATTCTACGTAATGCTGGCTGCCATTTTTGTCTGCTATCTCTCAACGATGCCCACATAATCGCTACAATTTTTGTAAGTCTTGTTAGTTGAAATGTCGGCTACAAAAGGCTACACCGACCAATCATCTCAGTGAATACTGGCAAAAAAAAATCAAAACAACATCACAAAGAAGCCTTTATGCTGTAACGTAACAAGTGGTCAGTAAAAGTCGAATACTCTCGCTCCACCCAGAACGAGAGATTTTTTTAAATTTACCTTTAAGAAATGGGGTAAATAGGAACAAAACTGATTAAGATTTTCACTTTGGTATCTATACTAATATTATAAAGCTGAAGAGTTTGTTTGTTTGAGCGCGCTAATCTCAAGAACTTCTGGTTCATTTATATTTAGTTAGTATCTATCTAGGAAGGTTGTATGCTATATATATAACATCACGCTATGACCAGTAGAAGGGGATCAGTAACCAAAGAAGCGAGTAAAACCGCGGAGAACAGCTAGTCTAAAAAAATTATATCTATCAAAGTATCAATTTTTATAACAATTTATGAATAAATGCAAGTATTAAATATTGGGGAAAATGGTTAAAGAACGTGTAAATTCACAGTTTTGTTTCTATTTACCCCTTTTGACGATATCTATCTAGCATAATCAGCCTCATAATATTCCTACTGCTGGGACCCAGGCCTCCTCTCTAGGAAAAGAAATTGTCAGTAATCCACCAGGCGGGCCTAGTGTGGATAGGTGGTTGTCACATAATTTAGAATTTTTGGTTCTAGGACATTCCGATTTTCTCACGATGTTAATATCTATCAATATATATTCATCCTTAGATGAAAACACGCCCTACTAATACAACACACAAGTAAGCTAAAGCAGGCGTTAGACAGCGCGTCCTGTTTCCGCAACACAACACAAACTAAAAGTGCACAGTGGCACACAGCGGGAGCTTATCTACATGTTTTGAGGCAAGTTGCTCACTTTGTGGGGTAAGTTGAACTCTGTGCTTATTTTGTTATAAACAGTGTTGATGTAATAGGTACATATTATTATTTTGAAAATTAGATTTTTACAAGTGGGTTGTAATGTAATCCGGTTAGACTGGAAGCCGTGCCTAAGTTAGGTTGGAAAAGGGTGATGATGATATTAGATTTTTTGAAAGTGATTTTCTTGGAACCAAGGTTATAGACATAGCCCGAAGAATCGCCAAACTTAAGTGGCAGCAGTGTGCCCGCGCATTGCTCGCAGAACAGATGGTCGATGGGGAATGGGGAGGTTCTGGAATGGCGACCACGTACCGGAAGAAGCAGCGTTGGAAGGCCTCCCACAAGGTGGACCGATGACCTGGTGAGGGTCGCGGGAATCCGATGGATGCGAGACGCACAGGACCGGTCATTATGGCGACATTTGGGGGAGGCCTATGTCCAACAGTGGACGTCCTTCGGCTGAAATGATGATGATGATGATTTTCTTGGCGTGAAAGTCGAAATCGTCAGTCAATGTATTGTGCTTACTGCCGTATTAAGGGGAGAGTCCTTCAGAAACACCTCTTACAGTTTTCATAATTTCTAAAAATACACCGCACTGTTCCCTCTTCTAGAGAGGAGGCCTGAGTCCCAACAGTGGGAACATTATAAGGCCGACTATGCTATGCTATACACCGCACTGAATTACTCAAAAAATTAATGAAGAACCTAAATATATGTACCAACAGTTTCACCGCGAGATATTTGCAAACCTACCTAAAAAATGAAAAACTGTACTCTCCTCTTAAGAAGTTAAGACAAAACAAAGATTAAAAAAAAAACGTAACTATAAACGTACGTGAACATAAACGCAATGACATATGGCAAAATAAAGGTAAAATGATTTTTCCTTTATTTTGACGTCCTTTCCTTCACGTGTTTGGCCACCTCCTGCCCTAGCATTACTACTTCGCAGAAAAGGTGACCGGTCGCCATTCCTCCACCTTCCTTTGGCAGATTCAAAACTACAGCATGTATTATTTTGATTTTTTGGATGTTTTATTTATATAGATAAGATAATGATTGGTATAACAAGAAAAATAAAAACACTTAACTAATTATAATTACATAATATATACACAATAACTCCTACTTAAAATATGGCGTCTAAAAATTCCTCCGCATCGCTGTCGACTGGAAGTATGCCCAAAAGACTGGCGGCATTGCCACGTTGTATGGCAATGCTTAATCTCTGACCGAGGTAAAAGCCAGCCCTTTGGTCACGCGAAGTGTCAACTAGCCGTTTGGATAATTCGGACCCCACGGCCCAAGAGTCTCAACCCCAAACGGCTCAAAAATATAACTACCGACGAGGTTGTTATATTTTCGCCGCTTGAGGTTCTCCGCAGCCGCCGCGGCAGCACCAGCACAGCGCGACGAGCTAGGAAGATGGGATGGCGCAAGAGTGTCGACACAGTTAGCGTCCCATACTAAAGGCCTACCCATCTTCCATGGGAATAAAGACATACCGTCCGGTCTCTTACCATCGTCGCGTGCCAGGCCATGAGGTTCCAAAACAGCCGGAACGCCGACGGTGACAAGGGCTCGTCGAATGATGTCATTAATATTCGCGTGCCGCGCTATACGTCTACGCTATACCCATCTAAGTACATGATATAAAACGTCTGTTCGTATCTAATATTCCTAGAGCTTCTTAGTAAGTTAGTAGGTACTTAGTATTGTAACCTTCATAAAACAAAGTAAGTAAAAGCTTCTGAAAATTGTATTTTTAACTTTAAATAAGCAGTGCGAGCAGTGGTGGCCAAGTGAGCAGTGGTGGCCGAGTGAGCAGTGGTGGCCGACTGAGCAGTGGTGGCCGAGTGAGCAGTGGTGGCCGAGTTGAGCAGTGGTGGCCGAGTGAGCAGTGGTGGCCGAGTTGAGCAGTAGTGGCCGAGTGGTAACGGCTCCGACTTACGAGTTGTAGGTTGCGGGTTCAAACCCAGCCAGGCGCATTACTTTGTGTAATTTATTTCATCACCACTGCTCTCAAAACGGTGAAGGAAAACATCGTGAGGAAACCGGCATGTCCTAGAACCAAAAATTCGAAGACATGTGACATCCACCAACACGCACTGGGCCCGCGTGGTGGATTACGGCCCATTCCCTTTCCGAGAGAGGAGGCCCGAGTCCCAACAGTGGGAACATTATAAGGCCGACTATGCTATGCTAACTTTAAATAATGTTTAGAAATTGTTCAATTATTTATTTACTTGAAGAAAGTACTTAGGGTTTATCATGATTTTTAGAATCGAAAGTTTCTGAAAATACGTAAGAGTCTTACAATAATTTATATTGTGTCCAACTTTATTTTTCTGAGTACTTATTAATTTGAAAAGTTCGCTTCCTTGAGAGTACAAAGGCCTTAAAGAAATGAGAGCAATTTAAATTTTTCCGAACGATACAGTTTCCGAGATGGCAAGGGAAATAACGAATGCAAAGTCTGATGACGAAAATTACTGGAATATCCGGAATTCACGTCGCTCCTTGAAATTCAAAACTTCAACATTTTGATGGGACAGTATTTGTAAAATCATCCAATGACATCCCCCGCTCTTGGGCGGAACAAGAGAGGGTGTTTCAGACTTTAACTGACTAAAAACCTGCTCCTGTTCCTTCGTTGCCTTTCATAGGTACCAGGGCCGAGTCTTACTTTCAGAAGCAAATCCTTGGCCCCAGTAGGTTTCGACCCTGCTGGGCCCCTACGATTTGCTGACACCTCCTTGAGGCGCGCGTGGAACAGTACGCGCCGTCGATGACTTGGGCTCGGTCCGGACGAATAGACGACGAGCTACCCATTGCTCGCCATCCGCAAGCCCGCGCCTACGGTGGCCGGAAGTCGGGATCGGGATCCCGGCGGCTGGGGCGTGAGGAAGACCCCTAGATAGCACTGGTGCGTTTTAATCAGTAAAAGTTTGAAACACCGTCTCACTTACTCCACCTAGAGCGAAATCAAAAGAAAACGATATGGACTAGGTAAACTTGCACTCAGCTTGGTGAAATCTTATTTAATTGACAGGCAACAGCAAGTTCATATTAACGGTGTCAATTCTCCGGGTTTGAAAGTCAAAATGGGTGTACCGCAAGGCTCAATATTGGGTCCTTTCCTCTTTTTAGTATATATAAATGATCTACCGCATCTATTAAAAAAACAACCACATATTGTTTTGTTTGCTGACGATACGTCGTTAATTTTTAAGATCAATAGACGTTCCACAAATCTTGATGACGTAAACAATGCTTTACAGCAAGTCCAAAACTGGTTTACTGTTAATAATTTAGTATTAAATGGAAAAAAAAAAACTATGTGCATAAGATTTGCGTTACCGAATGTTAAAAGTAATTACTCCGACATAGTATTGAACAAGGAGAAACTCGAATTCGTCGAGAATACGGTTTTCCTAGGGATCACGCTTGACTCGAGGCTACAATGGGGTCCACATTTAACATCTCTGGCAGGTCGGCTTAGTTCAGCAGCATACGCTGTCAGAAAAATCCGTCAATTTACTGATGTGGATACTGCGCGACTAGTTTATTTTAGTTACTTTCATAATATCATGTCTTACGGTATTTTGCTATGGGGATGGGCTGCAGATATAGAGTCTATTTTTATTCTGCAGAAAAGAGCTGTCAGAGCCATATATAATCTTCGCAGACGCGATTCTCTTAGGGAACTATTTAAGGAAATAAACATCCTGACGGTCCCTTGTTAATACATTTATGAAAACATTATGTACGTTCAGAAAAATATTCATATTTTTACTAAGATAAGGGACAGGTTGTTTTCGAAATATTTTATTTATTTGTTTATTTCAATAGTGCTTATGATAATTTATTACCTTTTGTATTTGGAAACAATAGCATTGTATAATGTAGAAGCACTTTGTTTTTCAAGTTTTGTGAATGTGAAGTACCATGGAGCATTTTTATTAGGTTACAACTTGTTTGACATTACGAGCATGGCAGTTGAGAGTTTGTCATGCTCACTCAAATGTCTCGCTGATGCACGCGTTATGCTCGTGAACGGGTGCCGTCAGTTGAGACTGGTCATCTCTTAGCTGCCAGTGACTTATTTCAATTTATATTTTTTTTAATTAGTTTTTTTTTATTTTAATTATTATTACTTATCTACATTGTGCTCACATATTAGAAGCGACAAGAAATATGTAACCAAGACTTATGTAACTCATAATATGATTTAAAAGAGTGTCCATGGAGTTTCTTGCGCGTTCTTCTCCATAGAGATCTACGCTTTGGAACGTGCAATTTAGCTTCACTTTTTTTGACTGACCGACATTTTGACAATTCAAAAGTGCCTGTAATTGGTCTATTTGAAATAAACGTTTCTGATTTCTGAAAACAGTGGATTGGTCTGTCATAAAATATAAACACCTATATTCTGACTTAACACGGAAAAGTCCGATAACTTTCAGAAATATCGTAAATGAAAGTAATATCTCGGCCCAAAATCTTTATATCCCAGCCTAGCTGAAGCAAGTTTGTCAGAGCCGTTATTAATAGTCTGTGGCAGGCTGGCAGGTGTCAAAGTGATAAATAATATCAACGGGATTTACGGAACGTTTGGCAAATAGCAAGCTGAGTTAAAATTACTGGAGCGTTTAATTTTTTTCATGACACGGGTTATGTTAAAGGCATTTTAGAAGAAATATACATAAGTTTAATTTTTTTTAAAGAAAGAAAATCTCGCACAGGACAAACAACAAATAAGTGCGAGTGGTACTCGTGCACCGAGAGTTCCGTACAGACTTACGTGTGTAAATAGTTCCAGTCCCGAAACGAGACTCGAAGATTTTTCTAAATAATAAAAAGTAATTTTATTGTGACTTAACTACAAAATTATAGTTTTCAAACTTTTTCCTTATATTATGAGACCTTACTGGCATGATTGATGGCAAACGACCAAGAGGTCGCAGCCCAAAAAGATGTGCAGATCAGGTCCGCTCCACATTGGATGCCCAATTGCACGTCGCACTTCATGACGCTAAGAACCATCACAGATGGCGAGATACCATCAATAAGAAGCTAATCCAGTGGGAACTTCACGACCCTCAGTAATGAGCAATAGGACTCGAGGAGAAGGACGAGACCTTGCTTCATGCTGAATTTCAGGATTCTAAGTCAGCGGGAATATAGGTCTTGATTTCTTTATAAGCATAAGCAGCCTTTTTTTAATGTTCCCACTGCTGAGACTCAGGCCACCTCTCTAGGAGAGGGAATGGGCCGTAATCCACCACGAGGGCCCAGTGTGGGTTGGTGAATGTCACATGTCTTCGAATTTTTGGTTCTAGGACATGCCGGTTTCCTCACGCCGTTTTGAGAGCAGTGGTGATGAAATAAATTACACAAAGTAATGCACCTCGATGGGTTTGAACCCGTGACCTACAACTCGTAAGTCGGGGTCGTTACCACTCGACCACCATTGCTCCTCATTGATTTCTTTGCGAGTGTTAAAATATGCACCTAAACGGAGTATATTATGTTTGACGCAAATGAACTCTTTTTATTTCTTCTTTCTATCATTAGTCCAGTCTTATCTTTGATTGCGTCAACTTAGAAGTTTGATTTTTTCACTGCTCTAAGGGTTATTAAACCTAAGTATTCTATATTAATTTCAGCTTAATACTTCCACGCTTTCCTGAGAAAATGGGTCTTGACAGACAGACGTACACAAGAAAGTCCTATAAGGGTTCCGGTTTTACCGACTGTGGTACAGAACTCTAAAAAGGATTTTTAAAACTGTGACTTCGAAAATCAGCAAACATTTTTAAAATAACAAAGTTTATCATATTCATTTCAGCTTAATACTTCCACGCTTTCCTGAGAAAATGGGTCTTGATAGACAGACGTACACAACAAAATAAGTCCCATAAGGTTTCCGGTTTTACCGACTGTGGTACAGACTGTGACTTAAAAAAGTTTACATTTCTAAAATACCAGTAGCTAGAAGCATTCTGAAGTAATGAAATAGTCTCACACAAACTGAAAATCAATAAACGATTTTCCAATGGCTTTCAACCTTCGTCAGCCGTATCTCCTTACAAAAGCTGATAACCTTACGTCCCTTTTGAGACTTAAAAAAATCTCGGTACACTGAGGGTAGTCTAGTTGCGTCTCCCATTAATTGATCGTCGCAGCTGCCTCGATGATCCAATTACGTTTTATTGACAATTCCCTGGGGGACCCCTGATCGCGACGCCTAATGAAATCTACACCCTACGTACTGGATAATACAAAAGTGTTAGTTTTAAACAATAGAGTCACTTAAAAAGCTTCGGTACCAAAGGAAGAAAGTAGGAAACCCTTACTCTAAATAGATTTTCTTTATATTCTAAAATACAGTCCGTTAAACGATTTTCGGTCGCCGTAGGCGTGGGCATGCAGACGGCGAGCAATGGGTAGCTCGCCATCCAGGTGTCCGGTATGGGTCAAACCCGGGTTGACGGTGTGTTGTTTTCCACGTGCGCCTCAAAGAGATGTCAGCAAAATTGATGGGGCCAGTTTTAGGGTCGATGCAGATTCTTCGAAGGTTGTACCATAGCCCTCGCAAAAACTAACAGCATCCTACAGGTCATTGTAAATAAACAGGACTCAAACATCCTGAAAACATTTATTCGTGCCCAAATTGTTTAGTTAATATGCATATAATTTGTAAAAAATATGGATGAAATTGTCTGCAATAAAGATTTATTATTATTATTATTTCCTTTATTCATTATAAACTCATAAAAATTACATTTTTTAAATATTTTTTTAAACAAAACTCATAAAAAAATATATTTAAAGATATAAAAAATAATACCTCACCGGTATCGGGAATAGGATCCAAGCTACCGGCGGTCAGAGAAAGGAACCTCCTAACAATACGAGCCATGTCTAGGAGTACCGCTTTCTGAATCAAGCCCTTGATCCAGCCGCCTAACGCGAGCCTCCTAAGATGTTGGTCGAGGCTCTTGGCTATTAAGTCATTAAGTCATTGCCCGACACGATTATCGGTACATCATTATTATTATTAAAAAGGGCACTGACTAAAATAACATTGTGGGTTTTAGTCAGAAACAGTCTGACACTGCACTGAGAGTGGGAGAAGTCATTATTTGATGTTCTCCCACGTAAAAAAGGCCTTAAGATGTCAAGTAACTCTATGTGGAATCCGTCTCTAAATGGACGAGACGATTATGAGGTTTCTAGAGCAAGTGCAGCGGACCGCGATCTCATCTTTACGCTAGCTTAGACTCGTCTAGCGCTTTGATATCTGTGTCGCTACATTCTTTCTTAGGTAGTATAAGTTTCCTGAGTCGACGACGGTGCGTAGTGTTCCATGCGCGCCTCAAAAAGATATCAGCAAAACTGAGCCCAGTAAGGTCCATGCCTGCTTAGGCTGCAGGAAAGTTAAAAAAACTGGGCAAGTGCGAGTCGGACTCGCGCCCTGAGGGTTCCGTACAAACTTACCTATGTAAACAGTTCAATTCCCGAATGGAGTCTCGAAGATTTCCGAATCGCAATTTTTTTTTTTGTTTTGACGTAACTACAAATTTACAGTTTCAGATTTATTCCTATACCTCTGCTATAAGACCTTGCTTTATGCAAAATTTCAGGATTCTGGGTCAACGGGAAGTACCCTATGAATTTTGATTTCCTCGAGAGTGTCGAAATGTACGTTTTTTGTTACATAAACCGCCATATCTTTTTATTCATTAACGTAGAAGTTTGATTTTTTAACAGCTTCAAGGGATCGCAGTCCTGAGTATACGGTTTTAATTTTAACTCGATACCTCCAGGCGTTCACAAGATAAAGAGTCTTGACAGACAGACAGACAGACAGACGGACGGACAACAAAGTGATCTTATAAGGGTTCCGTTTTATCCTTTTGAGGTACGGAATCCTAAAAAAGTGAGCGTGGTCCTAGAACGCAAAAGATAACTGAAGTACAAAGGTGAGTTTTAGTCAGTAAAAGTCTGACACGCCCTCTCGTTCTACCCTAGAGCGATAAAAGTCATAGGATGATTTCACACCTCAAAAAAAGTAAGTACTAGTTGAATTATCAGCAGAATTTCGACTAATAAATACTATAATAATTTAAAGGGTGACTGGTAATTAGTGTACGATACTTAAACACGTGATTGTGCTCATGATAACCAACAACTTTTACTATGGGAACAAACCTGAAATCGCGAAAAAAAATCAGCTGCTCAGTACATTTATGTTTGCCTAATGTACTGAACAGCTGATATTTTTTTCGCGATTTCGGCTTTGCTCCCATAATAAAAATTGTTTGTTATCATGGTCACAACCACGTGTTTAAGTATCGTACACTAATTGCCAGTCACCCTATATATGCTCGGAGATTTTTTTGCGTAATCGCATCAGATATGAAGATATCCGCAGGAGAACCAAGCGAACATAGTCCGAAGAATCGGCAAACATAAATGGCAGGACGTTTGAAAGAGTGACTGTGATTTTAGAATGCAAAGAGCAACTGACAGATTTAGTTACTAATAATCTGACACGCGCTATCTACTCTAGAGCCGGAGAAGTCATTGGATGATTTCTCATCTCAAAGAAAAAAATTACAAAGCCGGAAAACCAAAGGCTCTAAAAACCAAAAAACAAAAAAAAAATATAAAAAAAATATTATCTCTAAACCAAATTTTATAAAGTTTATTTCACTCATAAACTATTCCACGTCCAAAATAGCAAAAAAAAAAATACAAATGAAAATAACTCAAAACATTTTGACAGAACGCCACAAATCATTTAATTTATATTTTCCACAACAAAGCACTTGTGTTCTCGACTGTACAACACGGCATTACGTTATGAGCCTTATTTATGACATCGTATTTTAAAAAGAACTTCACTTTCATAAAACATGGAATCTACTGAGCACTGGGCAACTTTGTCTAAGTTTTATATCAAATTTTATACGATAAGTAACGGATGTATACAGGTTATATTTTTACTCTGGCAACATTGTGAGGTGGATTTTATAAGCAGGGATGTTATGTAACCGAAACAATCGAATATCTGAATTTTTTAAGGGATAAAAATAGTTATTTATTTAACAGAAACTTAAGTCTAATCATAACGTAATTAAAACTAACTTACAAAATAAAAATAAAAGCACTAAAGTACAAAAAAAAAATCTAAAGTACGGCGTTGAAAAACTCTTCCACATCGCTGTCGACTGGTAATGTACCCAAAGGACTGGCGGCATTGCCACGCTGAATGGCAATGCTTATCCTTTGTCCGAAGTAAAAGCCAGCCCTTGGGTCACGCGAAGTGTCAACAAGGCGTTTTGAATGTTCTTTAAATAATTTGTGAGCACTCGGACCCCACGATCCGAGAGAAGATGGGTAGGCCTTTAGTGTGGGACGTTACTTGTGTCGATACTCTTGCGCCATCTCATCTTCCTAGCTCGTCGTGCTGTGCCGGTGCTGCCTCAGCGGCTGCAGAGAACCTCAAGCGGCGGAAATATAATTACCTTGTTGGTAGTTATATTTTCGAGCCGTTTGGGGTTGAAACTCTCGGATCGTGGGGTCCGATATCTGAATAAAAAAAAATATCCGCAACCGTATCCGAAACCAATAAACAAGTTTCGGATAAAGGCGAAGTCTAAATTACAGGTTACGACAGGTTTGTAATTGTTTTGCCCGGCCAAAAAAATGATAAATCTAAACTAGAAATAAAAACCAAATCTTGCTATTTCTATTTTACTGTTATAATTTCAAAATTCTAATATCCGAAACTGAAACTATCCGAAACTTGGGAATAATTCGAAATAATTTCATATCCGTAACTATATCTGAAACTGATATAGTATTAATCCTACGAGTATATATCCGCGTACATAGAAAGATTGGAGCAATTTGCCTGCAGAGGTCTTCCCATCCGATTATAATTTAGATGTCTTCAAGGCTAGAGTGAATAGTCTTAATAAACAAGTGCGATATACCATCAATGATTGCATCAGGTGGGATTCCAGTCAAGCACTAGTTGATTTCATTTAAATAAAGAATGATCATAAATTGGTTTTGTTTTCGCACAGAGGTACACAACCCGGAAACTTAATAACTCTCTATCGACTACTCGATTATTTAAAGGTAGTAGAAAAAGCTCCCCGATTTTTTTTTTGGGTTTTAATGACCTGGTCACTTGAACCTTTAAGTCAAATCTTATTTTATTTATCAAAACACTGCACTATGTGTTACATTAGAGTGCGGGTGCAATACATTCTAATATTTTTGTAATATTTGCCAGCAAATGTAAACTTCGCAGAGTTAGCCAAAACTACAACAAAATTCTCAGCTCCAATTTTCCGAGATCGCGCCTGTTTCAATGATTCCACATATTAGTCCAGTTGCGCAGACACTTGAGATACAAAACTACACCAATTTTACAACACAATATCCACTTGGAATCAATTTGCGAATAATTAAAACAGCCACTGAACTTCACTCTAAGAAATCTCGCCAAAAAAACCACTCCCCGAAATAATGGATCTAAGAAGGCAGATAATTTATAACAATTAGTAGATAGAACGATGGTAGGCTAAATTTAGTCTTGACATTTGTCTAAAAAGGTCAATCTCGAAGTTATCCAACATTGTTCTTGCACTACATGGAACACAAATTGCCTGACAGCCTTGACCTTTGACTTGGTTTGACGATTGTTCTCAGAATAAGTTGGGGTTTATACTTCATCTTGATGTAACACGTAAGGTTAATAAAAATTACTCCAGAGGAAGTTTTTTGTCCGACATAGCTCGAAGAATCGCAAAACTTAAGTGGCAGTGGGCAGGTCACATTGCTCGCAGAACAGATTGTCGATTGGGACGAAAGGCTGTGGAGTGGCAACCACGTACCGGAAGACGCAGCGTTGGAAGGCCTCCCACAAGGTGGACCACTGACCTAGTGAGGTTCGCGGGAATCCGATGGATGCGAGACGCACAGGACCAGTCATTATGGTGACACTTGGCGGAAGCCTATGTCCAACAGTGGACGTCTTTCGGCTGAAATGATGAAGTGTTTTAGAGCTATTCGGAACAGAGCGTAAAGTACCCCATCACCCATCATCATCATCATTTCAGCCGAAAGACGTCCACTGTTGGACATAGGCCTCCCCCACAGTACCACATACCTCCGTTGAAAAGGGAGGATTGGGGAGGATCCTTCAGGCTAGAATGAATAGGCTCTTAAACTAGTGCGCCTCACCTTCAACTATTTCATCACTGCTTACCATCAGGTGGGATCGCAGCCAAGTACTGCTAATTTTTTTTTAAACAAGTATTTTATCAGAAAGTAAAAGGGAACTTTTAAAACTGTTTGTACTAATTACTATTTACCTAATGACCGTGTATTGTGATGTTGAAACGCCTTTTGTTTACCTTTTTCCGGTATTTACCTGAAAAGAAAAATATAAATCAATTTAGTGTGATGAGTTTATAAAAAAGGCTTAGTTTTTTAAATGGGAAAAATCAATTAATAAAACAGTAATGAATTTGCGATTACCGGGCGCGGCGTGAGAATAGTGGTGGTCCAATAGCAATGGCTCTAACTTATGACTCGAAGGTTGCGAGTTCAAATCCAGGTGTTAAATAAATTACATACTGCAATACAGCTCAAGACTCGATCGAATCAAAAAATATAAAAAAATATTTATTATAAAATAAATTATAAAATTTAAAACAGTTTTAAGAGCGTCCTATTCGAGGTACATTTTACAAAACCACTCTTACGTGATTATGATGTTATTACACATCTTTCCTTAGATAGTTTGGATACACAGCTATCTTGTGGATATTATCTAGGCTTCTATAGAAATCAAAACATAAATTTGTGTAAAAATAATCTAGTAAAGACCTCTAAAAATCTGCTATTTTACGTGAACTTTGGCCGTCCATAATGTACTCATATATTAAAAATATAAAAAAGTACATCAATAGAAGCTTTGCACATTTAATCGAGATTGTAAACGACGACAATTTTTCTGAAAAACTGTTAAGGGTTAAAAAAAACACGTATTTCCTGGAACAAGTTTTGTGAAATATTCGAATAAATCACGGAATTACCGAATGCCAACAGAGTTTTCAGATGGTATCTCTCTCTTTTTACATTGCCTCTTCATCAAACATCGCATTAGATTGCGTTAGATGAAGCAACAAGCTTTTAGACCATGCTCGATGTTGACGATAGGCGAGTGGAAAAGGACCCTTTTAAGTAAGTGTTTATGTTTCAGTGTTTTATGTACAAATTAAGGCTAAAACTAAAAACAATAAGGTAAATGCCTGTACCTTAGAAATCAGAGTTCCTCAAAGAATATTTTTTTAATAAATTAAAAATTAAATGTTTATGGGATCGAAATGTCAGCCTACGAGAATATTTGTAAGAGTTACTCGTACCATGGCCCTGGAAAGTAAAGAAGAACTGAGGGAACACATGTGGATATCATCCTGTACAAGTCTGCTCCACCCAGAGCAGAAAAAGCTATTTGATGACTTCCAACATAAAAAAAAAATGAATCGCACTGACTCGTAGTCCATCTCAAACATTTTGAACTTTTTGAACTATTTTAAAAACTAGTTTTTACCCGCGGCTTCACCCGCGTACATTAAATACAGCCTATGTCACTCAGGAATAAAGCAGCTTTTATAAAGGGCCTATTACACTACTCGATATTCAGACAGTCTTAGTCGATGTCACGTAGTGTAATAAGGGTTAGACCGGTCTTACTCGGAACAAAAAATAAGACAGTCTGAATATCGTGTACTGAATATCGCGTAGTGTAATAGGCCCTTAAACCTAGCTCGGGCGAGTCGTTAATTATACATAATTCTAGGTTAATAAAGAAAATTTTTCTTTAGTTTTTAAATACTGATAAGTTAATTATAATTATTCCTTGGGCACTAGCATAATTATTTGTTTAAGATACCTATACTTGTGGCTGTTACATATAACTATGTATTTTGTGTAAAAGATGAAATAAAGATTATTATTATTATCTCTTTTTTTCTTATTTACATATAATTTACATTTTTAAATATTTCTTTAAAAAAACAAATAAAAAAAAACAAAAAAAATATAAAAAATAGTAGTCCGCCGGTGTCGGGAGCAGGGTACAAGCTACCGGTGGTTAGTTATTATTATTTTCATTTTCAATATTTATCTCAGGACCCTGAGGTCCTGGACCTTTGGAAGGCGTACGAGGAGCCGAAGCCAACTCGCAGAGGCCCTTTAGATAATTATAATGGAACATGATACCAACCGACGATTATCCCTGTACGCGCTATGCTAGTGCACCCAAGGACAACCCCCGGTTGTTGAAAAACTATTGCGACATATGGAGAACAAAGATAATAGGGCTATGGTTTTTGGAGTCTTAAGTGGACTGGTAACATGGAACTATGTTAAGACTATGGCCCCTGCCTGAACAACGTTATTAATATCCATCGAAAAAAGGCAGGGGGTGACTTGCACACTCAATAAATGGGCCCCCAAAAAACGGCCGCTAGCACGAAGTGACGTAGCAACAAGAGGGCAACATATTCTGAGGTGCTTGAGGAGTGGAGAGGTATACCACGGCTATCAGGACAATCCCGGAAGTACGGTCAAGATCCCTACCAGCAACATACTGGATTATACATCCTTCTCCCGAGCACGTTTGCTCTTGCGAATCTCCACTCAAGCCAGCCAATAAAGGCAAGAGAGAGGTGGGAGCTCAGTTCCTCGTCAGTGTTCACTACGGCCGGCCAATAAAGGCAAGCCGGAGATGAAGAACAAGAATTCTCCCGGGAGATCGGGTCCGTGGGGTCGCTAATGCCCAACAGTTCGCCACAAAACTGCACTGCGGATTGTATCTCTCTTAGTCTGGCCCCTCACCCTAGGCATATTACGGCAAAGCAAACTTCACCGATACAGACCTAGGGTATATTGGAGCACGCAAGCCCCACCACGACGTCAACGTAGAGATACGGCGATGGGGTTATTATTATTATTAGCTTTCTTAAATTTTAGCAATCGGACCAGTACTTTCAGAGATTACCTCTTACAAAAAAAAAAAAAAAAAACAAAAACAATCCTCTGTATAATATTAGTGTAGATGACCTTTTGTTTAGAGCTAGAGTAGTCTATTAGAATTCTTCCTACCATACGAAATGGAAACGGCTACTATAAAAATCTATAAGGAAAACAGATGAACCGTGCTAGTGAGAACGGGCTATAACGTATCGCTGTTCCAAGCCATTCGTTTGGAGTGTAAAATAAAACGCCATGTTGAATACCACGCAGGTTAGTGGTCGCCTAGCGTCCAACCATTCTGGAAATAAATTCATTTTTCACACCTTTTTCCGAAATTCAATATTCATTCGCTACGTGGCGTGAAATAGATGGTTTAGGAAAGTGTTTGGAGTGCAGGACAGAAATGATAGTGTACATGGTAAAAGTTGTAAAAATGCAATCTGCCATCGACCTATTGGCTTTTTAGAAAATAACTTTACTGGCCTGAGTAATTGGAACAAACAAACCAGCTTTTGCTTGTTGCTTCGCACGCGTATGAATCTAAAAGCATCCCACGGGAACATATATTTTTTTTATTTTTTTTAGTGTTTTAGTGTCCTCCGGTTTACAAACGTAACAAGCAGAGTTACTTTCCTACTTTTAATTTATGAATTTTCTTAATATATGGAAAATTTTACAAGGTAATTTCAAATGTTTTTCTAACTTTTAAAATTCTTGATTTTTCGAATTTATTTTTAATGTTTTCAATTTATTTAATTAATTTTTTCCTCCTTTTTTGGGATTGGAAATTAACAAATAACTCCTCAGCTCTGGGTGGAGCGAGACTTTTACTGGCTAAAACCCATCGGTGTTTCTTCAGTTGCCCTTGGGATTCCAGGGTTACCTTGATTCTTTTGAACAATTCCGCTACCCTCAGTGACAACTCGTATAACCATAAAAAAACCGGGCAAGTTTTGTGACGTAACTACAAAATTACAATTTTATAAGATTTTTTTCCTATACTTGTGCTATTAGATGCTTGCTTCTTGCTTCATGCCAAATTTCAGGATTCTAGGTCAACGGGAAGTACCATATGAGTTTTGATTGTTTTTGCGACATAAACGGCCATATCTTTTTTTCCGTTTGATTTTTTTACAGCTTTAAAGGACCGCAGACTTGACTGGTTTTAATTTCAACTCGATACCTCCACGCGTTCCCGAGATAAAGGGTCTTGACAGACAGATAAACGGATGGACAACAAAGAGCTTTGAGGTACGGAACCCTAAAAATTGGCTCCACAAAAAAAATACAATTTCAAGTAACGGTGAAGCAAATAATCTCGAAGAGGAATCCCTAAAACAAACAGAAAATAATTCGTCTTCATCACAGCCCTTTAGCAATCCCTCTCCATTGTCCCACAGTGGGCGGCCTCGTCTGTCTACTGGACAAAATACGCGAAAATTAATGATATCTCGTCCATGTCCCGGACATGTCAAGGTGACTTTGGCGCATGACCGAGATTTTGGAGTTGGATAGTGATATTATTTTGTGACAAAGTTGTGGTGGTGGAGTTGGAGGCTGCGGGTTCAAACCCAGCCAGGCGCATTAATCTGTATAATTTATTTCATCACCACTACTCTCAATACTGACTGGCCTGTTGGTCTAGTGGTTAGTGGCCCTGACTGCTGTGCCGGAGGTCATGGGTTCGATTCCCACCCAAGACAAAATCTTTGTGTGATGAGCACGATGATTTGTTCTGTGTCTGGGTGTAATACATGTAATACAGTATTTAGAAATACATTTAAAGTATGTTATGTATGTTATGTTAAGTGTGTTAGTATGTATGTTGTGTGTTAAGTGTGTTAGTATGTAGTATGTTGTTGTTACTCTTATTATTTATATATATATAATATTTATAATTATGTTTATATATTGTCTTTTATATAATTAGTATATCATTTTAATATAATATTTACGTTATTAATTTGCAGTACACCGCAGACTACCCCCCTTTTTCTATTTCAGGTTCTTCCATTCCATCCTAAGGTTGTCTGGTAGATATCGCTCTCAGCGATAAGACCGCCTTTGTACCCGTAGATTTAAGTTAGTGTAAAAGTTTTGTTACTAATTTGGTGTACAATAAAGTTTAATCTATTCTATTCTATTCTATTCTATGTTTATCAGTTGTCTATACTCCATTGACGATAGCATTAGACAAAAGAGGTTCATAGAAGCAGGTGTGCACAACATTTATTTTTCGAGATAAATTCAAACAATTTTAATATAATAGTAGGTAATGTTAAATTTTTTTATTGAAAATAAAAATTTTTAACATTACCTACTTAGATAAATTTGATTATTGTAAGGTAAACTGTACTGAACACTTAGATAGGTAAATGAAATGGTTTTTTTTTTAAAATAAACATAACTTTATTTCAAACAATTTTTTTTTTTAAATGGCCTATAAACAAGTTTCCTACTTACAAAACATATGAATTGTACACAATAATACCAGGCAACAAAATAATTATTTAACATTCATGCAAATAGAAATAACTAATATTATAATTATAGTATAATGAAAAACGTTCCAGGTACTGACAACACCTGCTTCTTTTAGGTTTTTAGCATGGGCACTAATAGTATAAGTAAGAACTAAATAATTTATTTAATTAAAAGCCTCATAAATTCAGAAGATGGATAGTTCAAATGAATTCCTTTAAGTATAACAGTTGGTATATAAGTTGATTATAATAAATTCAGCATCAATCTTAACTGTAACAAAGCGCAATATACATATATTGTAATTTTAGTACAAAGTTTACCTTAAAATAGCCTTTTTTAACTTCTGTCTAATCCTATATACTCGGAGCCTAAAATAGAGTATAGTACTCATATTTTAGGCTCCACGAATTCTTAACTTACTTTCTATTACGACCCACTTTTTATTACGATTTTTTTATTGTACCTACTTTTGCGTACAATATTGACTGGTCTACACTGTCCTTACATATCTATTAATATTGTAAAATGGAAATAATGTAATATGAACCATTTTTTTAAAAGATTAACTGTGGTTTTTCTACCTACTTTTACTGTGTCTTCTCCATAGGAAACGACCAATTGGAACCGTGTACTAGCTTCTGACGTTTTATAAGTGCCCATGTAGGCCTATGTGAAATAAAAACTTTTGACTTTGACTTTGAATGAAGATATTTCCAGGAAAACCAAGGTTGCCAAACTTAAGTAGCAGCTGGCAAGGCCGGCTGCTCGCAGAACAGCCCCCTAGCCAAGTTACAACCGTTTCGTTTCGATTTTCTTTTCGTCGATCACCTCGAGTAGGCCACACCTCCAATTCCTTTATTCAGACGTCATCTCAACGCTCAGTCACGTGGTCAGAACAAAGGAATAGGAAACGTGGCCAACTCGAGGCGATCAACGAAAAGAGAATCGAAACGTTTTATAAGTGCTATGTAGGCCTATGTGAAATAAAATAGTTTGTGTTTGATATCACAAGCATTGCTTAGTTTGGGACTAGATGGCGTTATGTGACTTTTTCCTCTCTGGCTCCAGCCAGAGGAAGTGTCAGACTTTTACTGGTAAAATCTGACCTGTGTTCCTTCAGTTGCCCTTTGCGAGGGATATAGTAACTCGTTCGAACTATCCGTAGCCCTAGCAGGCATCGGCCCTGACTAGACCTGTAAATCTTGCTGATACATCTGCGGAACACAACGCGCTGTCGACACGGATTTGGTCCTTACCGAACGGTCGGACAGTCGGACAGCAAGCTACCAATTATTCACCGTCCGAAAACCCGCGCCTGTGGTGGTGGAAGTCGTCCTGCGACTCTCGATGCTGAAGTTCAGTGGCTGTGTTACTTATTCGCGAATTGGTTCCTAAAGTTATCAAAAAATAAAAAGCCCGTTTTGACATCTGTCAAAAGGAATACTTAAATACGCAAAAAGAATACTCGCAATATATACCATCATATTATTTAACGCGCCAAAAAATTTATGTATTTTTTAAAACGCTTTAGGTAATTAATTATTATTTTACTGTTTCTTTCAGTATCGTTCCAAGTTACATTCTAGGGTATTTTTTACCGAGTATAGTGGATATTGTGATGTAAAATTTGGTGGAATTTTGTATTTTATTTAGTTTTGGGCTGAGAGTTTTTGCCTTTTGGGATAATTAAACAGAATAATATTAGCATTGCATTATACCACCTGATCTAAATACTTTCAATTTATTTGAAACTAGCTTTTGCCCGCGGCTTCGCCCATGTACATAAAATATAGCTTATGTCACTCAGGAATAAAGCAGCTTTCTATCGGTGAAAAACTTTTAGCAATCGGACCAGTACTTTCAGAGATTAGCTCCTACAAATAAAAAAAACAAACTTTATTTCTTTATAATATCAGTAATTTGCCTGCTAATAAAAGGGCTATGCTCGGCGCTCGCATCAGGAATGAAGATATTTGCAGGAGGACCAGGGTTGCCGATATAGCCCGAAGAATCACCAAACTAAAGTAGCAGCTGGCAAGGCACATTGCTCGCAGAACAGCCCCCCTAGCCAAGTTACAACCGTTTCGTTTCAATTCTCTTTTCGTCGATTGCCTTGACTAGGCCACGCCTCCGATTCCTTAATTCTGACGTCATCACAACACTCAGTCACGTGGTCAGAACAAAGGAATAGGAGGCGTGGCCAACTCGAGGCGATCAACGAAAAGAGAATCGAATCGAAACGGTTGTAACTTGACTAGGGGGGCAGATGGTCGATGGGGCCGAAAGGTTCTGGAGTGGCGACCGCACACTAGAAGACGCAGCGTTGTTACGCCTCCCACAAGGTGGTCCGATGACCTGGTGAGGGTCGCGGAAAGCCGATGGATGCGAGATGCACCGGACCGATCTTCTGATGAAATCAGAAATCAGAAACGTTTATTTCAAATAGACCAATTACAGGCACTTTTGAATTGTCAAAATGTCAGTCAGTCAAAAAAAAACAAGTGAAGCTAAATTGCACGTTCCAAAGCGTAGATCTCTATGGAGAAGAACGTGCAAGAAACTCCATGGACACTCTTTTAAATCATGTTATGAGTTACATAAATCTTGGTTACATATTTCTTGTCGCTTCTAATATGTGAGCACAATGTAGATAAGTAATAATAATTAAAATAAAAAAATATACTTAAAAAAGACTAATTAAAAAAATATATAGAAATTGAATTAAGTCACTGGCAGCTAAGAGATGACCAGTCTCAACTGACGGCACCCGTTCACGAGCATGACGCGTGCATCAGCCCCACTCAGCTCAACCATTTTTAAGGGAACTGAATGACCCAATAGCACGTGCCACCATCAGCGAGACATTTGAGTAAGCATGACAAACTCTCAACTGCCATGCTCGTAATGTCAAACAAGTAGTAACCTAATAAAAATGCTCCATGGTACTTCACATTCACAAAACTTGAAAAACAAAGTGCTTCTACATTATACAATGCTACTGTTTCCAAATACAAATGGGAATAAATTATCATAAGCTCTATTGAAATAAACAAATAAAAAAAAAAACATTTCGAAAACAACAATACAAAAAGGGGAATAGTAGGTATCTCTTCTAATATTTATAGATATAAAAAAAAAACTAATTTGAAGGTAAAAGTGGCTGTGTCTGCGGAGCAGGACCGGCATTTAGCCAAGCGTTTTTATCAAGGATATAATCTTCCAGTTTATAATACGCTTGTCTACATAGCGTGCGTTTAATGCAACCTTTAAATTTGGACTCATTTAGTTGTAGAATCTCAACTGGTATTTTATTATAAAATTTTACACAGTACCCCATGAAAGAACTATGTACTTTAGCCAATCTGAATCGAGGTTGATCTAATTTGTTCCTATTCCTAGTATTAAAATTGTGCCTGTCACTTATCTTAGTAAAAATATGAATATTTTTCCGAACATACATAATGTTTTCATAAATGTATTGACAAGGGACCGTCAGGATGTTTATTTCCTTAAATAGTTCCCTAAGAGAATCGCGTCTGCGAAGATTATATATGGCTCTGATAGCTCTTTTCTGCAGAATAAAAATAGACTCTATATCTGCAGCCCGTCCCCATAGCAAAATACCGTAAGACATGATACTATGAAAGTAACTAAAATAAACTAGTCGCGCAGTATCCACATCAGTAAATTGACGGATTTTTCTGACAGCATAAGCTGCTGAACTAAGCCGACCTGCCAGAGATGTTAAATGAGGACCCCATTGTAGCCTCGAGTCAAGCGTGATCCCTAGGAAAACCGTATTCTCAACGAATTCGAGTTTCTCCTTGTTCAATACTATGTCGGAGTAATTACTTTTAACATTCGGTAACGCAAATCTTATGCACTTAGTTTTTTTTTCCATTTAATACTAAATTATTAACAGTAAACCAGTTTTGGACTTGCTGTAAAGCATTGTTTACGTCATCAAGATTTGTGGAACGTCTATTGATCTTAAAAATTAACGACGTATCGTCAGCAAACAATACAATATGTGGTTGTTTTTTTAATAGATGCGGTAGATCATTTATATATACTAAAAAGAGGAAAGGACCTAATATTGAGCCTTGTGGTACACCCATTTTGACTTTCAAACCTGGAGAATTGACACCGTTTATCTGAACTTGCTGTTGCCTGTCAATTAAATAAGATTTTACCAAGCTGAGTGCAAGTTTACCTAGTCCATAATGTTCTAGCTTTAAAAGCAAGGTTTCGTGATTAACACAATCAAAAGCCTTTGAGAGGTCACAAAAAATTCCTATCGCATCTTGGGCTTCTTCCCACGCTGCAAATATATGTTTTAATAAAGTGACACCAGCGTCAGTCATACAACGTCCTTTGGTGAAACCATACTGCTGATCATGAAAAATTTTATTGCTGTTAAAATGGTAAAGCATTTGATTAAGCATAACTTTTTCAAAAACCTTACTGAAAACCGGCAATACTGATACAGGTCTGTAATTATTAGTGTCATTATGGTCACCGGATTTAAAAAGTGGTATAACCTTACTGTACTTCATTATATCTGGAAAGACTCCTTGGTCCACACACAAATTAAATATTAAAGCTAAGTACGGTGCTATGGTCTCAATTATAGATGTGCATACTTTAACAGACATTCCCCATAGGTCTTCGGTTAATTTGACTTTTATTTGCCGGAAAGCCTTTATGACTGTCAAAGGGTTTATATGTTTGAATTGAAATTCAACCGGACAGCCTGGCAAGTTTGCTTTCAATAAAGCAACTGAATCTTCAGGGGAGGAATTTAGAGCTTCCGTTGTCCTAAGAGGTATATCGGTGAAATAATTCACAAACTCTTGGGCTACTTCTATGTTAGAGCTTTTGGGACCATGTGAAGTCTCCAACAAAAAATCCGTATTGCGCACTTTATTCCTACCAGTTTCATTATTAATAACTTTCCACACAGTCTTTATTTTATTGTCTGCCGATTTGATCTTATTGCTAATGTACAGGGCCTTTGCTACCTTGAAAATCTTTCTGAAGAGTTTAGAATATCTATTTACATATTTATTAAAAGTTTCAGTGTTGAAGAATGGCTTAAGGCCATACAGCTCATATAGTTTTTCCCTACTTACCCTAATACCTTTAGTCGCCCAGTCACTAAATACAAACTTAGAGAAAATATTTTTAGACTTCTTTTCAAAAGCTGTATTAAATTCATTGAGTACCACTGAAAAGAAATTATCATAAAATTTATTGGCATCATCAATATCATGGCCCAGAACATTTAACTTATTTTCTAAGTTACTATTAAATTTTTTTAATTTGCTTATTGTAATTTGCCTAAATTGAATTTGCGTTTTTTTCAAGGCTGCTTGATACTTAAATGCTACCGTTGGTCCACTATGATCAGACGGAAGATAATTAACTATAGCTTTATCTACATAATCACAATTGCAGAAAACATTATCAATACAAGTTGCAGAGGTTGGAGTTATTCTACTTGGTTCTATAAAAACATTAGTCAAATTAAATGATTTAAAAAGACTTAAAAATCTGCTGCTATTTGAATTGTCTTCTAAAATATTAATATTAAAATCTCCACAAATAATTACGGATTTGTTACTATCTGCAAGCTTAGCCAAAATATCTTCCATTGATGATTCAAAAAGACTAAAGTTTTGAGGGTTCGGGGGTCTATACACGCACACTATAACATGCTTATCCAGCTCAACACAGGACAGTTCAACGCAATGTTCCGTTGACAAGTTGATGATAATGTACCTCAAATATTTGAAATACGAATTCCGTATTTTACGAGGAAACACTATAAAGATGAATGCTATAGCTTGAAGCTTTCCTTTTGGAATTTTCAGGAACGTTTTCAGTACTATGTATGAAGAATTTAATTAAATAAAAAGTGTCAGCCTTTCTCGAATAGAAGTAGTGTAATAAATAGTACAATGTTTACTCTCCAAACTAGTATTGTAGGAAAACTTCGGCTTTACTATCGCAAATGGGACCAGAGTAACGATGGTTATATAATTATAAAAAATAATGTTAAGGGAACACAATTCTGGGACAAAAAGTATCGCTATTATTATTTTTATTTTTATTTGCAGTGCACCGCAGTCTACCCCCTTTTTTATGTCAAGTTCTTACAGTCCATCCTAAGGTTGTCTGGTAGATATCGCTGTTAGCGATAAGACCGCCATTGTACCCATAGATTAAGTTAGTTTATAAGTTTTTGTTACTATTTTGGTGTACAATAAAGTTTTATTCTATTCTATTCTAGGACAAAAAGTATCGCTAATATTATATATTTGACGTCATCTCAACGCTCAGTCACGTGGTCAGAACAAAGGAATCGGAGGCGTGGCCTACTCGAGGCATTCGACGCAAACGAAACGATCGTAACTTGGCTGGGGGGGCTGGTAACTCATAAGTCGTACTAAGTTTCTCAGTCCATGCACTTCGTTAAATCCGCTTTTATTAATAGCCAGTTGTAAAGTAAACGATTATACATTTGAAAGGAGCCCATTCGAAAACCGTGAGCACTTAGAAAAGCATTCAAATTATAATAATAATATTCCAAAACTATCACACAACGCCATTTAGTCCCAACCTAAGCAGAGCTTATGCTATGAGTACTAGACAACTGATAAACATACTTACATATTTCTAAATACATAATTCTTGGGTGGTAATCGAATCCATGACCACTGGAGTCAGGGCCACTAACCACTAGACCGACAGGCCAGTTAATAAAAGCGAATTTAAAAAAGTGCAAGGACTAAGAAAGTTAAAACGACTTATGAGTAACCAGTAGTAAAGTAAACGATGATACATTTACTATTCACAGAAAACTGTGTGGCAATTAAGGTCTACATTGAGCAAACGTGGGCCACGTACCTACGCCGATCTGGGCGCGTCGATCTCCATACATTTTATACGGCAACTAGACTTGTAGAGCTACATTAGATCCACGCCACGCCACGCGAATCTACATACAAATCAAGCGTCGCACACGTGTACGTCGGTCTAATGTAGTCCCCGCTTTACTGGGAAAAACATTCGAATTACTCGAGTCACTGTTACTGGTTTGCAGAACTCAGGTTTAATACCGGTATCTTTTACACCACATGTAAAAGATTTTCCGAGAAATATTCATAACAGCGACCTATTTTTATATCTCTTATCAACTTTGATTTGGTCGGATTGAAGTTTGTGTAGGTATTTGTATTTAGAAAGTGTATTTTTTTTTGTCTTGATGCTACACAACACATGCCCATTGTGTAAGGTTATCATCTTAATAGTGTTGCGTAAAACATCGTTGATACTTTTTTTTCTTTAGGTTGGAAAACATCCAATGAGATCTCTCGGTCTTTAAGTCAAGAATGACCAGGTTACTTCTAGGCAAGCGAGCTCCATCGTCGACCACATCATCGCTTACCATCAGGTGAGATAGGAGTCAAGTGCAAGCATTTGTCCATGTGCAATTAGTACGGACTATTATAAATTAATAAATTATTATTAATTTATAATAGTCCGTACTAATATTCCACAACTATCACACAACGCCATCTAGTCCCAAACTAAGCAGAGCTAGTACTAGACAACTCGGAGCGAGGAGGAATGGCAGGCGGTCGCCTCCTTCTGCGAAGCAGTAATGCTAGCAAAGGAGGCGGCCGATCGCGTGAGGCAACGGTCCTCACGCCCCAACCGCCGCCGGGATTCCGATCCCGATTTCCGGCCACCGTAGGCGAGGGCTTGCGGACGGCGAGCAATGGGTGGCTCGCCGTCCGATCGTCCGGTAACCGTCCGGACCGAGCCCAAGTCGTCGACGGCGCGTATTGTTCCACGCGCGCCTCAGGGAGATGTCAGCAAATCGTAGGGGCCCAACAGGGTCGAAGCCTACTGGGGCCACGGGTAGTGTGAAAGTGAAACCCGGGGCCCTGGGACGAAGGCAAAGAAGGAACAGGAGTGGGTTTTTAGTCAGTAAAAGTCTGACACTATTTTCCGCTCCGCCCAAGAGCGGGATTTGTCATAAGATGATTTTCCCACCTAAAAAAAAAAAAAAAAAGTTCTAGACAACTGATAAACATACTTATATATTTCTAAACACATTGGTACATATTATAGATAAATTACACCCAGACACAGAACAAATGATCGTGCTCATCACACAAACGGTTACCCTGGGCGGGAACTGAACCCATAACCTCCGGCGTAGCAGTCAGGGCCACTGACCACTAGGCCTGTCAAAAAAAATAATCAAATTATAGCCAATATGTTAATTCAGGATATAAGCTATTCTGGTTTATCCAAATTCATTCAGCCGTTTGAGCGTTAAGGAGACAAACTTTAATATTTATAAAAAAAAATTGAGGTGAAATATCATCAAATGACTTCTCGCGCTCTGGGTGAAGCGACAGGGCGTGTCAAACTTTTACTGACTGAAACCCACCTATGTCCTTCAGTTGCTCTTTGCGTTATAGGGTCATGCTGTTATATTTTTAGTTTTAATAAATTCTTCATTGCTTACCATCAGCTGAGGTAGTAAAATGCGATTTAGTTTTGTAAAGTTAAACTTTAATAGGTAAAAATAATTATTTAGACGCCAAGTTCCAAAATTACGATATAAATTAATCATACTATCTCTAATTTACTTACACAACATTAACACAAAAAAAATTGGCAAGCGAACTAAAGAGTCTCTTTAAGAAAATCATAGCCATCCAGCATAAAGTGAAGTCGTTTACAACATGGCAGGAATCCAAGAGTTTTAACATATTTATAAGATGAGTGACGATGAGTTCCAGCGGTCTCCAACTTACCCAGGTATTCCATTTTAAAACTTTCGCGGAATCCTTTAAAGAACCGATTTGTAACCCGACTTCGAAGTTTATTTTCTTTGAGGGAAGATGTTTAAGAAATGCTGGTATTTTGCTGCAGTTTTGAGGATTTAATATGTTGGTGGTTGTGTCATTAAAATGACATCAGGGACGTTCACTAGGTTAGGTGCAGCTGGCTTGAAAGACGCTAATTTTTTCGAAGCTTTAAAACACATTTTTGCTTGAAAGTAGTGAAAAGTATTTTGAGAAATTTGAGGTACAGTCAAATGGGGTGAATAGAAACAAAACTTCAAAGGGTATTTTCACGATATTTGAATATTTTTTGCAGCATTTAACTAAATATATCAATTTATTAATGATTTGTTATTTTACAAAGTCGATGCTTTGTTAGAAGCTGTATGGTATCAAAGTGAAAAACCAAACCAAAGCTTTTTTTTTATTCACCCCGTTTTACGGCATGGAATGAAGATTGCAATGGAGAGGGCTATGTTTGGAATTTTCTTGTGTAATGGAATCAGAAATGAAGATGCAGGGGAACCAAAGTTACAGACAGCCCGAAGAATCGCCAATCTTACTTATGATTACCTTAACTGCTACTTGACAGTAGCAGATTAACATCATTGCGAACGGCGAGTATCGCACGAAATTATTATATATATATTATACATGAAGGCTGCGCTGACGTTCTTTGTCGAAGGTCACCAGTTTGGAGGTAGGCGGAACAGAGTGTAAAGTCCCGCAAACCTCCGACCAGACGGGTGTTATGTCTGGTGGGCAACTGCCCGATAGATGATTTTGGGCTGTTCGATATGTTCTAATCGCGCGGAGAACTTTAATTGCTTGATGCAGGATTAGTTCTTATGTGACGCCATAGATGTCGCTACACACCCTTACGTTTTTTAAACTACTACGGTCCAGACCAAGCGTTTCGCCTCGTCGTTTATACCGCAAACATCGAAGGACTGGAGCAACTTGCCAGCTGCGGTCTTCCCGTCCGATTATAATTTTGGTGTTTTCAAGGCTAGAGTGAATAGGCTCTTAATAAACTAGTGCGCCTCACCATCAACAACTGCATCACTACTGACGCTCCCGTCTGGTAAGGACTGAGCAACTGAAGGATACAGGTGAGGTTTTACTCAATAAAATTCTGACACACCGTCTCGCTCCCCCCAAAACGGAAGCAGTAATTCGATTGCTTTAGCCACATTTGTGTATTAAAAACCCTTCTGAAAGGAAAACTCGGGTCCCAGGACGCAAGGCAAAGAAGGAACATTAGTTGTAGCTATCAGAAAACTCAGATTCTAGCAGGGAATTCAACTCCTTAGCTGTACGTACAATTAGATTAGATGTATTGGTATGTGCACAATACCGTTGCTGACGTCTGTTAGTTGATAACGTCACCGGCCCACGCTGAAAACCAGCGCTGTGGACTCGTCGCATTTTTGCGTTGTGGACACGGCATTATGCTGAGCGTACGGCCGTTTTGCTCGGACGTGGCGCATATTTGTTATTAATTATGTTTTTGTCTTGCAAAATGTTTGCAATATGTTTAGTTATAAGACTGCGCCTTTTCCGGCAAATAAAATGTTTTTCTTTCTTTCTTTCTAATTAATATGTTTTCTCTTCACCACCCTAGGTTGACTGGTAGAGAATGACTAAGGCATTAAGTCCGCCTAAGTACTTTGTGTTGCATGAAGTTTTAATAAATAAATAAATATGTTCTCCAAAAGTTTAGTGGGATGTTTACTATGTACCAGTGGTGTGGCCACTGTAGGCGCGGGCTTGCGGACGGCGAGCAATGGGTAGCCCGCCGTCTGACCATCCGGTAACCGTCCGAACCGAGCCAAAGTCGTCGACGGCGCGCACTGTTTCACACGCGCCTCAAGGAGATGTCAGCAAACCGTAGGGTCCCAGCAGGGTCGAAGCCTACTGGGGCCAAGGGTCTACTTCTGAAAGGGAGACTCGGCACTGGTATGAAAGGCAACGAAGGAACAGGAGTTGGTTTTTAGTCAGTAAAAATCTGACACACCCTTGCGCTCCGCCCAAGAGCGCGAGATGTCATTGGATGATTTTCCCACCGAAAAAAAAAAACAAAATGTACCAGTGGTGTATCGTCGTACGTCTGTGTCGATATCCGAATAAAAAAAGTTAATCCTATACAATCTCATGACTAAAGCCAACATCAGCAACTATAAAGTCTACAAAACAGCCAGAATAAAACATCTTCATTAACCACATCAAAAACTGCACAATACAAACAATAATGGCAGTCATATATTACGCATGACAGACAAAGCCAGGGCCTTCGTACAGTGTGACGATCTCGCATGTCAAGCGTTCTTCAGAGTGACCACACAGGAATAAATGCAGGTGCGGGAGCGGGCGCGGTGGCGGGTGCGATTAAGGATGCGAGTGGGGAGGAGCTGGCAGACTGTGAAATGTCCCCACTGCTGGGACTGAGAGCAGTGGTGGCCGAGTGGTAAAGACCCCGACTTACGAGTTGTAGGTCGCGGGTTCAAACACAGCCAGGCGCATTACTTTGTGTAATTTATTTCATCACCACTGCTCTCAAAACGGTGAAAGAAAACATCGTGAGGAAACCGGCATGTCCTAGAACCAAAATTTCGAAGACATGTGACATGCACCAACCCGCACTGGGACCGCGTGGTGGGTTACGGCCCATTCCCTCTCCTAGAGAGAGGAGGCCTGAGTCCCAGCAGTGGGAACATTAAAAAGGCTAATAATGATATGCTATGCTATGCTGGGACTGAGGCCTTCTTTCTTGGAGAGGGAATGGGTCGTAATTTATCAGGCGGATTCAGTGCTAATTAGTGGATGTCACATGATTGTCTTAGATTTTTTTAGGGTTCCGTACCTCAAAAGGAAAAAACGGATCCCTTATAGGATCACTTTGTTGTCCGTCTGTCTGTCTGTTTGTCTGTCTGTCAAGACCTTTTAACTCGGGTACGCGTGGCGGTATCGAGTTGAAATTAAAACCATATACTCAGGTGTGCGGTCCCTTGAAGAGAAAAAGGTACGGCCGTTTATGTTGCAAAAAAACGTATATTTCGACACTCTCGAGGAATTCAAAATTCATAGGGCACTTTCCATTGACTTAGAATCCTGAAATTTGGCATGAAGCAAGGTCTCATAGCACAAGTATAGAAAAAATTTCATGGGTAAGATTGTACGGAATCCACAGAGCGTGAGTCCGACTCACACTTGCCCTGTTTTTAACACGCTTTTATTAGCTTCACTTGTAACTATGTATGTAAGAAAATCTTGGAATCTTAGTTTGACCCACTTCCCGGTCTTCGATTAGGATGAAATTTTGCACACGCTCTGAGTTCTGATGACAAAACATGACTAGCTAAGAAACGTCATTACAAATCTAATATGGCGGCCTCCCCAAGATGTCGGAATGGCTGTTTGAAATCCACCCCCACGATATGGGTATCAAATGAAAGGGTTTGCTGTCAGGAAAACGAAAAAAATAGTCACGTGACTTAAATCCAATATGGCGGACAGTTTTGTAATTTTTAGTGCGTGCTAAAAGCGTTTTTTAGTTTTTAAACTATTATTTAGTATTGATAGCCTTGCGCTTAACTAGAGGAAAGTCACCAAATATGAAATAGTATCCTAATATGGAATACCTTCATTTCTCTAAGACTATAAGTATGAAACGCAACACTCGACCATCTTCTGTTCCATTCGGTCTACTAACTATCGCACTCACACCATCGAGTCAGTTGCGCGAACACTTCACGTGTGGCAGGCGTGTTTTGTTTTGTTGTCGTGCGGAAAATTTTAAAGGTAAGTAATAAATGAGTATTACCAGCTGATATGTTTGTATACATAAGTGTTATACTATTTAGTATATCGGTATTATGTTTATTTCACCATTTTGTGATCTTTTAATTTCAAAATATTGTGACTTAAAAAAATATTTAGAAGAGTTTGAACTAGTATAAAAATCCAAATATGGACAGTCGTGATGACTGACCTCCTGACTCTGCTGATGCAGAATGTATGTTCTGTTTAAGACTTTTTTCCATGGATAAAAGTGGAGAAAGCTGGATTAAATGCTTGATGTGTGGGCTCTGGGCACATTATGATTGTGCTGGTCCAGAGTTTGATACTTGGATCTGTGACTTTTGCAAGTAATTATGTAACTTCTTTCATTTATCACAATATGTTATATTTATTTAATTGATCTCAAAGATATTAATGTCCATTTTTGTTATTGTTATGTTGATTTATGCTTATATTCCATATATGGGTACCTATTCCATATTTGGTTACTCATTTGTGATTTTGTTTTTTATGTTAGATTTTAATTTGATAACTAATATATTTGATTAAAGGCTGTTAATTACTACATATAAATGTATGACTGATTAGTAAAAACATTAAACTGTTTTAATTTATATGAAGTTTTTTTTTTATATCCCAAAAACAAAATAGTATTCCATATTTGGTGACTTTCCTCTACTATCTCACATAATGGAAAGCGACAATTCGATCGACGATAGAGCACGCCTGCCTATAAGTAACTTGACTTAAAGATCCCTGGGTTGTAGCTCTATCAAAACTGGTGTTTTCCGGCTCCGGCAGGTTTTTTTATTCAAGGACATGCCGGTTTCCTCATGATGTCAAGCCGATATCAAGAGTAAATAAGTTACTTCTAGGCCGGCGTACTCCATTGGATGGCCGTTGGGACCGAAAGGTTCTGGAATGGCGACCACGTACCGGAAGACGTAGCGTTGGAAAGCCTCCTACAAGGTGGACCGATGACCTGGTAAGGGTTGCGGGAATTCGATGGATGCGAGATGCACGGGACCGTTTATTATGGTGACACTTGGGGGAGGCCTATGTCCAACAGTGGACGTCTTTCGGCTGAAATAATGATGATGATGATGATGAGGCGTGCTCCATCATCAAACACATCGCCGCTTTCCATCAGGTGAGTATTAAAAAAATCCGGTAAGTGTAAGTCGGACTCGCGTACGAAGGGTTCCGTACCATTATTTATAAAACATTAGATACTATAGGCAAAAGAATACGTTTGTGGTATAGGAGCCCCCCCTTAAATATTTACTTTATTTTAATTTATTACTTAATTATTTATTTTTAATGAAAAATATACATTTAAATATTCTGTGAATAATACCGAGAGATTCAGCCCGTTATTAATACCGAGCAAAAAACGGCAACAAAAAAGTCATGTTTGTTGTATGGGAGTGAAAATTTTAACTGTCTAGCTATCACGGTTAATGAGATGCAGCCTGGTAACAGATCGACAATGGAGTCTGGACCTTAACCCGCGCTTACTCCTCACCCTGTCCAAAGCCTCATAGGGTAAAATCTGGCCGACCACTGGCACAGTTACCCAGTGGACCAAACACGTATGAAATTAATGATCATTGTCGTCGACGTAAACTAGAAATTAAGCGTGGAACACTGTACAACGTTGAGTGTTTTCCCCTGATTATAGTTTCAAATTTTGAAGGGCGATTATGAAATGTTAATTAAAGGTTATCTGGTTCCTGAAACTGATAATTTAGTTGTTGAGGTAAAAGGTGTGCTCTTTGATATCAATTAAGTTCTAGCCTCTATGTTTGTGTTTTGGACGAAAAGGTGAGTTATAAGGACCCCATGTTGTAGCTTTAAAATTATTTTTGCTGATATAAGAGCCATTCTTCTTTTCTGGGGGTTCCGTACCTCAAAAGGAAAAAATGGAACCCTTATAGGATCACTTTGTTGTCCGTCTGTCTGTCTGTCAAGACCCTTTATCTCGGGAAAACGGGGAGGTTCACGTATCATCTTGAAATTAAAAACATATACTCAAGTCAGCGGTCCCTTGCAGCTGGGAAAAAATCAAACTTCAAAGTTAACGAAAAAAAAGATACGGCCGTTTATGTCGCAAAAAATGTACATTTCGACACTCTCAAGGGAATCAAAATTCATAGGGTACTTTCCGTTGACCCAGAATCCTGAAATTTGTCATAAAGCAAGATCTTATAGCACAGATATAGGAATAAATCTGAAAACAGTAAATTTGTTGTTACGTCATAAAAAAAAACTTTTTTGTGATTCGGATAAATCTTCAAGACTCCATTCGGGAATTGGACTATTTCATAGGACTATTTACACAACACTGTACGGAACCCTCAGTGCGCGAGTCCGACTCGCACTTGCCCAGATTTTTTTACCGACGATCGATCAGTAAATATAAAAGTGTGACGGAGGCATACTTATCTATCAGACTAATTTAAAAAGACAACTGGTTACGAGCGAGTCGGACGCGCTCACGAACTAGAACGCTATTACAATATTGTAATTGAGCAAAATCTGTCGACAAAATAAATAATGTCTCTTGTATGGTAACTTCCTTTAATTTTATTTTGTTATTTGTTTTTATACATTCTCTAAAAATTTCAACTCTCTAACTCTGTGCGGAAGCGACGCCCGGGTGTCACCACTGTGTGGACCGCCCGGAGGACACGGTGGAGCACAAGGTAAAGGTGTGTCCCGCTTGGGCAGAGCAACGCCATGTCCTCGTGGGGGCGATCGGCGGCGGCGATCTCTCGCGCCGGGCCTTGGTACAGGCCATGGTCCAGAGCGAGGAGGAGTGGCAGGCGGTCGCCTCCTTCTGCGAAGCAGTAATGCTAGCAAAGGAGGCGGCCGATCGCGTGAGGCAGCGGTCCTCACGCCCTGACCACCCGGATTCCGATCCCGATTTCCGGCCACCGTAGGCGCGGGCTTGCGGACGGCGAGCAATGGATAGCACGCCGTCAGACCATCTGGCAACCGTCCGGACCGAGCCCAAGTCATCGACGGCGCGTATTGTTCCACGCGTGCCTCACGAAGATGTTAGCAAATCGTAGGGGCCCAACAGGGTCGAAGCCTACTGGGGGCCACGGGTAGTGTGAAAGTGAAACCCTGGGACGAAGGCAAAAAAGGAACAGGAGTCGGTTTTTAGTCAGTAAAAGTCTGACACTATCTCCCGCACCGCCCAAGTGTGGGATTTGTCATTAGATGATTTTCCCACCTAAAAAAAAAACTACGTCTTATGGTTCATAATACAGCCTGCTGACAGACGGACAGACAGACAGATGGACGGACGGACGGACAATGGTGGCTTATTAATAGGGTCCCGTCTGACACCCTTCGGGTCAGTACCAGTAGCTATTATAAAAATAATTTCGCAAGCAACCAAACACGTGGGCCATTATTTAAATGACCATAAAAGTCTTCAATCTAAACCGTTCCGTTCCACTCTAAAGGTGAACCACTTAAAGACCAGTTCCATTGACTAAATGCACGACCCGGATATCGAACAGTATACAAGAAAGATTGCAACAGAGCTATTAAATAACTGGGTGCTGCTTACACCCGGTGCACAGTGGAGCGGTGCCAAATTTCGTGGAAAAAATGCCATTTTAAAAATCCGTAATTTTTCATCGGAATGAAGTGTTTCGCTTGAATTTGTGATTTATTAGATTCAGATTTTTGAATAAAAGAATTTTATCTCAGAAATATGAATTCTTCAGTTATTATAAGTATATTCTTTTTTTAATTCTTAGTAATAAATATAAAGCTTTTCATTTAAACGTAATTTATTACGTCTAGCCAGAATTTTGAATATTACAGCAGAGAAACCTAGTTTCACGCGAGCAAAGCCGCGGACAGAAGGTAGTATTACATTAATTCCACGCGTAAATCCCTCATCTTTAAACGTAAACCTTAACTAACGAAGGTTCCTCATTAATTTTCACAAATAAACTAATAATAATATATAATATAATATAATTTATTTATTTCACAGACAACAAAAGATTCATAGTGTTAGTAAACAATTGCCTTAAACCTAGTGTTAGTTATATATAATAATGATCTACTTATACTATTATAAGCATTCAGCACCGAAGATGACTCCAGTTTCATCTTCTCCACAAAATGCCCAAAAAAGGGAGAAAGCACACTCTCCGCGACTGTTTTTAGAATGCTGTTGCTACTGGCCCCCTTCTAGCCGCCAAAGATGCTAGCTTCTTACTAAACTAACGTTACTAAATTATCACAGACTAACATTATTATTATTTTTTCTACAACCAAAGACAAAACAGCATAAAGGAGTTTTTTCGATTGAAGTTCCGTGGCTGTATTAATTATTCGCAAATTGATTCCTAGTCGAAATTGTGATGTAAAATTGGTATAGTTTTGTATCTAAAGTGTCTATGCAGCTGGACAACATGTGGAATCATTGAAACCAACTAAACAACAAAACAACATAACATGGAATAAACTAGTGCGCCTTACCCTCAGGTGGGATCGCAGTCAGGCATTAGTTTATTAAAAATTAAAAAAAAAACCGGCGTGATTTCGGTAAAATGAGCTGAGATTATTTTTATTCTTGATAGTTTTGCGCTTGACCACTATCTCACCTGATGGAAAGCGACGATGCGGTCGACGATGGAGCGCGCTTACCTAGAAATAACCTATTCATTCTCGACTTAAAGATAAGGACAGCGAAGTTTACCAAGAAGGCTGACTCGATGTATTTGCTGCTAAATACTGCAAAAATCATTAGAACGTGATAAATCCGTGTTCTAATGAAACTCAAAGTAACTTAAAGTGACTGAAAACTTTTACTAAGCTTGACACTGGCTGAATGCACAAACCGTGCGAAACCAAAAAAAATAAAAAATAAAAAAAAAACTGCTTATGCCACATTTTTCGACTGGATAAACACTACGATACGATACTCGCAGAGATAACTACGTATCACAACCAGAGTCTGTGTTGCCAGCGGAAATACGAAGACGCTACATTTGCACTGAGCTGGCAACACAAGTTTTAATTACTACCGAGTACTAAAGTAATGTACAGTGGAGTACGGCGTTTTATTCTTCCATTTTGGATTTCATTGCAGGTAGAGAAATTGTTTGGGAACTTAGTTTCTTGTTTTGTTTGAGTAAGATTTTATTTAATTTTGCCTGAGGGTTTGTATGGATAGTAGATTGTTTATTTTCAAGTTTTTGAGTTATGAAGCCATCTTTTGTAAATAAAAATAGTGTCTATTTTTGTGTTTTGTTTTTAGGGTTTCGGAAAAACGGAACCCTTATAAGATCACTTTGTTATCCGTTCGTCTGTCTGTCTGTCTGTCGAGTTGAAATTATAACCAAATACGTTTGCCGCCTCTTGAAGCTGAGAAAAAATCAAACTTCTAAGTTAACGAAAAAAAAAAGATATGGCTGTTTATGTCACAAAAAACGTCATTTCGACACTCATGGGAACCAAAATTGTAGAGTACTTCCTGTTGACCCAGAATCCTGAACTTTGGTATAAAGCAAGGTCTTATAACACAAGTACTTATAGGAATAAATCTGAAAACAGAAAATTTGTAGTTACATAAAAAAAGGAGACTCCAATCAGAAATTGAACTCGGACCTTTATCTTCTACAAACAAAAAAGATGAAAATGATGCGATATAACGCCAAAATCATGTAAGCAGTTGTATGGAAGTATAATAATATCTCTGGTTGAACGCTCTTAATGGTTTCAAAATCATTGCTCCAGTATCTCAACTGGAGAGGTGGGCAATGATTGTTTTGTTGTATGAGGTGATGTTGTTTGTCTATTTTTACTAAAACTATAGAGTATCATTGCTACTCTCAATAAAGAATATTATTATTTTTCTAACACTAAAACACAATAAAAACAGAATAAGTATTATTGTTGTGAGATTTTTAACACAGCCTAAATTAAGCTCTTTAAGCTTAATTTAGGCTGTGTAATATGATTACGATAAAATTTGAAAAAAGTACAAAAAATCAAATCAAAATAAGCATGGCCATACATAATATAAAACCTAAGTCTGAAGATTGTCTCAAGTACCTTTCTATAGTAATATAAATCAGACATTATTTAATGTGACAGAAGAAAACATTAAAACTTAAATCCTAAATCTAAAAAACATACCTAACAAAACAATTAAAACAACAACAAATCAGGACAAAAACATCCTACAAGGCCGAACTTTTTAAAACAACTGACAGCCGACCGTAGGCCCGGCCGCTGTACGGCCAGTATTTCGTCCAGCCCTTGGCCAAAAGCCAAGAGGCCGACACAAAGCCAGCACTTTAGGGATAATGGCTACAGTTTACAATATGTTGATGAATTGTTATAGTTTAGTGATTAATAATAATGTTTAGAAGTAGATTATCAACGGATGAGTAAGTAGTGATTAATATGAGATTAGTTGGTTTATAAGAAACTAGTAGTTTGCCAGAGACATCGTTCGCGAGAATGTCTACAAAAAAATTTTAACATAAGGGGTGTAAACCGTACTACCGCCGGCGGGATTCCGATCCCGATTTCCGGCCACCGTAAGCGCGGGCTTGCGGACGGCGAGCAATGGGTGGCTCGCCGTCCGACCGTCCGGTAACCGTCCGGACCGAGCCCAAGTCGTCGACGGCGCGTACTGTTCCACGCGCGCCTCAGGGAGATGTCAGCAAATCGTAGGGGCCCAGCAGGGTCGAGGCCTACTGGGGCCACAGGTAGTGTGAAAGTGAAACCCGGGGCCCTGGGACGAAGGCAAAGAAGGAACAGGAGTGGGTTTTTAGTCAGTACAAGTCTGACACTATCTCCCGCTCCGCCCAAGAGCGGGATTTGTCATTACATGATTTTCCCATCTAAAAAAAGGGGTCATTTTGAAAAACTGTGTTATATTTATGATTAAATGATATTTGTTTTGCAAATAGGTTTTTAAAAACACTTTTACACGTTAATTTAAACTAGATGAGGGCGGTGTTTCCTAGCTAACTACCCTGAGAAGAAACACCGAAACAAACTCAGGGTTCAAAGTTTCTTTTAAAGTCCATACAGCAAACGTATAATAAATATTATATCTAGCTTATACTGTCCCACTGCTGGGCAAAGCCCTCTCTCTGTTCCTTCCATAATGATAATGTTAGTTTTTATTACTAATTTTGATTTGAATTTGTGTCAAGTTTCAAGTTTATTAACTCAAAAAATAAGAATCCTCTATAAAGTCTTTAAATCACCCTAAGTTATTGAGGGTCGTTCTGAAAACCAATAATGATGATGATAGATACATACCTTTTTTTTTTTTTTTTTTTTAGGTGGGAAAATCATCTAAATGACAAATCCCGCTCTTGGGTGGAGCAGGAGATAGTGTCAGACTTTTACTGACTAAAAACCCACTCCTGTTCCTTCGTTGCCTTCGTCCCAGGGCCCCGGGTTTCGTTTTCACACTACCCATGGAGATACATACCTACTAGTTGTACTCGTAAAAGAGTATACGTTGGCTCATCGGCGTACGCCTGGTGGTTCGATGATGGAACGGGCTTGACGGAATTAATTTATGCCATCCCGATGCACTCTCTCCAACATTCTTAAAATTCGGCTTAACCGACTTTCGACCGAACTCGTTTTCGGCAGAATCAACAAATCAGTCCATCACTAAATGAAAGCCTTTAATATCCGACAAAAAGTGACGTGAATCTATAAATTCATCAGCAGTTCCCGAGCTGAAATATTTTCCAGGAAACTGTTTACTGATATTAATTAAATTACTGATTGCTTGTTGTTTTTATTTCCTTTTATTATTCATATCACTGCACGATTTCGTAATTAATTTCAAGTTTTTGACAGAATGAGTTCATTATTTTAATGGGTTCGGGAAAATCTGACAGTTGTATTGTTTACAAAGGTGAATGTATCATCATCATTATTTTGGCCGAACGACGTCCAATGCTGTACCTGCCTCCTCCAACCGTAGGCACGACCGGCCCTGTGCGTCTCGCATCCACCGAATTCCAGGTCATCGGTCTACCTTGATGTATGAATGGTGAAAGGAAGCTTTTCAAGATTTTTTGACTCTTTTCTTTCTCCACTTTTTTTACCTTGGACAGAGAAAAATATTGCCATACAGCGTGGCAATATCGTCAGTCTTTTGGATACATTATCTGTCGACAGTGTTGCGGAGGAATTTTTAGATGCTATCATACTAGCGGATTGCGAGCGTCATCATAGCGGAGCGGGTGCACAACGAACACGCCACGCATGCGCAGTGAATTTGTTGCTGACGCGCAATGAGATCCGGCAACGAGATGCGGGTCTCCGGCGTCTTCGAAGTAACAAAGCCTACAGCAGTGTCTTTTCGTCGGAATCCATTTTGTAACGTCGATAACTTGCTACAAACATACGTTGAAAACGTTGCAAATTTCCACGCGTCTGCGACGTCTTCGCTTTGCAGCCGCAGCGTGTTCGCGACGCATTCGCTGCGCGCCCGCCCCGCCCCCCGAAGCTGCCCGCAAACCGCTAGTGTGATAACGCCCTAAGGGTTTTCATTTTATTCATTTAGTAGGTATATACATATATATATAGGGCTAAACCGGCGTCCCTATGTCACTCACTGATAAAGTAAATAGCATTCTACTGGTGAAAGAATTTTTAAAATCGGTCCAGTACGACTGAAACTCAAAGGAGTTTAAGCATTACATACAAAAATACCGACATACAAAAATACAAATTATTTTTTCTCTTTATAATATTAGTTACTTACGTGTTTTTTAAACATTTAAATACTTGAAAAATTTAAATGTACAAAAACGTACAATAAAATGCAGTCACCGCATTACCTACCGATACTGGTAGCATTAACCACATTAAAACAACATAAACTCAGATGAAAATAAATTCTCTCCATTGAGAGCTTAACGTCAATACATCCGTTATATTAAGGCTCACCATCATTTAGATTATTACTCGGACATGACCTTTAGAATTTACGGAACAGATTTTTCTCTTTTCTCTTTTTTTTTTTGTTTTTCCTCTCTTTTCATCATTATCATTTCAACCGACAGATGTCGACGAATAACGGGAGTGCTTACCGGGCCGTGGCTAGCTAGACTTGTCAACAAAATTGTTATGGTAATATTTATTATTATTTATTTATTTATTTAAACTTCATGTACAGTAGTGGTACATAGGCGGACTTAATGAAACAAGGCATTCTCTACCAGTCAACCTTCCTTAATATCTATGGAGTAACAAAACTTCTCCATCTGCCCTAGCTTTTTTTTTATTAGCCTGCTGCTGGGCAAAGGCCTCCCCCAACTTCTTCCAGGTATTATTTTCTTGAGCCACCTTGAACCAGTCCTTGCGGTAGACATCTAGGTCGTCTCGCCACCTCTTCCTAGCCTTAAATAATACTAAAATCAGCTCCATAATTTCAGTCGAAGACATCCAGTGTTGGACATAGGCCTCCCGCCGCCCGTGTCGCCATCACGACCCATCCTGTGCATCTCGCATCCATCGATTTCTCGCAATCCTCACTAGGTCACGTTGTAAGAAACATACCAACGCTGCGACTTTTAGTACTCTCTTTCCATACTAAGTGAACATTAATTTCTTAAATATTTTCTACCAATCGGCGATAATAAAAGTTCAAAAAGTATGACAGTTGAGGCTTTTTTGATAGTTTGCGACTGATATGCGAAAGCGAACGTTCCACAAAAATGGAGATATGTCCCCCTTTTTTATGGGTTGGAAATTGACAAATTTAAATGACGCTCTGGTTGGAGCGAGATTTCAGAGAGAATGAGACTTGTGTGAGGAAATGTTTTTTTTAAATAGCCTTATGTCATTTGGGTCACTAATACCTATACTAAAATCAAAGAAAGAAAGAAAAAAAAATTTTTTTCGTTAGTGCAAGTCCAACTAATTCAATAATTGAATAGATCTACTATTTTATGAGGTCAAGCAGCCTCTTTACAGTACTCATAGCTGGTCATAAATCTAGGAACCGTCTCCCTTCAACCCAGAAGCATGGCAACCCCAACGATAATAGCGGTACAGTATCCTGTACCGACAGCGCTCGTAATTTCACTTCCTCACAGCGCGGCGGTGATCACTCTCGAGAGAAAGTGCTGAGTTACTATACAGAACTGGATTTATTTTATAGGAACACAGAACATGGAAATGTCTGTGGCTCCGAGAGCAACTAGACTAGCGTTGGTTATACCGCGTACATCGAAGGACTGGAACAATTTTCTTGCTGCGGTCTTCCCGCCGCTGATTATAATTTAGGCTAGAGTGAATAGGCTCTCAATAAACTTGTGGGCTTTACCATCAATAATTGCATCACTGCTTACCTGCAACAATAAAAACAATAAATAAAAAAACAGAACCCTTATATATCACTTTGTGATCCGCATGTACGTCTGTCCGTTTGTCAAAACTTTTTTCAAGAACACGTTTCAAGCCGAAATTAACATCAAAAATCTGCTACCCCATGGAGCACTAAAACCATGTAGCGAGATCTATGGCGTCACAAAAGAACTAAACCTGCATCGCGCAATCAAAGTTCTCCGCGCGATTGGAACATATAGGACAGCCCGAAATCATCTAACGGGCAGCTGCCCACCAGACATAACACCCGTCTGGCCGGAGGATCCTCCCTTTTTAACGGAGGTTTGCGAGACTTTACACTCTGTTCCGCCTACCTCCAAAACCAAACAAACTTCTAAGACAACCCAATCTAAAGATAAGGCCGTTTAAGCTCCGTTTAGGTTCATATTTTGACACAAAGAAATCAAAACCTATAGGGTCCTTTCCTTCTTAAAATCCTGAAATTTGGCAAGTAGCAGTTGAGCTCCTTAGTAGTCCCAAGTTTGAGCTACACGAATACTGACAAATGCTTGCACTGACTGGACAGGTCCACTCAAATCTGTGTGGTTCTTTCTTCAAAAGACCATCTGAGATACTTATCTGCATGGTTCTCATATGATTTGACTATTACATGTTTACTGTATGGACTTTAAAAGAGACTTTGACCCCTAAGTTTGTTTTGGTGTTTCTTCTCAGGGTAGTTAGCTAGGAAACACCGACCTCATCTAGTTTAAATTAATGAAAAAAAAATGTAAGTGTAAAAGTGTTTTTTTTTTTTAACTTATTTGCAAAATAAATATCATTTAGCAAGGTCACATAGCACAAGCAAAGGAAAAAGCCTGGAAACTGTAACTCATTGGTTAAAAACTACGTTACATATTTTGGTTAAAAATTGTTTTGATGATACCATTTCTACCATTGGCCGCCGAGGTCATTTCCATAGTCTATGATAAGCAGTATATACCTGATTAATTAAGATTTATATTAAAGTGTTCGTAATAAACTGTTGTTAGATAGATAGTCAGTTCGTCCGTCAGTTGGTTTGTCAAAATAGAAGATTGTCTGGTGATATTTATTGTGACGTTGTTAAAGATGTCTTCATTGAAACTTGAAGGCTTGATCTAACGGTTGGATAAAATATTTAATTACTATTTGTAATTAGATAGATAGATAGATAGATATATTCTTTATTGTACACCAAAAATAAAAATTATATTAGGAACTTAAAATGAATAGGGTGTCACAATGGGCGGTCTTATTGCTAAAAGCGATAAGAAGACAACCTTTGGATGGATTTGACAGAGAAGGAGGAAAAAGATACGCAGGTAGTTCGTGATGTACTATTTACATATACCTATACAATACATACAAACAATATGTACTATATATATGTAATTATGAAAGCAGAGAAATAATGTACTTAATGACGACGTTCAAGAGGAAATGTAGTGATCCTTAACCATATTTTTAAAAATCGTGAGTGTTTGAGCTTGCCTTACTGACACGGGCAAAGCATTCCACAGCCGCACTGCTTGAACTGTAAACGACTTGTCATAAAAATTGGTGGAGTGTCTTGGCATCTCTAGCCTCAAGTTTTCCGATGACCTAAGATATCTAGTATGTGTGTCATGAAGGATCTTGAAACGTAATATAAACGTAATTCAGCGGCTTTTATTATTATTTTAATTATTTCATTTTCGGGGTTAGTTTCGTGTTATGCTAATACTGGCTGCTACCAGTGGCTTTCACCGCGTAACAGTAAAAAATGTCTCAAGGGAACATACTCCCGAAATAAAAGTATACTTTATGCTATTCCAGGATATGGTCTACTCGTGTACCAAGTTTCATCAAAATCCGTTCAGCCGTTCGAGCTTGAAGACTTATAAAGTGCTTTGTGCACTAAGTATGTACCACTCATTGATTAATCACGAAATCTCAAAAACTGTAACACCTACAAACATAAAATTTGGCAGGTAGGTTCCTTATAGGATGTAGACATCCGCTAAGAACGGATTTTTCGAAACTCCACCCCTGAGGGGGTAAAACGGGGGTTGGAAGTTTGTATGGAGAAACCTATTTTTCACGCGGGCGAAGCCGCTGGCAGTAAGCTAGTTATGTAATATAATGTAAGTCGATATGTATCTGAGTATGTAATTTCACTATGAGTATGTAGGGGCGCCGACGCTGCATTTTGTATCCCAGTAGAGTGCGCAGTGCCCGGGCTTCAGTCTGTCCGTAGCAACGACCACCTATAGACGCGCTTACGTATAAGTAACAACCTGTAATGTAAATCGTTACCGAAAGTAAATATTCATCCAAGACAAATAGTGATTTAATTTCTATCCGTACACACTTCCAAAAGAACACTATACACACGCACACAAAAGCTATAGGTGTCCTTTGTAGAACGAACGGCCGACTACCGTCAACATGGCTACTAACTTATCGTTTTCTACAATTGCTGACAACGAGGCGTTACCGATTGGAGAACGGAATTCGACACGAAACGGTTGTAACTTGGCTAAGGGGGCAGGTCTGCGGTCCCTTGAAGCTGTGAAAAAATCAAACTTCAAAGTTAACGAAAAAAAAATGCCCGTTTAAGTCGCAAAAACGTATATTTCGACACTTTCAAGGGAATCAAAAGTACACAAATCACAAGTATAGGATTAAATCTGAAAACAATAAAGTTGTTACGTCACAAAAAAAATACTTTTCTTGCGATTCTGAAAAATCTTCAAGACTCCATTCGGGAATTGAACTATTTACATAGGTAAATTTGTCCTACGGAACCCTCAGTGCGTGAGTTCGACTCGCACTTGCCCAGTTTTTTTTTTATATGGAACTATATTGTAATGGCAAAACCTTCAAAGTATTCGGCAAAAGACAGTATTTTTGTGTATAAAGTTGTATTATTTGCTTTCGTTTCCATTATTCTGTGTATAAGGATAATCGTTTTCCTCATTCACATATTCCCCACCGAGGAAACTCCATCTGCGATAAGAAAGGTATTCTGATGCGAAGCAAAAAGTTTCTTTGACAACTAATACATGTATCACACACACATACATATACATAAATATTATAAAGGCAAAAAAGTTTTATAGGTAGGTTTTTTTTTTCGGCGGGAAAATCATCTTATGACATCCCTCGGTCTTGGGCGAAGCGTGAGATAGTGTCAGACTTTTACTGACTAAAAACCCACTCCTGTTCCTTCGTTGCCTTTCGTACCAGGGCCGAGTCTTCCTTTCAGAATCAGAACCTTAGCCCCAGTAGGCTTCGACCCTGCTGGGCCCCTACGGTTTGCTGACATCTCCTTGAGGCGAGCGTGGAAACTGTTCTGGCGTGTACTGACGCGCCGTCGATGACTTGGGCTCGGTCCGGACGGTTACCGGACTACCGGACGGCGAGCCACCCATTGCTCACCGTCCGCAAGCCCGCGCCTACGGTGGCCGGAAATCGGGATCGGAATCCAGGCGACGGTTGGGGCGTGAGGACCGTTGCCTCACGCAATCGGCCGCCTCCTTTGCTAGCATATAGGTAGGGTATGGGTATATATATTCGATAATCTTAAAAGGTATGGTCAACTGTCCGATAGTTGATTTTGGATTGTTCTAATCGCACAGAGAAGGTCGACTGGTAGATATGACATTTAACACATAAGTAGACCATGTCAGGATTGGTCTAACCTATCCGATATCCTATGCCAGGGCATAGGATCTCAAGGAGATGTCAGCAAACCGTAGGGGCCCAGCAGGGTCGAAGCCTACTGGGACCAAGGGTCTGCTTCTGAAAGGAAGACTCGGCCCTGGTGTGAAAGGCAACGAAGGAACAGAAATGGGTTTTTAGTCAGTAAACTTCTGATACACCCTCCCGCTCCGCCCAAGAGCTGGGGATGTCATTGGATGATTTTCCCACCGAAATAAAAAAAACTGGGCAAGTGCGAGTCGGACTCGCGCACTGAGGGTTCCGTACAAACTTGAAAGGTAAATTGCGGTTTACGATTTATGACTTATTAAAAAAAAAACATCTTACTAGATTTCGTTCAAACCAATTTTTGGTGGAAGTTTGCATGGTAATGTACATCATATAATTTTTTAGTTTTATCATTCTCTTATTTTAGAAGTTACAGGGGGTAACACACATTTTACCACTTTGGAAGTGTCTCTCGCGCAAACTATTCAGTTTAGAAAAAAATGATATTAGAAACCTCAATACCAGTTTTGAAGACCTATCCATAGATACCCCAAACGGTTTGATGAAAAAAAAATTTTGTGTTTCAGTTCTAAGTATGGGGAACCCCCAAAATTTTTTGTACTGTTTTTATTTTTTGTGTGAAAATCTTAATGCGGTTCACAGAATACATCTACTTACCAAGTTTCAACAGTATAGTTCAGTTTCGGAAAAAAGTGGCCGTAACATACGGACGGACAGACAGACATGACGAATCCATAAGGGTTCCGTTTTTTGCCATTTGGCTACGGAACCCTAAAAAGGGTATAGGATAGGGTTTTATCCCGGCGGTAACATCTCTTGGGATAATTACCCGACTACGGCAAAGCCAAAGGAGGGTTATGATTTTGACAGGCTATGTGAGTATGTTCATCTGTTCCCACATAGCTCCTAATCTACTTATCGGAACTCGACGTATGAGGTATCGTTAGAACCGTCTTAATTGTCCGCTGAACATAGGTTACGTGACGTGTCACAAAACTTGATATGGCGCCCTCTAGCGGACAAAAAGTAATGTGTAAAAAATAAAAATGGAGATAAATACGCCGTATTTGGTATCATTTGAAAGGGCTTTACTTGTACATTTCCAAAATATTGTTCAAATTTAAAGCGACGGCCTCTAGCGGACAAGAAGTCATGTGTTTAAAAAAAAATAAGATAAATACACCGTGTTTGATATCATTTGAAAGGGCTTCACTGGTACTTATCAAAATATATCATCAAAATTCAATGTGGCGCCCTCTGATGGACAAAAATTAATTTACCATTATTAATTAGAAATTTTAAATTTAGCTTTTTCAAATGGTATAGAAGCACAGTGATTTAACACCAAAATAATTTAAATAAAAAAAAGTAAAACCCGACTACGACAAAAAAAAAACGACGAAATTGAAAAAGTATGAAACAAGATTTCCAGGATACTGAAATAAACAAGGTAAAAAGAAAAGCCGTAGTCACACGTTGGTAACAACCGAAACACTTTAATAACGTGTGACTACGGCTTTTCTTTTTACCTTGTTTATTTCAGTATCGTCGTTTTTTTTTTATCGTAGTCGGGTTTTAGTTTTTTTACTTTTTTTTTTTCTTTCTACTTTCAGACAGGCGATGCCGCTGACAACAGCTAGTTTTTAATACAATACAATACTTATCACTAAAAGGTCTTTTATCCGGCAAGTTTATTGTTAGAGGTTGCCATGGAAACAATAGTGTTTTCTTTCTTCACTTTGTTGAGAGAGAGATTTTTTCTTATCCTGCCTGTAATACAGTGTCAATATTTCTCGCAGTACAACTTCGTAAGCTTGAGAAAGCTGTATTTACTTGCTACAGAATATTTTGTCTGCGGATGGGTAATTGTTCGTGTCCCACAATTATTGACAGTAACAGTACCATACCTTCTCTATATTATTTATTTTTATATATTACCTATATTTATTTATTAATCGCTATATGCACACAAAAGTATAGAGGCGGACTTAATGCCTTAGGCACTTTCTACCAGTCAACCTTAGTCCTTGCTTCATGCCTAATTTCAGGATTCTAGGTCAACGGGAAGTACCCTATGAATTTTGATTCCCTTGAGAGTGTCGAAATATACGTTTTTAGCTTCAAGGGACCGCAGACCTGAGTATATGGTTTTAATTTCAACTCGATACCTCCACGCATTCCCGAAATAAAGGGTCTTGACAAACAGGCAGACAAACGGACAACAAAGTGATCCTATAAGGGTTCCATTTTTTTCTTTTGAGGTACGGAACCCTAAAAAAACTAAATAACAAGTAAGAGAATAATTGACAGAAGTTACAGAGAGAGGGAGATTCCCCGTGCGACCAGTGTAAAGTTTGTACCTCCGAATTGAGTTCCGATTAAAATATATCGGAACTGAAATCGGAATCGAAAGTGCAAAATCAATCAGAAGTTCCGAACTTTCGGAATCGGAATCTTTTTTTTTAATTCTTGATAGGTTCGCGCTTGACCGCTATCTCACCTGATAAAAAGCGACGGTCGACGATGGAGCGCGCTTACTTAGAAGTAACCTATTCACTCTTGACTTAAAGATTCCCGGGCTGTAGCCATCAGGAAACACAGATTCCTGCAAGGAATTCCACTCCTTAGCTGTACGCACAATGAATGAACAATCGAACCTGCGTATCATATTTCTATTATTTAAAAAAAAAATCTTTATCAAATTAGTAACTTTAAAAAAAAAGAATAGTTTAAAAAACTAAAAAAAACACGCTTTTAGCACGCACTAAAAGCGTGTGTTTTAGTTTTTTAAACTATTATTTTTATTTTATACTTTTTAGTCTTCTTATTATTCAAACTTAATTCATTCAGCAAACCCTTTCATTTAATATCCATATCATGGGGGTGCATTTCAAATACCTAGCCAATCCGCCATCTTGGACGTCCGCCATATTGGATTTAAGTCACGTAACTATTTTTTTCGTTTTCCTGACAGCAAACCCTTTCATTTGATACCCATATCATGGGGGTGGATTTCAAACAGCCAGTCCGCCATCTTGGGGAGGCCGCCATATTGGATTTGTAATGACGTTTCTTAGCTAGTCATGTATTGTCATCAGAATTTAGAGCGTGTGCAAAATTTCATCCTAATCGAAGACCGGGAAGTGGGTCAAATTAAGATCCTAAGATTTTCTTACATACATAGTTACAAGTGAAGCTAATAAAAGCGTGTTAAAAAAAATGTTTTTCCACTATCTTTGTTACCACCAAAACATTTCAACTTAAACTCAGACAGCCACATAACAAAAAGTAATTCATAAACGAAACTGAAATGGGGACACGTAAAATTTATTGCGACGTACGAAGTTGTGTTTTAAACATGTTAAAATGTATTACATACAATAAACATAATATACAGTCGTGTCCCGGGGTATTGTGATATGAGTTATGACTTGTAAGACGGCTGAAAGTGGGTGCTATTATAATTTAGCTAGCTTGGGCTTGCAGCTTCGCCCGTGTGAATATCATAAAATTATCCACGCCGCTGGGACCCCGAGTCCAACTTACATGACTGTTACGTAGGCGTGGGCTTGCAGGCGACGAGCAATGGGTATGTAGCGACATCTATGGCGTCACAAAAGAACTAATCCTGCATCGCGCAATCAAAGTTCTCCGCGCGATTAGCACATATAGAACAGCCCGAAATCATCTATCGGGCAGTAGCCCACCAGACATAACATCCCGTCTGGTCGGAGGATCCTCCCTTTTCAACGGAGGTTTGCGGGACTTTACTCTCTGTTCCGCATACCTCCAAAATGGTGACCCCGACGTGCTTGCCGTGTGTGGTGCTTGCCGTCCGGCCATCCGCTAACCGCCCGGACCGAGCCCCAGTCGTCGACAACGCGTAAAGAGATGTCAGCAAAACTGTAGGGGCCAAAAGTTGACTGCTGAAAGGGAAGCCTATGGTCCTGGGGCTGGAACACTAGGGTCAAAGAAAGAATTTATGTGGTTTTAGTCAGTAAAAGTCTGACACACCGGGAGAAGAAACATAGAGTGGGAGAAGTCATCGGATGATTTCTAACCTTAAAAAACCGGGCAAATTCAAAGGGTTCCATACAAACTTATCTATGAAAACAGTTCAATTCCCGGATTGAGTTACGAAGATTTTTCCGAATCGAAAAAAAAAACTTTTTTTTGTGAAGTACCTACCGACAAATTTACAGTTTTCAGATTTTTTCCTATACTTGTGCTATAATACCTTGCTTCATGCCGAATTTCAGGGTTCTAGGTCAACGGGAAGTACCCTATGAATTTTGATTCCCTTGAGAGTGTCGAAACACACGTTTTTTGCGACATAAACGGCCGTAACTTTTTTTTCTTTAACTTAGAAATTTCAAATATCTGCTCCCACTTCCATGATACTAATAAATTAAACATTAGAGATCGACTGAACATTCGGTTCCCGGTCAAAAACTGAAACCAGCGTTTACAGCTGACAGTTGTGAAAGCGGTCTAACTGACGGTTTCGTACATCTATGTTTTTTTTAGGTGGAAAATCATCCAATGCTTTCTCGCACTCTAGGACGGAGCAGGAAGGCGTCTCTGACTATTACTGACTAAAACGACACCTATGTTCCTTTTTTGCCCTTTGCCTTCCAGGACCATATAATTTTTGTGTAATCGTCGATTTATTGAATTATTAAGTATTTTATGAAAGTTCTAACTAGATACGAGTAATTAAGCATTAACTGCATCGAAACATAATTAAGAATAACAATATCGAAATATTACTTTGAAGTTTCTATAGTTTCTCTGTTAGTTTATTTATAAGACATTAATACAAACATGCCTTAAAATGTTCTTACTGCTGGAACTCAGGCCTCCTCTGTAGGACAGGGAGTGGACCGTCACCACGTGGGCCCAGTGCAGATTAGTGTACGTCACAATATGTCTTTCAATATCTGGTTCTAAGATATGGCGGATTCCTTCACCGTTTTGAGAGCATTACACAAAGTAATACGCATGATTAGGTTTGAGCCCACGACCTACAACTCGTAAGTCGGGGCTGTTACCAATTTTGCCACCGCTGCTCTTAAAAAAATAATATTATTAACATAGTTCCTGGTAACCAGTCCACTTAAGACTCCAAAAACCATAGCCTTATATCTTAGTTTTCCATATGTCGCAATAGTTTCCCACCAGTCCTTGGATGCACTAGCATAGTGCGTACAGGGATAATCACCGGTTCGTACCACTTTCCATTAAAAGCGTCTAAAAGGGCCTCTGCGAGTTGGTTTCGGCTCCTCGTACGCCTTCCAAAGGTCCAGGACCTTAGGGTGCTGAGATAAATAAATATAGATTAAATAAATATATAATTTATTTACGAAAAAACAAAAAGATTTAGGCAACATATTAAAATTTAGGTACACAAAGTGTCTTCAAACTGCCGAAATCAATTTCGATTACACATCAGCGATCTCCAAGTAAAAAACACGTAAAAAATTCAATCACAAAAAAGTAATTTTAAAACCAATAACGAAACAAAACGAAGTTAAAACGACACGCCATTAATTCGGTAGCTTGATATATTCAGCCTTCAAATTGAATGTCCTTTCTACGGAGTAAAGAAAATGTACCGGAAAAACATTTTCTCTAACATATTACTGTCATGTATCTTCAAAGCTAACCGTAGTCTAAAGTTCGCAGTTTTAGAAAGTACAGTTTTTTGTAAAGAAAACTGATTGTTTTAGTGATCATAGTGTATAATATTTTCGCTTCCTTATAAAAGAAACAAAAAAATAAAATATAATATAATAATAACAAGTATGTACCTAGACATTAAAAAAAAAAATAACAGAAAAGAAAACGGCTCACGGATGTGTAAAATAGTTCAGTTCCAGTTCAACATAATGCCAGACTATAGCAGTTGCCTGACGTTGGTTTTCAACTGAACCTTTGATTGTGCGGATGAAAATCATCACTGTTATGTTTGAGGTATAATAAATGGATTTTTTAGTGCTAGATATCTATACCCTATTCAGAGAGCCGTGAGACAAAAGGTAAACAAAGCATATATAATACTACTAAATTATAGACCACAATACTGAAAATATCTTACGACGTGACGTTTTGTCATCGGGTGGGTTATAATCCGCCATCTTTTTCACTATCGATTAACTTTTTGATACGAGAGTGCCGCTTTCAGATATTTTCGTTGAATTCTTATTATTCGTCAGAGAAAAAGCGTGCAAAGAAACCGCCAATGCATTTAACAGAAAAAGACACTGTTATTAATGTATTCAAAAACGTCGAAGAAACTTGGTTGAAGTTACCTTTTACATTGTTTTCTTTGTTTACATTTTGTCTCAAAACCAGATGAATAGGGTATAGGTACGTTATAAAGAAATACTGAAACTTTTGACCAATGCGATTGTAAATTCCTTGCGACTAATCCTTTATGAAATTGTGTAACAATATGTTATATCACCATCTTCCTGCCCTTGTCCAAAACACATTTTGGTATACGTTTCTCCTCACTAAATTTCATCCAAGATTATTTGACAATTCAAATCCCTGTAACTAATTCAACCTTTTTTTCCTTATTTATTTATTATTAGACTTTTCAACAATGAGTTCTCACGCTCTGGGTAGAGCGAGAGAGAGGTGTCATACTGCATTAACACTATATTACACACTCGTGCTCGCCATTTGCTTCACTACTTGCCCCAACATTCGCCTCGTTATTCGCCTCGTCGTTCGACGAAACATTTGCATAGAAAGTGCCCGAGTCGAATGTGTATATTGCGGCTTCTGACTTTCACTAACTAAACTCCACCTGTGCTCCTTCAGTTGGCCTTAACATTCTAGGACCACGGTAACTCTTTCAAACAAAATTCAACCGAAGACCGTAAACTCTGGCGTTTACGGTCTTCGGTTGAATGGCTGACTCTTTATATTCAGAAACTTGCCCAAACTCAATCACTATAACACAATTTTATTCTAAACTCGATAATAACGCCACAACAGAAAAAGGGTTCGCATATTCGACTCAATAAAGCCGATACGATGAACAGAAAATAAAATTTTATTGGACATGTTCACCCTTCATAAAATTGGTGAGATACTCGACTGTTTTAGTAAACGTGAAACTTGTAGGGAATCTCGGGTAACGTTATGGGGGAAATAGGAAAGGGTACTTTATTATTAAGGAAGTCAGAAAAAATCCCACGGGTGCTTACTCCCGGGGTAAAGTTAGGGTTGTTACACACATAAGTGAGCACGTGTGCCACACACGCCGATCTGGACGCGTCGGTCTCCATACATTTTATTTGGAAACTAGACTTGTAGAGCTACACTTGATCCACGCTACGCGACTTTGTTTTACGTACAAATCAGCCCCCCTAGCCAAGTTACAACCGTTTCGTTTCGAATTTCGTTCTCCAATCGGTATCGCCTCGGTGTCAGCAATTGTAGAAAACAATAAGTTGAACATTGTAGAAACGATAACAATTCATTCTATCATTTTGAACGATGTGAACTTGGCTACGAATTTTCTATTCGTTTGTTCTGACCACGTGATTTAACGTTGAGATGATGTCGTTCCCATACATTTGATTAGTTTTCGACTAGTGTTAACGATTACAAATTATCAACTTGGCTAGGGGTGCAGGCGTGTTACACGTGTGCGTCGGTCTAATGTAGTTCTAGCTTAATAGGCACAGCTGAGCGGTGCAATCGAATATATATAGATGAATCTTTTTCAATCTTCTGGCTAGACCTTTTCCTATTTATTTGGAGCTGGCCCTCCTTGTCTTCATTTTGTGCCATGTCTGTATCGACATTGAGCTTCTTTAAGGTATCTTTAGACCATCGTCAGCCAAGTGGATGATGGTCTTCCACACACGCGCTTCTTCGTAAGCACTGATAATATTCCACAACTATCACGCAACGCCGCCTAGTCCCAAGCTAAGCAGAGCTTGTGTTATGAGTACTAGAGAACTTAGAAACATACTTATATATTTCTAAAAAAATACATATTATAGATAAATTACACCCAGACACAGAACAAATGATCATGCTAATCACGCATACATTTGTCGTTGGTGGGAATCGAACCCACGACATCCGGCATAGCAGTCAGGGCCACTAACCACTAGACCAACAGGCTAGTAAAAGCAGTTCAAGTAAGCCATTTATGATCATCTGAGCGTCTTTGCACATAATATAGCACCTCTTTGACTTTATCGACTGTCGGGGTCATTTAGGCAATTTTAAAACTGACTCTTATGTATTCATTACGGATTTTCCTATACATATATAGATGAATGTTCGGCGAAAATGCCGCTGGGCTTGCCAAACTGGATTCACAAGCCGAATGATGCCGAACGTAAAGTAGTTAGTTGCTACGCGTCGGCTTTTTCATTCCACTAATACTGCCGAATCAAATGATACTTAAGTTGACCTGAATGAACTACCTATTTTTTACCCGACTACGGCACAGCCAAAGGAGGGTTATGATTTTGACAGGCTATGTATGCATGTATGTTTGTATGTGAGTATTTTCATCTGTTCCCTCATAGCTCCTAATCTACTTATCGGAACTCGACGTATGAGGTATCGTTAGAACCGTCTTAATTGTCCGCTGAACATAGACTAAGTGACGTGTCACAAAACTCGATATGGCGCCCTCTAGCGGACAAAAAGTAATGTGTTAAAGTTTTTGTCGTAGTCGGGTTTTATTTTTTATTATATTGATAGGGCCGCGCTTGACCACTATTTCACCATTTCTCCTGATGCTAACCAATGACGTGGTCGCTAGAAGTAACCTATTCACTCTTGACTTAAAGACTGCCACTTCTTTGTTAAATATTGCCGGTACCGACTATGTGGGTAGCAACCTTTATTCTATATTAAAGACCAGGTCATGAGTTGCAGGTCAAGGCATGAGCTCGTAGCTAATTTAATAACAGTCGCAAAGGTCGATTTCCACAGTTAAGTATCGTTTGCTGAGGTCAGTGTGTAGATGGGTTGAAATTAACCGTGAGTAACCGTAGAGTTCCTTGCCGGTTCTTCTCCATAGAAACTGACCCATTTAGAACCGTGCACTAGCTTATGACGTGCAGGAGTCTTCACGGGGCACTATGCCACCAACAAACAGCTCCACAACATGGGACTAGCAAGCGACCCGACTTGCAGGATCTGTGGAGAGGCAGAGGAGAATATGCTGCACTTGCTGTGCGACTGTGCAGCACTAGGCTCCAAAAGACTAGAGTATCGGGGCCAACCATTTCCAAGACCAGAGAACTACAGGCTCAGCCCCATCAAGGCCATACTGGGACTCATGAAGAAGGTGCACGGAGGGCTAGGAGTTGAGTAGAAGGGAGGGGAATAGCACAAAAGATCCAGAAGGGTCGAAGTGCTCTAGCCTAGGGCCAGCCCCACAATAAGATAAGATAAGATAAGCTTATGACGTTTTATAAGTTCCCATGTAGGCCATGTGAAATAAAACATTTGAATTTTGAATTAAGTAAGCAAGACAATGAGCCAAAACCATATAGATGCGTAAATGGCTTTCTATGTTAGCAAAAATCATAAATAAAAATCTCGCCTCAGTAGCAAAATAACGTATGATTTTAACCCCAACCCTCCATTTGTCCAAACAATAATAATAATCGGAAAGTGCCAGACGAGAAAAAAGTTAAGTTCTTTATAGTAAGGTTTCTGATAAATCTGGGGTTTTACGAGGACAGATCAATAAGACTTGCTTGAGCCACAAATGTAACTCTTGTTATAGATGACGTTAGTGCTATTGATATTCGATAAGGCTTCAATTGTGTTTTTTTTTCTTTAGACTTCACACGACTTGTGCATTAAGCCAGCGTCAACTTTTTGGCCGACTGAAAATCATCTTGTTCGGTTTTTTTTTAAATGGTGGAAAATCATCCAATGACATCTCCCGTCCTAGGGTGGACCGCGAGGGCGTGTGAGACTTTTACTGACTAAAAACCACCTGTGTTCCTTCAGTTGTCCTTTGGCTTTGGCCATATTGTAAAGTAAAATTAGTGTAAAGGGAATCGCCTATTCTTGGCTATGTACTTGCCCATCTATGTTATAAATACAATAAAAATACTAATTTTACAACTTAAATTTTGCCAATATTTATCTGTTATAATAACCTCGGAAAACAAAAGAAGAATTATTCAAAACTCAGTCGATTATTGCAGTGTCTAATACGGAGGACAGTAGGGTGTTGTGCCCACGTGATGACGATTGTGTGGTTCTTGGGCTGGGCAAGGTATCAATCAAATGTAAATCCCCCAGCCCATAAATGAAAATGAATAAAAACTTGAAAACTATAATGTGCATAATTTTATTTTTCATTAATTTCTATTTACAGTTTGCGATGTTCCACCAAGTTCTAGGTAAAAAATAGCGGTTATTTCTTTATCTACGATATTAATCCTATAAATACCTATCATTGGTTTCTTTCTTAGGCATTACTTGGCCAAAACTTGTTTATCAAATGGGCATTTCCCTTTGTATCTAAACATGAGCCGCGAGATTGTTACCAAAAATCTTAGGGCCTGTACGCACAGCGATATTTCACTGTGAGGTTTTTTCGTTATTCTGTAACACATTGAATTTTATGGAAGTATCCACACAGGCGAATAAAAAAATCGCGCGTTAAAAAAATCTGTGATTTCATCCAGATTTGACGCGATGCGGTGCGGAAATAAATCTGCGCGAATGTTTTGAGCAGTTTAGAGTAGTTATGGCTATGTCCGCACTGCGAAATAAAACTCGCGCGTTTTGCTCAGTCCTGCAACGGCGGCGCTATCTAAAATATATGTTCGATTATCCATTCTAGACGTGCGTCTCAGCCGGGAACAGCATTGAACTGACAAAAATCGTACGATATTTTATTCGCAGTACGTACTAGTGTAATTACGATCGCGGAATATAATACGCAAGAATAAAAACAGTGCGGACAGGCCCTTAGCGTTCGTGCTTTTCGTAGATACCAGCTGATAAAACCAATTCTAAGCCAGAAAACAGACTCACACAGCCATGTTTTTTTCTGATTTATAACTTAATTCGGTACAAAAATGACAGGACCCAGCATTTTTTTTCTACCACGACAAAGAAGATTACTCCTATCGCAATAATTTCTAAATTAAGACCACATAAACGGACTAGCACCGCTAACAAAGTCCTATGACCAGACCCTTTTATGTATCTCATAAAAATGGCGGAATTAAGGTCTGATGCAAATTTTGCTTTAATAAAACTGCTACTGCTAAGGGACTTTGGCTATTATAACGTATGTAAAAAGCGCTAAAAAGCTGAATATTATGTTAATTTCTTGGATAGCAAGCACCGTTTAACAACATACGGACGTATCCGCTTGCTAGAAATTGTAGACCAAAAAAATATAAAATAATATCGCATCTGTATTGCCTGAAGTCACATTTTTCCAGTATATTACTTCTTACTTTTCTTTATGTACAAAAATTGTACTTGATATTGATACAAGTGGAGAAAGTTTTGCGATCGAGGCGGAATTCGCACGAGCTATAGGCAAGTGTGTTATGGAGCCGAGGGCTGCAGTGACAAATTTGCACGTGTATCAAACAACTTTTTTGAATAAACTTACGAAGAAATGAATAAACGGGGGTTGACGCACGACTCGTAGGGATCGACGCGCGCACAGCCCGATACGATACAAGTGATAAAATTGTGGCGGGGGAGAGCACGCGCACTTTTCTGATACTAATACGGAAAACAGTCAATTGCGTGCCTAAAAGCGGTGGGATAAGAGCGGGTTTTCGAGTAAGTGTATTGAAAAAAGCTTTGCCCCATACTAAGAATTACTCCTGTAACGTAGGTGCGTTCAAAAACATGTAAACTTACATACACTCTTTTCTCTCTCTGTTTTCTAGAGATAGTTTTCAGGGTTTGAGTGCCTTTCAAACCCTAAAAACTATCTCTAGAAAACTGTGTCCTCGTGGAGGCAATCGGCGGCAGCGACCTCTCTCGTCGGGCCCTGGTTCGGGCTATGGTCCGAAGCGAGGAGGAATGGCAGGCGGTGGCCTCCTTCTGCGAAGCAGTAATGCTAGCGAAGGAGGAGGCCGCACGCGTGAGGGAACGAATGTCCTCACGCCCCAGCCGTCGAGATTCTGACCCCGACTATCAGCCACGGTAGACGCGGGCTTGCGGACGTCGAGCAATAGTAGCTTGCCGTCCGGCCGTCCGGTGATTGATCCGACCGAGCCCAGTCGTCAACAGCGCCTAGTGATCCACGCAATCCTCAAGGAGATGTCAGCAAACCGTAGGGGCCCAGTAGGGCCGATGCCCGCTAGCTAGGACCGCGGAGAATTTCTGAAAAGGAAACCCGTAGATCTAGAACGCATAGGGCAACTGAAGGACACAGGTGTGGTTTTAGTCAGTAAAAGTTTGACACGCCCTCCCGCTCCACCCAGAGTGCGAGAAGTCATTAGATGATTTCCGCACTTTAAAAAAAAAACTCTAGAAAACTGTCTCTCAAAAAAACTATTGATAGGCTCGCGTGTGACCTCAATCTCCACCTGATGGAAAGCGTCGATGTGGTCGATGATGGAAGACACTTGCCTAGAAGCAACCCTTATTCACTCTTGACTTAAAGACCCCCAGGTTGTACCTATAAGGAAACACGGACTCTACCAGGGAATTCCACTCCTTAGCTGTACCGAGTTCCAGACTTCGGACTCATCATCAGAGAGACGGATATATCAATTTAAAACGGTTACCTATATCTCATTTACTTTTCTACCAATTTTGATATTGTTTTCACTGTTTTTCATGCATATACCCATATTAATAGTTTGCTTAAAACTTTACTAAAGAAAATGCATCAAGATATTGAACTTAATACCACTCAATTGTGTTTTTTATATCTAATAAATACTCTGAATATAGGGAGCTTCAAAGCTCGTTTGAAAAAATGGCTAATCGAGCAAGCTTTTTATTCTTTTGACGAATTTATGATGTAATTTAATTTAACTTTGACGATTAAATATTAACTTGGACTGCATATTATTGTGACTTTTATTATGATTTATTTTTATTTTTATTTGTGATTTGACTTCTTGTTTGACATTCTTTATTATTTGACATTGTATGTAATCATTTGTTGACTAAGCAAAAGCATAATGTAACATTCTGTATATGACTTGTAAGAATCCCTTACCAATAAACTACTATGACTATGACTATCTTTTGTCTGACTGTTTGAGTACTTAATGTGGTCTATACTAATATCTTTTCTTTGTTCGTCGAGTCGTTAAGCTTATAGTAGTCTTGAGTTGAGCTACACGTTTATTGACAAATGCTTGGATTGACTGCACAGGTGCACTCAAATCTTTCTGGTTCTATTTTCAAGAGACCGTCTCAGATACTAATCTGTATGGTACTGTACTTGAAAATATACTTCCACTTGAAAAGAGTACTGAGTTTGTGTCAGTGTTTCTGACACAAACTCAGTATTTAAAAGTGTTATTTATAACCTACTAGCTGACCAGGTGAACTTCGTACCGCCAAACGATGGAATGATTGACCGAACGATGGAATGACTGAGACTAATGTATTTGTCAGTTGCTGTCATTTATCGATGTATCTGGATACTTTTCTACATACTTTTTTTTACGTGTTTCCGATATTTTAATAGTTATTCTGCTTTTCGGGGCGGAGACGAATCTAATTTTTTTTTATGTTATAAACTAGTGCTTGACTGCGATCCCACCTGATGGTAAATAGTTATGCAATCGTTGATGGTGAGGCGCACTAGTTTATTAAGAGCCTATTCACTCTAACCTTGAAGACACCTAAATTATAATCAATCGGACGGGAAGACCGCAGCAGGCAAGTTGTTCCAGTCCCTCGATGTTCCCGGTATAAACGACGAGGCGAAACGCCTAGTCTGGACCGTAGAGGTTTCAACAACGCAAGGGTGGATACTCGCCGTTCGTCGGGTTGTCCGAAGGTAGAAATGAGATGGTGGAGATGTAGAAATGACTTGATTAGTCATGCATTTCCCGCGCACACTCTCCAAAATACATCCTGTAATCGATCCTTTGCTAATGAAGCAAAGATCATCAAAATCGGTCCAGCTGTTTTTGAGTTATAAATCGACTTTGTTTTATGTAAATAGATTTGCAAAACAAATACCATATATTCATAAACATCTACAAGCAACGTTTAAACCTTCTTGAATTAAGCTTTACAAAGTAACTGAAATTAATTCTGAAAACCTGTAACATATGTAATGTTGTTTTTTTTTTTTACCGCGCTTTGCTTTTAGGCTTACTGCGGACTTGCGAAAGAGATGGCCCATCATGGCGTGTTTTTAGAGGGTCTCAAGCCGAAATGTGAGACCTTGACCTGAGCTTGGACTTAAGTTCTTTCTTTTTTTTTCTGGTGACGTGCAATTTCTATTTTATTAAAAATATTACCTGGCAGCACTTTTTTAGTACAATACGCTACAAGTATCTATTGTAATATAAAATTAATAATAAATAAAAATCGAGATTATAAAATAAAATTAAAATTTATATTAAAATTATAATTAAAATAGAAATCCAAAATAATATCACAATACTTCACAATAGCATAGCATAATCAGATTTTTAATGTTTCCACTGCTGGGACTCAAGCCTCCTCTTTAGGAGAGGGAATGGGCCGTAGTCAACCACGCAGGTCCAGTTCGAGTGAGTCTGCTTTCTGGATCAAGCCTTCAATCCAATTGCTTAACGGGAGCCTCCTCAGATGTTGGTCGAGATTCTTGCCTATTAAGCTATTGGCCGTCACGACTACCGGCACAATGAGTGCTGTATCCATTTCCCACGGGTCGAGTACCTCACAAGCCAAGTCATGATACTTTGTTTATCTCTCTCTGCTTTCACGAGATTCTCGACTTATTATATTATCTTCCAAATCTCGACGCGGAGACAGAGACAAAAAATTTGGTGGGCAACAAAGTTGCTCGTATGCAATATTTCTAACCGACTGCTTTTAAGTCATGTCCTAAAAACTTAATTAAGATAACTCAGGAAGCCAATGCCAACAATGAATAAGTGTGAGTGAGACATTCTCTAAGTTTACGATGTAAGGTACCTTACTCGGTTATCTCCGAGACATCGGTCATTTTCCGGGATCAAGCCGGTCCCCGGGATCCCGGGATCTTCCCGTGCCGAATACAAATGAAACTATTATCTACTTGGCCGTAACGATGGGCCACAGAAACAGCGGGTTTGGGGTTTTCGTTAATTAGGCTTATGGCTAAGGTATTTTTAAGGTTCCGTACCTCAAAAGGAAAAAACGGAACCCTTATAGGATCACTTTGTTGTCCGTCTGTCTGTCTGTCAAGATCCTTTCTCTCCGGAACGCGTGGAGGTATCGAGTCGGAATTAAAACTATAAAAATCAAACTTCTGAGTTAACGAAAAAAAAGATACTTACGGCCGTTTAAGGGAATCAAAATTCATAGGGTACTTCCCGTTGACCTATAATCCTGAAATTTGGCATAAAGCAAGGTCTCATAGCACAAGTATAGGAAAAAATCTGAAAACTGTAAATTTGTAGTAACGTCACAAAAAAATAATCTTTTTTTGCAATTCGGGAATCAAACTGTTTTTATAGGTAAGTTTGTACGAAACCCTCAGTGCGCGAGTCCGACTCGCACTTGCCCAGTTTTTCTTTATTTGATCAGTATCAGCCTATAATAGAAAGTGGTGGATGAATATAGGCTAAATATTCAACGCCATCTACTAAAATGGCGCATAAAATTCAGTTTCGATTCATGATGTGTTTTTGGAGAGTGAATGTACGCGGGAATTGTATGAATAGATTCCGCCATCTCCTTTATACCATCGGACAATCCGACGTACGACAACTGGATACTTGCCTTACGTTGGATACGGTGGATCCCCTTACATTGTTGAAACCTCTACGTTCCGGACTAAGCGTTTCACTTCGTCGATTATACCGCGTACATCGAAGGACTGGAACAAATTGCCTGCTTCAGTCTTCCCGTCCGATTATAATTTAAATGTCTTCAAGGCTAGAGTGAATAGGGTCTTAATAAACTAGTGCGCCTCACCATCAACGAATGCAGCATTGCTTACCATCAGATGGGATCGCAGTCAAGCACTAAACCATATCAATAAAAAAAAAACAATATTACAGTTAAATGAATGCAAAATGACAATAAGACAAAATCTATTACAAACATCCGTAAATAATGTACAAAAAAACTAAGTTGGAAGTATTTTGATGACACATCAACAAAAAAATTGGTGCAAAACTTTTTCACGCCTCACCGCGTCGAAAGAATGAAAGTGACCGAGATAGTAATTATTAATGATCTCCATCGTAGATACTTAGTAGGTTGGAACAAAATAATATTCTTTGTGCCAGTCTGGTTTCTTGAATGTTTTTTGGAACATTTTGCAAACACAAAACTCGCGGACATACTACGGGGACAAAAACTCCATGTTTCTTTTTTTTGCTTTTGATCTAGGCTCGCGTTTGACCACTATTTTACTTGCTACACGCTTGCCTAGAAGTAACCTATTCACTCTTGACTTAAAGACCTCCAGGTTTTAACTATCAGGAAACACGGTTTCATTTCGGGGAGTGTGCGTCGTAATTGCATACCTTAATTCCGCCTAGCCCGTTCCATCATCGGACCACCAGGCGTACGACGATGCGCCACCGGTACATGGTGGAAATCCCACCTATACGCACAAAACGTTTTGGGAACATATTCATTGTGCGTACAGCTAAGGAATGGAATTCCCTGCCGGAGTCTGTGTTTCCTGATAGCTACAACCCGAGAATCTTTAAGTCAAGAGTGAATAAGTTACTTCTAGGTAAGCGCGCTCCATCGTCGACCGCATCGTGGCTTTCCATCAGGTGAGATAGCGGTCAAGCACGAAATAAGAAAAAAGTAAGAAAAAACGGACTCCGGCGATCGTATTATCGGCTTCGATACTCAAGACTTTCATGTTTCAAATCGACGAGTGCATCCTCCTATCAACAATCCTCTTGGCACGCTTGAGTCAATTGAGCTCAAGAGCACCACCATGCACGATTGGACTTGCGCTTCATAAAGTTTGAGCCGTTGTTTCGATGAAGAACTGTCTCACCTTTGCTAGGATTCGTAACTTTTAGTACAACCAAATATACGACGCATCCTTAGCGCCGGGATGCTATAAGGGTTCCGTTTTCTCCTAAATAACTGTATGGTGTACGTACATGGAAAAATAACTTGATTATTAAATTAGTTAAATTAGCTGAATGTGGGTTCATGTAAGTGCACTTTGAATGCGACCTACATTCAGAGATACATTGACATAGACAGTGCAACGATTGCATGCATTTATGTAAATTATTTTTACTTTAGTGTTCAATTAGACGTGGTTTGAGTCGGACTACTTGCATTTTTATTTAGACTCTTCCCGTTAGGCACTCAGTGACATTTCTGCATTTATTACACTTGCATTTGCATTGCATTGACATCATATTTATGTTAGGATTGCACCCTACATAATTTTTTTTGGTCCTTCGAGCCGGATAAATACAATAATTTCTCTTTAATGATGACTTTTTACAGAGCAACGATTGTATGCATTTATATAAAAATAATTTACATAAATGCATGCAATCGTTGCTTTGTCTATGTCAATGCATCTTCGAATGTAGGTCGCGTTCAAAGTGCACTTACATGAGCCTACATTCGGCTAATTTAACTTATTTAATACCTAATCAAGTTATTTTTCCATGTACGTACACCGTACAAGAACCCTAAAAAACACATTGTATAGGCCTAAAATTATCAAATAGGTAGGAACTACAGAAAATTCAGTAAACAAGCTCATAAATTCTCTAAAGTTAGCATTACTAATGGCCAACATTACCGCTGCCTTTAAGGCCAAGTACTAAGAAGGTTCGTAAGTAGGGCTAACGCTTTGAAAGTGAACGCAATTTGGTTTCTGTCCGTCTCTTTAACGTTAGTCATTTCACAGGAATTTTTGGAGGGATCATCCCTAAAATATGTAAAAAGAATGGAAGGAAAGTGACACTTTTGGGGAAAGTGTCGGAAAGGTTGGTTTTATGAATATGTAACCTACCTAGCAGTTTAGGAGGTACTTAGGTGGATATTTTTACATCTTGGGTCACCTATATATTATTTTTATATTATTTTTATAGAAACGTTACACTAAGAATTACTCCTGTATCGTAAATCAACTATCTATATGTCATACAAATATTTGTTTCGTTTCAGCAGTCGATTGCTCAACCACTGCGTGAACTGCCCCCTAGCCAAGTTACAATCGTTTCGTTCGCGCCGAACGCCTCGAGTAGGCCACGCCTCCGATTCCTTTGTTCTGATCACGTGACTGAGCGTTGAGATGACGTCAGAACAAAGGAATCGGAGGCGTGGCCTACTCGAAGCGTTCGGCGCGAACGATACGATTGTAACTTGGCTAGGGGGGCTGTACCGTCAGACAACAATCAAGGTCTTGTGTGATTCTTGCGATGCTTTTTATTCTACCACATCATTATTTTGATAGTTATTGATGAGCTAGATAAGTAAGTAACTATGTGACTTTATTATTTTAGTTTACGTAAAGTAGAGCATCTTTTTTGAGTTTATTTTACTATAATTATTAAATTGGTCAGTTTTTTTTTTATGTGGTATAGTCTTCTAATGACAAATCCTGCCCTTGGGCGGAGCGGTAAATAGTGTCAGACTTTTACTGACTAAAAACCCACTCCTGTTCCTTCTTTGCCTTCATCTGAGGCCCCGGGCTTCGCTTCCACACTACCCGTGGCCCCAGTAGGCTTCGACCCTGCTGGGTCCCTACGATTCGCTGACATCTCCCTGAGGCGCGCGTGGAACAGTACGCACCGTCGATGACTTGGGCTCGGTCCGGACGGTTACCGGACGGTGGACGGCGAGACACCCATTACTCGTCGTCCGCAAGCCCGCGCCTACGCTGGCCGAAAATCGGGATCGGAATCCCGGCGGCGGCTGGGGCGTGAGGACCGCTGCCTCACGCGATCGGCCGCCCCCTTTGCTAGTATTACTGGTTCGCAGTAGGAGGCGACCGCCTGCCACTCCTCCTCGCTCCGGACCATGGCCTGTACCAATGCCCGGCGCGAGAGATCACTGCCGCCGATCGCCCCCACGAGGACACGGCGGTGCTCTGCCCAGGCGGGGCACACCTCTACCGTATGCTCTACCGTGTCTTCCGGACGGTCCGCACAATAGCGGCACCCAGGCGTTTCTTCCGCACGAATTCAGTGCAGGAACCTCCCGAACTTACCATGTCCGGTGAGGACCTGCTGGTACCTGAAGGTAAGGACGCCATGTGGTCTTTTCAGCCACTCCTAAAAGTGGGGACTTATCGCCATAATTGTGACGTACCCAGCACTGGGTTGCGACAATCGCTGTCGCCATTCTACCATGAGATCCCGCCGGAGCTCTTTCCGCCATGCCGCGATGTCAATGTTGAAAATTGCATTTTGGTCATTACTTTCGTCATGTAATTTTTAGAAAGTATGTATTATATTTTATACTTTCAAGCTAAATTTATGTACGAACACACTCTCCACACGAATTATGTAAATTTTAATTGTTACCCTTTTACCGATAGCAATAAACACAACAGCAATTATGAACATTACCAACTTGTATTCCAAAGTGTAGATCTCTATGGAGAAGAACGTGAAGAAACTCTATGGACACTCTTTCAAATCATATTATGAGTTACATAAATCTTAGTTACTCGTACATATTTCTTGTCGCTTCTAATATGTGAGCACAATGTAGATAAGTAATAAAAATTAAAAAAAAAGTAATAAAAAAAATAGAAAATTAATTAAGCCACTTGAACACCACAATATTGATTGGAAATATTAAGTAAGAAGCAGCTGCTAGCGGCTTCGCCAGTGTAATAGCAGAAAATTGTCCCAAGGGAACATCTCAGGATAAAAAATATCCTATATGCCATTCCAGGAGTCCCAACAGTCCACGTGTGCCTCTCATCCAAATCCATTGAGCAGTTCGGGTGTAAAGAAGTAATAAACATACACACACACACTCACAAACTTTCGCCTTTATGTTATTAGTGTGATGAATATTTTATGGGTCAAAAATTGATAGAATATTCGGCAAGCGTCTTTGAGTTTTTCGAAAGATTGTGATAGTGACATAAAAACTCTCTATGTCGTCCATCAATGTGGATAATAATTTACGTGTGATTAGCGTTTTATTAATTTATTTAGTACTAGCCTACCTGTGGCTTTACCCGTGTAAAAATCGAAAGTTATTCTAAATTAACACATCTTGTATAAGAAGTTTCAGTCTGTTTTGGTCGGACACAACTAATTTTATGAGGAGTTTACGTGACTGTGGCAAAATGATGAACTCTCAATTATTATTATTCTCTTTATTATTATTATTTTGTATGTAATAATTTGTTGACATTCTGTACGACTTTTAAGAATCCCTTACCAATCAACTACTATGACTGTGACTATCCGACAAACGGAAACTTGTTCTTGTAAATATGTATCCTGTGTTTACTATATGTATCATGAGATGTACAAGAAAGTATAATATACTTTCTTATACAAGTCAATAAAAAAAAAAAGAAAGAAAGAATAATAAGCTTTCGTGTAGGTACATCTCATTATACATATAATAATATAAACCGAGATGAAAAATGAAGAATGACTTAAAATATTATTTTAAATCATTCTCATTGTCATGCATTCAATACATTTTATGTAGTTAAATATGAGTAAACTGATTTTTTTTTTAATATGAATGTAGGTAATTAAATCTAATTGTCATTTTTTTTTACTTTCTTTCATTGCCCTCTCTGTCACTCCAATTGTCAAATCTGCGTAGTTTAAGTCCGAGCCCTCAGAAGCCGTAACTCATCAATTCGCTACTCTTTTACGCTGATGTTGTATTTTTACGTCGCCTTTTGAGCTCTTTCTCTCCAAATTGTTAATTTTCTTGATAAGATCTCGGTAATAAAATTGTTTTGTCTGTTTATTTTCTTAAGTTGTTTATTTGCGACTCTATTTTTAAAGACGGTTGATTTCGGCCAGCGTTTTTTAAGTAAATCTGATTTTATGGTTTCTTTTTCATTAAGGACGGACGATAAATACCAAGGCACGCGCGTAGTGTTTCACGCGCGCTTCGATGCCTGCTAGGGCTGCAAGATTAAGTTCAAAAGAGTTACCAACAACTGAAGGAACACAGGTAGGTTTTAGTCAGTAAAAGTCCGATACGCTCTCTCGTTCCACCCAGAACGAAATAAATTATTTGAAAACTAGTTGACCCGGCTAACTTCGTACCACCGTCAATAAATGTAGTATATCATTTTTTTTTTTTTTAATTCATATAAACCAGTGCTTGACTGCGATCCCACCTGATGGTAAGCAGCGATGCAATCATTGATGGTGAGGCGCACCAGTTTATTAAGAGCCTATTCACTCTAGCCTTGAAGACACCTAAATTATAGTTGGACGGGAAGACCGCAGCAGGCAAATTGTTCCAGTCCTTCGATGTACGCGGTATAAACGACGAAGCGAAACGCTTAGTCCGGACCGTTGAAGTTTCAACAACGTAAGGGTGGATACTCGCCGTACGTCGGGTTGTCCGATGGTAGAAAGGAGAAGGCGGAATCAAGTCATGCAATTCCCGCGCACACTCTCCAAAATGCAACCTGTAAAATACCGATAGGCTGGCTACCCTGCGCCTGTGCTCGAGGCTTTGTAGATTGGGCTTAACCAAATCTGGATCCCCAATTAGCCTCTTCGCACGCCTTTCCACTGAGTCCAAAGCTGCTAGATAGCATTTTGCAGCACCAGCCCATATGTGGCTGCAGTACTCCACACACGATCGGACCTGTGCTTTGTATAACATTAGAAGCTGTCCCGGTGTGAAGTACCGTCGGACCTTTGCAAGAACGCCTAGTTTTCTAGCAGCTACCTTGGCTTTGGACTCAATGAACCGCCCAAAATTGAGGTCTGAAGAAATTTCAACTCCCAAGAGCTGAAGGCGGTCGGTGCACTCCAGAGATACATTCTGAAAAGCAGGAGCCAAGGCGAACGGACTCCTTTTGGCGGTGAACAGACACGCTTGTGTTTTGGCGGCGTTGAATCCTACCAGATTGGTTTCGCCCCACATGGAGACTGCCTGAAGTGACACATTCGTACGCTCTACCATAGCCTCTCGTTCGGACCGGATTAGCTCCTTACTAGCCCGAGCACCTGGCAGGTATCTCTCTACAACTGTGCTATCATCTGCATACCCATAGATACCGGGCATCAGCAGATCGTTAATATGCAGCAGGAAAAGAGTTGCAGAGAGAACTGACCCCTGAGGAACTCCGGCATTGGTCGTCATGGGCTCTGATGAGCATCCATCGACAACAACTCGGAGAGACCGTTCACTCAGGAAGTCTTTTACCCAGTTAATCAGACCAGGGGAAATGCCGTACGCTGGAAGCTTACTCAAAAGGCTGGCATGCCATACCCTGTCGAAGGCCTTCGAGACGTCTAAGGAGACAGCAATCGCTTCTCCATTCTTCTCAAGGGCCTCGCCCCACATGTGTGTGGTATACACTAGTAGGTCCCCAGTAGACCGATTGTGGCGAAACCCGTACTGTCGGTCACTGAGGAGATCGTTACCTTCCAGGTATGGCATGAGGCGCGAGTTCAATACACGCTCCATAATCTTGCAGAGTATGGAGGTTATTGAAATCGGCCGATAGTTGGCAGGATCGGCACGACTGCCCTTTTTGGGCACGGGTTGCACGTTGGCAAGCTTCCAGGACTTGGGCACTATACCAGTCCTAAATGAGAGGCGATACAAGCGCGTTAATACAGGAGACAACTCGGGCGCACATGCCTTGAGAACTATTGCTGGTATACCATCTGGTCCACTAGCTTTATTCACGTCTAGACGACACAGTGCTCTCAAAACTTCTTTGTTTCTTATGCGAACCTCGGGCATTGAGGTGTTGTAGTGAGGTAGAGTTGGTGGAGTAGCACTGCTAGTGTCAAGACGAGAGTTATGGGCGAAAAAAGATGCAAAGAGACCTGCTTTCTCTCTCGCCGTGTGAGCCAGTGTTCCATCAGGCTTAACCAGCGGAGGCAATGTGGGCCTACAGAAGTTCGCTTCGATCGATTTGGCAAGGGACCAGAACGCTCTGCTACCGGACGGCTGTGCAGAGAGCTTTGTGCCAATATGGGTAATGCGGTCGAACCGAGCCTTCTTTAGTGCCTTTTTGTAAGACTTGGTAGCATGGTTGAAAGCTCTCTTCTTTGAGCTCAGATCCGGAGCTTTGCGGTCACGAGCGTCAACCCAGGCGAGAAACGCCGAATGCTTACGGTCTTCAGCTTGAACGCAATCGGCGTTGAACCATGGGCGAGCTGAGCCTCCGATGGGTACGTCTCTATAAGGGATGAAAAACTCCATAGACGTATCACATCGGATATAGCATCCGCACAGCTCGACGGACTTTTAGAAGAGAAGCAGACCTGCTGCCAAGGATAAGACGCAAAGAAGTGCCGCATCTCATCCCATTCTTCTGACCTGTAACGCCATATTCTCCGTTCACCGCGTGAGTCGCAGTCAGGTGGGGAGAAGCACGAAACAGACTTCACCAGACAGTGATCTGAAGTTCCAAGTGGTGAGGAAACTGTTACAATACATCTGTCCGGATCGGTGGTCATCGGAAGGTCTAAACAATTGGCAGTATGACCAACTACATCAGGCACCCTAGTCGCTTGCTTAACCAGCTGGGAAAGGCACATCGATACTGCAAAGTTTCGCGCTTCTCTCCCAGCGTGGTCGGTCTTCTGGTATGGGAAAAGCCAGTCTTGGTGGCAGGCGTTAAAGTCCCCCAGAGCGACGAGCTGCGCATCAGGGTGTCGATGCAGAGCCTTATCGGCGGCCTCACTGAGGTGGTCGAACAGCCGAGTCGTCTCCTGATCACCGCTGTGCGATCGGTAGACACAGGCATAAACAATTTTGTCCATACCAGTGTCCACCAACAGCCATAACGTAGAGAAACTTGGGTCTTCAAGGTGACGGAGACGCTGGCAGCAGATGTCATTACGGACGTACACACAGACCCCGGCACGCTGCAGGAAATGATGCTCCAGTGAGTATCCTGGGTAGTTGAGGTACGCCGTATCTAACGGACATCTAATTTGGGTCTCCGTCAAGAAAAGCAAGTGTGGCTTGTCAGTCTCAAGATGGTGGTGGACCGCGTCGATATTGGAGTGCAGCCTATATTAGAAAGGTGCACTTGAAATGAGAGGACGTGCATCCGCTGTTGACACTTGCCTTTCTTTTTACCTTTCATTGTTTTGTGTGTGGAGTGAATAGGAGAGATGGAAGATGGCAGTTGAGCGAGGTGATGCAATGTTAAACACAACAACACAACCAGAGTTGCTGTGCCAATGGAGGGTTGATCTGGAGACTGCGGGGACGCCCGAACCCGATATCATTCGATATAGTCAACCGATTGCGATGAAACAAAGCCTAAATAATATATCAAGTTACACACAATCTTTATGATAAAAGTTATCTACATCGATTTCATACTTTCACGTGATGCGCGCACAACTAAAAACTTCTACAGATTTATTATACGAGTATGTATAGATTTCCCTCCTCAAATGTAGACACGATGGTTACGAAGTCAAGCGCTATTTAAATGTTTTTTTTAGGGTTCCGTAGCTCAAAAGGTAAAAACGGAACCCTTATAGGATCATTTTGTTATCCGTCCGTCTGTCTGTCTGTCTGTCAAGACCCTTTATCTCGGGAACGCGTGGAGGTATCGAGTTGAAATTAAAATCATATACTCAAGTCTGCGGTCCCTTGAAGCTGTGAAAAAATCGAACTTCTGAGTTAGCGAAAAAAAAAAGATATGGTCGTTTATGTCGCAAAAAACGTGTATTTCAACACTGTCAAGGGAATCAAAATTCATAGGGTACTTCCCGTTGACCTAGAATATTGAAATTTGGCATGACGTTAGTAGTAACGTCACAAAAAAATTTTTTTTTGCGATTCGGAAAAATCTTCGTAACTCAATTCGGGAATTGAACTGTTTTCATAGGTAAGTTTGTACGGAACCCTCAGTGCGCGAGTCCGACTCGTACTTGTTTTATTATTAATAGACCCGCGCGCTTAACGACTATTTCACCCAATGGTAAGTGATGATGTGATCGACAGTGGAGCTCGCTTGCCTGGAAGTAACCTAATCACTCTTGACTTAAAGACCCCTAGATTGTAGATATAGAGAAACACAGACCCCAGCAGGGAATTTCACGCCATAGCTGTACGCGCAATGGATGTGTTCCCAAAACGTTTTGAGCATATGGGTGGGATGTCCACCATGTACCGGTGGCACATCGCCGTATGTCTGGTGGCCCGATGAAGATGTTGAAAACCAATCACTCTAAGTTGTGCTGAACTAAGAAATATTTAGGATTTTTTATTTTCGGGAAGCTGCGCGGTGTCTTCTCGTCCAATATACCACAGTGTCTCAAGACGAAAGTCTATGACCAGTGCGTGTTGCCAATGATGACAAATGGCTCCGAAACGTGGTCGCTTACAATGGGCCTCATCAGAAGGCTTAAAGTCACTCAAAGGGCAATGGAAAGGGCTATGCTTGGAGTTTCCTTGCGTGATCACATCAGAAATGAAGATATCCGCAGGAGAACCAATTAGGTTACAGACATAGCCCGAAGAATCGCCAAACTTAAGTGGTAGTGGACAGGGCACATTGCTTGCAGAGCAGATGATCAATGGGGACGAAAGGTTCTGGAATGACGACCACGTACCGGAAAACGTAGCGTTGGAAGGCCTCCCACAAGGTGGACCGATGGCCTGGCGAGGGTCGCGGGAATCCGATGGATGCGAGATGCATAGAACCGGTCATTATAGCGACACTTGGGGGTGGCCTATGCCCAACAGTGGATGTCTTTCGGCTGAAATGATGATGATGATGATGAAGAAATATTTAATCAAGATTTGACCTTATATTCAAGATAACATAACATGACGTTTAGATTAGTTAGCTTATCAATTAATTAGCACTTAAAATTGTTTGTCTAAGTGCGCAGTATGCATACACTATGCAACTACTTGGTCTTTGAATACCTAAGCACTTAGGTTTCGAGTTCCTGATTAAATTATCAGATTTGCATTAGTGTTGAGGAAGCGATACGATGTAAGGTTCAATGAGCACTTAGATAAATACATGTTAATTAATTATATATTACTAAGAGTCTGCTGCGGTCTTCCCGTCCGATGATAATTTAGGTGTCTTCAAGGCTAGAGTGAATAGGCTCTTAATAAACTAGTGCGCCTCACCATCAACGATTGCATCACTACTTACCATCAGGTAGGATCACAATCAAGCACTAGTTTATGATAATTAAAAAAAAGCATCGTATGACATGCTTGTGAAAGCACCCACAATACTGGATAAAAGTCTGACACGCCCTCCCACTTCGCCCGGATTTTTGATTTCCCACCTAAAAAAATAAAAACAGGGCAAGAGCGATTTCGACCCGCCCTCTGAGGGTTCCGTACAAACTTACCTATGTAAATAGTTTAATTCCCAAATAGAGTCTCAAAGATTTTTCCTACCGCAATTTTTTTTTGTGACGTAACTACAAATTCACTGTTTTCAAATTTATTACTATACTGGTGCTATAATACCTTGCTTTATGGCAAATTTTAGGATTCTGGGTCAACGAGAATCCTATGAATTATTATATTTAATACCCTTGAGAGTGTCGAAATAATATACGTTTTTAGCAACATAAACGGCCGTATCTTTTTTTTTCGTTAACTTAGAAGTTTGTTTTTTTCATAGCTTCATGGAACCGCATACTTGACTATATGGTTTTAATTTCAACTCGATATCTCCACGCGTTTCCGAGATATAGGGTCTTCACACAAACAGACAGACAGACGGACAACATAGTGGTCCTATAAGGGTGCTGTTTTTTCTTTTGAGGTACGGAACTCTAAAAATGAACCCACAATACTGGAGTAATTCCTAGTCCACAGTAACGTTTTTAAGAAAAGAGATTTCCCTATCCGAATCCTATTCCAAAGTTACACAACACTAATCTAAAAGTACAGTCGACCAACCAGCCCGTTTGCTAACCGTCCATTTGTCATGCAATCTCCTTGATTATCACAGCACCTACCTACCAACTTATATCCTTGTTCTACCGTACTATATCCTCGTAATATTATTCATGACGTCATCAAGGAAACGTTTAAAAGATATAAAAGATAATGGTGTATCCACAAATAACGGGAGTGCTTACCGTGGCTATCTAGAGCTTTGTCAACAAGATTGTTATGGTAATGTCCATAGAGCAACAAAACTTCTCCAACTGCCTAACCTTTAACTAAGCTGAAATCAGCTTCATCATTTCAGTCGAAAGTCCATAGTTGGACATAAGCCTGCCCTAGCGCGTAGTGATCCTCGCGCCCCTCAAAGAGATGTCAGCAAACCGTAGGGGCCCAGCAGGGCCGATGCCCGCTAGCTAGGACTGCGGAGAATTTCTGTAAGGGAAACCCGTAGTCCTAGAACGCAAAGGGTAATTGAAGGATACAGGTGTGATTTTAGTCAGTAAAAGTCTGAGCGCGAGAAGTCATTAGAGAGAGATGAATTACCACCTCAAAAAAAAAAAGCCTGCCCTATATGTCACCACAACGACTAAATACGATCGGTCAGCCCCCCTAGCCAAGTTACAACCGTTTAGTTTCGATTCACTTTTCGTTGATCGCCTCGAGTCGGCCACACCTCCAATTCCTTTGTTTTGACCACGTGACTGAGCGTTGAGATGACGTCAGAACAAAAGAATCGGGGGCGTGGCCGACTCGAGGCGATCGACGAAAAGAGAATCTAAAAGGAAACGTTTGTAACTTGGCTAGGGGTGCAGGTCTGTGCGTCTTGCGTCCATTGGATTCCCGTAACCTTTACCAGGTCATAGATCCTCCTTACGGGAAACCTTCCAACGCTGTGTCTTTCAGTACGCGGTCGGTCGCCACTCCAGAACTTTATTGTCCCTATCCATCCATACGCAGCTGTTAAAACGTGTGGAGGTAACAAAACGACAGACTGATTGAGTTACTTCCGCATTTGTAATGTTCCTGGGACAAAAAGTATTCTATGTCCTGTTAACAGACATGGCCTACACGTGTGCCAAATTTCCTCCAAATCTAAACGGCCGTTTATGCGCGAAGGAGTGACAAGTATACACATCACACAGTCTTTATAACATTACTGTGATTAGTACTAATGAGCAAAATTACAAATGGCGCCTCCAGTCGCTGCCGTCACTGCGAAGGTTCTGTGGTCTATGGTAATGACTCATCATCATCATCATCATTTCAGCCGAAAGACGTCCACTGCTGGACATAGGCCTCCCCCAAGCGTCGCCACAACGAACGGTCCTGTGCGTCTCGCATCCATCGGACTCCCGCAATCGTAATCGATCGTGGTAATGACTATCGTTGGCATAATCGGTGCTGATATTAAAGATATTAAGCATCTTAGAAGTTGTTGATGGTCTTCTAGTTTTAGAGGGTCAGCCATTTTGTAGTATATTAAGTTAGGTACAATTTTATTTTGGGAAGACTAAAATATTTTATTCAAATAGGAAAATACAACAAATAATCACAAAAAATACAATACAAAAGAAATATTATTTTACAATTAAATGAAATGTCAAACGTCAATAAATAACCCGCCCCTGATCGTTCCCGGCGCAAAAGTGCCCATAACACTGGCCGCATTACCTCGCTGAATAGCGATCAGGCCATCCTTTGCACCAAGAACGACCTGGACCGGGAGTCACCCGTTGCCTCCCCGAGCCTACGGCCCAAATCCCCCACAAAACACTTTGCCTCCGTAATCCAACTGCCCAGAGTCTCCACAGCAACAGGCACAAAATGGTAAAGCTGATCCAAGGAAGCGTACTTCAGCCTTTTTAGAGCAGGCGTTTTGGGAAGTGACAAAAAGGATGGGATACAAGACTTTGAATCACGTCCAGATTTTTATCGGAAATCAAAGACACTACCCCTCGAGCGCCGATTGTACATACGGTCGTACAACTTGAATGACCTTGAAAAATGCTTAATTGTCGTTTTGTACACACGGAAATTCGAAATTTATCTCTATATCTATATCGTTTTTCCTGAAAAAAAAAACCTGAAAAACATTTTTTTTTTTGGTGATTTTACGTAAAAACGCGCAAGAATCACGTAATAATACCCCCCAGCGCGAGGGGTTAATTCGATATTCGAACCTACATTAGCAAAGCATAGTCGGCCTTATAATGTTCCCACTGTTGGGACTCAGGCCTCCTCTCTCTAGGAGATGGAATGGGCCGTAATTCACCACGCGGGCCCAGTGCGGGTTGGTGGATGACACATGTATTCTAATTTTTGGTTCTAGGACATGCCGGTTTCCTCACGATGTTTTCCTTCACCGTTTTGAGAGCAGTGGTGATGAAATAAATTACACAAAGTATTGCGCCTGGCTGGGTTTGAACCCGCAGCCTACAACTCGTAAGTCGGGGCCATTACCACTCGGCCACCACTGCTCCTTAACCTGAGCTCCCGAACCTACATTATATCTACCTAATTTTTTCCAGCATGTGTGTGAAGTACCTATATCAAGAGACCTTTACGAAAATATAGCTTACAAACTGAGCTAGCCTGTTGGGTTTTCTATCGGTTATAATATATTTTGGGGAGCGTGCCTCGGAATTCCACAATTTAATTCCGCCAAAACCGTTTTATTATTGAACTACTATATGATACGCTACCGCTACATAGTACTTAACTAGGCTTCTTTTTCTTTTTGTATGTGGGAAATCATCCAAACTTCCCGAATCAGACTTTTACTGACAAAAATCCACTCCTGCTCATTCTTTGCCTTCGTTCCAGAGCCCCGGGGTAGACTTTTGCAAAACCCATGGCCCCAGTAGGCTTCGACCCCGCTGGGCCCCTACGGTTTGTTGACATCTCTTTGAGGCGCGCGTGGACGGTTACCGGACGTCCGGACGGCGTACGTAGGTCGGCTGAAATTATTATGATGATAATGATTAGTATAAGCTATATAATATCTCGCTCCGACCCATAGAAGATGAGCAGTAACCAAAGAAGCGGAGGAAACCGGACATTCAGTGTACGATATATATTTTTTGCAACCCCAACATATATGAAGAGAGAAAATACGAATGGCCTGAAACCGAATTGAGTTGACGTCCGATATTCTTTCTCCTAATATAACGTCATTTTATCAGCCAAAACGTGCCATGATTCCCTAATTCCGAATTCCGTAGGGATACCGTCGTAATTGCGACTCCGGTAAAGAAATCGATAGCAGTTCAAAAACGAGATAAATGGACACTGTTTCATGTGGTATTCGTATTCAGAGGCTGTTTGTCATAATCATAAGGTTTTGATATAATATAAAGTTTATTTGAACTTATATTTCCAAGTCAATCCAAAGATATAACACTTCAAAGCAACCCGTTTTAAAAAACGGCAATTTCATACTTTAACCCCTATTATTTTATATTTTTTTGTCTTAACTATCCTCTTCTGAGGCCTTTTTAAAGACTAACTGGCAAATGCCATTTTAACGACGATCACTTACTATAAATACTCGTACAGATAACTAAAAATACAAATAAAAGCACTTTTAAAGCAATTGCCACCTGGCTAGGTCTTCTGTGAAGTCATCCCAATTATCAACAATGAAAAGTGATGGCTACTGATAGGCCTATTATAGCTTAAGGCTGCGATTGCAATACGAGATGTGTAAGCGGTAATGCTAAACTAAAAACTCTGTGTCTCGTTACACTAGAGCTAATTTGCGTAGCTGTGCGAGTAAGATGTGATATGGAGATGCGCACCATTTTCTTTCCATACCGAAAACACGCATCCGAATCTTCGTCGCATACCACCACACTCCAAAGGCCTCCCTTCCCCTACCATTTTTCGCGAGCTCGCGCTTCCTCCTTCCAGTTCTGACAAACTCGGTCCAGTTCGTCCCGCCATATCCTTTAAGGTCTGCGGTGATCCTACCTGCCCAACTTAAATAGGACTGGGCCGGACATGTCTGCCTGACTAATTGTATGCTGAAGAAGCACAATTACAGAGTTGGACCCCAATACATTGAGCTTCTAAACCCTGTGAGAGCTATTCTTAGGTTAGTTTTGAAAATCAAGCAATCCTATTGATGGAAATCAGACACATCAATAGCTCAGCACATCTCTGATGGAACCGCAGCCTAATGTAGTACTAGCCTGTTTATAGTGGTCCTAAAATTCACCTGGAACTAATGTAAGGTATACACATAAACCAAGTAATAACTAAGACCATAATAAAATTTAACTACAGGCCTTTAATTCTCAGCCACAAGAAGTCAAAGTGATGCCATTTTCATGTTTAAGACCACTCAGCAATTTCAGCGTAATTTCACCCGAAGCTATAAACTTTATTGATTCTATTACAGTATTTATAGCACTGCTTAGCAGCGCTGCAGCGGATCCGGGCTCATCGAGCGTATTATAGCAGTATTAATATTTGATTGGTAGGTCATTGTTGTGTGTTATGTGGGTAGTTTCGAATGGAAGTTGTGATATTGTATGTACGTAGGTTTTGATGAAACAATGGGTAGAGAGATGAGATGGAGTTAACAGGACACAGATAGATATACTCTTTTTTGTATAGCATAGTCGGCCTTATAATGTTCCCACTGCTGGGACTCAGGCCTCCTCTCTAGGAGAGGGAATGAGCTAATCCACCACGCGGGCCCAGTGCGGGTTGGTAGATGTCACATGTCTTCGAATTTTTGGTTCTAGAACATGCCGGTTTCCTCACGATGTTTTCCGTCACCGTTTTGAGAGCAGTGGTGATGAAATAATTTACACAAAGTAATGCGCCTGGCTGGGTTTGAACCAGCACTGCTCAGTCGGGCTTTTTTGTACCTATACTATAACAAATTTCTAACTAAAAGATTCATCATTATCATTTCAAGTATCGCCACAATGACAGGTCCTGTGCATCTCGCATCCATCGGATTCCCACGAAACAGAAATCAGAAACGTTTATTTAAAATAGACAAATTACAGGCACTTTTGAATTGTCAGAATGTCGGTCAGTCAAAAAAAAGTGAAGCTAAATTGCACGTTCCAAAGCGTAGATCTCTATGGAGAAGAACGTGCAAGAAACTCCATTAACACTCTTGAGTTACATAAATCTTGGTTACATATTTCTTGTCGCTTCTAATACGTGAGCACAATGTAGATAAGTAATAATAATAAAAACTAATTAAAAAATAGAAATTGAATTAAACCACTGGCAGCTAAGATATGACTAGTCTCAACTGACGGCACCCGTTCACGAGCATGACGCGTGCATCAGCCCCACTCAGCTCAACCATTTTGAAGGGAACTGAATGACCCAATAACATGTGCCACCATCAGCGAGACATAAAAAACACACCAGGTCATCGGTCCACCTTGTAAGAGATCTACCAACGTATGTGAGTGGTTACCACTCCAAAACTATCGCCCCATAGAAAATCTATCAACTATGATCTATCGATTATGTCATCGACGGCCACATCACGGCTTACCATCAGGTTAAGACTTTCAGTAGGTAGATATTTTATAAAAATCTTTCTGTAATCTAAGAAAAAAAATGTACATGAGCATTGAGCAGGTCTTAAATATTATCCATAGAAATAAAACCTAAAAGAGTCCTAGACTTTGTATCCTCAACGGATCTAACCGAAATAAATGGTAGAATGAATTCCAATATTGCCCAATGGGGGAACATGTTTGATTCCTTAAATTCCTTAATATATATTGTTGGCTTAATACAGGATTCTATAAATAAGTTTTACGGTCACAAATAATACGGTAAGATTACTTTTGGACCGCCTGGCCCAAATAAGGGCTGATGACAAACTGATCGACTTTCGTTCGCGTAAAAATCGCGTCAATATCACAAGTCATTTCCTCCATACGACTCAACCTCGATAAAAACTACTGATAAATTAAATAAGTTTATAGGTTGACACCAGGTTGGTTGGTAGTGGGAGTGCGGTGGATGCGAGACGCACAGAATCGGTTGTTGTGGAGACGCTTAGGGGAGGCCTATGTCCAGCAGTTGACGTCTTTCGGCTGAAATGATGATGATGATGAAGGTTGACAGCCAACCTTAATATTCATCATCATCAGACGTCCACTGTTCGATATAGGCTTCCCCTAACCAAATTAATTGTTATTCTCGAGTTCTGTGCATAGCCATTTATTTTTATTTATATAGAAGACTAGCTGATCCGGCAAACTTTGTTTTACCATATAAATGTGACATCAAAGAAAAAATGGGAGGTCTTAGGAGGGTAAAAAAAGCCTACGACCTTTTCTCAGACCTACAAACAATACACAAAGAATTTCACAAACATTGGTCAAGCCTTTTTGGAGGAGTTCGATAATAAACATTGTGACACGAGATTTTTATATATTAGGATAGTAGTGAACTATCCTAATATATAAAAATCTCGTGTCTCTCGGCAAACATTGTTCTGTTGTTGTTGTGTGGCTTGTTGGGATCTTATTGTGTGCCTTTTTCTAAAATTAAGGAAAACCTTGTTTTTATAAAATAAATAGTAATAAATTATCAAAGAAAACATTTTACAAAATAATAATAATAATAACCGACTTCACTAAAAAAAACACTAAAAGGATCAAAATAACTTTAATTTCAGAAGTCGGTGCAACTCGGTTTCGTTTGTTTCTTATTAAACGGCGACTTACGAAATTAAAGTTATTTTGATCCTTTAAGTGTTTTTTTTTTTAAATTAGATTTAAAAGATCACAGAGCATTTTATTTTGCAACTAATTTATGACATCAAACTCGTTAAAAATACACTTTTGCATTAAAACTAATTTATTTAACAATAAAATCGTTAATTAAAATGCTGACATGACTGCATTCTAACTGAGATAAAAATAAAGCACAAATTATAATAATATGAACTATAATGACGTCAAAGTAAAATTTTTATTATTGCATAATCACACTAATATTATAAAGGCGGATATTTGTATGTATAGGTAAAACATATATATGTGTGTGTTTGTTCCTCTATCACGCTCAAACCTATACTTATAAAACGTTTTATGAACACATTGTGCGTACAGCTAAGGAGTGGAATTCCCTGCCAGTCTTTTTTTTTAGGTGGGTAAATCATCTAACGACAAATCCCGTTCTTGGGCGGAGCGGGAGATAGTGTCAGACTTTTACTGACTAAAAACCCACTCCTGTTCCTTCGTTGCCTTCGTCCCAGTGCCCCGGGTTTCGTTTTCACACTACCCATGGCCCCAGTAGGCTTCAACCCTGCTGGGCCCCCCTACAATTTGCTGACATCTTCCTAAGGCGCGCGTGGAACAATACGCGCCGTCGACGTCTGGGTTTTTAGATAGCCACAACCTTAGGGGTCTTTAAAATCAAGAGTGAATAGGTTACTTCTAGGCAAGCGTGCTCCATCGTCGACCACATCATCGCTTACCATTAGATGAGATAGTGGTCAAACGCGAGCCTATCTGTAAAAAAAATTGGGCACGTGCTAGTCGGACTCGCGCCCTAAGGGTTCTGTACAAACTTACCTAATATGTAAATAGTTCAATTCCCGAACTTTTTTCTTTTTTTTTTGTGATGTTACAACAAATTTACTTTTTTCAGATTTGTTCCTATACTTGTCCTATAAGAACTTGCTATATGCCAAATTTCAGGATTCTGGGTCAACGGGAAGTACCCTATGAATTTTGATTCCTTGAGAGTGTTGAAATATACGTTTTTTACGACATAAATGGCCGTATCTTTTTTTTTCGTTAACTCAGAAGTTTGATTTTTTCACAGCTTCAAGGAACCGAAGACTTGAGTACATGGTTTTAATTTCAACTCGATACCTCCACGCGTTCTCGAGATAAAGGGTCTGGACAGACAGACAGACAACAAAGTGATCCTATAAAGGCTCCGTTTTTTCTTTTTGAGGTACGGAACCCTAAAAATTATCCCGAGGGAACATACTACCGGGATAAAAGTTTCTACTCCTTGTGCTTTTCCAGGACATGGTCTTCTTATGTGTCAAGTTTCATCACAATCCGTTCAGCCAATTAGTCGTGAAGAGATAACAGACAGAGTTACTTTCTCATTTCAGTTTCTATTTTCAAAACAACACGCATATTAAATACTTGTTCCAAATCCCCGACACGACATTGCGAGCATCCGACTAAAAATCGCAAGTTTTACCGCCACCCTTATCAAAGGTTTACTGGATTTACTGAATGACGAATGTGTCCCTTCAGAATCGCGATCGTGACGAACCCATATCTATTTCCGTTAACGGAAAAACTTTTCTCTTAGATTGCTTTTTCCGGAAAATTATTTTTGCTCGGATCGGAAAACTTGGATCACAAGTTAGTTAGGTAGTTTCATTTGATAGGTTAACATTAAATCTTTCAATGTCAGTTTGGCTGATTTTACCTGTTAGTCGAGGAAGTGGATTGTGACAATCTTTGGTGAAAAGTTTTGGCTTGATATTACGGAAACGGAAAGTTTTTTTTTTTTTTGTTTGGATGATTTTTTTTTATGTAACTAAAGCTTAATTTTATACTGAAATAAGATTCTGCTAGCGTTTTCGCCCGCGTGGTATGAGTGTATGTAGGAGGGTAGGTGTAGAGGTAAAAAACGATACTTTACACTAGTAAATTACGGTAAAAATCGTAAAATCGTACTTATAAGTTCTTCAAACATAAATGCAGTAATTAATGAATGTGTTTGTATGTATCTTACTCTTTAACTATGTAATAATAACCAACCATAGGTATGAGTATCTATCCAGTACTTATCCCAATTTTTTCCAAATCCATTCAGCTGTTTCACAATTGAAAACAAATTAACTGGGCTTTTGGATGTCAAAGACAAATAATAATAAAAAATTCTATTATAATAATAAATAATACAGAGATGAATAAAATCATAATTGATATTTATTTCAGCCAAAAATACATAGATTGGCAAAAACACACAAACACAAATAAAAACATTCTAATGACATACATTACAATTCTACCTATATAATCGACTAGCTTTTGCCCGCGGCTTCGCTCCCGTCAACTGGCCAACTACCCAACTCTACCCTGCCCTACCCTACCCTACTCTACCCCACTCTACCCCACTCTACCCTACTCTACCCTACCTAGTTACCTACCCTACGCTACGTACCTACCACAAACACAAATAAAAACATTCTAATGACATTCATTACAATTCTACCTATATAATCGACATCACATTAAATAAGTAAATATTTAAATCATAAGAATTGAAAATTACCGATTTTAATTAAATTAAAAATCAAACCGGACTAAATTAAATAAAAAACTAATTCAATTACATTATCAATTGAAATTAAATTAAATAAAAAATAAATTCAATATTGAAATATGTATCTACATTATTAATTATATTATTATTAATTATAATAAGTTTTAAATGCTATTCTAAATTTATACACCCATCATACACAGCCTGTATAATAGCATTAAGCTAGAACTACATTAGACCGACGCACACGTGTAACACGCCTACCCCCTAGCCAAGTTACGACCGTTTCGTTTCGATTCTCTTGCGTCGAATGCCTCGAGTAGGCCATGCCTCCTTTGTTCTGGCGTCATCTCAACGCTCCGTCACGTGGTCAAAACAAAGGAATCGGAGGCGTGGCCTACTCGAGGCGTTCGATACAAGAGAATCGAAACGAAACGGTCGTAACTTGGCTAGAGGGGCTGATTTGTACGTAGAACGACGTCGCGTGGCGTGGATCTAGTGTAGCTCTACAAGTCTAGTTTCCATATAAAATATATGGGGACCGACGCGCCCAGATCGTGTGTGGCACACGTGTGCGCAGTGAAGTTCTAGCATGATTCGTGTTCCTAATCACTACAAAGTAAATAAAATTAACCATTGACCTATCTATCCACATACATAATGAATGTGTTACCAAATTTTCCGTAACTGCATCCCAAACTACATTTATAAACTGGCAGCGTTGTAATCCGACAACTATTTCATTTTGAGTGAAACTACACAGTTCATATTACACGTCATTTTAATGAAATTCCTGGTATCAGCTTATTGTTACTACCTGCATAATTATGAAGGTGCTACAAGTGAAACACGAAACGTGAAGGGCTAAAGCTCTCGCAGACTGGCGAGAAGGGACAATGCGACAACGCGGTTTCATAAAAATTGTTTTTTTTTCCACAACTATCACACAACGCCATCTAGTCCCAAACTAAGCAGAGCTTGTGCTATGAGTACTAGACAACTGATAAACATACCTAAGTAAATGGTTCTATATGGTTTATAAATACATACATATTATTCCGACGTACACTCTCCTAAAGGTGAAAGAAAAGCGACAGGCTAGCCACTCCTCGGCGTCGATGCTCAGGAGTTTCAACTCGTCGAGTGCATCATTTCCGATGATTTTCTTAACTCTTTTCTCAAGCGACTCAAGTGTATTAAGCTGGTATTTCGCAAATCTATTCCAAAGATGAGAGCAGTACTTCATACACGATTGAACTTCCGTAGGGACCTAGCAGGACCGAAGCCTACTGGGACCATGGGATGACTTCCGAAAGGGAAACCCGGGGGTCTTGGAACGCAAGGCCAAATAATGAACATAGAGTTGTTTGAGTCAGTAAAAGTCTGAAAGGCCCGCTCGCTTCAACCTAGAGTGGGAGAAGTAATTGGAAGATACACGATTGAACTTGATGATTCTATTTTAATTTCGCGAGATATAGATATTATAGACAAACGGTATTTGTAATAATCCTGTGACAGATAATACAAGCAGTATCCTCTTGGTTGTCACATTGTCGCATTGCATCTGGCTGCAGGAACTTATTTTGCGTTTTATTATTGCATCGGTTGCAATGGGATCCCACTCGCGTTACACGACACGCGCTTATCTAGCATATAAGCAGGTTTATGTACAAGTGTTTCGTGTAGGAACTATTTACTTGAAATTCCGCATACGATATCTGCTGATACTACGTGGGGCATACTGAAAGTCTCTGGATCTGGCCACTTACAATAAAAGAATGAAAAACAATTACAAAATTCGAAAAGGGAACTCTTTGCGAGCATGTTACTTTTTAATTTGCGAGACTGTCATTTGATTTGCATTTTTTTTTATTTGTTTGCAATTTTGGCGTCCTTTCGAAGATTGTGTGTCTACCAAAGACCAGGGAGGACTTCTTTAGGGACCCCTAAAGAAGACCAGTCCAATTGTTTTGTATAGTGGTTTCAGCGAATGCAAAAATGCATTAATTGCGACTTTGAAAAACAATAAATGTATCGTAAGTCTTATACCTATCTAGTCTTATTTATCAGAATCCAGCGCCCGCGTGAAAGTCGGTTTCTCCTTACAAACTTTGGACCCCCGTTTCATCTTCTTAGGGGGTGAATTTCGGAAAATCCGTTCTTAGCGGATGTCTACACCTTTTATGGAACCTACCTGCCAAATTTTTAGTTTTTAGGTGTTATAGTTTCTGAGATTTCGTGATTAATCAGTGAGTGGTATTTCGCTTTTTTAAATATAGATTTGTTTTGGTTTGTAATGGTCCATTGTAATCAGGTAAATTGACTGTTTATCGCCTTGGACTGGGCGAGATTTGCAAAATAATTGTGTTGAAAGAGGAGGACTTTGGCTAGCTCTATTTTAGTTAGTATGCTTCTCCTAAAATAGAGCTGGGAAGGGTGGTACAGAACTTATGTCATCAAATGAGAAGTCAGATATGTTAGATTGCCCGGGTGTCACCACTGTGTGGACCGCCCGGAGGACACGGTGGAGCACACGGTAGAGGTGTGTCCCACTTGGACAGAGCACCGCCGTGTCCTCGTGGGTGAGATCGGTGGCAGTGACCTCTTGCGCCGGGCCTTGGTACAGGCCATGGTCCGAAGTGAGGTTGAGTGGCAGGCGGTCGCCTCCTTCTGCGAAGCAGTAATGTTAACAAAGGAGGAGGCCGCACGTGCACGCGCGAGGGAGCAGCCGTAGCGCCCCAGCTGGCTCCCGATCCCGATTTCCGGCCACCGTAGGCGCGGGCTTGCGGACGGCGAGCAATGGGTAACTCGCCGTCAGACCGTCCGGTAACCGTCCGGACCGAGCCCAAGTCGTCGGTGGCGCGTACTGTTCCACGCGCGCCTCAGTGAGATGTCAGCAAACCGTAGGGGCCCAGCAGGGTCGAAGCCTACTGGGGCCATGAGTTAAGTGAAAATTAACCCCGGGGCCTAGAACGCAAGGCAAAGAAGGAACAAACGAGTGGGTTTTACTCAGTAAAAGTCTGACACGCCCTCCCGCCCCGTCCAAGGGCGTAAGATGTCATTAGATGATTTCCCAACTAAAAGAAAAATCACTGACAGCGATATCTAGCAGATCACCTTAGGATGGACTGTAAGAACTAAAGTGCGACTTGTTGAAGCTTTAGTGTTATAGAACTCGAACTAATTTGGGCTGGTACAGTGACGACAGTCGGAATAAGGGAGTGACCGAGTGGCGATCTTTTAATATATAAATGTTTTAATATTTACCTTTAACTGAACATAAACAGGGCTCCAAGTAGCAGCACTAGCAGTTCCTTCGTCCCTGAAACAAAACAGAGTAATATGAGTAATCAATTATTATTCAGTGACATTATAAATAGAGAGCTTCCGAAAGAGTGGGTCTTAAAATGAACATGGACAAAACCAAAGTCATGGTAAATAACCATGTAGCACCCACTCCGATCAAGATCGGAGACTCTGCACTCGAAGTTGTAGACGATTACGTCTACCTTGGACAGACAGTCCAGTTGGGTAGATCTAATTTCGAGAAAGAGGTCAACCGTCGAATCCAACTCGGCTGGGCAGCGTTCGGGAAGCTGCGCGGTATCTTCTCATCCAATATACCACAGTGTCTCAAGACGAAAGTCTATGACCAGTGCGTGTTGCCAGTGATGACATATGGTTCCGAAACGTGGACGCTCACAATGGGCCTCATCAGAAGGCTCAAAGTCACCCAAAGGGCAATGGAAAGGGCTATGCTCGGAGTTTCCTTGCGTGATCGAATCAGAAATGAAGATATCCGCAGGAGAACCAAGGTTGCCGACATAGCGCGAAGAATCGCCAAACTAAAGTGGCAATGGGCAGGGCACATTGCTCGCAGAATGGATGGCCGTTGGGGCCGAAAGGTTCTGGAGTGGCGACCGCGTACCGGAAGACGCAGTGTCGGAAGGCCCCCTATAAGGTGGACCGATGACCTGGTGAAGGTTGCGGGAATCCGATGGATGCGAGACGCACAGGATCGTTCGTTGTGGCGACGTTTGGGGGAGGCCTATGTCCAGCAGTGGACGTCTATCGGCTGAAATGATGATGATGATTATAAATAGAGACAAGAAGAAATTTGTCACTGCAGCACTAAGTTCGATAACACCCTCGCCTACGGTTCGGGCAAATTCCGCCTCGGTTGGAATTAAAAACTTTCTCCACTTGTATTGCATTCGCTACTGACAGGACCGCGAGAAACGCTTAGGAGTCTCGTCGATGCGTATGTTTGTGTGAGTGTGCTGTTTCGAATATTTGAGGTAGTTTCCGTACTGTTCCATATAAATTTATCAAAAGTAATTTTCCTATTAATAAAAAAATGTAAAACGTTACCACGCACTAGGAATGACTTCTGTATCATGGGTGCATTCACAAACATGTAAAGTCACATATCAAATATTAACTGCGCCAAGCGCGCTATCAATTTTGAGTGCGACATCATTATTACTTCTGCCCAATACCATCCACTGTCCAATCCAGTAACAGACTATAACCTCATCTCCGTCCTCTTCATCATCATTGAAGCCAAAAGACAATGGTCTCTCCTCCAAATATATAATATCGTCAGTCAACCTCGCTTTTGGGCGGTCAATAGCTTTAAGAAAAACAGTACAGTTTATCAATTGACAGACACCAACTGGAGATAAACAACTATTTATTTGACAAGACTTATGTTTATCGAGTTTGTTGACATCTCTCTGGGGGGTGGTATCGTTTCTTGAAATCGGTAGGTAACTCCCACAGATCATACAATCGACGCTTCGGTCGTGATTGGAGACGCCAGTACTTAACTTGTATATTATCAATGGATGACCATTCATCATGAACAGGGATTTCTTCAAACCTCAAAAAATACTTGAAGCTGTTAGTCCAGACAGTCGTTGGTAGGTCTTTAACCGTTATAGATTAGTCAGAAGATAGAAAATCTGTCACCAAGTCTGGCTAATGCCACACACGATCCAGTTTACCGTCAAGTTTGCAGTGCGGTTGAAAATGATCCAGGTAACTGTCAAGTTTGCAGCACACTTGAAACTCATGATCCAGTTTACCGTCAAGTTTGCAACGCGCTTGTAACTCATGATCCTGCTTACCTTCAAGTTTGCAGCGCGCTTGAAACATACGATCCAGTTATCGTCAAGTTTGCAGTACGATTGAAGTGCGTCCAGTAAACGTGACGGTGTGTGGCTGTCAGTATGTATGACAAGTCTATTGTGTCTATGAGCAAAGTATGCATGACATTAGTCGGCTGCAAACTTGACGGTAAATTGGATTGTGTGTGGCTGGCATAAGAGGTAACGCGTTACCCAGTTACTGGAATGTGGAAGTTAGATAGGCACTGGCACCGTGTAATTTATGTATTGTTATTCAGCTGCATCTGGTTATACTAAAATCTGACTCCAACATGTTGGCCAGGCTATGCTGATTGATTTTATTCGCTGATGAATGGAAGGAGATATCGAACGTCTGGTGATTTACGCTAAGACTGAATGAGAGGCTTAATTATAGTTTTGTGTTATTATATCTTTATTGTGCTATAGGTACATGTGGATGGGTGGAGAGGGAGAGGGAGGCCAAAGAAAAGATGGATGGATTGTGTGAACAGTGATATGAAAGAAAAAGAAGTTAGTGATAGCATGACGGTTGACAGGGTAGAATGGAAGAAAAAAACGTGTTGCGCCGACCCCAAATAAGACGGGACAAGGGCAGGAAGATGATGAATGTGCTTTACATAACTTTTAACTAATACCTATAATCAGTGTAATTGGCATTTTGTGGTTCTGAAATATATTTTTTTACAAAACAAAATAAATAAATACATTCGTGCCTCATCAGGTTTGGGCATATCCAGTCAAAATTGTCAGTGGCCGTCAGATTTGATGAGTAAACGGTGACAGTTAGCGCTTTTAAAATTTAATAAAGTTTTGACAGTGCCGCTTCTAGCAGAGAGCCGAGACGTCTCGTGAGCTCTGTGATAACTTTCGCTCCGAAAATCTTGAGACGAGGTTGTTGAACCTTTTCAGTTGCCTCTGATAGGATTTTCTCGATTTATTTACTTAATTTTGAAGATAACATTTCTATGAAATGAAATTATTTGATGTTGCTTCGTCGTTTATATCGCGTACATCGAAGGACTGGAACAATTTGCCTGCTGCGGTCTTCCCGTCCAACTATAATTTAGGTCTTTAAGTCAAGAGTGAATAGGCTACTTCTAGGCAAGCGTGCTCCATCGTCGACCACATCATCGTTTACCATCAGGTGAGATGGTGGTCAAACGCGAGCCTATCAATAATAAAAAAAAAGGTGTCTTCAAAGCTAGATTGAATAGGCTCTTAATAAATAGTAGTAGTGCGCCTCACCATCAATGATTGCATCTCTGCTTACCATCAGGTGGGATCGCAGTCAAGCACTGGTTTATATGAATTTAAATAAAAATGTTAACATTTTTGTTAGTGATATTATTAGATTTACTTGGCTAAGAATTGGATTTAACGATGGTATATTGTGTTGACGTCGCTCGGGATGGCACTATCTACAGCGAGTTGAGAATTATTACTGGTCATTTAGATGAGGCTTTGCTTTACGAGTTCTAGGTCGTGGATTATAACCCAGACTAACGCTTCATAGCATAGCATAGCACAGTCGGCCTTATAATGTTCCCACTGTTGGGATTCAGGCCTCCTTTCTAGAAGAGGGAATAGGTCATAATCCATCACGCGGGCGTAGTGCGGGTGTGTGATGTCACATGTTTTCGAATTTTTGATTCTAGGACATGCCGGTTTCCTCACGATGTTTTCCTTCACCGTTTTGAGAGCAATGGTGATGAAATAATTACACAAAGTACCTGCCTGCGTAGTGCCTTGCTGGGTTTGGACCCGCGACCTACAACTCGTAAGTCGGGGCCATTACCACTCGGCCACCACTGCTGACAAACGCTTCACTTTGTGTAATTTATTTCATCACCACTACTGTCAAAATTATAAAAAAAGTTGTCGTGAGGAAACCGTCAAATCCTAGGACTAAAAATTCAGAGACATTAGAGCAGTAGTAACGGTCCTGACTTACGAGTTCAAACCCAGACAGACGCTTCAATTTGTGTAATTTATTTCATTACCAATATTTTCAAAACGGTGAAGAAAAACATCGTGAGGAAACCGACAAATCCTAGAACAAAAATTCATGGATATGTGCCATCCACCATCTCGCACCGGGCCCGTGTGGTGGATTACAGCCCATTCCCTCTACTAGAAAGGAGGCCTGAGTCCCAGCATTGGGAACATTATAAGGTTTATTATGCTTACTATTATATGCTAGATGAATGGCATGTGTGCTATATCCAGATGTGGACTTATTTAGGCTGATGATGATGCAGAATAGGCTTCATGAAGTATCTACTGCGACTAAAAAGGGCATGGACTTTTTTTTTTGTACGTGTGAAAATCATCCAATGACATCCCCCGCTCTGGACGGAGCGAGAGGGCGTGTCAGACTTTTACTGACTAAAAACCCATTCCTGCTCATTCGTTGCCTTTCATACCAGGGCCGAGACTTCCTTTCAGAAGCAGACCCTTGGCCCCAGTAGGCTTCGACCCAGTTGGGCCCCTACGGTTTGCTGACATCTCCTTGAGGCGCGCGTGGAAGGCATGGACGTAATACACCAGCAACATCAACAACCATTTCAGCCAAAAGACATCCACTGTTGGACACATCAGTCCATCTAGTGGGGTGCGTTCCAACGTTTGTGTCTTCCAGTTCGTGGTCGTTACTCCAGCCCCCCTAGCCAAGTTACGATCGTTTCGTTTGCGTCGAACGCCTCGAGTAGGCCACGCCTCCAATTCCTTTTTTCTGACCACGTGACTGAGCGTTGAGATGACGTCAGAATAAAGGAATCGGAGGCGTGGCCTACTCGAGGCGTTCGACGCAAACGAAACGATCGTAATTTGGCTAGGGGGACAGAGCCCTTCGGCTCCATCGACCATCTATCTGTTCTACAACCAACTGCCTGCCCACTAATTTGGAGAGTCTTCACGCAATAATCGTACGATAAAGAAATAAAAGAAAGATCTAGAAGAATCTAAAGCTCTCTATCCTGAGCTGATTAAAGGAATGGCGTAATCTTCTAGATTTGCAAAAATAAATCTCTTTAATAACATACATAGGAAAGATTACTTTTATCCTTAATGACACTCAATTGCTAATAATTTATTCCTAATTACTTAATTACTGCCAGGAAACGCAATTAACGTTCAAATTAAGGAAAATAGGTGCCCAATTAATGAAAGTTAAAAAATTATCACGAAATCTGTGTCATAATAAATTGATCCTTGTGGTTCTATTGGATACTACCAACCTATTGAGGTCAAGAGGTGTTTGGAAAATAGGTTACTTATACATATGTAACAGGACATGTTAGGGGTTAAAGTATGAAATTGGCGTTTTTTAAAACAGATCGCTTTGAAGTGTTATATCTTTTTGACTTGGAGTTGTAAGTTCAAATAAACTTCCAACTTCTTTTTCTTCTTCTTTTTAACTTTAATCTGTGTTTCCTGATGGCTACAACCCGGGAATCTTTAAGTCGAGAGTGAATAGGTTACTTCTAGGTAAGCGCGCTCCATCGTCGACCGCATCGTCGCTTTCCATCAGGTGAGTTAGCGGTCAAGCGCGAACCTATCAAGAATAAAAAAAAAAACTTTATATTAAAGGCACGTTATTATTTTTCAAAATTAGGTATTTATTGGTTTCTTTGTGTTTTGTATTTTCTATAATATCGCAGTACGTGTACGTATTTTGCCACATAAACCGAAGTATCTTTTTTTCTCGTTAACTTACAAGTTTAATTTTTTTACAGCTTCAAGAGTCCGCAGATCTGAGTATATGGTTCTAATTTCAACTCGATACCTCCACGCGTTCAAAAGATAAAGGGTTTTTTTTTTTTTTTTTTTTTTTTTTTTTATTATTGATAGGCTCGCGTTTGACCACCATCTCACCTGATGGTAAGCGATGATGTGGCCGAGGGTCTTGATAGACAGACAAATGGACAACAAAGTGATCATAATATAAGGGTTCCGTTTTTTCCAAATTGAGGTACGGAACAATAAAAAATTTCAACATCTCTATTGATGAAACTTCAGCTCCTTTGCAGGGCTAAATAGAGGATTAGACCATCGTAAGCGAACCCAGTCGTGTTCAGCAACTATCACTAACTTAAATGGTCTCTGCCACAACGCAGTAAATTCATACAGACAATTTACGAGTTGAGTAGGTACAAGTAATCGACACCAGTCAAGCACCCAATTTTACGGTTGACGAGAGTTTTTTTCAATAAACAGAGCCTTTAGAGACTGTGGGGGACTGATAGGGACCTCTCGGCTTCTTGTTTTTTATTAATTTTGCTTTTTTTTACGCACGCAAATATATATATATTTTTTCTTTCTTTATTTGTTAGGATAGGACCTTGGCAATGGAAAATTGTATGGAATTTACATAGCACTAGCTGGAGCCCACGACTTTGTCCGTCCTACAACAGCACAATACCATTTTGTCAAAATTTCTAGAAGCTTAAAAAAGTCCTTTTAAAATCAGCTAACTAATGAGAAACAAACAGACAGACAGGCCGACGACGGAACGAACCGAGAATTATCAAAGTTATGTAATAGTTATACATTTCAATGCGGAAATGAAGCGTTATTTAATTACAATAAATTATTATTGTAATTAAATAACTCTTAATTTCCGTAACAAGTGTGTCACAAATCGACGAGATGTCACAAGTCTGTCTCCATCTCAAAGTTTACCGACATATTTCACGTTGCTAAGCGCCAATTTGTCGCCCACGCAACTTGAAACACTTAATTAAAGACAACTGGTAAATTATAGGGTTACAGCAATGGGTTAACGTTAACTTTAACCACACACCGTGTGTTTAAACTTGCGAAAACTGACATAGTTTGGCGTGAGGAAGTTATTCTAATATAATTGTTATTTTGTGAGAAATATGCCCAGCCCACTGCCACTTAAGTTTGGCGATTCTTCGGGATATGTCGATAACCTTTACCTAGGTTTTTTTGGTGTTAAATCATATAATGACATCTCGCGCCCTAGGGTGGGGCGGGAGGGCGTGTCAGACTTTTACTGAGTCATAAGTCATAAGTCATTTAATTTCATAATAATGGAACATAGTGTTGAAAATAATGTAAAAAAAACAATTGCAGTGATGGTAAGAAGAAAAACCCACTCCTGTTCCTGTTTTGCCTTCGTACCCATGGCCCCAGTAGGCTTCGTTTTGCTGACATCTCCTTGAGAACCTTTACCTAGATAGGTTAACCTTTATTCTTTTGCTGGTGGTTGGCTGGGCACATTGCTTGCAGAACAGATGGTCGATGGGGCCGCAAGGTCTGGAGTGGTGACGGCGTACCGGAAGACGCAGTGTTGGAGGGTCTCCTACAAGGTGCACCATGTGGTCATCGGTTGGTCGGCCAGGTGGTGAGACTGGTTAACGACAGAAGTGATAACAATTCATCATTTCAGTCGCAAGACGTCCACTGCTTGACGTAAGATTCGACAAAGTCTCGCCACAGCGACCGGCCCTGTGCGTCTCGTTTCCATCGGGTTCCTCCGACCTTCACCAGGTCATCGGTCCACCAGATGGAAGCCCTACCAACGCTGCGTCTTCCAGTACGCGGTCGTCACTCCAGTGTAGTACTGTCTTATAAAATTGAGTAAGTAATACTATAAAATAGACACGTTGATTTAGTTTGGAGGTATTTTAATTTATATACATACCTACATTTTAATTAAATGCAATTCTCACTAGAAATGGACTTCGGAGATTTCGCTAAAATATGCGAAAAACACCTTTAAGTTCAAAGCGATAAAAAGCTATTTTCTTATGGTATTAGCATTACACAGTCGATATTGAAAGAAATTAATATGTAATACAATTTTTTTTCGAGAAATAATTTAGATGCAGCACTTCAATAAAAACTTTCTCAAAGAGCTCTAACCACTACCCACTACTTATAAAACCAATCACAAGACCAATTAGTTTTAAAATTCTATTCATATCTACCCACTTCCTATCAAAAGCAAGCTTTTATCGAAATACCTTCAAAACGTCAAAAATAAATTCTATTTCAACATTCTATGCGTTTCTGTGAATTCATTCCATGCTCTTGAACGACTTTGAAAGCTGGGAGAGGGTAGATGGAAAATGTTCTCGTATTGAAACACGTCCTCGTTAATAGGGGGGTGGGGGGAAGGGTAGTTATAGTTGCTGCAGTATGGAGTATAATAATTGTTTCGATGGTTAAATGCTGTTTCTTGTGTTAGTATATAATGGTTGGAATTTGTTTGAAAATAATAACTATCTCAAATTGACATTTAAGACCACCGCTAGAGCAAGTTTACGAAATGGTATTTCACCGGCCGTCAGGTAAGGATTAATTAAGCCTTATTCAATGGCGCGTTGTATTCCATGCGCACCTCAATGAGACGTCGGCAAAATAGCCAGTGGCACTCATGGCCTAGGGCAACTGTAGGAATGAAGTCATCAAATAGCTCCCACTTCAAAAAAATAGGCATATAATTAGTTTCAGAATCTTTCAGAGAAGTACCAAATGGCGTGATCATCGATAAATAAGCTTATGTAGGTTTAACTTCCAGTTCTAAATCGAACAAATCAGATACGACACCTCAAAGGCAGTGGGCAGGGTACATTGCTCGCAGAACAGAATATGGTCGATGGGGGCGAAAGGTTCTGGAGAGGCGACCACGTAGGCGACGCAGCGTTGGAAGGCCTCCTACATGGTGGATCGGGTACCTGGTGTGGTTTATCTGATGGAAGCGAGATGCACAGGACCGGTCCTTGTGGCGACGCTTTGGGGAGACCTTTATCCAGCAGTAGATGTCTTTCGGCTGAAACCATAATATTTTTAAAATCTTCCTACATGTTTTTGCAGATATATCCATAATCTTTATTCTCAACATCCTGTCAGCTAAGGTCTGCTAAGAACCTGACAGGCTAAACATTTCAATGTTACACAGAGCGCTACAAAGTGGACTTCTCAAGATGAGATAATGATGAAACTTGTAGTGTGGGAAATAACACCACTCTAATTTTCTTTTCGTTCACTTTTGCTTCAACAATGTAAGTACTTTACAACCTTAGATCGCTGCTACACATGAGACCCAGTCCCCCTAGCTAAGCCGAAATTCATGGCGAGGCGAAACGTTACCAGTAAATACTGTCTTCAAAATCATCATAAGCATTGTATCTTTTAAATTTCGAAGGTCATGGGCCAATAAGTAATGATAGGGAAAGTAGCAGAGAACTACTTGTTGTCGGTAGCTATTCTTCTATTGTCATCAGTGTGTGGGTGCTATCTCCGTCGGCGGAACTTCGAGCGTTGAACCCGAAGCAATTTAGAGAAAGTGTTCGGCTGACTTCGGCTGTGTCCGCCATTGTATTGCCATTTCGTTGCGTAAACGCACGCAACAATGCGTCCCCATGACAATAAGATGTATCAATTTGTTGCCGATTCGGTCTATAGTGGTTATTTTTATGAAAGTTTTACTATTATGATGACTGTATTATGTTTTATTGTAAATGGCTGTGAGTAGGTACTAGGCCTGTTCCAGTTGTCAGAATTTCAAATTATAAGTTCTATCATAGCGATTGAAGTTGTAATTTGAAATTCTGGCATCAATGAATGAATGTAGAAAGTAATAACAGTAAAAGAAGATATTGCGAGCACTTAAGAACACTTTAAGATAAAAAAATAACTGACTGTGTTCATTTTTTAAACGTTAACTCACGATCGGAATTACTCCAGTATCGTGGGTGCGTTCATAGATGTTAAAACTCACTTACACAAGACACCCTCACCAGGAACAACTCTTCGGAATCAAACTTGCAGCGGCTAATTGCTCAAACACTGCGCCAACGAAGAAGTAAATTGATGTAAGGGTGATGATCGCTATTCTGTAATACATGCTCTTTAAAATGTCAATTTGAAAGAAGAACGTAGGATCGAAAGCGATAGAAATTTTTCCTTTTCTACTGTGGTCGCTAAGCTTTCAAAGCTCCATCGAAGGTATACCGACACGTGCTGGTGTCACAAATCCCGATCGAAAACGTTCGGCAGCCGGAGCAAAAACAGTGTTGCATATTTATAAACTTTTACCTAGGTAAAGTTGCACTCATGGAGGTTGTACGACGAGAGAGTCGCATAATAGTTTTTTTTTTAATTTTTTCTACCCCATCTACGTACTTCTTTCGTTTTGTATTGTTATTATGAAAATTTATACGTAACGCCAGCAGGCCAGATCATCTTGCTAACTCTGTATAATTATTGGGTCACCAAGATACAGGCTTTGCCTAGTTTGGGACCCATTGCTAAACTGTTAACGACAAAAAAAAAATGCCAAATAAATAGTTACTGGAACGCAGAATGAATGTGGCAAATTGTCAAGCGCGTACAGGTACATAAGTCGCTGTAATCAGGCTGTTGACTTAATTCTACAATCACATCAGTTTACGACTGCTTTAGGGTGATTCCGTCATTTCGTGCAAATTGCGACGATCCGCGGAATCAAAAAAAAATGTTAGATTTAACACATATATTTTTTTTTATTCGGGCTAAAATCGTCGTCACATTCATAAAAAGTGGAAGGCACTTTTTTATATTATTTACTAATTGAGATATGGCTAGCTGAAAATCAACAACAGGATGGTGATGAAAACTGTATGGATTGTAATGAACTAGGGTGAGATGGTAATGAATAACTCGGGAAGGTAATAAAAGGGCTAGGATAAGAATGAACCGAACTCCTGAAGGCGGGTGGAAAACCCGTCCTAAAGGCCCTTCAGAGGTTGTTCGATTCCGTCATACTTGAGGGAAAGACGCCACAGGCATGGAGCAGAGGTGTGGTGGTACTTTTCTTTAAGAAGGGCGACAATGCCCTGCTTAAGAATTTCAGGCCCATCTCACTTCTGAGTCATGTCTACAAGCTGTTTTCCAGAGTCATCACGAACCGTCTCGCGCGCAGGTTTGACGACTTCCAGCCTCCCGAATAAGCCGGATTTCGAAAAGGTTTCAGCACCGTAGACCACATACATACGCTCCCGCAGGTTATACAGAAGACCGAGGAGTATAACCTGCCTCTATGCTTAGCGTTCGTGGACTACGAGAAAGCTTTTGATTCGATCGAGAATTGGGCTGTACTGCAATCTCTCCAACGGTGCCAAATTGACTATCGGTACATCGAGGTGCTGAAGTGTTTGTACGAGAACGCCACAATGTCAGTCCGACTTCAGGACCGGACCTCGAAACCTATCCTTCTGCAGCGGGGTGTGAGGCAGGGAGACGTCATATCTCCGAAACTGTTTACGGCTGCAATGGAGGATGTCTTCAAGGTTCTGGACTGGAGTGGACTAGGCATTAATGTTAATGGCGAGTACATCACTCACCTTCGGTTTGCCGACGATATAGTAGTCATGGCTGAGACTACGGAGGAGCTCAGTACAATGCTCGATGACCTTAGTAGAGCTTCCGAAAGAGTGGGTCTTAAAATGAACATGGACTAAACCAAAGTCATGGTAAATAACCATGTAGCACCCACTCCGATCAAGATCGGAAACTCTGCACTCGAAGTTGGAGACGATTACGTTTACCTGGGACAGACAATCCAGTTGGGTAGGTCTAACTTTGAGAAAGAGGTCAATCGTCGAATCCGACTCGGCTGGGCAGCGTTCGGGAAGCTGCGCGGTATCTTCTCGTCCAACGTACCAGTGTCTCAAGACGAAAGTCTATGACCAGTGCGTGTTGCCAGTGATGACATATGGCACTGAAACATGGTCGCTTACAATGGGCCTCATCAGAAGGCTTACAGTCACCCAAAGGGCAATGAAAAGGTAAAGGTATAGGTATTTTGCAGATTTTGGGATATAGTTTCACTGAAAAGCAGTGGTTTTTTTACTGCTTCCGTCTTATCTGATCGAATTACTGTCAATACTTCATCTCCCTTTTTTTCTATAGTATCACAGACTTTTTGAGTTATATTACTTCTTTTACGTAATACATCTTTTTCTCTTTCTAATTTTTTAATCCTACCGTTCAATATCTTTACTGTCTTCATATATGATTATAACGTATACGTCTTAAAATATTATTAAACTTAGATAATTGTATAGACTTACTATGCTTGATTGTACTTGGTCCTGGTTCAGCTACCGTCAAAGGATCTGGTATTTGGGGTTCCGCATTAACACACAAATTTGACTCACTCTGGGGTGGTGAGTTTTCCACCAAAATTCTCTCTAATGTCTTTGCTTTTTCCATCTTTTTTAGATAGTTTTGAGAATTTTTCCGCCAACGCCTTCGTTGTTCCCTTTGTGCTCTAGGAGTCATGTTTTTAATGCTACAGATCTTATTCTTCTCTTTTCTTACTAAGTACCTGTTTCTTTCTTTTTTTTTCTGTAGGGAATACAATTCAGGATTGTTTTTTATTTGAACATATCATTTTCTTCCAAAATTGTTCATTACCTTCCCGCAAAAAAATGGATGGAACGGATGGTAATGCAGAGGAGATGAATGAAAAATTTTACAATTTATATTGATAACTTTGTTGTAGAATACATTTAAAATTTGATTATAAAACAGGACCAATATGGCTTTAAGAGAGAGACGTATTACGTATTTATAATAATTTACTTATTACGGTACCTTGTGAAATCGAAGGAAGGTGATGAGCTGATTTATGGACGAAACACTGGTTACAATTCGAAGATCGTAAATAATTTTATCCACAATACGCGCACGTCCACTCGTCTTTGTTACCAGGGTCAACTTACCAGTATAAAACCGTTTTGATGGGAATCGTATCGGAGACCGTCTCGTATTCTCTTAGATTAAGAAGTTTCTGTGTACGGATGGTAATGAAGTTTTTTTTGTGACAATTCAAAAAAGAAGCTTTTTACATACATAGACTGCAATAAATTGAAAATTAAAATACCTAAATGGTAGTTCAGATCTTTGGCTTTAATATTGCGCATTAATCAAAGTCATAATTACGAAATCAGAAAAATAAACATCGAAAGATCTACCAAAGCCACAAGTTGGAAACGGAGAGGAATGATTTTTCAGACAGTTTTACATTTTTTTTTAATATTTAATAAAAAAAATATGTAATATTAGCGATACTACTTTTGCGTTATTATGTCTTTATTCTCTAAGCAAAAATCAGTTCACTTATTCTAATAAATGCATGGGTAAATTCGTCTGGAATTGCTTTTTGCACAAAACCACGGAATTACCCTTTACCATTTGTCACATTGATTTCGTTACAGAAAATGGCCCTATTTTTGTATGTTGACTAAAACAATAAATAAATAAATAAATAAATAAAATAATCCTTACTTTTCTTTTTAGGTATGTCGAACCCTAAAAAGAAAAGTTACAAGTTTAAAAGGCTGACAGTGGCAAAGCAAAGTGGAATCTTCACATCAGAAACCTCTGTCCACTTCCTTGGGAGCACACAGGCGTGATGGTATGTTTACAACCGGACTTCAAAGAGCTATTACCCCAGTAATTTCTTATTACAACTTCCTATGTGTCGCAGGTACTCTCTATAATTTACCAACGAGTTCGCACGGTGATGTCGAGTATATCTATACACATATATACATCTACCATATATATAGGTATACATCTATCTGGCACTGATTGCTCTGAGAAATTGAAACGGAGATATGTTACTGTTTAAGTTTAAACTGCGGTAAATTCTAAGACTTACTAGTTAAATTTAAGGTTTACAGTTCCTTTGATATACCTATAGTAGTTTGCACTGTTTCATGATAATCGCAAACTGACTCTACTAAACCTCACTCAGTGTATTTATCTCAGAGACACGGTAAACGTTGAACAAAAGTCGTTTTAGGTAACACAAAAAAAAAAATTGATCACCTTCAATAATTGCATCACTGCTTACCATCAGGTGGGATCGCAGTCAAGCAATAGTTTGTATCAATTAAAAAAAAAGACTGAGTGAGTAGCTCAACCAAAGTAGGATCTTTAAATTTTATAAAAAAAAAGTAGTAGGTACTTTCTTCCCATCTTGATAAATTATAACCTATGTGCTAATCCATAATTTACCTGGTACCTGCCCCCCTAGCCAAGTCACAAACGATAAACGTAAACTCTCAGTAGTCTTTAATAGATTTTCAACTTTATGTAATTGGATATAAAGTTGAAAATCTATTGAAGATTACATAGTGTTTTCGTTCGTTCCGGTCGCTAACGCTCAGTAGTCTTTAATAGATTTTCAACTTTACGAGTATGCTCTTAGGTATAAAGTTGAAAATCTATTGGAGATTACTAAGCGTTCACGTTTATCGTTTGCAACTTGGCTAGGGGGGCTGGATAGCTATCCAGGTACCAAATCTCATCCAAATCCAAACATCTTTGACATCAACCACAAACGAATACCATGAATCCAGTACATGATTCTAGACCACCCAGTGGTGGAATTTTTTGTCGGTTTTTTCTTAATTAAAAAAAATAATCTTTAAGTTTTTTAATTTAAACTATATAAAATCGTTATTCGTTCGTTTTATTATGTTATGTGTTCATTGGGATAAACTTTTTCGTCCCTTCTTTCTTTCTTTTTCTTTCTTTCTTTCATTAATCATATTCATTTTCTTCTCGGAGCCCTGCTAAATCTTGGCACACCCTAGAATTTACCATAGTTTATGCTTTAACAGTAGCAGATATTTAGTTTCATTGAACATGAGCAGTAAATGCACCGTTGGAGCATTGAACCGACTCACGACAAGTAATTGATTGATGGATGGAAACCTCGCGGAAAATTTAACGATCCGTCAATTATGACAATCCCTTTCTTTTTCATATTTTTGTGGAAATGTAGAATTTGATTCAGGTAGCTTTGAGGCGTTTGTTGCGAATCATAGAATGAAATTTGTTTTCGAACTGACTTATCTACAGAAATAATAATAATAATATATTTTTTTAAACCACTTAAAAATACAAACATCAGCGTCGCCCTAAATATGCGAACATATTTTAAAAACAGCATTTATCCAAAGAAAGAAAGAAAATAAACGCATACCTCACAAAATCGTATACAATATATATACATAGACATGGAAAAATAACATTAAAATCTGTGTGAGGCCAAAAAGGCTCCTAACTTAACACCTAACCTATGAAAATCAACAATTTTCTGTACGAAGTCATAGACAAATCCTAGAAAAAAAAAATGTATTGAATCAATGCGTGTAAAGAAAAACATCGCGAGGCAACCGGCATGTCCTAAAACCAAAAATTCGAAGACATGTGACATATTCACCAACCCACAATGAGCCCGCTTAGTGGATAACGGCCTATTCGCTCTCCTGGAAAGGAGGCCTGAGTAACATTATAAGGTTGATTATTATCAACAGTTGAATAAAATTAGTATGGAACATATTGTTTTTGTGTATTTGCCTGTGACTTTCTTGAAGAAAGTTATGATTTTCTAAGAGCAGAGTAGTTTTAGAAATATGACCCAACCTTTTTGTGACATCCACCAATGCGCATTGAGCTCGCGCGTGGTGGATTGCGGTCCATTCCCTCTCCTAGAGAGGAGGCCTGAGCCCCAGCAGTGAGGACATTATAAAGCTGATTAAGCTAATGCTATGCTTATGCTATAAAACTCCACAATTTACGAATAATGATCACTACTTTTCTCTCAGTATTGTCTACCAATACACAGAGCTCGTATTTTTAATAAAATTTTTAGATAGGTACTTAATTCAATTCGAATTGCAATCTAAAACTATTAAACTTGTTAAAACTCAATGTCAACATTATTTTTATAAATTATTCCGATAAAATGACATCAAAATATCAAAAGAAAACAAACTTGTAAAAGCGTATTCATTTACCTCAAGTCTTGTGACATCAAGCTGTCAGTGCAACTTTCCCGCCAATTCAAAATGGCTGCCATATTGACGCAGCTAAAAGTTCACTGCGGTTCGAATTAAAAAGTTTTGAATTTGGAATGCGTTCAAACTTATAAGCTAATGGTACGTCCAATGATTGATAGGTGTATATTAATTTATTAAAACGGGAAGTTACCCGATGAATTTTGATTCACTTGAGAGTGTCGAAATATACGTTTTTTGCAATATAAACGGCCGTATCTTTTTTTTCGTTAACTTAGAAGTTTGATTTTTTCATTACTTCAAGGGACTGCAGACCTGAGTATATGGTTTTAATTTCAACTCGATATCTCCACGCGTTCCCGAGATAAAGGGTCTTGACAGACAGTCAGACAGACGGATGGACAACAAAGTGATCCTATAAGGGTTCCGTTTTTTCCTTTTGAAGTACGGAACACTATAAAGTAAAATAACTTATAAACAAACTTAAATCTTTTGGTACAATGGCGGTCTTATCGCTGACAGCGATAGTATCTACCAGACAATCTTAGAATGAATCTTAGCGTTTTTTTCTGTTCCTATACTTTCTGGGTAAAAGAAAGACCAATAAAAGTTGATTTCTAATTATTATTGACCGGCTCGCACTTGGCCACTCTCCCATCTAATTGTGAGCGATGATGTGGTCGACGGTGGAGCACGCTTGCCTAGAAGTAACCTATTCACTCTTGACTTAAAGACCCCTAGGTAATAATGTGTGTATAGTTTTTATTCCCAGTTTAAAGTTCTTAATATAAGACCACACATAAAACTTCAAAGGAATAGCAATAAAGAAAAGCATGTAAACCGCTATCATATTCCCTCAGAGATCAATATAAGAAAAATAAAAACCACAGACAAGAGACTTGGAACTTTCATAACATATTGTTTTCAAAGACAATGAGTAAATTGAAAGTGCTGTGGGTACTGCGGAGGGGCTAGACTGGTACAGTCGATGAGTCAAGTGCTTAAGTTTTTGTTGAAGTTAATCGCATTATCGGTCTTCATTTTTTTATTGTGGACTTTTTGCTTTGTTGTATATACTCATATATATTTAATCATGCCCGTGACAGAGCTCTCCAGGTTGCATAGGAACTGGTTTGAATAAACTGAAAAATTGTTAGTCTTTTGATCACATATTTACCGATCAATCATCGCTGTCGTAGGCAGATTTTGTTTTTTAGTTTTTGGAGAAGCCATATTTTAGATTATTTTTATTTTAGTGTACATAATTTTGAAGTAACTTAAGTGTTTTTTAAATATGTAAATAGTCTAGAAACTGTTAAATATTTAAAAAAAAAAGAGAAAAGAGGTAGTCTGTTGTATCAATTTTGTTGTGATGGTAATTTGGTAGTCTTACATTTTTCTACAGCAACTCCTACGTTTTTTTTTGGAAATTTATTGGAAATAATTTCTGTGAATTATTTTGCTTTACTTAGTTTATCAAGTAACTGAAAAAAACTTTCAGTGTAGGTAATAACTGGGTCTAAATTTTGTAACGTATTTCGTTTAACATTCCTACATACATAAAAAGCACCGGGTTAAACTGTTCATTAAACATTCAAATTGTAACACATCCGATACACATACTTTAGTAGAAATTTGTAATAGCCGAATTACCAACATAAAATAAGGCTAATGAACTATAATTTAGCATTTAGCACATAAATGTAACCAAAACAAATGTACATTAATGCCGAGAATTCCAAAATATGTTAGTAATCAATTAAATTAATTGAGCTTTTTGTTATTTTAGTTTCGATATTACAATATTTTTGTACACATGGTAATTGGTTTGCTTGCTAAAGCATAATCATCAGCCTTATAATGTTCCCACTGCTGGGACTCAGACCTCTTCTCTAGGAGAGGGAACGAGCCGTAACCGTGCAGTGCAGGTTGGTGAATGTCACATATCTTCGAAGTTTTGGTTCTAGGATAGGCTGGTTTCCTCAGAATATTTTCCTTCATGCTTAACTTTGTATGAATACAAAAAATAATTGTAGGAATTGTCTATGACTTTGTCACATCAATATTGGGATAATTGTCACTCCAAAAACTGGACCAAAGGACTGGACGTGACTATAGCAAATAATCGTCCAGATTATTTGCTATAATCGTCTAGATTATTTGTTATACTTAGTTATATTTCTTTCAAAAAAACTTTCTGTTTTCAACAATAGCCAAAAGACTTTTAGTTTTAAAAACTCAAAACCCATAAAGCAACTAAGAACAAAAGAACGTTCGAATAAAACCGTCCAAAGAAAAACGAAAAACAGGAACACATTTTCGAAAAACAGCTCTACAAATCAGCGCCGGGAGTTCATTAGTCTATTTTTATTCCCACGAACAAAAGTACAGTGAAGCACTTTTATGCTCACTAGTACCACCCTGTCATTGGTATGCAGTTGGTACGTAATTACTAGATATTGAAAAACCTGCCAGCTTTCAATTTAAAACGATTTCGTTATTTAAACAGTTGTGCTCGACTGTACTGTGCATTACTGTGATTAAAAGTGTGACTGTATAGCCAATTGCTACAATTTTAAAAGCTGATGTGATTGCTATTGATGAAGAGTATCGATCAAAATTGAAATGTTAAATGTAAATAAATATACAGGCTGCAATCGCCTTTTAAGTTTGTCTTTGGTGGTATTTTCAAGAAATATTCAACGCTACAAAATATATTTTTTATTTAACTTGAAAAAAATCGGAAAAACGAATTTCGTTCAAAAACAAAAAAAAAAAAAAAAAATCGATTTTTTTTATTTCACTCTAGTTTTGCCAGCGGCTTCGCCCGCGTACATTAAATATAGCCTATATCACTCAGGAATAAAGCAGCTTTCTATCGGTGAATAAATTTTAACAATCGGACCAGTACTTTCTGAGATTACCTCCTACACACACAAAAAAAAAAACCTTTACCTCTTTATTATACTAGTGTAGATAGGCATACATGGGCACTTATTAAACGTCAGAAGTTAGTACACGGTTCCAAATGGTCGTTTCCTATGGAGAAGAACCGTCAAGAACCTCCATGGTTACTCTATAAAAAAAAATGAACATTGCAAATTCAACCTCCTACTTGAAGTTCTAAAATAAAGAGATGAATTTAAATTCAGAACATTTAAAGCATTTAATTTAGCTTTTTGTAATTTATGGCGACGTGGGTTCCCAAATTGGTTTAATCCTGAGCTCAAAACCGCATCATACGCATAATTAAAACGAAAATGAATTTGTCAAAGGTATAATAAAAAGGTTCAGTTGATAAAATTACTCTGAGGTTTGTTAATAGTTCCCTGAGCTATGATTGGCAGGTTTCTATCGTGAGGGAGAGGACATCCTCATGCCTCAGCTGCCCCGGATGTCGAAAGTCGCAGGACGATTCCCGGCCAAAGAAATTTCAGCAAAACCATAAGGGCCCAGACCAAAAGGGTTTTGCAACTTTGCCCCTGGTGACTTTTCACATTCCATTTCCATTTCATTTTTTTTTCCATTTTTTTTTTTTTTTTTTTTAATTGATATAAACCAGCGCTTGACTGCGATCCCACCTGATGGTAAGCAGTGATGCAATCATTGATGGTGAGGCGCACTAGTTTATCAAGAGCCTATTCACTCTAGCCTTGAAGACACCTAAATTATAGTTGGACGGGAAGATCGCAGCAGGCAAATTGTTCCAGTCCTTCGATGTACGCGGTATAAACGACGAAGCGAAACGCTTAGTCCGGACCGTTGAAGTTTCAACAACGTAAGGGTGGATACTCGCCGTACGTCGGGTTGTCCGATGATAGAAAGGAGATGGCGGAATCAAGTCATGCAATTCCTGCGCAGACTCTCCAAAATGCAACCTGTAAAATACCGATAGGCTGGCTACCCTGCGCCTGTGCTCGAGGCTTTGTAGACTGGACTTAACCAAATCAGGATCCCCAATTAGCCTTTTCGCACGCCTTTCCATTGAGTCCAAAGCTGCTAGATGGCATTTTGCAGCACCAGCCCATATGTGACTGCAGTACTCCACACACGATCGAACCATCATATCCATTTCAACCATTCGTACCAATTTTTAGCTCTAGAAGAATTATGAAAACCTTACCCCTACTTTTTAGGCTACACTTCCTCAGAGAAATATTTGAAATGCTAATTGCTACTTCATTATAACTAAGTTTATTTAATCAATATAAGCGAAATACCACTCACTGATTATCACAAGAAAATCTCCGAAACTATAACACCTGCAAACTTAAAATTTGGCAGGTAGGTTCCTTATAGGGTGTAGACATCCGCTAAGAACGGATTACGAAACTCCACCCCTAAGGGGGTAAACGGGGGTTTGAAGTTTGTATGGAGAAACCTACTTTCGCGCGGGCGAAGCCTAGTATTGTATAAAAATGGACACAGGAATACTTGCCTATGTCTAGTAAAACTATACATAGGCACAATACTAGCTTCTTCTAGTGGCTTCGCCTGCGTGAAAGTAGGTTTCTATATACAAACTTTGGACCCCCGTTTCATCCCCCTCGGGGGTGAATTTTGGAAAAATCCACTCGTATTGCTCGCCTACGTCTTAAAACGAAACCTTGCGTAAAATTTCACAACCAGCCCCAGTCGTTTTGGCTATGCTTTGATATGTCAGTGAGTCGGTTTCTCCATATATGATAAGTAACTCGCCTACCTACTTTTTGACAATTGGAAGTGAAAATTTGTGTGTGAATACTAGCGTTCTCGGCAGAACGTTGTCCTGCTCGAAAGCTAGCATCTTGTCAGAATAAAAATTAGAAACCCCATTGCAGCACCACCTACCGGGTTGAACTGTATTTTCGAACCATCCAGACACCCACACAAATATACAAACAGAATTACATCCAAATCGGTCGAGTCGTTTAGGAGGAGTTGCGTGTAGACACACGTACGGAAGTATGGGTACCACAGGTTCAGTTCAAAACCATCATCAGGCACTAGTTGTCTGACATTCATGCTGAACTGGACCTATTTTGGTGCAGCCGTGAGGCACGCAACTACATTTTGCTTCTTTTTTTATCTTTTATTTTTGTTTCGTGTTTACCCTATATCGTGTTTGTGCTTTGTACCTACTGTACCAAATAAATTCTTTTTCTTTCTTTCTCTCTTTCTTTCTATAACAATTATAAGTTGCAAGCTTACGTATTGTCTTTTACACAGCTATATATTTTTTATCTCTGTATATTTCACGCAATTGCTCTAACTTTCAACTTACTTAACTTCATACATAATTCAAACTTAGACTGTAGTTATTTGTCATCTAGACTTTACTTAAGCCACTTGGATTAAGGGAGATGTACTTTGGTACAGTATCGATTTTCTGAAACAATTTTGGATTGACAAATTAATCTCTTTAAGACAATCTGGAGCTGAGATTCGTCTCATGTAAGGTTACATTGTTAAGGTACATTTTGATCATCATCATCATTTCAGCCGAAAGACGTTCACTGTTAGACATGCCTCTCCCAAGTGTCGCCACAATGAACGGTCCTGTGCGTCTCGCATCCATCGGATTCCCGCGACCCTCACTAGGTCATCGGTCTACCTTGTGGGAGGCCTTCCAACGCTGCGTCTTCCGGTACGTGGTCGCCATTCCAGAACCTTTCAGCCCCATCGACCATCTATTCTGCGAGCAATGTGCCCTGCCCACTGCCACTTAAGTTTGGCAAGTCTTTGGACTATGTCTGTAACCTTGGTTCTCCTGTGGATATCTTCATTTCTGATGTGATCACGCAAGGAAACTCCGAGCATAGCCCTTTCCATTGCCCTTTGAGTTACTCTAAGCCTTCTGATGAGGCCCATTGTAAGCGACCGCATTTCGGAGCCATATGTCATCACTGGCAACACGCACTGGTCATAGACATTCGTCTTTCGTGTACATTTTGATACAAGTGGACAAAGTTTGTCATTGCAACCGAGGCCGAATTCGCCCGAGCCGTAGGCCACGGTATTATAGAGCCGAACGCTGCAGTGAAATTTTTCAATACACTTACTTACCACTCAACTGGACTCAAAATATTATTTAAACGAGGCTTCATTTAACTGAGAACACCTTGGACTGCCTTTTTGAATTGGTTCTATTTAAAGCTAGTTATACGATCTACAAGCTACAAATTCAAAAACAAATAAAGTTAATTAAAACGTAAAGTCACTAATTACTACATTTCCAAATTTAAACCTGAAATAATTAAAGGAAAGTTATAATTGAAAGATAACAGAAATGTTCAAGAAATCTCCGTAGATTCTAATGATAAATTGATTCAATTATTAGTTGAATAAAGCTGGTTAAGTTATATCTCAATAAATCTATTCAATTTACTTCAAAACCCTTTGTTTATTTCAGGTGCAAGATTACGTTTCAGCTGTTCAAGAAAAACCTATCTTAAACTAAGGAAAAAGAGCTCAAAATCAAAAGAAAAAAGAGGATGCTTGAATAAAAATTATGTTAAAAGAAAGGAGGTAGGTAATGGCAACATTTCCATAGCTATTTGCGCGTTGAGGAAAAAAATGTGGCAGCTACTTATCTCGTCGCAAAAGATCGAGTTGATTCGGAAGAAAATTTTCTCGCTATTTTCGTATCACTTTGTTACATCCAGGGGCTTAACTTTTCGTAAATATTTTTGGTATTATGTAGACACGACCGATTTTGGTCTTGCTAATGCGGCTTGCCAATACTTTAGAAGAATGTAAGCAAAAGAGCGTTTTTTTTTTCGGGTGGGAAAATTATCTAACAACATCTCCCGCACTTGGGCGGAGCGGAAGATAGTGTCAGACTTTTACTGACTAAAAACCCACTCCTGTTCCTTCTCTGCCTTCGTCCCAGGGCCCCGGGTTTCACTTTCACACTACCCGTGGCCCCAGTAGGCTTCGACCCTGCTGGGCCCCTACAGCGTTGGAAGCTCAAGGTAGACTCTTGGCTTAGTGAGACCCGCAGGAATCCGAAGCTTCTCGCATCCATCAGATCAGTTCTGTAGCGTCACATAGTTAGAACATATACAACAGTCCGAAGTCAACTCTATAATTACGACTGCGGACCCAGGTTGACCGCTATAAAAACAATTTGGCCAAATAGGGCTTCCTTAACCCATCTCTAACACAGTGCCAGTGTGGAGCCGCTGCACAGGACATGCGTCATTTGCTATACTGTCCATCCTGCACAACCAACTGCAGTTTTCAGGATCTATACGAGGCCAATAACAGAGCCGTAGAGGTTGCCAAATACTGGTCAGAAAAAAAATTGTTAGAGAGTACATCGACACGAAAAGAAGAAGACGAACTCTATAGTTGCCCGGATAATTGTCCGATGATGTCCAGACACAACATTCGGATTGTACCACACTATTCGGATAAACGAAATCCCGACAAACACTATCCCCACAGATCACAATCCCGACCTGCAGTAGACCGACAGAACACTAAGTCGATGCAGTTTACCTCGATTGAAGATGTTCAATCGAGGTAAGCATCAAATCATCATCCCGACATTCATTTGGTCGACAAAACACTAGATCGACAGGTTCTTGACCGATTGAATGCTATCCCGACAGAAAACTAGCCCGGAATTCTTTTATCTCGAACAACATCCACATACGTAGGTACAACTATGTACTATGAACTGCAGTAGACGTCTTTCAAGTAAAAAAAAAATAATAATAATAAAAGATGCCTTTACCAACTGCCTCTAAATATCTTTCCAAACCAAGACTGCAGTCTGGAAGCAAGAAATCATGTAACCATTACTGCCCAAAGTGCCCAACTCAAAGTTTCAAATCTGGACCTCACGTTCAAAAGCAGCTTAACCATTAGAACAATGCAGTCACGTTGCTTAGTAATTATTACATAAAAGCGAGACATGACTGCAGCACTCAACGTTCAAAGTAGGGATGTGAGGACGGAGGGCATTTTAGAGATGGCGGAAGGGCAGGTGCAAATCGGAGCTGAACCTCTCAAATATCGGATGATACAGCTTAAGTCCGTTAAAGAAAACGCTCGAAATGTCTGCAAAACACCGTAGGTTCATAATTAGAAGATTCAAAATACCTTGTTTTTTACCGTATGATAATATGGTCGCTCGAGGGGGACCAGAATAGGTACCTAATATCTATCTGACCTCCAAGGATAATCCAAAACCTTTTGTGGATGCAAAAGTACGATTTTATGCAAAAGTACAAAGTTATGCAATAGTACAAAGTTATTCAACAGTACAACTTTATGCGAAAGTGCAATAAATTATGCGGAAGTACGATTTTTAGCCGAAGTACGATTTTGAGCGAAAGTACGATTTTATGCGGAATGTACCTTTTTGCGTTGGTACGATTTTATGCAAAGGTACGATTTTATGCGAAGGTACGATTTTAAACGGAAGTACGATTTTATGCAAAAGTACGATTTTAAACGGAAGCAGATTACATGCTGAAAATCCGCATTTAAGTAGATCGAAGCGAAAGTCCATTAAGGTACATCCCTAGTTCGTAGCATCCAAACTTCAGCTACACTCAGAAGCCATAGTGCTCTAGCGGTCGAAAGGTTATAGATAATACCTAGTTCTACTAATCGTATTAAGAAGTTTGCTTTAGTTTCAGTTATCCTTAATTTTATACGGTTAAATAGAGTCGAGTTGAGTTGATAATATAATTAAAATCGATGCACCAGAGTTTAAATGAACCGATTGATTTAATTTTGCACTTTTTGTTTGTGTAATAGTTTGGTCTCTTCGTTATTTAACAAGGAATTCCGAAATTAAAGTTATTTTGCACTTTTCAGTGTTTTTTTTTTTTACATTGAAGTCGGTTGTATTTTTTTTTTATTTTTTTTTCCACACTTTTTAATTATGGTACCACCACTAAAACGTACCCCTCAACCAAACTTTAATACCTTATAGCCAGAGTGCATCTCATGACAATTCTAATAATCCCAAACACGGTTAGATTACATTAATTTATTACAGAGTTCCGGTGCCTAACTTCAGGCTTCATCATCAGATCAGTTCGACATATTCTCCCTCTTCTTTCAGTCAGTCATCGACTACACGTATAAACAAAGCAATTTTACTTGTTACGACGGTTCTACTGTGATCCTATGAGGAGTTCTGATCCATAACTTCGAACTTCATGAACCGATCATAACAATATTTCTCTTCTTCTTTAATAAAAAAAAATATATATTTCAAAATCGGTCCACAAGACCACAATTGACCGAGAAATCGGTAAACATACATAAAAAAATACATTTATCCGAACATAGAACTTCTTCCTTTTTGAAGTCGGTTAAAAATAACCGACTTCAAAAACAGAAAGAGATTCTCAATTCAGCTGTGTTGTATTGGTCGTTATTCTGAAATCGGTGTTAATATCAATGTAACAAAACCGTAAACATCGACTTCCGAAATTAAAATTAGGTATTATGTCATTATTAGTGTTTTTTTTTTAATTGAAGTCGTATTGTATTTTTGTTTTTGTAAAAGTTTATTTTTAATAGTAACCAAAAATCTAGACGCTCAAATTCCGCTTCAAAAATTTCTCAACTAACAAAAACAAACCGAGGACAAAAAGCGGAAATGAAAAACACTCGACAAAAATAAGCAGCTTTTTCAGCAGTTACAGTAAACACAATTTTTAATATTTTCCCAACGGTCGGTTTCAGTTAATTTAGTCTCACTTTAAATTTAAATGTTCATGCGATCGTGTAATTAGAAATGAAATTATTAGATATTTGTGTGTGAATATTATATGCTTCAACAAAAATCTTTTTGCAGGATAGTTTTTTAAATGTTGCGCGTTGGCCATGATCTGAAATTCCTTAGGTCTTAATCTTAACAAAGAATATAACGATTTTTCCTTTACAGTGTTTTTAGGGTTCCGTACCTCAAAAGGAAAAACGGAGCCCATATAGGATCATTTTGTTGTCCGTCTATCTGTCTGCCAAGACCCTTTATCTCGGGAACGCGTGGAGGTATCGAGTTGAAATTAAAACTATATACTCAGGTCTGCGGTCCCTTGAAGCTGTGAAAAAAATCAAACTTCTGAGTTTTGTTAAAAACGTTTGAGCCGTTTATGCCGCAAAAAACGTGTATTTCGACACTCTCAAGGGAATGAAAATGCATAGGGTAGGTACTTCCCGTTGACCTAGAATCCTGAAATTTGTTGTTACGTCACAAAAAAGATTTCTTTGTGATTCGGAAAAATTTTCGAGACTCTATTCGGGAATTTAACTATTTACATATGTAAGTTTTTACGGAAACCTCAGTGTACGAGTCTGACTCGCTCTTGCCCAGTATTTTTTTATATGAAGGTTAGAAGCCTTTTCACTAAGGATAACAGAGAAATATCTATATACAATGCCACAGAAATTGTAATAAAAAGAAGATCTTGTTGTATCGGTTTTTAATCTGATATTAATATAAAGAGAATAATCCTAATGACTGTATAGGCAGTACCTATGCGCAAATCCCCAAAAATAAATGCTGTCATTTTATTATACCCGCACTGTCCAAGTTAATTACTCAAAGACAAAATGACGATGCATTCACTTTAATACTAATAGCATCACTTTTAAAATGGGATAAAAAACATGGAAACTGCAAAGAGCCCCGTTTCACTGCAGTTACGGTAAAAAGAGCATTAAGTAATTTTCCCGACAGACCGTGAGTTTTCTCTGAATGTTAGTACTTCACTCTATACATTTATTTATGTTCATTCTAAACTAACTTCTGGTAGCGTTATTGTCTGCATTATCCCAAGAGAACATTCTTTTTTATTCTTTTTTTAAACGATAGTTAAACTATAGTGTTAACTGCTATACGTCCTTGATTGTTCGGAAGAGCACTGATGCAATCGTTGATGGTAAAGTGGACTAGTTTGAGCCTATTCAATTTACTCTAGCCTTGAAGACACCTTTTTTTATTTTATTTTTATTCTTGATAGGGTCGCGCTTGACTTAAATTATAATCGGACGGGAAGATATTCCATATCCAGGACGCCGTTTTATCTTGATAGGTTCGCGCTTGACCTAAATTATAATCGGACGGGAAGATATACCATATCCAGGACGTGGTTTTATCTTTGTGCCAAACATCCAAATATTTTCAGATATTTGAGCATGAGGGAGTAACGAATATGCGCACACAAATACATACATACCTACAATGCGTGCACACAGAGCTTGGTAGCGCCAAAGTCTACCATGGCTGTGGGATTGTTCGAAAGTCACCACAGCCCTGGAGCGCAAAGAGCAACTAAAGGAACACACCCTCTCGCTCCACCTAGACCGGGAGAACCTATTAGATGATTTCCCATTCTCAAAAAAAAGAAACGTAAGGACCTCATGCTGGTTTAAACTCACAGTAACAGCTTCGATCACACCTCCAAACAAGCCACAGCTCTTGTTGGCGTCGACCATAACTGACCCCATCACTTTTCGCTGTCATCTTTTCGAGGCGTCTGGAACACAACGTGCCCTGGACTATAGCTTGTTCCCTATTTAACGGCTGCAAGGCGAGCTACCCATGGCTCACCGTCCGCGAGCCCACATCTACTATGGCAGTTAGTCGTCCTTCATGCTGGTCAGTAGCGATCACAAGAAAAGCGAGGCTGTCAACATACTGATACTTCTGCAAATCAATATTGTATTGAACCGTTTGTTAAACATATATTTCCATTCGTCAAACACTAGTACTGAATGGCTCGGAAACTTCTTGAAATGAAATATGTCGTGTATGCAAATGGCAGACGCATATGTACGATTGCTTGCTATACCTAGCTTTTTCCCAACTGTATTGGAGTCGGCTTCCAACTAATCAGGATACTGTTGGATATCAGTATGTCGTGGCCAGATTATTGAATTGATCACTTCTTGATGTAGGACTATGATAATGAAAAGTCTAAAGAAAGTAGGCCAAAAGAGGATTGACATATCATCAAAATTTAACGTTTAAAACGATCTGGCCAGTTTAACTTGGCCATGTCATGAAGTGATCAATTACTATGATCTGCGGGGCTATTGCGTAACTCTGTTGACAGTTCAAGTGATGATCACTTGTTAACAATGTGCATCATTGCACTGTCAAAAAGCTAGTTTCGTATTGCCTATCTTCAGTGACCAACTGCAGTGACGTCATTAGCCACTGGTGCCTTTGATAGCCACCGTAACACGTTTTGACAGATGTTATTGGATCGATACTTTTAAAATTGCGATTGTTTATGCTTTTGAAGCTGTATAATAGTCGATAAAATTTTAGAGTGGTCACAATAGGCACCGTAAATTTTTATAATTCACCACATTTCCACCGTAGTTTGTTAGTCACTTGTGTGATACGTAATACCAATTTTATGAAATTGTCAGTTGACAACTAAGTTTAGTGTGCAACGAATGCTAGTTGTCAACTGTTATTGAGAAAGTTGGCCAATAGCCCCCCTGGCCACGACAAGTATTTGACTTCTACCACCTAGCTGACTTCTACAACCCAGATATTGGGTATACGATACCCCTTCGTAAGACTGGCCTTTTTAGACTTTTTAGGCAGTACCTCAAAAGGAAAATACGGAACCCTTATAGGATCACTTTAAGTAAGACTGGCCTTTTTAGGGTTCCGTACCTCAACAGGAAAATACGGAACCCTTATAGGATCGCTTTGTTGTCTGTCTGTCTGTCAAGACTATTTATCTCGGGAACGCGTAGAGGTATCGAGTTGAAATTAAAACCATATTCTAAGGTCGGCGGGCCCTTGAGGCTGAGAAAAAATCAAACTTCTGAGTTAACGAAAAAAAATGATACGACCGTTTATGTCATACAAAACGTTTATTTCGACACTCTCAAGGGAATCAAAATTCATAGGGTACTTCACTCGTTGACCTAAAATCCTGAAAGGCATGAAGCAAGGCTTCATAACACAAGTATAGGAAAAAATCTGAAAACTGTATTTGTAGTCACGGCCCAAAAAAAACATTGTTTTCAATTCGAAAAAATCTTCGTAACTCAATTCGGGAATTGAACTGTTTTCATAGGTAAGTTCATAGGTCAGTGTCAGAGTCCGATTCGCACTTGCCCGGTTTTTTTTACATAGAAAATCATCAATAACTTCTCCCGCTCTGGGTAGAGCGAGAGGGAGTGTCAAACTTGTACTGGCTAAAACCCACAGGGTTTCTTCAGTTACCCTTTTTTGCTAGGACTACGCTAACTCCTTCGAACGATTCACAGCTTCGGCAAGCATCGGCTCTAACTGATCCCGTCAGTTTTGCTGACATGTCTTTGAGGCGCGCGTGAAACACAATATTTTGTACTTACCGGACCGCCGGATGGTAAGCTACCTATAGCTCGCCGTCCGCAAAATTGGCCTTGCTGTACTCGTAATGTTGATTTGAAAAAGTAATGAAAAATAACTATAATTTACAAATAAGTAACACTATCGACTACAACTGACGGCGTAAAACACCACTTTGCAATTAAAATGCTACATTTACACATGAACTGAACACTTATAAAGGGCATCTAAAAATAAAAATACACATGCCCTTTCCATGTGCACGTGCCATTAAACAAGTACACAAAAACCATTTTATACTAAGAAACGTTTCAGCTTTGTAAAAGTAATATCTAAAAACTTAAAATTAATTTCAATTCGAAGCAGTAGTTCCTGAGATTGACGCGTTCAAACCAATAAACAAAGTCTTCAACTAATAATATTATAATATAATAATATTCACACAAGAGCAGTGGTGGCCGAGTGGTAACGGCCCCGACTTACGAGTTGTAGGTCGCGGGTTCAAACCCAGCCAGGCGCATTACTTTGTGTAATTTATTTCATCACCACTGCTCTCAAAACGGTGAAGGAAAACATCGTGAGGAAACCGGCATGTCCTAGAACCAAAATATTCGAAGACATGTGACATTCACCAACCCGCACTGGGCCCACGTGGTGGATTACGGCCCATTCCCTCTCCTAGACAGGAGGCCTGAGTCCCAGCAGTGGGAACATTAAAAGGCTGGTTATGCTATGCTATGCTAATATTCACACAACGTTCACACAACGCCATCTAGTCCCAAGCTAAGCAGATCTTGTGCTATGAGTACTAGACAACTGATAAACATACTTATACATTTCTAAAAACATACACATTATAGATAAATTACACCCAGACACAGAACAAATGATCGTGCTCATCACACAAACAGTTGTCCTGGGTGGGAATTTTATCCACGACCTCGGGCATAGCAGTTAGGGCCACTAACCACTAGACCAACAGGCCAGTCGATAAGTTTTCTCTCACCACTAATCGTAACTTAAACTCTGGAAATCGGCTCTTACACTAAAAGATTTTCATTCCGCCAACAGCCGGTACGTGTAATGACTTTAACTGCCCCTCATTACATCCACTGCAAAAACTCTTCGTAATATCGAGCAACAGTTTTTTTGTTACCATCCGTTACTCTTACGGACAGTTACTCTTACGAACGGTTGTGCGCACCTGCGTAAATGTCATCTGTCAATAGGGTTACCAACCATACTTTACTAAAGAACAACGGAGAGGAAATTATTCCGGGAATGTTTTCGGAGGGAATTATGCGCGGGCTTGTCGACGGTGAGCAATGGGTAGCCCGCCGTCCGATCGTCCGGTAACCATGCGGACCGAGCCCAAGTCGTCGACGGCGTGTATTGTTCCACGCGCGCCTCAGGGAGACGTCAGCAAACCGTAGGGGCCCAGCAGGGTCGAAGCCTACTGGCGCCATGGGTAGTGTGAAAACGAAACCCGGGGCCCTGGGACGAAGGTAACGAAGGAACAGGAGTGGGTTTTTAGTCAGTAAAAGTCTGACACTATCTCTCGCTCCGCCCAAGAGCGAGATTTGTCATTAGATGATTTTCCTACCAAAAAAAAAAGTGTCTAATATAACGTCACCATATATACCGGCGAAATAATTTACTAAGTTTCATCAAATCAAGCTAATGGCCAGTCTAAGTTTAAAAAAAAACGTCATAATTGACAAAATCGTCATAGTTTAGTGTTATTTTTTGCTGGCATGTAATGTCAAAGACAAAATTGTTTAGAAATTTAATCTATATAGGGTGACTGGCAATTAGTGTACGATACTTAAACACGAGATTGTGCTCATGATAACCAACAACTTTTATTATGGGAACATACCTGAAATCGCGAAAAAAAATCAGCTGTTCAGAACATTTATGTTTGCCTAATGTATTGAACGAACAGCTGATATTTTTTTCGCGATTTCAGCTTTGCTCCCATAATAAAAATTGTTTGTTATCATGAGCACAATCACGTGTTTAAGTATCGTACACTAATTGCTAGTCACCCTATATATATTAGTATAGTTTTCATCAATAAACGCTAAATAAATATGCCAGCAAAATTTTGTACGAGTTGCAATACGAATACGTTCTATTTCAAACCAAATTAAAACAAATAAAAGTTAGAAATGAGTTGCTTGTTTATTTAAATTTAAATTGGGAGTATAAAGATAGTTTAGAAAAATATAAGGATAATTTTAGTGTGTGCTAGAAGCACATTGAAACAAATAAAATAAAATGTGCTAAGTAATTTTTCTCAAAAATCAGTTGCCAACCCTACCCGTTGGTAACCACGCGGTAACGAACTAGTTTGAAATACCAACGGTTATATAATGAAATAAAAAGTGAAGTATTACTTAGCTGACGTTTTGCAAGGGTTTAAAAAGGTTAAATCGCTAAAGAACCTAACTAGCAACTTAAACACTTTGAAGCGTCGACGTGGAACGAAAGTTACTTAAGTTCAGACAGCTGCAGTAATTAGGTATCCTTCAAGCATTACAAATACAAAAAAAAAGGGTTACTAATTTATGCAGCCGTCGGTAGGTACGTCCGGTGTATCCTTGGATCGTCGGTATTGTCACTGATGACTGACTGACTGACTGAATAATCTTTTTTTCAATCGATCAAAACTACAAAATTTAGTGAGAGAAAGTTCGAACCCACAACAAACGTGCCATCCTTAAAAAAAACATAATTATAAAATAAAAGACTGCGTTGAAGACAAGCTTGTTTGGCAATGACTACTTCTGCTCTCATTTGGTTTCCCTGGTTTCCCTTTATTAACCGCACCGTTTAGTGAATGCTTCTTTCTTTGTTTTATTTTTAACCGACTTCAAAAAGGAAGAGGTTACATGTTCGGCTGTATGCCATGTATTTTTAATTTTCTTTTATTATTATTTTTTTGCAATAGTCATACATGATTTTGAATCTGACTAACTTCAGTAGTAGACTTTTATGAGCATCATATCCATTCAGATTTATTACTGGTATATACCATTCAGTGATTTGATGCCATCAACTTTATCACACTGTTTGAAAAGTGACGTTTTATCGCAGTCTGGTTTTTTGATATAAGTAGGTAAAGTTTTTGATTTCTTACAATTTTTGTGAAAAAATATATATTTATTCATTTGACAATTGTCTCTTCAGGCCCTTTATTTTGATACTCCACATGGTTAAATCACAAAAAAACGCGACACTTTCTTAAAGTCGGAAGCCAGTACTTTTTTCTCAAAAACTTATGTCGCTTCTGACGTCAAGACTATGTACTGATACTTCATTTATTTAAATCAATCCAGTTGTTTAGGCTTTAAGGCCTACTAGCCTGAAGAAATATACGAGTACAAACTCTCGAAAAACATTACCCTTTTTTAGAGCTGTCGGGTAAAAAGTATTCCTTGCTGTAAAACTACTAAATTCAATTAAAATTCTTTAGTTTCCTCCAATAATAAAGGTTATAACAGCTTTCCTCAAAACCAAAAGGAAACACAGGATTTCAGGAAATTGAGATCGAGAGTTCCTGTTCCCGGAAACCGTACCCTTCCTGAAGGCGGGGTTATTTTATTAGTAGGTTATAAAGGATATCACTGATGTTAAGGTCATGGATCGATAGATCAAGAGTGTAAAGGTAAGGAATTACGACCTGTAGAGGTCAGGTAGGCTTTGACTAAGTTCTTTTGTGTTTTATAATATAAATAACACCACCACGATAGGTAGCGTTTTAGGAATATATTCATTGTACGTACAGCTTAGAGAGCAGTGGTGGCAAGTGGTAACGATTTACGAGTTGTAGGTAGCGGGTTCAAACCCAGCCAGGCGCATTACTTTGTGTAATTTATTTTATCACCACTGCTCCCAAAACGGTGAAGGAAAACATTGTGAGGAAACCGGCATGTCCTAGAACCAAAAATTCGAAGACATGTGACATCCACCTAACCGCACTGGGCCTGCGTGGTGGATTACGGTCCATTCCCTTTTCTAGAGAAGAGGTCTGAGTCCCAGCAGTGGGAACATTTAAAGGCTGATGCTTACAGCTAATAAGTCGAATTCCCTACCGGAGTATGTGTGTCTTGATAGCTACAACCTAGGGGTCTTTAAGTCAAGAGTGAATAGGTTACATAGAGGCAAGCGTGCTCCATCATCGGCCACAACATCGCTTGCCATCAGGTGAGATAGTGGTCAAACGCGAGCCTATCCATAATAAAAAATAGTTCATCTTTTTTTTTATTGGTTTAAACCAGTGCTTGACTGCGATCCCACCTGATGGTAAGCAGTGATGCAATCATTGATGGTGAGCCTTGAAGATACCTAAATTATAGTTGGACGGGAAGACCGCAGCAGACAAATTGTTCCAGTCCTTCGATGTACGCGGTATAAACGACGAATCGAAACGCTTAGTCCGGACCGTTGAAGTTTCAAAACCGTACGTCGGGTTGTCCGATGGTAGAAAGGAGATGGCGGAATCAAGTCATGCAATTCCCGCGCACACTTTCCAAAATGCAACCTGTAAAATACCGATAGGCTTTTTTTTTTTTTTTTAAGTTAGCTCAATTTATCGATAGGCTGGCTACCCTGCGCCTGTGCTCGAGGCTTTGTAGATTGGACTTAACCAAATCTGGTTAAAAATAGTCATCTTGTTTAACTGTAAGCCGAACACGACATTGTAGTTGGGAAACAGTCAGGAAGATTTTTGTTTATAAAAGTTCCATCAAGTAAATACGACTAATATAAGTTCCATAATACGCACCACTATTACCACAACTTCTTCTAAACAATACACTTCCTGAATAAATGTAGAAAGTGTATTTATAGTTCCATTATTTAATCACGCTTGTACAAAACAATAGACAACTTTGCAAACCGGAAGCGGTTGTTACGGAAAGCGACGCTGGCGCAGAGTTGGTACCACTTGCTTTGTTCACCTTTGAGGGGCTTTCCGACTCATTGCTCTACTGGAAAGGAGGTTCTAGATACGGAAAAGTAGATAATAAATAGTATTTGTAGTTATTTGAAATTTACAAAAAAAAAAAATTAGATAACAGTGAGTTTTCGAGAAGTGTATTAAAATATTACATTTTGATACAAGTGCAGAAAGTTTGTCATTGCGACTGAGGTGGAATTCACACGAGCCGTAGGCGAGTGTGTTATGGAGCCGAGGGCTGCAGTGACAAATTTGCACGTGTGTCAAACGACTTTTTTCAATACACTTACGAAGAAATGAATAAACGGGGGTTGACCGGCGACTCGTGGGGGTCGACGCGCGCCCAGCCTGATGCGATAAATGTAATAAAATTGTGGCGGGGGAGAGCACGCGCTATTTCTGCACTAGTGCGGGAAACAGTCTGTTGCGTGCCTAAAAGTGGTGGGATAAGAGCGGGTGTTCGAGTAAGTGTATTGAAAAATATTTATTCGACGCAGACACAGAACCACGGTATTAAACACAAAGATAAAGAGAAAAATAGTACAGAATGATACATTGAAATTGTGCTGAGCGTTGTAGGTGTAAAACAGAATGCGTTGCGACGCATTGACTCTGCGCCAATGTAAATTGAGCCTTAAGGCCGAAATAAACATGCTTGTATCTGGCGCCAAAGTATGCAAATAGCGTGCATGCCATAGTGACATCCACCAATCAAAACTCCTGCCTGCATTACGCCACAAGGGTGGAAGACATCGTGGAGTACGTGCGTCAAAAAACGGAGTTCGCATTGGGGTTACAGCTGTTGGAGTCGCACCGAAACGTCAATTTCAAGGCGTTCGTTGTGCAAGTCCCGAACACTTTCCTGCCCCTCATGCTGAAGGAAAGACTTTTGACCGCAGGGCGCTGTGTTCCGTCGCTTCCGCGGACAGGTGTCACAACAAGCACAGGAACAGCACGAAGTGAACATAGTGCAATGTGAAGTGTTACTAACATAGTCGTAAGTCTTATTTAGGTACTAACGATAAATTGTATTTACTCTATGTTAGTTTGTAAGGTATGTATCTACGGGCCAAGACGCCTGATAATAAATGATTTATTTTTATTACATTTATTTATATTTTAATACATATTTTATATCTACATTTTTAAATATTTTCTTAAAAAGACATTAAAAAAAAACATTTAAAAATATAAAAAATAGTAGCCCACCGGCATCGGGAACAGGGTCCTAGCTACCGGTGGTCAGGGCTCCTGAGAGAGGAACCTCCGGACAATACGCTTGTGTTATTATTATTTTTATACATTTATTTATCACAGCACCATAAGGTCCTGGACCTTTGGAAGGCGTACGAGGAGCCGAAACCAACTCGCTGAGGCCCTTTTAGACGCTTTTAATGGAAAGTGGTACAAACCGGTGATTATTATTATTATTATTATAACTTGCTATGGCTCACTGGCATGCAAGCTACTTATATACTTTTGTAGCAGCTACAGGTATATGTATTTCGGCTTTTAATGACATACAAAACTGCAGGAAGCAGCCCACTCTCCAAACCACACGGCAGTTCCAATAACCAACATGTATACCTATTACTCAATATTCTCGTAGGAACCTATTTAACATTCGCAGTTGATCATGCAGATGATAAAACTCGCATAATGTCCTTGCTACAAGCTATGTATAATTTATTCCAAACGTCGGCGTATGCGTTGGTATGTGTGGTATCAAGACTGGATAAATTTGCATCTGGTATCGGTGAATCAGCTTTGAGTTACTCGAAAAGGAATTTATCATCTAGATTCTAGACAGATTGTATACCTACCGCTCGAAGCAGAACCGCACGGAGGAGGTGTACCGCGCAGACCATGGCCTGTACCAAGGTACATGTCATGGTCCAGAGCGAGGGGGGAATGAGCGGTGGACGCCTCCTTCTACGAAGCAGTAATGCTAGCGAAGGACACGGCCGCATGCGTGAGGGAACGGACATACTCACGCTCCAGTCGCCGAGACCCTGACCCCAACTACCAGACACCGTAGACGTGGGCTTGCAGACGACGAGCAATGGGTAGCTCGCCGTCCGGCCGTCTGGTAACTACCCGGAACGAGCCCGAGTCGTCAACGGCGCATAGTGTTCCACGCGCGCCTTAAAGTCATGTCAGCTGGGCCTAGCAGGGCTGAAGCCTACTGGGGCCATGGTTAGACTTCTGAAAGTTAAACCCGTGGTCCTAGAACCATAAGGGTAACTGAAGGAACATAGGTGTGGTTTTTGTCAGAAGTGTCTGACACGCCCTACCGCTCCGCCCAAGAGCAGGAGAAGTCATTAGATTATTACCCACCTCAAAAAAAAAAATCGGGCAAGTGCGAGTCGGACTCGCGCACTGAGGGTTCCGAACTGATTTCATAGGTAAGTTTACATATGAAAACAGTTCAATTCCCGAATTGGGTTACGAAGATTTTTCCTTAACGGAAAAAAAATGATTTTTTTGTGACGTATCTAAATACAAATTTACAGTTTTCAGATTTTTTCTTATACTAGTACTATGAGATCTTGCTTCATGCCAAATTTCAGGATTCTAGGTCAACGGGAACTACCCTATGAATTTTCATTCCCTTGAGAGTAATATCTTTATTTAGTTTTTATTTTTACTTTATTGACATTGTTCTCACATGATAGCGACAAGAAACATGTAACAGGGATATTTGTAATTGCAAAACATGATTGAAAAGAGTGTCCATGGAGTTTCTTGCACATTCTTCTCCATAGAGATCTACGCTTTGGAATGTGCAATTAGCATCATTTTTTCTGACTGACTGACTTCTTGACATTTCAAAAGTGCCTATAAATGGTTTATTTGAAATAAATGCTTTTTGAATCTTTTGAATATTTGAGTGTCGAAATACCCCTACCCAGCCCCCAGTTCCGCATACCTCATTCATTAATATATGATTTGCAAAAAAAAAAAACAGCTGATGACGCGTAAATTTATTATATCCGCCTTATAAGAAATGTAGGCACATAATGAATATTCTATTAGCTTGATAAAATCAAAAGAACTTAACAAAGATGTAGGTACAATCTATCTCTATATCTGTACGTACTGTGGTCTCCTGACGTCACCTATTTAAAAAGTGGGACAAGAGTTACTACGGCCCTGCAGGCCTAGCCAAGTTACGACCCGGGGATCTCTTTCGCATCACCCAAGGGCCAAGAAGGCTTCGACCCTGCTGGGCCCCTACGGTTGCTGACATCTCCTTGAGGCGCGCGTGGAACAGTACGCGCCATCAACGACTTGGGCTCGGTCCGGACGGTTACCGGACGGTCGGACGGTGAGCCACCCATTGCTCGCCGTCCGCAAGCCCACGCCTACGGTGGCCGGAAATTGGGATCAGAATCCCGGCGGCGGTTGGGGCGTGAGGACCGTTGCCTCACGCGATCAGCCGCCTCCTTTGCTAGCATTACTGCTTCGCAGAAGGAGGTGACCGCCTGCCACTCCTCCTCGCTCCGGACCATGGCCTATACCAAGGCCCGCGCGAAAATTAATTAGTAAATAGTTCATTTCCCGAATCGAGTCTCAAACATTTTTCGAATCGTATCTTCATCGTATTTTTTTGAGACTTATTTACACAGCTTTCAGCTTTTTTTACTTTTACCTATACTTGTGCTATGAGACCTTGGTTTTGATATCCAAGCGAGTATCACAATATACGCCAAAACAAAGGATAAACAGCCTTATCTTTAGATTGCATTGACTTACAAGTTTAATTTTAAACTGGTGCTTGAGGTAGTAGACCTAAGCACCACACACACACACACACAAACACACATACACACACACACATACACACACACACACACACACACACATATACACATTCTGTATACTTACCAATACATTACTATGGCTATGACTATGTATTTGATATTTATTAAAAAAAAAGATGTTTATAGATGGACACACGGACAAACGGACAACAAAGTGATCCTACAAGGGTTCCACTTAGGATACGGAACCCTAAAAATCATACTAAGATCTCACGTGGCCCAATACCTCAGTTGACACCTACAAAGAATGCAACACGCTTTAGCAAAACATGTTAAAACATTCTAATTAACCCCTTGGGAGGTCCTATTAGGAAACCAAAGCGATGACTTAATTACCATCACTCAAATCCAGCCAAACATGACTTTTAAACACCTCATAATAGCCCTCCCAGAGGAAATGACATCAAACGGATATTATATACCCACGGTTACACCTTCGCTTCTCATTTCGAGATAAACGCTCATCGTGTGATCATTCTCAATTTATCTTTGAACTAACTTTACCCGCGGCTTTGCTCTCGTTGCCTATAAACAAACTGCGCATTATTTCTGGGATGTCAATGAGACTATGACGCTCAGTGGTAGTGTAAAATAATAATTCGGCCACGAGGAAGTTTTGAAAGGGATACCGTGGTCCTGGACCGCAAAAGGACACTGAAGGACACGGGTTTTTGTTTTTTGGGTGGGAAATCATCTAATAACTGCTCCCGCTCTAGAGCGGAGCAGAAAGGCGTGTCAGACTTTCACTGATTAAAACTACACCTGTGTTCCTTCACCCTATATGCATTTTGCGTTCTATACAAGTCGAAACTCTAAGGCTTGTGAAGGATCATTACTTGTCACTGTGATCATGTCTTTGTTTCATCACTAACTTATTCTCTTGCTTATATATTTATATTTTGTATGTATGTATATATGTATCTATTTTAGTATTAAGTATGTATTAAGTTTTTGTTTACTTTTATATTTGCACCAAGTGCAACCCCATTTTGTGTCCAGGCAATTTCTATCCATTCTGGGTTGCCTGGAAGAAATCCGAGCCGAGTGCGATAAGGCCGCCAATTGTATGTTTTTTTTGTAATTAAATATCAGATTGTAGATTTGTAATCTTGGTATGCAATAAAGTATATATAAATAAATAAATAAATAAACTCTGTATATATTATTATATGATCTGTTGAAGGGTAAAGTCTACAAGTCCGTGATAAGGCCTGTCATACTGTATGGATCAGAATGTTGGGCTGTGAAAAAGACGGATGAAAAAAGATTGCACGTAGCGGAGATGAGAATGTTAAGATGGATGTGTGGTGTGACGAGAATGGATAAAGTGAGAAATGAGTCTATTAGGGGAACTTTGAAAGTGGCGCCAGTGACTGAAAAGTTGAAAGGGAATCCTTTGTCTTGGTATGATCATGTGAAGAGGAGAGATGAAACGCATGTTACTAAAAGAGTTATGAGTTTACATGTGGATGGATGGAGAGGGAGAGGGAGACCAAAGAAAAGATGGATGGATTGTGTGAAGAGTGATATGAAAGAAAAGGAAGTTAGTGATAGTATGACGAGTGACAGGGCAGAATGGAAGAAAAAAACGTGTTGCGCCGACCCCAAATAACACGGGACAAGAGCAGGAAGATGATGATGATGATGATGATGATCTGTTGATTATTTTTGTCGTATTTCTACATACTCGTAATAAACTAAGAAGCGAATGAAGAATTTGTGTTGTTTTTTTTTTCCTTTGGCAACTAACAAGTTAAATTCGACTTGAGTGTAGGTACTTCAATTAATTGCCCTTATGAAACATACTAGCTTTTGCCCGCGGCTTCGCCTGCGTAGGTACGTAAAATATAGCCTATGTCACTCAGAAATAAAGCAGCTTTCTATTGATGAAAAAAATTTTGCGATCGGACCAGGCGAACCAGCCCCCTAGTCAAGTTACGACCGTTTCGTTTCGATTCTCTCGCGTCGAACGCTTCTTGTAGGCCACGCCTCCGATTCCTTTGTTCTGACCACGTGACTAGCGTTGAGATGACGGCAAATATAACGATATAAATACACAAAAAAGTTGATAATGTTATATATTATCAAAATTTATGATTTTTTCGTATGACTATTAAGTACCTACCTACTTTTACCAAAAAAAAAAATTAACAACATGATATTTTTTCGCTTGTTTTTCCTACTCCTTTCAAACGGCCTTGATCTTTAACCTATTGAGTAGCGTAATTAGAGACACAATAGAAAGACAATGACGTTCGAACGCCGGGCATTCGCTCGGGGTTTAATGATAATAAGTTTGCACAAAAAATTGCCGGTTATGTGTTCTTCAGAATGTTCATAGAATTTGTAAATCAATTAATATTTCGCAAAGAAAATGAATTTGAAGGTCAGCGGGGGACTATGCGGGCGCAGGCGGCAGCCACCACCACCATCACCACCACCACTGCCCTCGAAACATAAAAACAAACATACAATTCCATTTCTTTGTAACAACACAATTATTTTAAATTAAAGTAAACGCTCGTCGTGTGACAATTCTCAATTTATCTCAGAACGACTGTCATTACGGAATAGGATGATGTCATTTATGAATATCAACTAAAATAATGGAGAATTAAGTAATTACGTAGTGCGTATGTTAATCTGAGTTGTTAGTCATAAAATCTGACGTATTGTTCAAAGCTCAATGCTTGATTTGGTCACGTGTTTATGCTAACACACGTTGGAACTTATTTCTACTTTATGGCTAGCCTTTAACTTCTTGAGTAGCGTAATTAGAGACACAATAGTAAGACAATGGCGCACGACCGCCGGCGTTCGTGCGGGGATCAACAGCTTAACTTAATAACAATATAATGATAATATTCTGCAACTTTCACACAACGCTATCGTCACCATCTAATCTCAAACCAAGTAGAGCTTGTGCTATGAGTACTAGACAACTGATAAACATTATATATTTCTAAATACATACATATTATAGATAAATTACACCCAGACACAGAACAAATGATCGTGCTCATCACACAAACATTTGTCTTGGGTTAGAATCGAAACCACTACCTCCGGCATAGCAGTCAGGGCCACTAACCACTAGACCAACAGGCCAGTCAAAATGACAATATGTAATATCGAACTATAATTACTTCTTTGTTTTTAGGATTCCGTACCTCAAAAGAAAAAAACGGAACCCTTTAGGATCACTTTGTTGTCCGTCTGTCTGTCTCTCTGTCAGACCCTTTATATCGGGAACGCGTAGGGGTATCGAGTTGAAATTTAAACCATATACTCAAGTCTACGGTCCCTTGAAGCTGTGAAAAAAAATCAAACTTCTGAGTTAACGGAAAAAAAGATACGGCCGTTTATGTCGCATAAAACGTATATTTCAACCCTCTCAAGGGAATCAAAATTCATTGGGTACTTCCTGTTGACCTAGAATCTTGAAATTTTGCATGAAGTAAGGTCTCATAGCACAAGTATAGGAAAAAAATCTAAAAATTTGTAGTTAGTCACAAAAAAAATGCGATTCGGAAAACCTTCGTAACTCAATTCGGGAATTGAACTGTTTTCATAGGAAAGTTTGTACGGAATCCTCAGTGCACGAGTCCGACTCGCACTTGCCCGGTTTTTTTTTACTTTTTTTTTATTCAGTCTATAGATATTTTTCCACAGCTGGGCATAATCCTCTCTCAACTTCTTTCAGGTATTATTTTCTCAAGCCACCTTGAACCAGCCAGCCAGCAGATGACCTAGACGCTTAACCTTGCGCGTCTAGATCATCTCGCCCCCTCTTCCCAGGTCGGCATCGGCGCCGTAGCCATCCACAGGCACCCACTTTCTGAAAACTTTTTCCCAGCGTTTCCCACTACTAATAGTCCACTAGTAAAAGCTTACGCATAAAAAACTAAGTACCAGAAAATCTCTACTAGAAATAACTGTTCCAGAAAAATATAATTCTTAAAGTTGTAATGGTCTAATGAATAAACTATTCGAATAGTTCTTCCTGTTCATTAATCGCTAAGTGTCCAGTAAAATAATGTTCCCGGAGAATGAATTTCAAACCCAGTCCATAGGTCCACATCAACATCACACATCCACATCACACACACATCACACACAAATCACACACAAGCACACACACAAACACACACACACACACTGACACTGAAACTGTGGGTCTACATTTCACTTCCTTCTGTCTTTTAACTTTATGAGATAACCATATTTTTCCGAGGTACACCAACTAGTCACCACTGTACACCAGCGTGCCGCCGTACACCCTTTGCAGACCACCGGACTCATGGTCAATCCATCAGCCAATACAAATAAGTAAACACAAAAATATTACAATAAACGTTGTCGAATGACTAAACATGTCCCAAACAATATCTCAAGAAGCCCTTACTGAACCCATTTCAAGGATCCTACCATCTGATTCTGGAAACATGCGAGGCGCGATTATCTTGTCAAGTCAAACTGACAGTTCACTATGCCGACTGATCTTGTAAAGCTTACCTATGACATGTATATGTAGGGTTGCTAGGTTCTAAAACAAAAAATTAAAAAAAGAACAATAATCGCTCGGCCATGGCGGCCATTTTTTTTCGAAAAGAATTATCTGTGGCGTGAGTTTAAATACACGATAACTCTGAAGTTTTGTATGGGAGCTGTGTATAAAACTTCTGTCGTTGGAATCGTTATGGAACAAGCTAACATTAAAACATGAATTTTATTAGTTTAGGTAAATGCAGCTGAACTTTTGGACACCTAGTTCTCTAGATGACACGATTATAGGCAATAGTAATTCAATTTATTTTTTTCTATTTTTATTAAATAATTATAAATATTCATAAGTATAATCAATAATTAAGACTTTCTTGTACTATGTTTTTATTACTTCTTTTATCTTTTTGACTATTCCTTTTTTTTTAATGTTTATATTTTCTACGCAATATTAGATATTGTTAAGAAATAAATGATTTATGACATATTGTTTGCTGGAATTCCGATGTATAAGACAGATGTCAAAAATTTTGGCAATCATATGACATTTAGGTTTAAATTTCCATTTTTTATTCTATAGTAACTTTAAGACGTTGGTTGAATAACTTTAAATGAGATAATAGCATGCGTTAATTGTAAGTTAGTTTAGAAAAAATAATTATTGTTATATGGAAATATTGTAAAAAATATTTTTTTTTAAAGAGTAACAATGGAGTTTATTGCCGGTTCTTCTTCATTGAAAACGATCAATTGGAACCATGCACTATTAGAACTTCTGACATTTTATAAGTGCCCATGTAGGCTTACGTGAAATAAAAATTATTGTTTTTTTTTGATAAATTACAGGAAAAAAAGGATTTTTTTAAACATTACTAGGCTAGGGTGAATATGCTCATAAACTAGTGCGCTTTATCATCAACGATTGTATCACTGCTTATCATCAGGTGGGATCACAGTCAAACACTAGTTTAGATCAATTTAAAAAAAAAACCAGCACGGGAAAGCCCTTTCATTCATGGTTTTCAGTCACACTTCCAGTCATTGTCTAATTTTTAAAATCCATCAAAAATATGCCTCATTTTATCCGACTTTATCTTCACGTCTGATAACCCTACGAGTATAGCTAGATTAATTTTAGGAATGTCCTTGAAGAAAACAATGGCCGATTATTGAGCGGAATTGAATACATTTTATGTGTTGTGACTTAATTTGTATTTAAGAAGGTCTTATCTGATGAGCTGAAATGTGTTTGTGGAATATTAAGGATGACTCAGAAGGTGAAGTAAAACAGGTAGAAATAAATTTAAACTAACTATTCCCTCGGTCTCGCCCGCGTCACAGTATAGATAAGATATGGAACAGTACGGAAACTACCTACAAATGTTCGAAACGGCTCACTCACACAAACATACGCATCGACGAGACTCCTAAGCGGCATTCGCTACTGACAGGACCGCGAGAAACGCTTAGGAGTCTCGTCGATGCGTATGTTTGTGTGAGTGTGCCGTTTCGAATATTTGTAGGTAGTTTCCGTACTGTTCCATATATCTATACTGTGCCCGCGTCTTTGATTACTGCTCTGTTTCTATTGGTCTTATCCTGATGTTATACTATTATAGTTTATAGCCTGGACTATTCAACGCGATTAGCACGTTCAAACACACTCTTTATGTCAGCTGAAAGACGTTCACTGTTGGACATAAGTTTCCCCAAAAGGTCGCTACAATAACCAGTCCTGTGCGTCTCGCATCCATCGGAATCCCACGACCATCACCAGGTAATCGGTCCATCTTATGGGCGTCCAACCAACGCTACGTTTTCCAGTACGCGGTCGCCACTCGAGAAACTTTCGGACCCATCGACCATCTGTTCTCCGAGCACTTTTTAATTAGGAAAGAAAGAATGCCATTCCAGCAACAACGCAAGTGATCTCGCGATTACTGTCTTACGGTTTTCTTCCTAAAAAGGGTTGATATAATAAAAACGAAGTGAAGCTGCGATCTTCAAACAGACCCTAACAAAAACTACACCGTTTTTACGACATGGCGTCCTCATTTCCTCAACTTGCTTGCTCGATCTCTCAGCTACACTAACTTTGACGAGTTATCGATAGTTCGACATCTTGGCCGTCACGTGATCTGCGTGATATTGAAACGACCAGCGAACTATGATTAAACGGGAGAGATTTCCTTTTTTGTTTTGGTTTTTTGTCCGCATAGTGGATTACGGACATATTAGTCTGTTTTTAGAGTTCCGGACTCAAACGGAACCCTTATAGGATCACTTTGTTGTCCGTCTGTCGTCTGTCTGTCTGTCTGTCAAGACTCATTATCTCGGGAACGCGTAAAGGTATTGAGTTGAAATTAAAACTACATACTCAAGTCTACGGTCCCTTGAAGCTGTGAAAAAATCAAACTTCTGAGTTAACGAAAAAAAGATACGGCCGTTAATATCGCAAAAAAACGTGTATTTCGACACTCAAGGGAATCAAAATTCATAGGGTACTTCCCGTTGACCTAGAATCCTGAAATTTGGCATGAAGCAAGGTCTCATAGCACAAATATAGGAAAAAGTCTGAAAACTGTAAATTTGTAGTTAGGTCACAAAAAAAAACGTTTTTGCGATTCGGTAAAATATTCGCAACTCAATACTGGAATCCTCAGTGCGCGAGTCCGACTCGAGCTTGCCTGGTTATTTTTTGAGGTGGGAAATTGTAAAATTACTTCTCCCACTCTTCTGGGCATACCCTACATTGGGAGAAGTCATATCGGAGCAACTGGCGCGCAATGGTTGAGGACAGACGTGTGTGGAAAAGGGAGAGGCAGGCTTCGCCCACCAGTGGGACATAATAGGCTAACAACAGCATGTGTTTATTACTCCTTCATGCTCAAACGGCTGAAAGGATTTGGATGACATTTGCCACATGTGTAGACCATGTCCTGGAATAGAGCAATTAATTTTTTGATCACATTCACCTGATGGTAAGCAGTGATGCAATCATTGATGGTGAGGCGCACTAGTTTATTAAGAGCCTATTCACTCTAGCCTTGAAGACACCTAAATTATAGTTGGACGGGAAGACCGCAGCAAGCAAATTGTTCCAGTCCTTCGATGTACGCGGTATAAACGACGAAGCGAAACGCTTAGTCCAGACCGTTGAAGTTTCAACGACGTAAAGGTACTCGCTGTACTTCTTGCTTGGGAGAATTGTCTACTGTCACGCTTGTGGAACCGGTGACAAAAGCTACTAAATACTACAAAAACAAAGTGGTTGAGACATAGGTCACATCTTCAGTGTGGACTTAGTTGACAATGATAGATTATGATGAGGAAGAACTGGAAAGTGCAGTGACGCTATCTTTTGTGAGTCGCTTTTTGTCTAGTTTCTCAGTGCTTGCCTTGCACTTTAATGTTCACTCTACACGTGTATCGTTTAGGACAATAGAACTTGTTTTCTTCAGTATAGACGAATCTATTATCTGTCTAGTATGAAGAAAACAAGTTAACACATAGATGCTGAATTAAGTCTTTTTGGCCTAGCATAGATTTAAATAGGTATTTTATTTTTAATTTCATATTAGCTTCTGACATTGGTTTCACTCGCGTGGAATCAGTATTACCTCTCATTGGGAATTATAACCAATGTAATTAATCAAGGAAATAAACTGTCCTACCCCCTAGCCAAGCTACAATTGTTTCGTTTCGATTCTCTTTTCGTTGATCGCCTCGAGTCGGCCACGCCTCCTATTCCTTTGTTCTGACCACGTGACTGAGTGTTGAGATGACGTCAGAATAAAGGAATCGGAGGCGTGGCCTACTCGCGGCGATCGACGAAAAGAGAATCGAAACGAAACGGTTGTAACTTGGCTAGGGGGCTGAAGTCAGTCGCGATCCATTTACGATCTAAACTGAACTGTTAAAGGGATGGAGCTTTAGAGGGTGTATAGTCCCATCTTACTTTCTCGCACGCACGCTTAACATTTTAACAGGTCATCTTAATGTCCATATTTCGTATAAATCTCTTCAGAGATGTGTGCGAAAAGGAGTAACAAACAATACACACACATACTTAAGTACATATATTTTTGTTTTTTTTCTCTATTTCTTTCTTTGAAATTGTGTAACACATAATATGTATGTATATATATATAGTATATAATATTCATGAGTTTTTTTGTGTTTATATATAATAGCTATAATTTTATATCTATCTATAGTCTATCTTTAATTTTATTAAATTAAATTTGCAGTTCACCGCAGTCTACCCCCGTTTTTATGTTAAGTTCTTACAGTCCATCCTAAGGTTGTTTGGTTGATATCGCTGTTAGCGATAAGACCGCCATTGTACACATAGATTAATTTAGTTCTAAAGTTTTTGTTACTATTTTGGTGTAAAATAAAGTTTTATTCCATTCCATTCCATTCCATTCCATTCCATTCCATTCCATTCCATTCCATTCCATTCCATTCCATTCCATTCCATTCCATTCCATTCCATTCCATTCCATTCCATTCCATTCCATTCCATTCCATTCCATTCCATTCCATTCCATTCCATTCCATTCTATTCCATTCCATTCCATTCCATTCCATTCCGTTCCATTCCGTTCCATTCCGTTCCATTCCATTCCATTCCATTCCATTCCATTCTATTCAATTCCATTCAATTCAATTCAATTCAATTCAATTCAATTCAATTAAATTCTATTCAATTCTATTCTATTCTATTCTATTCTATTCCATATATAATTTCGCATTTATCAAACTATCGACTAACTACGGCCTTCCATCTCCATCATAAGGAAGAAAACACTAGAACATTATTTAACCATAGAGAAGGAAATATACTCATTTGTCGTAATATTAAATTCCCATCGGACTGACACCACAGACACGGCAGAATGACACGAGCAACCTTGCTTGGCTTTACAACAAATGTGGTTTGTGGTATAACGTCTGTGGTATCTTGTAACTTGAGCTTAGGTACCTGGCAACTTGGTTGACAAACAAACCAATAAGTTATTTAATTAGGGAGAAAAAAATATTAGAAATGGAAAGTCTAAAAGTTCCATTAAAGTACCTAACTTCTTATTCAACATAATTTCAGCCGAAAAAGTCCATTGTTGGACGTAGGCCTCTGCCTATTAACCTGGTAGTTACGCCCCTGCTTATCATGATAATAAAATCTATTTTAAAGTCGAAGTCCATTACTAGAGAAAACGACTCCGGCTTACAAAGTCGCCGTCGCTGCTTTTAAATACAAGATCTTATTGGTGCACTTCCATGTAACTTAAAGCTTTTGAAAGATTTATCAAAGAGATGCACTATCCTAAATTAATGTGTTTTTTTGGGGTTCCGGAAGGAAAATACGGAACCCTTATAGGATGACTTTGTTGTCCGTCTGTCTGTCTGTTAAGACCCTTTATCTCGGGAACGCGTGGAGGTATCGAGTTGAAATTAAAAGCATATACTCAGGTCTGCGGCGTCAGCGGTCAGCGGCCGGAAAAAATCAGACTTCTAAGTTAACGAAAAAAAAAGATATGGCCGTTTATGTCGCAAAAAACGTACATTTCGACACTCAGAATTCATAGGGTACTTTCTGTTGACCCAGAATCCTAAAATTTGGCATAAAGCAAGGTCTTATAGCACAAATATAGGAATAAATCTGAAAACAGTAAATTTGTTGCTACGTTACAAAAAACTAAAGCTATTTTGCAATTTCAAAAAATGTTCGAGACTATTCGGGAATTGAACTATTTATATAGGTAAGTTTGTACGGAACCGTCAGTGTACCAGTCCGACTTGCACTTGCCCAGTTTTTTTTTTTTGTTGGAACTCATTAATTCACTGTTTTTATTTTGATTTTAATTTAGTTTTATCTTGTTTTTATATGTTAGATTTTATGTACTGGCTATGGACTCTGAGAATATAAGTTTTTTTTTTTTAAATTATTTATTAAAAACCCCTCCCACCCTAGGCGGAGCAAGCCCACCTGTGTTCCTCAGCTGCCCTTTTTGTTCCAGGACCATCGTACCTTTTTCAAACTAATAACAACCCTGGCAGGCATCGGCCCATCCGTAGTATAGCATAGCATAACCAGCCTTTTAATGTTCCCACTGCTGAGACTCAGGCCTCCTCTCTAGGAGAGGGAATGGGCCGTAATCCACCACACAGGCCCAATGCGGGTTGGTGAATGTCACATGTCTTCAAATTTTCGATTCTAGGACATGCCGGTTTCCTCACGATGTTTTCCTTCACCGTTTTGAGAGCAGTGATGATGAAATAAATTACACAATGTAATGCGCCTGGCTGGGTTTGAACGCGCCCTATAACTCGGCCCATCTGTTTGCTGATAACCCAGGCCTGGCCCTTTTCGAACGGAAAACTATCCACTACTCGCCGTCTACAAGCCCGCGCCTATGGTGACTAAGATTCCCAAGGGACCTCTCCTGAAATGAATGTCACACCTAGGCTTCCTAAGTATGCAAGGAACTAAGATGTCAGCCAGAAATTGCAGCTAGAAATTTCAGCGTGTTTATCTAACACCTAGTAAGTAAACTGAAGTGTAGTAATATTTATCAAAGCGACGACACGACGACGCACAGAATTCCGTACTTGAAATTGACATTGCACACTATTCAGAATTTATGTCTGCCTGGTACATCGAATACGCGGAGCTGAGTTTGTCAGTGTGAAATCTTTGTACGATTCTATATCGTAAACTGTAACCCCTTTAGAATGTATGTACTTATACAGAGAAAGAAATGTGTAGGTACTTATGGTGTTAATAATTTACAAGTCTAAAGTAATCATCATCAACAGCATTAACAGTTTTCTTCAATCCATTGTAAAGTATAAACGTTCTCTTTGTGTACCATGATTCCCTGGTCCTTTTCCTTCCTCCTTGATCATTGGAATAGACTGTTCACTCAACATAGATATCATCAGTGAAGTTCAAACAGTGCGTAAGTCAATAATGGCTGTTTTTAGGAAGGTAAAATATCAAAAATATATTAATAATCTTCATGCAACAAAAAAGTATAAAGGCGGACTTAATGCCTCAGGCATTCTCTACCAGTCGACCAAGGATGGTGAAGAGACAATATGGTAGGTACATGAAAAGAAAATGCTATTTAGAAAACAAGGGTAAAAAGAATATGTAAAATTAAAATAAACATAAATTTATCTAAACAAATAAATTAATATAAAGTAAATGTATAGATAATTATTGTGATAATCTATATTACAACATCTATTTTTGTAGGAAGTATTGGTAAGCTTTCTGATTAATTGAAACGATGCACGTTATGTATTTAATAAAAAATAGCATCGTTTTTCAAACTGCCAATAGTACAATCTGCACACCGCCAAATGAGTCAATTAATGTTAAAATTTCACTGACGTTATGAACATAAAACAAACTTCAATCAAGAATAACACGTAGAGAAGGAGTTTGCGTGCACTGACTACACTTTTCTCTCTGCTCAACTCTCCTACTCCTCCTTCTTATCTTATATCACATTTTCATATTCAGACAATCTTAGTCGATATCGCGTAGTGTAATAAGGGTTAGACCGGTCTTACTCGGAACAAAAAATAAGACAGTCTGAATATCGTGTGCTGAATATCGCGTAGTGTAATAGGCCCTTTATGTTCTTCCCATCCTAAGAATCTTTGTTATTCTAACAATCTCCTATGCTCTGTTCTTCTCATACTTCTGATTCTGTACATTCTTCCTTCCATATACAGTCCATACTTCTGTGGAATGCGCTTCCTCTTGATATCAGGACGGCCACCATTCAGTATGCATTTAAGCGAAAGTTGCAGAAATACTTTCAAAATACATTTGTACTTTTGTTTTTATTAATAATTTATACATATATATTTTTTTTGTTTTCTATGCACCTGCCATGATTTCTCTTCACCACCCTTGGTTGACTGGTAGAAAGGCATTAAGTCCGCTTTTGTACCTTTGTGTTGCATGAATTTTTATTAAATAAACTAGCTGACCCGGCGAACTTCGTACCGCCTTAGCGTAGCAATGATGCACTACTTTATTTTGTTGTATATTTTTCAATATTTCTGAGAGATTTTCTTAATATTTTTTTCCGTAAGAACCTTCTCCTAATAATAAAAAATACAACAAAAAAAGAATTAGTGAAATCGGTCCAGCCATTCACGCGTGATGCCGTGACCAAGGAAAACGGGTTTCATTTTTATATATATAGATGAATAACACGTGCTGACTTATCAACTCAAAGTTCGAACAGTCTCGACCAAGGTTACTTCTATTCTTATCTCATTGTGAACCATTATACCACTCACCGTTGCATTCAAATACTCTATCGGTTACCTAAACCAATTCAAAATGGATGGAAATCAACTGAATGGCCGTAAAGCACGGTATGCTTGCAAGAGCCACATCTCTGGCATGTTGTATCGTGGGCAGTCTACGAATGGTCTGGTAATATAAATCAATGTGGATGCTGTGAATAGCTCCTAGCTGCACTGACGGCACATGAAATAAACATTGAACACACTGGGTACGAAAGACTGTCACACCGACACGGTTTTTGTAGATAAATGATATGTGTTTTGCAAATCTTTATTTGTAAAAATGAATCCCAATTTCACTTGGACACGTCATCGTGCGTAAACGGCAGGACCAATTTCGCTAATTCTTGTTTTGTTGTATTTGTTATTGTGAGGAGAAGGTTCTTATTAAAGAAAAAACTGGGCAAGTGCGAGTCGAAATCGCGCACTGAGGGTTCCGTACAAACTTACCTATGAAATGAAAACAGTACAATACCCGAATTGAGTTACGAAGATTTTATCGAATCGCAATTTTTTTTTTTGTGACGTAACAACTAATTTACAGTTTTCAGATTTTTTCCTATACTTGTGCTATAAGACCTTGCTTCATGCCAAATTCCAGTATTCTAGGTCATCGGGAAGTACCCTATGAATTTTGATTCCCTTGAGAGTGCCGAAATATACGTTTTTTGCGACATAAACGGCCGTATCTTTTTTTTTCGTTAACTCAGAAGTTTGATTTTTTCACAGCTTCAAGGGACCGCAGACCTGAGTATAAAGTTTTAATTTCAACTCGATACCTCCACGCGTTCTGGAGATAAAGGGTCTTGACAGACAGACAGACGAACGGACAACAAAGTGATCCTATAAGGGTTCCGTTTTTCCTTTTATTGCACCAACCCCAAGTATCACGGGACAACGACAGGATGATGATTCAGTTTTTTATCAAAACAAACAAAAATCTGTTCTCTTAAACTGTACACTCGGTGTGTAACCCGGACCCAAGCGGCGCGGGCGCCTACATCTACATCTAAGTCTTTAGAACGTGGGTGGTGGGATAATAAAATACACAATAAAATGATAATGCCCACACTTCGATGTGATGTCGTGCCCACACGTGCCCGTAGTCATACCGTCGAAACTTGATAATAATTATAAATTAGTGGTTTTTTATAATTTTAATTATGTGGGAGGACGTGCAATGACACTCTGATACGTAACGTTATAATTAGTTTCTCGTTATCGATTTTACTATGATTGATTGGCTGACATTACCATTTTACGTCATTTTAAATAAGCTTATGCATAATCAGCCTTTTAATGTTCCCACTGCTGGGACTCAGGCCTCCTCTCTAGGAGAGGGAATGGGCCGTAATCCACCACGCAGGCCCAGTGCGGGTTGGTGGATGTCACATGTCTTCGAATTTTTTGGTTCTAGGACATGTCGGTTTACATGTTTCTACTTGTGAAAAATAAAACCGAGTTTTTTTAAATATTGTAATCTAGTGCTTGACTGCGATTCCACACCCCAAGTAAGCAGTCAAAAGCTAGAATTTAATAAAGTGTTACGCATCGGTGTGAGAGACGGCCGCGCATCACACGCATCACGGAACCTGCACTTTATAAGGATTGCTGCTCCTTTGTGCTAAAAATATTGTCCCCTCGTATATGTACCGGGTCCAAAGGATTCTGAATTGTGATGCATAACGGTAGGCACATATAATATGTAACTGGAATAATGCACAAACATACCTAAAAAAAATATACCCCAATGAGAAAATTAATCTATATTTGTACAATCATAATATAAGCGCATTTTTAAAAAATAAATGTGCTTAAGTATGTTTTTTTTATTATTATGGTTTTTTAGGTGGTAAATCATCTCCCGCCCCCTTTAACATCCCAAAAACCGTAGGCATTTTGAGAGTAGTTTAAAGAAAAAAACTAATAATGGCAGTATTCATTTTGGTTAGAATTTGGACCAAGTTGAAGAATGCGATTTTGCAAACGAACGAAACTCCCCCTTTTCACCCCTTTAATTCATTAACGCTCAGGCGGTAGCCGGCGCCCGCAAGCCATTGTCTTACTATTGTGTCTCTAATTACGCACGTCAAAAGGTTAAATCTCCAGAAACGCCTTCTTAGCGCTCGCCTAAGTCATAAAACGAAGCCCTGTGCAAAATTTTACCATCGTAATTCCAGTAGTATCGGCTGTGCATTGGTATGTCAGTCAGTTAGTCAGTTTCTCCTTTTATAAACATATATTTAAAGTACCTAATGTCATACAGTGAATGTGTTTTAATTTTTGCAGATGGCTCCAAATGTTACTGTGCTGTTTTGTAGATATATAGAGCGACATATTATGACGTAAGCGAGCATTAAGAGAGGATTTTCCAAAATTCTCCCCTTATGATGATAAAACAGGGGTCCAAATTTAGTATGGAGAAAACTGCTTTCATGCTGGCGGAGCCGCTAACAGAAGATAGTATTAGTATAGATATTACATCCATCCATAAGTATTATTAACCAAATAAGCTAAATGCTTATTACCTGCGGTACGAGACCCTAGTCAAGGGTGAAAAGGGTCCACAACGACACGAACCGTCACGGATATCTAGCTGTACTTTATATTGTTACCCATTATAAGATTTGTTTTTTATACCTTGGTATATTTTTATGTTATACAAGGTCTGTTTAATTTAGAATTACCTATATTTCAGTTATTATATGGAGATTCAGTGGTGACTGCACACAGCCCCGACTTACAAGTTGTAGGTCGCGGGTTTGAACCCAGCCAGGTGTATTACTTTGTTGTGTAATTTATTTCTTCACCATTGCTCTCAAGACGGTGAAGGAAAACATCGTGAGGAAACCGGCATGTCCTAGAACCAAGACTTCATAGACGTGTGACATCCACTATTCCGCACTGGGCCCACGTGGTGGATTACGGCCCATTCCCTCTCCTAGAGAGGTGGCCTGAGTCCCAGCAGTGGGAACATTATAAGGCTGATAATGCTAAATGCTAAAGCTAAATGTGGTGATTCAAAGGTATAGGTACTATCACAGACTCATGGGCAGACGCATGGTAACTTTGAAAGAATGACCGTGACCCTAGAACGCCAAGGGCAACTAAAGGACAGAGCTGGGTTTAATCAGTATAACTCACCCTTTCGTTCCACCCTAGAGCGAGAGAATTCATTGGATAATTTATCAACTCAAAAAAAAGAAGTCTCAGACTCATGTCTAATTATAATCTTACTAGTAATTAACCCACCCCATCTTTGCTTTTCCGGGTGTCGCCATTGTGTGGACAGCCCGGAGGACACGGTGGAGCATACGGTAGAGGTGTGCCCCGTTTAGGCAGAGCACCGTCGTGTCCTCGTGGGAGCGATCGGCTGCAACGACCTCTCGCACCGGTCTTTGGTATAGGCCATAGTGTGGAGTGGCAGGCAGTCGCCTCCTTCTGCGAAGCAGTAATGTTAGCAAAGAAGGCGGCCGCACTTGCGAGGGAACGGACCTCGCGCCCTAGCCGCCGGGATCCCGATCCCGATCTCCAGCCACCGTAGGCGCAGGCTTGCGGACGGAGAGCAACAGCGCGAGGTGTTCCACGCGCGCCTCAAGATGACAGCAAATCGTAGAGGTCCAGCAGGGTCGAAACCTACTGAGGCCATGGGTTAAGTGAAAATTTACCCCGGGCCCTGGAACGCAATGCAAAGAAGGAACAAAAGAGTTGGTTTTAGTCAGTAAAAGTCTGACACGCCCTAAAACAGCGAGAGATGTCATTAGATGATTTACCACCTAAAAAAAAACCATCTTTGCTTTGCTAATTATGCACAAAAGTTTCCGTGTTTAGTTAATTGATCTTTCTAGTAGTAAAAACCGCATCAAAATTATTTGCGCGATTAAGGAGAAGTGAGCGGATAAACAAACGAACGCGGATAATAACTTTGTTTCGTATTACGTAACTCTAGGGCCTATTATCTGTACCAGAGTTTAGGAACAGCTATACTTAGCTTATAAGGTACATAGCTAGAAAAATAAAATACATATTTAATATTATGTACGTCCAAACAACGCAAACTATACGAGGAATTCCGACTAATACCGTAATCAGAAATTCCATATTCTTATGTATCTATTGCTAGACAGAAATACCGGATTTAAGAACCGGTTTTTGGTAAATACCGGTTATCAGCCATCGAGACTAACTGGCTACCTAACCTAGTGTAACAGTTCTTCAAAACAAATTGCAATGCATCAGTTTATGTATTAATTAATGCAATACAAAGAGTATCTAGGTAGATGATCCAAAGAAAAGATAGATGGATTGTGAGAGGAGTGATATGAAAGACTAGCGACTTTGTTCGTAAAAATGCTTTCATAAAAAAAATTATACCTCTGAAACAGTACATATTTTTAAGGGTCATCATCATCTTCCTGCCCTTGTCCCGTTTTATTTGGGATCGGCGCAACACGTTTTTTACTTCCATTCTGTCCTATCACCCGTCACGCTATCACTAACTCCTTTTTGTTTCATATCACTTCTCACACAATCCATCCATCCCATTCTTTGGTCTCCATCTCCCTCTCCATCCCATCCACATGCATACCCATAACTCTTAGTAGTAGATATTTTGGGGGTAGTTTTTTAAAAACGAATAATGAAAACCCCATTTTATTTTCTTGGGTTACTATTTATGTTAAGTTTTAAGGATATAGCATAGCATAGCATAGCATAGTCGGCCTTATAATGTTCCCACTGTTGGGACTCAGGCCTCCTCTCTAGGAGAGGGAATGGGCTGTAATCCACCACGCGGGCCCAGTGCGGGTTGATGGATGTCACATGTCTTCGAATTTTTGGTTCTCGTACATGCCGGTTTCCTCACGATGTTTTCCTTCACCGTTTTGAGAGCAGTGGTGATGAAATAAATTACACAAAGTAATGCGCCTGGCTGGGTTTGAACCCGCGACCTACAACTCGTAAGTCGGGGCCGTTACCAATGGGCCACCACTGCTCTAAGGATATGGACCCAAAGTATTAAATTTTACATACAAACGATTTTTCCCCTTTTCACCCCCTTAAAAGATGAATTTTCAAAAACCCCTTCTTAGTGCAGCTCGCCTACATCATAAAAGGAAGCCTTGTGCAAAATGTGCGTTGTTAAGCCAGTCAGTCAGCCAGTCAGTCAGCCAGTCAGTCAGTCAGTCAGTTTCCTTTAATATACAACTAGCTTCTGTCAGTGGTTTCGCCCGCGTAAAAGTTGATTTCTCCATACAAACTTCCAACCCCCGTTTTTCCCCGTTAGGGGTGGAGTTTCGTAAAATTCGTTCTTAGCGGATGTCTACACCCTATTAGGAACCTACCTGCCAAATTTTAAGTTTGTAGGTGTTATAATAAGCATAATCAGCCTTTAAATGTTCCCACTGTTGGGACTCAGGCCTCCTCTCTCTAGGAGAGGGAATGGGCCGTAATCCACCACGCGGGCCCAGTGCGGGTTGGTGGATGTCACATGTCTTCGAATTTTTTGGTTCTAGGACATGCAGGTTTCCTCACGATGTTTTCCTTCACCGTTTTGAGAAAGGTTGTAGGTGTTATACCACCGCTTTCTGATTTAAGCATTTGAAGTTGAGTATTTCTTAAACTCTCTTTAGCCTGCAAAACTGTCAAAATTTGGCATTAAAGTATGGTTACATACAAACTTAACTCAAAAAACTCAATTCAGAAACCCGCCCATAGTTTTTGAGATTTCGTGATTAATCAGTGAGTGGTATTTCGCTTTTATCAATAACATAAAAAATAATAATAACTTAGTATTCACAAGGTATTTTGAGGTAAAAAACGTTGTTACGAACCTTTTCAATTTTTTTAATATATTTACCCATCATTTTTCTTCTAGCAAGTTGATTACAAACACTTTAGATTTATAGGCACACTTTCAAGCAATATTCTCAAACTGATTGCCGACTCTGGCGTCACTATTCTCATGATAGATTACCATATTTCGAGGGCAATCGATCAGACTTGACGTTCAGAAAATGGCTAAGAAAACTAGGTAGAATAAAATATGGTCTTGACAGAATGTCTGTAACGAAAATGAAAATGTGGAGTTTTTGTGTCTACTGTGAACAGAAAAGGTGTGAAAGTGATGTATTAGGTTTTTGTAGCTTCAGAAAAAACTAGCTTTTTTGGTCTTAAAATCTGTGTGAACTATAATTGATTATGGCATTATAAGGTGTGACATAAAGGCTAAATTTTAATATTATAGTGATGTCTTAAATTTATTTATTTTTATATTAAGCTGTTTCTATTATTGCTTCAAAAATAAACCCTAATATACTTTTAAACAACTTGACTAATATGTAACTTAATAGATTGACATATATGCAAACTGAAAATAATTATGTACAAATGCGTATTAAAAGAATTCATTGGGCTTCAAAAATGACATTCGCTACTGACAGGACCGCGAGAAACGCTTAGGAGTCTCGTCGATGCGTATGTTTGTGTGAGTGTGCCGTTTCGAATATTTGTAGGTAGTTTCCGTACTGTACAATATAGCTATACTGTGACAGAATGGAAGAAAAAAACGTGTTGCGCCGACCCCAAATAAAACGGGACAAGGGCAGGAAGATGATGATGATTGGGCTTCAAAAAACTGGTCTAAGTTGCTGTTGTCGATCAAGTGATTGGATATGTAAGTACCTACCTACATTAAAAAAACTTGCCTGTGTGTGTGTGTGTACATAAATAAATAAATATTACCTGTTTGTACATATTATTAATCACAGTTTTTAGGTATAGTCGGCCTTATAATGTTCCCACTGTTGGGACTCAGGCCTCCTCTCTAGGAGAGGGAATGGGCCATAATCTACCACACGGGCCCAGTGCGGGTTGATGGATGTCACATGTCTTCGAATTTTTGGTTTTTGGACATGCCGGTTTCCTCACGATGTTTTCCTTCACCGTTTTGAGAGCAGTGGTGATGAAATAAATTACACAAAGTAATGCGCCTGGCTGGGTTTGAACCCGCGACCTACAACTAGTAAGTTGGTCAATTTGTAGGTACCAACATATTATGTCATAATATTTATTAGTTTAGCTATTTATAAGTAGGTATATTATAATTAGTGTGTGTAGGTAAATTAATAAATGAGCATTATAAATGTAAAAAAAAAAATGTTTCTTAAAATTATAAACTTGTTCTTCTCGGAAAGACAATGCTAGATTATTTAGTATCAAATATTGATGTATTTTAGTGTATTTGTAGTGATCTACTCATTAAAATATTAAGAATTCTATACATTGCAATACTTATGTTACAATCATAATAATGGAGTTAGCAATAAATCCAAAAGTAAACAATAACTGCCTAACTAATACAATTTAAATAGTGCTTATACTACTGTACTATTACTTACTAAATATTATAATATAGAATTTGCAATAATTTCAAAAGTATTTACTAAAACAATTCAAATATAAAGCACAAATAATAACAAAACAAAGCAGACTGATAAACAAAATGTTGTCCCATTTATAAATAATGCAGTAAGTAATTAATTACTCATGTTAATAATCGCGAAACCACTGTCCATGTTTTAATCAGTTCATTCTATGTTAAAAGGTTCAAATTGTAAAACTAAGCACATTTATGTAATAGCATAATAGGACCTAACAATAGCTTACGTAAACTAAACTTTAAACTAATGTAATTTGTAGTAAGTTATCGTTTTTAGGGTTCCGTACCTCAAAAGGAAAAAACGGAACCCTTATAGGATCACTTTGTTGTCGGTCCGTCTGTCTGTCTGTCTGTCCCATTATCTCGGGAACGCGTGGAGGTATCAAGTTGAAATTAAAACCATATACTCAAGTCTGCAGTCCCTTGATGCTGTGAAAAAATTAAACTTGTAAGTTAACGAAAAAAAAAACGACCGTTTATTTCGCAAAAAACGTGTATTTCGTCCGTTGACCTAGAATCCTGAAATTTGGCATAAAGCAAGGTCTCATAGCCCAAGTATAGGAAAAACATCTAAAAACTGTTTTGAAGTACGTCACAAAAAAATACATTTGATTTGGAAAAATCTTAACTCAATTCGGGAATTGAACTGTTTTTATTTATAGGTAAGTTTGTACGGAACCCTCAGTGCGCGATTCCGACTCACACTTGCCCGGTTTTTTGTTCTTGATAGCCAGGTTCTTGACCACCATCTCACTTGATGCGATGATGACATGTGGTCGACAGTAAAGCAAGCTTGCTTTGAAGCAATCTATTCACTTTTATTTAAATACAACAACCTAGGGGTTGTAGCTATCAGGAAACACAGACTCCATCAAGGAATGGAGTCTACATACATTGAATGTGTTCTCAAAACCTTTCGCGGATACGGGCATGAGTGGTTGATGATGTCCACCATGTATCGGTGATGCATTCACGTCTAGTGGTCCGATGATGAAAGGGACTTAATGAAATTAAGTTTTAATCTTAAGAAGTGCTTGTCCTATTATAAATATTACTTACCTGATAGAAGCTACTGTTACTAAGGATGCTTGCCAACTTATTATCTCAAAAATATACACGTGGTTCTTGTGAGTCAGGCCACAGAAGAAGTCACAGGAAAAAGTTACTTTGTTACACTTAAGTAATAAAAAACAAAAGAAATACGATATATAGAGTACATACTGTGGTATTGACACCTAAACAAAACCACAATAAGGTTACTTATTACACATTAGTTTTCCTTAAACAAATAATACACTGAATCCCGGATTTCACCATTTCTGTTGATATTACATTATTTTGGCGCGTCCACAAAACTAATGTTACTGGACTTAGACTCATGACATTGTAACCAAAGGAAGTACAGAAGTTCCATGATAAAAAAAATAAAACAAAATCAAATAAGTTATCACATATGGGTGTGCTGCAAAATGCCATCTAGCAGCTTTAGACTAAATGGAAAGGCGTGCGAAGAGGTTAATTGGCACATCGGTGATCCAGATTTGGTTAAGTCTAATCTACAAAGCCTTGAGCACACGCGTAGGGTAGCCAGCCTTTCCGTATTTTACAGGATGCATTTTGGAGAGTGTGCGCTGGAATTGCATGACTTGATCCTGCCATCTCCTCTCTGCCATCAGACAAACTGACGTACGGCGAGTATCCACCCTTAAGTTGTTGAAACTTTTACTGTCCGGCATTTCGTTTCGTCGTTTATACCGCGTACATCGAAGTATTGAAACAATTTGCCGACAACGGTTTTCCTGTCCGATTATGATTTAGGTGTCTTCAAGGCTAGATTGAATAGGCTCCTAATAAACTAGTGCGCCTCACCATCAATGATTGCATCACTGCTCACAATCAGGTGGGATCGCAGTCAAGCACAAATAATGAAATCCGCTAAAGAATATTTAATTTTATATTCAGAATGTCCGTTTAACATTCGATCATTTGGTTTAACCCAAAATGAAACTAATATGTCTTATGTTTTTTAGTAACCACAAACAAGGATTTTTTCTGGTCATGACGACTGAGTCGAGTATAGGTCGAGTATGAGCCGTACATTCTTCATCAGTAACATACATATCTTCCATAAACGTACTCTAGGTCCATCTAGAGTGTTCGCTCCAACGAGAAGGAGTGACAGACTTTTACTGACTCGAACATTCCCTGCCCTGACAAATTTATCCTTAATGTTAGGATAGGCTTTAAATCTCACCAGGTGTAATTTTCCCCTTTGCCAAAATCTATATATATATAAAAGTGAAATACCACTCACTGATTAATCACGAAATCTCAGATACTATAATACCTACAAACTTAAAATTTGGCAGGTAGGTTCTTCATAAGGTATAGGCATCTGCTAAAAACGGATTTTACAAAACTCCACCCCTAAGGGGGTAAAACAGGGGTTGGAAGTTTGTATGGAGAAACTGGCAGAAGCTATTTTATAATAAAATGTACATCAAAACATACTAACAATGTTAAAAATTAGACTTGTGACAAAAACTCCATCAAGGCTCCCATATTAGGATATGCATATCATATATGGATATGTATATCATATGCATTCGCTGTGTGCATAGGGGCACACAGCGATAATTATGTGTTAACATCACATCAAACGCCGTCGGATGAGCCTTCTGTTTTATTTACTCTGCGTTTATCATAAGTACACAGAGATAAGTGGTATAGCCGGTAAGTATTTGTCTGGCAGTAATCTGTAGTCAATATTCGCATCCTGTACTTATTCTATGAAAGCAAGATCTTTGATACACTTCCGCAGCTTGTCAGTAGATTGTAGGTACATTGTACACGGCTTTTGAAAGGCATCAATTTTTCTAGTGTCCATCATTATCCCCTTGCTTAGTTCCTATTTATTTAGGTACAGTGGCATAACCATTTTAATGATTGATGCTAATAACAATAGATATTACGTTAAATAAAAAATAATTGTTTAGTACAGAAATAGCCTTATCAGGTTTCTTAACCACCATATTATTTAAATAACAATTAATTATTATTTTATAACAGTAAAGTATTACAAGGCTGGCATAAATCTTAAATTTATTGACGGTTATATCAATATGCAGACATATTAAATTGGTGTTAGCGTATTTTATACGTTTAGCAAAAGCCTAGATTCCAAGAACGCTGCCATTGAATTTAAAATATATTTAAGTTTAAACTGTTAATTTAATAATCAAATACCTAGTTACTAAAAAGTGAGAAATGTAATCCTCTGCCTCCTCAAGTCGTATTCCTCATTACTGTGACGGTTCTTGGCGTCATGAAGTGCAATGTGCAATTGGGTGTCCAGTATGGATCGAACCTGATCTGCCCATCTTTTTGGGCTGCGTCCTCTTGGTCGTTTGCCATCAACTATACCAGTTACGATGAGCTGTTCAAGGTTGCGGCCATTTTTTCTAGCTATGTGGCCATAAAACTCTAGTGCTCGCGAATACAGGTATTCGACAGTCTTAATTTACTAATTGATGGTAGGGTCATTGAAATACACCTGTATTTGATAGTCCAAATAATTCAACTCGAAATTCCTTCTACCAAATCACTGACCAGGCTATTCCAATATGACTAAACATAATATAAGATATGTGCCAGTATTGGGAACATTGTGAGCTGAATATGCTTATGCTATACAAAGATTTAACGATCAAAACATGCGACGGAAATCGGATGAGTCACGTGCGTGTTTATCAACAAGAAGATCAGGACAAAGGTGTAACCACTATAAACAGTAGCACCGGTCACTGTTATGGTGTTATTCACATCTGTCGGTTATGACTACTCAATTGGCGAGTGTTGAGAGTTCAGAATAGGTATTGATTGTGTTGGAGATGATGTTAGCAGTAATATGGATCGAAACATTTTTTTGAATATTGTTATTATTGTCTTTATAGTTTTGTTTATTAATATCATTTATTTCTTAGTTTTACTCTCCCCATTCCTTCTCTTTCTTTCTGATCGCTTCTTTTTAGTACGGTGTTTGTTTGGAAATTCAACGTTTGCAATAATATTTTTTTTTTGTTAATTTCCTTTCCTTCTGATTCAAAAATTTCAGTGTTTACCTCTTTTTTCTTTCATCTTGAGCGATGAACTTGACAACTGTGTTATCTTTGCCTTTGTAAGTGATATTTGGATTTCTTCTATTGCATCACTTCGTACATCTGTGCCAATAGCAAAATTGGCCGTAGAATCTCAACCAATCTTTTGATTGATCGCATCAGGCAGGGCCTATCATATTCATTACACAGCTACACAATTCCTATATTATTATTGTCAAGAAATTCAAGTTCGTAAATTGGACATTGACAAATATGTTTTATAAATATCTTATTTGTTGTATCTACTATTTTTTCTAGCTTATCCCTATAAGTAGAAGGTTATGTTGTGGTAAAAATGTAATATTTCATCATAATTCCCTACAGGCTGACCTATGTCTTTCCAGTGACGTCAGTCTTCTGTGAACACAGTACCTTCATCTATTTTACGGATGACAGCTTCTTTGTTACAAATATTATATTTGTATCGTCCCTTAATCATATATTTGTTTTACTTTTAGCCTTTGTGGTTTCATTACAGAGCAAAGGTCTTCTTTTTTGTAACATTTTGCTTCGATCCATCCTGTTTTTTTTTTACTCGATATTAATCTAGTACGTTTCAATTCTATGTTATAGGTATTTCCATGCGATCAGTTTTGGCATCTTCGCCATTTCATATTAATTAGACTAAATTAGAAATCATTGTAAGATAACATAATACATCCTAAGAGATATTAACCTTACTTTTGCATACGCATGATAAATAATAATACATTACCAATTTTATCTTTCATGGTAATAAATTGAGCATTCTTCAACCAGAAACTGATTGAACTAAAACCTGTAACCTCAATTTTAATACTGATATTATTCCAAGAGATAAAAAATACAATGGTTACTAATGTAGTTGGTCTAGACGGTAAAAAAAATAATGGGAAACGTACAATATGAAAAAAAGAAACATAACGTGAAATCAGAAGGGAGACTCACGGTTTTATGAACTTACTAAACACATATGTGTCAAAATAGGTCATATCACACCACACTTCGTACTCCCGCTAAGACATAGCTATTAATATCACGCGTCTTAGCACTATTTCCGGACTTAAAACATCTGTTTACTCTGGAAGCTAAGCAAAATTCATTTGAGACAGCAGTTTTATGAACTTCAATAACGTAATTATGTATCATTGCCAACCTGAAGATGTTGTTCTTAATCTCTTTACGGTATCAGTCTAATGAAGTCCAAGTAAGAGATATTCAATTTTATAATCCTTCCGACCGAATTTCGATCATGGCGGCTAATCTCCACGAAGATTAGTGCAGGAGATATTGTGCGCACTCAGATGCAGTCTCTGTTACTCTATTGTCCTATTATCATTGACCGATGGAACGGCAATTCAACACAACTGTGGTCAATTATGTAACGTTTATTTTATTTTTAATGAACTTATTTTAATGAAAAACAAAATTAAGTTACTTAATTCATGAAGAAAACAAAATATAATAGAAAAGCAAAATAATTGACACTACATCGTAATACTTTCTAAAGTTGACGAAGAAATTAGTGGCCAATCGGAACACGATTATCAGTCGAGACCGTAACCGAATGTTCGGCTTCTATTTGAGTTTCGGCCGAAACCAAAACTGACGCGGTAACAGTAAAATCGTCAAAAAAAAACTTGAGGACAGCTTCCAGTTTAATCGTTTGCGGCTAAATACCTATGTTTTACATGAAGCGACTGCTTATCAAACCTTCACAATCCAGTTACTGCGCAACACGTTACTGTTTTGATAGACTGATGATGGTCAGAGTTTCTGGCATCCGACTACCTGTAACGACTGTCAATCTACGAATGAGAACTAGGACCAACAGCTTTAAGTGCTTTCCAAGGCACGGGGTGTCAGTAATGTCCTAGATAAACTTATAATAATTTATTAAATCACACTAATATCGGTAAAGGGGTGAAAGTCGATACTTATAATTATCTTTGCGTGTATGTTTTGCTAAAGAAGAGAAATGATTGAGACAGTTTTTAGACATCTATCAAAACCGTAAGCTCAAAGACGCTTGTTTCAATCAAGCCTAATATTCGGCCACCATTAAGCCGAAACCAGTTGTTCTGGCCGAAACTCTCCGAAACCGAAGTCGAACGATCCACCTTAGAGATAAGGTCACAATTATTATCTGATAACAAATAAGCTTGATAAATATTTGATTAACTGTGCTAATGTAGGCAGTAAGAGATAATGGTGTGTGTTTTGATAAGAGGAAGACGCTTCGGACAAAAGGTAGATAATATTTTTCCTTTTTACTTGAGTTGCTATTTGATTTGGCCAAATTACTGATAAAAAAATATTAGCCCAAAAAGATACGAGGAAAGATACACTTTCATTCAATATAATATGTAGAATTGTCAGAATGGGTGTGCCAACTGCCAATTTTGTTAATGTGTGACTGGAATATATCCAGTCACACATTAACAAAATTTGCAGTTGGTTCAAGTAAGTATTTCATTCCACCCATTCGTACAAAGCGTTTTGAGAATACATTCACCACACAGGATTTTTCATTAAAATTATATTTAGATCCCGGGAAGATCCATATTAACATCAACATTTTGATGCAAGTACATGAATAACTCTACCTAATTCCGACCCCTGATTATTAGGAACCATCTCGAAGGGTGGTTTTGTGGGATGTATGCTTATTTGAAAGAGCGCAAAGAGCAGCGTGGAAGGATTTTAGTCAGTAAGTCTGACCCTTCCTCTCTTTATATCTATTACTTGTTACCCAGCCCCAAAAAAAAATGTTCTCTTCTATTAAAAAAAAAACTTAGAGAAACGAAAAAAAATTGCGTTCCATTTTTGAACATGATGAAAAATGTTTACGTTTAAATGAAAATGGAACGAGATTTCCTCTTATTATGCTGACAAAAAGCTTTTCTACATTAAGGTAGATAATTTCAATTCCTTGCCATCAACTCCAGTATCAACTTTAACATAGTAGGTATATTTTAAGTGATCAATTGTATTTAAAAGGCTCTAAAAAGTATGGGTTAAACCCATACTTTTTAGATAGGTGCAAATTAAAAAAAAAGTATCTGAAATAAAAAACATAAGACTGTGGCATTGCTACCGCTAACTACTCATTTTAGTACGCTAATGTATTATCTTAACCGATTACCTAGTTATTAAATTATTGTGACAATAAAATTTAGGTATACAATGGCATAAGGTGCGGTTGTCCATATCAAAACCGTATTATCTTTAAAGGACTGATATCGGTGCGAAGTTAATAAGACTGAAGAGAAAATCTTTAACTCTTTTTATCAATATTACAAGCAACAACCCAACTAGCAAAACATTCATAAGAATAATCCGTAATAAGAGCTTAGACCTAAAAGGTTTATATCTGTCTTGGCAAAGATTGTGTAACTTATAAAGGCACCTTATAAGACGTATTGTGCTAAAAGACACTTGCAAGTGTATTTGTTCTTACAAAAGCATTATCAAGATTAATGTAAGATGAAAAAGCACTTAATGAAACCATCATACAACTACTATAAGGGCAAATAATCTTACAAGGTGCGCCCAATTCCATACTTACAGACGTTTAGAAGTGTGTTATAAGACACATTTTGATAGTTGGAAAAAAGAGCTATTTCAATTGCCTCTTAGCACTTGTTCGGGAAAAATAATTATTCTGAATTCTAATTAAAACAAATAAAACAAGAAGATAAAGTAAATAAATGTGTCGTAAATAGAGATAAACAAGATTGTTTTATCAAGTTTCATTCAAGCATGTCTCACTCCGTTACCAAAGTTTGGCAATTATGAGATGGGTAAAAAGCTAAGTATCCAACCTCGAGGCGTGTCAAAATTGAGCTAACAATCCTCCAAATTAATTTAACGCGTCTTAGGAATAACACAAACAAATGATAAAAAGTTTAAGAAAGAAAACAGAAGATAGGTACTGAATATTATTCATATTTTCTAGTAAACTATGTAAGTTTGTATAAGATCTAAAAAACAATACACATGATGAAGCAGTAATCAGTGCAAATGACGGTAACGATGATACACTTCAGAGTATTCTAGAAACGGCACATGAAGGTAGGTATATAATTATTTAAACAAGAGCAAAAAACAATAAATTATAATACAAGTAAGACATTAACAACATACACGATGAATCACGAAATAATGATACAACAATTTGTAATAATGACAAAGCACGCAAAGAAACTTAGAAGAACGAGAATACATTGCTTGAATAATAAACTTAGTTGAAAAGAATTCTGCAAGTAAACACAATTAAAGTTTAGTTGGTACGAACACAAAACTAAGTTCATAAATAACAGAACTCAAACAACAAACAAGATATTCACGTGATCTAAAATTGAATCCGTGAAAACAATATTAATAACGAATAACAAGCCGATCCAAACAATGCATGCAATTGAACATGAAATTGCAATCCCAATACCTTCCCACGGTTGACCGGACGAAAAACCGGTTGTTGCATATAGAAAGGAAATCATTCTTGTACGTTCCTTACTAGTAATTATTAAAAACTATAGAGAACTGGTTGACATACCTTCGACACAGAAATCCAATAAAACTAAACACCGAACACAACACTAGAACATTTAAACACACATGTTTTTAAACTTCACTACGTAAGATTAAATATGTGAGTCGACTATCAATAGTCACTTTCGTTTTGATATATCGAACACGCGGTCGCCGGCTTTCGGCGATATTTTACGCAAACGATCACTCTCCACCAAGTCTCGAGCGACACTGACTTTGCTGTTGTGAATGTGAGCGGACCCATTCTCGAATACTACGCTACGGCCATTCAGGTATGTGAACAACCTCTGAGATGGGATCATTCCAATCGAAAACCAACTATACAGTCTCGAAAATAAAGATAAAATTCATACAGAGGTGTGGCAGTGATAAGGCTGCGTCGATATCAGAGCTGCGTCTAGGATTCCAAACAGAAAGAGACGGGTGACTAACGTATGTAGAGTGAAAGAGAGGAGAATATTTCGACATTAAGATGATTGGAGCGTGAAATTTTTATATTCAGTTTGCAGCAAAAGCGCAGCATCAGAACAATAGTGAGTACCGGAGACTGCTAGGTTTCTTTGTCTTATAGTTTATTTAATGGTGGAAACAGACGACATTGTTATTCATTGTTTCAAAGCGGCTTTTCTGAGCTTCTGTTTGCAATCTTAGTTAATATTATTCCCCAAGGATTGGAAATAAAATATGTATTTATCGTCATCATTCATCAAATGTTCATTCGTATTAGAAGTCAATGGATTATGTCATATTGTAAAAAAACACTTCTCATATTGTTCCGACAGTTAAATTTTCTCGTAATGCTGTAGGTTGGATACATATTAATTAATGTGTTTTTCTGTTGAACACGTGTATGGTGAATAAAAACCCAAATGAATAGCGTTGCTTTGAAATAGAGATTATTTTATTAAACACTACATACATTATCTCATACATTAAACTGGTTATATTTTAGGTATCATACTTACCTGAAATAGAGAAATAACAATTTCTAGCTATTATTTCACGAACCACGTTTATTAAATAAAATGACAATGAATTTTTTTTTTACAACTGTCAAAATTGACAGTTAACCCAAAGGCTTCATAACCATAGTTTAAGGGCTCCTTCAAATTCTATAACGCTATTTTGTTATTTATATGGAATAACAAAGCAGCGGCAGCGTGGCGGCAGCGCTGCAGCCGAGCTGCCGGCACTTGTGGCTAATTTGAAGGCGTCCTAAATAAGGTAAGAATATCGGACTTCATTTACATAGTTCTTTACATGTGTTTTAATAGTGCAAAAGCCTACCTAATCAACCTAAAAATGTTCCCGCTGCTGGGACTCAGACCTTCTCTCTAGTAGAGGAAATTATAGTTCTATTACGTCGTATTAATTTTAAATTTAAACTTATCTTTCAGATTAATTTATGATGATAAAAATATTTTATAATTGCAGTTCATTTTACGCTAAGCGCAAATCTCGGATGCATTGAATTTTCTAGTGTTTATGGAATTTACTGATATTCTACTGCTTTATATTCTTCAGATGTAGCTCTAGTAGCTCTTCGTTTATTTAGAAGCTCGTCTTCAAATACAATTTCTTGCTAGACCAGCGCAAACAGTACATTTAAGTAGTTTTATTCTCTTTTTATTATATTTATAGACACACCTCTTTGCAGATAAATTTTTTATTAGCCAATATAAATTATTATACAGATTGTAACGTCAATATATGGTCATATTTTAGATCCTTTTTCTAATGGAAACGAATAATTTTCTTAAAGTCATAATACTCATAAATTCTCAAAAAAACCAACGCTGCGTCTTCCGATGCGTGGTCGCCACTCCAAAATCTTTCGTCCCCATCGACCATCTGTTCTGCGAGCAGTGGGTCCTGCCAATTAAGTTTGGCAATTCTTTGGGCTATGTCAGCAACCTTGGTTCTCCTGTGGATTTTTTCATTTCTGATGCGATCACGCAAGGGAACTCCGAGCTCCAATTCTTAGAATTACCAGACAATTTTGAGCAGAATCTTCAAGTATATTATAATAATTATCACTCTTGGTATTTGGCCTTGTTTTAACTTTGCCATCGATATGGTAATAATGATTTACAATGCAATTTCATCTAATTGCATCCAACTCGTCAGAACATGTCCAACCAATATTAATTTCATCTACATTGAAATCTCGGTTCCCACAATTACATCCCATGGAACCTTTGTTATTTTTTTTTCATCCCTTTTGAGTTCAGTCAAAAAATAACAAAACCGTTTAAAAACAGGTACCTGTCTTCAGAAGATAATAAAAGTAAGGGCAAAAAACTGTTTGGAGTGTTACCGCCTTGCACCCTATTAACGTTTTTGGGATTCTTGAAAGTTTTACTTGATTTTGAATTAAAAATATGGCCTAAGCATTAACCAGCCATTTAATTGAATGTTGTATTAGACGCATTAGCTGAATTATATAATTCAGGCCGTTGCTAGTTGAATAGCGGGTGTTTAGTTATGAGGCTAGCCTGTTAGCTGAATGGAACTCAAAGACCAACTGAAGAAGCAAAGGGTTTTAGCTAGCTAATAAAATTCTGACAGCGACTGTAGCGACATCTATAGCGTCACATTACAACTAATCCTGCATCGTGCAATTAAAGTTCTCCGCGCGATCGGAACATATAGAACAGCCCGAAATCATCCATCGGGCAGTTATCCCACCAGACATAACACCCGTCTGGCCGGAGGATCCTCCCTTTTTAACGGAGGTTTGCGGGACTTAACTGTTCCGCATACCTCCAAAAAGTTATTCGATGATTTTACAATCCAAAATAAAAACACGTAACTACGGAGCTCCCGCTTTAGTCTTCGTAGTTATTATTTTTTTTTTTTATAACCATCCAGAAATAGAAGACAAGAGAGGAGAGTTTTTGGTGGATTTCTTCGAGTAAAGTTCAATGCCTGTTTTAATTATTCGTATGTTGATTACTAGTGAATATTGTGATGTAAAAATGGTACAGTTTTGAATCTCAAATGTCTGCACAAGTAGACAATATGTGGAATCATTGAAATAAAGGTAAAATGGAGCTGAGAATTTTATCGTAGTGTTGACTACCTCAGCGAAGTTGAAAAAGAATAAGCGAATACTACAAAAAATATCAGAATGTGTGTACCATATATATTTTAATAGTAAACAAATTAACTATGAAACATGTAATTTATAATTATAATACCGACTGAAGGACTTTGTATCTTAAGTAATAAATCAAAAGGTCAAGAAATAAATACCGTACCCCAAAAGGAAAAATACGGAACCCTTATAGGATCACTTTGTTGCCAGTCTGTCAGGCTATCTGTTGGTCTGTCAAGACCCTATATCTCGGAAACGGGTGGAGGTATCGAGTTGAAACTAAAACCATATACTTAGGTCTGCAGTCCATTGAAGCTGTGAAAAAAATCAAACTTGTAAGTTAACGAAAAAAGAAGGCCGTTTATGCTGCATAAAACGTATATTTCGACACTCTCAAGGGAATCAAAATTCATAGGGTACTTCCCGTTGTCCTAGAATCCTGAAATTTGGCATGAAGCAAGGTCTCATAGCATAGGTATAGGAAATAAATCTGAAAACTGTAAATTTGTAGTTACTTCACATATGAGACTCGATTCGGAAATTGAACATAAACGGCAGTATTTTTTTTTTTTTTGTTAACTTACAACAAAGAAAGATGGACGGACAACAAAGTGATCCCTATAAGGGTTCCGTTTTACCTTTTGAGGTACAGAATCCAAAAAAAAGACTCGCGGAGCGTGGCTATGTCGAGCTATCTTGATAATTAGTAATCTTACTATATATTTTGATTGATTTTGTTGAATATTTGGAAATGGAAACAGACTCAACATTACAATAAGATTAAAGTGTTGTTTTGTAGTATACCTACTCATTAAATAAGTTCCAATGGTCCACCAAGTAATGTTGACATTTGTTGATTATATAAATTGGTGAGCGCCCTTTTAATTAATAACTTACGAGCATTACAAACATGATGTCACACAAACGTAATCAAAAATTTATTTAAAAATTCACCTGTTAAATTAACGGACACAAATTTATGTAAGTAAGTATACAGTCAATATACTACTTTTTTGTGGTTGAGAGCAGTTGTGGCCTAGGGAGAATAGTAGTGGCCCATTGGTAACGGCCCCGACTTACGAGTAAGTCACGGGTTCAAACCCAGCCCGGCGCATTCTCTTCTGAAAATTATTTTCATCACCACTGCTCTCAAAACGGTGAAGGAAAACATCGTGAGGAAACCGGCATGTCCTAAAACCAAAAGTTCGAAAACATGTGGCATTCACCAATCCGCACAGGGCCCGCGTGGTGGATTACAACCCATTTCCTTTCCTAGTGAGGATGTCTGAGTTCCAGCAGAGGGAACATTATGAGGCTGATTAAGTGATTATGCTAATTCGTATTCACAATCTTACTACATCATGAAGCAACAGAAATAAAGACAAATTTAGCATAACATAGCATAGCATATATTGACTGGCCTGTTAGTCTAGTGGTTAGTAGAGAGGCTTCCTCTCTAGGAGAGGGAATGGGCCTTAATCCACCACGCGGGCCCAGCGCGAGTTGATGAATGTCACATGTCTTTAAATTTTTGGTTCTAGGACATGCCGGTTTCTCCACGATGTTTTCCTTCACCGTTTTGAGAGCAGTGGTGATGAAATAAATTACACAAAGTAATGCGCCTGGCTAGGTTTGAACCTGCAACCTAGAAACTCGTAAGTCGGGGCCGTTACCACTCGGCCACCACTGCTAAAAGAGGAATTTAGCGCTATTTGATGCTTCGGTAATCAGATATTTGTTCAGTGAGTATGCTTGGGTACATACCTGATTTGTTTGTAATGGACCCCATTAAGATTGCATACAGGGAATTTGAGAGCAGACTTTGTTTTGCTGTCATCCAGTACAGTTTATTTTGGTACCTAATTAGCGCCAAAATTGGATTTTGTAATGAAGACTACTCCCAGTGGAAATCATTCAATGACTCCTCTCGTTTGGGGCGGAGCGAGAGGGCGTGTCAGACTTTTACTGACTAAAACCACACTTATGTTCCTTCTTTGCCTTGCCCGGGGTTCCCTTTCGGATTACCCATGACCCCTACTGGCTTTGGCCCTTCTGGATTCCTATACGATTATACTGACATTTCTTTGAGGCGCGCGTGGAACACTATGACGACTCGTATTCGGCCCGGATGGAGCGACCCATTGCTCGTAGTCAGTTAGCCCACGACTCCCACTTATGTTGGCAGTGAAAGTTCACTCAAACGTCGTGCTGATGATGGTGCATGTGCTGGACCTTTCGGTTCCCTTCAAAATGGTTGAGCTGAATGGTGTAAGCGCATGAGTCATGTTCATGAACGGGCGCCGTTAGGTGTTAGGACTGGTCAAGTGTCAGCTGCCACGGTTTATATTTTAATTTTTTAATCTTTGATTTGTCTTTTAGGGTTCTATATCTATGTTTGCAAAAACGGAAACCTTATAGAATCACTTTGTTCACTTTTTTGTCCGTCTGTCTGTCAGTCTGTCAAGACTCTTTTTCTCAGGAACACGTGGAGGTATGAAGTTGAAATTAATATCAAATACTCAAGTCGGGTACCCCACGCAGCAGTGAAAAAATCCAACTTCTAAGTCAACGCAATCTAAAGATTTCAGTGTGGGTAAATGACAGAGCTATACAGGTTGTCTAGCGCCATCTCTTACCCACACTGGAAATAAGAATGAAACAATCTTCCTTTAAACGTCATGGTACAGGTCAAGGCCGTTTAAAATCCGTTTAGGTGCGCCTAAATGGAGCATAAACAGCCTTGTTGATAATTTGAGATAGGTACATCTCGTTTCTGCCGGAGCTGGGTTTTTATTGAGCATTCACTTTTATATGCAGTTGGTAAGTTATTATAAAAACAATCAATCCGGGAGTCCGACTCGCACTTGACCGATTTAAAAAATGAGGATTAATAAAAACTTATGACAAAAAAAAATAACCGACTTCACTAAAAAAAAACACTAAAAGGATCAAAATAATTTTAATTTCGGAAGTCTGTGCTTCTCGGTATTGTTTGTTACTTATTTAACACCGACTTCCGAAATTAAAGTTATTTTGATCCTTTTTGTTTTTTGGTAAAGTCGTTTTTTTTTTTGAAAAAAGGTTTTATTTTACACTTTAGTTGCGATACAGTTATAAACACAGTGCCTATTTCTCATGACGATTCCAATTAACCCAAACACTGCTAGGTTACATTGGTTTTATTATAAAGTTCCTGTGCCTACTTTCCACCTTCCAGCTCCATCACCAGATCAGTTCGATAGTACCTTACAGCCAAAGTGCATCTCATGACCATTCTAATAAGCTCAAACACGGCTAGGATACATTGATTAATTACGGAGTTCCTGTGCCTACCTTCCGGCTCCATCATCAGATCAGTTCAATAGTACCTTATAGCCAAAGTGCATCTCATGACAATTCTAATAAGTACAAACACGGCTAGGTTACAGTGATTATTTAGATCTGTGTGTGTGTATCCATGTGTGCCAAATAAAATATTTTTCTTTCTTTTCTTTCTTTTATTAATTACGGAGTTCCAGTGCCTACCTTCCGGCTCCATCGTCATCATCAGATCACTTCAATGATACCATTTTCAACGTAACTATTCAGAACCATGCATTTATTTGTATTGTCATAGTCGCTTAACTATCTTCATTGTGATATCTATGTGAGTATGAAGTTCCGTTGACCATTTCTGGTCTTCTTCATCAGTTCCACTTCATCAAATGTTACTTTTTGACTGTAAATGCTTAAGTTCTCGATGAAAATACCAAAATCACTATATGGTTGCCTATAATATTTGAGGAGTTCCCTCGATTCCTCATGGATCCCAGCATCAGAACTAAATTTTGAAAAAAATGGGACCAATCTGGAAGCATATCCTATAAAAGGAAAAAAAAATTGCAAATTGGTCCATAAACGACGGAGTTCTGAGGTAACAAACATAAAAAAATGATAAAAAAAAAAATACAACCGAATTGAATAACCTCCTCCTTTTTTTTGAAGTCGGTTAAAAATGAGTTTTACGAATTTTGACGAAAACGAAGTCTAGTTATAAAAAAATATAGTTCAAATCTAAGTGAAATCTATTAATTATATTGCTTTCATGACGACTTATCTGTTCAGACCTAAACGACCCTTTCCTCATCGATCAAGTAAGCTCCGGTTGGAATGTCAATGATCCTCAGACCCTTGGCTGCGAACACACCTAAATTAAATATGATTAATTATAATCGAAGCCGTTTCCTAATTACACCTATTGAGATCGATATAACCCCTTAAGGGGTGACCAGACGGTTGCAAACCAACGTCCCAACCAAGGTGACCTTGCTAGTTTCAATCCGTGTAGATAGCAGTTGTAATCCATCCCACCTTCAACGCCCTTGGTTGGGAGGCGGATTTTCCCAACCACCGAATGTGTTGGCGCGTGGTTTACATCCATGTAGCCGCAACACAAACCATACACATAAACCAAGGTCACCTTGGTTGAAACGCTAGTTTGCAACCGTCTGGTCACCCCTTTAGAGAAGGCTCAATATTTCATAAATTCAAATTCAAATTCAAATTCAAATTCTTTATTGCGAACTAAGTGTGAGTTCCTCAATTCCTCAATTTAAATACCTACTGTAAGATAAGACTTTTTTTGAGGTGAGAAATCATCCTATGAGTTCTCCTAGAGCTAAGATGCTCTACGGTGGAGCGCGAGGGCGTGGCACACTTTTACTGACTAAAACCACACCTTTTTTTTGTAGGTGGGAAAATCATCCAATGACATCCCTCGCTCTTGGGCGGAGCGAAAGGGCGTGTCAGACTTTTACTGACTAAAAACCCACTCCTGTGTGTGTTTGCTCCTACGGTTTGTAGACATCTCTTTGAGGCGCGCGTAGTAGGCGGACGGTTACCAGACGGTCGGACAGCGAGCAGACTAAAACCACACCTGGGTTCTTCATTTGCTTCTTGTGTTCAACAATTATAATGTTCTGAGTCTGAGTGTCTAGTGTGTGTGAGTTTACATATTATTTATGTACGCACCCACTATACAGGAGTAATGCCTAATGTGAGGCAAGGTTTATTTGACACTGAGGGTTCCGTACAAAGTTACATATGAAAACAGTTCAATTCCCGAATTGAGTTATGACGATTTTTCCGAATCGCCAAAAAAAAAAATTTTTTGTGACGTAACTACAAATTTACAGTTTTCAATTTTTTTTTCCTAAACTTGTGCTATGTGACCTTGCTTCATGCCAAATTTTAGGATTCTAGGTCAACAGGAAGTATCCTATGAATTTTGATTCCCTTGAGTGTCGTAATACACGTTTTTTGCGACATAAACCGCTGTATCTTTTTTTTTTCGTTAACTCAATTTTTTTCACAGCTTCAAGGGACCACAGACCTGAGTATAATTTCAACTCAGTACCTCCACGCGTTCCCGAGATAAAGGGTCTTGACAAACAGACAGACAGACGGACAACAAAGTGATCTTATATGGGTTCCTTTTTTTCCTTTTGAGGTACGGAACCCTAAATAAGAATAAAATACCCTATTACCGTGATAAAAGGCGTTATCCCTATCATATTCTTCCATACAATTTAATCTGTCATCATCTCAAGAGTCACACCTCCTATCAAACAGTTACATCATCATTCATACAATCCAACCATTGTTTCTATGATTTACTTCTATTCATATGTATAACCATTCTATACTCGAAATATTCACAACATGTTAACTGAAACTAAATCAGGGGTCAGTCTCCTTTAAAATCCATACAGCAAATTTGTTTTTTTTTTTCGGTGTGAAAATCGTCCAATAATATCCCTCGCTCTTGGGCGCGAGGGTGTGTCAGACTTTTACTGACTAAAAACCCACTCCTGTTCCTTCGTTGCCTTTCATACCAGGGCCGAGTCTTCCTTTCGGAAGCAGACCATTAGCCCCAGTAGGCTTCGACCCTGCTGACATCTCCTTAAGGCATGCGTGGAACACTACGCACCGTCGACGACTTGGGCTCGGTCCGGACGGTTATCGGACAGTCGGACGGCAAGCTACCCATTGCTCGCCGTCCGCAACCCCGCGCCTACGGTGGCCGACCGCCATAATTATGGCGTGCATTATGATTAGCTCATGTGTATGAGCTATTATTAAGTAGTTGTTTCACTCGTCCATCCTCGTACTTAACACATACACCAACAACATCGCCACAACCGCCGTCGGGATTCCGATCCCGATTTCCAGCCACCGTAGGCGCGGGCTTGCGGACGGCGAGCAATGGGTAGCTCGCCGTATGACCATCCGGACTGGGCCCAGTCGTCGACGGCGCGTACTGTTCCACGCGCGCTTCAAGGAGATGTAAGCAAACCGTAGGGGGCCCCTACGGTATGCTTACATCTCCTTGAAGCAGGGTCGAAGCCTACTGGGGTCAAGGGTCTGCTTCTGAAAGGAAGACTCGGCCCTGGTTCGAAAGGCAACGAAGGAACAGGAGTGGGTTTTTAGTCAGTAAAAGTCTCACACTATCTCTCGCTCCGCTCAAGAGCAGGCGATGTCATTAGATGATTTTCCAACCGAAAAAAAAAATACACCAAGAACATTTGACATCTCATGCCCTTAACTAATTCACACTCGTGACCGGACAGTTATCACAGAGAGCATTCTCATACAATACAGAGTACAGTTTTAGACCTTCCAAATTGGAGTACAAATACTTCGTTCTGTCGGCCTTTGTATCCACAATTAGGCGTAATTGAGACAATTGATAAATGGCCGACGCAGTAAGTAAACAGTACGAGGATTAGATGGTTATTTTTACCTAACTGCTCTAGAAAGAAGGTTATGTTTCATGAGAGTATTTTTTTTTAAACGACCACTGCTAGGGCACATAACTCGCAGAACAGATGATCGATGAGGCCGAAAGGTTCTTTTTTTTCTATTGGAATACCATCCAACAATGACATCCCCCGCTCTTGGACGGAGCGAGAGGGTGTGTCAGACTTTTACTGACTTAAAACCCACTCCTGTTCCTTCGTTGCCTTTCATACCAGGGCCGAGTCTTCCTTTAAGAAGCAGACCCTTGGCCCCAGTAGGCTTCAACCCTGCTGGGTTCCCACGGTTTGCTGACATCTCCTTGAGGCACGCGTGGAACAATACTCGTCGTCGACGACTTGGCTCGGTCCGGACGGTTACCGGACGGTGGACGGCGAGCTACCCATTGCTCGCCGTCCGCAAGCCCGCGCATACGGTGGCCGGAAATCGGGATCGGGATCCCGGCAGGCCGAAAGGTTCTGGAATGGCAACCACGTACCGGAAAACGCAGCGTTGGAAGGCCTCCCACAAGGTTGACCGATGACCTGGTGGAAGAATCCGATGGATGCAAGACCCACAGGAACGGTTGTTATGGCGATACTTGGGGGAGGCCTATGTCCAACAGTGGACGTCTTTCGGCTGAAATGATGATGTGATATTCCAACATATTTATGAATTTCCGCCATTCCTATCTGCATTCACAAAATATATCCTTTTCAAAGACAAAAATCGTTTCAGGTTCTAGATGGTCAGATTTTTTTTAGAATCCGATCATGTCGCCCGTGATTATACGAAACTCGGCTCAAAGTCCGGCTAAATGGAAGTGAAGTTAGGCTCCCCACTTTTGATCTGGCAACACTGCTTGCAATCCCAATTGCCTCATGCAAAGCGTCAATTTCACCCACCTTTGTGTCGTTCAAAACAATGAATTGTCATGGAACGGGTTTGGCGATGTCGCAGGATTAATAAAAAAATCGGTTTTTGACGAAAATTCTAGAGTTAACTCTGAAAGGACCGGATTAAGGTCCGACCTCTCGCGCCAGGCCCTGGTTCAGGTCATGGTCCATAGCAAGCGGGAATGGGAAGCGGCGACTGCGAACCGTGAGGAAAAGGACATCCAGCCCCTGACGCCGCTACAAGAGACGCCCTGGACCTCGGGAGGCGTAGGGTGATCCCCGGCTACGGTAATTGTGGGCTTGCGGACGACGAGCAGTGGGTAGCTCACTTGCCCGAGTCGTTGACGGTGCGCAGCGCGTGCATTGTCATCATCATCGTGCCACGCGCATTTCAAAGAGATCAAATATGGCAATAGAAGAACACAGGTAGATTTTAGGCAGTAAACGTCTGACACGCCGTCTCACTCTACTTTAGAACAAGAGAAGTCATATGAAGAATTCCCATAAAAAATAAGTGTGGCACTCGGGGACTGCCGCGGTAAAGCTATTGCATAGCATTTTGTATCAACTTATGCAATTATAATTATTTATTTATTTTATTTATGCAGTATTTCTTTTTCTTTGATATTAATTCAAGTTACACTTTTTGAGCGTGGTGACCGATAAGAAAACAAATTTTTTTCTTTCTTGTTTACTTCATAAATTGCTACAAGTATGTTCAGTTGTTATCATAGAACATTACTATAATCTATTATAATACAAAAAGACTATTTTGTTTGACCGAGATTTGAACTCGAGGCACGATGATACGAGTAAAATAGGTAGAACGCTGTACCAATGCGCCACACAGGTCGTTAACGACTTTTCTAAAATAGGTGTTCGGTCTCTGTCGGCCTTCAAGCCACACCTCCGTGCCCGTCGGAGTGGGGAGCGTGAGGTTTTTTTCGTTATGGAATTTCTGGATTCGGTCCCCGCGCTCAAGGCCCTCGATAGAAGCTATGCAATAGCTTAAAAGTTCATATACCTACTTACACGTCAGTCACGATACAAATATACATAGTTTAGGAGAAGTCGTAAGACATCAGTCAGCTCCACACGTCAGTCGCGTACTCATGTCACTCATTTATAATCCTTACTTTGATGTGACAGTGACTGATCGGCGATTTGACGTTCACGTGACTAATGTGAGACTGCCAATAAAGTATTTCGTAGTAGTTAGAGCCCCCATAGTTTGAGAAAGCTTGATGGCTATACCACCTGTAATATTTGATAGCACGGTCATCCCGTTTAGCTTTGAGGTTAAGGATCTGGATCTACATGTCGACACCTTGGACCACCTGGAGGACATGGCTCCACCGTGTCCCCGTGGGGGAGATTGGTGGCAATGATCTCTTGAGCCGGGCCTTGGTACAGGCCATGGTCCGAAGTGAAGAGGAGTGGCAGGCGGTCGCCTTCTTATGCGAAGCAGTAATGTTAGCATAGGTGGTGGCCGCACGTGCACGTGCGAGAGAGCGGCCCTCACGCCCCAGCCGTTGGGATCCCGATCCCGATTTCCGGCCACCGTAGGTGCGGGCTTGCGGACGGTTATAACATAGTTTACCAATCAGTATACCCTATTAGCTTCTGACAGCGGCTTCGACCGTATGAATGTGGAAAATGATCCCAAAGGAAAATAACACAAAAATATCTTGTACTATTCTAGGACATACTTCCTCGTGTGGCAAATTTCACCTAAATCCGTTAAGCCACACACACAACGTGGTTTTAGAACGCTAAGGCAACTGAAGGAACGTAGGTGCTGTTTTAGTCAGTAAAAGTCTGACATGCCCTTTCGCTCCGCCCTAGAGCGAGAAAAGTCATTAGATGATTTCTCACCTTAAAAAAAATTCAAGTCAAGCTGTTGTTGGCAAAAAGACCGGACATTGCTTCATATTGTTACGAAATTCGTTCTAAGTTCGTCCACTCTACAAAAATCCTAGGAAGTTCATGACAAAACGATTTGTCCAATTATCCTGCGACATACACATGCACGTGTATGCGGACGCCTGCACGTTTTATTTTACCACGCAACGCGTGATTGCACGCATGCAGTAAGGTCTTTTTTACATGGATGACAGCAGGACGAAAATATGCATGTTTAAGATGAAAGCAAAGGATAGATAGCTACATGGTATGAATCGGACAGCTGTCAGGGTGCACCATCCTATAGCAATTGTAGTGTAGTCGATGTTTTTATCCGACTGCCCGATGCCGATGCCGTTACGTGGTATTTGGTACCTAACTACTCCACAAGGAGGGTAATCCGTAATAATAGGAACCTATGAAATTGCCGTTTTTAAAACGGGTCAATTAGACGAGTGAATTAAGAGCCAATTCACTCTAGCCTTGAAGATACCTAAAATATAATCGGACGGGAATACCGCAGCAGGCAAATTATTCCAGTCCTTTGATGTATACACGGGGTATAAAGGACGAGGCGAATCGCTTAGTCCGGACCGTAGAGGTTTCAACAACGTAAGGGTTGATACTCACCGTACGTCGGGTTGTCAGATGGTAGAAATGAGATGGCAGAATCAAGTCATGCAATTCCCGCCTGCCAAACGCTCCAAAATGTATCCTGTAAAATACCGAAAGGCTGGCGCCCTACGCTTGAGCTCAAGGGTTTGTAGATTGGAGTCTTTAAAGGGTTTCATGATTGTTTGTGGATCATGAAAAAGAAGAATTAAAATCAGATTTAATTAGTTTATTATTCATAACTTCCCCTAAATTCAACAAGCTGTCAAGTCATCTTGATTAGGTCACAATGTGATAATCAAACAGACTACTGTCAAATTCATCAAACTTTAGTGGCAGTGGGCAGGGCAAATTGCTCACAGAAGTACAGAACTGATGGTCGTTGGGACCCAAAGGTTCTGGAGTGATAACCGCGTACCGGAACACGCAGCGTTGGAAAACCTCCTACAAGGTGGACCAATAACTTGGTGAGGGTTGCGGGAATCCGATGGATGCGAGGCGCACAGTACCATTAATTGCGGTGCAGCCTATGTCCAACAATGAACCTCTTTCGGCTGAAATGATGACAATGACTGTCGAACATTCAATCAAAGACATAGATCAAAGATCAATCAAAAATTACAGCTTGACAAGTTGTCTTGAGGATTTTCTCACACCGTGACGTAACGCACTACGAGTGGCCTTCGCAGTCACGTGATACAGTGCATATAGCATAAGCATAATCAGCCTTTTAATGTTCCCACTGCTGGGACTCAGGCCTGCTCTCGCCCGTAATCCACGACGCGTGCCCAATGCGGATTGGTGAATGTCACATGTCTTCGAATTTTTGGTTCTAGGACATGCCGGTTTCCTCATGATGTTTTCCTTCACCGTTTTGAGAGCAGTGGTGATGAAATAAATTACAAAAAGTAATGCGCCTGGCTGGGTTTTTGAACCCGCGGCTTACAACTCGTAAGTCGGGCCGTTACTACTCGGCAACCACTGCTCTATACACGGATACAGTGCATTATTTTATGCATTTTTTTATTATTACAAAATATGATTTTCAGCATTCTAATATTTCCTTCTACAGTATAAACATAAGTTTTTATTTAAAATTGTAATTCATATAAATGTTACCGGTCAAACTAGATTTTAGGATAAACTAGTTTCGACTAGGCCAAGCCAGTTTTAGTTCAAGAGCGAGCGACGTGAGATCGGAATTTTAGGGCACCCTGACACGGACAGGTTAGGTTAGAAAGCTAAGGCAGGTGCGGAGCGAAGCGGAGCTCCCGCCTTAACCTCCGTGGTTATTTTTTTTATAACAAACCAGAAATGCGTGTAGGGAGAACTGGCTTGGCCTAGGCGAAACTAGTTTATCCTAAAATCTAGTTTGGCCGGTAACATAAACATCCCTATTGAACTAAAATTAATGCCACCAGCTATATCAGATTTATTTGAATAATTTAAATTTTTGCTAGCTGTGCCAAAGGGCCAAATTATTTTAGGATGAAATTGTATTTATCTGACAGACAGATACATTGATATGTAGAAGTTAATGTTTTTCCGTTGATTTGATGATAAATTCTGTCAGTAATACTGACTGTATCATTATCGATTAAAATACCAACCGGAAATTTCTGAAAAGGTTACCATGGTTCTGTAAAGTGAAACCCGGGGCCCTGGGACAAAGGCAAAGAAGGAACAGGAGTGGGTTTTTAGTCAGTAAAAGTCTGACACTATCTCGCGCTCCGCCCAAGAGCGCAATTTGTCATTAGATGATTTTCCCACTTCAAAAAAAAAACTAAAAAAAAAACATGGTTCTGTAACTACCTCTGCTAAACTGCCCTCTTACTTCACCCTAGAGCGGGTAAAGTCATTAGATGATTTTCCCAACTAAAAAAAAAAAACAAAAAAAAAACATGGTTCTGTAACTACCTCTGCTAAACTGCCCTCTTGCTCCACCCTAGAGCGAATAAAGTCATTAGATGATTTCCCACCACAAAAAAACCTACCAGCCAGAACCTCCTGAACATTTCATCACTCTACATAATTTTTTCTTTAAACGAGTCTAAATTTTACTCAGCCCGTATCTAAAAGAATTTCCCCTCATTAAGCCTTGAACAATATAATTACGTAAAGTACATAATTAAAACTCAAAACAGAAGTTTTATAAACTTTTTCGCTTCCGCCACACAGTTAATCAAGTATAAAGCTCTAGGAAATAGCAATAATTTACTTTATTATAGACATAAATAAATTTTACGATACAAGGAAAGTGTTAGGTTTGGCGAGGGACTATTCTATGGACGCGAGGAGCGCAAGGCTCGGCCAATTACGTGAGAAAACACTGGTGTACTCACGAGTATAATAGCTGATTTTAAATTATTAGAAAATGCGAAAATGTTTTTCTTTTTGTTATGACAAAATGTCGGAACCTCATTTTTTATGAGGTGGGAAATCATTAAATAAATAGTAATAATATTCCACAACTTTCATATAACATCATCTAGTCCCAAACTTAGCAGAGCTTGTGCTATGAGTACTAGACAACTGATAAACAAACTTATATATTTCTAAATACATAAATATTATAGCTAAATTACACCCAGACACAGAACAAATGATCGTGCTCATCACACAAACATTTATCTTGGCTGGGAATCGAACCATCAACCATATAGCAGTCAGGGCCACTAACACAGTAGACCAACAGGCCAGCAAATAAGTCCTCCTGCTCTGGGTGAAGCGAGAGGGAGGTTAAGACTGTGACTAATATCTTCCTGTTCCCCCTATATCCCCTTCAGTCCTTTGCGTTTCAGGGCCTCGGTAACTCTTTATAGCATTCCCACAGCCCTAGCAGACATTGCTCGTAGAACGGATGGCCGATAGGGCCGAAAGGTTCTAGAGTGGCGACCCCGCACCGGAAAACGCAGCGTTGGAAGGCCTCCCACAAGGTGTACCGACGACCTGGTGAGAGTCGCGGGAATGCGGTGGATGCGCGACGCACAGGATCGGTCGTTGTGGAGACGCTTGGGGGAGGCCTATGTCCAACAGTGGACGTCTTTCGGCTGAAATGATGATGATGATAGCAGACATCGGACTTACTGGGCTCCTTCAAGTTTTGATGAAATCTCTTGGCACGCGTGGTGTTCCACGCGCTTCCGTTGACTCAGGCTATTCCTTCGATTACCCTTTTGCGTTCCAAGGTCATTTTAATTCTTTCAAACAGTTGCATCAGCCCTGGGATATTGTGTGCACTGTTTTGCAGGAAGTTGTATGGTTTCAATGAATAGTAATTACTTGAAATTAATCTACCTCATAATTAGCAAGGAATTTAACCTCCTCTTTTTTAAAACTCGTCAAGGTGAAAGCGTTATTAGGGTAGTCCACGAAATTCAAAGGACATTGCCAATGTTTGTATGGAAGTTGGACCAAATGCTGCCCAGAATGAACACATAACGCATTTCGTATTTTAGGCCAACACTAATCAGTAAACCGAAGCGCTACAAAATCTGACCGAGAAGTCAAGAGAAAAAAGAGTTTTGTTGTGAATTATTTATTTGTGAAAAAGAACTTAAGTTTTTTACATTTATCGGTCAGAAGTCAAGTTTCTGGTTTGTTCATTAAAATATGATTCATGGAAAGAAAAAGAAAGAAAGAAAAAGAATTTATTTGGTACAGCACAAGGCACAAACACAATATAGGTAAACACGAAACAAAAATAAAAACAAGAAACAAAAAATGTAGTTGTGTCTTCATGGCTGCACCAAAATAGGTCCAGTACAGATGGACCAATGAAAAAAAATGAATGAATTGAATTGTTTTTTTGAATTTTTTGAATGATGAATGATGGATTGGTTGGTGGTTGTGTCCTTGGCATGGGCGTAATATGTACCTATTAATTTACAAAATTATATCTAATCATTAAAATCATAAATACAACCCCCTCATTTCGTCTTATACCTTTGAATGGCTACATCACAAAAATCCCTTTGAAATTGAAGGATGATTTCACGAGTGGAGTCTGTAAGTCATCAAAATATTTAACAGGTATTTAGGTACTCGTATAAACAGGTTTCAGTAATTAAAGTAAATACACCTCCGATTTTAAAGTGTGGAATACGTCAGCCCTGAGACTGCTATTAAAGATGCGGAATTCTTTTCATTTTGTCGGCGAAATTATTATAATTGTTCCAAAATGTGAAAAATACATTATATTACACCTAATTATACCATTTTTTTTTTGTTTTCGAGGGGAAACCTTCAAAAAGCGGCCGGACTTTGGGGATATGTTCGGCGTGTGTGGGATTTTTACCTCACTAAAACCACCTTGGTTATCACCATCAACACGTAGAAAGGGCCCCGTTACCTCTCAAAAGACCATTCCAGAACCCCCTCTGTGCAACGCTTGATACGGCACATCCCTGAAGAGACTGTATAACGGTCTCCCCTGAGCCTCACTGTGCACGGCAGCACGTGATCACTGTGCCACCGTCGTCCCTGGAATCACTCGATGGGCGAGCAGAGTCCCCACTCTGAGCGCCCGTGGTTCCAAAGTCCCACTTGTATTGGATGGTGCAAGCAGGGTTTCGGCGTGTTAAGCATCAGGGCGGTTGCCTCCCCGACGCCTTCTTCTCCGAGTGGGATCGGCTCTTTCACGATCTTGCTCAGACCTAATTATACCTATTAAACTAATAGTGTTTTAAGAGAGTTCATGTATGTACCTATATTTAAATTGTTGGTTTTTGTAGTCAGCTTTAGAAAACAATAAATGCCTTTGCTAGCCATGTACCATCGTAATTTATTTTATTTTTATCATTTTCCGCCGACCTTCCATGTCCTGTGGGGACCTGTGTCATGCGAAAGGTGAGATTGGCGAGATTGTCGAGTGCCCAAAGTAAAGCGCTTGCCTAGGTTTGATTGAACCCACGACGTAATACAACAAAGTCAGGACCATTACCACTACACTACAACTGTTCTCTATCAATAATTAATAACTAGTTCTACTTAGGTACTTCGCAGAACTAGTCGCATCCTACCCTCACGTGAGCAGTTTTCCAATCAATCATCCCATTTGAGTCAACAGTTGTATGTAAACATTCGATTTAATTAAAATCACCCGCCTGCAGGCTATGAATATAGGCCAAAGGTTGTTGACCCTTGTCAGTGTTTATGTTCGATGATTGTCTGTGTTGGCTTAGTTGTTTTACGGTACAAGGTAAAATCCTAAGTATTTTGACCGGAATTTCAGGGCCTTTGCTTCGTAAAAATACATAATATAATCGCAGGATTTTCGACGTTTATTACCAAAAATCTACACGAAAACATACAAAACATTTTTCACGCCGAAATGAATGTTTGCATGTATTGTGCAATATAACAATAATAAATAAAAAACTGGGCAAGTGCAAGTCGGACTCGCGTACTGAGGGTTCCGTACAAACTTACCTATGAAAACAGTTCAATTCCCGAACTGCCGTGCTATTCTGTAAATGGTAAATCATTTCGAAACTCATTTCACAAATCATCTCGAATGTCACACTCAGCGAATTGTATTTCAGAATACCAAATCCTATAGACAAATTAGTAGATAAATGTCAAAATAATCAACCGTTTTAGTTCCTCTCACTTTGATCATCACTCGGTGGCGCCAGTGTCGAATTCACTCCATTTCAGAATACGAAACTTTAATTTCACCATGATTTCACTGCGGATTCAGAAGTGATTTCGCAAATAAACTTTTCAGAATAGCAAGGCACAGTTCGAGAGATTTTTCCGAATCGCAAAAAAAAGTTTTTTTTTTTTTGTAACATAAATAAAAATTTACAGTTTTCTGATTTTTTTCGTCTACTTGTGCTATGAGATCTTGCTTCATGCCAAATTTCAGAATTCTAGGTCAACGGGAAGTGTCGAAATATAAGTTTTTTATTCGTATCTTTTTTTAACTTAGAAGTTTAATTTTTTCACAGCTTCAAGGAACTGCAGACCTGAGTATATGGTTTTAATTTCAACTCGATACCTCTATGTGTTCCCGAGATAAAGGGTCTTGACAGACAGACGGACGGACGGACAACAAAGTGATCCTATAAGGGTTCCGTTTACTTACTTAGGAGTAAAGCATATTAAATGTAATCAGGGTTATAATGTTCCTACTGCTGAGACTTGGGCCTCCTTTCTAGGAGATGGAATGGACTGTAACATGAGCCCAGTGTGGGTTGATAAATGTCACATCATTATCTTCGAATTTTTAGTTTTAGTACATATAGGTTTTTCTACGATGCGTGTGAGGTGAAAAAGGTAAAACGAACTGAGAGGACTGTATTAATGATTTGGATGACTATAATTCCGTAAAGCTACATTTGTTACGACCGTCAATCATATTTGAATCAGTATTTACAATTCAATTCATTTATTCTGTCTTCACAAAAGGTTTTTTTTACAGTTAACAATGTGAGTAAGAGGGTCCTTTTCCACTCGCCTATCGTCAGCACCGAGCATGGTTTAAAAGCTTGTTACTTCATCTAACGCAATCCAACGCGATTTTTGATGAAAAGGCAACGCGAAAAAAGAAAGATAACGCCTGAAAACTCTGTTGGCATTCGGTAATTCAGTGATTTACTCGAATATTTTACAAAACTTGTTGCAGGAAATACGTGTTTTTTTTTTAACCATTAACAGTTTTTGAAAAAAAAAAACTATAATTCAGAAACTTAATTAAAATCTTTTGTTATACTTTATTGGCTTTTTAATTTTTGAGTAAATTAGGAAGTGTCAAAGTTCAATCAAAATAGCAGATTTTAAGAGGTCTTTATTGGATTAGTTTTACACAAATTTATAAATTGATTTCAATAGAAGCCTAAATAATATCCACAAGATACTGTGTTTTCAAAATATCTTATGAAAAATGTGTAAATGTGTAAGACCGAATAAACAATTTTTTTTTTTAATTTTTTTTTAACGTCATAATCGTGTAAGAGCGGTTGTGTGAAAAACAGTGAAAATGTATGTTGAGTTGCATCCCCTTAAAGACTATATTCATACTATATATTACAATAGTGTTGTAAGAGTCTGGTGCCTAAAATGGGTTTCTAGAAAAATCCTGTGGTACAGGTCACCAGGGCCCTCCACAGCAAAAAAAAAGAAAGTACATTGTTAGACGACCTTGAGTGTCAGTAATATTATTTATGGTTACAGAACATCAGACCATAACAAGGAGAAAGTGAAAATAAACAGCAAAATATTGTTTGTAAAACCAAGATAAAAAAAAAAACAAAACAGAAATTATAGTACCTATATGCAGAGCAGGTTATTGGTAGTGTCCTGTGGGATGTGTATGTGAGTGTCATAGTGTGTGTGAGCGAGTATGAGGTGTAGATCAGACGTGGAGGAAAGGAATGAAAGAATGAAAGTTTATTTAAGAACTGTTAAAAGATTCTTAATTTCCTGATAATCCAGCCGGGTAGCCAAGTTACAACCGTTTCGTGTCGAATTCCGCTCTCCAATCGGTAACGCCTCGGTGTCAGCAATTGTAGAAAACGATAAGTTGGTAGCCATGTTGACGCACCTGAGTCGGCCGCTCGTTCTACAATGTCGTTCTACAATAACAAAGGGTGTAGCGTTGAATATTGTAGAAACGATAACAATTGATTCTGTCATTTTGAACGATATGAACTTGGCTACGAATTTTCCATTCGTTTGTTCTGACCACGTGACTTAACGTTGAGATGATGTCATTCTCATACATTTGATTAGTTTTCGACTAGCTTTAACGATTGCAGATTATCAACTTGGCTAGGGGTGCAGGGTTTTGAGAAATGTCTTTACTGTTTTATGACAAATTGATTTGATTTTAGGGTATAGATTGAGAGTAACATTTAATTTGTTGTTTATGAACTGACCAAGAAAGCAAAAGAATCTCTGAGGCAGTGTGGATTTGAAAGGCGATGAGGGGCAGACTCAACTTGATAATTACCTGCAAAATGCAAAAAAATAACTTAAGCGGGTTAAGTTTGAACATCCCCCTTAATAAAGTTCTCCCACGTGCTCAGTTATAAGCCAGGTGAGTGCTTTACTACCAGTATATTAAAACTTCAGCTGGTATTTACCTATATCTGAAAAGCCTCTCGGAATTTCAGTGCACACTCTCAAAGAGTTCTTTTCATCTTTTCTGCTCGTTCGGACCATTAATTTACTTATTAAAATACTCGTAGTTTGAATTCCGAAGTTCTTGTAAAGGAGGTATTTTAATTTAACTTTAGGACATGAGATTTAAAATGGGAGAAGGATTCTTTTATATAATATTTACATTAAATCGATGCCTCTTACGCATAAAGTCGTAACTAGGGAATCCAATCCCGCATCAAAATCGTGATCCCGCAAGGCTGCGGGATTGAAGTCAGCAATCCCGCGCATCTCGCGGGATTTGCGGGATTGGGATGTTTTAAATATTTTATTTTATTTTACTTTAAGGTACACAACAAGTTTTTTGCATTTGCAGGTCACAGTGCAACTCTGAACTGCTAAATGCAAAAAACTTAAGACAATTTGAATTTTGTGGAAGTATAAATAAAATCAGGAACAATAAAATAAAATATTTAACGTTGCATCTTTCAGATTTAGGACGACTCTATCGTCCTTTCGTTTAACTGACTTTGATCGTCCTTTCCTTTAACTGACTTTGATTACATTTCTTTCCACTTCCGATTTATGACTTGCACAACACAAAATAGAAATTCAAAATTGATTTAGCTGTAAGATAAAAAAAAATTAAAACCAAATTATTTCCCATAGGTACAAATAAATTCTACAGAAAAGTCACGATTTCCATGGAAAGTTGTTAAATCACATGTTAATGAGGCTGTACGAATCTAACTAATAAGTAATCAGAAGAGCGAATCGTCTCGTCTAAACCCATTTTTCTTGGAAAAAAAAAAAACAAATCCCGCAGGCATGCGGGATCCCGCACGAGTAATTCCTTATTTCTGATCCCGCAAAAAAACTGCGAAATGCGGGATCCCGCGCTCGCGGGATGGATTCCCTAGTCGTAACACACATATATTAAAAAAAAGTGAGTAAAATTGTATTATGATAAAATAAAATAATATGTTGTATCCGGCTGTTGATTTGTTGACAACAAAAGAAGGCACGCCATCTAGTGCCAACTAGAAGAACTAGAGTTGGCGCGCTTTAGACAGAGGCAGGCGTTTCGGTTTGGCAACGAGGTTGAAAAGAACCATAAAAAGGTACTCTGTGAGAAAAACCCACGATGACGGCGGGCAATCTCAACCAGGCCGTGGCACCGTGAAGACGAACTGGAACGATCCTACTTTTTGTTGTTTGTACCCATCTAATAATAGTGCACAGCATCGAATAGTATTGAGAAGTAAAATTATTCAATTTCTAGCCATTCTTATTTATTGGGTCTATGTTGGTATCGTCCACATAGACCTTGGTGGCTGATCGTAACTCGAACCATCCTGACGATCCGTCAAATATTATATTTCCTCTTATATCCAGCGTGCACTGTGATCTTAAACTGATTTATTGATCACATAATGCAAAAACATCGGTTAAAAGTGTTTCACAAATTACTTAATATGTCATTAACATTTACAACAACGGCTCTCCTAAAAAAAAAGTAAAAATGCACATTATACCTTACGACCTTATGCGTAGGAGCCATCAAAATACCTTATCAGTCGGTGACTTCAAAGCTAGGAACAGTTTGAACAAAATAATGATAAATGTGTGTGATTTTTACAGTTTTCAGTGCAATTTTTCCAGTTTTCTTTTCATAATAAACTTCCTGAGACTTTACCAAACAGTTTAAAAAAAAACTTATTTAATTTTCCATTTCTTCTCGAGTTATTCGTTTATAATAATAAAAACAGCCCCCCTAGCCAAGTTACAACCAGTTCGTTTCGATTCTCTACTCGAGGTGATCGACGAAAAGAGAATTGAAACGAAACGGTTATAACTTGAATAGGGGGGCAGTAGTCTTTTTATTTAAGAATTAACTTTTTTAAATATACAAAGTTAGTCTCATAATAACTTATGATGGACGTATATTTAGCAACACATTTAAGTATTCAGTTTTATTTATTTGAATTTTATTGTTTTATATTTTTGTAATCTCATTATCTGAATTTAATTGTTTATACCTAATATTTTATTAATTTATAAGTACCTTAATATGCCAATTCAAAGTTACGGAAAACTCAGATTTTGACGATAATAATTATGTAATACAGGTGTGTCATTTGATGATTTCCGAACTCAAAAAAAAAAATCGGGCAAGTGCGAGTCGGACTCGCGCACTGAGTTCCGTACAAACTTACAAATTGTAAATAATTCAATTCCCGAATGGAATCTCGAAGATATTTCCGAAACGCAAAAAAGTTTTTTTTTGTGACGTAACTACAAATTTACAGTTTTCACATTTGTTCCTATACTTATGCTATAAGACCTTGTTTAATGCCAAATTACAGGATTAAGGGTCAACGGAGAGTACTGTATGAATTTTGATTCCCTTGAGAGTGTCGAAGTATACGTTTTTTGCGACATAAATGGCCGTATCTTTTTTTGTCGTAAACTCGCAAGGTTGATTTTTTCACATCTTCAAGGGACCGCAGACTTCAGTATATAATTTTAATTTCAACTCGATACCTCCACTCGTTCCCGAGATAAAGGGTCTTGACAGACAGACGGACAACAAAGTGATCCTATAAGGGTTCCGTTTTTTTCCTTTTGAGGTACGGAACCCTAAAAATGGGTAGTGTAAAAACAGAACACAGTATGTGAAAATATTATAATTATTTAATTTTTTATCAATACAACAAGAGGCGATTTGTCTCTATCCTTATAATAATCATTCCCTCTTGGACCCCTCATAATTTCTTCTCGTGAATTCTGTCTCCTCTTAATAATCAATGAATCTTTATCCGGAATATAATGAAATATATTAAAATTAGGCGTAGGGAGCTTGGCAGACTTGTATGTTACTATATCTACTGGTATCGCTGCTTCTGACTGATTAATTTGTAGAGAAACTGCGAAAAAGAAGCATGATTACTATCTAAACTAATATACTATTTGAAGGCGACTGCGATAAGTTAACGGTATAGTCACCATCGGATTTTTTTAGGCTGGAAATCATGCAATGATTTCTATCGCCTTATTCAAGGGCGAAGCTGAAAGGTGTGTCAGATTTTTACTAACTAGAAATTACTTCTATGTTCTTTTGCCTTGCGTTTCAGGACCTCTGGGTTTCCTTTCGGACAACCCATGGAGCCACCATCAGTAAGGTCTACTGGTAAAGAGTTCATGGTGTAGAATTAAATTGTAAGGCGTGTGACCGAGGAAGAGAGATAGAGTATACACCGCTATTATAGCTCCGTCCCTTTAACAGTTCATTTCAGGTTCCGGTTAAGAGGTAGGGCGTCTGTTTTGAGCCGTATATATATATATTTTTAATGGTTATAAACTAGTGCTTGACTGCGATCCCACCTGATGTTAAGTAGTGATGCAATCATTGATGGTGAGGCGCACTAGTTTATTCAAAGGTTATTCACTCTAGCCTTGAAGACACCTAAATTATAATCGGACGGGAAGACCGTAGCAGGGAAGTTGTTCCAGTCCCTCGATGTACGCGGTATAAACGACGAGGCGAAAAGCTTGGTACGGACCGTAGAGGTTTCAACAACGTAAGGGTGGATACTCGCCGTTCGTCGGGTTAAACTTACAGCTAATAAAAACATGTTAACTTAGCACATGTTAGCTTAACATATAAAGCTTAAGGCTAATTACAAGCTTTATATAAATATAAATACACAGCTTAAAAACTAAATTAATATTTTCAAAGAAATCGATGCTATCACAATTAAAATGATTACAACACTACTATATTAAATAAATAGGATCAGTTATGAAATTATTATTATCCGATGGAAGAAATGAGATCTTCGAGAAATGAGAGTCCCGGTGTGAAGTACCGCCGGACCTTAGCAAGATCGCTGAGTTTCCTAGCAGCTACCTTGGATTTGGAAAATAAGGACTGAGGAAATTTCAACTCCTAAGAGCTGAAGGCGATCGTTGTACTCAAGGGATACATTCTGAAAAGCAGGAGCCAAGGTGAATGGGCTCCTTTTAGCGGTGAACAGACACGCTTTTGTTTTGGCGGCGTTGAATCCCACCAGATTGGAGACTGCCTGAAGTGAGACATTCGTACGCTCTACATCCATCTACTATAGCCTCTCTCTCGGACCGGATTAGCGCCTTACTAGCCCGAGCACTTGGCAGGTATCTCTCTATAACAGTGCTATCATTTACATACCCATAGATCCCAGGTATCAGCAGATCGTTGATATGCAGCAGGAAGAGAGTTGCAGAGAGAACAAACCCCTAAGGAACTCCGGCATTAGACATCATGGGCTCTGATGAGCATCAATACTAATTACAATAATATTTTACAATTTAAAAAAAAACATTATAAAATAATAATTTCAAGCTGGACCAGCATAGAGCCAAGCATTTTTATCTTGAATATAATCCTCAAAATTATAATATGCTTGCCTGCATAGTGCGTGTTTAATACAAGATTTAAATTTCGTTTCATTGATTTCTAATATTTGGGGAGGTATTTTATTATAACATTTCAAACAGTACTCCATGAAAGAAGAGGCTACTTTAGCCAGTCTGAAACCTGGTTGAACTAACTGGTCCCTATTTCTTGTAACATAATTATGTCTATCGCCTCTTTTGCTAAAAAGATGAACATTTTTTCTAACGTACATGTTTTCATAAATATATGTTGCGCCAACCCCAAATAAGACGGGACAAGGGCAGGAAGATGATGATGATTATTCAGTTAAGACTAAATGACTGAGATACGAAAAAGTAGGCATATGACTTAAAATACGTGATAAAAAAACAAAATAGTTTTTCCTATTTGCACATATGCTTTTTTAAACGAAAATGGGCCACTTCGATACTCCCATGAAGATTGTAAAAACGCCGCTTTACCACTATATTGGTATGAATCCTCATTTTCGACTCATATCCTTTGCTCCAAAAATCATATTCTTCATAAATGGCACCATCTGAGCCAAGAAAATATTTGAACCTCTCGAAACACGGTTTTCAGGCAGCGGTCTCTTCGGTCTGAAGAGTGGGTAGTTGTCATCAACAATGTAATAGCTGTCAATCCATAGCCTGTGCTCCGTCGTCAACCATGGTGACTTAGTACCTCCATAACCAAGCTTTCTTCTCTGTACCATTCCATTATCTTGTATTTCAATTTCTGCCATTCCATTATCTTGGTATTCTATTTCATTGTCCGGTTTCAATGTGGTAGTAAGCGAAGTGTGTGTTATTATTCTGTGCGACTTTGTGTCATTTTGCTTTGACACTATCGTTCCAGATGCATTTAACGGCAGGAGAACTAGATGAAAAATGGAAACTATGATATTATAAATTCCTATCCATAATTTATTATATTCTTTCATGCGTCTTAAAGATGATTTACATTAGAGATTTAACAGAAGAAAATCCAAAAACAAACAAACAAATCAAACAAATCCGAAAATGGATTAATTGGTTTATAGGAATCAGAACCGGAATTGGAGGCGAAAGGCAGAAACGTCAAATTAAATACTACTAAAGGCGGAATTCACCAATAAAACTAATCGCGTTTTAACGTTTGCCTCGCATAATTGCGTTTAGCCGCTGTCACTAATGTCACTTGTCTGTATTTTTCTTTTGTTGTATTTTTACAAGTGACACTAGTAAAAGCGGCTAAACGCGATTATGCGAGCCAAACGTTAAATACGATTAGTTTTATTGTGAATTCCGCCCTTAAACTAATAAAAAACTCGGTTAAGTAGGTATTAATGAAGCGCGAACTTACAACATGCCAAATGCGAAACAAAATGACAAAAACAAGTGAAAGAGTAATCAACAAAGACAGGGAGGAAGGATGCCCTAGACTTATTGAATAAATTTCGATACATCGATATTTTTACTTCGATATATCGATATTTTCAGCCGAAATATTTTGATCTGAAATATCGATTTATCGATACAAATATTCAATATCGAAAAACGATTCAAAAAAGCAATTTTTTTTTTGCAAAATTCATATTAGCAGAATATTTAACAGAATTCAAAGCCGTAAAAGATAGGAACGAACAGAAAAAAATAACTATAATGTCTATGACTATTGTTTTTACTTTCGTCACTGGAAAAATGCTAGTTTGCCTGCAATAATAAATTGGTCTTCAAAATATGAGAATATTAATATTTACTATTTTTTTAAATTCTTACATTTTGTATAAAAATTACTATTTCCAATTATTGACCTAGACTGAACTAAATAAATTATTATTTATAAACCAAAAATCTCGGAAAGTTTGACCGATATATTAATATCTTTTCCTAGATATATCGAGGCCGATATTAATATTTTTATAAATATCGATACATCGATATACCTATTGATATTTTTCATCACCGCCGACATCCCTAGGTTCCCGATGTGTCAAGTATAAACTTGTTTGTACCTCCGATATAAGTTCCCACTAAAACTTATCGGAACTGAAATCGGAGGTGCACAATCAATCGGAAGTTCCGACCTTTACGGAATCGAAATTGAACAGCCGTTACATCTCTGAATGACAGACGTTACGGATAGTCAGAAGTTAGTAAAGCTGATACCAGTCTTGCCAAAGTATATCGCGTTACCTAATCACCGGGTGGTGGAGGTTAGATAGTTAGGCTCTCCATGTAAAATACTGGTACAATAGGTACCAACGGCATACTGTTTGTTTTTTTTTTCGTAGGTGGGAAAATCATCACCTGATATCTCTCACTCTTCACTCTTGGGCGGGCGAGAGGGTGTGTCAGACATTTACGCGCCGTCGACGACTTGGGCTCAGTCCGGACGGCTACCGGACCGCATGGCGAGCGCGAGACCCTCGCCGTCCGCAAGCCCACGCCTACGGTGGCCGGAAATCGGGATCGGGGTCCCGGCGGCTGGGGCGTGAGATCCGCGCCCTCGCGCGTGTACGTGCGGCCTCCTTTGCTAGCACTACTGCTTCGCAGAAGGAGGCGACCGCCTGCCATTCCTCCTCGCTTCGGACTTCGACTTCGGATTATTATTATTATTATTATATTATTATTATTATTATTACTATTAGATTGGAAACCGACCCCAAAAAAGTTAGTAAAAGGTAAATAGAATAATTGATTGGTCCTATAGAAGATACGTACCTAATTATTAAAACGTTGATAAGCTGACAAAGTGCATAAGGAAATAAAATCATCCTATTACTCTCCTGGTCTAGGGTGAAGCAGGAGGGCATGTCAGAATTTTACTGTCTAAAACTTCATTTGTGTCTTTCAGTTGCTCTTTGCGTTCTAGGACAACGGGTTTCCTTTTCAGAAATTCCTCGTGATCCTAACGAGAATCGGCCTTGCTGGGCCCCTTAGGTTTTGCTGACAGCGCTTTGAAACGCGAGTGGAACACTACGCATAGTTGACGACTTGGGCTCGCTTTGGACGGTTACTGAACGGCCGGACGACGAGCTGTCCATTTCTCGTCGTTTGCAAGACCGCGACTTTGGCGGCTGGGGATCACCCTGCTATTCCTGATGCCCGAGGCATCTAGGATGTCCATTCCCTTACGCCTGCAGCCTCTTTCGAAGTTAATAGTGGTTTACCTTACAACTAAATAAACAAACATATGGTGATAGTCAGTTTCAGCAAACAGACAAAAAAAATCCTATACCACATAAGTAAAATTTATGAAAATTTAAACCATAAACAACCATCAAGAAATATCCCACCTGAAACACTCATCTGGTTGGAGAATCCTCCGTTTTCAGTGGAAAATCAGCTACTATTCGCCCTATTCCACCAACCTTAGAACTTTATAAAGTGCAATAACTTAGTGCACTTGTCGAGTCAAAATTCCAAAGCCTTGAGCATCGACGCCGAGTTGCTGGCCTGTCGGTTTTCTATCGATTACATTTCGGGGAGTGTGCGTTGGAATTGCACAATTTAATTCCACCAAGTCCGTTCCATCATCGGACCACTAGACATACGGCGTTGCGCCATTGGTACATGAGGGGACATCCCACCCATACGTACAAAGCGTTTTGGGAACACATTCATTATGCGTACAGCCAAGGAGTGGAATTCCCTGCCGGAGTCTGTGTTTCCTGATAGCAACGACCTGGGTGTCTTTAAGTCAAGAGTGAATAAGTTACTTCTAGGCAAGCGTGCTCCATCGTCGGCCACATCATCGCTTACCATCAGGTGAGATAGTGGTTAAACGCCAGCCTATCAATAATATTAAAAAAAAATACTCACAGACCAAGAAAAAAGTGTTTAAAACAATCGCTTTATTATTATACGCCATGTTACATGTTCGAAAGCAATTCGAAAATGTGTATATTTTAATTGATACTTATTTATTTACGACGTTTTCAGTACTCTATAAAACAATGTGATTTACACACTTCAATTCTAACTCTGAATGTTATTGACAAGGGTTAGTTACAGTAAAAAAAAGGAAAAAAGAAGTGGGTCTAAGTAGTGCTGCTGGTTCCAGTGGGTCGGAGCGGTGCTGTGCGATATAGTGGCTTGACTGCTGGCATCGACCAGGAGAGGTTCTTCGTGGCTCTTCATGTGACTGACCGAAGGTGCAGTGTGCTTAGCCAAGATCGCTGAAGAGGCTGAGGGTGATGACCAGGTATAACCAGGTAGGCATGCTGGTAGGATACCCTTTAAAGCCGTGGATGCTGGCTGTATGGCTCGCTGCTCGAAAGCTTGAGGAGGCGATGATGACGTCACGATGTGGTAGCTGCGTCGAGGGTCGGCATTCGCTACTGACAGGACCGCGAGAAACGCTTAGGAGTCTCGTCGATGCGTATGTTTGTGTGAGTGTGCCGTTTCGAATCGTAGGTAGTTTCCGTACTGTTCCATATATCTATACTGTGATATAGTAGTTCTAGGTCTGGATGTCCAAGGAGATGTCAGCAAACCGTAGGGGCCCAGCAGGGTCGAAGCCTACTGGGGCCAAGGGTCTGCTTCTAATAGGAAGACTCGGCCTTGGATGAAATGCATCGAAGGAACAGGAGTGGGTTTTTAGTCAGTAAAAGTCCGACACACCCTCTTACTCCGGCCAGGAGCGGGGGATGTCATTGGATGATTTTCCCACCGAAAAAAAAGGTCTGGATGTTTGTGTATAAGACTTTATAATTATGATTATATTGGGGAAATTCCTAGTGTGTAACAATGTTTTTAATTAAAGAAAGAAGATACAGAAACTGTCTAAATGAAATAAGTACATACACATTTCCAGACCCGGAAATCGAACCCGCCATGCTCAGTAGTAAAGCTTGGGTTCATTATACCAACAAAGAAACTATGTAGTAAGCAGAAGCCGTATTTAAGCATTTTATATAGATATCAGTAGAAGGAAATAAAATCAAAGAACATGTTATTAAGCTATCTAAATGTAGAATCAATGTCAAGTCGGAACAAAATTATGTTCCAAACTCTAACAGTTTAAACATGTACAGATAAAAGCTTTACATAGTTCCATATATTATGAATTCTTTACTACAGAAACACCTGGGTCTGTCCAAGTAAAATAATTTGGTAATTTTAGATATAAAACATACTATGATACCAAAGTAGATAATTTTAAAATTTTAAAGCGTCGAAAAGCAGTTTTTATAAAGTTTAACCCTTTTTTGTCGTCGACGGCGCGTACTGTTCCACGTGCGCCTCCAGGGGCCCAGCACGAACGAAGCCTACTGGGGCCAAGGGTCTGATTCTGAAAGGAAGACTCGGCCCTGGTACGTAAGGTAACGAAGGAACATGAGTGGGTTTTTAGTCAGTAAAAGTCTGACACTATCTCTCGCTCCGCCCAAGAGCGGGGGATGTCATAAGACGATTTTCTCACCGAAAAAAAAAAACCGTCTACTTCGGATATATCCAATAAACACTCACGTTTATTCACGGGTCGCACATCCACGACCAAATATTCCATCTCGTCAGCTCTTTTGTCACCTATGGGGATTTAAGAGCTAAACAAGATGGAGTACCCAGTCGTTAACACCCTGGCGAATAGGACACGAAAACAGTCGTCGGACAAATCCGACGCGGGTGGTGAAAGGGTAAGGTTATGAATTGCCTGAATCAACTGGTAGAATATTCAGTATTCCCTAGTAATTTTATTGCTAGACTATGCTGTACCTAGCTATAAAAAGAGGGATGTCCTTCTCCTTCATTTTTTCCATTGTCCCAGATTCCAATTTACCATAAAATTGTATCATTTATGCAAACACTGAGACAAACCTTCCGTTAAAACATTTCTTATATACATTTTTACCATAGATCTTTATAAGATAATTATTAAAACTTCCTGGCCAGGCGTCGTTATAATTTCCACAGCCAAAATGGCTTCACACTCCGAATTGTATGGACCTATTGAAGTAGATGGAAAAGAAATAAGCGAAGATCAAGACATATAAGGAGGCCACTCAAGAGATGCACTGCACGTAAAAGAATTACAGCTCTTGATACCAGAAAAATGTGGAATAAGTTTATCTACAGTATTTTACTTAACCTAGTTGGTGTTCATGGGTCCGAAGATTTAAATCTGATCTTGCCTGAGAATTATAAAATAGAAACGAATAAATTCAATTCCATTACCGATTGTATCATAGCTATAAGTAACCAGGAATTGTATTTTAGACCCACAATAGCAATATTAAAGCAAAACGATAAAGGATCTAAAGAAAATGCATTCATTAGTGAACTCATTGATAAATTAACAGAATATAACATACCTCAACTACTTTTTAAAGATATTCTTAATGAGGAGAGTCATGATTTGCACATTTACTCTTTGACAGTTACGTTTTTCAATAAATGTGGTGATGTTACCAATTTTGACTTTACAAGAGTTGATGAGGGTATAAGATTCCTTATAATAATATCGGATCCTTCAAAAGATGATTGTGCGGAAAAACTTGAAGAAATTGGAGACCGCGTAAGCAATTATGCTGTCACATTTATTATTCAAGATTTCCAAATAGACAGAAATAAGATTTATACTATCTTCCCGATAATAGATGGAAATACATGTCAAGAAATGATTGACAAACCGGCCCTTATAAATACTTGTGTTAATGGAACCATACAAAACAAAGAAATTTTCCCAATAAAGAATCCAGGAAATCTGAACAAATGTCCATTTAGAGTTGGCATGGCAACGTTGTTTCCTTTTTCCATAATACCAGATAATACATCACTTAAAGAATACGACCATGTTGAAGAAATCAAAGGATCCGATTTTGAAATAATGAAAATCATTACTAATTATTTTAATGCCACTTTGGACATGCACTATATTTACAGAACAGAAGAAAATCCTAACAAAAATAGGAGTTTTATCAACTATGTACTAAACGGAAGCCTGGACGCGTGTGCTGGGGGCCTCTATAGAATATACGGTGACGTGGTCGAGTATTCAGGCATATATGTACGACAAAGTTTTTTTTGGATCTATTACGCCAAAAGAGCAGATAGATCATGGGAAAATTTAATAGGTAAACTGAACGACGTGTACTTCTTTTTCATACTTTATATAAGTTATTCATTGGTATGGTGTATTATTTCTTTTTTCGATGGATATTCAGTATCATTGATAACCACCTTGTTGCGTGGCTGGGGTGCAATCGTTGGAGCTACTTCTTTGCAGCATGCAAGATCTGACAAACAGAAGTTATTGAACTTAATGTATTTAATAATGTGCATATATTTATCTGCATATATAAGCATGCAGTTTTATTTATTTCTCACTATACGGCCACCACCACATTTGCTTAAAACAAACACTGACATCATGGAATCTGGTAGAACTCCATACTTGAGAAATAGGTCAAAATATTTCCCAACTGACGAGAAGTATTTAAAGTTCGCAAGCACGGCTGAGGATTGTATATCATTTACTGACTGTACCGAGAAAACATTGAAATACAATGGATTGACTATTTTATTACAAGGTAACTTTTACAATTTTCAAGCAGATACCGCTGTGAATGATGAAGCTAGAGTTTTGAGAACAACAGAGAATATGTTGACTGTGTTCCATGAAATGATATTAAGGAGAAACAGCTCTCTATCGGCAAAATTTCAGAGTGTGATGCAGCGATTGTTTGAAGCTGGTATACCAAGAAGATTGTTCACTGAAGGTATAGGTATTTCACAGGTGGCTAAAGCGACGATTGCTAGCAACAATATGATAAGCAGTAGTTCCAGCTGCCACGCTGGGTGTTCAATAACTTTGACGCAGTTTGCTGGAGTCTTTTACGCATGGATCATCGGCTGCGTGATATCATGTTTGGTTTTTACGATTGAAATAATTATGAAACGTGATAAAAGGCTAAGATTTGTGAATTAGTGTAGTACGTGAAGAATTATTTTTATTATTATATTTTATGAAGAAGAAATTTTGATCAACTAATATCTTTCAATGGTTTTATAGACGTAATAGGATGATGGATTTGTAAAGTTTTAAACTTCAATGCACAATCACACTTGTGTTATGTGGGTGTCAAACATGTAGTAGGTAAGTGTGTGTCTGTAATGTGTATGTGTAGTATTTTGTTGTTGTGATTGTACAATGTTGGCAATAAATGATTGTTATGCCTTACTAATTAAATTAAAAAATGTAATGTAACACGCATAATGTTGTTTCTATCTTTATCCTATCTATACTGTACTGCAACTAGTTCTACACCCTTATCCATAACATATTGCAAAAGTCATATTGTTTTATTGTATTGAAAACGTTGTATACAAATAAGTACCGAACTGCTTGATCTCGTGACTACTGAGCATTGGGTCCCGGGTTTGAATCCCGAGTCGGGTAAAAAGTGCTTTTGGGGGTTACAACTTATAAGTTCGAAAAATATTTGAGCGAATTTCATTTCACCTAGAATTTTTCAACTATTTTCGTTTTTTTTTTTTATTTCCGACACTGTTTCAGTTGACCTATTATCAATTCGATTTTTTTCGTTACTCCGACGTTTCATTTGGTCGAAAAACTTTTCATCGATGTTACACTTAGCCGAAATAACATTTGTTTGAAAAATTATGTTTCCGAACATTCACCACTGTTTTAATTACCGTATTTAACCATTCAATCATTTTATTTCATATATGCAAGAAGACATGCAGCATGCAAGCAGTCATGCAGCGAGCCAAGTTACAAGATATTGTTATTTGTTTCTCTTCTGTTTATCTATTTATTAAGTTGCATCTGCCATGTTATGTTTCTGCACCACTCTAAGGTCGACTGGTAGAAAATGGTCCGCCTTTGAGCAGTGTTAAGTGCATAAAGTATTAATAAATAAATTATTAACCCAAGGAATAATATTATCCCATAAAAACTTTAATACTCCCTATATCGTTTTAGAAGTTTTAGGAATATGGACCCAAGGAATAAGCTTTTGCATACAAACGAAATTCTTCCTTTTTACCCCTTAATTTTTTCAAAATTTTTAAGTAAGAGTTTATGGAAATTCACCCCGAATTTCCATAAACTCTTTCTTAGTGTTCACCTACGTCATAAAAGGAAGCCATGTGCAAAATTTCATGTCCCTAGTCCCAGTAGTTTCGACTGTGCGTCGATATGTCAGTCAGTCAGTTTCGCCTTTTATAATAATATAGATAGATAGAAGATAGATGATTGGTAACGGTCAATTTTAATCAAATAGTCATTAATTAAATAAAAATCTTTTGAAGAATAATAAAATATATATTTTCAATAGTTACGAACATTTCTGTATCTAATACATTTTTGATAAACGATACTGAATGATTGAATTAAAATTACGGTTATCAATTCGTATTTACTAAAGTTGTTACGATTTTTAGGATTCCGTACCTCAAAAGGCAAAAAGGGAAACCCATAAAGTATCACTTTGTTGTCCGTCCGTCTGTCTGTTTGTCTGTCTGTCTCGTATCTCGGTAACGCGTGGAGCTATCGAGTTGAAATTAAAACCATATACTCAGGTCTGTGGTATGATGTTGTAAAAAACTAAAATTTCTGAGTTAACGAAAAAAAAATCTACGGCAGATTATGTCGCAAAAAACTTGAATTTCGACACTCTCAATGGAATCAAAATTCATAGGGTATTTCCCGTTGACCTAGAATCCTGAAATTTGGCATGAAGCAAGGTCTATAGCACAAGTACATGTAAAAAATCTGAAAACTGTGAATTTGTAGTTACCTACGTCACAAAAAAAAACTTTTTTTGCGATTCGGAAAAATCTTCATATCTCAATTCGGGAATCAAATTGTTTTCATAGGTAAGTTTGTACGGAACTATCAGTGCGCCCAGTTCGACTCGCACTTGCCCTGTTTTTTTTTTTTAAATAAAATGAGTCACTTTTATTTTAATATTTTTATTTATTTATTCATAACAATAAACATTGTGTTGAATATTACATCATTTTAAAATAATATTAAAATAGAACTGTCACATTTAAGCAAAACAATTTATAAAATTTAAATTAAATAATGTAAAATATTGACTCAAATCATTAAACATATGTCTACAAATAATCTAATGTCAAATTTCAGATATAATGTCAAAAGTAATGTCAAGTGATTAACCAAACTCAAAGCATTGTTAATGTCATCATGTATTAGTAGTAGTAGTTGTATGAGTAAGTGTTTATTTTATATAATTTGACATAAGATGGTCGATGAAAGTAGCAAATCATTTTTATTAGAGCCTACAGGTTTTCGTTCGATTCGCATGTAGCATAGTTGTAAAGTTCCTGTTACTTTTTGAAGAAATAGGATTGGTGTTTTTTCTCTGAAAAAAGTCGAATGAAAATATGATGTGAATATCATATTCGTTCAAGTTTTTAGGTGCACAAGGATAAGTTCATTAGTTTCTAATATATTTTAGAAATAGTTCTGACAACTAAAGCTAAAAAAATAACAAATTAAATTGATATCAGGAATAAACTGATATTTTGTATAACACTGGTGTGAGGATCAATATACGACACTTGTCATTGATTATTCTGGTCATTATTAAAAGTTCAGCATAAGCATAAAAAAAAAGTTCAGCATAAGCATAAAAAAAAGTTCAGCATAAGCATAAAACAGAAGTTCAAACATCTACATAGTAGAAGACAGTATAAAAAAAAAATCACTCCCAAGTCGTTCAAGTCATTGTAGAATACCAATGAAACGTCATTTATCTACGCGACACAATTTTTTTAAAGCTAATTACGAACAAATAATTAACGAATTGAGCATATTAGACTGGAATCAATTATTTTACAATCTTCCCGCTGAACAATCGGTTAATGTATTCTATGATCAAATTTAAAGTATAATTAAAAGTCATGTTCCACTAACTCGTATTAAGAATTCACGCTTTCCTTTCTGGTTCTCTTCTTCTCTCATTCGTATTTTCAAAAGTAAAGAAAAAGCTTGGTTAAAATGGAAAATATACGGTAATCTATCGGACTATGAAAGTTTTTCTACCCATCGTAAACGTTTTAAATCTGAATGTGACATATGTTTCAAAAGATATATGAAATCGGTTGAAGACAGTATCCCGCGTAGCATTAAACATTTCTGGACTTACGTCTCGAACCGGAAGGACAGGGCGGAGATTCCAGCAAATATGTATCTTGATAATGTTAACTCAAATAATCCAACGGAAATTTGTAACCTGTTCTCTACCTTTTTTACCTCTGTTTATGAGCCCACGAATTTTGACCCTGCAATGTGGCAGCCACCTAACACATACGCAGATAATTCGCCTTATATATCTGAAATATACCTACCAGTAAATGTCATACTTAACGCAATCAAGCAATTAGACTTAAATAAAGGTCCAGGGCCCGATAGTGTGCCACCCATCTTTATAAAGAAAACGGCAGATATTATTGTTCTTCCTCTACATGTCATATTTAACAAATGTTTACGTGAAGGCACGTTTCCTAATATTTGGAAACGGGCACATATCACACCGATATTCAAGAGTGGTGACAGACATGACATACAAAATTATCGCCCTATCTCTATACTTTCCACCTTGTCGAAGCTTTTCGAGGGTCTTGTTCACGGCGAGGTGTACTCTCATGTTCATAACCTGATTATTCGCGAGCAGCATGGGTTTGTCAAACGTCGTTCGACGAATACCAATCTCATGTTGTTCGCTGATACTTTGTTCAAAAATATGGATGAACAAGTTCAAGTTGACGCTGTGTACACTGATTTTCGGAAAGCTTTTGACAAGGTGGACCACAAACTGCTCTTGGATAAGATTGCATACAATGGCATCCGTGGCAACTTGTTACGATGGTTCATGTCTTATATATTCAACAGGACACAAAAAATTGTTATAAACGGCTTCCAATCTAACTCAATCATTGTCACCTCTGGGGTGCCCCAGGGCTCAATTCTTGGTCCTTTACTCTATATACTGTTCATTAATGACATTAAAAAATGCTTTAAGCATTCCCAATTTCTAATGTATGCTGACGACATTAAAATTTACAAATCGTGCAAAAGCACACAAGATTGCCTACTTCTACAGGAGGACCTTGATAGACTCTCACGATATTGCTCATACAACAAACTTCAGCTCAGTTTGCCTAAGTGCAATGCAATTACTTTCACAAAAAACTAAAACATTATAAACTTTGATTATAAGCTACATGGTATCAGTTTGAAAAGAGTGGACCACATTCGAGATCTTGGGATTACACTTGACTCTAAATTGCACTTTGATCTTCATGTTCACAACATTGTCAACAAAGCGTATCGTATATTTGGTTTCGTCATGCGTTCCTCAAATGATTTTAAAAGACCATCTACTTTTTTACTTCTATACAAAGCTTTGGTCCGCTCTCAATTGGAATTCGCAGTCCCGATCTGGAGTCCCATTTTTGATGTCTATGTACAAAGAATTGAAATGGTTCAAAAGAAATTTTTACGTACTATGCACTATAGATACACTAAGTTTAGAATAACACACAGTTATTGAAATATTATAAACTTCAAAGCTTGGAGTCTAGACGTATCTTGCTTATGGTCATGATGCTTCATGGTCTCTGCAACAACAGGTTCGATTGCACTGATAATACAAATAGTATAAGCTATATTGTACCTAGAACTGCAATGCGTCGGGGAGCGCGCGTGCCTGTGCTGTTCCATACTGCAATGTGCAGAACACACGCTGGTGCACGGGCGCCTCTCCGGCGCATCGTAGATACGTATAACACACATTTTATCGATTTGGATATTTTCGCACTTTCACACTTAAAGTTCAAAAAAATGGCTATTGAAACTTTAAAATAGTTACTTTAGTCACCAAATATTATTATACCTACGAGTACCTACTCTCTAACTTCTCACGCACGCTTTTAATAACATAATAGTTCGACACCATTATTTCGCGGACATTTGTGTGGGTTACACGTTCACTTAGTTTATATGTTAATTCTGGAATACCTTAATAATTGTAATGTGTAACTGTTATATGTTCCAATAAAGTAAAATAAAAATAAATTAGTAGGAGCCACCAGTATTAAAATTATATATAGGCAAAAAAACACTCCTAAGTATCACCAGAGAAGGTTGAGGAAGTCCTGGAGTATTTGAAAATGAAGACCAACTGGACTCTGAGGGTCATAAGGTTGGAAGTGCGCCACGACATCAACTTCAACTTTCAAGTCGTTCGTGCTACGAGTTCCAATCCACCAGCTACAGACATTGTTAAAAGAGGACTTCTGATTGAAAGGTGTCGTATATCGACGTTTCCGAGGACGGTTACGCGACACCACGCAGCGCAACACGACGCCGACTACATTACGTGTATAATTATAGATAAATAAGTTATTTTTATATTATGTATTAGTTTATTATTATTTAAGGTTGATTTATGTATTTTATCTATGAGCCTCCGTTGCCTGAAAATAAAATGGTTATTATTATTATTTTATGTATTATTATAAATGTGAACAAATGCCAAGTTGTCTTGCTCTTGTTGGTCTTGCTTATAAAAGATTTCTACAATTTTGACTTATAGAATAATGGAGAACAGCCCCCCTAGCCAAGTTACGTTTCGTTTCGATTCTCTTTTCGTCGATCACCTCGAGTCATCTTAACGCTCAGTCACGTGGTAAGAACAAAGGAATAGGAGGCGTTGCGATCATCGAAAAGAGAATTTGAAAGAATTTGTAACTTGGCTAGGGGGTACTGTTATTAGCACAGATTATAGACCTCATTTCTCGTAATCTTTTCTTGTTTATTATATAAAGCCAAAATAAGTATTTTTTCCATAAATTATTCCAAGGCGGATTTTGAGTTTGTGTATTAAACTAACGTATCAAGCAAACGAAATTAAAATATGTATACATCATAATATCTGTTAAATATTCATTTCGTTCATGACAGCCCCAGAATTTTAATAACGGGTGGGGTAATACCTAGATAAAAGACATATTCAAAATTGTAAGTCAACTAAAACGTTACGAATTAACTGATTCTTCTCCATAACACGTTAATAATAATGATTACGTAAAAATACTACAATAAACGGTAATTATAAAAAAATACACTTTTTATAAGTATGGTAGTAATAATAGGTAATAATAACTGCAAAACTACTACATAATTTAGAATTTTTGCTATTTCATCGGCTGGTCGAACTTTCAAAATAATAATATGTACTAATCTTTTAATTGGTACTTACATATTTATTTATAACATTTTCAACACTAAAAACCATATTATATTTTAATTCTTATATTAAGTATATATATATATACTTAATATATATATATATATATATTTATATATAATATGTATATGTTTATATATTTTCTTTTATATATAATAGCTATATTATATCTATGTATAATCTAGTATATAATTTTAATCTAATATTTACTTTATTCATTTGCAGTACACCACAGGCTACCCCCTTTTTCTATTTCGATTTCTTATAATCCATCCTAAGGTTGTCTGGTAGATATCGCTGTCAGCGATAAGACCGCCTTTGTACACATAGATTTAAGTAGCCTAGTATAAAAGTTTTGTTACTATTTTGGTGTGCAATAAAGTTTATTCTATTCTATTCTATTCTATTCTTATTCTGAGTTTTATAAACAAAGGGTATAAAGAAAAACAATAGCAATGTCATATTACCTTTTCTTTAATTCATTATTAAAAATGGTTTTTGGGTTCAAACCCACACATCATTAGTGAGATTGTGCATTGAAGTTTAAAATTATGCAAATCCATCATGCACAATAATAATGTACTAAAAAATATACTTTGACCTTGAATATGTGAGAATATTCAATCAAGGTCATTCTTTTATAAAAAAATAATAATAAAATTGTCTTTAAATAACAAATTTTAACCTTTTCTCACGCTTTGTAATAATTTCAATCGTAAAAACTAAACAGGATATCACGCAGCCAATAATCCATGCGTAGAAGACTCCGGCGATCTGCTTCAAAGTTATTGAACACCCGGCTTGGCAGCTGTAACTACTGCTTATCATATTGGTGCTAGCAATCGTCGCTTTAGCCACCTGTGAAATACCTATACCTTCAGTGAACAATCTTCTTGTCATACCAGCTTCAAACAATCGCTGCATCACGCTCTGGAATTTAGCCACTAGAGTGCTGTTTTTCCTTATTATCATTTCATTATATACAACCAACATATTCTCTTTTGCTCTCAAAATTCTAGCTTCATCATTTACAGCAGAAGCTGCTTGAAAATTATAAAAATTACCTTGTAAAAAAATAGTTAATCCATCGTACATCAATGTTTTCTCCGCACAGTCAACAAACGATCCGCAGTATTTAGATGTGTCAGCAAACTTGATATACTTCTCATCATTTATGAAATACTTCGTCGAATTATTCAAATATGGAGTTCTGCCAGATTCCATGACGTCACTGTTCGTTTTAAGTAATTGTGGTGGTGCCCGAATAGTGAGGAATAAATAAAACTGCATGCTTATGTACGCAGACGAATATATGCACATGATTAAGTACATTAAGTTCATAAATTTCTGTTTTTTAGATCTTGGCTCCTGCAAAGAAGTAGCACCAACAATTGCCCCCCAGCCATACAACAAAGTGGTTATCAATGATACTGAACCTTCATCGAACAGAGCTATGAAACACCACACAAATGAATAGGTTATATAAAACATGAAAAAGAAGTACACGTCGTTCAGTTTACTTGCTAAATTTTCCCAAGATCTATCTGCTCTTTCGACGTGATAGACCCAAAAAACACTTTGTCGTACATATATACCTGAATATTCGACCAAGTCACCGTGCGTTCTATAGAGGCCCCCAGCACACGCATCCAGACTTCCATTCAGAACATAGCTGATAAAGCTCCAATTTTTATAAGGATTTTCCTCTTTTCTGACAATAAAATGCATGACCAAAGTAGCATTAAAATATTCAGTAATAATTTTCATTATCTCAAAATCCGATCCCTTGATTTTGATTTCTTCGACATGATCGTATTCTTTAAGTGACGCTTTGTTCGCTATCGTGGAAAAAGGAAATAACGTTGCCATGCCAACTCTAAATGGACATTTATTTAGATTTCCTGGATTCTTTATTGGGAAAATTTCTTCGTTTTGTATGGTTCCATTAAAACAAGTATTAATATGGGTCGGTTTTTCAATTACCTCTTCACATGTGTTTCCATCTATTTTCGGAAAGATAGTGAAAATTTTATTTTTATATGCGTGGAAATCTTGGATAATGAATGTGACAGCATATTTGCTTACGCGCTCTCCAATTTGTTCAAGTTTTTCGACACAATCATCTTTTGAGGAATCCGATATTATTATAAGAAATCTCATGCCCTTATCCATTCTTGCAAAATCAAAACTGGTTACATCATCACACGTATTGAAAAACGCAATTGTCAAAGAGTAGATGTGCATATCATGAGTCTTTTCGTTTAGAATATCTTCGACAAGCAGTTGGGGTATGTTATATACCGTTAGTTTGTCAATGAGTTCAGTAAAGAATATATTTTCTTTATTTTTTCCACTTTTTTGGTTTAATATTGCCACCGTAGGTCTAAAAAATAATTTCTGGCTACATATAGCTATGATACAATTAGTAATGGAATCGAATTTATTAGTTTCTAGTTTATTATTCTCAGGTAAGATAAGATTTTCGGATCCATGAACGCTAACAAGATTGATTAAAATATAGATTAAAAACTTCTTCCACATTTTCTAGTACGAAGAGCTGTGTTTTTTTTAGGCGCAGTGATCTCCTCTTCACTTATTTAGTTTCCGTATATTTCCATAGTTCAATGCTATTAGGAGTTCAAAGCCGTTTTGTGTGTGGAAATTATAAAGATCCCTCTATATATGGGTAGGCACCTGTAAAGATATAGTGAGTTTTATTATTATCTTAAAAGAATCGATATTAACAGTTGATATAAAGAAGTTTTATTTGAAGGTATGGTAGTTACTCTGTTTGTATAAATATAACAATTTTATGGTAAATGGGATGGAAGTAATCACGGAGGGTTTTTGTAGTGGGATATAGAACAGTATCAGTGGGCAAGGCACATTGCTCGCAAAAGAGATGGTCGAAAGGTTCCGGAAGACGCAGCGTTGCGCGTTGGAAGGCCTCCCACAAGGTGGACCGATAGCCTGGTGAGGCTCGCGAGAATCCGATGGATGCGAGACGCACAGGAACGGTCGTGGCTACACTTGAGCTAAACAGTTGAGATCTATAGGGAAAATTTAATATTTTACTGGCGGACTCAAGTATCCAAATTCCAACCCGAAACATATCTATTAAAAGCTTATATCAAACCAAAAAACAAACCTGAAAATATTGATTTCACGACGTTATTTTATTGAAAATTGAATTCAACCTATAGATTTTTTATTTCGGCCGGACCCAGCCGTGTATATGTGTAATACAGAATTCATAACGTATGAAACTCTGTAAGTAAGGCTTTTATCTGAACATGTTTAAACTTTTAGAGCTTCGAATATAATTTTGTTCCAACTTAACATTGATTCTACATTTAGATAGCTGTAATACGTTTTCTGAAAACTTGTTTCTATATACTTGTATCTGTTTTAAATGACTATACCTATTATGTATTTAAAAGCGGTTTGCTTGCTTGGGTTAGTGATCGCTAGCACTACTGCTGATCATGAGTTTCTGGGCACGATTCCCGGGTCAGGACAAGAGTGATTGGGTTTTTTCACTTGAATTTTGTCATTGAATGCTGTCCAAAAACTGAATTTGTGCTTACTTCAGGGCAACAAGCGCGTTTATTAGACTTTTCACTGACTAAGGGCTATATTTCACCGAGACACCATGGCGGCGCGACCAGTTGCGCCGCTGGGGGGCGTCTCTGGTGGCCGGACTGGCGTCCGAGCTTTTCGCGCCACCAGCCAAACGGAAAATTGGTTGCGCAACCAAACGGAAACCAGATGAATAACTCTCTATAGAGCTGTATACATTTAGTTGGTAGTGGCGACTGGTTGCGCCGCCATGGTGTCCCGGTGAAATATAGCCCTAAATGTAACAGCAGATACTATAATGACTCCATTTAATTTTAAATGGTACAGTGTCTGTCTGCTTGAGACTTTGATTTCATTTGTTTTTAGGGTTCCGTACCTACGTCGGCAAAAACTGAACCCTCGTAGGATCACTTTCTTTTCCATCTGTCCGTTTATCAAGACCTTTTTTCTCAGAAACGCATGAGGTCATGATGATGATGATGATGATCATCCTGAAGTTTAGCATGAAGCAAGATCCCACATCACAAGTATATGAAAAAACAAAATAGAAAACTGCTTACGTCACAAAAAAAAAATCTGTGAAACTTGATTCGGGAACTAAACTATTTATTTACATAGGTAAGTTTGTATGGAACCCTCAGTGCGCGAGTCCGACTCGCACTTTCCCGGTTTTTTTAATATTCTATTGGTGATTTTTTTTTTAAATCGTTCCAATAGTTGTTTTTTTAGTTTACAAACAAAAATACAAATTTTTCTTCATTACAATATTAGTATAGAAAAAACAAGAAATAGACCACATGGATAGTATAGAAAATGATTTACTTATTTAGATAAAAAGAGTAAGCCAATCTGAATTCATCTCGGATTTAATGAAGATGAAGATTTCAGTTCATTCCCTTCAAAGTGATCTTAAGAGGTTAATTACAAAGTTAAAGCTTCCATTGGACCGTTGAATATTGAATCCATAGACTTAGAGGAATGAGCAATACCGGCACGAGATTGACTACTACTGTCTAAAAGAGTCGAATCGACTGTGCTACTAACACTGTTTCTTTTTGTCTGTAGGTCGTAGCGACGATGGTCAAAACATATTTTTTATTCTGAATACACTGTAGTGCCCTAAGTACCCATAAATTCACGTCGTTCGTCGTTTCATTTTAGAGAACTTAATTAATGCTACATCGTGGCCATTTATTGTGGTCAATCTAGCTAAAGGGTTGACTGGAGAAGGCGAGGCGAGGGTTGAGGGTTGGGTTGGGTTGTAGGGATGACATGGCAAACTTAGGCATATCAGAATATCAGAAAATGATAACTTTCCGCATGATCTCTTCGTCTCCTTCTCACATTTTTCTCTTCATATTCATTTCACAGCCGGTTAGAGAACGCTCAGTCAATGCTCTATGTCTATGATTGAGTCATATTCTCTTAAAACTTTGAACAATAATATTGTTTAAATTTCAGATAGAACTGAAACGGAACTTCTAATTATTTGTCCTAATTATTTGAAAATGGAATTGTTTGTCGATTGTCTTTAGAGTTTGTTAAAAGAAAGTATTTTCAGATGAGAAATCATAAAAATAGGGGATAGAGTATGAAAATGCCGTTTTTTAAAACAGGTCGCTTTAAAATGTTATATCTTTGGATTGACTTGGAATTATAAGTTCAAATAAACTAGGTATTTATTGGATGGTGGTTGGTTTAATGGATGATTAAAGTCGTAGATATACGTAATTGATATTTCTTGCCCTTTGAAATGCATAGTTTCTACGTTGGAACTCTTAATATGAAAAAACGTTTTTTTAATAGCTATCATGGTTATAAGAACTGCGATATTACAGAAAATACATAACACAAAGAAACCTATAAATACCTAATTTAGAAAAAAGAATTACGTACCTTTAATATAAAGTTTATTTGAACTTATAATTCCAAATCAACCCGTTATAAAAAACGGCAATTTCATACTTTAACCCCTAATATAAGTCCTTCTGCTCTTAGTAGAGTCAGAGGGAGTGTCAGGCTTTTGTTCCTGAAGTTCCATTTGCATTCCCGAGCCGTGGTAATTCTCTCGAATAACTACGCAGCACTTTTCGGTAGCAGCTTGAAGTATAGATTTCTTACTTACTGATTGATGATAATGGCACGTGCTCTATTAAAAGGAACTTTTTTAAATTGATATAAACTAGTGCTTGACTGCGACCATACCTGGGCCTCAAGTCTACTATTACAATAGTGTCAGAATGGTCTATCATTGAATTCATAATTGTTGATTTTGACAAGTTTGGTAATCTACTATTATAATGGCGTCATTAGGACTTTCCAATGGTCAACCACTGACACTCACTGACACATAATGACAAATGAATGTCTGACGTATGCGGTAGTCTGCTAAAATTTTGACAGTTCCTTTAATCAGTGACTTACCATTAGAATGTTATTGTGCAGTCATTGCTTTTAATAAGCTCGATATTGTCATTCTACCACAACTCTATTACGAATCCATTGACCGATCAACGATCGATCATTATGAATTAGCAGATTACGAACTTTTAGCAAAATGACAATAGGTTCGTGTTGGAATGACGATCGAATTTATAAAAATAGCAGACTTGGGCCCCTGATAGTAAGCAGTGATGCAATCGTTGATGGTGAGGCGCACTAGTTTATTAAGAGCCTATTCACTCTAGCCTTGAAGACACCTAAATTATAATCGGACGGGAAGACCGCTGTAGGCAAATTGTTTCAGTCCTCCGATGTACACAGTATAAAAGACTAGGCAAAACGCTTAGTCTTGACGGTAGAGGTGTCTACAACATAAAGGTGGACACTCGCCGTAAGTCGGATTGTCTGATAGTAGAAAGGTGATGGCGGAATCAAGTCATTTTATTAATAATACTCACACTCTCTTAAATGCATCCTATAAACTAAAGATAGATAGATAGATAGATAGATAGATAAAACATTTATTTGATGCAACACAGAAAATTAACAGATATTACACAAAACCGTGGTCATGGGGGACTTTAACGCGAAACTGGGCAAACGAGACGATGACGAGCTGCGAGTGGGGCAATTTGGATTTGGACGTCGGAATCACCGGGGACACCTACTGGCTAGCTTTATGGAGAAGGAGGACCTCTATATGATGAATTCCTTCTTCAAAAAGCGTGAGCATAGAAGGTGGACCTGGCAAAGTCCTGACGGTGCAACTAGAAATGAGATTGACTTCATCCTGTCGACGAAAAAGCAAATATTCAATGATGTCTCTGTGATCAACGCGGTGAAAACTGGAAGTGATCACCGCGTCGTAAGAGGCACATTGAATATTAACATTAAGCTTGAAAGGTCTCGACTGATGAAGTCTACGCTCCGTCCAGCACAGATCCAGATCCAAAACCCCGAGAGCTTTCAGCTCGAACTCCACAATCGTTTCGAGTGCCTAGGAAGCTCCGTGGATGAATATAACGATGGGTTCGTGGAAACTGTCCATACGGTCGGGTCTAAGTTTTTCAAGACTCACCGTACAAATAAAAACAAGAAGCTCTCCGATCCGACCCTCGAGCTAATGAAGAAGAGGCGTGAGATGATTCTGCAGTCTTCAGACGATGCGTGCATATACCGGCAGCTCAATAGACAAATCTCGAAGTCCCTGAAACGTGACCTTCGCCGCTTTAATACCGCAAGGATTAAGGATGCGATTGAGCGGAATAAGGGCTCTAAAGTATTTGCACGAGATCTGTCTATTGGGCAAAGCCAGCTCACGAAACTGAAGACCGACGATGGCAGAGTCATATCCGCCAAATCGGAGCTTCTGGGAGAGATCGAGGCTTTTTATGGACAGTTATACACGTCTATCGTTAAACCCGCTGTAAATCTAGTGAACGACCCAAGAGCTAGATTGACTCGACACTATACCGAAGATATCCCGGACGTCAGCCTGTACGAAATTAGGATGGCTCTGAAGCAGCTGAAAAACAACAAGGCGTCGGGTGAGGACGGAATTACGGCCGAACTCCTGAAGGCGGGTGGAAAACCGGTCCTTAAGGCCCTTCAGAAGCTATTTGATTCCGTCATACTCGAGGGAAAAACGCCACAGGCGTGGAGCAGAGGCGTGGTGGTACTCTTCTTTAAGAAGGGCGATAATGCCCTGCTTAAGAATTATAGGCCCATCTCGCTTCTGAGCCATGTCTACAAGCTGTTTTCCAGAGTCATCACGAATCGTCTCGCGCGCAGGTTCGACGACTTCCAGCCTCCCGAACAAGCCGGATTTCGTAAAGGCTTCAGCACCGTGGACCACATACATACGCTGCGGCAGGTTATACAGAAGACTGAGGAGTATAATCAGCCTCTCTGCTTAGCGTTTGTGGACTACGAGAAAGCCTTTGATTCGATTGAAACTTGGGCTGTACTGCAGTCTCTCCAACGGTGCCAAATTGACTATCGGTATATCGAAGTGCTGAAGTGTTTGTACAAAAACGCCACTATGTCAGTCCGACTACAAGACCAGACCTCGAAACCTATCCTCTTGCAGCGGGGTGTGAGGCAGGGAGACGTTATTTCTCCGAAACTGTTCACGGCAGCAATGGAGGATGTCTTCAAGGTTTTGGAATGGAGAGGGCTAGGCATTAATGTCAATGGCGAGTACATCACTCACCTTCGGTTTGCCGACGACATAGTAGTCATGGCTGAGACTACGGAGGAGCTCAGTATAATGCTTGGTGACCTCAGTAGAGCTTCCGAAAGAGTGGGACTTAAAATGAACATGGACAAAACCAAAGTCATGGTAAACAGCCATGTAGCACCCACTCCTATCAAGGTCGGGGACTTTACACTCGAAGTTGTAGACGAATACGTTTACCTGGGACAGACGGTCCAGTTGGGAAGGTCTAACTTCGAGAAAGAGATCAATCGTCGAATCCGACTCGGCTGGGCAGCGTTCGGGAAGCTGCGCGGTGTCTTCTCGTCCAATATACCACAGTGTCTCAAGACGAAAGTCTATGACCAGTGCGTGTTGCCAGTGATGACATATGGCTCCGAAACGTGGTCGCTTACAATGGGCCTCATTAGAAGGCTTAAAGTCACCCAAAGGGCAATGGAGAGGGCTATGCTCGAAGTTTCCTTGCGTGATCGAATCAGGAATGAGGATATCCGCAGGAGAACCAAGGTTGCCGACATAGCACGAAGAATCGCCAAACTAAAGTGGCAATGGGCAGGGCACATTGCCCGCAGAACAGATGGCCGTTGGGGCCGAAAGGTTCTGGAATGGCGACCACGTACCGGAAGACGTAGCGTTGGAAGGCCTCCTACAAGGTGGACCGATGACTTGGTAACGATTGCGGGAGTCCGATGGATGCGAGACGCACAGGACCGTTCGTTGTGGCGACGCTTGGGGGAGGCCTATGTCCAGCAGTGGACGTCTTTCGGCTGAAATGATGATGATGATGACACAAAAGCACAATTTATTAATAATATAATATATTCCACAACTATCACACAACGCCGTCTAGTCTCAAGCTAAGCAGAGCTTGTGTTATGAGTACTAGACAACTGATAAACATACTCATATATTTCTAAATACATACATATTTAAGATAAATTACACCCAGACACAGAACAAATGATCGTGCTCATCACACAAACATTTGTCCTGGGTGGGAATCGAACCCACGACTTCCGGCATAGCAGTCAGCGCCACTAACCACTAGACCAACAGGCCAGTCAAATAAGATTAGACATTTCTGGCAGAATGTGGGTTTACAATAGGTCTACGTCTGGCTTATCCATCAGGGAATACAGCGTGATGATATGTTATGTTATATGCGCATATAACTCACCCTCGTATTACAAGTATATTAGCTGGGTAGACAAGGCCCCAGGGGCCGGTCGTGTTTCTACGAGGGGCTCGTAAATCATAGCCGTTGACTACCGCACTGAATACGAAATCATTGCTGCACATTAAATTCGACTGGAATTTAGATTTAGCAGTCAGAGAGAAAGGTTTATTTTTCTTTTTTTCCCGTATTAATCTAAAATAATGTAATGGGTAGGACAACGTCTACCGGAACCGCTAGTGTAGTAGACACTAGCGGTTCGTCAAAAAAAAAATTGAAAACCCGATCGAGTTCAATTGTATTTTCAAACCATCCAGAGATTGGCTCAAATATACTCGCAAATTTTTATCCAAATTGGTCACGCCGTTTAGAACGAGTTAGGAGGTGACAAACACACGTACAGAAGAATTTTTTTTATAATTTTTTTTTTATTCTTGGTAGGTTCGCCCTTGACCCACTTGATGGAAAGCGATGATGCGGTCGACGATGGAGCGCGCTTACCTAGAAGTAACCTATTCACTCTTGACTTAAAGATTCCCGGGTTGTAGCCATCAGGAAACACAGATTCCGGCAAGGAATTCCACTCCTTAGCTGTACGCATAATAAATGTGTTCCCAAAACGTTTTGTGCGTATAGGTGGGATGTCCACCATGTACCGGTGGCGCATTGCCGTATGTAGGATATGTTACGGCTAATAGCCGAAGTGCGGCTACACCTAGTTTTAGCCGGCTACAACTAGATGCAGCCGGCAACGTGCGGTTAAACTTAGATATGGCCTACTCTACTAGATCTTCAGTTAGAACTAGATGTAGCCTTCGTCATAGTGACTAGAACTAGTTTCAGCCGCATACCGATGGTTAAACTTAGGTGTATCCTATTTACCATCGGCTAGAACTAGGTTTTCAGTGCAGTTAAGTATTATGGTTTTGTTTTGAGATTCTTATCTTGTGTTTCCCGATTGATTCTATTAAAAAAATTGCTATTTGGAAAAATATTCGTAACTCAATTCGGGAATTGTACTGTTTTCATAGGTAAGTTTGTACGGAACCCTCAGTGCACGAGTCCGACTCGCTCTTGCCCGGTTTTTTTAAACACATGAACATTGTAGGATCAATCTTTTTCATGCTTTTTAGGGCTCAGCGGGTACCTGCAGGGTAACCAACGGATCAATCTTTATAGGAAACCGATCTTTTTCAAAATCGATTTATTACTGAATTGATTCTTTATACGTCGATTTGAATTGATTCAAAAATCGATCTTCTTTATGAAGAATCACCATCCAGACTCATGGTTGGTGAAGAAAAATTAAATACAAATAGGAAACATTGATGGCACTTCAACTAATCCAATCCAGAACTTCATGATCACCAACTACAGTGAAACCTAAATAACTGGGATCTTAAGTGACCAGATTTTGTATCATTTTTGGAGTGGGAAATCATCTAGTAATTTATCCCACCTCGTTCCACCCAGAGGCGAGAGGGAGTGTCAGACTTTTACTGTCTGAACCCACCCAGATTCCTTCAGTTGCCTTTTGTGTTTCAGAGTCGTGGTAGCTCTTTAGAATAATTCTCCAGCTTTTCATTACCCAGTTTCATATATAGCCAAGTTTAAAGTGACGATGTATGATTAACGGAGGATTTTGCAAAGAAAATCGGCCTACACTTTGTAAATAAACCTGTTCGCAGGACTCCGGGCCAATATTGAAAATTAAGTATTATTTGACGTGGGTCAAACATCCAAATAATACTTATCATATATATCATCTTAATTGCCTTTACAATGCGTTCCAAATAAGAACAGGATCGATTGCCATGTTGTGACGTCACGTCATACTGTCAAATCGAAGAATTATTATGGTGAGCAAAACAAGAAATGTTTTAAAATTTAATTTATTTACGAACTGTGAACGAAAAAAGTTTAATCAGAAACCAGTTCTTCAATTTTGCTCATCTCTGAGATCTTAAATTTTGCCTAATTTCTTGCGATTTAACAGTATGACGTGACGTCACAACATGGCAATCGATCATATTCTTATTTGGAACGCATTGTATATGTCAATATAAAGGCTATTTGAGATGAAAGTCCCAAATATGGAGGAAGATTATGTCTACCTCCATACTCCAAGCCGAAAGACCTCCAAGTGTCGCCACAGCGAACGGTCTTGTGCGTCTCGTACCCATTGGATTTCCGCGACTCTCACCAGGTCATCAGTCCATCTTCTGGAGGGCCTTCCAGCGTTGCGTTTTACGGTACGCGGTCACCACTCTGAGACCTTAGTCTAACCATAATGAGCGAAAAAAAGAATTAAGAGCATAAGAAAAAGCAGATTTATTTTTTTACCACCATATCACAAAAAGAAAACACTACTCTACTACCAGTTTTACTATTGGTTTAATTACATTATTTTTCTTCATAAATGTATTGAAAATCGTAGTATATTGATGATTACCGTCTTCGGCTCTCTTTCTCGTCCTTTGGCTCGGGTCTAAATACCGCCTCAACATTAATCACCAACATTTCACATAATGTACTATTGACGCGCAACTCTGAATAGCAGAGTCCTATTTTAGATGGGTATAACTAGGATCCCTAGAACGATCATATAGTAGGCTTCAGCACAATATTGATCATATCTATTGTGTGTGAAACCGACGGTCTCAAAGATAAAGCTCACTGGACCAGACAGTCGAGTTACCGATAACACGCCTGATTGGAATCTGATAGCAAGCCTTTTGCTATAATACAATCGACTGTGTAACACTGTTAGTAGGCGATCTCTGTCTGTTCTATAGTTTTAGGCATATGACTCATCATATTATGTACGATAAAATAAATCTTCAACTTTTTAGCAAAAGAGGCGATAGACATAATTATGTTACAAGAAATAGGGACCAATAATAATTAGTTCAACCAGGTTTCAGGCTAGCTAAAGTGGTCTCTTCTTTCATGGGGTACTGTTTGAAATTTTATAATAAAATACCTCCCCAAATAATAAAACTCAATTAAACGAAATTTAAATCTTGCATTAAACGCACACTATGCAGGCAAGCATATTATAAGTTAGAGGATTATATTCAAGATAAAAATGCTTGACTCAATGTTGGTCCAGCTCCACTACCACCGCACCGGGGTGTACAAATTGATTAATTTGGTTTTTTTTTTTTAATTTTTTTTTAATTGTAAAATATTATAAGTATTAAAGGTATGTAGAAGCATTTTTTTCAAAGTTTGTAAATGTGAGTACCATGGAGCTATTTTATGGTTTTTACGTTACTATTGGACTTGTTTGGCATAAATGAGCATGGTAGTTGAGAGTTGGTCATGCTCACTCAAATGTCTCACTGATGGTGGCGCGTGTGCTGGATCATTCGGTTCCTTTCAAAATGGTTGAGCTGAGTGGTTCTATTATTCAGCAACCTAGCCAAACTTAAGTGGCAGCGGGCAGGGCATATTACTTGCAGAACAAATGGTCGATGGGAACGAAAGGTTCTAGAGTGGTAACTACGCACCGGAAGTCGCAGCGTTGGAAAGGCCCCCACAAGGTGGACCGATGTCCTGGTGAGGGTCACGGGAATTCGATGGATGCGAAGGGGAAGGCCTATATCCAACAATGGATGTCTTTCTGTCGAAATGATGATAATCTTAGCAAAAGGTCATCTTTTAATTAATACAAGCAGCGAAACCTTATCAACAATGTTAATAAAACACAGTAACTGTAATAAATAAAACATTTATTTACAACAGGAATACGTAGCACTTATTATATTTTTAGGAGATACTCTTCAAGAACACATAGGGTAGAAAAAATAAAAAATGTAACGCTTCTTTGAGCTTTGTACGAATGGTAGTAACAACTCTGGTTTTCCTATGTTTTTTCACATAGAATGCTGTTCATTAATAGTTTTTTTTTTACAATTATAAAATGAAAGGTAAAAAAATTAATAAAACAATGTAAAAAGAAATTTGATGAACTTGACGGTATCACTGTCGTGCACCCAACAACGTCGATGAAAGGCAGTGATACAATAAATACAGATTTATTTAGAAAAATACTTAAAAGTAGGAAAAAATGACTAGAATCATGGGTATCACTTTGTGAGGAATTGTTAACCAAAACATTAGTGAAAAATAATACCATTTTTTACGCGAAATTTGCTGACAAAGTTGTGAATTAAGCGTAAAAATTAACAAATGGATAAGCTGGGACCAAACCAGTAAGATGCAATGAAAATAATATTATTAATTCAAAGTATAAACGAGAAAATCGAACCACAGTTTTATTACTATTCACAGAAAGGAGCATGAACGCTGAAATGTTAATTTATTTCTTGGACACTGGAACTCTATTACTGTTTAAATGCTGAGGTTTTAAGAATTTCATAAAGCTATATTTGCAACGGAATTCTGAAAATTATTACATTTGGCATTAATATTAAATTCTCTTCGAGCTTGAAGTCCTAATATTGCAAAACGAGAAAAACTTTAATTAATTTTCGTGTCATCATCAATTCATATTTGTGAGGTCACAAATGAACATTCTTTTAAAATAAAATTGCTTCGCTGCATATTTTCATAATTTTCAATAAAGTAATTTTTCAAAAGCTTTAATACTTCTTAAGCTGATTTTTGAACGTTATAATATTATTAGCATTGACTTATACGGCACACATATAATCACCTAGCATATCCACCAAAATTAATTTAAAATCGATCAAAAGCTTTTAATCTTCTTTGTCTGCCCAAATACTGTCGCCGTTCGCTTCGCTAGTTCCTCTAACGTACTTCTGGATGATTGGCAGCTTGTAGACGTAGACTGACAGGATGGAACCAGCACAGGCACCTATCCAGTAGACTACGGCATGTTCTAACAGGGTGTGACCATCGCAACCAGCTTTGAGTGATGTCGCCAGAACTGGGTTGAAGTAACCTCCAGAGTATTCGAAAGCTGGAAGAAAAAAATATGATCTATTATTTGAAGAGTTCGTGAAATAAAATTGTACTGAGATATATTTGATTTTAATTCAAACGTGAATAATAAGGAGCAACAGTAACCTAGAATTAATATCTTTTTTCTGAAATCATACCGCAAAAAGATAGTCTCCTTTTTGTATATTGTTAAAAATAAAAATACAGTCATATAGAATTATAAATAGGTATCAAATACAACCATACATATTGCTCAAAAATTAAGCCAAAACTACCTACAAAAGTTCTAGAAGACTTAATGGTATGAAAAGTGAAGTTCTGTACAGTGACAATGATAATGTCAATAATGAAAATGGCAATGAGATGCGTATAGAAAATGATGTTGATCCATGCTCACCTAATAAAGCTGAAAGCATTAAAGTTAGTGGACATTTAGTTACACAAGTATGTACCTTTTCCTAAATGTACTTTGCAAAAGATGGACACGCTTAGGTCCGCATTGGCACTATTGTCTTGGTAGCGGTAGACGAAAACTGTGTGCCTAGCGAGGACCCCTGCAACATTTATAGCTACGAGTGAGTATGTGGGAGTGAGTGAATGAATATTAATGAATAAGTTGGTATTGTTGAGTGAGTGAATATTGGGCAGTGAGAAGCGAGTTTGACGTTATGGGGAAAGCAAATTGGACGGCCAGCTGTACATTGTGCATGATGAGTTAACTAGTGTTGAAGTGTTTTATGGATAAAAAGTAGCAAATTCTTTCAAGTCATACTCGAAGACGATAATCTGGCTTGAGTTTGATCGAAAAAAAGCCATGTATTTTTTAAACGAAGCAGTTTTACGGCATCCAAATGCAATTGATATGAGAGCAGAAATGCAAAAATTTGGTAGATCAAAAACATTGATTAAAAAAAATAAGACAGTGTACTCCATTACAAAGATACTCGAAAGCAAATCGTTGTATATTTTGAATGTGTTTTCAGAGTGTGTTAAATAAACAGTCGTTAAGATTGTGAATATCAGTTCATGTACAGTATAACTAATGCTATCAATGATATTGAACTCACCAGCAACGACGAGGGATGTTCCAATGAAGGAATCGATGGCTGTCGCAAATCGAGGGTTGTAGTCACCAAGGGATCTGGAGGCTAAACGACAGAGGCAGGTCGCAATGCCTTCGATCACAGCACCGTAGAGCACTGGCACCTGGAAAGATTGTAGAACTTTAAAAAAACATTGAATTTGTTATTACTCAAAGTTTTAAATGACCTTCATAATCTAGTTATACGTATATTAATAATGTGAATGTTGGTCGCGGCGGTAAGTCCCGTCTTTGAGGAGTGGCTAGAAAAGTGCAATGGCGTCCTCACTTGCCGTCTGACGCAAGTTCTCACCGAACATGGCCAGTTCAGGAGATTCCAGTCGGAATATACGCCTGGGTTTCACCATTGTGCGGATCGCCTGGAGGACACGGTGGAGCATACGGTGAAAGTCTGTCCTGCTTAGGCGGAACACCGCCGTGTCCTCGTGGAGGCAATCGTCAGCGGTGACCCCCACCTGTGTACCTTTACGTTTCAGGGCCACACTTCTTCGAACAATTGTGCAGCCCTGGCAGGCATCGTCTCTAGTGGGCCACGATATGACATATATCGTATATCCAATCCTGGATGTATGTTCCTATGGAATAGATTTGTAGTTTAAAATGGTTGAAGCCGATGGATAAAGCTAGTAGTACATTGATAAATACAAATTAAAATATGAAACTGCTCATGACTACCTAGCATTTAAAACGATCCATCATGTTTTTTCCTAATATTTGTCTGATTCTAGCGATTCTATATCCTGTCAACAATTACACCATCACTGGCTCGATTTTCTTTCCATTTCTCACACAATCCATCCATTTTTTTTTGGCCTCTATCTCCATCTCCGTCCAACCACATGTCTTCTTCACATGACAATACCACGATAAATGATTCACTTTCAACATTTCATTCACCAGCGCCTTTTCAGTCAATATAACTATCATGATATTTTAAATATTATTATCTTGGTCAAATAAAGAGGAGAGATGAAACACATGTTACTAAAAGAGTTATGAGTATACATGTGGATGGGTGTAGAGGAAGACGGAGGCCAAAGAAAAGATGGATGGATAGTGTGAACAGTGATATGAAAGAATAGGAAGTTAGTGATAGCATGACGGTTGACAGGATAGAATGGAAGAAAAAAACGTGTTGCCGACCCCAAATAAGATGGGATAAGGGCAGGAAGATAATGATGATGATAATTACCATGATATTTTCTTTTGCTTTATCAATCACTTTATAAGTACATATGTATATCAATTTCAGTTTGTTTTCTAGTCACAGCACAGAACGGCTAAAAGCTTTGTCTGGATAAGACGTTTCACCACGTCTGAAATCTATTCCTTTCGGTCACGTTTCTCATTACAGAACTTGGGCATGTTCCGACCAGCAACGCCACCAACATCACTCATCGAACGTGCATTCAGATGGTTTTTGGTGGCTATATATTATGTTATATTTATACATATATACAGTTACCAATATTCGTAAACAATAAAGTATTGTTTTCTCTAAAACTGAAACCACAATGTTTGGAATTATGGCAAAGCAACATTAGGAATAAAATTTAAAAACATTCAAAATTTTATTAGGGTCGCCTACAATAAGAAAGAGAGCAGAGCAGAGCAGAGCAGAGCCCAGGTCTAGTGATATTCAATCAGCAAAAATTAAATTCATAATATTTTATTGCACATAAGTCAACATGCGTTCTGACGCATGTTGAGTTATGTGCAATAAAATATTTTTTAGCTACGAACTGTTAGCTAACAAATATTTTGGTTGTTTCTTAAGGAAAAGAACAGGAAAAAAACTTCACTACTATATATATTTATGTTACTCTTTTAAAATTATTATAATTATATATAATACTTACTATTTATGTAATATTTAAACCTTTATCAGTACCTAATAATCACAAAATCTACACTAATATTATAAAGAGGTAAAGTTTGTTTGTGGGAGGTAATCTTTGAAATTACTGGTCCGATTGCTAAAACTTTTTCACCGATCCTGAGTGACATAGGCTATATTTAGCCGCGGGCAAAGGTTAGTAAACAATAAACCTATTCTTTGCAATTTTATATGTGCCCTGACGGACTCTAGTACTAGCATTTACAAAAATGCAGCCCTGTCTGGAAAGGACTACATACTGTAGCACCTCATCCTCAAACCAGTCGCCAAAGATAGCGCGGTTCCTTTATCAGTGCATTATAAAGAAAACTGGTAATAAATAGTTAATAGACTCTCGTTTACACTTTTAAAATAAATTCAAATTAAAAAAAAAAGCAAATAAAATTATAAAACATGTTTTACATTTTTAAGATATACAAATACACATCAGATTGGATTCAACCCACTCTGATGTGTATTGTATAATGTAAAACATGTTTTATAATTTTTTCAGGGAGTATAATAGATAGTCCGAAAAAAACTGGGCAAGTACGAGCCGGACTCGTACCTATGTAAAAAGTTCAATTCCCGAATGGAATCTCGAAGATTTTTCCGAAATTTTTTGTAGTGACGCAACAACAAATTTACAGTTTTCTGATTTATTCCTATACCTGTGCTATAAGACCTTGCCTTGTCTTGTACCTTTACGCAAAATTTCAGGATTCTGGGTCAACGGGATACGTCCCGTTGACCCAGAATCCTGAAATTAACGTAACCTATCCTATGAATATAATCCTATGAATTTTGATTTCCTCGAGAGTGTCGAAATATACGTTTTTTGAGACATAAACGGCCGTATCTTTTTTTTCGTTAACTTAGAAATTTGATTTTTTCACAGCTTCAAGAGACCGCATATTTGGGTATATGGTTTTAATTTCAACTCGAAACCTCCACGCGTTTCCGAGATAAAGGGTCTTGACAGACAGACAGACAGACGGACGGACAATAAAGTGATCCTATAAGGGTTCCGGTGTCTTCCTTTTTAGGTACGGAACCCTAAAAAATGATTGATAATGAAAGATCGCACGAACATTTGTCTTGGGTGGACCCACGTCCTCCGGCATAGCAGTCAGGGCCATTAACCAGTGGACCAGGACAGTCAAAATTATTACCGTATAATTCACAAACACTTAGAGCCGAAAAGAAAAATACATTTCTGAAAAGAAAGCCCATGGTCCTAGAATGTATAAGGCAACTGAAGGACGTTAGGTGTGGTTTTAGTGAGTGAAAGTCTGACACGCCCTCTCGCTCAACAGAACTAGAACGCAACCCCAAAAAAATTGCTCATTTTTAGCGGATGCAACGGCAACCTCTCCATTTTGGAGGTAAGCGGAACAGAGAGTAAAGTCCCGCAAACCTCGGTTGAAAAGGGAGGATCCTCCGGCCAGACAGGTGTTATGTCTGGTGGGCAGCTGCCCGATAGATGATTTCAGGCTGTTCTATAAATGTTCTAATCGCGCGGAGAACTTTGATTGCGCGATGCGGGATTAGTTCTTGTGTGACGCCATAGATGTCGCTACACCATCATAATAAAAATAAAGCATTACTCAATTGTTATTTATTTCAGCAATAATCTCTCAAAATAACTTCCCAGCAAATTCTTGCTTCTGCTAGTTTTGGGCTTATCTCAGTAACACTGCAGAGGATTTCGTTTGTCGACAACTAAATCCCCTATATATGAGTATCTAGTTGGTTATTCAAGCTGACGTGTTGTTCGTGCATTGAGGTTGCCAGATTTCGTATATACAATATTAAGACATAGTTAATCTTTCGTTTAATTAACTTGAGACGTAAAAGAGAGTTTGTTTAGACTGTAGTCTATAATTTAAAGAGTGTATTTAGACAGTGGTAACGCACTTGCAAGTTGTAAACCGCGGATTCAAACCCAGCCAGGCTCATCACTTTATGTAATTTATTTTTCAATACACTTACTCGAAAACCCGCTCTTATCCCACCGCTTTTAGGCACACAATATACTGTTTTCCGCACTAGTGCAGAAAAGTGCGCGTGCTCTCTCCCGCCACAATTTTATTACATTTATCGTATCAGGCTGGGCACTAAGCGACCACCACGATTCGCGCGATTTCCCCGTTTTTTTATCCTAGCTTCGTCAGTGTAGGTATTAAAAAACGTCGTTTGATACACGTGGAAATTGGTGACTGCAGCACTCGGCTCCATAATACCGTCGCTAACGGTTCGTGCGGATTCTACCACGGCCAAATGACAAACTTTCTCCACTTGTATCAAAATGAACTGTTATCACCACTGCTTTCAAAATGGTAAAGGAAAACATCGTAAGGAAACCGGCACGTCCTAGAACCAAAATTTCAAGCTAGTGTCAACTATTTCAACTGTTATAAGAAACACAGGTAACCTCATCATCATTAAAAACAGTTATGTACCTGTAAATCAGCCTTGCAGTCTTCAAACGCCTTGTCCTTATGTGTGTCGGAGATCTCCAGTGCCCAGTACATCTGTACATACTTGAAGACCAGGAGACCACCACCCAGCTCGGCCCAGGTCTTCAGAATAGCCTTGCGGACGTCACCCTTGCCTAGAAGTGGTGAATGGAGACCCATTATCGAAAGTAATATTTAAGTATTTTGCTCCGACCTGTACATGAAATGATAATTTATTTAATTCATAACAAGATACCTAGCTACACTGTGTAGAATTAAAAAACAAACAGAAAATTAATCTTTTGAAAATTTCTATTAGAGACACAATAGAAAGACAATGAGCGAGCGAACGCTTGGGGTTTCATCATCATCATCATCATCATCAATTTAGCCGAAAGACGTCCACTGCTGGACATAGGCCTCCCCCAAGTGTCGCCATAATGAACAGTCCTGTGCGTCTCGCATCCATCGGACTCCTGCAACCGTTACCAAGTAATCCGTCCACCTTGTAGGAGGCCTTCCAACGCTACGTCTAATGTCTTGGGGCTTAATGAATTAAATTATAGATTTCATTTATCATTTTGGAAACGCATGATTGGTCCTACACTACTGTATATTGTTTCTGCATGATATTTCCCTTCAGTCTCAAAAATAACCGTTAAGGGGATGCAACTCGACATAAATTTTCACTGTTTTTCATACAACCGCTCTTGCGCGAACATGGCTTAAAAGCTTGTTACTTCATCTAACGCAATCTAACGCGATGTTTGACGAAAAGGCAACGCGAAAAAAGAGAGATAACGCCTGAAAACTCTGTTAGCATCCGGTAATTCCGTGATTTACTCGAATATTTTACAAAACTTGTTCCAGGAAATTCATTTTTTTAGCCTTAGAAGTTTTTGAAAAAAATTGTCATCATTTAGAATCATGATTAAATTTGCAAGGCTTCTATTGTTATACTTTTTAGATTTATTAAATTTTTGAGTTAATTATGAAGACAGTGTCAAAGTTCATGCAAAATTGCAGATTTTCAGAGGTCTTTACTGGATTAGCTTTACACAAATTTATAAGTTGATTTCAATAGAAGCCTAGATAATATCCACAGAATACTGTGTTTTCAAAATATCTAATGAAAAATGTGTGATAACATCATTAAAATTTGAGTATGATGGGTGAAAAATGCCTCATAACAATCCTTCTCCTTTTTTACTTCAATAGTTAGGAGTTATTGATACTTCGCTGTCGATTTGTATTAATTTACGCTCAGTCAAGCTCGACCTTGGTACGGACGGACCAAATCCATCGTACCTAGTCCGAGCATGTGGTAACACTACTAAAGCCTGTTAGTAACAGGAAGAAGTATACTTCACCTTCAATAATATCCTCGATGTGTGTGTACGGACATGCAGTAGCTTCTCCCCAGTTGAGCGACCACCAAATCGTAAGCGCGAACAGGAATATTGCGTACGTCCCGACGCCGAAGTTGTCGGCCACTGAAATTATAGAAAGAAAAGTTAAATAGCTAGCAGATAGTAATAACACTGTGATGTGTGACTTAAATGTGTCTGCGGGAGTGCAGACAGGTACAACTGGACAATATCTACGAAATTATTTCCATAATACCATCATCATCATTTCAGCCGAAAGACGTCCACTGCTGGACATAGGCCTCCCCCAAGTGTCGCCACAATGAACGGTCCTGTGCGTCTCGCATCCATCGGACTCCCGCAACCGTTACCAAGTCATCGGTCCACCTTGTAGGAGGCCTTCCAACGCTGCGTCTTCCGGTACGTTTCCATAATCTATTATATAAGGTGTTAAAAAATTAACTTTAAGAATTTCGAGAGGACATTGTACTCCTCATTATTAACAACTTTTACTATGGGACCAAACCTGAAATAGCGAAAAAAAAATCAGCTGCTCCATACATTTTGACGAGTTATGCGAACATAAACGTAGGGAACAGCTGATTTTTTTTTCGCGATTTCAGGTTTGGTCCCATAGTAAAAGTTGTTCATAATGAGGAGTACAATGTCCCCTCGAAATTCTTAAAGTTAATTTTTTAACACCTTATATAATATTCCACAACTATCACACAACGCCGTCTAGTACCAAGCTAAGCAGAGCTTGTGTTATGAGTACCAGACAACTGATAAACATACTTATACATTTCTAAATACATACATATTATAGATAAATTACACCCAGACACAGAACAAATGACCGTGCTCATCACACAAACATTTGTCCTGGGTGTGAATCGAACCCACGACCTCCGGCATAGCAGTCAGGGCCACTAACCACTAGACCAACTGGCCAGTTAATCACTAAAACGAAGAAGAAAAAGTGTCTTCATATATATATTTCTTCTGCTTGTGTGTTTGTTACATAACTCCGCCTAAACGGCTTGACCGATTTGAAAGTAATTTTGTGTATGTATTTGAGTGGGTCCCTGGGTGGTTTGAAAATACAATTGGACCCGGTAGGTGACGCTGGAATCGGGTTCTTATTTTTTTTTTCTGACAGAATGCAAGCTTTTGCGCATAACGACGTCTGCTGGGACCACTAGTTTAATTTATATTTCTTTTAGAAACTACAACAAACATTCCACAAATAATGATAGTAAGTTCAGCTAAGTACCAGCTTCTGTCATTTATTTATTTATATTTATTTATTTATTAAAACTTCATGCAACACAAAAGTAGGTACAAAGGCGGACTTGCCTTAGGCATTCTTTACCAGTCAACCTAGGGTGGTGAAGAGAAAATATAAAAATACAAAAGAATATTAAGAAAATGAGAGTTCAAAAGTATATATATATACAAAATAAACGTACGTATATTTATGGGAAATGTATCCCAAGGGAACATACTCCCAAAATAAATAGTCTCTTATGAGCTATTCCAGGATATGGTCTATCTGTCTACTACATTTCATCCAAATCCGTTTAGCCGTTTGAGTTTTAAGAAGTAAAAAATATACACACATGCATATTTTCGAGTATATGCATACAAATTTTTGCCTGTATAATATTACTGCAAAGTGTGATATCAATTCGATAATTTACTTTCTTGTAAAAAAAAAAATATATGATTCAGCTCACACACGACGCCTGTGCGTATATTTGACCGACTTCAAAAAGGAGGAGGTTCTATGTTCAGCTGTACTAAAACCCAGAAACCTGTGAATGGACAGAGGCAGCCGGCGGCGCCTGGTAGCGAGGTCCATCACTGGATTCTGTTCACCAAATAAACACTTCCACTCAATGGATATTACGGATAGTACTCTGGGTAGACATACATAGAGTCGGAAGAAAAGATCTCGCACGTACTCCTTGAGCATATGGGCACAAAATAGATAGATACAGAAGTCAATCTACATACAAAGCGCGCGCGAGCAACGCACACATAGACACAATATCTCGGCTCAATTCAGATCAATGCGAGCTCGAGTGCTATTTGTTTGACACGCGTCTGTGAATCTTTTTGTGGAAAAATGGACCAACAAAAAAGACCTTATTCTAACTGTTCAGTGGACGGTTGTTTAAATTCAACAATAAACAGTGAATTGACTTTTTTTAGGCTATCAGTTGTTTCAGAGAGGTACGAGTAAGTAGATATTTGCTCGTATTTTGACGGTTTGTTTTAACGTAACACAGAACAGGCCACGTGCCGAGAAAGAGAAGATGATTTTGTGGCCATGTAATATTTTTTACAATTCAGATTAGGTAGGTATTTATCACCGCGCCCGGTTGCACGCGTCGACCCTAGCGCGATCGCCGAGCGTAGGTATGAAAAGTGAAGTACATACATGAGATTGACTTCTGTACCTATCTATTTTGTGATACGGGCGTCACCGAAACACACACATGAACCCTGGGATCACCAGATTTCCTAATAGACGCCCCGAATACACAGGAAGGCGTCATCTGTTTCTGGAGAAAGGTGGGCTGGTTGGAATATTGGCTACTATGGCCCACGGTACAATGGTCCATTAAGGACTGAGTGTGGAAACTGGGCTACAAAAACAGTTCGTCAGGTTATTTTTTTAATAAACAAAACGTGCGCGCACGCAACATGCTTCTGTGGCGATGCGCATACGATGTTGCGCATGCGATTACAATGTTTTGTTTTGTTAATATTTTTTTGCAACTACCCACTAATATTATTCTACTGCTACTAGTTTCTATAGGTGTTTTCAGACCTGGCGAATGCATCGCTCGTGAGTTCAATAAAATGTACTCTGTGTGCGAGCTGCTTGCGTGCGGTTAAAGCCGACTTTTAATGCCGTGCAACTGGGGCAAGGCTTGCACAGTGGGCGTGCGCAGCATGCGTTCTGCACGTGCGTAGCTCGCGCACATGCAGTTCCGTTGGCTTTCATACTGTATATATATGTGGGTGAGAGGAAGTATGTGCAGCGCGCAGAGTACACGCGTGCGGTTTTTGGGCCGTTTACGCACGGCGCGAAGCAGGCGCGTGAATAGCGTGAGGAAAGCGCAGGAAAGGCGCGCGAACTTGAAATGCACGCACGCAGCTCGCGAGCATTGCAAGCGACGCATTTGCCAGATGTGGTCACACCCTTATATTTTTCTACTATACCCTATTCAGGGAGCCGTGAGATAAAAGGTAAACAAATCATTTATAATACTACCAAATTATAGACCACAGATACTGAATAGAGTGAATAGCGTGAGGAAAGCGCAGGAAAGGCGCGCGAACTTGAAATGCACGCACGCAGCTCGCGAGCATTGCAAGCGACGCATTTGCCAGATGTGGTCACACCCTTATATTTTTCTACTATACCCTATTCAGGGAGCCGTGAGATAAAAGGTAAACAAATCATTTATAATTCTACCAAATTATAGACCACAGATACTGCAAACATTTTACATAAAAAAGTGACGTTTTGAAAAATAGTTTATTGTACAATGAATGTGTTCCCAAAAGATTTTTTACGCACTTTGCCATCCTTCCCTTTATTTCAAAGCTTACCTATGATAAGTTCAAAACAGCACCCGCATAGTTCAGCTGCGGCGATAGCCTCCTCGAACAGTAGCCTGATGAAGGGTTCCTTGATGACTTTCTGGACGGCTCGCCTCGCGCAGTGGGCTAGCAGTGATGTTAGAAGGATGAACAGGGTCGACACTACCAGTGGCGCGAAGGTTACTTTGTTGACCTAGAAAGAAAAGAAGAAGGAGACCCATAACATCATCTTGCCTGTACTTGTTAAAGAGGTGGTCTGTGTATTAAGGAGATGCAACTGAACATACAGTTTCACTATTTTTCATACAACCGCTCTTACGTGATTATGACGTTTTTACACATTTTTCATTAGATATTTTGGAAACACAGTATCTTGTGGATATTATTTAGGCTTCTATTGAATACGTATTTTGAGTATGTGAATAGTTCAATTCCCAAATGGAGTCTCGAAGATTTTTCGAATCGCGAAAAAGTTTTTTTTTGACGTAACAACATTTTTTTTGTTTTCACCTTCCTTTATGCCAAATTTCAGGATTCTGGGTCAATGGAAAGTACCCTATGAATTTTGATTCCTTTGAGAGTGTCGAAATGCACGTTTTTTGCGGCATAAACGGCCGTATCTTTTTTTTTCGTTACCTAAGAAGTTTAATTTTTTCACAGCTTCAAGGGACCGCAGATCTTAGTGTATGGTTTTAATTTCAACTCGATACCTCCACGCGTTTCTGAGATAAAGGGTCTTGACATACAGACAGATAGATGGACGGACAACAAAGTGATCCTATATGGGTTGAGTTTTTTCCTTTTGAGGTACGGAACCCTAAAAATGCACATGATACTATCTAGACAGCAGGGGTGTAGCTACCGCCGTATCAGCCGTATCAATGATAGCGGGCCCCTAGTCTACAGGGGCCCCGATGTGTTCAATAATTCGTAATTAGTCATGGTATCCACTGACCATCTCCATCCTGGCCTATCGTGACTCCGTCTTATTATCTCTATGCTGATACTTCTGTGCTGACAGTTCTATGCAAGTTAGAGCTGAATTTAAAATCTCTCTAAATTAAAAACATCTCAATTTTTGGTACAAGACCCGTTTGGGACTGAAACACATCATAGTTCGTAACCTTGGTGCTTCTCCTGGGCATACAACCAATTAAAATAAATGATGACCTCCAAAATGGAACCACAAACCTAGCAATTAAGTATCATTATGAAATCCTGTCACGAAAAAGTTCTAAGTGGGTATCTAAGACCTAGTTGCTAAAAGTATCAAGACTGTTACAACTTCAATTTTAGTGACAGAGTTTATATCTAGAGACAAGTTTTACAATCTTCACGAGTCTAACTTCCACCAAGTGGTATTCAAATTGTTTATAAGTTTCAAGTACATTTGCTGAGAATTCTCTTGTATTCTTGTGTAACAGTTATGGACGGGTTTAATATTTTAATTTGAGATACTTGTAATTTTTTTTAAGCAGATTATTCTGATAGTTGAAAAAAGGGAAGTTTAAGGTTTGTTATCTATTTTTTGTGAGAAAACATCAATTAACATCTTCCACACACTTTTCACCATGACTCTAGCAGACGTATGAAAAGAACTACCCCGAATGTACTGGGCCCCTAAAGAAAGAAAGAAAAGAAAGAAAGAAAGAAAAACAGTTTATTTGCACAAACATGACACATAACTTACGGTCTGCTTATCTCTCTTTGCGGCGCACGTGGCACACTACGCGCCGTCAATGACTCAAGCTCGATCACATTAGCATTGCTGCTTCGCAGAAGGATGCCACTGCATCCCATTCTCTCGGCGCGCGTGGAACAGTACGCGCCATCGACGACTTGGGCTCGGTCCGGACGGTTACCGGATGATTGGACGGCGAGCTACACATTGCTCGCCGTCCGCAAGCCCGTGCCTTCGGTGGCCGGAAATCGGGATCGGAATCCCAGCGGCTGGAGCGTGAAAGCCGTGTCCTCGCACGTGCACGTGGGGCCTACTCCTTTGCTAGCATTAATGCTTCGCAGAAGGAGGCGACCGCCTGCCACTCTCCTCGATTCGGACCATGGCCTGTACCAAGGCCCGGCGCGAGAGATCGTTGCCGCCGATTTCCCCCATGGGAGGACATGGCGGTGCTCTGCCCAGGCGGGGCACACCTCTACCGTGTGCTCCACCGTGTCCTCCAGGAATGTTTACGGCCTGAGACCAACGTAGGTATTGTTTAAGATGTTACTCATCGGCATCATCTTCTCAGTCATTCATCATTTAATAATGTTTGGTGAAACATAGATTCAAAATAGGTAATCGATCTCTTGTGAAAATTCTTAAGAGACTGAATTTTATTGACACAGCAACATGTTGGAAAAAGTCAAATAACACTAAAATAACTTTCAAACTAATTCGTCAAAGTCTAAACTAAAAAGAAACTTAAAAACACCCTCCACCGATCTATGTCAAGATTTAGTTAATACTCTGAGAACTATTCAACAAAATACAGATCCAGTAAAATAAGTTCGTCACTCTTGAGTGACAGCCCTATTTTTACTGGAACAACTTAAAGTTATTTATTTCAGAAAATAAATATTGTGTAGAAATTAATAAGTAACTATACCAACGATTGCATCACTACTTACCATCAGTTGGGATCGCAGTCAAGCACTGGTACTACTTAGAATGAATATTTTATTTATTTTGATATGGATTAATATTATGTATATGAAAACATCTTCACAAATAATGCATTATTTCAGAACAAGTTTGATTACTATAAAAAAGGTCATTGTGGGACAACCTTAAAAGATAGACATGATATCGCGGACTTTTTTTTAGAACTTTTAAAGAGAAACAATTATGTAATACTTAATTTTTGCGTTACTTTTATTTAGGCAGCGCATGCAACAGAAGCTCTATAAAGGAATATTATTCTCCCGTTTTCGCAACATTATTCGTCGATACTCCGCTCCTATTGGTTATAGCGTGATGTTAGATAACCTATAATCTTTCCCAATAAATGGGCTATCTAACACTGAAAGAATTTTTCAATTCAGACCTGTAGTTCTTGAGATTAGCGCGGTCAACCAACCAAACAAACTCTTCAGCTTTAATTTCAATATTATAGATGTAAAACATTATATTCAACGAAAACTAATAAAACAATGACAGAAAATATTAATAATTTTTTGAATCTAGGGTACTTATCTATTTTTGACTGCTCCATGCAAGATGGAATTTGCTTCAGTATTGGCTTCGTTTAACACAAGTCACTGATCTTCTATAAACAGCCCTATTTTTTAATTAGTACAAAATAATGGAGCTCTAACCGTATCCATTCCTGATCATATTTGTGTAGTCAAAAGTAAAAAAAAACGAAATCCCAAAATTGTCCACGAACATTTGTCACAATTGGTAAATTCATAATTTAATCAATCATTCATAATAATTACTACTAGAAAATACTACGCGCAGTGTTTTTCCATTTCACCATTTATTCATTCATAATCAATAGCCTCTACAATATTTCCATAAATTGAGTGACATTTTGGGATATAAACAAACGCTAATAACTTTGTTGTTTATGAATATGAGTTATTGAGACTTTACTTAAATAATAACAAGACCTTTTCTAATAAGCCCTTTAAGTATTTGTACTAATTAAAAATTAGTGGTGTATAGGTAGATATATAAAAGGTGGAACTGACTGGCTGACATATCAACGCACAGCCTAAACTACTGGAACTAGGAATGTGAAATTAGGCGAGCATTAAGAAAGGATTTTTAAAAATTTAGCTCCTAAGAAAAAACGGGGGTCTAAAGTTTGTATGGAGAAACCTTTTCAAACGCGGGCGAAGCCGCTAACACAAGCTAGTTAAAAATATAAGCATAAGCATAATCAGCCTTTTAATTTTCCCACTGCTGGGACTCAGACCTCCTCTCTAGGAGAGGGAATGGGCCGTAATCCACCACGCGAGCCAGTGCGGGTTGGTGGATAAAAAAAAAAAATATGACACTAATAATTAAATAAAACTGTATTAGAACTTGTCTATACTAATACTATTATAATTATATTTTTGTTCGTAATGCATAAATTCAAAAACATCAGCCCCCCTAGCCAAGTTGCAAACGATAAACGTGAACGCTTAGTAATCTCCAATAGATTTTCAACTTTATACCTAAGAGTATAGAGTTGAAAATCTATTAGACTACTGAGCGTTAGCGACCGGAACGAACGAAAACACTATGTAATCTTCAATAGATTTTCAACTTTATATCCAATAACATAAAGTTGAAAATCTATTAAAGACTACTGAGAGTTTACGTTTATCGTTTGTGACTTGGCTAGGGGGGCAGGACCGATTTTAAAAATTCTCTCACCTGTAGAATAACTACTACCTACTACTTTCATGCGGGCGAAGCCGCTGGCAGAAACTATAGTACCTATATCATAAAATAGCCCATTAGAAAGGTTTTGGATTGATACCAACGTGGTGATCATTTTTAACCAACTTCAAAAACAAAAGGTTCTATGTTCGACAATGATTTTTTTATGCACAATTTGTCTTGCTTGTTGTTTTTTCAAATTTGGAACAAGTTTTGCTTTTTTCATTTTTTTTTTTAAAGAATTGTTTTTTTTTTCTGTTTTTGTTCTAGATCTAGATCTTCTTAGATCTTTATTTTCCAAGTTACTAAATCTAATCTTCTATGCCTCCGTTTGCTCAAATATGATGTGTGTATATTCAAAATGAAAGAAATAATACAGACAAAGGTCTAAACGACTCGACTGTACCAACACCACCAAATACTCCGGGGAATAACCGAATAGAAACAAGTGGGGGTAATATAAATAATGGTTGTAAACAAAGTCGTAGGTAACTGAAAACGTTAACCCCACGGGGATAGCTGAAAGGGGATAAACACGGTTTAAATAATGTATGCCTGGGACGAGAACCCGACGACTAATATTTGTGGAGTGCCTTGTTTCTAAGCTAGCTAGATTGTGCTCTATGCTTTGAAGATAAAATGCTTGCTGGAATAATATTGCTGCAACGTTAATCAGTGTGTGAGCAGTGGTGGCCGAGTCGTAATGACCCCGACTTACCGAGTTGTAGGTCGCAGGGTTCAAACCCAGCCAGGCGCATTACTTTGTGTAATTTATTTCATCACCACTGCTCTCAAAACGGTGAAGGAAAACATCGTGAGGAAACCGGCATATCCTAGAACCAAAAAATCGAAGACATGTGACATTCACAAACCCGCACTGGGCCCACGTGGTGGATTACGGCCCATCCCCTCTCCTAGAGAGGAGGCCTGAGTCCCAACAGTGGGAACATTATAAGGCCGACTATGTTAAAACTATGCTATTTATACTTACCGGCACGGAAACTTTGCCACAATATATAAATGTCATGATAGCATTGACACTAAAATAAGGGTAGTAAGAAGTAAATGTTTCTTACTCTTTATAACTATAAATGATATTTATTTTGCAAATAGGTTTCAAAATTTGAAATTGAAAACGTCACTACACCAATAACTTTATTTTATTAAATTCAAAACTGCAGAATTTAATAAATAATAGAAACTACGAGTAAAATAATTGCACTATCAATTTAGAAATACATAGTAATAACGGCCTACTTTCGATCTGGCGTGCTCTAAATGATGTTTCTGACATCATGTTGCGTTGTTGTTATTCTAGTTGATAGTGTTACTTTCAGATAATTAATAAAAAACACAAAACCACATTAATTTTAAAACCAGCTCCGAAGGTTTTCAACGCATAAAGCATCAGCGAATTCCCTATTGAGAAAGAATTTTGTGTAAGTATTATGTAGTGTTTGTCTGTATATTAATAATTGTATTTGTATATTATCAATTGCGTGTTCATCCATATAAGTTGTGATCTAAAACTCTTTAATGCCTCAATTGACTTTATTGTTTTAGATTCAAACTACCACTTTTGCATGCCTGTTGTTAAAATATGGCTGGATCTATTTGCAAAATAAACTACTTACCGCAAACTTATAACACACCAATTTAAACTTGCCACTTAGTTAGACACGATTCAATTAAAAATTAAAAGTTACACGGTAGATTTACGATTACAAATAAATTATTCTAATTCCGATTGTAAACTCAAACATAATGAATTTTACATAGTCTACTCTCTTGGACTGTAATATTTTTTTTGGCCTACCCTCTTTTGAAAATCATTGGAAACATTTTGTAGCTACATTATCGCGCAAACGTACAAAATACAATTTACTTCAAAAAAACTTACGAATACCATCTGTCTGCCTAACCTTTGACGAGAGATGCGAACATAGAGGAATGTTCGAAATTCGGTGATACGTTATAAAAAAAAAAATTACAAAAAAAATTCAACCCACCTCAATGCAAAACATAGGTAACATTAAAAAGTACAAAGTAATGTTACTTGTTACGACAGTTCATCTATGATCCTATGAGGAGTTCTGTTCCATATCTTCGATGGTCATCATCAAATCATATAAATATTTCTATGGGACCAATTCTAGACTATAATCTAACAATCATATTTTTTGTTTTCAAAATCAATCCACAATTGACCGAGAAATCGGTGAACATAAATAAAATAAAAATAAGTACATACAGCTGAACATAGAGAAACTCCTTTTTTTAAGACGGTTAAACAGACAGAACTTTTCTATTCCAGTTTTTAAATCCACAAAGTACTGTAACTGTACAATAAATATTTCACTGAATTTAAGAGCTTTGTTTATATTTTCTTCGTTACTGATTTCCTTTCTAGAGTAATAATCCATTTTCAGCCAACCATTTCACCTTGGCTAGGTTTGTTTAATCAGGGTCAATAGCGCTATTGATTGCTTTAAACAATGGACGGTTCTAGGTCTCAGTTGGGACCTAGGCTTCTTGGAAACCAGGAGACTAATTAATCAGTTGAGGCATTCACGAGTGAGGGTAGGTGGTACGTGTTTGTGTTTGTCAAAGATTGGTACACAGTTTGTGGGAGATATTGGTTTGATTGGAGGTAGGCACATAGGCAGCGACCGACCCGACTCGGCTGGGCAGCGTTCGGGAAGCTGCGCGGTATCTTCTCGTCCAATATACCGCAGTGTCTCAAGACGAAAGTCTATGACCAATACGTGTTGCCAGTGATGACATATGGCTCCGAAACGTGGTCGCTTACAATGGGCCTCATCAGAAGACTTAAAGTCACCCAAAGGGCAATCGAAAAGGCTATGCTCGGAGTTTCCTTGCGTGATCGAATCAGGAATGAGGATATCCGCAGGAGAACCAAGGTTACCGACATAGCACTAAAAATCGCCAAACTTAAGTTGCAATGGGTAGGGCACATTGCTCGCAGAACGGATGGCTGTTGGGGTCTAAAGGTTCTGGAATGGCGACTACATACCAGAAGACGTAGCTTTGGAAGGCCTCCTACAAGGTGGACCGATGACCTGGTAAGAGTTGTGGGAATCCGATGGATGCGAGACACACAGGACCGCTCATTGTGGTGACACTTGTGGGAGGCCTATATCCAACAGTGGACGTCTTTCGGCTGTAATGAATGAATGATGAATGACATAGGCAGCAAGAAGTTGATGACTGTCGTGATAGCCTAGTGGTTAAAGCACTCGCCTTTCATGCATCTGGTTGTGGGTACGAAACCGAGCAAGTATGTCCGACCCATCGAGATATAAGTACTAACGTACTAGAGAAGCTACGTCAATTAACTGAATTGTCCTATTTTCGTAATTTGAATCTTTAGTTCGCTGCAGCGCTAAAATAATAACAATTCGTCTAAACCGTAACTAATTTACCACAGCGCTAGATTTGCTGCGGAAGTGTATTTAATTTCGGCAAAAAGGTCTTAAGCGCCATGTAAATCACGGCACTTACGCGTTTTCTTCGACAAAGTGCGGCAGTAGGTACTTATATCTCGATGGACCAATCTGATTTTTTCAATTCATAATGCATTTTTATAAGTTTATTTAAGACATTACTGATACCCCGTGTCTCGAAGAGCACGTAAAGCCGTTGATCCGAATTTTAATTCGTAGGTTTTCGGCAGTCAGGGCCGCGCCGCCCCTGTGTGCGAAGTGTGCGGCGCACACAGGGCCGCGCCGCCCCTGTGTGCGTAGTGTGCGGCGCACACAGGCGCCAAGACAATAGAGGCGCCGCCATCGAAATTATTTTTGTTACACTTACACAACAACATATTCTTTGTAGTGGAGTATCGACAAGTAAGTAGGTAAAGTCTGCTGCAAAAGTGCATAGGAAGTACAGAAATAAAATCGTGTGAAGCGAGAAATGACGCCATCTAGCGTAAAACCTGATTGAAATGTTGCTATCGACAACATTACATTATACTGTTAATAGATGGCGCCGCTGTGCTTCAAATGATTAATGCTTAATGCTTATTTTTGTACTTTCTTTTTGTTTCTTCAAACATTGAAATAATTTATAATTTCTTTTAAAGAGATGAAGATATTAAAATTGAATAAGTATCAATTTATAAATATTTGATTATCTATGTGTTAGTTTTCAAACTTGAGAGGGTAGGTTGAATATGGATTTACTTATAAAAAATAACTAGTAGGTAGTATAAATAATACTTAGACCAAAGAGTTATGACTAAGCTCAATTGGTTGTTCGCTAAGTTAATTTCGATTATATCGTTCCAGCGCCTTTCGTTCAATTTTATTTTTAACCAGGTGTATTGTCTACTTATTTTACGAAAATGAGTAAATATGCATTGTTATATAGATTTAGTAAAAAGAACTCAAATAATTGCTATGCATAATCAAGGCAAAAACTTGTCAGAAGTAACCAGAGAGACCGGTGTAAACGTAAGTAGTTTTTTTTAACGCTTTTAAACAAAAAACTCCTATATAATAATCATTATTGGATATTATATATTTCTGTTTTATTGTTGCAGAGAAAAACAGTTGTTCTATGGATATGATGATTTGAAGAAGAGGGTTCTTTGAAACACCATCAAAGAGCTGGCAGACTAAAACTAATAAACATGTTGCAGCATCAAACCATGGTAAGGGAGTACGAAGAAAACGGACGTCGGTCGACGAACCACTATGCTATATATATACTTATTTTCTGTATTAACTGGAGACCTTGTTATGTGTGTTTAACTTAATATCCGTATTTAAAACAACTTAAAAAAGTTATGAACACTTGATGTGTTGTTGTGCAATTTTATAGTTTTTAGCCTACATTTTTAATCCTTTTGACCTTTGTGATAAAATTTTCTGGTATTTTGTTTGTTTTTGTTAAGGTTACATAAGCTTCAAACCTCTTTCCAATTTTGGAAACGAATACTTAAGCTATGGCCTCAATAAGAAATTATATATAATATTATAATCTTATTCGGTGATTAATAAACGGTGATTGTTAAATTTGATTAAGAAATTGTAAGAAATAAACATATTATTTTTAATAGTGCCTTTTGTCAACTGTTTACCTGCATTTTTTTCATTTTGCTGAGTAACTACCCACTTGAATATTATATTACAAATAAATATCCACAGCTTTGATTTAATATTCCTTCCAACTTCTTTTGTTACTTACAAAAAGACTTACAAAAAAACTTACAAAAAGTGTGAGTACTACGTGAGATTTGAACTCATGGCTCATTGATTCACGCATCTATCTGCACATGCTAAACCGCTAGGTCAACATGAGTCTAATTTGAACGATGAAATTATGAACTACAATCAGTTGTTGACGACAATGATGACGCATGTGTCTATTATTTGTTAAACTAAAAGTCAAGTTTATACTTTGTGAGATTGCCTTTGCTCGCCACTTAGCTGTGAAGAAACCAACGCCATCTAGTTTAATTTTCGAAAACTTGAACTCTAACGTGCAAGGGAAAATAGGCGTTAAGGTATCTAAGCACTTTTAATGGGTGACTGTACAATAGGCGCAACATCATTATTTTCCTGCCCTTGTCCCATTCTTATTTGGGGTCGGCGCAACACGTTTTTTTCTTCCATTCTATCCTGTCAACCGTCATGCTATCACTAACTTCCTTTTCTTTCATATCACTGTTCACACAATCCATCCATCTTTTCTTTGGCCTCCCTCTCCCTCTCCACCCATCCACATGTATACTCATAACTCTTTTAGTAACATGCGTTTCATCTCTCCTCTTTACATGACCATACCAAAACAAATGATTGTACAAGTCATCTAAGATAATATTCACGTGTGTATCTACTTTAATTTTACGCTTTGGGTTTTACCTATTTAGGAAAATATTATCTAAGTATATAAAACTGGAGAACATTTATTTCGGTCAAAATTAACAAATAATAAAAAAAACATAAGTTGAAACATGAAGATTCGTGGAAAAAAGAGGCGCTTCAGGTTTCGCACACAGGCGCTGTGGGGGGTCGACGCGGCCCAGTCGGCAGTCATTACATTACAGGTCGTCAGACGCCAGAAAGTCTGGCCATCGGTCTGTCCAAGAAGTATCGTGTTGTGTTGTGTTGTAAATAGGTTGTCGAGGTCTTATATGCAGTCGCTCCATGTAAAACACGAGTATTCAGCCCCATCTGGTAAGACTGGAAACCGACCCTAGGCTGGTTGAGAAAAGGCTAACGAGATGATGACATACAACAAGAAGTTCCTACAATCAAGAAGAAGTAGGTACTGTGATATCGAAAGGAGATCGCATGAGGTAAGTTAGCGAACTGGCATGTAAAATATATTTCTAAGGATTTTGTTGTTCTAGAATAGGTTTAAAAATTGAATAGAACAAAATAATGTTTAGTTTTTTCAGTTCGGACGCGACCATTGTAAAGTGAAGTCATTACGCGTAAAGCAATACAAATATTCAATGAAATAAGTGTTTCATTGCTAGAAGCCCCGACGATCCTGGTACTGTCGCAGAGAGTGCGACAGTACCTATTAAAAGCATGATAGATTTATTTGACTGACCTGTTGGTCTAGTGGTTAGTGGCCCTGACTGCTATGCCGGGGGTCGTGGGTTCGATTCCCACCCAGAACAAATGTTTGTGTGATGAGCACAATCATTTGTTCTGTGTCTGGGTGTAATTTATCTATAATATGTATGTATTTAGAAATATATATGTATGTTTATCAGTTGTCTAGTACTCATAACACAAGCTCTGCTTAGCTTGAGACTAGACGGCGTTGTGTGATAGTTGTGGAAAAAAAAAACTGTTCCATTACTGTCTCTTGGTACAAAATTTGAACTTATATTATGAGGGTCCTTTTCCACTCGCCAAAAATCTATGCTCGACGTTGACGATATCAACGTCGAGCATGGCTTTTAGCTTGCTGCTTCATCTAACGGAATCCAACGCGATGTTTGATGAAGAGGCAATGCGAAATAAAGAGAGGACGCCTGAAAACTCTGTTGGCATTCGGTAATTCCGTGATTTACTCGAATATTTCACAAAACTTGTTCCAGGAAATACGTGTTTTTTTTAAAACCCTTAATAGTTTTTGAGATTTTATTGTCGTTGTTCAGAATGTGCAAGGCTTCTATAAATGTACTTTTTTATATTTTTATTATATAAGTAGATTATGAAGGGCCAAAGATCACGTAAAATCCTTACTGGATTTTAGTTCTACACAAATTTATGTTTTGATTTCTATAGAAGCCAAGATAATACCCACAAGATAATTGTGTATCCAAAATATCTGGAGAAAGATGTGTAATAGATACACTAGATGTTACTTTAATAAACTAAAATGTAATCATAATAAATCAAAACACGAAAATTCTGATTTAATACATTATCCAGCACTAAATTATTCAGAGCCTAAGCAAAAACCGAGGGCTTTATGACCTAGATTAACTTTCGCTAACGAGCTAAGTTTTTGCGACCTAAAACTATGTACCTAAGTATATAACTTGTTTGCATTATGTATACATAATGAGAACAACACATGTAGGTATACATAGGTGAAATTACTTAATATAATGCTTACTTCGTAAATCTTACTTAAACTTGCTATTTACACTATAGATGTTATTGCCTATTTTTAGGGTTCGGTACCTCAAAAGGAAAAAACGGAACCCTTATCACTTTGTTGTCCGTCCGTCTGTCTGTATGTCTGTCTGTCAAGACCCTTTATCTCGGAAACGCGTAGAGGTATCAAGTTAAAATTAAAACCATACTCAAGTCTAGATGTTGATGCCTTGATAGCCAACCAGCGTCAGGCACTAGTTGTCTGACATTCATGCTGAACTGGACCTATTTTGGTGCAGCCGTGAGGCACACAACTACATTTTTTGCTTCTTGTTTTTATTTTTGTTTCGTGTTTACCTATTGTGTTTGTGCCTTGTGCTGTACCAAATAAATTATTTTTCTTTCTTTCTTTCTTTATGTATAGGAATCTGGTGTAGGACGCAACCTGTGTCAACAACCGTGGGCGATCCCATCTTTCAAGTACGGGGGGTTGTCCCGGCGCTACCCTTGCAGCTGCTGAGATCCTCAAAAGGCGCAAATACTATTACCTCATTGGTAATTACAGTTTTGAGCCATTTGGAAACGCTCGGGTCATGGGGTCCGTGTGCGCATCACCTTTTCAAAGAAATTTCACACAGACTAATCGACACTTTACTATGAGACCCAGGGGGAGTCCTATACGTTGGTCAGGCCAATTCCGTGCTACATTGGAGACCACAGTCTATGACGTCATCCACATCGCCGAAGATACGACCCTCAGCATTGAGGATAAACAACGCAAGCAGGTAGAGGAGTTGACATTTTACGTGAGCAACGGGCTGACTCGTTGTTCGCCCAAAGAATTACCATTGCCATTCAACTTGGCAATGCTACCAGTTTTCTGGCATATTTCCGTATGACAGCGATATGGAGGAGTACTTTGACGCCTGACTGTATTTTTGTAAAATAGTTTATGTACATAGTTTGGTTTAGTATATACATATATAGATTTAAAAATACTTTATATAGAAATGAAATAAGTTATTAGATACTTTATAACGATTTTTACAAATTCCAGAAAAGTAACGCACACTGAGCTCTATTACATATATCCTAAAATACTTTCGGCATTTCAACACCGCAGGTATTCTTCAATTTATATTTCAGTTTTCGCGGAAAAGATTTCATATACAGTTTTCTAAAAAAAATCACACACGCACTCACTAAAAATAACATTGAACCCCAAACTGTATCGTAAATACACAGGTATGATCCAATATTTTTATGTCCATAAAACCAGCCAGTGTGCATTTTAAATTAATAAAAAACTCCACTAACTTCATCGAGGTTCATCAAAAATACTGGCCGGTAGTAAAGTTGATAAAAACAGAACCAAAAAATGTGCCTGAAAAAGTTCGTATTCCTCTTTTTATTAAGTTCTGCCATCGTAACTGTTATATGCATTGAACATGGAATCGTCTAGAGGCGGCAGAATGAATTTGTATTTTAAGAGGACCTTTCCCAGTCTGTCTATCGCCAACAAGTGAGCATGGTTGAAAAGCTTGTTGTTTGATCAAGTCGAGGCAGTGCGGAAAAAGAGAGATAGTGGTTGAACGCTCGGTTGGCATGCCAACCGAGCGTTCAATCACTATCTCTCGGTAACTTCTGTTGGTCACTAGAATCGTGTTCCAGGAAATAAGTACTTTTTAAAAAACCTGAAGTTTGTCTTATCCTTCACGAAAACGCAGTTCCTGTGAGATTTGACACAAGTGTTAACTCCTAGTGTCTAATTCATCTTCGTCTTTCAAAGCCGTCAGCCTCCAATTCCATGTGTCATTTTTATCGTAGTGTGATTAAACGGTGACACCACGGGTAACACGCTTTTTTGACTCTGGAAAGTCATCAAATAATTTCTCCTGCTCTGGATGGAGCGAGAGGGAGTGTCAGATTTTTACTGATCCACCCGTGTTCCTTCTTTTTGTGTTCCAGAACCACGGTAATTCTTTCGTACAATCCCACAGGGTGACATGGAAAGGATGGTTTGTATGGAAAGTGTTGTCATTGCCGAGTCTAGCAGCGACTGAAAAACTGTTTCCGCACTCTATGGTTATAGGAAAGCCAAAACAACGTAAAAATATGATTTTTATGCACACAGGCCACAGCCAACGGCTTCGGCGAAGAGTTAAAAGTATACCGTATTGTTTTGAAACTTTGAATTTAGTTTTTGAATGGTTTTGAAAGATTTTTTAAATAATATGACGTATTTTACACTCGAATTTTTCAATTTAGAGGTGGTTTTTAGCAACACAATTTACGATATACGGATATATTATGTGTCTTATCGTAATAAAAATTTATATTTGACAAAAAAAATGGATAGAGCGATACTATAATAGTATGCACTGTTTTTTTTCTTTGTTTATTTCGGCTTCTCTCGGTTTGTGTACCTATTTAGCGAGTTTAAAAGTTTAAAAAGAATTTAATGTTTTTATACAGAATAGAAATAGTCACTTTGTTTTCCATCAGAATGTGAATGTAACCAATTCTATTATTTTTGCGGTATTTAATAATAATAATACTTTATTGACACAAATTCTTAAAACATGCTTAATATCAGTTAAGTTACAATAATTAAAGGCGCACAAAAGTTGACACCCTGACTCCTAAACTAGGATTTCCTGTGTCTTAGAAGTCAGTGTTCCACTGCTACTTGGACACTATAAACCCATATATAAGAATCTTAAAGCTGGTAAGCTGATATTGCACTAAAGAATATATTATTAGGTACATAGAAAAAAAAAATACTGCATATATACCTATCGAGTTAGCCTTGTCGGCAAACTTCACTGAGGTAGTCAATTTACTACATCAAAAATCTTAGCTCAATTTTACCGAGATCGCACCTGTTTCATTTATTTCACATATTGCACAGTTACGCAGACACTTGAGATACAAAACTACACGAATTCTGAATCACAATATCCACTTGGAATCAATTTTCAAATATTAGGGGTTCTAAGAACTGCAATATTACAGAAAATTCAAAACACAAAGAATCCAATAATTACCAATGTCGGAAAAAGAATAACGTACCTTTAATATAAAGTTTATTTGAACTTATAATTCCAAGTCAATCAACGATACTCTCAACGTTTTATAAAAACGGCAATTTCATACTTTAGCCCCTATTACAATATTTAATATCACACAACTATCACACAACGCCGTTCAGTCCCAAACTAAGCAGAGCTTGTGTTATGAGTACTAGACAACTGATAAACATACTTAAATATTTCTAAATACATACATATTATAGATAAATTACACCCCGACACAGAACAAATGATTGTGCTCATTACACAAACATTTGTCCTGGGTGAAATAATTCTCTTCTCTATTTTTTTAAGAAAACTGCCCCACACTAAGAATAACTCCTGTGTCGCGGATTCGTTCACAAACATTTAAAACTCACATGCACAAGACACCCAGACCTGGGATACCTATCTATAGTGTGTGTGTGTGTTTTTCTATTTCAAGTTCTCTACAGTCCATCCTAAGGTTGTCTGTTAGATATCGCTGTCAGCAATAAGACCGCCTTTGTACCCATAGATTTAAGTTACCTAGTGCAAAAGTTTTGTTACTATTTTGGTGTACAATAAAGTTTATTCTATTCTGTATAACATACATAATTATTATATATATATTTATGTTCCGTGCGGGAATCGAATCCAAATTCGAGTGAATTTTAGTGACTGTTTGTCACTGAAATTCACTCGAAAAAGTCCTAACCAAAAACCTATTTTTTTAAGTGGGTAATCCTCAAAGGCCTTTGAAAAGCAGTGAGACAGGGGCTAGTTAAAAAAATCCCTAGTTTGTGTTGTTGTGTTGTATATATATATATATAATATATATATCGTAGATAAGTTAGTAATTTAGATTATGTGTTTTTAACTAACAACTTGTGTTTGTCCTTCCAGCACATACTAACATCTACCACGAAGTTAAAACCTGGACGGTGATCCTCACCGAGTCGCCGTCTCAACGTAACACTGGCAGAATCGTCGCAATCGGCCCGTGCCAAAAAAAACCTTAAATGACTTCTCACGCTCTAGGTGGAGGGAGAGGGAGTGTGTGACTTTTGCTGACTAAAATCTACCCGTGTTCCTGCTTTTACCCTTTGATTTCCAGGACCGTGATGACTCTTTGGAATAATGGCGTAGTTTCCAACTGAAGTGTAACTGAAACACAGAAGTGCCGTCTCTATCTGCACCTACCAACAGTGGCGGATTAAGCCAGCGCGGGGCCTGTACCAAATTCAACCAAGGGGCCCCTGTGTAGACCTATTAACTTCTCATTTTTATCTCAATCATCAGAAATCAGAAACGTTTATTTCAAATAGACCAATTACAGGCACCTTCAATTGTCAAAATGTCGGTCAGCCAAAAAAGTGAAGTTAAATTGCAATCAATAACCCCGTGATTATTAAGATTAGGTAAGATACGTGGAAAGTACGGTAATGATCCCAATCTAAGAGATTGACTATCATATTCAACGAAATAATCAGCTGTATTCGGATTTCGATATATATATATATAGTTTGACTAGTTTTTTTTTGCGTTTAAGTACAGGATCCTCGAATACGCGGGGCCCCCGAATGCGCGGGGCCTGTAGCATTTGCTACTCTAGCTATATGGCTAATCCGCCACTGCCTACCAATCCAGATCAAACAGACAAATCTAGTTCCAGCCGCTCCTTGTTTGCAGCCAGTTGAGTGATTGACAAAATGGCGATGACACACGGTAGATTATTACGAACGATGCTGCTATTTGACCGTGACTGGTTTTCTTTTAGTTAAAATTTTAACGTTGGGAAAAGTTCACAAAAATGTTTTCCGTCATCATCTCTCAACTAGCTTGGGTTTCCAGTCTAACTGGATGCGGTTGAAACCCGTGTTTTAGATGGTACAACCCAGTTGTGTGTAAGCAACACTACTACTACTCCTTGGACAGACTTATGGTCAAACTTTCTGGCGTTTGACTACCTGCCCCCTAGCCAAGTTACAACCGTTTCGTTTCGATTCTCTTTTCGTTGATCGCCTCGAGTCGGCCACGCCTCCTATTCCTTTGTTCTGACCACGTGACTGAGCGTTGATATGACGTCAGAACAAAGGAATCGGAAGCGTGGCTGACTCGAGGCGATCGGCGAAAAGAGAATCGAAACGAAACGGTTGTAACTTGGCTAGGGGGGCTGTTACGACTGTCACATATCTACGAATGATAACCGCGACCAACTGCATTACGTGCTTTCCGAGGCACGGGGTATATTAATAATATATGGGGTGTAATAAAATATAATCCTATGTGTTATTCCCTTAAAATTAAATACTATAGCTGTTCCTTATTATATCATTATTGGAATCAATTCAGTTACTGATTCTGAACAAACTATATTCAGGTTTCGCATATACTAAAAATAATGTTGTATAGCTCCATCCCTTTAACAGTTCGGTTTAGGTCGTTAAATGAATCGCTTTAAGAGCTCGTGGTAGGACCTCAGGATCTATCATTATATACTTAGATGCTCAATCTCATGTTGTTAATAATTCATTGTTTGTGTCGGTACTAAAAACTGAAGCTTATTTTAGTTCGGTCTTACGATGTTTATTCGTTAACTAAACGATTTACGAGTGTTTATTACTGTAACAGACTCGTTTGCTTTATAATTTATATTATTTTAGCAGAACTGTATTATGTACGTAGAGCAGTAGTTCAGTAGCCCAATGGTATCGGCCTCGAGTAAAAAGTTGTAGGTCGCGGGTACGAACCCAGCCAGGTGCATTACTTTGTGTTATTTATTTCATCACCACTACTCTCAAAACGGCGGTGAAGGAAACTGACTTATCATACAACCAAAAATTCGAAGATATTTGACATCCAGCAATCCACATTGGGCCCGCATGGTGGATTACGGCTCATTCATATACTCATAATGTTATTGTTGATTTTATTTCTTTTTTTTTTCTTTTTAATGTTTAATTTCGTTTGCAATTACTTGTTGGTTCATGAATCATGGTGTGCCAAATAAGCATGTTTTCTGTCTTTCTTTTCTTTCTTTCATTCCCTCTCCTGGGGAGAAGGACTGGTCACCAACTTTGTGCTACTTTGGCAAAACATTTGTGGGACATGCGGCAGATATATCCTACCCAGTCCCCTTTTAATTGGGCAGCTTTTTGAGCCACATAAGCTATTTTTATCTTTTTTAGAGCGCAGTATAGTGTTTCGTACTCGATCCGTTAAGTACGAAATAATACGTCCTATATTTCCACCCCATTCTGACGACTGTGTATTCGACACTGGATCGCACAGTAAGTTGATTCCATTGTAACTGACAGCCTGGCTCTCCGTTTGCAGACCTTGATGATGACCGTCATGTCCTACGATATTATACTTCGTATAAATGCATTTAGACTTAGTCTATCAAGTGCTAGGATATGACGAGTGTGAATCGCCTTAGACTATTATACCGACATTTTATATGATAACATAAGTACTGAATATGTAGTGGGATATGACTATTTTTTCTTTGGGAAAATCATCCAATGGCATCCCTCGCCCTTGGGCGGAGCGAGAGGGTGTGTCAGACTTTTACTGACTAAAAACCCACTCCTATTCCTTCGCTGTCTTTCATACGAGGGTCGAGTCTTCCTTTCAGAAGCAGACCCTTGGCCCCAGTAAGCTTCAACCCTGCTGGGCCCCTACAGTTGCTGATATCTCCGGACGGTCGGACGGCGAGCTACCCATTGCTCGCCGTCTGCAAGCCCGTGCCTACGGTGGCCGGAAACCGGGATCGGGATCCTGGCGGCTGCGGCGTGAGAGCCGCTCCGTTGCGCGTGCACGTGCGGCCTCCTCCTTTGTAACATTACTGCTTTGCAGAAGGGGGCGACCGCCTGCTACTTCTCCTCGCTTCGGACCATGGCCTATACTAAAGCCCGACGCGAGAGATCGTTGCCGCCGATCTCCCCCACGAGGACACGGAGGTGCTCTGCCCAAGCGGGGCCTCTACCGTGTGCTCCACCGTGTCCTCCGGGCGGTTAGTGGTATATGACTATGATTCAAACCAGTTTTAACCAAGATTTATGTAACTTATAATATGATTTAAAGGAGTGCCCATTTTTTTTTTTTTTTTAGGTGGGAAAATCATCTTATAACAAATCCCGCTCTTGGGCGGAGCGAAAAATAGTGTCAGACTTTTACTAACTAAAAACCCACTCCTGTTCCTTCCTTGCCTTCGTCCCAGGGCCCCGGGTTTCACTTTCACACTACCCGTGGCCCCAGTAGGCTTCGACCCTGTTGGGCCCCTACGATTTGCTGACATCTCCCTGAGGCGCGCGTGGAACAATACGCGCCGTCGACGACTTGGGCTCGGTCCGGACGGTTACCGGACGACCGGACGGCGAGCCACCCATTGCTCGCCGTCCGCAAGCCCTCGCCTACGGTGGCCGGAAATCGGGATCGGAATCCCGGCGGCGGTTGGGGCGTGAGGACCGTTGCCTCACGCGATCGGCCGCCTCCTTTGCTAGCATTACTGCTTCGCAGAAGGAGGCGACCGCCTGCCACTCCTCCTCGCTCCGGACCATGGCCTGTACCAAGGCCCGGCGCGAGAGATCGCCGCCGCCGATCGCCCCCACGAGGACACGGCATTGCTCTGCCCAAGCGGGGCACACCTCCACCGTGTGCTCCACCGTGTCCTCCGGGCGGTCCGCACAGTGGCGACACCCGGGCGTCTCTTCCGCACGAATCCGGTGCAGGAACTTCCCGAACTTACCGTGTTCGGTGAGAACCTGCGTCATGCGGAAGGTGAGGACGCCGTGAGGTCTTTCCAACTACGCCTCAAAGAGGGGACTTACCGCCATATTTGTGGCGTGCCCATAAGGAGTGTCCATGGAGTTTCTTGCATGTTCTTCTCCCTAAAGATCTACGCTTTAGAACGTGCAATTTGGCTTCACTTTTTTTTTGTCAGACCGACATTTTGACAATTCTAAAGTACTTGTTATTATATGTATCGATAGGCATATTTTTTGGTATTTTAGCATTTTTAGGGTTCCGTAACTCAAAAGGAAAAAACGGAACCCTTATAGGATCACTTTGTTGTCCGTCTGTCTGTCGGTCAAGACCGTTTATCTCGGAAACGCGTAGTGGTATCGAGTTTAAATTCAAACCACATACTCAAATCTGCAGTCCCTTGAAGCTGTGAAAAAATCAAACTTCTAAGTTAATGAAAAACAAAGATACGGCCGTTTATATCTCAAAAAACGTATATTTCGACACTGTCAAGGGAATCAAAATTCATAGGGTACTTCCAGTTGACCCAGAATCCTAAAATTTGGCATAAAGAAAGGTCTTATAGCACAAGTATAGGAATAAATCTGAAAACAGTAAATTTGTTGTTACGTCACAAAAGAAAAACTTTTTTTGCGATCCGAAAAAATCTTCGAGACTCCATTTGGAAATTAAACTATTTACATAGGTAAGTTTGTACGGAACCCCCAGTGTGGGAGTTCGACTCGCATTTGCCCATTTTTTTTATTGTAATTTTATTCCAAAATCTATAAAAATGTGTGTAAAAATAAATCTGAAAAACCAGGTAGGTACAAAATTAACAATTCCATGTTATTCTCAGTAGAATAATGTACCTTTCAATTATATTATTATGCATAACTTAATTTACATAATTAAATTTAAATTGATAACCAACACAAACCTTTTCGCTTTTGCAATAATTTAATTACCTATGGAAATAAATCACAATAATAACATAAAGGCGAAAATTTGTGAGTGTGTGTGTGTGTATTACTTCTTCGCACTTGAAAAGCTGAACGAATTGCGATGAAACTTGGAACACGGGTAGACCGTGTCCTGGAATAACATAAAGGATATTCTTGAAGTATGTTCGCTTGGGATGACTTTCTACTATCACGTGAGAGGAGAAACTTTTTTTTTCAGTGGGAATATCATCCATTGACATCCCCTGCTCTTGGGCGGAGCTTGAGGGTGTGTCAGACTTTTACTGACTAAAAACCCACCCCTGTTGCATCGTTGCCTTTCATACCAGGGCCGAGGTTTCCTTTCAGAAGCAGACCCTTGGCCCCAGTAGGCTTCGACCCTGCTGAGTTTCTTCGGTTTGCTCTATCTCCTTGAGGCGCGCGTGGAACAGTACGCACCGTTGACGACTTGGGCTCGGTCCGGACGGTTACCGGACGGGAGAAGACACTGGTAACAGCTAGTTAATTTTAATTTTAAGACTAAATTTAATTTGCCTAACGAATAGTAATTAAATAATGTAAATCTCTTCACAATGGATATTCTTATTATTTAACTAGCTAACCCGGCGAACTTCGTACCGCCTAACAGTCAATCGATGTAGTACAGATATCGGCACGGATTTTGAGCGCTCGGCGGAAGAGAGGGGATCGCTTTGCGTAGGCGTTTTTTTTTTTTTTTTTTATAAATGTAAACCTATTTTATTTTGTTTTTTCTTTACCCTACCAGGTACTAGGTAAAAGAGGATCAACGAAAGAGAATCGAAACGAAACGGTCGTAACTTGGCTAGGCTTGCTGGACTGAGAGAACATACTAAAGAGTTACCGCAGCCCTGGAACACAAAGGGCCTGAAACTGAAGGAGCATAAGTTGATTTTAGTCAGTAATAGTTTGACATTTCCTCTCACTCCATCCAATGCGAGAGAAGTTATTTAACGATAAATCACTTCAAAAAAAAGGGACTTACTACTGCTTATTTATTTATATACAGGATCTATTTACATGCTTTAAACGTTAGGGGTTTAAACGTTTGGGCCATGAGCTCCAAGTTCTCATGTACTATTCAAAGATTTATTTAAAAGCCTAGTGGACGCATTGCGTGACCAAAGGGCTGGCTCTCGGACCAGTACTTTCAGATATTACCTCCTACAAACAAAAAAACTCGAAAAAAAAAAAACAAAAAACTTTTTACAAAAAAAAAAAAAATTGCTGGGTAGTGTTCTTCAGAATGTAGGTACATAGCATATATGTAGGTAAATCAATCAATATTTCTCAAAGAAAATGGATTTAAAGGTCAACTGGGCTCTATCCGGGCGCAGCTGACCGGAATTAAATGCACTGATACGATTATGTGTGCATCTGATCCCGGCCAGATGTTCAACTATCGGGTCAGTTAGTTAGTCTTATGATTTCGTCTTCGTTACAATGCAATCTCAGTACAAAACAAGACTAATATCAATAGTCGTACAGGCTGGACACCTTTTAATTTGTCTGTACTTACATTTTAATATTACTGGCAACACTAGGCAAAGCAATTATGAGTAAAACTGCGAAGTGCAAGTATTCATTTCGAATTTAACTCAAACGGCTTTAAGTTGAACGGACTTCTGAAGTTGATCCGATTTTAATGCTTTCCCGCCAAGTTTGAACAAGTTGGTGTTGCCAACAAACAGCCAAACTAGATGTTTAGTAATTAGTGGAGCTTCGGGGTATTTCCAGCGATTTGCTATTCTTGCTAATGTGTTATTGTTTGCCAACAAATGGAGAGGAATCAGGTTTATATTGGTTGTATTTCCATAGCTAGGTTAGGAGGACCTTTCAAAATAATTTGTACTGTATTTTGATATTACTGCGGGATGGTTCGATAAACGTGGCCCTGAAGGAACACAGGCGAGTTTTAGTAAGTAAAATACTAACACGCTCACTCTAACTAGAAGAGTGGGAGAATTTAATAAAAGAACTAGGTAGCTTTTGCTCGCGGCTTCGCCCGCGTTCATAAAATATAGCCTATGTCACTCAGGAATAAAGCAGCTTACTAACGGTGAAAAAATGTTAGCAATCGGACCAGTATTTTCACAGATTACCTCCTACCAAACAAAAAAACAAACTTTACCTCTTTATAATATGAGAGTAGATGATGATGATGATGATGATATGTATAAAGAATAAGAAAGGGTTTTCCGAAATTCACTCCATGAGGGGATGAAAGGGGGTCCAAAGTTTGTATAGAGAAACCTACTATCAGAAACCTGCTACCATATGTTACACGAGCCATGTTCTATTTCTGAACTACATTACGGTAGTAGGAAATTAATCCGCCTCTGTAGTATCATAGCAAAACAATCGGATAAATCAATTCTTAGCCAGAATGCCAACATAAACACTCACTGCACGACAACACACACACACACTCCATACACTCACAAATATTCCCACATAATACTGACCATACTAACAATATAAAGAATTTATAACATAAATATTGTTGATAATCGCGACAACTTTTTGTTAGAGCATTAAGTAAATATAAAAATGTTAATTAATAAAACCTAAGGGTGGAGTCCTGGTGTCCTGAAATACAGGCCTCAAGCCTAGTTTAGGCACCCGTCTCTCACAATATGCTTACTGTATTTTTCTTTACCCTAGAAAATGTAATTGATGTATTGTGGCGAGAAAATAAATAAATCTTATTATTTTTATTATAAACAAAATAATAGACAAGCAAAGGGAAAAATCTTATAAAGGGGAAGGTTGCTATGAATGGACCACCAAAACTTTAAAACCTCATACGATTACGTACAAAAAAATTAAAAAGTACACAAGTAAGTAACAAAATGAAATCAAATTATTATTAATTTTTATAATCGAAAAATATAAAATCGTGGGCTGCAGCCTTCTTTGAATCATATGCCAGTTCATGGAACCACCCGATTTAGATCTTTCAATGGACTTCGAGAAATTGGTTCTATAGGTCCAATCAAGGTACTTAATTAATTTTGATTACTAAGATCACTATAATTTCAATTTCAATTCAGACTATAAGAAACCATTTCGACAGTGAAAAGGTAAAATCGTTTAACCGCCACTTTGGTCGAAAATAAGTTATATAATTTATTTCACATAAAATAAGTTATATAACTCATTTTCGATTCATGGCCCCAGCAGGCTTCGACCCAGCTGGGCCCATACGGTTATGCAGACCTCCTTGAGACGACTTGGGTTCGGTCCGGACCGAACGGTTACCGGACTGTCGGACAGCGAGCTACCCATTGCTCGCTGTCCGCAAGCCAGCGCCTACGGTGGCTGGAAATCGGGATCGGGATCCCGGCGGCTGGTGCGTGAGGGCCGTTCCCTCGCGCGTTTAGCCGCCTCCTTTGCTAACATTACTGCATCGCAGAAGGAGGCGACCGCCTGCCACTTCTCCTCGCTCCGGACCATGGCCTGTACCAAGGCCCGGCGATAATTTTTTGAGTGTTGCTCAAATCGCTGCTGCAAATATCGAAACGTAGGATACTTTTTATCCCGGAAATATATTCTCCTGGATTAACTTTCTCCTTTTACACAGGCGAAGTAGCTCGCAGAAGCTAGTAATAATACAATTTTACATTTCGCACATTTAATGAGATCAAGATACTTTGTGCCTTGCGCAGTTGTTGAAAATGCATGAGTGACCACTGCCTCAGGATGCAGAATTACAGCTCGGGGCCCCTAAGACTTAAAAGTCGAAAAAGTTTTGTTGCTAGTGTTAGGTTTTGATACGTAATCAGATTATTTTCTCTGTTTCTGTAACCAAGAATATTATTAAAGTTATTTTGTATTCGATTATTCATTGCAATCGACTAATTGTGCTGGCAATACCGAAACGTATTTGTGATTATCTGTGTTAAAGCTGTCGATGTGGCGTAATGGCTGATAACAGCTCTAGTCTTCGATTGACAGCCGTTCAGGTAAGACGCATAATTTGTCTCTTGCATTATTATAACGTTAAGAAATATTGTAACAACATAATTTAAAAAGAGGGGCCATGGAGTTTCTTGCACATTCTTCTCCATGAGATCTACGCTTTGGAATGTGCAACTAGCATCACTTTTATGACTGACTCTTCTTGACAATTCAAGCGATTGAGTAATAAATATATTATTTTATACTGAAGTGAGTAGTTTCATTACACTACCTAGCGTGAGCCCATCTCAAAGTAAAACCACATTGGAGAGATACGACCTCTGGTGGGAGAAGTTTATACCTCCTGAAGATTTTATAGAGCCGTCGGAGAACTCTCGCCTGGACACGAGTTGCCATGGCCAATCTGGAAAACTCTAAACAGACTCCGCACCCAGGTTGGGTGCAGCAAAGACAATCTCCACAGATGGGGGTTCCTGGACGGTTCCGACTTTCAGTGTTTGTGCGGCGTTTCTCCGCATGACCTTCCATCCTGCATGACGTGCCCTATTACCTGTTTACGTAGGGATCTAATGACAGCATCAGTGGACGACATTCCCGTGGCCGAATACGGGGCTAAGCAAGGAATTTAAAATTAATTTTGCCATCGACACGTTAAGAAGAAGAAACCTCAGGATTTTGCTGTCCACTCTATCTGACACCCCGCAAAGAAGCTTTATGGTGTTACCCTTTGCGAAGCACCGTCTGGAAGCTATCTGTTACAGCTATTTAAACAACTTTATATTACAGCTTATGACATAAAATTGTTGCTACCCAAAATATTAACGTTCATTCACATAACTTTGTAACATTATTTTACTACAATAATAAAACGAAACGCTATGTGGACTCCGAACCAAAACATTAAGAAGCCAAAACACCTTTTTTTTTTTGTTGCCGGGGTGGAAAATCCTCATGGATGTCCTTCGCCTGGGGCAGGCGAAGGGGTCTGTCAGACTCTTACTGACTAAAAACCACCTCGGTGATCCCACACTTGGACCGAGGATCGTGGGAGCTGATACGCCATCCATAATCCCTGGCTAGTGCCGGCCCGCCTACGCGGGCCACCTCAAAGCCAAACAACACCTACATGACACACAAAGCTTATGACATAAAACTGTTGCTACCCAAAATATTAACGTTCATTCACATAACTTTGTAACATTAATTTACTACAATAATAAAACGAAACGCTATGTGGACTCCGAACCAAAACATTAAGAAGTCAAACCACACCTACGCCAAGCTAAATCAAGATTGGCAACCAAACGGACTTGCTGATGTACACTCGTATTTTTCTAAACAAACACTTGACTTACCTGTTAAAGTTTAGATCACGGCAAGAAATAGACTACCTTCTTCTTTTTCTAGTAACGTCTCTAAGGTCAATCGGTCGTGGTGCCTGGTGCAGGCCATGGTTCCCAGAGGGAATGGGAAGCAGTCATCTCTTTCTACAAAGCAGTAATGCTGGCGAAGGCGGTAGCTGAAACCGCAAGGACGTCCTCAAGCCCAGCTACCGCCACTGGAGACCCCTCCCAATTTTTAAAATTTTTGTTCGACTGTCTGTTTGTTCTGGCTAATCTCCGAAACCGCTGGACCGATTTTGACGGGACTTTCTCTCATAGATAGCAAAATAGAATCGGAGTTCCGAACAAAAATCAACTTATTGATATTGTGACCAAATGCCATTGAGTTTGATAAGGGCTAAAGCCTACTGGGGCCATGGGTGGACATCCGAAAGGGAAACCTGGGCTCCTGGAACGCAAGACAAAGAAGGAACATAACCTATGTGGTTTTAGTCAATAAAAATCTGATACGCCCTCTCGCTCCGCCCTAGGGCGCGAGAAGTCATTGGATGATTCCCCAGCTAAAAAAAAACGAGTCAGATACGGAAGAAGTCACGGGCACCAGCTAGTATTACAACGATGAAAAACAAATCATCATAACATTGTTATAATAATAAACAAGAAGTTAGGTACTCGACTCTTTATTGATATATTGATGTTTTGATAAACAATTGGCTATAAATACTGGCAGGTAATGATATAGAAAGGTAAACTAAACAAACATGTTATTAGCGGAATAATTTCTGGGCGTATTGTTTTTTACACCTACACACGACATCATATAGCGGCACGAATCTTGAGCGCTCTTCGAAAGAGCGGGGATCGGTTTGCGCATCGTACAATATCGACGAGCCAATCACTGTACAAGAATTTCACTCCCCGCCCCGCATCTCTCTTCATACCACTAAAGAGACCCGATATTTCACTTCTGCATGCTTCTGCGCAAGTAGAACTGTAGAAGTTAGCGCTCAAGATCCGTGCCGGTATCTATACCGTGGGAATCCGATGGATGCGATACGCACAGGACTGTTCGTTGTGGCGACACTTGGTGGAGGCCTATGTCCAGCAGTGGACGTCTTTCGGTTGAAATGATGATGAACTTGAAATTCTCAAACTCTCGTCAATTGATCGTTAATCTTTTAAAGCAAGGGGGTTGTTTATTGTTTTTGAGGTAGGAACCCCAAATGGAGCGACAAAGTGTGTCATATTTTTACTGATTAAAACCCACTCGTGTTTCTTCAGTTGCCCTTTTCGGTCGACGAACAATATCAAAGAAAGAACATTTGGGTAGGCTACATTAAGTACTCAAAACTGCCTGACATTATGTTAATATTAAAAAAATATATATATAAAATTAAGACACATAGTCCCCATATAATAAAATTAACAAAAATGTAACACAACAAAATAATTATTGAAAATTGCAAAATAAAATAATAATAAAAAAATCTAAATCTAAATGTCAAAATGTAAAATAAAAATAAACATCAATGTCAAATTCGAAAGAAAGGATAATTAAAAAATATAATATGTATACCTATACTATTACAACAATTATAATCAGTACTGGAGCAAATCAATCCCAAGGCGTTTTGTCCTCAAGATACTCTTTTACAGTATAAAAAGCCTTCTGGCAAAGTTTTCGCTTTAATTTGGTTTTAATCAGTAAAAGTCTGACACGCCCACCGCACCGGTCCACCCCAGAGCAGAAGAAGTAATTTCGAGTAGCTTGGCTTAAGGCTGAACTAGTCGCGGGCTCGAACTCGCTGATGGGTGAGGCCAAAAACTGCGATGTCTCATCTGAAATTGTGTCCGACAACGATAATATCAAGTACGAGCAGTTAGACGCTAGTCTATATGCACATGGTTCGCACGCACACAAACACCGTTCCGAACTGAAATGTCATTTGACGGTGCGTAAAATCCGAGAGTAGTGCTTTGGAAAATCGAGTTTTATGAAAAAACCACTGCATAAATCTATTACAAATAAATTATATAGAACTCTTCGATAATACTTAAGTATAGGTTTGTCGGTACCGACTTAGTTTTTGAGATTTTTTACGATTTTTGTTACTTTTTTACACTTAAAGTTCCGTTAAAATCATCAAAAAAAGAACTTTGTTGGCTTATAAGTTTGTAATGGCAATTATTTTTGTTTTTATGTTTCCGTACAGACAAAATTAAGAATAAGATAAAACCATATCATGTTTTACTTTCCATTTACAATGTCAAACTGTGGAGTAATACCCCCCCCCCCCCCCCCCAAATTTGAATGGAAAAAATGCCGACTAGTGTAACCTTAATTCTTATATTATAAAGTGTTTATTATGATCTTACGTTAAATAGTCTAGAGTATTGGAAAGCTATTCGGTCAAAATGTTCTAGAATTCATTTTAGGAAAATCGTTTTCAATTTCAAGGAAATCTGATCAACTTTGAACTTAGGACCGTTTTGAATTACAGATAGGATCAACAATGTGCAGTGTGTAGCTTTTAAGATACTGAAATATTCTGGTTCTTCGTCCAAAATACTGACTTTATTATAATATTTAATTTAAGCCATATTGTTTTTAAATCTTTGATATAATCTTCGTTTACTATCTTTTTAAGAAAAATATTTTTTGCTACGTTTTGTTTTTTCTCTACTCTCGTTCTTGGATGGAGCGTGTCAGACTTTTACTTACTGAAATGTGGGGGATGGAGTACCCTTTTGATTTACACTCACTTTCATAACCAATAACAAAAATTATCGAATCTTTATATAATATTTTAACACATTCTTATTCCTACCTATACATATTATAAAATAACAAAGTCACCAACAGCGTCTGTCTGTCTATCTGTCCGCAATGAACTCAAAAACTAACTGAACGGATATTCATACGATTTTCATTTACGGACAGTGTTCATGAGGAAGATTTAGGTGTATAATCACATGCATTTTATAGTAGAGAAATAAAAGCTGAGAATTTCAAAGATTTCTAGCTATCGTCCAAAGCTGGAGAGGGTCGATAGATTTTACAATAAAAAAAAAAGTTTACCATGGTTGAAGAAAAACCAATTCCATTCGCAATATACAATCAATCACAGCCTAGAAAATATCCATAATTATGTCACAATAAAAAAAAAATACACAAGTCCACAGTACAGCACGAATCGTCATATACTATTGATTTAAAAACATAAACTGTGTGCAATGATCTATGTCTATCAATTGAATATTTCCTTCCTCATTGTGTTGTTGTTGACTCTGAGTTACAACTGAGGCAAGCCGGTTGTATTTATTTAGCTAGACACGTGTAGCATAGTAGCATAGCATAGTCGGCCTTATAATGTTCCCACTGCTGGGACTCAGGCCTCCTCTCTACGAGAGGGAATGGGATGTAATCCACCACGCCGCCACGCGGGCCCAGTGCGGGTTGGTGGATGTCACATGTCTTCGAATTTTTGGTTCTAGGACATGCCGGTTTCCTTACGATGTTTTCCTTCACCGTTTTTGAGAGCAGTGGTGATGAAATAAATGTTCACAAAGTAATGCGCCTGGCTGGGTTTGAACCCGCGACCTACGACTCATAAGTCAGAGCCGTTACCACTCGGCCACCACTGCTCTCAGACACGTGCATTAGGTTACAATTGAAGAAATATCCAAAATACTTAAGGTTATAGTGCTCCGGGTAACTGACGGACACAAGTGTAGTTTTACTCAGTAAAAGTCTGACACGATCTCACGCTCCACCCTAGAGCACGAGAAGTCATTGGATGATATCCCACCTTTAAAGAAAAGCGTCATCATCATCATTTCAGCCGAAAGACGTCCACTGTTGGACATAGGCCTCCCCCAAGCGTCGCATTCACCGCATTCCCGCGACTCTCACCAGGTCGTCGGTCCACCTTGTGGGAGGCCTTCCAACGCTGCGTTTTCCGGTGCACGGTCGCCACTCTAGTACCTTTGGGCCCCATCGACCATCCGTTCTACGAGCAATGTGCCCTGCCCACTGCCACTTAAGTTTGGCGATTCTTCGGGCTATGTCGGCGACCTTGATTCTCCTGAGGATATCTTCATTCCTGAAGCGATCACGCAAGGAAACTCCGTGGATAGCTCTTTCCATTGCCCTTTGTGTGACTGTAAGCCTTCTGATGAGCGAAAAAAAAAACGTTGCCCGCTAAATTCAAACTTAGAAATTAAGGTTTTTTGCATATGGTAGGCCAGTATCAAGTACTGAGTTCATTAAAATATTATATGCGACCGCAACAACTATGGCTTTACTGAGTTATAATCATTAATTATCATCACTACAAATCCTCTCAATGCAGTTAATCCCATTGAATGACTATTGGAAGAAAAGAATATTTCTGTGTGTACATAAATATTAAAATATATTAACGTACTAGCTCTGCAAGCGGCTTCGCCCGCGTGAAAATAGGTTTCTCCATTCTTTTTAGTCAGTAAAAGTCTGACACTATCTCCCGCGCCGCCCAAGAGCGGGGGATGTCGTAAGATGATTTACTCCCACCGAAAAAAAAAAAAAAAAAACAAAAAAAATACCCCTTAGGGATGAACTTTCGTAAAATCCGTTCTTAGCCGATGTCTACACTCTATAAGGAACCTACCTGCCAAATTTTAAGTTTGTAGGTGTTACAGTTTCTGAGATTTCTTGATTAATCAGTGAGTGGTATTTCGCTTTTATATATACATAATTATAGAAGATTATACCCAAACATGATGAATGAAAAAGATGATGGTTGTAATTTTATGTTATTAATTATTTAAATTATTTGATGAATTAATTGTAGCAATAGTTTACACAAATAAGTACTTCATTTAATTAAAATTATATTGTGACTTGTAAATGTAATTTTTACCAATAAATATGTTTATCTGTTTTACATGAAAGTATGTGTGTAGGGTTATTAAAAAAAGTACACCATGGCCTTGATTACAATATAGAACGCCTTCTTTTTATCTCGGTGGTAGTTTCAACTATATTCAACTTTCAACCTTCCGACAATCGGAACCGTGACAAAGAAAAACAAGTATAAAAAGTTAAAACAGTATAGTCATGATAGACTTTGCTGTTTTAATTTTAACACCCGGAAAAGTAAATTATGGGAAAAAATTGCTGCCCCCCTAGCCAAGTTACAACCATTTCGTGTCAATCCAATCCAATCGGTAACGCCTCGGTGTCAGCAATTGTAGAAAACGACAAGTTGGTAGCCATGTTGACGTGCCTGAGTTGAGTTGGCCGCTCATTCTACAATAACAAAGGATATAGCGTTGAATATTGTAGAAACGATATCTATCATTTTGAACGATGTGTACTTGGCTACGAATTTTCTATTCGTTTGTTCTGACTACGTGACTTAACATTGAGATGATGTCATTCCCATACATTTGATTAGTTTTCGACTAGCGTTAACGATTGCAGATTATCAATTTGGCTAGGGGTGCTGTTGTCCTTTATATGCATTAATCAGAGGCGTAGCAACCGTCGTTTCAGCCGTATCAATGCTACGAGGCCAGGGCCACAGGGGCCCCGATGTGTGCAAAAATTCGTAACATGGTGTCCACAACCTTAAATACTCCTATTGATAGGAGGTTTGTAGTGAATAATATAATGACTATATGATAGGAGGTTCCACTTGTATAGCTCGGTCCGCTTGTTCTAAGATCACAATAACAACGAAATCTATCCTAGTCCAGATTGCTCCAATAAACGAGCTCATCCTCAATGAATCGCGGCGCTATCCAGCTGTCTCAGGACTCCAGTTCTATGCTAGTAGGGCCTGTTTACTAAAAAAAAACCTATCCAAAATTTTGGATTCAGGGCCCCTGTGGGCTAGCTACGCCACTGGTATTAATATAGGTACTTACCTACAAAATTGTATATAAACTGGCAGACTTCGACAAATAGTTTTTCTGTTATCGTCCCGCTAAATGCTAAGAACAAAATGTATGGCAAATGACCTGTCATATCGCTTGTCACGTGACTTCTCTGCATCACAAAATTCAAAAATACCATTTTTTTTTTGGCATTGCCTATATTGGCAGTTATAAGGCCCTCGTCCACGACGACTTTTTGTAGCGATGCTGTCGCACGTTTCGTTAGCGCGCGACAGCAACGCTACTAACGCGCGTTAGTGGCATTTGCAAGCGCTATAGAAAAATGCCAACGCGCTACTAACGCGCTACAGCATTGCGACAGTATCGATGCGAACCCATCACATCAGAAGCGAGTGCACGATTATATAATTGGTCATTTCCTATGAAGAAGAACCGACAAGGAACTCCAAGGTTACTTGAAAAAAACTTGACAGCGTCATAAACCCGACCACACGAAACGTTTTTTTCACTGAGTCTGAAGTCTGAAGTCACTTTCAAAGTCAAAGTCAAAGTCAAAAGCATTTATTTCAAATAGACCATTTACAGGCACTTTTGAATAGTCAAATGTAGGTCAGTCTAAAAAAAGTGAAGGTAAATTGCACGTTCCAAAGCGTAAATCCCTATGGAGAAAAACATACAAGAAACTGTATGGGACACTCTTTTAAATTATATTGTGAGTTACATATAATCTTGGTTACATATTTCTTGTTGCTTCTATTATGTATACACAATGTAGATAAGTAATAAAAAATAAAACTGATTAAAAGATAGAAATTGAATTAAGCCATTGGCAGCTAAGAGATGACCAGTCTCAACTGACGGCACCCATTCACGAACATGACGCGTGCATCAGCCCCACTCAGCTCAAATGCCGTCTTTCAGTAGTCTAATGCAGTTCATCAGATGACTTGGCCCGCTCTGAGTGCAGGGAATGTCAGACTTTTACCGACTATAACCCTCAGTGTTCCTTCGGTTGTCCTTTTTGCGAGGGCTACGGTAACTCCTTCAAACAATCTGCAGCCCAGATATTTCTTCACTCAAAAGGCTAAAAGTATGTATGTCCGTGAGTATGTTTATTTCCCCTTTACGCTCAAACGTCTCAACGGATCCGAACGAATCGTATGAAATTTGGTACCAGGAAAGTTGATATCTTGGATGAACACATCGGCTATGATTTGGAAGATGGGAAGAAATATTATCACGCGCGTAGCAGCAAGTCATCACATAAATAACGGGTTATCAGACCACTGCATACGAAGATAAGTTGATTCAGGACAAGGACTCAGTAAATGCAACAGTAACCCTTGGTCAATAAACTTTACGACGTGGCCCAGATAACGAAAATGCACATAATATCACAAAATCGCAGGAATGTCTGTCAAGCCCCCCTCGCCAAGTTACGACCGTTTCGTTTCGATTCTCTTCCGTCGAACGCCTCGAGTAGGCCACGCCTTTCATTCCTTTGTTCTGACCACGTGACTGAGCGTTGAGATGACGTCATTTTTATAATCTACAATCGTTAACGTTAGTAGAAAACTTCAAATGTATGGGAATCAATCAATGTATGACATCATCTCAACGTTAAGTCACGTGGTCAGAACAAAGGAATCCGAGGCGTTACCGACTGTAGAAAAAGATTCGAAACGAAAAGGTCGTAACTTGGCTGGGCCTGCTGATCAAAATTCTCTATTAAGAAACTTGAGGATTACCAACTGAAAATCTAATATGCTTGTCGCGGATTTGTACTCAAGACAGAACTGGAGAACACATATAATTATTTATTTGTATGACCTACAAATTGTTACTTCGGATCTAAATGTCTTGTTTACGTTAGTTTTCACCCACGATACATGAATAAGCCTAATGTGGGCCAACGTGTTTTTCATAAAACAAAAAATATATAGGTATATAAAGGCATTTAAAACACTTACATGTACGAGCTTTAAAATAAAAATGTCAGAGAGATTTTAGGGCGGCTGTAAGACCGATATGCCCTAGTATGTTTTTTTTTAGTGTAAAAACGTGGTCGCCGAGTGGTAACGGCCCCGACTTACGAGTTGTAGGTCGCTGGTTCAAACCCAGCCAGGCGCATTACTTTGTGTAATTTATTTCATCACCACTGCTCTCAAACGGTAAAGAAAAACATCGTGGGGAAACCGGCATGTCCTACAACCATAAATTTGAAGACATATGACATCCACACACTCGCACTGGGCCCGCCTGGTGGATTACGGCCCATTCCCTCTCCTAGAGAGGAGGTCTGAGTCCCAGCAGTGGGAACATTAAAAGGCTGATTATGCTTATGATGCTAATTTAAAAACGTAATTTCGTAGGAAAAATTATAGATCCGAGGCACAGGGGTATCTCACCACCATTTCAAACTCCAGGTAGCTACAAAGTAATTCCTAATTAAAAATTTCAATGGCACTTTTTACCCGACCCGGGAATCGAACGCTCAGCAGTCGCGCTTGCGAGCACGAGAGCAAACAGGGCAGTCAAAAATTTACAAAATTATATAGATATACATATCATGGAATAAAATAGAATTTTTACGCATTAAATTATTACATTAAAAATAAACTATACGTAGATATTTTGACTGGCCTGTTGGTCTAGTGGCTAGTGGCCCTGCTGCTATGCCGGAGATCGTGGGTTCGATTCCCACCCAGGACAAATGTTTGTGTGATGAGCATGATCATTTGTTCTGTGTCTGGGTGTAATTGTATCTATAATATGTATGTATTTAGAAATATATAAGTATGTTTATCAGTTGTCTAGTACTCATAACACAAGCTCTGCTTAGCTTGGGACTAGACGGCGCTGTGTGATAGTTGTGAAAAATATGATATTATTATATACTAGCTGTTGCCCGCGACTTCGTCTGCGTTAAGTTTGTAAAAAACGTACAATCATTCTGAGCTTGCAATACATTCTGAAAGCAACGCAATTATTTATTGTACTTTAACATAAAACGGTTAAAAGTAAAAACGTTAATTACCTTCAGGAAACATGTTATGTACTCGTCCAGATCCAAATGTATGAATGTCAATGAATAGAAAGAGTATGTAAGGGTCGTAGCAGTTAATGAATAGAAAGAGTATGTAATGTGTATGTTGATGTATGTCGTAGCAGTTGGCATTTCTGCCTACCCCAAAAGAAAAGAAATTAGTTTATGTATGTTTCTGGTTTATGTTCTGGTGAAACAACATAGTATGATTTTAACCCCTCGCCACAGTGAGCACGTCACAATCGCAGCGGTAATGCCTGTCTTTGAAGAGTGTCTACAGAGGCGCCACGGCATCCTCTCTTTGTGCAGGACTCACCGCATGTGGGTGTTTTGGGAGGTATCTGTATCGAATTCAATGGGAAGAAACACTCGGGTATCACCATTGTGCGGATCGCCTGGAGAATACGATGGAGCATACTGTGGAAGTCGGTCCCGCTTGGTTGGAGCGCCAGCACCGCTGTGTCCGCATGGAGGCGATTGGTGGAGAAAATGTCAACCAGTAGCCTCCTTCAGTGAAGCACTACGATCGAAGAAGGTGGCTGAAACTATGAGGGATAGGACATTCTGACTCCTTTACTGTCGCTGCAAGTGATGCTCCGGGTGCTGAAAGCCGCAGGGCGATTACCAGCCATCGCAAACCGGGATTGCGGTGGTGCCGTCCGGCCGTCTGGTCAAAGCAATCCTGAATCGACGGCGCGTTGTATTCTACACCGGACTCAAAGAGATGTCAGCAAATAGATAGGACCCTCTAGGGCCGATGTCTGCGAGATTGTCCGAAAGAGTTACCTCCCGTAAAATTTTCGCCTCAATAATTTTTCACTGAAGAGTTTAAGGCGTTAGACAGCTTTGGTAGAGGTAAATGAAGGAGCATAATCGAGACACCGACCTTCAGCTGAATAAAGTGCACTGATAGTGCAAAGTCAAAAAGCCAGTGAATCCAAAAACTACCATCATCATCATCAACTATCTTCCTCCACAACAGTACTTATGAAGAATTTGCGAGAGCATGCTTGCATTGATTGTTGCAGCTTGATCATTTTGGGCGTAAAAATTACTTGTTCATTTACCTAGGATTTTTTGGTGTGTATTTAACTGACGTCCCCGTTGAATGAATTTCGGCGAAATCTTGAGCGCGTGTATCCCCGCCCAATCAAACTCGCATATTGATGGCCAAACCGAGAGGTCACTGTCACCGATTGCCTCTATGAGGATACGGTGGTTCACCCAAATGTGATAGACCTCCACCGCATGTTACACCGGGTCCTCCGGGCGATTTGCAAAATGGTAATATCAGGATACTTCCAACCGAATCCGGAACAGAAACCGTTCAAAACACCCTCAATAGTCCTGAGCTTGTGTATCCATAAAACAATGAAATTACGGTAAACAAATGTAGCAGCCGATTAGTGTTATCCCTGAGACTGGCCTCCCTCAGAGGGTTGTTCCAGTGTTGGTCACCACTCACTGCAAGGAGGTAACGTCCAGATGTCGACGTAAGGCTGCCAGGAATCTGAGATACATCAGTGATCAGGAACGTAAACCACTTTCGAACCCGTTTTATATGGAGCAAAAACTGCAAACAATAAATCACGCCATTATTAGGCCGCAAGGTGCCATCCCGGAGGACATAGTGGAGCATACAGAGGTGTGTCCCGCAAGGGCGGATCACCGCCGTGTCCTCGTGGAGGCAATCGGCGTCAGTCACCTCTCGTGCCGGGGCCTGGTTTGGGCTATAGTCCAGAGCGAGGAGGAATGGTAGGCGGTCGCCTCCTTCTGCAAAGCCGCAATGCTAGCGAAGGAGGAGGCCGCACGCGTGAGGGAACGAACGTCCTCACGCTGAGCCGAGATTCCGACCCCGACGACCAGCCACGGTAGACGCAGGCTTGCAGACATTGAACAATGGGTAGCTAGCCGTCCGGCCGTCCGGTAATTAACCGAACCGAGCCCAGTCGTCAACAGTACGTAGTGATCCACGCGCTCCTCAAAGAGATGTTTCAAAGCGCAACTGAAGGGCACAAGTGTGGTTTTAGTCAGTAAAAGTTTGACACGCCCTTTCGCTCCAACCAGAGAAGTCATTGGATGATTTCCACTCTTAAAAAAAGAAAAAAAAAAGTACCATCATTATCATTATCATTATCATGGACATAGGCCTCCCCAAGTGTCGCCATAATGACTGGTCCTGTGTGTCTCGCATCCATCGGATTCCCGCGACCCTCACCAGGTCATCGGTCTACCTGGGGGCCTTCCAACACAAGGTGCCATGCAACCCCTTCCGAAAATTTGGCCGTGTTATTTTAAAATCAATAATTAAATACATATACTTGTTTACTTTTATCGCCTTTTTTGGTTGGTATCCCTTGAATGGAAAAAAAAAGCAGTAGGATTGTTAAAAATGCCTCCGTCTAACACCAGTTTAACCATAACTATTTTCCTCCAATTTTGAACAATAGAACTGTCTGCAAACGTGGGCGATGGTCATTCTTCCGCCATTCAGAAAATTACGTAAAATACACAATGCCATCTATCAAATATGAAGTTCAACTGTCATTGTCATCATTATTTCTACTTTGAGTCTTTAGATGGCGTTGCGAGTATCTGAATTGCATGTGGTGCCATATTTTACTAATTCGATTTTATTATGTGTTTTGATTAGTTTTTACAATATATTTAGAAGATATCGAATAGAAATGTCCATTTTATTTTGAAAAAATGGTAAAAGTTATTTTATTACAAAAAGAAGATAAAATAATGACAAAAATTTTAACTGTAGCTGGGAATCGAACTCGCGGCAAATGTCGTTTAACACCGACGTTTTGGATTATTGCTCACCCCCCATAGCAAATAGCGTGATAATTTATAGCCTAACAGATGCACTGACCTATAAGGATTATGTATGCAAAATTTGAACAGGATCGGTTCAGTAGTTTTTGCGCCAATTAATACCATCGCAAAATAATTTTACTGTTTTATTATATGTATAGATTATATTATATTAAATTTTGTATGTATATAAAAGACAATACATGGAAGATTGTGGTGAAATCATCAAACGGGTCAGAGCTATGAGCCAGATTGTTGCCTGTCAGAAACATTGTGATTCTGACTCGATCCGATAGTCAATTGGCTCTTACAACTTATGCTAGATACACAGCTGATTTACAATCCCGCGGGTCAGTTCAACAAAATAGGTCACATGTAAATGATTGACTTACTAGTCAGGCAACATGTCGCTTTGTAGGTAGATACTATTGTGGCATTCAGGGTTGGGCAGTATTTGAATTACTTGTAATTAAAATACGTAATTGAAATACAAATACGTATTTGGTATTTGTATTTCAATTACTTCCCTAGAATGTAATTTGCAATTCGTATTTCAAATACCTGATGGCGAAGTATTTTCTTCTGGCTTCAAAATACATTTTAACATAAAAATACATTTAACCTTCATTTAGCAATCGTGAGTGTGAGTTTGTTTTCTTTAGCAGGTTTTATTCACTCTCCAACAAGAGGTTGTTTGTCTGACAGTACATTTAAAAATCTAGTGTTCATGAAAGGAAACTCTGGTTTTACTGATTGATTAATCTTGTTTTCCTCTACTTTTCAGCCCATGCTGGTCTAGATTACTTATTTTGTAATTTGTATTTCAATTAAACATAGCTAAAATACTGTATTTTGTATTTTATATTTCAAATACCTTACTTAAGCTGTTGATCCCCGCATTAACGCCGGCGTTCACGCGCCATTGTCTTACTATTGTGTCTCTAATTACGCACTCAAAAGTTTAAAGATATTTTGTATTTTAATTACTTGCGATACTGTATTTTGTAATTTGTATTTCAATTAAAGCAAAGCATGTATTTTGCCCAGCCCTGGTGGCATTGTGTTTTAATTTGTAATGCTCAAATTATTTAGCAGCACTGTCTTTACTTTAGTTGCTTTTAGATTCTCTGAATTTACAATTTATTCTTCATTAAATAGGCTATTTAAAAAAAAATGTATAAGGCACAACAAATGGTTTCTACCTATGACCGTGACTTTGAAACCATCGAACTGGTTTCATTAGAATGGCAATAATGCGAAGATGGTCATAGACCTTAAAAACAATGTATTAAAAAAACCTTTTTTTTTCAAGCAAATAAATAAAATATACTTTTTTGGTGTTTGTGTACAAACGCCGAGTATCCGCTAGTTTAAAAAAAAAACGCAAAAATTAAAGTTTTTTTTTTATATTATTATAAATAGGCTCGGGTTTGACCAATATATCGCCTGATATTAAGCGTTGATGCGGTCGACGAAAAACAAAATAAGACACAATAGTTACAGATCCTTTTGTAAGACCAAAATCGTTGAAGTTATCTAAAAGCTCAAGTTAAAAATTTCACTGAACGAGATTAACAGATATTTACATGTACCTACGTCACACATTCTCTTGAACTTCTTTCGTAAGACACGGAACTTCTAAAATTAATAATCTGTTAATATTGCTCGAGCTCGATTCTTTTTTAGTTTTCAAAATTATTCTTTTGGATTTTCACAATTATTATTATGTTATTCGTTATAAAATAAATTAATTAACTAACCTTAACGACGATTTTAAGGAAAATCCCCAAAACGTCAATAGTGAACTTCATTTTGTCTTCTTCAGCGATAACCACACGATTATTTTCACTTTAATCTCACTTTTTGGACTGAAACATGAAGACGAGAGCCAATTAGAGCACAATTTAGCCGATGACAACTGTTACGCGAGCATTTGTATTGACTGTTTCAAAAACTTCCGATTTTCAAGAGCATCTATTTTAAAAACTCGTCGAACTTACCATTTTATTACAAAAAATTGGAAATATTATAAATCACATCAAAATTAATGTGATATCGGTTTAAGTCGGATTCGTCGGAAAAATATAATATGTACTACGTTTGGTTTTTATTGTGCGACCGTTTGCTGTGCGCACACGCATCGTGCGAGGCCAGACGAAGGCGTTCTTAATATAGAAGCGAACGAAATCGGACTAGAGATCCGATCACCCAGGGATTTAGTTTTATACCGCTCATTTGTGAGGGGAAAAAAAATTAAAAATACAAGCAACGCCTGTGGTACACACATGTGTGTTAGTGCTGTACTGAGTTGTCAAGTAATGACGATAAAATTATAGTTTCCGAGATCTCTTGGGGACATGCGGTTGCATAGAGTAGATACTTTAACAGAGCCATCACTCATTTCAACATCACTCATCTTTAATATTTTTTTATTTATCGTTCAGCGCTTGATATTTTTGGCGTAAGTCAACGTGAAGAATATTAAGATAACTTGAAATAAAATAAGTTTAATGACGAAACATACCTACACATTTATAGGGCATTATTTTATTGATTTATAATGATAATACTTCATGGGTATAGTAATATGCAAGATTTTTCACCGATTTATAGAAGAGCTTAAACATTTTTTCTTAAGACAAATGAAAAAGAACTTGATAATAACATTGTGTCTTAACATAACAACATTTCAACGGGAAATTTCCTTTTCTCAATAAAAAAATGTTTTTGTTAAGATGTTTTAGCTCCACTTAAGATCAGAATTATATTTTTCAATAATCAGATCTGTTATTATAACTGAAGAAAAAATAATTATGTTCGAGTATACTGCTCATATCACATCACATAAATATTATTAAAAAAATAAAAGAAGCGGTGAAGGAAAACATCGTGAGGAAACCGGCATGTCTTAGAACCAACAATTCGAAGACATGCGACATCCACCAACCCGCAATGGGCCCGCGTTGTGAATTACAGCCCATTCAGCCCAGAAAGGAGGCCTGAGTCCCAACAGTGGGAACATTATAAGGCCGACTATGCTATGCTAAATATTATTAGGCAAATTTTTGTATGTTTGTGTGAATATTTGTTACTTCTTCATGCTCAAACGGATTTTGATAAAACTTGGCACCCGGTTAAGCCATGTCCTGGTATAGCAGATAGGATGTCCGGGGGTATGTTTACTTGGCGTAATTTTCTACACGCACGTAAAACTGCTGGCAAAAGCTAGTTTTCCATATAAAAGCTGTCAAACCAGTTTTATTCCTATAATAAAAAAAAAACTAAGTATTGAAAAACTTGCCCTTAGAGACAAATTAACTCAAAATACACACACACACACACTACACATGTACTTGAGGCAATTGAGTGGCGAGCCTGGAGGATCATTGGCAATGATGCACTCGTTGAGTCGAGGCTTCAAAGTCTTGAGCATCGACGCCGAGTTGCTAGCCTGTCGGTTTTCTACCGGTTGCATTTCGAGGAGTGAGCGTCGGAATTACATAACCTAATTCCGCCTAGCCCGTTCCATCATCGGACCACTAGGCGTACGGCAATGCGCCACCGGTACATGGTGGACATCCCACCTATACCCACAAAACGTTTTGGGAACACATTCATTGTGCGTATAGCTAAGGAGTGGAATTCCTTGCCGAAATCTGTGTTTTCTGATGGCTACAACCCGGGAATATTTAAGTCAAGAGTGAATGGTTACTTCTAGGTAAGCGCGCTCCATCGTCGACCGCATCATCGCTTTCCATCAGGTGAGATAGCGGTCAAGCGCGAACCTATCAAGAATAAGAAAAATACAAAGAATCTTTTTTTAAATTTCGAATGTCAACTCTGTTTTTGTACCTAATCTTTGGCTATCCGTTGGTACATACAGATGTTATAATTGAAATTCACTACACGGCCAGTCGGTATATCCGATGTTCGTAATCATATATGTATACCTATATGTTATCTATTTATCAGTCAACGATCCCAATACAATGGACCTGTGGAATTGTTTATGAATGTATAAGTACTGTCACGGCACTGTATGTCGGTAGACATTTAAATATTAATAGATATACCTAGTCTGTCCTCGGATGCCAATAAGCGATAACAAGTGAGGATCGAGAAAACAAGGATTTTGTATAAAAATTATTTCAGTCTTGGCTTTGATGATTTGGCCAAATGGGGCTTCCTCGACCCATCTCTCAGTGCTATTGTGGAGCCGCGCTGCACAGGACATGATTTGCTATACTGTCCATCCTGCACAACCAACTGCAGTTTTCAGGATCTATACGAGGCCAATAACAGAGCCATAGAGGTTGCGAAAGGTCAGAAAAAAATTAGTTACAAAACATCGACACGAAAAGAAGAAGAATTTCGGTCTTCATAAGGATGATACATCTCTTTGAAAATAATTTTTACCCTCGTCATTGCCCTCGTGGAATGTTGATAAAAAGTATCTTAAGTCAACTCCAGGCCCAAAGCGACTCGTATGTCTGTGTAAGTTATCTTAAGTCTAACTCCAGGTCCATTGCTATGTCTGTGTTGAATTTCATTTCGATAGTTTTGGCGGTTACGACGTACTTTCAAAACAATTTTGCAGAGTTACTTTAAGATTTACAAAATAGACTGCTTCTGAAGTTCAGTGGCTGTTTAATACATTTTGATGATGATGATGTTATAGTGGTCAGTGGCCCTGACTGCTATACCGGAGGTCGTGGGTTCGATTTCCACCCAGGATAAATGTTTGTGTGATGAGCACGAGCATTTGTTCTGTGTCTGGATGTAATAAATAAATAATAATCATCTTTATTCAGGTAAGTTACACCCATATCATTGAATAACACAACACTACACATAACACAATTTACATTAACTTATTACCTAATAAGACTAATGAATAATAATAAATAAATAAAATTGCCTCAAATATTGAATTAATTAATAAAACACAATAATTACATTATTAATACAAAAATAATAAATAAACAAATCATCAATATAAATTCAATCGAAAACAAAGTCAATCAATAATTCAATAATATTGGTTTGTAATTGTGTTTAGAAATATATAAGTATGTTTAAAAAAAAAACAAATATTTTTATTTTACATAGGCCTACATGGGCACTTATAAAACGTCAGAAGCTAGTGCACGGTTCCAAATTGGTCGTTTCCTATGGAGAAAAACCGGCAAGAAACTCCATGGTTACTCTTTTAAAAAAAGTGGTTGATATTACAATATTTCCATATTACAGTATAGAACAGTGTAGACCAGTCAATATTGTACCCAAAAGCACAATAAAAATAATCATAATAAAAAAACTGAGTGGTAATAGGAAGTAATCTAAGAATTCGTGGAGTCTACAGTGTTCTCACATTTACATTTTAAGAAAGAGGCTATATAAAAAAAAACAAAAAAAATATAAATAATTACAACTATCAATAAACGAGACGTTAACAAAATAAATTACTAACGAATTTAAGTTAGTTGAAGTCTAAATAATTTAAAAAATATTGCAGAAGCAATGTGTTAGAAAAAAAAATGTATAAATTAAAACAAAGATTGAGCACTTAATAGACACAATATTAATTGAGTTACCAGGGGGCCACATGTTCAGGAGTAGTCATTGCCAAACAAGCGTGTTTCCGACATAGTCTTTAACCTTATAATACGCTTTTTTGGTTAGGACACGCATAATATGATTTTTTAATTTTCCCTCGCTAAGTTCTGTTACCGCCTTTGGCAGCTTGTTATAAAACGTATCCTGTTTACTAAGAATTACTTGCTGGTCTTAGCTATATCTTCATTTGGGTAATACAATTTCGTGTTTACCACGCATATTTTTGTTATGAAAATCGCTTCTAATTTTAAAAAGTCCTAAGTTTTTACGAACATACAAAATGCTTTCTAAGATATAAAGCGAAGGGAGAGAGAGATTTCTTTATTTTATTTTGTTTTTTGTATAGTTTTGTATTCCCGAATCGAGTCTCGAAGATTTTTCCGAATCGCACAAAGTGTTATATTTGTGACGAAACTACAAATTTACAGTTTTCAGACATTAGAACAAATGGAGCAAGGAGGAGTAGCAGGCGGTCGCTTCCTTCTGCGAAGCAGTAATGCTAGCAAAGGAGGCGGCCGATCGCGTAAGGCAACGGTCCTCACGCCCCAACCGCCGCCGGAATTCCGATCCCGATGTCCGGCCACCGTAGGCGCGGGCTTGCGGATTTCCTAGCGGGTGCCAAAATATGAACCCAAACGGAGCATAAACGGCCTTATCTCTTGATTGCGTTGACTTACAAGTTTGATTTAGTGCTCCTCGGGTTAGCAGACCTGAGTAAGCTTTAAACCTCCACGCGTTCCTGAAAAAAGGGTCTTGACAAACGGGCAGATTTAGCATGGAACCCTACAAAACAAAAAAAAAATGGCTGTAGGTAGAAAAGCAAGCAACCGTGTGTTGGACCCTAATCCTCTCAAAGCGATTGATGTGTCAGCTGAGTCTCCGTACTCTGAGCATGTTTGTGGATTAGCTTGTTCAGTGCACTTTCTACGAAATAAGTAGAGCAGGATCACAGATAAAAAAAAACAGAGGATTGCTGGATACTTCGTTTAATTATATAGTTAGATACTATTGTTTTTTTTTTTTTTATTTTTTTTTTAATTGATATAAACCAGCGCTTGACTGCGATCCCACCTGATGGTAAGCAGTGATGCAATCATTGATGGTGAGGCGCACTAGTTTATTAAGAGCCTATTCACTCTAGCCTTGAAGACACCTAAATTATAGTTGGACGGGAAGATCGCAGCAGGCAAATTGTTCCAGTCCTTCGATGTACGCGGTATAAACGACGAAGCGAAACGCTTAGTCCGGACCGTTGAAGTTTCAACAACGTAAGGGTGGATACTCGCCGTACGTCGGGTTGTCCGATGGTAGAAAGGAGATGGCGGAATCAAGTCATGCAATTCCCGCGCACACTCTCCAAAATGCAACCTGTAAAATACCGTTAGGCTGGCTACCCTGCGCCTGTGCTCTAGGCTTTGTAGATTGGACTTAACCAAATCTGGATCCCCAATTAGCCTCTTCGCACGCCTTTCCACTGAGTCCAAAGCTGCTAGATGGCATTTTGCAGCACCAGCCCATATGTGACTGCAGTACTCCACACACGATCGGACCTGTGCTTTGTATAACATTAGAAGCTGACCCGGTGTGAAGTACCGTCGGACCTTTGCAAGAACGCCTAGTTTTCTAGCAGCTACCTTGGCTTTGGACTCAATGAACTGGTGGTCTTTTTATTATCGTTAGGAAATCGTCATGAATGTCCTCAGCTCTAAAGGAAAGCGTAGTTATTTAGATAAATAACTAAGCTATACACCACAAATTTTTAATTAGTACAAATACTTAAAGGGCTCATTAGAAAAGGTCTTGTTATTATTTAGGTAAAGCCTCAATAAATAATATTTTTAAACAGCAAAGTTATTAGCGTTTGTTTATATCCCAAAATGTCACTCAATTTATGGAAATACGTGTATTGTACAGAAATGTCACTCAATTTATGGAAATATTGTACAGGCTTTTGATTATGAATGAATAAATGACGATCAAAATAGAAAAACACTGCGCGTGGTATTTTCTAGTAGCAATTGTTATGAATGATTGATTCTATTAGAAAACCAAATATGAAAAATTGAAAAAAATTCGTGGATGGACAATTTTGGAATTTCGTTTTTTTTTTTATTTTTCTTTACAAAAATATGATCAGTAACGAGTACGTAAAGAGACCCATTTTTTTGTACTAATTAAAAATTTGCTTTTTTGCCAGTGGATGGATGCACCCCCGTGAAAGTAGAAAATTATGGGGAACATAGTCCAGGGCATGATCTAGGTACCGGCTAAATCCAGTCAGTCGTTTCAGCGTAAAGGAGTAACAGACACACACACATATATATTTACTGGCAATTTGCATAATTCAGATATTCTATATAATACCTAGGCAATGTATGCAATACCTGGAGCGTCCAGACAATGTATGAAATATTATGAATATTATGTTTCATTACATACTTTACCTACGTAATGTATACAATTCCTAGGGATTGTATAGAGTACCTGCTGGTCCACCGGCAATGTGAAAAACATATTAGTTATCAATGTTAACCAACCTAGTACCTACCTACAAAATGACGGGCAAATGAAACAAGTTTGTAAAAGACGAGAGCAGAGATGGAATTGATGTAAGTCTTTTACACACATTACCGACTGCACATTCGGTATTGTATAGAATACCTAGGCAAAGTATAAAATAAATAATAATTCATACATTACCTGCACGTTTTAGGTATTCTATACATTGCCTAGGTATTGTATAGAATACCGGATTATACAGATTGCCAGTACAAACTTTCGCCCTTATAATATTAAGTGTGATTAATAGGGTTCATAATATTAGTAGGATTATTCAGTAAGTCACTTTATTACTGTTGTCCAGCAAACCCCAACGTTTGTGGTGTCCCGAGGTCAGGGTTTCTATGAACGAAGCGCTCAGCTTAATGGTCCGCAAGGGACCTCACACTACAAGTTGTATTAAATTCTACCAGATTCCATTAAGATCGTGGCTTCTTAGAGTTTGAGTGGTTTTGTTATGGATATGTTCGTTTAGATTAGCAGTAGGATTATTTAGATTATAGTCATACATAAAACTGTACTTTGTCCTACAAAAAAAAAAAATGTAGGACAAAATGTAATTTATTTAACAATTGCTACATAATTATTATTTAAATATTAAGAAATACATAACTATAATATTGTATAAAAAGTCGTGTTGCAGTGTTTTTTATCGAACTCCTCCGAAACTTTTTTATTCTCAAACCTACCAATATCAGAAAAAAATACGAACGATATAATGGTAATGGATTTATTGGCTATTTTTTACCCTCCGACTCCTGTGTAAGTGTGTTGAAATAGTATATTTTGATACAAATGGAGAAAGTTTGTCATTGTAATCGAAGCTGCATTCGCCCGAGCCATAGGCGAGGGTGTTATGGAGTCAAGGGCTGCAGTGACAAATTTCCACGTGTATCAAACAACGTTTTTCAATACACTTACGAAGACATAAATAAACGGGGGTTGACGCGCGACTCGTGGGGGTTGACACTCACCTCGTAGGGTCGTGCCGCACCCAGCCTGATATGATAAATGTAATAAAATTGTGGTGGGGCAATCACGCGCAATTTTCCGCACTAGTGCGAAAAATGTTTATGACTAAGCGTGTTTAAAGAGGTTTTTCAATACACTTACTCGAAAACCCGCTCTAATCCCTACCGCATTTAGGCATGCAATTTACTGTGCGCGACCTCACCTCCGTCACAATTTATTTTATTTATCGTATTAGGCTGGACGCGCGTCAACCCTTGTTTATTTATTTCTTCGTAAGTGTATTGAAAAACATGTGGAAATTTGTCACTGCAGCACTCGGCACCATGATACCCTCGCCTGTGGGTCGGGCGAATTCCACCTCGGTTGCAATGACAAACTTTCTCCACTTGTATCCCCGTTCACTACATTACTGGCCAACTATCCCAACGTTAGGTAGTTTAAGTTGTTCTATAAGTTCAGTGTGTGGTCAAAGATCCTACTTAATGGCTCACAAGGGACCTCACAGTGCAAGTTGAATTAATTAAATTTTACCAGATTCCATTAAGATGGTGGTCATCTTGGAGATTCAGTGGTTTAGTTATGCATTTGTTTGTTTAGATTTAGGCTTAGGATTGTTTAAAACTGAGTGAGTGTCCACCCTTACATTGTTGACACCTCTACCACAAAATAAATAGGTACAGAAGTCAATCTACATACAAAGCGCAACTTCTGAATTGATTCCAATGATAATTTTTTACACCATGTTATATTTTTTCCCAAAAATATTTAAAAAAGTCACAAGTTAAACGACACGAAGTACAACACAGGTCACGGCAGGTCATTGCGAGCATTAAGTGCCAGCGCAGCGCACAGCTGGACGCGGGAGCAAAACAACCCCTCCGTCGCCTGGATGACCCAGTGACTATGTATTTGTGCGGTCAACTAGGTAACTTAACAAGCTTATAACTTTGTGATTTTTCATGATACAGTTATAAAATTTTGTACATAGATTCTTTACATAAAAATACTAGACACGTGTTTCAGGTTTCGCTTATACTAAAAATAATGTTGTTTATTATAATATTATAAAGTGGTAGTTTGTTTTTTTTGTTTTTATGTTTTTTTATATAGGGTGACTGGTAATTAGTGTACGATACTTACACGTGATTGTGCTCATGATAACCAACAACTTTTACTATGGGAACAAACCTGAAATCGCGAAAAAAAAATCAGCTGTTCAGTACATTTATGTTTGCCTAATGTACTGAACAGCTGATATTTTTTTCGCGATTTCGGCTTTGCTCCCATAATAAAAATTGTTTGTTATCATGAGCACAATCACGTGTTTAAGTATCGTACACTAATTGCCAGTCACCCTATAGGAGGTAATCTCTGAAAGTACCTACTAGGTAGTCCGATTGCTAAATTTTTTCACCGATAGTAAGCTGCTTTATTCCTGAGTGTCATAGGCTATATTTTATGTAAGCGGGTGAAGCCACGGGCAAAAGCTAGTTTATTATATTTTATCAGCAGAAGGTAAACCAAATATGATCAGCTACAAAACTGGCTGATGTCAAAGAAGTTGCAAAGCAGAGAGTAAAGTCCCGCAAACCTCCGTTGAAAGGGAGGATCCTTCGACCAGACTGGTGTTATGTCTGGTCCCTGTAACTGCCCGATAATTGATTTCAGACTGTTGTATATGTTCTAATCACGCGGAGAACTCTGATACCCCGATGCAGGATTTTTAATTTTAGTTCCTTTGTTACAACATAGATGTCGCTACACTATCCTTTCCATTCGGTCATTATTCTTTGTTCTCATGACGAAACATCATTTGACCCTGTGTCTCTTATCCCCACCGCTTCAAGGCGCGCAGTTTATTATTTTTCACACTAGTGCGGAAAAGTGTGCGAGGTCACTTTTGCCATAATTTATTGTATTTATCGTATCAGGCTGGGCACCTACTTTTTCAACGGAGGTTTGCGGGATTTTACACTCTGTTCCGCTTACCTCCAAAATAGAAAAAAAAAACTTTTTCAATACACTTACTCGAAAACCACCACTTATCCCTACCACTTTTAGGCACGCCATTCACTGTTTTTCGCACAATTTATTGTATTTATCAGGCTGGGCGCAAAGCGACCCCCACGAGTCGCACCCCCATTTACTTAGAAATCTTCGTAAGTGTATTGAAAAACGACGTTTGATACACGTGGAAATTTCGCAGCACTTGGCTCTTGTTTCTTAGCAATAGTACTTGTACTATTTCTTATTCAGTGGCAATAGGTAGCAATGACAAACTTTCTCCACTTGTATCAAAATGTAGTCGCTCAAATCCTGTAACTATATTTACAAATCTAGCAAAGAGAGCTACTACTCCTGCAATAAAAAAAAAAAAAAATTCTTACCGACTTCTATAGCACTATAATACATATTACCCAAGACTGTAACTAATATGATACTAGGTAGGTACGACAAGTTAAAGGAAGCCAATCTTCGGCGCCTTTAACTCCTCAGAGGGTATGTCTGGTATCATAGAGCACAGAATATCCGCGCAGGCAGCTTCTGGTGACGCCATCGCTAGTAATCACAATCACAACGTATTACAATGTTAAATGCGTTCCAAATAAGAATAGGATCGATTGCCATGTTGTGACGTCACGTTATACTGTCAAATCAAAGAATTATTATGGTGAACAAAACAAAAAAACAAAACAACAAAAAACAAAAACAAAAATTAATTTATTTACGAACTGTGAACGAAAAAAGTTTAATCAGAATCCAGTTCTTCAATTTTGCTCATCTCTGAGTTCTTCAATGTTGCCCAATTTCCTGCGATTTGACAGTATGATGTGACGTCACAACATGGCAATCGATCCTATTCTTACGCATTATATTCATACTCATATTCATACGCATTGTAGTCAGGGGTCAAAAGTGCAGTTCCACTTTACCAATGCTAAAATGTCTAATATTTCTTTGTAGAAGAGGGTCAATGGTTCATGACTGATTTAATTGGTAGCATAGAATCTAAAATATTGAATAAACTAGTTGTGGACTATTGAACTTCTACAACAAAGAAATTTTAGACACTTTAACATTGGTAGAGTGCAACTGCACTTTTGACCCACGCAAAATAAATGCACGCATGGGCACGCCATAATCATGCTCTTTGAGAAGTGACTGGAGCAACGTCACGTCGTCCTCACCTTCCGCATGATGTCCTCACCGGTCATGTTAAGTTCGGTAGGTTCCTGCCCCTGGTTCAGGCGGAAGAAACGTCCGGGTGTTACCATTGTGCGGACCGCCTGGACGATACGGAGGACATGGTGGAGCATACGGTGGAGGTGTGGCTCGCTTGGGTGAAGCACCGCTGCGCCGTCCTCGTGGGGGCGATCGACGGTGGCGATCGCGCCGGGCTCTGGTTTAGACTATGGTCCGGAGCAGGGGGTAATGGGCGGTGGTTGCCTCCTTCTGCAAAGCAGTACGTAATGCTTGCGGACGAGGCGGCCGCACGTGTGCGGGAACGGACATCCTCACGCCCAGCCGCCAAGACTCCAACCCCGATTATCAGCCACCAGGCTTGCGGAGGACGGGCAGTGGGTAGCTCACCGCTCAGCCAACCAGTAACCGTCCGAACCGAGCCCGAGTCGTCGAGGGCGCGTCGTGTTCCACGCTCAAAGTGATGGCAGCAAAACCGTGGGGGCCTAGCAGGGCCGAAGCCTACTGGGGCTATGGGTTGATTTCTGAAAGGGAAACCCGTGGTCCTAGAACGCAAAGGACAACTAAAGGAACATAGGTGTGGTTTCAGTTAGTAAAAGTCTGACACGCCCTCTCACCTCGCCCTAGGCGAGAGAAGACATTAGATAATTACACATCTCAAAAAAAAAAAATATCTTACTGTAGAACATGCACATTACATAAATAAAAATATTGAAATAAAAAAAAATGTAAATTAACGAAACCAGAAAATTCCGAAATGTAAAGTTATTTTACACATTTTTAGATTTTATCTATCTTAATGGTGGATGTTTTTTTTTTAATTATTTTTTTTATGTGTTCCTGTGAACATAAAACGAAACTTCTATTTTATATAAAATTAAAATGTCTGCTTGTATTATCATAAAAAAAAAATTTTTGGACTAAATGCATAATATGAAATTTAATAAAAAAATGATCAGCTTATCTCCGAAACGGCTGGACCGATTTTAACGGAACTAGAATTAGGGTTCCGCATATAAAAACTCTTATTGACGTAGTGACCAATTGGCATTGTATTATGAGTCTAAAGTGGACAAAGTCGCGGTTTCCAGCAAATAAGCGTGTTATTTATTTACTATAAATAACACGCTTGGTTTCTATGGAGAGTTTTCCAACACCGTCTTTAGTCAATGGCCGATATGCCCTCTCAGTGGTCTGTGTTTAGCACTAATCACATTAGTGCCTGCAGCTTGCTGACACCTGCTATTACGGTGACAATGCATTATGGCACTTATTTATGGATATATAAAAATAGACTTCTCGAGCCTGTTTGGGTTGAAGGCTGCCAGGGTCGTAGGATTATCAATAGAGTTACCGTGGCCTTCGAACACAAAGGGTAACTGAACTAGCACTCATCATCATCATCATTTCAGCCGAAAGACGTCCACTGTTAGACATAGGCCTTCCCTTAAGCGTCGCCACAACGACCGATCCTGTGCGTCTCGCATCCACCGCATTCCCGCTACTCTCACCAGGTCGTCGGTTCACCTTGTGAGGCCTTCCAACGCTGCGTTTTCCGGTGCGCGGTCGCCAGTCTAAAACTTTTCGGCCCTATCGACCATCCGTTCTACGAGCAATGTGCCCTGCCCACTGCCACTTTAGTTTGGCGATTCTTCAGGCTATGTCGATGACCTTGGTTCTCCTGCGAATATCTGTCTGCGGAACTAGCACTGGTGAGTTGTATTCAGTCTTCTTCTTCTTCTCGAATCGATGGTTTCCGTTTCCCTCAAAGTTTTTGGGCCCAGTAGGTTGCTATGATTATAGCGGCGTCAACGGCGTTTTTTTAGGTCCTCCGGAGTGCATTAAGTAGGGACATTTTGGGCTAGAGTGCCCAAAATGTCCCAAAGTGGTATAATAAGTAGGCCTTCGTCTCTGCAGAAGCACGGCACTCGAACTGGGTGTCGGAGGGGTCTATAATCCCTCATTTTGCCAGGTTGCGTTTGCAACGGTCTACTCGGGTGCGCAGTCTATTGATTGCTTTCCATAAACTCGTAGGCCACTGCAGATCGCGTCTGAGTGGCAGAGGTTCCTGGAGTTCAACGAAGTCGGGTGGCGGTAAGTGGTGTTCCTCCCACAACTTACTGTCTGGAATAGCCTGTATGTTTTATTCAGTAAAAGCCTGACACTCCCCTCGCCCCACCCTAAAGTGGGAGGAATCATTCTATGATTTCCCACTGAAAAGAAAGGGTAAACTTCTCGTCATGTTTGTTTATTTATTTATTGATAAGGATCTTCAAAATTATTTTAAAACTATTCTTGTAGTACACAGACAATCAGAATAATAAAATATGACATTAAAAAAGGATGTTGTTTTAAAAAAGCATACCTATTATAATTAATAGTAGATTATGTGACTAGGGGATAAAGCAGTGTCTTAAAGTCGCGGGCGGCATGTTGAATTATTTCTTTCTTTCTTACATTATGCACATATTATCCCTTAAATTTACATTCTACCTCCTGCAACAATTTCTCGCATAATTAAATTTAATAATGTCCGAGAATGTTAACATTCTACTTCATGGTTACCCTACCTAGTTACACTGTAATTTGCAAAAAGGTAAAATGCAGATTTTGCACTGAATAATAACCATCCTACAGTTTCTTGTTCACTTTTTAAGATAATTTTGCTGAAGCATTTCCGTAACTTACTAGCACTGAATTTATTTTGGGCTGGGAATTCATCAAAAAACTTCTACCGCTCTGAATAGAGCGAGAGGGAGTATCGACCTTTACTGACTAAAACACACCTGTGTGCCTTCAGTTGCCCTTTGCGTTCTAGGACCACGAACCTCTCCTTCTTCTTTCATACTTTTCTTCCCTATGGCCCTAGTAGAGACATCGGTCCTGCTGGCCCCTACGGTTTGCTGACATCTCTTAGAAGCGCGCGTGGAACATTCTGTGCTGTCGACGCTTCGGGCTCGGTTGGACGAGGACGAGTGAACGGCCAGCTACCCATTGCTCGTCATCCGTAAGCCTGCGCCCACGGTGGCCGGAGATAGCTGTCCGGGGCGTCTTCTGTAATAACGGCGGCTAGGGTAAACAACTTCTACCACTCTGAATGAAGTGATAGGGCATTTCAGACTTTTACTGACTAAAACCCACCTGTGTGCCTTCAGTGGCCCTTTGCGTTCCAGGATCACAGTAGTTCTTTCGAACTTTTTTTCAGTACCATACATTTTTTATATCTTCTGAATGGGTATTAAAGCTAAACTATGGTGATACCGAGCATGCTATGCTTACTTATTATGGTGGTAAGCCCTCTCTTTGAGGAGTGGCTGGAAAGACCTCACGGCGTCCTCACCTTCCGCACATGACGTGGGTTCTCACCAAACATTCGGGAAGTGATTTCCATTTCAGTTCGGGAAGTTCCTGCACCGGATTTGTGCGGAAGTAACGCCCGGGTGCCACCACTGTATGGACCGCCCGGAGGACACGCTGGAGCACACGGTAGAGGTGTGCCCCGCCTGGACAGAGCACCGCCGTGTCCTCGTGGGGGAGATCGGCGGCAACAATCTCTCGCGCCGGACCTTGGTACAGGTCATGGTCCGAAGCGAGGAGGAGTGGCAGGCGGTCGCCTCCTTCTGCGAAGCAGTAATGCTAGCAAAGGAGGAGGTCGCACATGGACGCGCGAGGGCGCGGCCCTCACGCCCCAACCGTCGGTAACCATCCAGACCGAGCCCAAGTCATCGACGGCGCGTACTGTTTCACGCGAGCCTTAAGGAGATGTCAGCAAACCGTAGGGGCCCAGCAGGGTCGAAGCCTACTGGGGCCAAGGGTTTGTTTCTGAAAGGAAAACTCGGCCCTGGGACGAAGGCAAAGGAGGAACAGGGGTGGATTTTTAATCAGTAAAAGTCTGACACGCCCTTTGTTCCACCCGAGAGCGGGGGATGTCATTGGATGATTTTCCCACCAACAAAAAAAAACGATAAAACTGACAAACACCAAGAGAATCATTTTGTAATAATGCGCTTGTCGAGTCGAAACTTCTTCGTCTTGATCATAAACGCCGAGTTGCTAGCCTGTCGGTTTTCTACCGGTTGCATTTCGGGGCGTCGAAATTTCATAATTTATATTCGCCAAACCCGTTCCACCATCGGACCAACAGACGTACGGCGACGCGCCACCGGTACTTGGACATCCCACCCAACCCATACGTACATAACGTTTTGGGAACACATTCATTGTGCGTAATGGTACTAACTAAGGAGTGGAATTCCCAGCTGGAGTTTATATTTTCTGATTGCTACAATTTAGAGGTCTTTAAATCAAGAGTGAATTCGTTACTTCTAGGCGTGCGTAGGTACTCCATCGACCATTCCATGAAGGAAAGCGACGATGTGGTATCGTCGCTTTCCATCAGGTGAGATAGAGGTCACAAGACGAAAGTCTATGACCAGTGCATGTTGCCAGTGATGACATATGGCTCTGAAACATGGTCGCTTACAATGGGCCTCATCAGAAGGCTTACAGTCACCCAAAGGGCAATGGAAAGGGCTATGCTCGGAGTTTCCTTGCGTGATCGCATAAAGAATGAAGATATCCGCAGGAGAACCAAGGTCGCCGACATAGCCCGAAGAATCGCCAAACTAAAGTGGCAGTGGGCAGGGCACATTGCTCGTAGAACGGATGGTCGATGGGGCCGAAAGGTTCTAGAGTGGCGACCGCGCACCGGATAACGCAGCGTTGGAAGGCCTCCCACAAGGTGGACCGACGACCTGGTGAGAGTCGCGGGAGTGCGGTGGATGCGAGAAGCACAGGATCGGTCGTTGTGGCGACGCATGGGGGAGGCCTATGTCCAACAGTGGACGTCTTTCGGCTGAAATGATGAGATAGAGGTCAAGTATACTTACCTGAGTACCAACCTACTTACCTACCCTAAAACCTACTATTTTAGTGACAAAATAAGTTATGCATATTAGTATTATTACATTATTACTATCGCACTGCTGGGCTCATTTCATTCCTGCCATTGTTCCCGACTTAAGGGAATTTTCCAATAGCTCTAGAAAATATATGTCATGCCGCCATCTCCTTCACGGACTGCCGTGGCCTGTTTTCTTGATTGCTGGTCACCTATTTTGTATCATACAGGTTCAGCCCAGTCCCATCTAAGCTGGACAGCCTACAGAGCTACGTCAGTTGTCTGCCTCGTCAGTCCGTAAATTTGACACCAAGTATATACTTATCGCAATAGCATGTTGGCAAATATGAAGTTTTGACTTTTAAATTTCAGTATTACTAAGTCATTTTTTTAGATAACCAATGATGATATATGATGATATGACTCTGAAACGTGGTCCCTCACAATAGGCCTCATCAGAAGGCTTATGAAATGAAATGAAATTCACCCAAAAGGCAATGGAAAGAGTGTCCTTACGTGATCGCATCAATATGATGATACCCGCAGGAAAACCAAGGTTACCGACATAAGTCTTCGCCAAACTTAAGAGGCAGTAAGCAGGGCACATTGCTCGCCGAACGGATGGTCGATGGGGCTGAAAGGTAGTGGAGTGGCGACCGCGTACCGGAAGATGCAGTGTTGGAAGGCCTCCCACAAAGTGGACAGATGACCTGGGCGACCTGAGAGTCGAAGGAATCCTATGGATGCGAGACGCACAGGACCGTTCGTTGTGGCGATACTTGGGGGAGGCCTTTATCCTTTGGACGTCTTTTGGCTGAAATGATGATGAAGACAAAGTTTGTGCACCATAACTGGATGGCCAAATGCCATCCAGTTATGTAGATAAAATAAAACAAGCGGTATATAGGTATTCATAAAAAATGTAATGTTTTTTTTTTCTGTTTGTTGGTTTTTTTTTTGTTGACGCCATATTTTTACCGTTTGTTAAGGGGTTTATTCATTTCTTCTTGTTTCTGTTGCGATTTTAGCAGGAGTTTGAGCCGGTTTACGAAATAGTTGGGAGGATAAGACACTCTCTCCGACTTGATCACTCCTGGGCCCACCTCTACGTTAGGTTTTGTTTGTTCGTAATTCGATCTTCTGGATATGGTGCTCAGCAATTTGGACATGAAGCCAAAAACATCCCATGACATCTGACAATAAATTTTTAATTGAGTTTTATGCTAACTTTTTTTTATTTACTGCTGGATAATGTCTCCTTTTTCTCATTCCAAACCTCCCGATCTTTGTCCAAGTACTTAATCCACTAGAAAGCGGCTTAGGCACCCAGAAGGGTGGTTATAAAAAACAACTACGAATGCTAAGGCGGGAGCCCCGTAGCCTTCTAACCTGACCTGTCCGTGTCGAAGTGCCCTACAATTCCGAGCTCGCTTCGCTCGCTCTTGGACTCCCCTCTTTCCTCCTTGCGTCGTATTCTTCAATGCTTCATCACTTTCATTTTTATGATGTTGCTCCATTTATTCCTGTCTCTGGCTCTTGGACTAAGAATATTTAATTGACGTTGTAAAAAAGACGAAATAGTTTATTAGCTATCTCGCTTTCTTGTTGATTAGTTATAAAATGAGAAGTTTGATAACATGGCCAACAAAGAAACGTGTGGCTTGACTAATTTCTCTAATAATAATAATGTTTAGTGGTTTATAAGTGGTATATTATAGTTTATTCTGTGGTAAATAAATATTACTCATTATTAAAAAAATATCATTATTAAAAAGGCGAAAGTTTTATTGTAACTTTAAGCTTGTTATTCCTTCGCGCTGAAACGCCAGAATGAGTTTGGATGTTTAGCACACAAGTGGACCATGTCCTGTAATAGAACATAGGATACATTTCTACTTTCGCACATACGAAACTATAATAAATAATGCTTTGACTAGCCTCTTGGTCAAGTGGTTAGTGGCCATGGGCCCTGACTGCTACGCCGTGGGCTCGATTCCCACTCAAGACAAATGTTTCACGATCATTTGTTCTATGTCTGGGTGTAATTTATTCATATACTAGCTTTTGCCAGCGGCTTCGCCCGCGTGAAAGTCGGTTTCTCCATACAAACTTTGGAGCCCCGTTTCATCCTCTTAGGGGGTGAATTTCGGAAAATCCATTCTTAGTGGATGTCTACACCCTATAAGGAACCTACCTGCCAAATTTTAGGTTTATAGGTGATATAGTTTCTGAGATTTCGAGATTAATCAGTGAGTGGTATTTCGCTTTTATATATATAGATATACAAGGGAAAAGTGACTGACTGGCATATCAACGCACAGCTGAAACTACTGGGACTACAAGTGTGAAATTTTGCACAAGGATTTCTTTTTTAACGTAGGCGAGCATTAAGAAAGGGTTTTCCAAAATTCAGCCCCCAAGGGGATGAAATGGGGGTCCAAAGATTGTATGAAGAAACCTACTTTCACGCAACTAGTCTATAATTATATGTATTTAGAAATATATAAGTATGTTTATCAGTTGTCTAGTACTCAAACCACAAGCTCTGCTTAGTTTGGGACAAAGTAGAAAGCATTAAAAAACTAGACAGAGAAAGGAACTCGGCCATAAGAACTAGGACAGAGTGACAGATATCCTCACTAAGATAGACCAACTGAAGTGGAGATGGGCGGGTCCGCTACGGAGTCCCCAAGACAAATGAAACAAAGTCCTGGCGGAATGGTACCCAGAAACGGTAAAAGAAATAAAGGCCGACCAGGCAAAAGATGGGAAGACGAACTTAAGCTTACAGCAGATCCAAACTGTCGAAGAGTTGCAAAGGAAAGAGTACAGTGAAAGAAGTTAGAGGAGGCCTTTGCCTCAAATCATCCTCAAAAAGTTAAACAACAAAGGAGTCTTCAGGATACCAGCACCCCTAGCCAAGTTGATAATCTGCAATCGTTAACGCTAGTTGAAAACTAGTCATATGTATGGGAATGACATCATCTCTACGTTTAGTCACGTGGTCAGACCAAACGAATAGAAAATTCGTAGCCAAGTTCACATCGTTCAAAATGATAGAATGAATTATTATCGTTTCTACAATGTTCAACGCTACATCCTTTGTTATTGTAGAACGACATTGTAGAAAGAGCGGCCGAATCAGCCCCCCTAGCCAAGTTGCAAACGATAAACGTGAACGCTTAGTAATCTCCAATAGATTTTCAACTTTATACCTAAGAGCATAAAGTTGAAAATCTATTAAAGACTACTGAGCGTTAGCGACCGGAACGAACGAAAACACTATGTAATCTTCAATATATTTTCAACTTTATAACCAAGAACATAAAGTTGAAAATCTATTAAAGACTACTGAGAGTTTACGTTTATCGTTTGTGACTTGGCTAGGGGGGCAGGCGCGTCAACATGGCTACCAACTTATCGTTTTCTACAACTGCTGACACCGAGGCGGTTGTAACTTGGCTAGGGGGGAAGGGCTATTGAAATTGAAATTGAGATGGCGTTGTTCGAAAGTTGTGGAATATTATACGATTATGAAAAACTTTAAATACCTTCGTTAGTTTTTCTGATAATGTTGGACTTTCCATATCAGGGTCTTCTTGGGCCCGAGGGAACATAACATTCGTCGCTAGGTCGGTAAGGCTATCCACCATTTTTGGGAAATCCAACACAAAAGATATTTCGTAACAATATGTTAGGGTGATCATTGTGGTTAACGCGAAGATGATTCCTGAAAAATCGTAAAATTTTATTTTATTAAATAATCATAATAAAGAAAAGAAAGAAAGAAAAACATTTTATTTGCCAAACAGATACACACAGTGTAGATAAAAAACCGGGCAATTGCTGGAACGTCAATTAAACACCGGGATGGATAGCTGACTGGTTTATTCATTTTAGAGCATACCCACATTAACAATAATAAAAAGTATGTGCAAATACCTTACACTTTTCCCCCTTATAGACTATGGTTAAACAAAGTATAGGTAGGTAAGAAATAAACATTAACGAGGTTTTAAACATAATAATAAAATAGGTACTAATAATTAAGTGGGGTACCTAATACGTCACAGGTAAATAAAATACCTAATACTAATTAGTTATGGCCTTATCTTTGTTTACGGCGCGCACGTGCGCACGTATTGTTCTGGCCGAAGCCCCTGGCGGCGGCGGTGGCGGCGGCGGCGGGGAGCGAGTTGCCGGTGCGTCCGAATTCACTGAGTCTGCGCTACCCGTCTCCGTCTCCTGCTCACCGGATGCTTCCGATGCATCCTCGAAATCATCATCATCTTTATCATTACTATCATTTTCCCCCTTTTTAGAACCGATGCTCGTTCGCGATAGTGAAAATCGCGACTTATTCCCGACTGGTATTACTTGATCTCGATGTCTGCGCCACTCAACGCCGTTTCCCATATCAATACGGTACGAAACCGGTCCCGTACATTTGGACACTGTTCTTGTGGACCATTTTTGTGAACGCGAAGTGTAATCGCGTGCGAGCACTGGTTCTCCTACCTGGATTGGGGGCTTGGGCGTGCCTCCTGCATGCGCTACCTGGCGTTGCTGAGCTGCTCGCGCCACTTGCGCGACGTCTGGTCGTAATGCATATTGTTTTATTTGAAAACATCTGCTTATAAAATTCCTCACTAATCGCCGAGATACGACTCCCCGTGTCGACTTCACATTTAATTATATAATTGTCTATGTTTACGTCAATAAAGTAAGGTTTGTTACCGTTAGATGCCAGTTCGATACTTAACAAATCCTCGTCCTCCGAGTCCTCACTCACGTAGTTTTGCCTGCCAGACCGACCACTACCACGCACTTCTTTGCACATCACTTTCAAATGTCCGCGTTTGTTGCACTCATCACAGTTGTAATTAATATAACGACACCTTTCTGGCCGATGCGCTTTACCACACCGCCAGCACTGTTGAGTTGACGTGGAAGGCACTGGCGCCGCAGCGGTGCTACGTCCTCCTGACGTCGTTCCGTCAGCCCTAAGGCCTGGCTTACGCCCTAGCCGACGTGCGCCTCCCCCACTCGTATGTGTTCGCCCTGCACCGGTCCTGTGCAGGCCTTCGCCCGCGTCACCGCCAGCACCTGAGGTCGTGGCTGCGGCGGTCGCCGCACTCACCTCCGCGTGCCTCTCTGCGGCCTCTAGTGCCAGAGCCAGCTCCACCGCCTCCTTGTATTTAATATTTCTCTCCGCAAAAATTCGTGATCGCATCGCGCTGTTGGATAATCCCGATACAAATTGGTCACGTAAATTTTCTTCCAGCATCGTGCCGAAGTTACATGTGGTCGCTAGATGTTTCAAATCTTGGAGGTACTCCGTCATGGATTCACCCTCACGCTGTCTACGTAAGCGAAACACGTGACGCTCGGCGATCTCCGATCTTTGTGGTTCTAGATGATCAGTCACCAACCGTATCAATTCGTCAAATGTCTTTGTCTCCGGATCCGCCGGGGCACATAGATCGCACATCAACGAATATGTACATTCACCGACCACCGTTATTAACAGCGGTACACTCAACTCCACTTTTATTTAATTTAGGAGTATGTACTGTTTGACCCGACGAATATACGACGGCCACTGTTTGGAATTGATGTCGAATGGTTCTAGTCGTCCGATCGGCATTGTTAATAAAATAATAACACTTTACTTCGGTACTTGACACGTTACACACGGATTCGATTTTTAAATTACCTCGTCGCCAAATGGAACGTCAATTAAACACCGGGATGGATAGCTGACTGGTTTATTCATTTTAGAGCATACCCACATTAACAATAATAAAAAGTATGTGCAAATACCTTAGTCGGACTCGCGCACTGAAGGTTCCGTACAAACTTACCTATGAAAACAGTTCAATTCCCGAATTGAGTTACGAAGATTGTTCCGACGCGACGTAAGTACAAATTTACAGTTTTCAGATTTTTTCCTACAGTTGTGCTATGAGACCTTGCTTCATGCCAAATTTCAGGATCCTACGTCAACAGGAAGTACCTAATCGATGAATTTTGATTCCGTAAACGGCCGTATCTTTTTTTTTGTTGTTAACTCAAAAGTTTGATTTTTTCACAGCTTCAAGGGACCGCAGATTTGAGTATATGGTTTTAACTTCAACTCGATAACTTTTTGCGTTCCCGAGATAAAGAGTCTTGACAGACAGACAGACAGACCACAAAGTGATCCTATAAGCCTACCGTTTTTTCCTTTTGAGGTACGGATCCCTAAAAACATGTTGAAACTTAAAATAACAGAAAAAAAAATCATAGACCGTTTGTTTAGGAATTCATATTGCTCATTCGCCATAGCCATGTTCAAGAAACATGGAATTTTCATGTCTCGCGCATTTTACTTTTTTTTAAGGTGGGAAATCATCCAATGACTTCTCCCGCTTTAGGTCGGAGCTGGAGGGTGTGACAGACTTTTACTGACTAAACCCACACCTATGTTCCTTCTTTGCCTTTACTTTCCAGAACCCCGGGTTTCCCTTTTGGAAATAAGCCCATGGCCCCAGTAGGCTCCCCTACTTGTATTATAGAGAAACGCTCGTGGAACACTATGCGTCACCATTTCGGGTCCAGATTGTTAGGGCTAATCTCCCCCTAAAATAAAAAGACGTCCCCTAATCCATCACCTATAGACCTTTGGAGGTTGGAAGATTGCGTTGTCCACCTTTCCACGACGCCCAGGCACCTGGTACAGGGCGGGAGAGAACTCGTAGTCTCTCTTTTTTTCTCAATTTCTGCAGCCTCCTTCTGCGTAATGACATACTCGCACTGCTGAAGAAGGACTGAACCACGTTCGGCAGTGACAGGTCGCTTCCGACTTCCATAATGTAGACTGGCCTGTTGGTCTAGTGGTTAGTGGCCCTGACTGCTATGCCGGAGGTCGTGGGTTCGATTCCCACCCAGGACAAATGTTTGTGTGATGAGCACGATCATTTGTTCTGTGTCTGGGTGTAATTTATTTATATATTTTTATTTTTTATTTTTTTTTTATTCTTCATAGGTTCGCGCTTGACCGCTATCTCACCTGATGGAAAGCGAAGATGCGGTCGACGATGGAGCGCGCTTACCTAGAAGTAACCTATTCACTCTTGACTTAAAGATTCCCGGGTTGTAGCCATCAGGAAAAACAGATTCCGGCAAGGAATTCCACTCCTTAGCTGTACGCACTATGAATGTGTTCCCAAAACGTTTCGTGCGTATAGGTGGGATGTCCACCATGTACCGGTGGCGCATTGCCGTACGCCTGGTGGTCCGATGATGGAACGGGCTAGGCGGAATTAGGTTATGCAATTCCGACGCACACTCCCCGAAATGCAACCGGTAGAATACCGACAGGCTAGCAACTCGGCGTCGATGCTCAAGACTTTGAAGCCTCGACTCAACGAGTGCGTCATTGCCAATGATCCTCCTGGCTCGCTTCTCAATTGCCTCAAGTGCATCGAGCTGGTATCGGGCAGATCCGTCCCAAAGATGAGAGCAGTACTCCATACACGATCGAACTTGCGCTTGATAAAGTTTGAGCAGCTGTTCCGGCGTGAAGTACTGTCTTACCTTCGCGAGGATTCCCAGCTTTTTTGCTGCCAGTTGAGCCTTCGCTTCGATGTATGGCCCAAAGTTGAGTGTTGACGTCAGCGTAACACCAAGGAGATCAAGATGGTCGGTTATTGGCACGGTTACGCCCCGGAAAGTAGGAGCAGGGCTGAATTGGCTCCTTTTAGCGGAAAATAGACACGCCTGGGTTTTAGCAGCATTGAACTTGACCAAATTGGCATCGCCCCATTCAGAGACTGCCTCCAAGGACAAGTTCAAGCGCTCGACCATAGCCTCTCGGAGAGACTGGATCTGTGACCCACTAGCTTGCGCGCTGGATATGTAACTCTCAGCAACAGTGCTGTCGTCTGCATACCCAAAGGTACCGGGCTTAAGCAGATCATTTATGTGCAGCAAGAACAATGTTGCCGAGAGCACTGACCCCTGAGGGACCCCGGCATTAATGGCCATTTGACCGGACGAGCAACCATCGATGACCACCCGGATGGACCGGTCACTCAGGAAGTCTGCAATCCAAGCACACAAACCAGCAGGTAATCCAAAAGAAGGAAGCTTACTTATAAGGCTTTCGTGCCAGACCCTATCGAAAGCCTTCGAGATATCGAGGGAGACGGCAAGCGCTTCCCCGTGTTTCTCAATGGCCTCACTCCAGATGTGGATGGCATACGCTAGAAGATCACCAGTTGACCGATTTCGGCGAAAGCCGTATTGTCGGTCACTTAGGATGTCATTAGCTTCTAGGTATGCCAGGAGCTTAGTGTTGAGTAGGTACACGTTCCATAGTCTTACAGAGAATGGACGTTACTGAGATTGGCCTGTAGTTAGCTGGGTCAGCCCGGCTACCCTTTTTGGGCACGGGCTGTACGTTAGCTTGCTTCCATGCAATCGGCACTTTTCCAGCCTCAAATGAAAGCCTAAATAGGCGCGTCAGGATCGGAGACAGTTCTGACGCACACGTTCTTAGAACAATTGCCGGTATCCCGTCTGGACCGCTAGCCTTGTTCACGTCAAGGTTACGCAGCACCCTACGGACGTCCTTCTGATGGATGCGAATATCCGACATACTCGTCTCGCAACCATCAGGATTAACAGGGGGCCGCGCGTCACCAGAATCTAGACGCGAAGATTCCGCGAAGAGAGAGGCAAACAAATTTGCTTTCTCCTCAGCGGTATGGGCCAGCGACCCGTCGGGTTTCAGCAGTGGTGGTAGTGAGGGACGGCAGAAGTTTGATTCAACCGACTTAGCCAGGGACCAAAACGCCCTACTACCAGCAGGGTATGATGCGAGTTTGTTCCCGATGCGGCTAATATGGTCGAACCGAGACCTCCGCATCACCTTCTTGCAAGACTTGGCAGCCCTGTTGAAGGCTCTCTTCTTCTGACTCACGTCACTAGCCTTATGCATACGAGCGTCGGCCCATGCCCGGTATGCCTTGTGCTTAAGCGCGTTAGCGCGATCACACTCCACACCAAACCAAGGGCGAGCCTGGTCAGACATTGTCACGTCAGAGAATGGAATGTAATACTCCATCCCCCGCCGCAACACATCTGTCACAGCATCTGCGCACCACGATGGATCATCCGAAGAAAAGCAAGTAGGCTGCCAAGGATAACATGCGAAGAAAGATCGCATGCCATCCCAATCTGCTGACCTATATCGCCAAACCCGCCTGGTGCCTCTAGGGCAGGGATCGGGCGGAGAGTAGACTGATACAGATTTCACCAGACAGTGGTCGGAACTACCTAACGGTGATGATATCGACACTGAATAGCGGTCTGGATCTGTTGTCAGCAGAAGGTCCAAGCAGTTGGCCGTGTGCGAATCAACATCCGGCACCCTCGTAGCTCCCTGGACCAGCTGGGTGAGATTTAACGCTAGCGCAAGCTTTCGCGTCTCTCGACCAGCATGGTCTGTGCACCGGTATGGGAAAAGCCACTCCTGATGGTGGGCATTAAAATCCCCCAGTAACACCAGTTGTGCCGAAGGGTACCTCTGCTGAGCCGCATCCGCCGCCTCACTAAGGTACTGTGTGAGCCTGGTCGTCTCCTGATCACCACTGTGCGAACGGTACACACAAGCATAGATAATTTTATCAATGCCTGTGTCCACCAGAGCCCAAAGCGTTGAGAACCTGGAATCTTCAAGGTTGCGGAGACGCTGATAGCAGACGTCGTCCCTGATGTACAAACACACACCAGCGTGTGGTTTAAAATTGTGCTCCAGGGTAAACCCTGGGTAAGACAGGTACGACACGTCTGACGGACTTCTTATCTGCGTCTCCGAAAGGAAAAAGAGGGAAGGTTTTTCAGTCTCCAGGTGATGATGGACTGCTGCGAGATTAGAGTGCAGACCTCTAATATTGCTGAGGTGCACTTTAAGTGAGAGGGAGTGCAGCCGCTGTATAACTTTTCTCTTTTTCATCCTTGGCATATTGAGAGTGAGGTAGGAGAGAAGAAGGAAGTGAAATGGAGTCCCATGCTGCTAACCTTCGTCACGCACTGGCAGGACAGCATCATTAGGGCACTAGTCTGGAGACTGCGGGGACGCCCGAGCCCCCCCGGAAATGACCATCGGGCCCTCTCATCTGGTCGCCAACCAGCACGATGGTGCATTCCGGGATTTTTCGTCAGTTGGCGGGGCAGCCTTTCATGTGTGGCTAGCACATTACTTGGGCCCCCAACTAACTGCGGTCGGCCAGCGGTGCACCGTGCCTCGGATCCCGCTACCCTCCGCGACTAGTCTCCCGATATGTCAATACCAGCGCGGGTCCGGCTGGTCTGCATACATTAGAACCGCCACTTCGACCCAACTCCTCTGAATTGGCTACACTGGGCATCATACCGGAACACGGCTAGGCCGCTTGGCGGTACGTCTTTGCCCAGTGGGTGGTCACAAGCCATCGGTCGAAACCTACCACCAGTTAATGTCACCTGATTAGCACCACCCGGGGACCACGTGTAGGGCATATCTATGGGTATTCTCCTACGGACGCGGGTGACTCAGCCCCCATATATGTATGTATTTAGAAATATATAAGTATGTTTATCAGTTGTCTAGTACACAAGCTCTACTTAGCTTGGGACTAGGCGGCGTTGTGTGATAGTTATGGAATATTATATTGTGGAATATTATTATATAATCATCTAATTCAGCTTTTTTATAATTATCACAAAACTAAAACTGCATTGACGTGACCTTACTAATCCTTAGTACTTTTCCTCATAATAACAAGCATGAGCTGGAGGCCGAGGATGTTGGGTACATCCCCAAGCTGTGGGAATGTTCGAAAGAAATACCATGGCCCTGAAAAGCAGAGGGCAGCTGAAGGAACATAGATACATTTTAGTCAGTAAAAATCTGCCCCCATTAGCCAAGTTACAACCGTTTCGTTTCGACTCTCTTTTCGTTGATCGCCTCGAGTCGGCCACGCCTCCTATTCCTTTTTTCTGACCACGTGACTGAGCGTTAAGATGACGTCTGATACTCCCTCTAGCACTACCCACAGCGGCAGGAGAGGAAGTTGGGTATTTGATGACTTTCCATAAAAAATAAAAGAACCATTGCATCTGGACATACCAAAAACGTTTCCAAAATGTCAAATGACCCAGATTGATAAAAGTTGAATTCATCGTCATCATTATTCCAGTCGAAGGACTTCCACGGCTGAACATGAGCTGTCATGTCATGGGCATGGCTGAGATTTTTAGTGCCTAAAACCCACCTGTGTTCTTTCAGCTACCCTTTGCGTTCCAGTGGTAGCCCTAGGGTACAGTTACCTTTGGGTAACTGTTTCAAACAATCACGAAGCCCTGGAAGGCGTCGGCCCTAGTGGACTCCGTACCATTTTGCTGATAAATATCAGAGGCACGCGTGGAACAAGACGCGCTGGGGCTGGGCCTTATTATACGGCGAGCTGCCCATTACTCGCCATCCTTAAGTCCGGTTTCTATATTCCCTATCTTTTAGAAAGTAAAAATAATTATCAAACAGTACACTTACTAACCAAGAACCAAGGTTGCAGACATAGCCCGAAGAATTGCCAAACTTAAGTGGCAGTGGGCAGGGCACATTGCTCGCAGAACAGATGGTCGATGGGAATGAAAGCTTCTGGAATGGCGACCACGTACCGGAAGACGCAGCGTTGGAAGGCCTCCCACAAGGTGGACCGACGACCTGGTGAGGGTCGCGGGAATCCGATGGATGCGAGACGCACAGGACCGGTCATTGTGGAGACATTTGGGGGAGGCCTATGTCCAACAGTGGATGTCTTTCTGCTGAAATGATGATGATGATGATGATGATGATACTTACTAAAAGCACCCATTTTTGTATCTAAACAAAACTTCAGCAGCGTTAAGTAAAACACATCAAAAAGAAAATTCCTTTTAAAGATCCCAAAATGTTAGCTAACTATTCATTTGAAGATAGAAGAGATGAGCGAACAGATAGAAAAACTAATCAAGTAAAACGAGCATTTTTAATTAGAAACTGAATTGTCGGGTATTGGCTACGTCGAGGACGCGAAATTAGTTTCGACATTTTTCAATTTAGCGATAGGTATTTTGAATGTGGAAATTCACTGGCGAGACTCAGACAATGTTTTCATTTCGTCTGAGAAAGAGTTTTTGAAACTGGGTAGTTTTAGATAAACTATCTAATATATAAAATTCTCGTGTCACGGTGTTCGAACTTGAACTCCTCCGAAACGGCTCGACCGATTCTCATGAAATTTTGTGAGCATATTGAGTAGGTCTGAGAATCGGCCAACATCTATTTTTTTTTTTTTTTTTTTTTTTATTTATATGGCAGAACAACGTTTGCCGGCTCAGCTAGTCTATTTATATAAAAGAAGTAACTGACTGACTGACATATCAACGCTCAGCCGAAATCACTGGGACTAGGAGCGTGAAATTATGCATAAGGTTTCCTTTTATGACGTAGGTGAGCACAAAGAAAGGATTTTCCAAAACTCACCCCCTGAGGGAATGAAACAGGGGTCCAAAATTTGTATGGCGGGCAGAAGCTAGTGTAGGTATAAGTGTAATAATCACACTAATATTCAGTGGTCGGAATTAGGTAGAGTTGTTCATGTACTTACATCGAAATGTTGATATTAATATGGATCTTCCGGGATTTCTAATGAAAAATCCCGTGTGGCCAACAATATTACAAATAAATAATAATAAAAACCTCAGATATAACATATGTACAATTTTTATTAGTATTTTTCATTGAAAAAGATCTCTCTACGTCAACTGAGGTGAGGTTAACAAATTTATACACTTCTTCACCCTCGTCATTAATGCTGGAAGATAATTTTTCTGCAATATTTCTGGTAGTTATAAAAAAATCTGCTCTTTAAAATTAATCTCGGGATTTGAGGCATATCCACTTTATTCTTTCGCTGTATGAAATCGGTATAATTACTTGAATAACTCTTCCTAATTCCGAATTAGGTAGAGTTATAAAGAGAAAAGTTTGTGAGTTGTGTGTGTGTTTGTTATTTCTTCACGCTTAAACGGCAGAACGGATTTGGATGAAATTTGGCGTATGGGTAGACCATGTCCTAGAATACTCGTAGCACACAACATACTTTTATTAAATGGGTGAAGCCTCTAATAGTAGTTAGTACTTTATAATATATATTTGTGCCGTATTGTACTGTACTGTGTTGTATTGTATTGTATTGTATTGTATTTTATTGTATTGAAGTCAAGCTGTTAGCATGTTGATTTTCTACTAGTTCCATTTTGAGGAGTGTGCGTCAGAATTGCATAAATTAATTCCGCCAAGCCCGTTCCATCATCAGACTACCAGACGTACGGCGATGCGCCACCAGTACATAGTAGACATCCCTCCCACATGCAGCTGCTAAGGAGGGGGTTTTACTGATAGCACAGAATAAGAGTGAATATTATGTTACTTCTGTGCAAGCGTGCTCCATCTTCCTCTCTAAATCATCGCTCACCATCAGATGAAATAGTGGAAAAGCGCGAGCCTACAAATATAGGTATATATCAAGTCGTCAACGGCGCGTACTGTTCCACGTGCGCCTCAAGGAGATGTCAGCAACTGTAGGGGCCCAGCAGGGTCCAAGGGTCTGATTCTGAAAGGAAGATACGGCCCTGGTACGAAAGGCAACGAAGGAACAGAAGTGGGTTTTTATTCAGTAAAAGTCTGACACTATCTTCCGCTCCACCCAAGAGTGGGGGAATGTCATAAGATGATTTATCCACCGAAAAATAAAATTAAAAAAAAACCTACAAATGTTTTTTTTTTTCGTCAAAACTGTTAACACAGCTCTTCTACACGAACTTAAATGAATTCTATTTCGATGTCGTTAGGGTTACTTTTTTGAGTTAGAATTCATCAAATAACTTCTCCGTTCTGGGATTCTTCAGTTGCCCTTTTCATGCCAAGACCACGGACAAAGTCATTTTTCTTCAGACCCCAAAACCAATCAAACCGTTCCAAAAACTCGCCCTAAAAGACCACAAAATAAATTTGATCCTTGTAGATTCCTATCAGCCACCATAAGGACCAAAGTACTAAATAGGACCCAATTCTTTAACACATGAGGACTCCAAAATGTACTTCGATCACATTTTATCTTAGCTCGGAACCCTGGACCTTGTTGAAACTATGTACAAATACAGTAAAAATAGGTTCTACACCTTTTGTAGGCTTCATGCAATATGGAATGTGCTATATACGTCCTTAAGGTCTTTTTACATAGCTTGGGTAAGATGACAGCAGGTTTTTTTTTTTCTTTTTTAGGGTTCCGTGCCTTGTTGCATTAAGTCCGCCTATGTACTACACTACTGTACTTACATGAAGTTTAAATAAATAAATAGGTAAATAAAAGGGAAAAACGGAACCCTTATAGGATTACTTTGTTGTCTGTCCGTCTGTCTGTCTGTCTATCAAGACCCTTTATCTCGGGAACGCGTGGAGGTATCGAGTTGAAATTAAAACCATATTAAACTGTAAATAAAACAGATTTCTAAGTTAACTGAAAAAAGGATACGGCCATTTATAGTACCTATGTCGCAAAAAACGTATATTTCGACACTCTCGTGGGAATCAAAATTCATAGGGTACTCCCTGTTGACCCAGAATCCTGAAATTTGGCATGAAAACTGTAAATTTGTTGTTATGACATAACAAAAAAAATTGCGTTTCGGAAAAATCTTCAAGACTCATTCGGGAATTGAACTGTTTACTTATGTAAGTTTGTACGGAACCCCCAGGGCGCGAGTCCGACTCGCACTTGCCCTTTCTTTATTATTGATAGGCTCGCATTTAACCACTATCTCACCTGATGGTAAGCAATGATGTGGCCGACGATGGAGCACGCTTGCCCAGAAGTAACCTATTCACTCTTGACTTAAAGACGGATGGATAGCTACATTGTAAAAAATAAGTAAACATTTTTGCATTTGTTTTGTGTATATATTATTTTAGTAGTAATGTATATGTATTTTTTTTTTTATTCTTCAGTGTGTTATTATTGTTTTTATTTAATGTATTTTTTCAGTTTGTTAGTTTCTACTGTACAACACCTTGGACATCCTCCGTAACGTTGTACAAGTGCTTGTAAATAAATAAATTGTATGAATTGGATAGCTGTCATGTCACCCGCACCATCCTATAACAAAATAGATTTTGTTTACGTTGCTGTTGATTTGAATGAACTGTTTATTTTATAGCATCGTTAAAAAGTTTTTAGTGTACTGTCAATTAGACATTGCCGAAAGGTTTATGATATTTTGGCTTTTCAAATCGCCTACTTAAGTGGCAGTGGGCAGGGCATATTACTCTCAGAACAGATGGTCGTTGAGGCCGAAAGGTTCTAGAGTGGTGACCGCGTATGAAGGCGCAGCGTTGGAAGGCAACCCTTCACCCACTGGGAGGCCACAAGATGAAGGTCGTGGCAATCCGATAGATGCGAGACGCACAGGACCGTTGTGGCAACAGTAGACGTCTTTCAGCTGAAATGATGATGATGGTTAAATCGTCTATAATAATAATAATAATAATAATATACTTTATTTCGAGCAACAAGACTCATTTTGTAATTTCAAACAAGATTTTGCAAAAATAGTAATTTTTAAGTGCTTAAGACAAATTCTGTCTTACTGACGAACGTATAAAAGACTCGACTGTACACCTACATACATCGAGATAACAAAAGCCAATCTCATTTTGGTCGACGAAGTACCATCCCTTCGGAGTTCCAAGTTTGCGATACAGATGTATCTACTGCGAAGGAACTAATCTCAAAATTGGATACGTTGAGGACTCCTGGAGTTTGTTATAATCTCGGAAATACGTTTGTGTGCACACCTTTTCTGTTAAGTGGTATTTGGTTTAAGTGTGTAGAGAGCTTTATTTGTAAAGTGTCGTTGGTAGCTGAAGTTTATTCGGTAAAATGACCTTCTAAAATAAAGAAGGTCAAATAAGAATAAAGTTCTTGAAAATGTGCTCATGTAACGTTATGTTACTATTATTAGAACCTACTAAATTGAGCAAAAAATACCTAAAAAATTACCAAATTGGTTGAGCTGAGTGGGGCTGATGCACGCGTCATGCTCGTGAACGGGTGCCGTCAGTTGAGACTGGTCATCTCTTAGCTGCCATTGGCTTAATTTAATTTCTATTTTTTAATTATTATTTTTTTAATTATTACTACTTAGCTAAATTGTGCTCACATATTAGAAGCGACAAGAAATATGTAACCAAGATTTATGTAAATGATAATTATGATTTAAAAGAGTGTCCATGGAGTTTCGTGCACGTTCTTCTCCATAGAGATCTACTACACTTTGGAACGTGCAATTTAGCTTCACTTGTTTTTTTTTTTTTTGACCGACATTTTGACAATTCAAAAGTGCCTGTAATTGGTCTATTTTAACTAAACGTTTCTGAATTCTGATTGACATACAGTACCTAAATAGGCTATCTTCATCCAGTTCCTTTCGATGGGGACAGTCTGCCTACATTGTGTCCCACTTCTATCTTCTTCCAAACCTCTCTCTCTTGAGCGATCCTTGGCAAGGACAAGTTTGCCCTGCGAACATGATCAGATCTCCACACCACCTTCGACGTCCTGCTGTAGGCGTCCGGTCCAGTCCCACTTCGTTACGATTATTACTTTGGAAATAACATTTTTTCCGTTTGCTACCAAAGCGGGAACATGATACTTGAAAGAAGCACAACGCGCCGATCGTCTTTCGACAGAAATTATGATGATGATAGTGAAGCTACTGCCCCCCTAGCCAAATTACAACCATTTTGTTTCGATTCTCTTTTCGTTGATCGCCTCGAGTCGGCCACGCCTCCTATTTCTTTGTTCTGACCACGTGACTGAGCGTTGAGATGACATTAGAACAAAGGAATCGGAGGCGTGGCCGTCTCGAGGCGATCAACGAAAAGAGAATTGAAACGAAACGGTTGTAACTTGGCTAGGGGGGCTGGAAGCTACCAACGCTAGCTAAAAACCTGATTATAATAATAATATATCATTTAATTCAAGTTTGGACTCATATATCTAAGGGTTAGTAACAATATTTACTTAAAACCATAAGACCATATGGGACATAAATGTATAAAATAATAAATATAATAATATGTTATATGTGTTGTGTGTAGGTTATTATTGTTTTATTAAATGTATTTTTAGTTTGTAAGTTTCCATTGTACAACGCGGCAACGCCTTGGACATCCTCTGTAGCGTTGAACAAGTGCTTGTAAATGTAAATAAATTAAAGTCGGACTCGCGCACTGACTGTTCCGTACAATTCCCGAATTGAGTTACGAAGATTTTTCCGAATCACAGAAATGTTTTATTTTGTGACGTAACTACAAATTTACAGTTTTCAGATTTTTTCCTATACTTCTGCTATGAGACCTTGCTTCATGCCAAATTTCAGGATTCTAGATCAACGGGAAGTACCCTATGAATTTTGATTCACTTGAGAGTGTCGAAATACACGTTTATTGCGACATAAACTGCCGTAACTTTTTTTTTCATTAACTCAGAAGGTTGATTTTTTCACAGCTTCAAGATTATTAATTTCAACTCGATACCTTCACGCGTTCTCGAGATAAAGGGTCTTGACTGACAGACAGACGGACAACAAAGTGATCCTATAAGGATTCCGTTTTTTTCTTTTGAGGTACGAAACCCTAAAAACAGATAATTATAACAAATTGCATTTATTTTTATTAACACAGTTCGAAAAACTCGCAGGTTCGTAAACTGGTAGAAGATACCCACAACTTCCATTTTCAAAAACACTGCCAACTTAATTTTACTCGAAAAATTGCAAGTTATAGCTGAAAGTTGGAGCAAAAATAAGAAAATTACTACATTAAAAGTTTTCATACTTGGGAAAAATCTTATTTTCGCAGAAGCTGGCATAGGCACAGCTCATGATTAGTACGACCCCATTTCGCGAGACGTCCCAATTTCCCGAGATTCTACGATGCTTTCCGATGACACCCCGAAGGGCGCTAAAACATTTTTTTTCGGACACCTATGCATAATAATGAAAGGGAAAATTGATCTTTAGAAAAACTGCTTTAAATCTTAACGAAATCCTAATTATTATGTAGCCGACTATTGGATAACTTAATAGGCGCTCTTGCCGATTTTAGCTACGGTGAATTATTTCTGTTTGTTGTACAACAATGGGTTACCATCATATGCTCTATAAGTATGGTTAATATAGCATATGTTTTGCTATAAAGTACGTATAATGTCGATCGAGATCCGTTATTTTTAATTTGATATTTTGTTATCCATTGAATATATTTACTAAAAATAATATTTAGGCTGTAGACAAGCAATTAGGAAAATTAAGTAAAAACCAATCGTATCTGCAAACTTGGCAGCCTTTCGCAACCACAGATTCTTCTAAATTACTTACAAATTAGGTCAGTATTTTAGCGATGAAATTAAGGAATTCCTAACCACCCAAGGAACTCTGATACGGCACTTCTATAAAGTTTTAGGTATAATACTTACTCCCAAATTCCTCTAAAGGTTATTTGGTTCTATACTTTTTTAATTACATTTAATTATTTCAATCAATAAAACAAAAATTCGCTCGCAATGGGTGATTTTAAGCCTTATAATGAAGCCATTAGAAGGCTTAAAATCACCCAAAGGGCAACGGGAAGGACCATGCTCGGAGTTTCTTACCGTGATCAAATCAGAAATCAAGATATCCGCAGGAGAACCAAGATTACCGGCATCCAAACTTAAATGGCAGTGGGCACGGTACATTGCTCGCAGAACAGACGGTCGACGGAGACGAAAGGTTCTGGCACCTTAGGTACCAGAAGACGCAGCGTTGGAAGGCCTCCCAGGTGAAGCGATGACTTAGTGAGGGTTGCGGAAATCTGATGGTGCGAGACGCGCAGGGCGACACTTGGGGAGTACTATGTCAAGGTGGACGTATTTCGGCTGAAATAATGATGAACGAATTATCAATAAAATATGATGGCAGCAAACATGGTACGTAATTTAGATAAAAGGATTATTGGGATTTCAATCAGCACGATTATGGTTTAGAGTTAGTAATAGTTAAGTTGTGGGTATCTACATGAAAACCAAATAATTCACAAAAGCTACATGACAGTTAGGTTGGATGCTTATCGATTCGCGGTTTAGGTATTGCTATGGCGGCTAATAGCCTAAGTTAGTGATGTGATAGCACATAAGTAGGATACATTTTAATCTAAAAAAAACTGGGCAAGTGTGAGTCGGACTCGCGCACTGAGGATGGAAATAGTTCAATTCCCGAATTGAGTTACGAAGATTTTTCCAAATCGCATTTTTTTTTTGTGACGTAACTACAAATTTACGGTTTTTAGATTTTTTCCTATACCTACTTGTGCTGTGAGACCTTGCTTTATGCCAAATTTCAGGATTCTAGGTCAACGGGAAGTACCCTATGAATTTTGATTCCCTTGAGAGTGTCGAAATACACGTTTTTTGCGACTTATAAACGGCATTAACTTTTTTTTTTCTGTTAACTCAGAATTTTAATTATTTCACAGCTTCAAGGGGCCGCAGACCTGCCCCCCTAGCCAAGTCACAAACGATAAACGTAAACTCTCAGTAGTCTTTAATAGGTTTTCAACTTTATGACATTAGATATAAAGTTGAAAATCTATTGAAGATTACATAGTGTTTTCGTTCGTTCCGGTCGCTAACGCTCAGTAGTCTTTAATAGATTTTCAACTTTATGTTCTTAGATATAAAGTTGAAAATCTATTGGAGTTTACTAAGCGTTCACGTTTATCGTTTGCAACTTGGCTAGGGGGGCTGAACTCACTTCAACTCGATACCTCCACGCGTTCCCGAGGTAAAGGGTCTTGACAGACAGATAGACGGACAACAAAGTGATTCTATAAGGGTTTTTTTTATGTGGGAAAATGATCTAATGACAAATCCCGCTCTTGGGTGGGTCGGGAGATAGTGTCAAATTTTTACTGACAAAAACCCACTCCTGTTCCTTCGTTGCCTTCGTCCCAGGGCCCCGGGTTTCGTTTTCACACTACCCATGGCCCCAGTAGGCTTCGACCCTTATACTGGGCCCCTACGATTTGCTGACATCTCCCTGAGGCGCGCGTGGAACAATACGCGCCATCGACGACTTGGGCTCGGTCCGGACGGTTATCCGCAGGAGCACCAAGGTTGCCGACATATTACGAAGAATCGCCAAACTTAAGTGGCAATGGGCAGGGCACATTGCTCGCATAACAGATGGCCGTTGGGGCCGAAAGGTTCTGGTATGGCGACCGCGGACCGTAAGACGCAGCATTGGAAGGCCAGCTACAAGGTGGATCGATGACCTGGTAAAGATTGCGGAAATCCGATGGATGCGAGACGCACAGGACCGTTCATTGTGGTGACGCTTGGGGGAGGCATAGGTCCAACAGTGGACGTCTATCGGCTGAAATGATGATGATGATGATGATCCCTAAATTTTAATCCGGTAGTATTTTCTCTTGTGACAATTTACGCAGGTGAAGTCGCTGACAGTGACTAGTTTAAAATATAGGTTGTTGTTTTCAAGTAAATAAATATTCAACAACCTACCTATTATAGCGTGTAGGCGCGGGCTTGCGGACGGCGAGCAATGGGTAGCTCGCCGTCTGACCGTCCGGTAACCGTCCGGACCGAACCCAAGTCGTCGACGGCGCGTACTGTTCCACGCGCGCCTCATGGAGGTGTCAGCAACTGTAGGGTCCCAGCACGGTCGAATCCAACTGGGGCCAAGGGTCTGATTCTGAAAGGAAGACTCGGCCCTGGTACGAAAGGCAACGAAGGAACAGGAGTGGGTTTTTAGTCAGTAAAAGTCTGATACTATCTCCCGCTCCGCCCAAGTGCGGGGGATGTCATAAGACGATTTTCCCACCGAAAAAAAAACCTATTATAGCATGCAGACCCTTGGCCCCAGTAGGCTTCGACCCTGCTGGGCCCCTACGGTTTGCTGACAACTCCTTAAGGCCCGCGTAACATAACTTCAAGAATTTAAGTAGGTACTAAAGAATCAATTAGGCACCAGAGTCTCACCCCTTTTCACCATTTTACATAAATCTTGGATACGCCGCAGTAAATTCTAAAAGTACCTACCCTTATTAATTATACTTTGAATATGTAAGCAGAAATCTTTTATCTTTGTCCCAATTCGTTCCGGCGAATATTATGTTGAAGAAATGAGGTTTAATTGTTGGTTCTTTGTGCTACAAAAGATAGGTGTAGGTACATGTATCTATGTTACAAGCATTTTGTGGACGAAAAGGACCAACCCCAAAGGTTTAGATCCATCGATTCTCATCAGTGGCCGAATCAAGGTTTTCTTGACCTATTTAAGCTAATAACATAGAGCGGAAAATAATGAAAATAAATATTGCTCAGCATTTTCATTGTAAACTCTGATGTCCGCAGATTGCAGGAGTTAACGGCAAAAGGCGGGTACATGAAACTCCAACCTGCAATTGGCTTTTCAGATAGAAATAGCTTGCATGAGCGGACGGAAGATGGCGTTGACTCTAAAGAGGGGTTTGGGAAACGCTGAAGTAATGAGAGCTTACCTAATTAGATAAACTGATTATAGATACAAGAAAAATATAACACACTTTAAACAATAGATATACAATAGATGTTCGTGTTTAGAAAAAAATAATAGTAAAGCTTTTTTGAACGTATCTCTATTTAATTTTGTAAGGTAGCAACATTCCAACCAAAAGTCACAACAAAATGTCATTTTCATTTCATTGACCGTCAATGTCAAAAATATTTAAAAATCGCTACGGTGCGCCGGTCGTTTTATCCAAACATTTCTATTTTCAAAGAAAATGTCGTCTTTCCATGGATTTCCCGACCTCCCGGGAGCAGACGAGATCCCCTTCTGCAAACTAAACGAAGTTTACTGTTGTGGGAATGCACGTTACGGAAATATCACTACGTTTACTAACTCGGTAAGGTTATCTTCATTACTTCGCAATTATTTATAACAAAACCAAAATTAACCAGTTCAATATTTGTTTCAGACGAAAAGCCATCCCGTTATAAACGTAACCCGTGACATACACCACCATAGAACTTCCGATGAAAATGTTTCCATGTATATTGACGTTGAGGATAACTTACTCAAGAAAATCACAAGTGTATGGTACAAACAGGGGTTTTTGGAGGCTTTAGCAGTCGCTGCAGATCCTTCAGTAAACCGTGACAGCCAGGTCCTTGCTCTCGCTTCGTCATACGTGTTGAAAGTCGCAAATGTGTTCACAGCATTTAGGTACTTTTTACAACCACACTTGAAGGACATAGGGCCCAAAATTGTTGCAAATTACTCAAGAACCAGGAATTGGGGGAATGGTCCAATCAAATGTATGGCATGGCATCCTCATACAACTAAAATGGCTGTAGCGACAATAGATGACAATGTAAGAATATACTGTTCAGAAGTGTCATTTGTATCTACGTTGAAATGTAAAGCACAAGTACATGTATCTTCGTTGAGTTGGAGACCGTTCTCAGCTTCTGAACTAGCTGTGGGATGTGAACAGGGAGTCATTGTGTGGATGGTGGATCCTAATTCTATGTTCACGAAACCTTCATCTAGTAATGCGGTTCTGTTGAAAAGGTATGTAAAGCTCTTGCATCTTTTTGAGATGTTTCTTGTTTAATAACTGTATTCCATTGTATTATTTTTTTGTTCCCTAGATACAGACAAATGCATAATTTTGGAGTCACTGTCACTTATGTATAATTTGATTTTAATGTTTTTAAGTAATTTTAAACTTCTTACTTTAGTTTTTGTTGTTTTGACATGAAGCTACTAATCAGCTAGTTAAAAATGTAATAGTGTCAAAATGTACAGTACCAATTAACCTTTTGAGTGCATAATTAGAGACACAATAGAAAGACAATGGCGCGTGAACGCCGGCGTTAATGCGGGGATCAACAGTTTAAAGCATATAGGCTAATAAAGAAATAGAAGTTGTTGAATTTATATATTATACTAGCTTCTGTCAGCGGCTTTGCCCGCATAAAAGCAGGTTTCTCCATACAAACTTCCAACCCCTGTTTTACCCTCTTAAGGATGGAGTTTCGTAAAATCCGTTCTTAGTGGATGTCTACACCCTATAAAGAACCTATCTGCCAAATTTTAAGTTTGTAGGTGTTATAGTTTCTGAGATTTCATGATTAATCAGTGAGTGGTATTTCGCTTTTATATTTGTAGATTTGTTAAAATTATGTTATTTTTCTTTTACCTATTATTTTTTAGTTTTATGAAAGCATTTTCTTACATCTTCACACAAATTGCACAATACATACAGTTCTTTCTTCTTACTTACAGGCCAGACCATAGCCCTGTCACCGATGTGAGCTGGTCTCCAAATGGCGACTTGTTGATCAGTTGCTCTGGTGCAGACACCTCCATGTTAGTATGGGATGTGTCCATGGAAACTGCAGTGCCTCTCCGGAGGGTTGCGGGTGGTGGCATTGTGTTTGCTCGCTGGTCGTTTGATGCAGACAAAGTGTTTGCCGCTTCTTCATCTATTATTTTTAGGTAAATTTCCATTTCTATCAACCACTTATTTTAAAAGAGTACCATTGAGTTTCTTGCCGGTTCTTCTCCATAGGAAACAACCAATTTGGTACATTGCACTAACTTCTGATGTTTTATAAGTGCCCATGTAGGCCTATGTGAAATAGAAATATTTGAATTGAATTTATTGTAACGCTTTTTGTGTCTGAGCAGTCATCTTTCTTGTTAGTCTGATTTTGATGCAAATTTTACTAACGGAAAAAGCTAATGATTGAGAAAGGGTTATTTTTATGGGCCTATGCGAAGCCAGAGTGGGTACTAGTCTATACTTTAACTTTACAAATTCCATATACTAAAATAAATAAGATTGAAGGGACGGTTTGTAATGTCAGAAATAAATGGCTTTTTACTAAATGAATAAAAATGTTTACATGGTAGTTATACCTACAAATTCATTTAAAACATTTTGTATGTATGTTTAATTCAGCTCTTCTCCTTTCACTAGTAGTTAGCTGATGTTTTTTTGTCTGGTCTGTTTTCTTAGGGTTCCGTACATCAAAAGGAAAAAACGGAACCCTTATAGGATCACTTTGTTGTCCGTCCGTATGTCTGTCTGTCTGTCTGTCAAGACCCTTTATCTCGAGAACGCGTGGAGGTATCGAGTTGAAATTAAAACAATATACTCAAGTCTGCGGTCCCTTGAAGCTGTGAAAAAATTAAACTTCTAAGTTAACGAAAAAAAAAGATGCGACCGTATATGTCGCGAAAATCGTACATTTGACGCACCCAAGGAAATCGAAATTCATAGGGTACTTCCCATTGACCTAGAACCCTGAAATTTCGCATGAAGCAAGGTCTTATAGTACAAATATAGGAATAAATCTGAAAACTGAAAATTTTTAGTTACATCACAAAAAGAAACTTTTTCTATTCGAAAAATCTTCGAGAATCGATACGGGAATTGAACTATTTACATAATTTAGTTTGTACGGAACCCTCAGTGTGCGAGTCCGACTCGCACTTGCCCAGTTTTTTTAATGTTACCCCACACTAGGATTTTCTCTCGTATTGTGGGTGCGTTCACAAACATGTAATCTCACATACACAAGACACCCAGATCCGAAACAACAATGGGTGGGCCATACTAATTGTTGTTCCCTGCGGGAATTGAAACCGCGATACGCAGAGCAGCTGTTAGCAGCTAAGAGCAGTGGTGGCCGAGTGGTAATGGCCCCAACTTACGAGTTGTAGGACGTGGGTTCAAACCCAGCCAGGCGCATTACTTTGTGTAATTTATTTCATCACCACTGCTCTCAAAACGGCGAAGGAAAAAATCGTGAGGATACCGGCATGTCCACCAAGCCCCCTCTCCTAGAGAGGAGGCTTGAGTCCCAGCAGTGGGAACATTAAAAAGGCTGATTATGCTATGCCCTAAGTGCAGCAGCCAATCTTTCAACCACTGCGCCATACGAAATGAGATTAATGTTGATGTTATGAGGGGCGACTGACAAAAAATAAAAAAACTCTTGTAATTGTGAACAAACGTGGTCAAAATTGCGGGCAACAGTAGCGAGTTGCGCGACTTGAGTGTATGTATGTCGGGCTGGCGCCGCAACTCCACGGCGTGTATTTCGCTTATGGGTGGTACTTGACAAACGTGTTATTCAATTCACCCCAGTTCGTCAAGATAGGTCAGTAGCGACTTGTAATACTGACTATTCCGTAGACACATATGTCGCTGTGTCGATATGATCTACGAGGTTAACCAGCGCTTGTCGAGGTCATTCCGTAGATGGGCGACCATTCATTACATGTCGAATCTCCTCCTTGCCTGTCAGATAGATAGTCGCCAAAATATCGGTACTCAGACCGGAATTAACAGGTCAAAGTAAGAATTTCGTACTTTGACCTGTTAATTACCTGTCACTCCCGCGTAAATCTAATAGGTCTCGCTTTCACCAATCCGCACTGGGCCCGCGTGGTGGATTACGGCTCATTCCCTCTCCTAGAGAGGAGGCCTGAGTCCCAACAGTTGGAACATTATAAGGCCGACTATGCTATGCTTACTTGACATAATTTTTAAATAAGGAACGAACGACATTCCATCTTGGGATGCGTGTTATGTTATTGGCTCACAACCTTTGGGTTAAAAGAGACAACACTGTGGTAGGTGTGTACAATAAATAAATAGTAGATATTATAAATATCAATAAAGTATCATTAAGAATTTTTTTCTAAACCCAACTGTCTTATTATCCACAGAGTTTGGGACACAAAGCGCTGGACGCCCGAGCGTTGGTGCGCGCGCGGTAACCGCGTGGTGGCTGCCTGTTGGGGCCCTGGAGATATTCTACTGTTTGCGGCCAAGGGAGAACCAATGGTGTATGCTCTAACTAACACAGGGCTTATGAGTGGTCAGTATTTTTTATTACCCGACTGCACCAAATGGAGGGTTATGCTATTTGAGTGTACGTGTGTATATTTCTTTGGTATGCCCTAGAGCCAAAACGGCTTGTTGCATTTTAGCTTGGGAGACGTTAGATTCATCTTAGTTGTGAGAATCATTGGGTACATAAAAATGATAAAAAACAATAAAAATGGTGTATTTTTGGTGCAAAAGTTGTCAAAATATTTTTTTTCGTGTCTGTTGTGTATCTGAGGTACATTTTTATGCTATTATCAATTATGTGCTTGTAATTTAATTATGATATTTTAAGAATAAGGAATGTGCAATTTACATATAAAAAAATAGAATACTAATTGTGAAAACAATATCAAAATTGGTAGGAAATCAAACAAGATATAACAATTTTAAACAATTATATATGTTTAAAATTGTTATATTATCTATATAAAGGAGAAACTGACTGACTGACATATCAGGCTGATTGATATGTTGATATGGCAGCCTAGGAGCGTGAAATTTTGTGCAAGGTTTCCTTTTATGACGTAGGTGAGCACTAAGAGAGGGTTTTTCAAAATTCACTCCATAAGGGGATGAAACAGGGGTTCAAAGTTTGTATGGAGTTCTATAGAAAAATTCTACTTGTACGTGTGCGAAGCCGCTGGCAAAAGCTAGTATTACATAATGTCTCTCGCCAAGACTCCGTTTTCTATGGCGGCCGTACAGGTGTAATGGCCAATGACGACAAAAAGCATGCCGAACTTCTCTTCCATAATAGCAGCTTTGAATCTTTATAACTTTGTTGATGATGAAGATATTTTTTTCATATTTGTTTACTAGAGCTAAAAGTATTTAATTATAAATAAATAAATAAAAAATGCATGCATATGATTGTCTATAAATATACTCGTATTTATGATTATGACTTCTGTTTCCTCAGGACCACAAACCAGCAAAGCTCTCCCAGTCCTGGATGTGACGAAGGTAGAATTATCATCAGGGGACACGGTAGGCGGGCCTATATTGGACATGTGTTGGGACCCCACCGGTAGATACCTGGCCATCCTGTTCGAGGAGTCACACCTGGTCACCGTGTTCTGTACAACGAGATTGATGTTGCAACTTAAAATAACACCGTGGTGAGTATTGTTTATTTGATTTACCATCCCAGGGTTTCCTTTAGAGAATTTGGTATCTATGTATAGTCTGTTGATGTCTGATGATGAATTTGTATGTATGTGTAGTCTGTCAAGTTGAAGGGTAAAATCTACAAGTCCGTGAGAAGGCCTGTCAAAAGCCGGATGAAAAAAGATTGCACGTAGTGGAGATGAGAATGTTAAGATGGAGGTCCTGGCGTGGTGTGACGAGAATGGATAAAGTGAGACATGAGTATGTTTGAAAGTGGCGCCAGTGACTGAATAGTTGAAAGGGAATCGTTTGTCTTGGTATGGTCATGTGAAGAAGAGGGATGAAACGCATGTTGCTAAAAGAGTTATGAGTTTACATGTGGATGGATGGAGAGGAGAGGGAGAGGGAGGCCAAAGAAAAGATGGATGGATTGTGTGAGAAATGATATGAAAGAAAAGGGTGAGAAGTGATAGCGTGATATTGATAGTGCGTGATAGTGATAGCGTGACGAGTGACACTCGTCACGCTATCACTAACGGCCACGCCTCCGATTCCTTTGTTCTGATGTCATCTCACACAGTCACGTGGTCAGAACAAAGGAATAGGAGGCGTGGCCGACTCGAAGCGATCAACGAAAAGAGAATCGAAACTAAACGTTTGTGTGTGTTGTTGCTGTTAGCGATAAGACCGCCATTGTACCCACAGATAAATCTATGGGTAAAAGTTTGTTACTATTTTGGTATACCAATAAAGTCGAAATAGTCACTGCGACCCTGGATCGCAAAGCGCAACTGAAGGAACTTGGGTGGGTTTTAGTCAGTAAAAGTTCTCTCTCTCGATCCCTGCGTTTCTCCATTAGTATCAAATCACACGGATGGCCGTTGGGGCCGAAAAGTTCTGGAATGGCGACCACGTACCGGAGGACGTAGCGTTGGAAGGCCTCCTACAAGGTGGACCGATGACCTGGTAAGGGTTGTGGGAATCCGATGAATGCGAGACGCACACCTATGTCCAACAGTGGACGTCTTTCGGCTGAAATGATGATGATCAAATCATAAAAGAACTTCTCCGAGCAGCGGATCCGGATGGGTGCAGTGAGAGAGCGTTTAACTTTTATTGACTAAAACTTTGCTTTCAGGGCCGCGTTAACTCTTTCGAACAAGACCACAAATCAAATACCCTACAACAATAAAAAAAGAAAGAAACCTTAATTTATTCAGTATCGGCTCGTTCACGACCTTGCCGCTCTGAGCGGCAGCGAAGAAAAAATCAAAAGTATGAAAATGTTAGAAGCACGCCACGAGTCGCCGCTCATAGCGAAAAAGCGCGCGGTTTTCTCAGAGCGAATCGCTACAGCGGCGAGCGGTGACGTGAGCGGCGGGAACAAAAGTACCAGCGACTAAGTGCGACGCCACGGTTCATTTTGATAACGCCATTATTTTGAGCACGTTCTGACTACCTAAATACGTCCACCGCGGCCGCCGCCGCTCGGGTTCGTGGAGTGCAATTCGCCCCGCTTGCCACCGCCGCGCCGACCATCGCTAAGACCGAAGTCGTGAACAGCCCCCCTAGCCATGTTACAATCGTATCGCTCGCGCCGAACGCCTCGAGTAGGCCACGCCTCCGATTCTTTTGTTCTGACCACGTGACTGAGCGTTGAGAAGACGTCAGAACAAAGGAATCGGAGGCGTGGCCTACACGAGGCGTTCGGCGCGAACGATACGATTGTAACTTGGCTAGGGGGGCAGGCCGTAAGATCGACTTGTAGAACATATCTAGTCTTACGTTCGCCATTGTAGTTTAGTTCACTTCTGTATACAATACTAACAAATAAATAAACCGTATTCCAGTTGCTTCATCTGCGGCATAGACGTGGAAGTACCCACGACGATGGCCTTCCAACGCAACTTCACCGAGGGCGCGTGCCTCACCGTCGCCTGGTCCAGCGGGCGTGTGCAGCATTTCCCTATCATCTACACTGACGCGTATTAGCTCCTTGCTGGTTAGATTGTAACATAGGTCTGTTGACACGGCCAAGCTTGGCTCTTAAGGCGATGGCTTGCGCCGCTACACCGACCAGACAACAAGACAGGAGACCGCGACCAGTACTTGTCATTTAGGCTTTGAATTGGCGCGAGTAAGTGCGTGTGACCAGTAACTGCATTGTTCCTCTCACTGGATTCAGCAAATTCCAGTCCCTGTTTAGATTATTCCAGTTGCAATCCAGATTTGGTATGGATTACTAGAATAATCTGAACTGGGTTTAAGTTAAAATAAGGTAAGAAATGAATGTTGATTAATAAAATAGGGTCATATTAAACTAGCTAGTGAAACGTAAGACGTTGTCATGATACAAAACGATTATCGCTCGGATGCGCGATCGTAGCGTTCATTCGTACGGCAAATACGATAGCGTCGTCGCACCATCAGAGCGCGCTTATCGGCTTTACCGAACAAATTGACGTGACGATCGCATATTTGTGCTATGATCGCTGTGGCGCCTATATGTTGCAGCCGTTTCGTATAATACGCCGTATTACAAGCTGGCGCGCCAGATTGTAAAACTTCGCTGTAATGTAATGCGGCTACCTAACGTTCAGCCCGATTGTGGTAGCGGTACTGACAATACGTCCGTGTAGGGTGACTAGGTATTTTTTATTAAATATACGTGTATTCATAGATTGACGATTGGACTTCTAAAATTGATAGATTTACTATTTTAGATACAAATATATTATTACTGTCCGTGTCATTTCATCATTACGTTTTTCAATACTTTTTTTGGAGGACTCACTAATTTCAGTTTGTTGTGACACCGTGGTCGATTGTGACGCTATTTTTACTAAAACTTTCAAACCGGCGTATCGACGATGCGCCCGTTTGTATTTTGGGCTCCACGTTTCTAAGCCGCTTTTCTAAATCTGGCTGACGTGAAGTAATCGCGGTAATGACAGCGATGTTTTTCAATCCGGCGCGCCAACTTATAATACGACGTGTTATACGAAATAGCTTCGACATACCTTGATATGAAACAATATGCATCACGTTTATTTATTTCGCTAACTGATTTAATTTGGCCTTGTATATTTGACAGTTCTGTTTCAGTGTGATACAATAATTTTAACGAGGAATACAAGTACGTTAAAAAACGAACGGCCTAAAGGCACAATGTAAAATAATTCAAGAAAAAAAACTTATAAATAAGACTGCCTGATATTTTTGTAACTTTATTTGTTGTATCAATTTAAAAAAATATATATATTATTAAGATAGTAATCCTATGTTGTTTCACTCAAGGGCAAAGGCCTACCTCCTTTTTCGAAGTGGAAAATCGTCGAATAATTTCTCTCGTTTTGGGCCGTGTGAGAGGGAGAGTCAGAGTTTTAATGACAAAAACCCACCTGTGTTTCTTTGCGTTCCAGGGTAACTCATTCGAACAAGCCCCAACCCCAAACCTTTCCCTCCTTCAAATAAAAACATGTAAGTTTTATTAAAAGAATTGTTCTTCTTTCCCGTTCTCACCGCTGGCTTGCGTTGTAGCAGTTGAACCAACAGTGGTTCTAGTAACATTTACGTAACTATACCTCCTTCGATCAATTACTTGCATAAATTTTTTACTAAACGCGTATGTAAGATTTTTAAGTCCTTGCAACGACTTCAAATTTTGATGACTAAAACTGGCTAGAGAATCCTTCAGTTTGTCATCCAGGGCTAGTTCTAGTTGAACGTAAACATCACTCTTCAAATTTCGTTTATTAAATCTTCTAGTCCCGTTCCAGTTTGGTTTACCATTACACAGTACGAAAGAATTACAAATTTTATCTTTAATCTGTTCATTTAAATTATCCATGTCTACTCTCAAATTAACTAAAAGATCGTCTTTAACACTTGAAAATACTGCAGCTTTCTCAGTCAATTTCTCAATCACAAGCGTATAAAGGCCGCTTTTGATTTGACTAATCATACCTATTATGAAATTTTTGATAAGTTGGATGGTCACATCCTTTTTTGTTTTCAACGCATCTTGCGTGAACTGGTCCATTTCTTCCATGAAAATTTTATAGACTTTAATTTCTGCAGAGGCTCTTAAACCCTCTAATTCCCTGTTTACAACATTGTCCTCAACGATATCATTTTCTGTTTTAACGTCATTCATATACATGATTACGTATGTCCTAAATGTGTCACAAGTTGTATCGTTTAAAGATTTGTAAGTATTAGTTAAGAAAGCACTTAATTCTTCCGTACAAACTAACAAATTATCGCATTGACTTTTGTCTTTGCTTTTGCTGTCTCTATCTAAGCTTTTAGCAAATGACCTAGGTTGAGCGGTTATTAAATTACAGCGTTTACCACTACATTGACTACTATCCGGTTCGACTGGCTTATCTTTATACCTCAAGTAGCAAGATACTCTATATTGGTCTACTACATTCCACGAATTTATCAATATCTGATAAATGAATTTTTTTATGTCTTCCATGACTATACTTGGCCCGTTGGTTTCATCGTGCAACTCGAGACCTCTAAAGGGCTCCCAGTATCCTTTCAGATTATCCAATTCTTTCTTCTGTCTAACTTTTTGTATGGACTGTATAGAAGACTTGCGTGTGTCTTTGAGAAGTTTGTTTATAACTTCTCCCGTATCTTCGTTATTCACGTTACACTGCCTTTCTATTAGCAAGGTTAGCATGCCGTCCAGGGTTTTTGTTATCAGCTGCTTTGTTGAACTATCGGTTTTAACATTCTCCAACAATTTAGATATATTATATCTCAACTGTTTGTAGTTTTCTATCTTTCTCTGGAATGCGTCTGATAACTCTTTAGTTTTTCTTGTGTTCGTTTTTTTATTATTTTCCGGCACTAGTTCTATTATGGTTGTTTCATCGTTTCCTTCTAATTTTAAATTATTATCTGTTTCTGTTTTTGTATTATCAATTAGTTCGTTGTCGTTTAAAATCGGTTTCAGTTCTATAATATTTCGCCTGATTGCGTTTTTAATAATAGTTGTTATGTTTTTTATAGTTATATCTTCTGCAGTCCTCAGCCTTGGCTTGCCAACGATTATTTGATTGCTGCTTATGTAAGGTTTTATGATTTTTTCTAGGAGACTTGAAATTATGCTTGCGTCCGATATAAACTTTTGTTTCTTTGAACTGGTTGCCATTATTAATAGCGTCCATAATATAAGTGATGCTGTAAAAAAAATAATTAAATAACTTATCATCATGTGAGTTTTGCGTTGATAGTGAGGCTTTTTTTTGTAACCTCATCTTCTCTGATAAACTATGTAAAAAATTCGAGTTCTATAGATTAAATGTCCCTCTGTTTGACACAGGTAGGACAAATTGTTAAACACAATAAATACAGTTAGTTACACCAAAAAGGTCGAAGTAATAACTGGAATCTCTATGTGTATCCTTGTCTTTGTTTATGATACTGAAATCTAGTGTACCTATTTATATATTTTTACGTCCCTAATTCCTACTGAGTGGACTGGCCACATCGCACGAATGCACCCGGACGAAAGATGGGCGAAGACTGTAACTCACTGCATGCCTGAGGGAGGTCGACGCTGTCGTGGTCGCCCGTGGCAAAGGTGGTGTGACTATCTGATCATGTTCTCGGGGCAAACTTAACCAGAGATCGCCCTAGACAGAGAGCATATCATTTAAATTATCCAGTTACTTACAATATTTGATCCGCAAGCCATTTAACATTGTGGCAAATCGTAAATATATATTCGATCAAGAATATTGTAGCATGTTCCGATGCATTTTGCAATGTACATAAAATTGCCATAGTTTTATGTGTATTCAATTTTAAATGTAAGTATAGTTGGTGCGTGTCATAATATTTATTTTTACGACTGTATACTTATTTCTGCCATGTAACAATTGCTGATTGCTTCATCATCGTTTTTCTTTTTCTTTCTTTTTTTCGATTTTTGATAATGCGTTCTATAGTTAGTTGACAATCGTAACGACATATATATTACATAGTTGTAAAAATCGGATAGAGTTAGCAGAGTGTTAGCCATCTCTAAAAGCCATAGGCGTATAACAGAAGGCGGTGGGGCGAGTGGACAATCCCCAATCCCAGTATGGTATCCCTTATGCTATCCTATGGTATCCGGAGTACGTTTGCTCTTGCAAATCTCCATTCAAGCCATCCGATAAAGGCAAGAGAGTGGTGAGAGCTCTGTAACTTTCCTCGTCGAGTGTTCACTACGGCCGGCCAATAAAGGCAAGCCCGAGATGATAAACATGAGTTCTCCCAGGAGATTTGGTACGTGGGATCGCTAATGCCCAACAGTTTGCCACAAAACTGCCCTGCAGATTGTATGTCTCTTAGTCAGGCCCCTCTCCCCCTAGGCATGTTACGACAAAGTAAACTACTGGTACATACCCAGGGTTCGTAGGAGCGCGCAAGCCCCGCCACGACGTCAACTTAGAGATACGGCGATGGGGTTATTATTATTTATCTCAGAACACTGGGGTCCTGCCTCCTTAGCCAAGTTACGATCGTTTCGTTTGCGTCGAACGCCTCGAGTAGGCCACGCCTCCGATTCCTTTGTTCTGACGTCATCTCAACGCTCAGTCACGTGGTCAGAACAAAGGAATCGGAGACGTTCGACGCAAACGAAACGATTGTAACTTGGCTAGGAGGGCTGGACCTTTGGAAGGCGTACGAAAGGCCGACGCCAACTCGCAAGGGCTCTTATGATACATTTTATGAAATGTGGTACCAACCGATTATTATCCCTGTACGCACTATGCAAGTGCACCCATGGACAATCCTTGGTTGGTGGGAAAATGCGACACATGGAAAACAAAGATATAGAGATACGGTTTTAGAAGGCTTAAGTGGACTGGTTACCAATAACTATGTAGAGACTGGCCCCTGCCTGGACAATATCTACACTATACCTATTATAAAGAGGTAAAATTTGTTTTTTTGGTTGTAGGAGGCAATCTGAAAGTACTGCCCCCCTAGCCAAGTTACAATCATATCGTTTTCGCCGAACGCCTCGAGTAGGCCATGCCTCCGATTCCTTTGTTCTGACATCATCTCAACGCTCAGTCACGTGGTCAGAACAAAGGAATCGGAGGCGTGCGGCGCGAACGAAACGATTGTAACTTGGCTAGGGGGGCTGATCCGATTGCTAAATTTTTTTCACCGATAGGAAGCTGCTTTATTCCTGAGTGACATAGGCTATATTTTATGCACGCGGGCGAAGTTGCGGGCAAAAGCTAGTTATTAATACCTATACATCGATAAAAGGCAGGGGGTGACTTGCACACTTACCTAATTATTGGGCCCCCAAAACACTCGCTAGCACGAAGTGACATAGCAACAAGGAGGCCACAATGTCCCGAGGTGCTTGAGTAGAATACCACGGCTATAAGAACAATCCCGGATACGGTCAAGATCCCTACCAGCATCTTAGGTTCAAATCACACCGAGATGGCAGCGAAGCGGCGAGCAATTTCAGTGTCATATAATTTTAAACTTTATCTTCATTACTATAATACATAGTATCGCTTGAGAAACTTGAAAAAGTCGCAAGGCCGTCGCGCTTCCGCGGGCACTTCCGACGAATCCCGTGGCTTAAGTGATACTATGTCATAAAGACACTGAAACTGCTCGCCGCCTCGCTGCCGGCCGCTGCCATCTCGGTGTGATTTGAGCTTTACTGCATTATACAATCTTCTCATCTTCATCTTTCTTGAGAGCAATGGTGGCCGAGTGGTAACAACTCCGACTTACGAGTCGTAGGTCGCGGGTTCAAACCCAGCCAGGCGCATTACTTTGTGTAATTTATTTCATCACCACTGCTCTCAAAACGGTGAAGGAAAACATCGTGAGGAAACCGGCATGTCCTAGAACCAAAAATTCGAAGACATGTGACATCCACCAACCCGCACTGGGCCCGTGGTGGATATCAGCCCATTCCCTCTCCTAGAGAGGAGGCCTGAGTCCCAGCAGTGGGAACATTATAAGGCCGACTATGCTATGCTATACATCCTTCTCCCTCCCAAGCACATTTGCTCTTGCGAATCTCAATTCAAGCCAGCCATTATAGAAAACAGAGAGGTGAGAGCTCTGTTCCTCGTCAGTGTTTACTACGGCGGTCTATAAAGGCAAGCTGGACATGATAAACATGAGTTCTCCCGAGATGTGGGATTGCTATGCTCAACAGTTCGGTACAAAACAAACTACTGGTACGGACCCAGGGTTCGTTGGAGCGCACAAGCCCCACCACGACGTCAACATAGAGATACGGCCATGGAGCTATTATTACCTAGCTAACTATTATTATGACTAAAAGTAAGACTTTCTCTAAAACAATTTTGCTAGTTATAATGCTCAGACCAATAAAAAAGTATAGACGGAGTCGTCGTAAACAAAAGCGACGAAATAAGTGAGGACTAGTTTTGGCTTTGTGTGCGTAACTTGGTGTATGACATCGTAGATTTGCACACGTGTGCTAGAGAAAAGATGTTGCAAACGTTGCGCTGCGATTCCCAAGTGCGAGAGATATACTTTGGTTAAGTTTTATTATTGTGATGGTAGTATAGTGTTTATCTTGGTTGTATGTAATTAAAGATAATTTCATTAAATGAAAATCATTTATTTTCATATTAAGTGAAATTATTCATTTTAAAAACACACAAACCTTACATATAATAATAATAATAATATATATCCAACGACTATCGGATTAGGTGCGGGTCATCCAGCGTAACCGTATGTTGGATGACGCCGTACTTGTAAATAAAAAAAGCACTTTGTTGTAGTGTCCGTAAAAAATTACGACTTCCCTTATTTTTGGGAAAAAATAATGTTCTTAACTTGCAACACCGACACAATGGCGTGTTCCGAGAAATTATTTCAGATATTTTTACGATTTTATTTAATTTATACAGCAAAAACCTTATTTACTTGTGAAAAGTAATCCCAGAAGCTTTTTTTTGGAAAAAGGTATTGTTCTTGCAGCAGTTTATGACACAGGACGGCATAATTTCGTAATTATTATCTCAACAAAACAACGTCACGCTTGCTACCGAGCGGCCAGCTTCATATTGCCGATCGTGTTCATATTACGTGCCTCAATTTTAGGAGCGCAATGTTCTGTCTATACTTTTTTATTGGTCTGAGTTATAATGATACTTACTCCCAAAGAGCGGTCAATTCAACACAGTTAAATTCCCTTTTCTTGGTAACTTTTTGAGTTTCAAAAGTGGTAGCCTCTTGGGTAGGTTATTTATTTCAGTTGGCCTATTAAGCAGGGACCTGCCTATTTAACGACCTTAACGTGGGCTAGGTAATTAAAATATAAATAGTAAGTACATTTTGATACAAGTGAAGTAAGTTTGTCATTGCAACTGAGGCGAAATTCACCCGAGCCGTACGGACGAAAGTGTTATGGAGCCGAGAGCTGCAGTGACAAATCTCCACGTGTATCAAACGACGTTTTTCAATACACATAAGAAGAAATAATTTCTCTGAAAATTACCTCGCAGTTTTGTTCATTTTGTAGGTACTAAAGAAAATTTTAATTTACAAAGTTGCCATACATTTTAGTTTTGATTTAAATGGCAGCAGGCAGGCAGGAGCCCAAGTCGTCGAGGGCGTGTCAGACTTTTAATGACTAAAACCCACACCTATGTTCCTTCTTTGCCTTGCGTTCCAGGGCCCCGGGGTTCATTTTCACTTAAGCCAATGGCCCCAGTAGGCTTCGACCCTGCTGGGCCCCTACGATTTGCTGACATCTCCTTAAAGCGCGCGTGGGACACAACGCGCCGTCGACTACTTGGGGTCGGTCCGGACGACCGGACGGCCTGCTACCCATTGCCCGCCGTCCGCAAGCCTGCGCCTACGGTGGCTGGAAATCGGGATCGAGATCTGAATAGATTGGAAGAATTTTATTAACTTTGTCATATAGGTTACTTCTAGGCAAGCGTGCTCCATCGTCGGCCACATCATCGCTTACCATCAGGTGAGATGGTGGTCAAACGCGAGCCTATCAATAATAAAAAAAAAAAAAAAAAAAAAAAAGAAATGGTCCCAGAAATGGAAAAAATCTATGAATAAAATGTAACACCCTTACCAAGATTTTGTACAGTAGGTACCTGACAAACCTGAAATCGCGAAAAAAAAATCAGCTGTTCAGAACATTTATGTTTGCCTTATGTACTGAACAGCTGATTTTTTTTCGCGATTTCGGCTTTGCTCCCATAATAAAAATTGTTTGTTATCATGAGCACAATTACGTGTTTAAGTATCGTACACTAATTGCCAGTCACCCTATATATGTAATTCCACGTGGGTACAAACGCGAACACTACTAAATTAATAAACAAGTAAAATGTTGGTTTTCACTTTCAAGAATTAAAAAAATAGCATAACGGTAAAAATGTAATTCTATCAATGTTGTGGGCATGCCCATCATGGCCCATAACACAACCGTGGAACCGCGCGTGGCTTGTATTTGTAAATAGGTATTTTCACAAACTGTATTGTCTGTATGTGCAAAGTTTCAGACACTGTTTTCTTCCATTGTTCTTACTTCTTACGCATTTTTAAGATGACATACTTACAACCTGCGTAATTTAAGACAAAATACGGATAAACAAATCCAAACAAAACGAATGTAGTGTTGCCATTTAAAATGTTAAAATCCCGCAATAAATCTATTACCTACCTACTCACACGAATAGGTACTACGCTAAGGACTGGTCGCTAAAAACACCCTATACGAACTGGAGCATAATAAATTTATTATTATTACTCAACTCTGACAAAATTTTGAAATTATTTGAAATATTTTATACTATCGTAATTATGACAGACGCACAGGACCAGTTGTTATGGCGACACTTGGGAGAGGCCTATATCCAACAGTGGACGCCTTTCGGCTGAAATGAGTTATGAGTTTACATGTGGATGGATGGAGAGGGAGAGGGAGACCAAAGAAAAGATGGATGGATTGTGTGAAGAGTGATATGAAAGAAAAGGAAGTTTGTGATAGTATGACGAGTGACAGGGCAGAATGGAAGAAAAAAACGTGTTGCGCCGACCCCAAATAACACGGGACAAGGGCAGGAAGATGATGATGATGATGATGATGACGATCGTAATTTACTAAGTAGGTTGGTAGTTCCTTGATTGTCAAAATTGTCTCATTGATAGCAAGAATATCCATGAGTTTTCCATCAGTGTAACGAACATGCAAAGATTTTGATCTTTTCACTCTTTTCTATATAAGCGACTCGTTTAAGGTGATGATGTTATGATGAGTTCTCACAACACACGGCCGGACTGGATCTTTTATGATCGTGAACAGAAGAAGTGTACAGTTGGTGTAGCTATCTATGATACGATAAACAAACCTACGACTGATACCAAGCCTCAGCAGCGTTTTAAAACAATGTTTGCTAAAAAATAGTGTCATATAGAAGTAATAAAAAAACTCGAAAAAACCGGATACTTGAAAATAAAACCCGGGTTTTTTAATCATTAAAAATATGCCGAAAAACTGGTTTTTCGGTTTTCGGGTTAACCGGTTTGCATTCCCTAGTTGGTACCTATACAATTTAATAATGGTATTACGTTGGCACTCAAAATTGCAAAAAAAAGACGAAGGTCCTTTTCCACTCGCCTACCGTCAACATCGAAGCATGATGCTTCATCTAGCGCAATATAACGCGATGTTTGATGAAGAGGCAATTCAAAAAGAGAGAGATAACGCCTGAAAACTCTGTTGGGATTCGGTAATTCCGTGATTTACTCGAATGTTTCACAAAACTTGTTCCAGGAAATACGTTTTTTTTTAAACCCATAAAAGTTTTTCAGAAAAATTGACGTCATTTAGAATCTCCATTACCTAAATGTGCAAGGCTTCTATTGATGTACTTTTTTATATTTTTAATTTAAGAGTATAAGATTATGCAGAGCCAAAGTGCACGTAAAATAGCAGATTGTTAGATAAAATAATATCCAAAATGTCTAGATAAAGATGCGTTATAACATCATAATCACGTAAGAGCGGTTGTATGAAAATGTACCTCGAAAACGACGCTCTTAAATCCACCATGAAGGTGTTATGTTAGGTGTTAACCTCATTACGGGTGATGCAGGAGCAGAGATTGGAAATATTGGAATAGGTACATATAAATAAAGCTCGAGGGGTTTTAATTGTCATTTTAATTCCAGGATTTTATAGAAGGTAGGTACTATCTACTCTTAATCTGTTACTTACCAATTTATTCGAACTTTAGCTAAATATAGATACTCTACCTATTCCGATGTCCGGTGTCCATCCTGGTTAGAGATAGCTGAAGAAAAATGAATCAGGACGGACGATAATATGCCAAGCGCGTTTTTCCCATTCCCAATAAATTTTATTTTAAATTGACAATGGCAACACAGGCTCTTACATAAGCATTATAAAGGCTTCCACGGGCAGTAGTAACCTACATAGTGTCCTTAGGATAGTTCTTGTGCGCGAGACTTTTTTTTTTGTTTAAAAACAATTGGCGTCTAAATCAACCTAATATCAAAATGCAAGTGTTGTGGTATGTATATAGTAAAATATCGTAATACGGTAGTGAAAATATAGTTAAAAACTTCTTTCGTCTTCTTCTCGTCTCTTCATCTCAGGATCTATGTGACCGGTTGTGTGTTCCTCAGTGTAACCCATACTTTATAAATGGCCTTTTAGTTAATCGCAGTGTGTGCTGGCGGAGGTGTCCGGCTCGGCGTTGGCATCTGCACTCTGGAGGTCTCAATTCTAACTTGGCTAACAAGCCCTCACCACATAATCAACCTCTGCAACGCCTGTAACCCGTTTAGCGCTGGGTTCTTTCTTTCACATTATATAATGCGTGTCACAACTATCTTTCGTTCGTTCGTTCAAGAGACGAATCCGGCTCGAAGGACAAAAAATACATACTCGTAGAAGTTTAATTTAAAATTTAAAAAACTCCGGCCTACAGTTTTGTAATGTAAGTACTTCTTATACCCTTTTATATGAGACCTCTCTTGGCCATATTGGCAAACATTCGGTTCATTCCCACTTTTACCCCCCACCCCAAATATATCTTGTAAAAGACTGAACGGATTGAGATCAAACATGTCCCCTTTACATTCTAGGATTACGGGTTTCTTTTTAAGAAAATCCTTGCGGTCCAAACGGGCATCGGCCCTGCTCGGCCCCTACGGTTTGCTCACATCTCTTTAAGGAGCGCGTGGATCACTATGCGCTGTCGGCGACTGGGGCTCGGTCCGGTCGATCACCAAACCGTCGGACGGCAAACTACCCATTGCTCGACGTCCGCAAGCCCGCGTCTACCGTGACTGGTAGTCGGGGCCGGGGTCTCGGCGGCTGGGGCGTGAGGAAGCGGGTCCTCACGCGTGCAGCCTCCTCCTTCGCTAGCATTATTGCTTTGCAGAAGGAGGCGACCGCCTACCATTCCTCCTCGCTCTTGAAATTACGCTTGCTTGAAATTCCAATCAGTCAGGATCACACGACATACTCGTAAATAAAATAAAAAGAGACAGTCAATAAAAAAAACTGACTGTATTTTTACACAATGTTGTTACCAAACAGAAAAATACTGTCTGACGCTGGTCTTCCACTCAACCTTTAGTCATCATTATCATCATCATCATTTCAGCCGAAATACGTCTACTGTAGGACAAAGGCTTCCCCCAAGTGTCACCATAACGACAGGTCCTGTACATCTCTCTTTAAATCATGAAGATTCTTCGATGTATCCGGCATAGAGACAATCTACACAAAAAACTAAAAAAGTCACCCGAAAACGAAATTCTTAGAACATCCTTTAATAGATACAGAAATTTCTGCAATAAGCTTCTGAGAAAGACCAAATTAGAATTTGAAAGAAAAGAGTTAAATGATGCTGGTAATAATACCAAACAAATCTGGACAGCTATAAACGCTATAACAAATCGAACTAAAAAAAGGGACGACACATCACATCTTCTATATATGACAGATACTCCGCTACAATCTGCAAACCTAGTCAACAAATTCTTTGCGGAAGTAGGCAAAAATCTTGCAGAGAAAATAGCAAGTGGGCCAACAACAGATCCATCCCACACAGCCAGCAATGGACTGTCACAACGCAACGACTGTGCGGTAGGATGGGACCGAATATCTAGTGTCCTCCTAAAAAAACACCTGGATATAGTGGTACCTCCCCTTACATACATTTGCAACCTCGCACTCACTACTGGTAAATTTCTGAAAGCCTTTAAAAAATCTATCATACATCCTATCTTTAAGAGTGGAGACAGAAACCGTGTCAATAACTATAGACCCATTGCAGTTCTTACTGCCCTATCCAAAATACTGGAACGGATCATGAGCAGCAGGCTCGTGGGCTACCTAGAAAAGACAAAAATACTATCACCCTCGCAATATGGTTTTCGGGCTGGAAAGTCCACGTCCGAGGCGGTTCATGATCTGACAAACTATGTAGTCAAAAACTTGGATAGTGGGCAAAAGGTATTAGGCATATTTTTAGACCTCGCCAAAGCTTTTGACACGGTTTCTGTCCCCATCCTAATTCAGAAGATGGAAAAGTTGGGAATAAAGGGGGTACAACTTAAACTGTATGACGATTATCTGAGTGAGCGTACCCAGTGTGTTAAGATCGATGACGTCGTTAGTGAGGAACGCGCTGTGTCCTATGGCGTGCCATAGGGTAGCGTACTTGGGCCGACCCTCTTTCTGTTATACGTCGACGAGCTGGGTTCGCTCACTCTCCATAAAGGTAAAATCATAACTTTTGCCGATGACACTGCCCTTCTCTTTAGCGCTAGCACATGGCATGAAGTATATGCACATGCTCAGGCAGGCTCTAACGTTGTGACAGAGTGGCTGCACCGAAACGTTCTCACACTGAACGCTGCTGATAAAACGAAGTACATTGCCTTTTCCTTAAAAAACTACATGCGTACAACTACAGCAACGCACTCCATTATAGCCCACTGCTGTTCTAACCAAAATGACAACACATGTAGCTGCACACACTTACAAAAGGTAAACAGCGTAAAGTACTTAGGTATTATTATAGATTGTAACTTAAGATTTCAGGAACACATCAACACCCTTAGCAATAGATTGCGCAAATTAATTTATGTCTTCAAGACTCTGAGGCATGTAGCAGACGAAAACCTGCGGAAAGCAGTATACTTCGCCCTCGCCCAATCGCTTTTGACCTACTGCATAACATCTTGGGGTGGTGTGCCTATATAAACAATCCTAGTACTGGAAGGAACGCAGAGAGCTGTTTTGAAGGTGTCTTCCTTCCTGCCATTCCTATATCCCACAGCACTCTTATACAAAGAGACTAAAGTTTTAACTGTCCGTCAGCTGTTTATATTGCAAACGATCCTAAAACAGCATGGAATCACTTCATTCAATCCCTTACTGTCACATGGTAAAAGAAGATTTGATCCCATAGACCGCCATCATGATAGACTCACTACTGTTTTTTCTAAACGCTTCTTTTGCTACCTAAGGTCGCTTTCTATACAATAGCATAAACAGGAAGCTGTCTGTTTATAGTCTCACCAGCAAAAAGTGCAAAATTAAAGTAAGGAATTGGCTCCAGGAGTTAAACTATGACGACACAGAAAAACCTCTTGGAACTCAGATGTAACTTGCTAACAAAACACTATACCATTTTCCGGTTATTAAATTACCAATGTTATTCTCTTTTAAATTAACTCAATTGCATCCTGTTCATAAATCAACCCACTATTCGAACAATAATTTTCCTAATCTCAGTCATATTCCCTCATAAACACACATACACACACCCTCACCCTCACACACACACACACACACCCTCACATACCATCACACACATACACCCAAACACAACTTATATTCACTTAAATACTAACACTGAATTTAACAATTTTATTGTAAACATGATCTGTTATAAGTAACCTACCGGATTTAATAATGTGAGAGTACTTAATGTATAAAAATGTTACTATCTCCGAATGAGAGCAAGTCCTGGTGTCCTGAAATACAGGCCTTACGTCTAGCTTAGGCACCAGTCTCCCACAATATAACATTGTAATTGTAAAACTGCAGTTATGTATTGCTTTCTTTATAGGTACTATGTAAATGTACCTTATATTGTGGTGAGAAATAAATCTTATTATTATTTTTCAATATTTATCTCAGGACCCTGAGGTCCTGGACCTTTGGAAGGCGTACAAGGAGCCGAAGCCAACTCGCAGAGGCCCTTTAGATAATTATAATGGAACATGTTACCAACCGACGATTATCCCTGTACGCGCTATGCTAGTGCACCCAAGGACAACCCCCGGTTGTTGAAAAACTATTGCGACATATGGAGAACAAAAATAATAGGGCTATAGTTTTTGGAGTCATAAGTGGACTGGTAACATGGAACTATGTTAAGATTATGGCCCCTGCCTGAACAACGTTATTAATATCCATCGAAAAAAGGCAGGGGGTGACTTGCACACTCAATAAATGGGCCCCCAAAAAACGGCCGCTAGCACGAAGTGACGTAGCAACAAGAGGGCAACATATCCTGAGGTGCTTGAGGAGTGGAGAGGTATACCACGGCTATCAGGACAATCCCGGAAGTACGGTCAAGATCCCTACCAGCACCTTACTGGATTATACATCCTTCTCCCGAGCACGTTTGCTCTTGCGAATCTCCACTCAAGCCAGCCAATAAAGGCAAGAGAGAGGTGGGAGCTCAGTTCCTCGTCAGTGTTCACTACGGCCGGCCAATAAAGGCAAGCCGGAGATGAAGAACAAGAATTCTCCCGGGAGATCGGGTCCGTGGGGTCGCTAATGCCGTTGTTATTTGCATTGCTCGCAAAACAGATGGTCGATGGGGACGAAAGGTTCTGAAATGGCGATTCGCGTACCGGAAGACGCAGCGTTGGAAGGCCTCCCACAAGGTGGACCGATGACCTGGTGAGGGTCGCAGGAATCCGATGGGTTGCGAGACGCACAGGGCCGGTCATTATGGCGACATTTTGGGGAGGCCTATATCCAACAGTGGACGTCTTTCGGCTGAAATGACTAAATGAAGACGTGTTTAACTGTACCTTAACTACTTTTTCTTCCGGTCCCAAAATACTATTTAAAAATAATTATTGTTTTAAAGGTGGAACCCGGGACCGCGGTCCAGGAGCCAAAAGCCCCTAAATTCTACTATTGAAATTGACTCCCCTTAAATGATTTCAGGTTTATCTCGATCATCCTCTACCAGTTCAGGCCAGCAAATTCATGGTGGTGGGGTGGAAACTATAACTGGCCATGGGAAGAAAAGTATCATTACCCTGGTTTCTTCACCTCAACAATGACACCGTATGTCAATCACACAGAAACGAAGATATCGTCAATCTGGGATACTCCTGATTATCGTATTGAAGAACCACATTTCCTAATTTATTCCTCGAGCTTTGCAAACGAACTGGAACGGCCGTACAGGAATTCGCCACCTTATAAGCAAAGCAGAACCATCTGGGGATTTTATTGGCCAGTTAGTATAATTCTTGATTTCTTTTTATGATGATATACAATACACACATTGTAAAAACAAAATTTAAGACAACTAAGCAAAAAAAAAAAACTCTGACGCAGTGTGTGTCTCACGGCTGCGCCATAGGTCCAGTTCAGCAAAAATGCCAGACAACTACGGTAGTCAATGATAGTTGCCTGACGCTTTTCAACTGAACCTTATTGAGGGTCAACGGCAGTTATTTACTTATTAGTATTATGTGTAATGTATAAGTATTATGTGTAAGGTAAATAAATATATATAAATGTTAATGTGTGTAAATAAATAAACAGGTGTAACAGGTAATAGATACACCTATTAAAATTTATCTTAGGTATCCATATTTTCTTTTATCTGTATTTTCTTCTTAAACTTTTTCATGCCTCTCATACATGAGATTATGGGTTCGAAACCGGGCTAGAACTAGTGTGGATTTTTTAATTCATATAAATGACGGCGCCTGAAGTGGCAGAGTGATATAACCGTCATCATCTTGATTCAGTGGTACAGGGTTCATTGCGACGGAATTTTTAATAGTTATTAAAAATTCCACTTGAGTTTTTCAGTTAGTTATAATGTCAGTTTCACAGTTCACAATTACTTATAATGTCACTTTTATAGTTTGCAATAGTGTTGTAAGTACCTAAAATAAATAATTACGAATATACGTGTTAACCGACAGTTTCGTATCAAAGGTTCGGCCCTCGAAGCTGTACTGCCCCCCTAGCCAAGTTACGACCGTTTCGTTTGCTTCGAACGCCTCGAGTAGGCCACGCCTCCGATTGCTTTGATCTGACGTCATCTTTACGCTCAGTCACGTGATCAAAACAAAGAAATCGGAAGCGTGGTCTACTCGAGGCGTTCGACGCAAACAAAACGGTCGTAACTTGACTAGGGGCGCCGGGGCTGTACTGTAAGCGATACTGCTCTCACTTCCCGGGTCTCAGCCCCTTTAATATGACTCTGCCCACGTGGCGCACCAACAAATGACGTCACGGCGTTACACCCTTTGGTAGGTACCATAATAATAACAAAACAAAGACTATAGTTAAATCTCGTTCTCCACGACATATATATTATCTACTAGCTTTTGCCAGCGGCTTCGCCCGCGTGGAAATAGAAAATATAAGCCTATGTTACTCAGTGATAAAGTAGCTTTCTACTGGTGAAAGAATTTTGAAAATCGGTCCAGTAAATCGTAACATACAAACAAACAAATAAGAAATCAAATCTGTCCTCTTTAGAATATTAGTTTAGATGTACTTTCCTAAGTTAATCTAGGTCATCACTGACACCCCGTGTTTCGGAAAGCAGGTAAAACAGTTGGTCCCGATTGTCAATCTTTAACAGTCGTTACTGGTAGTTAGACGCCAGAAAGTCTGACCATCAGTCTATTCAATGAGTATTTGAATGTGTTACCCTGTGACTAGGTTGAGGAGGTCTGTTAGGCAGTCGTTTCGTGTAAAACTCAGCAGGCCCTGCCAAGTTAGGTTAGTTCGACGTCGGTAACGCCTCCGATTCCTTTTTTCTGACCACGTGACAACGTTGAGATGATGTCATTCCCATACATTTGATGCCTCGTTTACATGTGGGCCCAGCCTCGGCCAATCGTCATTGTTTAAACGGGGATTCCTCGTTAACACAATGGCTAGGGAAGGCGATTGGCCGAGGCTAGACCCACGTGTAAACGGGGCATGAAGTTTTCTACTAGCTTTAACGATTGTAGATTATTAACTTGGCTAAGCCTTAACCTTTTGACGTGCGTAATTAGAGACACAATAGTAAGACAATGGCTTGCGGGCGCCGGCTACCGCCTGAGCGTTAATGAATTAAGCTATTAAACGCATCCAGGTGGACTGGAAGCCGATCCCAACGCGGGGAAAAGGCCAGGGGATGATGATGATCGTATCCATACTTAATGCAAGCCACACACGAGATCGTGGCAGGCGGTCGCCTCCTTCTGCGAAGCAGTAATGCTAGCAAAGGAGGAGGTCGCACGTGCATGGCGAAAGGAGCGGCCCTCACGCCCCAGCCGCCGGGATCCCGAGCCGGGCCGGCCGGCGAGCGGGACACCTTCAGCTTCCTCTGTTATCTCAACTTCGCCAAAGGCCTCCTCAATTTATTTATTTAAAACTTTATGCGCTAATAAAACATTGTACAAATGTGGACTTAATGCCTTAGGTATTTTCTACCAGTCGAACATAGGGTGGAGCAGAGACATAACATGGCAAGTACAACCTAATAGAAGACAAATAAAAAGGAAATAAGAACAATATATACTACTTTGATATATTTTACTTAAAAATATATTGTAAAAAAAACAAATCACACAAATCAATAGTGTGATGTTTCTACCAACTTCTTGCGAATGTGTTTTCGTGCTTTCACTCTAAAGCACCGACCGACTGGCTGATCATATTTCTTTCCACTCTGTTCTATTCAGTTTTCTAGTCCATTTTCCCCGCTATTGCCTTTATCTCGTCTTCCCACCTTCAAAACTGTCGACCTCGCTCACTTTTTCCTTTTCTTTTAAAACGATGTCACTAAAAAATGCACCTGAAGCAGAACCGACTGGCATCATCTTAAATAGCGAACCAACTGTGTACGTGTGTGGTCAATGTAAATAAATAAATAAATATTCCACAACTATCACACAACGCCATCTAGTCCCAAGCTAAGCAGAGCTTGTGTTATGAGTACTAGACAACTGATAAACATACTTGCCTATATATTTCTAAATACATAATTACATACATATTATAGATAAATTACACCCAGACACAGAACAAATGATCGTGCTCATCACACCAACATTGGTTCTGGGTGGGAATTGAACCCACGACCCCCGGCATAGCAGTCAGGGCCACTAACTACCAAACCAACAGGCCAATCACCATGTCATACTAACATTATAAAAGCGAAAGTACCTATGTGTGTATGTTTGTTACTTCTTCACGCTCGAACGGCTGATCAGATTTCGATGACAATTGGTGCACGGGTATGAACCATTGGGACCATTTTCAACTTAAACGTAGTTGAAGCCGCAGATAGCAATCAAAAAAAAAAAAAAAATCTAAATGTGTGTGTAAAATGGTGGAGCGTTGGTATTGGTTGGCGAAAAAACTACTGAACCAATCCTTTTCAAATTTTGCATACATAATTCTTATAGGCCGGGTCAACTGTTAGGTTAGGTTAGGTTATTATCACGCTATTTGCTATGGGGGGTGAGCAATAATCCAAAATGTCGACATTGAACGACATTTGCCACGAGTTCGATCCCCAGCTACAGTTAAAAATTTTGTCATTATTTTATCTTCTTTTTTGTAATAAAATAACTTTTACCATTTTTTCAAAATAAAATGGACATTTCTATTCGATATCTTCTAAATATTTTGTAAAAACTAATCAAAACACATAATAAAATCAAAGCGGCAAGTAAAATCACGTACTAAAATGTTGTAAATATGGCACCACACGCAATTCAGATACTCGCAACGCCATCTAAAGACTGAAAGTAGAAATAATGATCGGAACCCTTATAGGATCACTTTGTTGTCCGTCCGTCTGTCTGTCTGTCTGTCAAGACCCTTTATCTCGGGAACACGTGGAGGTATCGTGTTGAGACTCTTGAAGCTGTAAAAAAATCAAACTTGTAAGTTAACGAGAAAATAGATACTTCGGTGTATGTGGCAAAAAACCTACATTTCGACACTCTCGAGGAAATCAAAATTCATAGGGTACTTCCCGTTGACCGAGAATCCTGAAATTTGACATAAAGCAAGGTCTCATAGCACAGGTATAGGAATAAATGTGAAAACTGTAAATTTGTTGTTACGTCACAATTTTTCGGAAAACTCTTCCGAGACTCCATTCCGGAATTGAACTACTTACATAGGTAAGTTTGTACGGAACCCTCAGGGCGCGAGTCCGACTCGCACTTGCCCATTTTTTTTATAATTTATAGGCTCGTGTTTGAACACTATTTCACCTATAATGGTAAGCGACGATGGGTCGAACACTGGGTTGCCATAGTCACTGTTTCGTTTTCGTATTTATGAAATAAAAAGGCCTCGCTGATGTGCCTTCACCCACGTCTAAATTAGTCCACGATACGCCTCTGCACCCTGGAGCATCTATCTACCTTAAGAAGGACAAGACACTACGGTAAACAAGGTATACATGCCCCAGTCGGTAATGTGTCCCAATTGAAAAACTAAGAAACGTATTTAAAATTTGGTGCTTATTTGAGCCGATCAGCCCCCCTAGCCAAGTTACAACCGTTTCGTTTCGATTCTCTTTTCGTTGATCGCCTCGAGTCGGCCACGCCCCCTATTCTTTTGTTCTGACTGAGCGATGAGATGACGTCAGAATAAAGGAATCGGAGGCGTGGCCTACTCGAGGCGATCGACAAAGAGAGAATCGAAACGAAACGGTTGTAACTTGGCTAGGGGGGCTACTTAGTTTATAATTATGACGGTGATGTAAACTATACAATAAGTGTAAACGTGTGTCTTAGCTTAGCAAGTGTGGCACGTTAGCGACTGGGGAACGTATGTCTGGTTTACCAAGCTAAAAAAAAAACTGGGCAAGGCGAGTCGGACTCGCGCACTGAGGGTTCCGTACAAACTACAATTCCCGAATGGAGACATTACAGGGTGAAAAAAAAACACACAAATCAAAACTAAAGTTCGAGAGCTAATGCGTAAGAAGTTGAGAGTAGTATTAGTATTAGTATCATCACAGCGTTAATGTTTTCCAATTGTCGATTGGGACTATTTGTTTGACTATATTAGTTAGGTGTGTAGTTTATTAATTTGCGTTTATATTGTTTAATTGTATTATATATATGGTTTATTAGTACTTATATTTATTCTTGTATTCGTCTTCTCTCTCTCGTTTATTGCACCTACCACTATTTTTCTCTGCATCGCCCAAAGATTTACTGGTAGAATATGTCTAAGGGCCGAAACTGCGTTACGCGGTCGCCCGCGACGGGCACCCGTAGCGTGACGTCGCGCGTGTGCCGTGTACGACGGTCCCCGTCACGGAAACAGGTTTATTACCTGCGCAGTGTCGCTAGTTCAACTTCAACGATGTGCATGTAGTCGCTTCGACGGAAAACTTTAATGTATTATTACGTAGCAAAACGGACGTGGGGCGCGGCTCCACGCGTCGCGGGCCCGCGCGGCGAGCCGCGACGGAGCACTTTTGTATGGGACCGCGCGGGCGACCGCGTAACGCAGTTTCGGCCCTAAGACATTAAGTCCGCCTCTGTACTTTTGTGTGCATAAAGCAAATTGTAATCAACAGAGAGTCGAACGGGACCTGGGCTGCTTTTGTAATACCGTCTATCGAAGACTTACGTTGTTGGCTGGCTGTGCCGTCTTAACTACCAAGCACGTCCTCACGACGGCAACCTCCACAGCACTAATACTGAGAAGTTATAGCCACCTAGATCATTTGGAGCACATCCTCGGGGGATGGTATGACACTGACGTCAATTCTTACAACGCCAGCATGTATTTCACACCCAGTAGAATACATATTCACCCAATGGTAAGTACATGATCCTTAAAAGCGGCCAACTGGAGGTACATTTGCATACAACTGCTCTTACGTGATTATGATGTTATTACACATCTTTCACTAGATATTTTGGACACACAGCTATCTTGTGGAATATTATCTAGGTTTCTATATAAATCAAAACATAAATTTGTGTAAAACTAATCTAGTAAAGATATCTGAAAATCTGCTATTTTACGTGAACTTTGGCCCTCCATAATCTACTCGTATATTAAAAATATAAAAAAGTACATCCATATTCCACATTGCCTTGCACATTTAATCGAGATTCTGAATGTACCTATTTGACATATTCCTATTTGACTATTGTATGCCCCAAGGGCAGGACGTAGCTGATCTATTTAATTATTTAAGACCTGTATTATGTACAAACCTATGCTCCACAATAAAGATATTGAATTGAATTGAATTGAATTGAATGACGAAAATTTTTCTGAAAAACTTTTAAGGGTTTAAAAAAAAAACTCGTATTTCCTGGAACAAGTTTGGTGTATTTCACCAAACTTGTTCCAGGAAATGCGTGTTTCGAGTAAATAAGAGTTTTCAAGCGTTATCTCTCTTTTTTATGTAGTTTCTCTTCATCAAACATCGCGTTGGATTGCGTTAGATGAATGCTTTTAAACCATGCTCGACGTTGACAACAATTTTTTTTTAGGTTGCATGCGGGTTGGCGATCGCAGTGTGGTTGTTGCAATTCACAGAGAATTTTGCTGCCCATTCTCTGGTATGTCCCTTAGTCGCCTCTTACGATACCCACGGGAAGAGATGGGATGGCGTAACCTAATTTACTAGTTATCAGGTTTTGCCGCGTACCCCTCCCCTAATTCTCTCCACCTAGGTACGAGTACTAACTGAAGCTTTTGGTTTTCAGTACACCTATGATTATGAAGTAAATGTTTCCCACCCAATACCAGCTATGTACGATCTTTCGGTGTGGGCGGCTACATACACTTTTTATGGAGGATATTTTTATATCAATAATGTTATAATCTGCAAAAGAGCAGCATCCGGCTGGTAAGCTTCTTGTATTTTTGTAATGTATTAAAATGTCATCGGATAGTTGCAAATAACATAAGATTGAATGTACAATATACCTAAGAGAGTTTACAATTTTGTATTAACATATAAATTATATTTTTAAATATTTCAATTAAAAAAAATTAAAAAACATATAAAAATATAAAAAACAGTGTCCCACCGGTATCGGGAACAGGGTCCAAGCTACCGGCTCCAGAGAAAGGAATCTCCTGACAATACGAGCTGTGTCCAGGAGTACCGTTTTCTGGATCAAGCCCTTGATCCAGCCGCCTAACGCGAGCCTCCTAAGGTGTTGGTCGAGGCTCTTGGCTATTAAGCTATTGGCTGACACGACTACCGGTACAATGATCGCCGAGTCTACATCCCACATGTCGACAACCTCGCGAGCCAAATCAATATACTTGATTTGTTTGTCTTTCTCGGCTTTCACGAGGTTCTCGTCATGCGGAACGGATATGTCAACAATCACTGTACGCCTCTCTCTTAGGTCCACCACCACTATATCAGGCTTATTGGCTGGACCGGTCCCAGTACAGCGTGATATCGCCATTATCGAGAACTGGGTTGGGCACATACCTGTAGTATGGCACCTCCGATTCCTTATTATTATTATTATTTTATAATTTTTAACTTATTATTTTTTATATTTCATTATAATTAAGTATTATTATGTTATTTTTTAATAAATGTCCGGATATTTATCTGATGGCATATCGATTGTAAGGGCATTGCATTATCGTAAGGGCTTTTTGTACTCATATTTTTTATTAATAGATATTAAATTAATTAATTTTTAGAGTTCCGTACCTCAATAGGAAAAAACGGAACCCTTAAGTATAGGATCACTTTGTTGTCCGTCCGTCTGTCCGGTTTTTTGTCTGTCAAGACCCTTTATCTCGGGAACGCGTGGAGGTATCGAGTTGAAATTTAAACTATATACTCAGGTTTGCGGTCCCGTGAAGCTGTGAAAAATCAAACTTCTAAGTCAACGAATAAAAAAGATACGGCCGTATATGTCTCAAAAAACGTATATTTCGATACTCTCAAAGGAATATCATAATTCATAGGGTACTTCCTGTTGACCCAGAATCCTGAAATTTGGCATAGAGCAAGGTCTTATAGCACAGGTATAAGAATAAATCTGAAAACAGTAAATTTGTTTTTACCTACGTCACAAAAAAAATTTACGTTATTTGCAATTCGAAAAAATCTTCGAGACTCCATTCGGGAATTGTAGTTTGTACGGAACCCTCAGTGCGCGAGTCCGACTGGCCTTGCCCAGTTTTTTTTTTAGCTTGGTAAACCAGACATACGTTCCCCAGTCGCTAACGTGCCACACTTGCTAAGCTAAGACACACGTTTACACTTATTGTATAGTTTACATCACCGTCATAATTATAAACTAACTAGCCCCCCTAGCCAAGTTACAACCGTTTCGTTTCGATTCTCTCTTTGTCGATCGCCTCGAGTAGGCCACGGCTCCGATTCCTTTATTCTGACGTCATCTCATCGCTCAGTCAGAACAAAAGAATAGGGGGCGTGGCCGACTCGAGGCGATCAACGAAAAGAGAATCGAAACGAAACGGTTGTAACTTGGCTAAGGGGGCTGATCGGCTCAAATAAGCACCAAATTTTAAATACGTTTCTTAGTTTTTCAATTGGGACACATTACCGACTGGGGCATGTATACCTTGTTTACCGTAGTGTCTTGTCCTTCTTAAGGTAGATAGATGCTCCAAGGTGCAGAGGCGTATCGTGGACTAATTTAGACGTGGGTGAAGGCACATCAGCGAGGCCTTTTTATTTCATAAATACGAAAACGAAACAGTGACTATGGGAACCCAGTGTTCGACCACATCGTCGCTTACCATTATAGGTGAAATAGTGTTCAAACGCGAGCCTATAAATTATAAAAAAAAAATGGGCAAGTGCGAGTCGGACTCGCGCCCTGAGGGTTCCGTACAAACTTACCTATGTAAGTAGTTCAATTCCGGAATGGAGTCTCGGAAGATTTTTCCGAAAAATTGTGACGTAACAACAAATTTACAGTTTTCACATTTATTCCTATACCTGTGCTATGAGACCTTGCTTTATGCCAAATTTCAGGATTCTCGGTCAACGGGAAGTACTCTATGAATTTTGATTTCCTCGAGAGTGTCGAAATGAACGTTTTTTGCCACATACACCGAAGTATCTTTTTTCTCGTTAACTTACAAGTTTGATTTTTTTACAGCTTCAAGAGTCCGCAGACTTGAATATATGGTTTTAATTTCAACACGATACCTCCACGTGTTCCCGAGATAAAGAGTCTTGACAGACAGACAGACAGACGGACGGACAACAAAGTGATCCTATAAGGGTTCCGTTTTTTCCTTTTGAGGTACGGAACCCTAAAAAACCCCTCGTTCATAAAGAGCAATGGGAATGTCAGCCTTTTAATGACTAAAACGCACTCCTATGTTCCCTCTTTGCATTGCGTTCCAGAACCCCGGGTTTTCCTTTCAAAAGTAAACCCATGGACCCAGTAGGCTTCGACCCTGCTAGGCCCCTACGGTTTTGCTGGCCCGTTGACAACTCGGGTTTGGTCTGGATGGTTATCGAACGGCTAGATGGCGGGCTATCCATTGCTCGCCGTCCGCAATCCCACGACTACGGTGGCTGGAAATCGTTAAAAATTAATTTGAAAAACTTTGTCTCACTCTAGAAATTAGGGGTAATTCCTAGAGTGAGAGAAAGTTTTTCAAATTAACATTTTTAATTTTATTTGCTTGTAGGTTTGAGTACACTTCAACTATTCCTCGGCCGGGAGATATGAGTATCGTCGCTGGATTTCAATTCATTAAGTCATACAGACGTCGCCCGATGCCTTGGTTTAGGTATATCGTCAAATCGGAAAACCACGTATGGCCTTGTCCGAAGGTATTTTCTTAAAATTATAACGAATATAATCTAGGTGTCTTCAAGGCTAGAGTGAATAGGCTCTTAATAAACTAGTGCGCCTCACCATCAACGATTGCATCACTGCTTAACATCAGGTGGTTGTGAATGTGAAGTACCATGGAGCATTTTTATTAGGTTATAACATTACGACATTACGAGCATGGCAGTTGAGAGTTTGTCATGCTCACTCAAATGTCTCGCTTATGGTGGCACGTGTTATTGGGTCATTGTTTTATGGCACTAAATGGGAGCAAGCGCCTCAACGAAAAGCTAACTCGTACTGCCCCCCTAGCCAAGTCACAAACGATAAACGTAAACTCTCAGTAGTCTTTAATAGATTTTCAACTTTATGTTATTGGACATAAAGTTGAAAATCTATTGAAGATTACATAGTGTTTTCGTTCGTTCCGGTCGCTAACGCTCAGTAGTCTTTAATAGATTTTCAACTTTTTGCTCTTAGGTATAAAGTTGAAAATCTATTGGAGATTACTAAGCGTTCACGTTTATCGTTTGCAACTTGGCTAGAGGGGGGCTGGACACTCAATAGATATCGACGCCGAGTTGCTGGCCTGTCGGTTTTTTATCGATTACACTTCAGAGAGTGTGCGTTGGAATTGCATAATTTAATTCCACCAAGTCCGTTCCATCATCGGACCACTAGACGTATGGCGTTGCGCCATCGGTACATGGTGGACATCCCACCCATACGTACAAAGCGTTTTGGGAACACATTCATTATGCGTACAGCTAAGGAGTGGAATTCCCTGCCGGAGTCTGTGTTTCCTGATAGCTACAACCTAGGGGTCTCTAGGCAAGCGTGCTCCATCGTCCGCCACATCATCGCTTACCATCAGGTGAGGTAGTGGTCAAACGCGAGCCTATTAATAATAATAATAATAAATTGTGAAAGAGATATTTAGCGACTTAACCCATGAGACCACTTGAGGTTGCAATAATTTTGAACTTGCTTTGAACCTCTGGAAATCCACAAATATAAATAAAAGAGAACACTATGAAAAAATATTTGATAGAAATTGACCATATGACCAACCGCTGGGTAAAAAAATTGGTTGCCTGTAAAGTCGGTATACGGGCGAAAGTTTTACGTGACAACGACTTTTATGTCTGTCTCTCTCGGGCTAACCATGCCCGAGTGGAAGGGACGCGTGCCTCTCACTCGCTCTCATTGTGAGCGCATAACGTGAGCGGAGCGTAACGCAGTTTCTTGAAGTGTCACCCGGCAAACCAATTTATAAGACGTTGTCACGTCAAAAGAAATCGATTAATTAAAACATAATATAAATTAGTTGGCTCGACAAAAACAAAATCAGGAATCTGACCCTATCTTACGATTATATACCTACGAGATAACGTCACAGAAATATTTGATAGTTACATAAAATAACAAAGCTAGTTTTTAAAAGGGTCTGGCAAAAACAAAATCTTGAAAATAGTTACTATATTTTTTCAAAAAATTCACTGTTACGGGGCTGCGAAGTCGACATAAACCTGGGCCAGTACCCACAAAACACCCTGTGACTGCAACCGGCTCTTAACCCTGATTATACTTTTTGTTCTTCCTCACGTGATTAAATTAATAATAATAATATATAGAACTGGAATTTTATGGCTAGGTACTAACTATTCAGAATAAGATTAATTAAAACAACAAGTTTTGAAGAAAAGCAATACTGTATTCTCATAGTTCGCCATGTTGATTGTGTTACAGATAATATATATATGAGCCCAAACGGAATTGCTGTGTTGCCACAATTAGATTGTCACCGAAGTACTAAAACTAATTATTATCATATCAAACACTAACATAGTCTTTAAGTAAATATTGTTACTAACCCCTATATTTTATGAGCGCAAGCCCGAAATAAAATGATTAATAATAATAAATTAACATAACGATTTTATTTCCAGAGTGACTGGCATTGGTTCCATTGCGTTATGGGCGAATATTGGGGAAAATTTGGATTTGATAACGGCGGCGGAATGGCTGCAGCCTATAGAAATCAAGGATGGCGCAGAGATGGGATGACGGGTTTATGCGCGTTTTCTCTCAAGCTCAGATCCATACAAACCACTCATTATTTTACTGTAGTCGACACGTGGCCTGTGCTAGACTTCATGTATGACTCATTTTTGGGTCTAAAACCACCAGTGTATTTGGACAATCGTTTTGAAAACACGAAATGGGCATCTCCAGTACCTTATTGGGGCGAATACATCCCGTACCATTACACTTTCGGTTATGAGGCGTATTATCAGGTCGGGTTTGTACCTAGATATCGACGTTGAAAAATTATATTGTACTTATTCGAATAAACGATCCCGCCTGACCTGAGTTACGTTCTTATACACCACTAATTTTTAATTAGTACAAATAATTATTTTATTTTATTTATTCATGACAAAAAACAGCTACAATATACTTATTATACACTAGAAAAAAAAACGGTACAAAAGAGTGTTTACAATATTGCAACCCACTGCATTATCCATATATAAAATATACAAGATTGCCGGCAGTAAATGCCGCTGGATAAATAAATATATATCTATTAAATCGTATGTTAAAAATTTCATTAATAAAATTATTAAACAAGCAAAAACATGCATTAAATTAATTTAAAATTATAAGTTGAATTGTTACTATGTACACTTACATTTAAATCTAATTCATTAATTAATCATATTATTAAACAACACAATTATTAGACTGTGCGGATAAAATCTTGTGACATCACGAGATCTTACTTAATCAAGTCAAGGTTTTCTTGAAATCTGTGTAAATCGTGTCAATTTATGAATATTTTCAAAAAGAAAATTACAAAAGATCATTAAAGTGAATAGAGTAGACCGGTGTTTGAAGTAACCAAGTTGTTCAGAAATAAGAAGATTATGTAGAATAGGGTAGATCTCATTATGTACTAGCCTTTCAAAAAGCTTTAACAAGGTTGATATAATTTGAGATGGGGTAATATTCTTCAATGTCATGTCTAGAGCCACCTTCATGCACGGGTGTGATGTTAGCCTTGTTCCACGCTTCAGTAAACACACCCTCGGTTAAATATTTATTATAAATTACAGATAGTGGTTTTTAGACACTGACAGCAGTGGCCTTGAAAAACATAGCTGGATACCGGCCACCGGCCGGCCTTGGGGCGAACTCCTTTGGAGGCATCAAGTTGCTTAAATTCATAGAGTATTTTAGATTCCTCGATATGCAGGCTATCACCTAAACTGGCTTTAATGTCACAGCGTGCTGGCGTGGTCCATGCTGACAGTGAGGGAGATGCGGGTTCGAAAACTGACAAGAAAAAATTTGAGAACATATTGCATATCTTGTCACGAGCAATTGACTTAAGGCTTTGATATTGCATCGTAGAAGGCACACCTGTTTTGTCCTTACAATTAGCGATATACATCCAAAAGTATTTTATATTAGTCATAATGTTGTCCTCAACAGATTTAATGTAAGTAGAGTAACATTTTTTACGCGTCTCTTTAAATAATGTTCGAAACTCTGAATACATGTTATAATCCTTTATGTTCCTAAACGTCTTCCACTAGATCTAGAGGCGTTTATTACTTTTCAATACACTTACTCGAAAACCCGCTCTTATCCCACCGCTTTTAGGCACGCAATAGACTGTTTCCCGCACTAGTGCAGAAATAGCGCGTGCTGTCCCCTGCCACAATATTATTACATTTATCGCATCAGGCTGGGCGCGCGTCGACCCCCACGAGTCGCCGGTCAACCCCCGTTTATTCATTTCTTCGTAAGTGTATTGAAAAAAGTCGTTTGACACACGTGCAAATTTGTCACTGCAGCCCTCGGCTCCATAACACACTCGCCTACGGCTCGTGCGAATTCCACCTCGGTCGCAATGACAAACTTTCTGCACTTGTATCAAAATGTACTAATTTTGTATTTCTTAATAAGATGGGAGGAAAACCAAACAGGAAAGTCAAGTGCCCGAGACTTAACCTGGGGGATATTTGGTTCAATTGTATCGTGTAATATCCCATAAAAAGTCTCTACAGCTTCCTCCAATGGAAGATAACCCAGCAGAGTTGACCATTCAACTTCATCAATTCGTTTATTAATAACGTCATATTTGGCCTCACGGAAGTCATATTTCCTAATGGGTTTCCTTTTTAAGGTTTGCGTATTTACACTTATGGGGGATATTGCAACAAATGGAGGATGGTAAGGATCTATGGGTAGTAGGGGATCGGGTGGGAAATTTACAGAGCTACAGGTATTAAATATGAACAGATCCAAGATTTTTCCAGTATTATTTGGTATGCTATTGTACTGGTAGGCATCTATTGCTGACATAAGGTGTTGCAGCTGCGAGCATATTGGGGATCCAATGCAAATCATACCAGCACTGTTTAGCGTACCTGCAACTTGGGCCTCTTTCCATGAAATTTATCCGGAAGATTGTAGTCTCCAACTATAATAATATTAATAGCTATTAGGCTTATTTAGGGAGTCTCGGAGGAGGTCAAAATATGAGGTATAGATATCAGATGCTGTCCACGGTGGTCGGTGGGATATATGCTGCACTAATAACATGCTTTTTCGAACAACCTTTTTTGCTCTGTAACCCGACCATAAGATGTTCAATGCAGGCGAGGTTGTTGCGACGATGATTATCAAATAGACAAGATGTTAATTCCCTCAATACGGCAATTAGTACCCCGCCACCATCACGCCTTCCTGTAGCACTGCGGTCACGGTCACAACGATAAACATCGGTATAGTAGCAACTGTTATGAATGATTGATTCAATTATGAGAAATTTTCGTGGACTATTTTGGGATTTCGTTTTTTTTTTTGAGTACACTAATATGATCAGTAACGGGTACAGAGAGAGCCTCATTTTTTTTTGTACTAATTAAAAAATAGTGGTGTATAATAGTTATCTACCATGTAGGGTGAGATGTTTTACAGTGAACCAGTGGTACACAATGATCCACACCTCTTCGTTTTTTTTTTTGAGTACACTAATATGATCAGTAATGGGTACAGAGAGAGCCTCATTTTTTTTTTGTACTAATTAAAAAATAGTGGTGTATAATAGTTATCTACCATGTAGGGTGAGATGTTTTACAGTGAACCAGTGGTACACAATGATCCACACCTCTTACTTTGTAAACTTGACGTTGCCAATCCGTGCTTTGGACACGAAAGTATTCGGATTTTACCGCGACGCCCGCTCCCCATTCGCGAACTAGCTAGCACCAAAGACGCCAGTGTGGCGGAGCGCTTTATGATTTTCGGTGAAAAAACAAAATAAAATGTAAGGTCTATTTTTTCCTTTTACTTCTGTTATTTGTAGTTTTTCTGTGTGCCATTATTTATACTTATTATTGTTTTTATTGGGGTATCGTATGTAACTGAAGTTAATATGGTATTTCCTTTCGTTTATTTTTAACAAAATTTTAAATATTCAATGGTAGGTGTAGTACACAATGAACCGCTGTTAAAAAATTTACTTTTATTTGCTTTACCTTTAGTTTCATGATATAAATAGTCATAATTTACTGTAAAATAAATAGGATGATTCACTGTGTACATATTGACCTAGCACCCTGTTCAGTGAGTTACACGCGGTGGACTCAGTGAGCCATTTCCCATCTTTTAAAAAAACTTAAATATATCCTATCCTGTTTGGGACTAAAATTAATATGCACAATTAAAGACTAAAATAAAATAAATGAGCCGGCCTCTAGTAAAAAAAAATCTTCATTATGTTTAAAAACAGCTGAGTTTTGAATGTGCAACTTTTTCATGGTTCACTGTTGGACACCTCACCCTACTCAATGCGATTTCAATAAAAATGGATCGAATTTCCGCCATGTCACAACATCTTAGCTTTCAATTCAAATTAGTTAGGCAGTGTGAGCAAAACAAGATATTTTTTAAATATCATAATATTTACAAATCATGAACGAATAAAATGTAATCAGAGTCTAACTCTTCAATCCCGTATGTACATACATCACTGTCTTAAGTGTCTGAGTAGTGGCAAATGGAAGGTGTGTGAATAGTACCTACCTATTTTTTTTTTAAACTTATTATGACTTCAATAATTAAAAAAAAATATTTACCTAATTTAGATTAAGCAGTAACTTTTTTTTTCGCTTTGATTTAACTAAGACAAAGTAAAAAAAAACCTTTATTTATAAACAAATAAATGTTTTTTACAAACCCTACTTTTCTAGTGACATTTGACAGATAGTGGTCATTTACGTTCTTATTTTTATTTGAATTGCATTATATGAAGGTTCATGTTACAATATTGACTGATATATTATCACCATTTCAAGCAGGCATTTGGTCATTGTATTCTTTAAACTCTCTTCTTTTGACAGATACCTAATGACTGTTGGATGCTGTATAAAAATCACGTTGTATCCTGTAATACATTGAATTTATAATTTAATCATCACCAGCTCATCTACCGACCTTAGCGTTGTATATCTTAGTGATAATCTGTATTAATTATTTTTTTGTGTGTTTAGTTTGATGTTTTAATATTCAGTGATATTTCTTTTCATTATTACGATATCTGGCCCATCGCCAGCACAAAATCCGCTTCGCCGTCATTACCTTCTGCGACAATGAGCGGCATCAGGTGCAAGCTGTATTACTGTCAGCATTTTAAAAGAACGCCTGGCGACCTTTGCAGGCCGGTCGCAGCTACGGATTTCGTGTTCTATGGTTTAATATTTGTTAATATGCCAAATATAATTCTGAATACATCTAAATACATCGAGTTTTCTTTCTTATTACGTATTTTATAATAACCCTGCCAGTATTCAATTTAATATCCAAAACCTTTTGGTTAGCCTAAGCTAGTCTTGGTTTTCATGAGTTTGCACCGAGGCGAAATTTTCACATCGAAGCAAGGATACACATGAAAAAACCGGGTTTGGGCATATCAATCTATAATACTTTTAGAGATATGCGGAACAGAGTGTAAAGTCCCACATGCCTCCGTTGAAATGAGAGGTTCCTCCAACCAGACGGATATTTTGTCTGGTTTGGGCAACTGCTGATAGATGATTTCGGGCTGTTGTATGTGTTCAAATCGCGCAGAGAACTGTAATTGTGCGATACAGGATTTCGTAGTTTAGTTCTTAAGTGACGCCATAGATGTCGCTACACTAGAGTATCCTTGCTTCGGTAAAATCTAACACTATAATCACGACTATAATTACTAAAAAAAATATCCGACAACATTCCAAAAAAAAAACACTAAAACTTTCAAAATAAATTCAATTTCGGAAGTCGTTTTTTCTGGTATACTTTTTTTGTTATTTAACACCGACTTCCGAAATTAGAATTATCATCAGAACTGAATTTTGATAAAATGGGACCAATCTGGAAGCATATTCTTTAAGAGGAAAATTTTTTTTTGCAAATCGGTCCATAAACGACGGAGTTCTGAGGAAACAAACTTAAAATTAAATTTAAAAAAATACAACCGAATTGATAACCTCCCCCTTTTTTTTAAGTTTTTCTGACGACCCAACCTGCCTAAAGATTCTGAATCAGCTATGTACGACAATGACTCTGGCCGCTCTATCTCGGACTCTGTTTCTACTTCTCTGAATAACTCCAGCATCCGACATATGGATACAGATGCACCATATTTCGACCAGCAGAAGCCAACGCTGTGTTAATTGTGCTCGAGATATTACTCGGATGAGACGACATTCTTTAGAAGTTGCTGAAATCTGATCTGTGATACAAGAATGGATTTATCTACGGCTTGCAGGTAAGAACTATTTAAATTTAAAGGTCTGACGGTACTTCACACCGGGACAGCTTCTAATGTTATACAAAGCACAGGTCCGATCGTGTGTGGAGTACTGCAGTCACATATGGGCTGGTGCTGCAAAATGCCATCTAGCAGCTTTGGACTCAGTGGAAAGGCGTGCGAAGAGGCTAATTGGGGATCCAGATTTGGTTAAGTCCAATCTAAAAAGCCTCGAGCACAGGCGCAGGGTAGCCAGCCTTTCGGTATTTTACAGGTTGCATTTTGGAGAGTGTGCGCGGGAATTGCATGACTTGATTCCGCCATCTCATTTCTACCATCGGACAACCCGACGTACGGCGAGTATCCACCCTTACGTTGTTGACACTTCAATGGTCTGGACTAAGCGTTTCGCTTCGTCGTTTATACCGCGTACATCGAAGGACTGGAACAATTTGCCTGCTGCGGTCTTCCCGTCCAACTATAATTTAGGTGCCTGCAAGGCTCTTAATAAACTAGTGCGCCTTACCATCAATGATTGCATCACTGCTTACCATCAGGTGGGACCGCAGTCAAGCACTGGTTTATATTAATTTAAAAAAAAAAGTTGTACCAATACTTAACTAATAAAAATATATAAATTAAATACTAGATATTGACTTTGAATGATACTTATTGATGAATAAATAAGCTAATACTTAGATGTCACTTACATAATGTTTTTAGACTCTGTTCTAATTATATATGACGAAGAAAATGATTAACCAAATGAATAAAAAAATGTTTTCTTTTTCAAATTAAAACTGATTTAACTCATTTCCTCCGACTTTTACTTAAACCTGTAATAGCTGTAACAGGTTTATTAGTTCATAAACTATGAATTGAAGTAGTCTTAATATACGTCCACTGTGGGCCAAAGTTTGTATGAATGGTGGGCCATACCCAACATCTTCATACACACGTGGGATTTTGTTCAATTTATCAAGAGCACACAATGACATATTGTAAAATAATTCCAGGTCTAAAACTTATGAAATTAAACAATTTATTAAAAATATTATAATTAATAACGTTTGGTTAAAAAAACTGTTCTACTAGTAAATTTTCGCTGCTGACTATACTCTCCGTCGTAGCCGTTGAACTAACAGAAGTTCTAGTTACATTTACGTAATCATACTTCCTTCGACCAATTTTATCGATCAAACTTTTACCAAAACTATAGATCGAACTCATATCTCCTTGCAGAGTATTCAGGTCGTTCTGATTACTGAAACGGGCTAAAGCATCCTTCATTTCGTCGTCAAAACTCAGTTGTACTTTAAAATAAACGTTATCAATATCCTTTGGTCTGAATTCCCCAGGTTTATTAAATCTTCTAGTCCCAATACCATTACACAGTACGAAAAATCCACAAATTTTGTCTATAATTAGTTGATTCAAATTATCCATATCCATTCTCAAATTCACAGTAAGGTCATCTTTGATTGTTGAAAATAATTTGTTTTTAATTTTCATAGGATTCAATTCGTCTTCCACCAGCATTTTGAGTTTATTTGTAATTTGACTTGATGTAGCTGTTATGAATTTTTTTATGTGTTGGATGTTTGCTGTTTTATTTTTATTCTTATCTAAAGTAAAGTTTTCTAATTCGTTTACAAATATTTTGTTGACTTGACTTTCCGCAACATTGCTTATATACTTTAATTCTTTGCTTACAATGTCTGGGTGAGATGTAACTTTCTTTCGCACGTCTCTAATATACATAGCTGCGTAGTTTCTAAAGGTGGCGACAGCGGTATCATTCATGTAATTGTAAGTTATTTTTAAGAAATCTCTTAGCTCATCCGAACAAATTATGAAAGTTCCGCATTGATCTTGATCCTTTGCTATATTTTCTCCATGTAAATCTGTATCGGATGGCTTTATGCTAGTGTAACCATGCCGAAAATAGTAATCCTGCTCAGCATCCTTTTTTGGTATCAAGTGGCATGCCAATCTATATTGGTCTAACACTTTAACTTTGTTTCTCAGTTTTTGCATGGACCTGCGTGAGTTTTTGTCTAGTTGTTTCATAAGATCTCCTGTATATACACTCTTCCATTTACACTGTTTTTTTATCAGCAGATCTAACATTTCATCCAACGTTGTTGTTATCAATTTATTTGTAAAATTTGACGTATTTTCTTTGTCTAGCAATAACGTTATGTGATTCCTTATCTGTTTGTAGCCTTCGATCTTTTTTTGAAACATGTCTGTTGACTTTTTGGTTTCTTTGACCGTTAGCTTTACTTTAGACCTTCTTATTTTTTCGGGCATCAGTTCTAATATCACTGTTTCATCTTTTCCTTCTAAATTTAAACTATTATCTGTTTCTATATTTGTATTCTTATGGTTTTCTCTGTCTTGTAGCATGGGTCTCAACTGTATCACTTTTAATCTGATCACATTTTTAATTTCAGTTATTATTAGATCTTCTGAAGTCTTCATTCTCGGCTTTTCATTGATACTATGGTTGTTTTCTAAGTAAGGTTTTATGATTTTCTCTATAAAACTTATTACCATACCTGCATCTGACAAAGTTCCCTCGCGTTTGTCTGAACCGGTTGGCACTACTAATAAAGTCCATAGTAAAAGAAAAACTGTAAACAAAAACATTGTATATTATTATTACTCTTATCAAATAAAAAGCTTTAACAAAATGTTGTCGTTATTTATACCATCAAAATGTAAGCCTTAATAAATTTAAATAATTTTTGAAGAGAATCCTATGCCAGGATGCTTTTTAATTCTAATTAAGACTATATTCATGACATAAAGACTTGGTTAGTTATTCTACATTTTATGCAGTGAATGTTGAGATTTATTGAATACACTTTGTTATGTAATATATTATTTAAAAAATTACAAAATTGTAAAGTATTATGTATTTTAATTGTCATGAATATGAGGACTACACATTTGGTCCTTTATAAGTGTGTTTTAAGGTTTATCTGCAGATTTGAGTGCTTTTGCGGCTTATGCTTTTGAGTGTATTTATTTCTCGTCGAATCGTTTATCTCCTTTGGTTTGAGTTGAGCTACACGCTCATTGGAAATTGATTGCACTAACTCTACTGCTTGGTCGCTTAAATCTGTGATTTCTTAATATATAAGGTAAAATTATTAATTTTTCTTGTCTTTGTTATTGATCAGATGAAGATAATGTTTTGGCTTTATAAGAGACTGTGTACTTTGAGTTTGTATTTGTGTCTTCTCAGAGTGCCTATTCAGACAGATAACACTGACCTCATCTAGTAATTGTTTTGTTTGATTAGTAAAAGTGCTTTGCATAAATCTATACAAACATATATAAAAGGAGAAACCGACTGAATGACATATCAACGCACTGCTAAAACTGCAGGACCTAGGAGCGTGTAATTTTGCACCAGGTCTTCTTTTATGACGTCGGCGAGCACTAAAAGGAATTTACAAAATGTGGGGTGCATTCTAAGAGAATGTAACGGGGGTCCAAAATTTGTATGGAGAAAACCGAACCTTTCACGAAGCCACTGCCAGAAGCTAGTTAATTCATATAATTATAAAATATGGCTATTTAGTTTAGTGGACTCCCACTAGGTGACCTGGTGAGGGTCGCGGGAATCCGACGGATGCGAGACGCACAGGACTGATCGTTATGTCGACACTTGGGTGAGGCCTATGTCCAACACTGGACGTCTTTCGGCTGAAATGATTATGATGATTTAGTTTATCCTTAAATAATAAATAATCTTGCATCAATAGAACTGGCTACTTGTAGTTTAATAATAATGATGACCTCTTCAATGGGTCCACTGTGCGCTGTGGCCTTGTAAATTGAGCATCAATTAGGAAGTCACTCAGGGAATTACTTGGAGTCTATCCTCTAGGGGTATTCCAAAACAAAAGGCGGAAGCTCATACTGTCCGAACTACCAAAATCACACAGTTAGAAACAAGCGCGGATCCGCCATTGTGAGCACGATGAATAGAATAGAATAAAAGACATAGAGATAAAGCACTTTGTATTTGTAACCCAACGGGGGTTACAAATACAAAAATACAGAATGTGCCGAGCTTGCACGAACCGAACGTGTAACCACCTCAGCATATGTTGGGTGTCAGACACCCGGTGCTGTGGTGGCTGGTGGTAAAGATGGATGGGCATGCCCACAACCCAAATAGGCTTATGACGTCACATTTTCACGGTCATGCTGATGATGCCCCAACTAGCAAAATAGCCATAAGAATAATCCGTAATAAGAGCTTAGGCCTTATAAAAGGTTTACATCTGTCTTGGCAAAGTTTGTGTAACTTATAAAGACACCTTATAAGACGTATTGTGCTAAAAGACACTTGTAAGTGTATTTGTTCTTACAAAAGTATTATCAAGATTAATATAAGATGAAAAAAACACTTAATGAAACCATCATACAACTACTGTATGGGCAAATAATCTTACAAGGTGCGCCTAATTCCATACTTACAGACATTTAGAAGTGACATTTTGCTAGTTGGGGCTACTTTCTTCAATGTTCTTGAGCGAACAAACTATTCACAGAGGGACTCACGAGCTCTTAACGCGATCCATTTTACGACCTAAAATTAACTGTTAATTTTAGGTCGGAGCTATATAGGGAGTATACCTCCATCCCTCTTTTTCGCTCGAACACCTGACATTTGAACACGTCATGATAAGGCAGCAGGTTTATTAATTTACTAAATGTTCGTCTACGGTTTTCTCCACATGGAACTACACACTGTATAAAATCTTAGTCAGCGCGTCATTCATTTTGAAAACATCTAATTGTAGGAATGCCGAATATCGGTCATAAGCGAGTTCATTATCGATGGCTTAGAGTGAAAACCGCGGGTATGCAATTTTAGGCAAATTTTGTTTTATTCTTTTTCTGAAACGAAAATCTCGTAAAGCATAATCTTGTATCACGCAAAATTTTGATTTGATACTCGTAGCGCCATCTACGATGTTGAATGAATACTTTGCTCGAGTCAGTTTTGTGTGATAACTTCGCAATGGCGCGTCAAAACTTGTGAAAAAAAAAAAGAAAAACAAGATATGCAAGCGTTTGAAATAAATCAATAGTATTAAATATTTGAATAAAACACGTAGAAGCTCATTATAATTACATGATAATAAAGGTCTAGTTTGGTTTTTTGTGCCTCCTGAAAAGTTACGTATTTCACAGTTACGAGGTATTCACTCTAAGCCATCGTTTTGCACTTGTATATTTTCGGTGACTGTCAGCTACAGCTACATTTTTGAGGAGTGGATCCGCGCTTGCGTACAAAACACTATTTAGTTTTAAAAATTAATAATTCGTACCTCTAAACGGCGAAACAAAATAGAGCATGACTAAATCTGGAAGCCATTCCGATACATTTTACGATTTTCATAATATTGCTGTAACTTTATATGATTTTGTTATTGAGTTTTTGCACATGAGCGTTTTATAATAAAATTTATTTTTATGACTGCTATGTTTTTGATTTGATTTTTGAAATTGTTCCACCGTATTTGCAGAGTGGACTTGATGGAAATCATACTAAACGTAACTATTGTATATCTTCATGTGATCATTTTTGTAAAATATTTTATTCAATACTACAATTAACAGTAATATGGTTAACGATTACTACCTCTCCTCTTGAACGCCATTAAGTACCTACATATTTCTCTGCTTTCATTTAGATAATATATTGTTTGTATTATATCAATTTTATTAGTTATGTATTGTATATACGTAAATAGCACACCACAAACTACCTGCATATATTTTCTTCTTCTCTGTCAAATCCATTCAAAGGTTTTGTGTAAAAAATCGCTTGATAAGACCGCCTATTGTGACACCCTATTAATTTTAAACTTCTACTGGAATTGTATTTATGGTGTACAATAAATTGTATATCTATCTATCACTATTTTTAGGGTTCCGTACCTCTAAAGGAAAAAACAGGACCCCTTATAGGATCACTTTGTTGTCTGTCCGTTGTCTGTCTGTCAAGACCCTTTATCTCATAAACGTGTGGAGGCATCCAGTTGAAATTACAACCGTATACTCAAGTCTGCGGTCCCTAAAAGCTGTGAAAAAATCAAATTTCTAAGTACACGGAAAAAAAAGATACGGCCGTTTATGTTGCAAAAAACGTACATTTCAACACCCCCATCATCATCATCATCATCATTTCAGCCGAAAGACGTCCACTGCTGGACATAGGCCTCCCCCAAGTGTCGCCACAATGAACGGTCCTGTGCGTCTCGCATCCATCGGACTCTCGCAACCGTTACCAAGTCATCGGTCCACCTTGTAGGAGGCCTTCCAACGCTACGTCTTCCGGTACGTGGTCGCCATTCCAGAACCTTTCGGCCCCAATGGCCATCTGTTCTGCGAGCAATGTGCCCTGCCCATTGCTACTTTAGTTTGGCGATTCTACGTGCTATGTCGGTAACCTTGGTTCTCCTGCGGATATCCTCATTCCTGATTCGATCACGAAAGGAAACTCCGAGCATAGCCCTTTCCATTGCCCTTTGGGTGACTTTAAGTCTTCTGATGAGGCCCATTGTAAGCGACCACGTTTCGGAGTCATGTGTCATCACTGGCAACACGCACTGGTCATAGACTTTCGTCTTGAGACACTGTGGTATAAGTATTGGACGAGAAGATACCGCGCAGCTTCACGAACGCTGCCCAGCCGAGTCGGATTCGACGATTGATCTCTTGATTCAACACCCCCAAAGAAATCAAAATTCATAGGGTACTTCCCGTTGACCCAGAATCCTGAAATTTGGCATAAAGCAAGGTCTTGTAGTATATAGATAAAGGAATAAAAAAATAAAAAATTCTGAAAACTGTAAATTTGTACTTACGTCACAAAAAAAAACTTTTTTACAATTCGGAAAAATCTTCGTTACTCAATTGTGGAATCGAACTGTTTTCATAGGTAAGTTTGTGCGGAACCCTCAGTGCGTGAGACCAACGCATTTGCCCTGTTTTATTTCTAAAAAACGTCGTCGTGTCGTCGTTCGTCGTGTTTCTAGCATTAAAATAAAATAAATTCTATACGATAGCGCCTGCATACGAAATACCTAGCTGTTTTGTATTTGATTTCAATTTTGCTCATTTGCTTCTACAGGCGTTTAGGCATCGAAATAGTAAATTGATAATAACTTTTTATTCTTAAAAGCTGTGAGGTCGAAAACAATGTATACGAATGTAGCAAATGCAATTTAGTAGCAACTACTATTTAAATAATATACTACTACACTACTAATACTTTGCTATTTAAATCGATACACTCGAGATGTGGTGCTGGCGGCGACTGCTGCGGATCCCTTGGACAGCACTTAGGACTAACGTCTCGATCCTGGAGGAGCTAAAAATCAAACAGAGGTTATCGTCGACTGTGCAAGTACGACGGTCACGTTGTTCGCAACGAACGCTCCATGGAGCGACTCGTTGTCCAGGGACAAGTGGAGGGGAAGCGGTCACGCGGGCGCTCACCTACGCGTTGGACAGACCTCATCAGAGCTGCAACACAAACCTCCGTAGTTCAGAGTTCCCGGGACGACGTAAACCATGACAAGTGGAGACGCATCGCGGGAGCCTCACTCGCCAACGAAAATGCAACATTGTCAACCACGACCACTCTGTCAAGAGTGAACGACTAAGGAGGAGGACTATTTAAAAAAAAACCTCTTGTTTGTTTCTTGAAACTTTGTTCTCACTAGATAGGTGACCAGCCATCCTGATATCAGAATAGCCTGTCACCTTAAATTGTAGTTTATTTAAAAAAAATCGAGGGTGGCAATTATCTAACGATTAGTAGCAACTAGAAGCAACTAGGTAACAACTATCTACAACCATTTTGATGTAAAATATGGGTGTGACCGTTCATTCTGATGGTCAGATCAAAATTGGTCATAACATTAAGCAGCAATGAGCATTTTTTAATGATATAAACTAGTGCTTGACTGTGAAAAGCGATCCCACCTGATGGTAAGGCAGTGATGCAATCGTTGATGATGAATTGCACTGGTTTATTAAGAGCCTATTCACTCTAGCCTTGAAGACATTTGAAATTATAATCGGACGGGAAGACCGCTGCAGCCAAATTGTTACAATCCTTCGATGTACGCGGTCTAAACGACAATTTTAAGATATAGGTAGGCAAGAATAAAAGTGAGGTCGTGGTGGGAACACCTCGCTTTCGTTTATTTGCACATAACCTAATGGCGGTGACGTCACATATTAACTTGTTCATCCTATTTCTGGTACTTGACAGTTTTGCCTTCTTTCTCACTTATTTTTTTACGAATTTGAAAAAATATTTCTGTCTCTAATTTTGAATGGAGACTTTTGATACCCGATATTCTTTAGAAAATAGTCAACTACCCAATTAAATACTTTTTTGAAGTGAAAACTTCTTTAGCGGCGTTGTACACTTTTTTTGTAATGGGTAAAAAATGTTAAACTCGCGTCAGGACACGTGACCTGATCGAAAATTCGTAAGACGGATGTGACAGCGTGCCACGCGCATCCATGGATGGTGACAGCTGATGGCTCGACCGTCTGTGTGGTGGCCACACTGTTGTTTATTCCTGAAATTCGTGTATAAAGTGTTTAAAATTAAAAAAAAAAATTAATTTAATTTAATAAAATTGGAAAAAGCTTTGATGAATTGCCAATGATTTTGAGTGGAGATTTAAACATAAACTTTGCAGACGATAAAAATCAACTATTAATTGAATTTTTAAATAATGAATTTGATATAACTATGTCAAATGATCGCCATCTTAGCACAACGAAATATAAAACTGCTATTGATGCGGTCTTTATTAGACATTTAAATAGGTTCGAATCAAAACTGTTCGTTTCTTACTTCAGCTATCATAAACCGATCGTATCAGTTTTAGAGATTGGCGATGATGGTTCTGGTAATAATGATAGTGAAAAAGTCGTCGAAATTATGGATGGAAGTTGATTTTTCTGAGGGATAAACTTTTTAATGTAATATAAATTGTCATGTTTGTGTACGATAGCGCAATAAACAAATATTGTATTCTACCACATAAAAGATAGTACTTTTATTCTGATAATTAAAGCAATTCGTGCAAAATTATTCCATAACCATTCCAAAATATCCAAAACGCACAACGTTAATACTTAAGTTTTCACTTCTGCCGGCACTCCCAGAGTGCAACCCGTCATTTTTTTATTATTGATAGGCCTCCCCCAAGCATCTCCACAACGACCGATAATGTGCGTCTCGCATCCACCGCATTCATTAATTATGTCCAACAGTGGACGTCTTTCAGCTGAAATGATAATGATGATAATGATTATTGATAGGATCGCGGTTGACCACTATCTGATGGTTATTACTTATAGCGATGATGTGGTCGACGATGGAGCACGCTTGCTGAGAAGTAACCTATTCACTCTTGACTTAAAGAGAGAATTTAGGTTGTAAAAACACAAAAAAAGCACATACGAACTGTCGATAGACATAGACTGAACTAGTCTACCATTGATTAACGATCCGACGACTGGTATAGTAGACACTTTGAAAATTATCGCAAATTAATAATATATTAAGCATAAGCATAATCAGCCTTTTAATGTTCCCACTGCTGGGACTCAGGCCTCCTCTCTCTAGGAGAGGGAATGGACCGTAATCCACCACGAGGGCCCAGTGCGGATTGGTGAATGTCACATGTCTTCGAATTTTTGGTTCTAGGACATGCCGGTTTCCTCACGATGTTTTCCTTTACCGTTTCGAGAGCAGTGGTGATGAAATAAATTACACAAAGTAATGCGCCTGGCTGGGTTTGAACCCGCGACCTACAACTCGTAAGTCAGGGCCGTTACCACTCGGCCACCACTGCTCTCAATAATATATTACATTGGTAAAATTGCGTTAACTGCTGTGATTGGTTTGAAATTTCGACAGCTGAAACCGCTTCACTTTTTTTGAGATGGGAAATTATTAAAATAACTCCTCGCACTCTGGTTGGAGTCAAGTGGTGTGTGTGTGGAAAATGTTGTGGTTATTACATTGATTTTGTTTTGTATACCTTAATAATAAGTGTAATAGGTGCTTATTGTATTTTTTTTCCAAATAAAATTAAAATAAAGGGAGTGTAAGATTTTATTTTTAACTAGCTTCTTCCAGCGGTTTTGCTCGCGTGAAAATACGTTTCTCCAAAAAAACTTTGTACCCCAATTTCACACCTTTAGGAGGTGAATTTTGGGAAATCCTCTCTTAGTGCTCGCTCACGTCATAAAAGAAAACCTTGTGCAAAATTTCATGCTCTTAGGCCCTGTAGTTTTGGCTGTGCGTTGATATGTCAGTCAGTCAGTTTCTCCTTTTATATATATGTATAGATGACTACAACCCACACGAAGCCACGGTAACTTTTTCGAACAATATCCAAGGTGGCTCGTGACGTGATAAAAAAGTTAAAAAACTGGGCAAGTGCGAGTCGGACTCGCGCACTGAGGGTTCCGTACAAACTTAAAAGGTAAATTGCGGTTTACGATTTATGACGTATTAAAAAAAAAACTACGTACTAGATCTCGTTCAAACCAATTTTCGGTAGAAGTTTATAAGGTAATGTACATCATATATTTTTTTTAGTTTTATCATTCTCTTATTTTAGAAGTTACGGGGGGGGGACACACATTTTACCACTTTGGAAGTGTCTATCGCGCAAACTATTCAGTATATAAAAAAATATATTAGAAACCTCAATATCATTTTTGAAGACCTAGGTATCCATAGATACCCCACACGTATGGGTTTGATGAAAAAAAAAAATTGAGTTTCAGTTCTAAGTTTAAGGAACCCCCAAAATTTATTGGTTTTTTTTCTATTTTTTGTAAAAATCTTAATACGGTTCACAGAATACATCTACTTACCAAGTTTCAACAGTATAGCTCTTATAGTTTCGGAAAAAAGTGGCTGTGTCATACGGACGGACAGACAGACACATGACGAATCTATAAGGGTTCCGTTTTTTGCCATTTGGCTACGGAACCCTAAAAAGGGAGGAAGCGTTTTTCGCTCATCACACACAGTTTCCGACTATTTTTAAATTCATTTGTGTAGTTAAAGATATACATTTATATTCAGTGACATTTACCTCATAAATAATATTAGTATGTTAAAGAAATTGTTGCCCAAACAGAGACGTCTTTTCAATATTGAGGTTATTATTTCTGAAACAAACGCTCCATGAACCATATTCATTTTTAGTTTCAATGATACTACTCTTTATATACTTTTTTGTGAATACTTACTAATTTATTTTAGTTCATTGTGCGCGTCTATCCTTTTTAAAATATAGGGTGACTGGTAATTAGTGTACGATACCTAAACACGTGATTGTGCTCATGATAACCAACAACTTTTACTATGGGAACAAACCTGAAATCGCGAAAAAAAAAATCAGCTGTTCAGTACATTTATGTTTGCCTAATGTACTGAACAGCTGATATTTTTTTCGCGATTTCGGCTTTGCTCCCATAATAAAAATTGTTTTTTATTATGAGCATAATCACGTGTTTAAGTATCGTACACTAATTGCCAGTCATCCTATATAGGGTCTTCTAATCTTTTTAAATTCTAATGCGATACAAGGTGAGGTAAAAGTGGTAGAACACATGACAAGTTTAAAAAAATGGTCAAATTTAATAAGCCTAACAAAGTCCGGAAAGGCCGGATTTTGGCAGGACACGCAACCAAAAAGCATGTCCGACTTTATCCGGACGCCTGGCAACGCTATTACACGTTCACAATCGCGGTGCACGCAACGATGCGCGCAGTGTCATGGGCGAAAAATGCCAACCTTGCTCGTTTATTTCCAGAATCCGGCAATTCAAATATATATATTATGTAATAAAACAAGTTTTAAGCAAATAGCATTTTATTTAACAACATTACAATACGATTCAGAAGTTCTGAACATAAATCAACACACGTAGACATTAAGTAGGTCACACAAAAGTATTGCAGAAGCCCACTGTTAAAGCTTACTCACTAATATTGCAACATTGGTATCACTTGCATTATAAAAAAAAACCCTTACATACACACTTTAAAATATATTTTTCGTAATTATAATTTTTAATATTCTGGCTGATATGAAACTTATATTTATTTAAAGTCAAATTGTCGATGCTAGATGTTTTTCTAGCAAGCTTTTATTGTCTAGGTTGAGCAAATGTGTTACTTCAACGTTTTATCTCGTTTAGTTAGTCATTATAGTATCTATATAAGATTGGACGGTTATGTAAATCGAGCATCGACTTTTATTATCTTTGATCGAATTTATTTCTCGATTTTTCTACAATATTTATTCCGCAGAGATTTAAAATAAGTAGTATAGACCATATTATATATCGATAACTAGAATATTTAAAACTTGTTCTATAAGTAGATTTACATTTTTACATGACTACAGTAAAAATAAGTACCTACATAAATCATTTATTTTTTTAATCGTTAACGAAATTTTATATACTAAATTTAAAATACGTATCTATTTCAACCAGATACGTATGAAAATTTAGTTGAAAAATAATATATAAAAGTTAACGGCAAATAAAAAACGTAAACATACAAAAATATTAATTTTTATATTAAAACATATTACTAAAAAATCAAATATTGTTGGAGTTACTACTTTAGTCTAAATCTACTTAATCAACTCGGAAAAAACTTGTTTTCATCTTCATCCCCTAAAGTAAAATTTCGGTTATTTATCAATAATATACGATACATTTTCGCTTATCAATCACTTCTACAGTTATTTGGACTCGTAATCTATTAAATTTATATTTATATCGAGCAACGAACATAACTTACTACACAATGGCGTTGCTAAACGAATGCTGCAATAAAAATATGACTAAAATATGTTAGCCTTTATTTAGATCCGCAAGTGAAACCGCGCGGCGTTAGTAGTCACTGGGCTTGTGTTGTTCTTCCTCATACTGCGAATGCTCTTTAAATTTTGTGTAAGTAATAAAAAAACAATAAATAGCAATAATTACAAAAACTAACCTAAATAAATTAAATATTACGTATAGTAAACTATGAGAGAGCAACTGAGCATATTTTTTTTTTATTTTGACTATGTTTGACAACCCTAGAGGTGGCCCGGCCGCGCGGTCTACCGCGACTCCTTTCTAGAGGGGGACACTTCGCTTCTTGTCCTGTTTGAAGGCCTACTCTAGCAGGTTTAGCTTGCTGTTGGTCTTGCGCAGTTGTGCTCGCCAGGGTATTATCTTTGCCTTTTCTTCTTCTTCATCCTCATGTTTGCCGTTAGATGTGGAATGACCTGCAAGTGCAATGTTAACGTTTAAATGCGACTTTGTAATTAATATTGTAGCGTTCTTATCAACTATACTCCATTTGTTTAGGTAGGTAACTAAACGTAAACAATCTTGATATTTCTTTTTATTTTAAAAAAAATCGTATAAAAAACATACAAAGATTATTTAAATTTAGTTAATTACCAAACATCGGTATAGGTAAATAACAAATTGTAAACATTTTTAGATAAAATTTTTAGACAACTTTTAGAATAAAAGACATGTAAAGATTGTTTACATTTAGTTAATAACCTAAACAGATGGAATATACATTAAGTGGTTATTGATTGAATGGAGTCTCACTTCTTGAGATTTCTTTTTGTTATGAGATACCTACCTAGTGATGAAGTCGAGTAAGCTATACAACATTATTTTTAGTAAGTATATGCAAAACCTGAATATAGTTTGTTCAGAATCATTAACTGAATTGATTCTAATAATTTTTACACCATGTTTTATTTTTCCCAAAAATATTTAAAAAAGTTCACAAGTTAGTCACCACCGATACTAAGTACAACACATTTCACGGCAGATCATCGCGGGTATTAGGCGCCAGCGCATTGCTGGGTGCGGGAGCAAAACAACCCTTTATTCGCCCGGATGTCCCGGTGACCGTGTATTTGATCGGACAACCAGGTAACAACAAGCTTATAACTTTGTGATTTTTCATGATACAGTTATGAAATTTTGTACATAGATTCTTTACATAAAAATATTAGACACGTGTTTCGAGTTTCACATATGCTAAAACTAATATTGTATATAGATTATATTGACAGTAAACTATGTATAGAGCAGATAGAATGTGTATATTTTGACAGCTCCTTTTAAAATTCAATACTCAACAGGAAAAAAAATAAGTGTGGCACTCGAGGACTGCCGCGGTAAAGCTATTGCATAGCATTTTGTAAAAACTTATGCAATTATAATTATTTATTTATTTTATTTATGCAGTATTTCTTTTTCTTTGATATTAATTCAAGTTACACTTTTTGAGCGTGGTGACCGATAAGAAAACAATTTTTTTTCTTTCTTGTTTACTTCATAAATTGCTACAAGTATGTTCAGCTGTTATCATAGAACATTACTATAATCTATTATAATACAAAAAGACTATTTTGTTTGACCGAGATTTGAACTTGAGGCACGATGATAACATAGGTAGAACGCTGTACCAATGCGCCACACAGGTCGTTAATGACTTTTCTAAAATAGGTGTTCGGTCTCTGTCGGCATTCAAGCCACACCTCCGTGCCCGTCGGAGTGGGGAGCGTGAGGTATATTTTTCGTTACGGAATTTCTGGATTCGGTCCTAGCGCTCAAGGCCCGCGATAGAAGCTATGCAATAGCTTAATAATTAAGCTAAGACACGAAATCATTAGTCAATAAAAAACAAACTACGACAACTGTCAATTTGATGATCTCAGGTAGAGTCGAGTTAGAGAACACATGACATGTCATGTCCTTCAACTCGACTCCACCTGGACTACCTATTATTACCCGAAAGTTTTTTTTTTTTTGTTGTCATGGGAACTGTTTGTCATTGCAGGTTCTGCAAATTGACTTGGAATATGAACCTTAATCTTAAAATTGCTTAAAAACAACAGTCCTTCGTATTCTCGATCTATGCTTCTATTTTTATACCTACTTGTTACTTGAAAATAAATGGTTATTATTTATTATTACAAACCGTTACAATGATCACTAGACAGCTTCGCCTCTGAAGGTGCTCGCATGGGTTGCGCAGGAGTATCGTAGCACATGCTGATGTTGTCTATGGACACGGCTCGCTGCGTCCCGCTCGGGTAGGCTCGCCACTCACCATTTGGCTGTCCATTTGTCTCTTCTACCTTAGGTGTGTATATGGAATTTCTGGAACAGTAAAAGAAGATATTTGAGTCATAAAAAGAAGGTCTTGCTTCTCGTTCCCTAAGGGCTATATTTCACCGGGACACCATGGCGGCGCGACCAGCTGCGCCGCCATGGTGTCCGTAAGCTACCAAGTCGCTACACCACACTGAGACAGTATCAAAATGGACCTTAAGTGCACGCGTCCGAGCTGGTCGCGACGCCAAATTGGATGCGCAACCACACGGACACCAAGTGAGTAACTCTTTATAGAACTGTACACATTTTGTTGGTAGCGGCAACTGGTCGCGCCGCCATGGTGTCCCGGTGAAATATTTATTTATTTATTATTTATTTATTAACACATACAGCCCCAGTAAAGATTCTTCTACATAAAAAAAACATAAGCATAACATGAATAATAAAAGTATATTATCATTTAAATAAATTAAAAATATTTTAGACCTATTCAAATCCCCAAAATCCCGACTCGATGCTTTACAGGCTCTCAAGATCTTCTGCTCTTGGCTTCGAACCAAAACCCCCCATTTTTCAAACTCTAACAGCTTATAGGCTGGGATACTCTAAGTAGATATTGTTTCTTGCTCTATTTTAAACCTTAATCCCTTTTCCGAGCCCACCCTATCCAAAACAAAACGGACCTCAACCTGTTCTCAGCCTCTTCCCTCCGCTGTAGCAGCTGTCTCTTCCAAGCCGGTACTGCTGCTGCCCTTCGCCTCTCCGCTTCTCCGGCAAGCTCCCTTTCCAGGTCCTTGCGGGCTTTTTCAGCAGCTCTTCGGGCCAGCATCTGCCGCTTCCAGGCGGGGATGACGTTGCCAGCAGCGTCACGCTCCGGAACCTGCGCACACCTCTGCCAATCGACCAGCCGTTTTTGATTGTTAAAGCTTGCACAGTCTATTTTAAGTGTGACGTTTTTGAAGATGATTTTTGTGGAGTCAAATATATCTATGAGGAAGTTCAGTTTTAGCTTCAGATCTTACTTTTTTATTTGATTTTTACGCTTATGCTCGTAATTTACCACCACGTGCCTTGAAAGTCGTGGTGATATATTGCGGTTTGCCATGAACGCACGCGCAGAAAGTTTGTAAGGCCTTTCTACATTTGAATCGTTTTGGTTTGTAGTTTTCGCTTGTTCAGACGGAAACGAATTTGTATTACTGTCTTTAAACTAGCGATCATGATATCAGTTAATGGAGAACTCTGCAATTTTTCTTCTGAAAATCAAAGGCATATCCTCTCAGATATATTGGGATATTCGATTGCAGAGATATAAAAAACTAAAACAGATGTATTTTTGAATAGAGAGTAGAGTTTAGCGTCAAACTCAAGATTCACCAAAATTTTAGAGGTTTTCAACTAAAACTGAATATATATAACTTTAAATACTTAATTTAGAAAACTGAGATATGGCTGAGTTTATTAAGTGAACCAAAACGATACAAAAATGTAGATAAGACTTTCTGAAATAAAGATTACATGACACAGGATGTCTGACCACGGCAAAGCGTGTCACAAAAGCTAAGGCTGAACTCACACAGGCTTGTGAAACTTTCTCAAAACAACATAGTTCCCACTGAGTTACAGAATCATTGAGCAATCGTGACGAATTTTAAATTAGTAAGTATAATATCATCAATTTCAAAAACCTAAGTTTTTGTATGCAACAATGCTGTTAGAATAACAATAATTAGTTTTGTAATGATTAGTTTATTGCGCAAGGTAGACTGTGCTTGCTTTTGCTTCTCAAGCTGTGCGCACACTTAAAATTTCTTGTCGGTCACGTGTCAACAGTTTAGTCAAAACATATTTTGTTTTCAATATTTGACTAGTTTTTAGGCTGAATTAAATTTAAAAATTTCTCAACGTCAATTTTAGAAACCGTCCTATGACATATTGAAAGTCAAATATAGTCAATTCGTAAGCCAACTAAAATAAATAGTGTGCGCACTCACTAAGAGGTTTAAGTTTGCAAGAGTGGAGGCTGTGGGTAATCATAACGCTGATATATGTTTACTAGTTATAGAAGCCTTAAGAATAATTCAGTGAAGAAGAGAATTATTGCGAAATTACCTAAAAAGTGTTCTGACATAATTATGCGTAACTAAATCATACAAAATGAAAGATCACACTAATTTTATAAAGTCGAAAATTATTATATTATTAAATTATTATTATTATTATTTTATTGACCCATTTTATTGATTTCGTATTATTTATATTTGATGATGAACTAACATAGATATAAGAATTACTAACATATATTGTGAACCAAAATGTTGTCTATTTAATAAATTATTATTATTATTTATTATTTGTATGTAGATATAATTAAGCTGGAGAGTAGACTATGTCTTGGACTTTTTATCACAGGAATGTTCCCTCGGAATAAGAAACTTCTCATGCCTTTCATAAAAAAGCAAATGATCAGTACCAGTAGTGAACGTTAGGCAACGAAGATTTTTAAAATAATAGATAATATTTCGACATTCTCGAGGGAATAAAAAATCATAGGGTTACTTCCCACTGACCTAGAATCCTGAAATTTGGAATGAAGCAAGGTTTCATAGCATAAGTATAGGAAAAAATCTGAAAATTGTAAATTTGTAGTTACATCACAAAAAAAAACTTTTCGAACGATTCGAAAAAATATACGTAACTCAATTCGGGAATTCAACTGTTTTCATAGGTAAGTTTGTACGGAACCCTCAGTTCGATTCGCACTTGCCCACTTTTTTCATATTATATCGAGAAATTGTAACCTAATACAAGTTTTATTACAATCATACGAAGTCCTCCCTGACCTGGATCTGTGTGGAAGTGGTGGAAATTTTCAATGGTGTATTCACACTTTTGAACACTGGTGGGTTTCAGTTATTAAAAGTCTAACACGTTTTCATTTCACACAGAGCAGAAGCAATTCGGTGATTTCCTACTTAAAAAAAAGTATAATAACTCAGCATTCTTTACTAAGCGGCAAACATAATAAATAAAAGCGAATAATATGTTCGTTGTAGCATACTGGAAGTACATAGATACAGCTATTCCGCTGTGTTACCGGCTCGTTACGTAACACGCGATCCGAGGCGTGACCGTGACGATAACGGGACGTTGCTGGAGTGCTGGCTACCCCGTAACGTAATGTGATGCACTTTTTAGGGTTCCGTACCTCACAAGGAAAAAACGGAACCCTTATAGGATCACTTTGTTGTCCGTCTGTATGTCAAGACCATTTATCTCGGGAACGCGTAGAGGTATCGAGTTGAAATTAAAACCATATACTCAAGTCTGTAGACCCATAAAGCTGTGAAAAAATTAAACTTCAGAGTTAACGAAAAAAAACGATACGGCCGTTTATGTCACAAAAAACGTGTTTTACGACACTCAAGGAAATCAAAATTCATAGTGTAGGTACTTCCCGTTGACATAAAATCCTGATATTTGGCGTAAAGCAAGGTCTCATAGCACAAGTATAGGAAAAAATCTGAAAACTCTAATTTTGCAGTAACGTCACCAAAAATTTTTTTGCGATTGGACAAATCTTCGTAACTCAATTCGGGAATCGAACTCTTATCATAAATGTAAGGTTGTACGGAACCCTCAGTGCGCGAGCCCGACTCGCACATGCCCAGTTCTTTTTGGAGATGGGATAACATCAAACGACTTCTCTCTCGCTCTAGGGTCGAGCGAGATGGCGTTTCAGATTTTTACTGACTACAATCCACCTGCATGTCCTTCAGTTGTCATTTGCGTTCTAGGACCACAGGTAACTCTTTCAAAAATTCCAGCGGCCCTAACGGGCATCGGGTCTACTGCGCCCCTACGGTTTTGCTCACATCTCTTTGAGGCGCTTGGGATACTAGGTATCTACGCGCCGTCAACGACTCGGGTTCGCGCTATCATCTCGCTCGCGAGCTACCCATTGCTCGTCGTCTGCAAACTATACTGTGATGCACTGAGGTACTACAGCAGATAGGGTTGATTGAGTCTTGAAATATATTTTCGTTTGAGCACGCATAGAATTAAGGCTCGATAGTCAACCAATATTTTATTTATAACTAGCCATCATTTCGAGGAGTGTGACTCGGGTTTACACTATTTAATTCCGCCAAGCACGTTTCGTCATCGGACCACCAGATGTATAGCGATGCGCCACTGGTATATGGTAGACATCCTACTCATATGCAGAAAACGATTTGGGTACACATTCATTGTGCGTACAGCACTATTACCACAGAATAAGAAATAGTACAAGTCTATTAAGGAATGGAATTCCCTTCTGGAGTCTATGTTTCCTTATACCTACAATCTAGGGGTCTTTAAGTCAAGAGTGAATAGGTTACTTCTAGGCAAGTGTGCTCCATCGTGGACCATATCATCGCTTACCATCACGAGAGCTAGTGGTCAAACGCGAGCCTATCAATAATGTAAAAGGAGAGAACAGATATAGATAGACGCGGAAAGCGAATTTTTATTTTATACTAAGTAAAGATTTACAGACATGGATTGAGCGTGCCATATATTTACCCAAAAGCAGACCTGTCAGACTAGATAATTATATTGTTAAGTACACACTTCACGAAGCGCTAGGTAAGTAATTCTAATTACCCAAACATCTTCAAACACACAACTAAAACTTTCATTAATACTGTCTCGGTTAACGCGATTACTAAGCATTAAGCAATGGCAATGTTTGAATTAGATTTCTTTTGAAAGTCGCGTACACTTGAAGACGTACTCGTAGGTATTCTCATTTTCACGGATATATGACTGTTCAGTGTTCGCCTCAATGTGAACAGTGTTTGTTGAAAGTGATCGGGAAGTTATGCCTTGCTTATACCTAGGTATCTATTTGTTTTTGAAGTGCGAAGTAACCCAATGACTGCTCCCGCTGAGCAGGAGCTCTACCCGAGAGCGGGAGCAGTCAGGCGAGCTTGTCAGACTTTTACTGACTAAACCCACACCTATTTTCCTTCTATGCCTTGCGTTCCAGAACCTCGGGGTTCCCTTTCGAACTACCCATGGTCCCAGTAGTCTTCGGTCCTGCTGCCCCCTACGGTTTTGCTGACATTACGGTACATTTTGCAAAGGAATGGAATTCCCTGCCAATGTCTATATGAAATTTTGTATTACGCATTCATCACCAAGAAGTTTGAAGTAGGATTTTCGTTAGCAATATTCTAAACGGTAAAATTGGTTTTATATTTGAAGGAAATAATCTCTCGAAATATTGATCCAATCACGAATATTCCTATTGTTACATTAACGTTGTGTTCCTATGGTTTCTAAAAAGTACACTATGAAACTTAAAGATAATCCAAACCCGATGGAAAAAACTGTTAATTTCACGTTATATAACAAAGAAAAGATTTGATTTGAAACATGCAAGAATTCTGCAAGATAGGACACCACAAACTACAGGCGTTTCTTTACTCTTTCTCTGACCCATCCATCCAACAGTTGTCTTAAAAATCGCGATAAGACCGCCCATTACAATTTTAATCTGTATTTTTTATGGTGTGCAATAATAGTAGGTACATTTTGATACAAGTGCAGAAAGTTTGTCATTGTGACCGAGGCCTACAGTGACAAATTTGCACGTGTATTAAACGACTTTTTTCAATACACTTACAAAATGAATAAACGGGGTTTGACCGACGACTCGTGGGGGGTCGACGCGCGTCCAGCCTGATACGATAAATGTAATAAAATTGTGGGGGGAGAGAGCACGCGCACTTTTCTGCACTAGTGTGGAAAACAGTCTATTGCGTGCCTAAAAGTGGATAAAGGCGGGTTTTCGAGTAAGTGTATTGAAAAGAATATATCTATCTATCTAAGCGAAAACAAGAAAAAAGCATTTCAAAATATCAAGATTCTCTTCTACGTTTCATCACTATACAAAGGAAAAAGTTTTTATCTTCAATAATGATTTCAATTATATCAAACTTATTAATTCCGTGCACGACAACGGAATGTAATCCAATTAGCATAGATCTCTTAATTAGGAGTGAACAATCTGGCATTGAGCTAGCAAAAAAGTGAGGAAGAATGTAAAATCGCTTGGGTTACACGCTTGAGTAGCTCCAAGTATCATAACAATCTTTGTGTTGTTAGTTTGTCCGTCTTTTATTTGTATTTTTAGGGTTCCGTACATCAGAAGGAAAAAATGGAACCCTTATAGGATCACTTTGTTGTCCGTCTGTCTGTCTGTCAAGACCCTTTATCTCGAGAACGCGTGGAGGTATTGAGTGGAAATTAAAACCATATACTCAGGTCTGCGGTCCCTTAAAGCTGTGAAAAAATCAAACTTCTAAGTTAACGAAAAAAAAAGATACGGCCGTTTATGTAGCAAAAACGTATATTTCGTCACTCTCAAGGGAATCAAAATTCATAGGGTACTTCCCGTTGATCTAGAACCCTGGAATTTGGCATGAAGCAAGGTCTTATAGCACAAGTACAGGAATAAATCTGAAAACTGAAAATATGTAGATACGTCACAAAAAAGAAACTTCTTTTATTCGGAAAAATCGTCGACACTCGATTCAGGAATTGAACTATTTACATAAGTTAGTTTGTACGGTACCCTCAGTGTGCGAATCCGACTCGCACTTGTTATTATTGATAGGCTATACCACTACCAATAGCTTGACCAGTAACTCACCTGATAGAAGTGAGTAAGGGACATGTGTCAGTAAAAGTGTAATACTCTCGGAGAAGTTATTCGGTGATTTCCCACTTCAAAAAGACAGTGAAACATATTTGTTTTAGTTAAACATACTTTAGATAAAGTTAACATAAAACAGATGTTAAACATGTCTTTAGATCAGAGGTCGGAATTAGTTAGAGTTATTCATGTACTTATAATGATTTCATACAGCGAAAGAATAAAGTGGATATGCCTCAAATCTCGAGATTAATTAGATTAATCAGAAATATAGCTTCCTGCATTAATGACGATGGGGAGAAAGTGTATTTTGTTAACCTCATCTCAGTTGACGTAGAGAGATCTTTTTCAATGAAAAATACTAATAAAAATTGTATGTTATTTATCTTTGTTTTATTTGTCTTATCTATCTCTGAGGGTTTTTATTATTTTTTATTTGTAACATTGTTGGCCACACGGGATTTTTCATTAGAAATCCCGGGAAGATCCATATTAATATCAACATTTCGATGCAAGTGCATGAATAACTCTACCTAATTCCGATCCCTGGTTATCATATTATTAGGTACAGTCAGGGGTCAAAAGTGCAGTTGCACTCTACTAATGCTAAAGTGACTAACATTTCTTTATAGAAAAGTGTCAATGGTTTATGAATTATTTAATTTGTACCGTAGCATCTAAGGTATTGAATAAACGACTTATGGATCATTGAAAGTCTACTATACAGAAATTTTAGGCACTTTAGCATTGGTAAAGTGCAACTGCTCTTTTGACCCCTGAGTGTACATCATAATAGATATTATAACAAGAAATGTTACAACATTAAAATCAGGGGTCATAATATTTGCAAGAGGCACTAAGAATGATCTAAGATTCTAGGTTACGAGGTTATATTGATATGATCAATATAAAAATAAAGTTTGTTGTGGTAATAAAAATGGCTACGTAACAAATGATGACATCGCGATAAATTGAGGTAAAGAGATTTCAGCTCTAGGACCAATGCCCGCCAGGGCTGCTGGAATGTTTGAAAGAGTTACTGTGGACGCAAAAGGACAACTGAAGGACGTGAGTTGAGCGAAAAACTGCCGTGTCCTCGTGGGGGCGATTGGCCTCTCGCGCCGGGCCCTGGTATAGACCATGGTCCGGAGCGAGGAGGAATGACAAGCGGTCGCCTCCTTCTGCGATGCAGTAAGGCGGCCGCACGCCCCAGCTCGGCCCCCGACCCCGATTTTCAGCCACCGCACCGTAAGCGTGGGCGCCATAAAGAGATGTCAGCAAAACCGTAGGGGTCCAACAGGGCCGAAGCCTACTGGGGCCATGGGTTGACTTTCGAAAGGGAAACCCCGGGTCCTGGAACGCAAAACAAAGAAGAAACATAGGTGTCGTTTTAGTCAGTAAAAGTCTGACACGCGCTCCGCCATAGAGCAGGAGAAGTCATTGGATGATTTCGTAAAGTCAGCTAAACAGCTGCAATCCAAAACGAAAGCTAATGAAAAAAATGCTTTTAAAATCTCCACGATTACAGTCATAAACGCGATTCGTATTCAATTTAATAGAAGCGGAGTGAAATTACATAAAATACGGTTAATTATTAACAATATTTTGAAAAGATAAAATACGGAACGTGACAGAGCGCACGACGCGAGAGCAGAGAAAGCGTGAAAACTTGTTCAGTTTGTATAAAAATATAGTAATATTTAATTCGAATGTTGCTAATTGATATACAGGGTTGGCAAAAATTAAGGAAAGTGTTCTTCTGTATTAATTAAAAGGCAAAGTCCTGACTCATTTACTCATCCACGGGTAGTATGAAAGTGAAACCCGGGGCCCTGGGACGAAGGTAAAGAAGGAACAGGAGTAGGTTTTTAGTCAGTAAAAGTTTGACACTATCTCCCGCTCCGCCCAAGAGCGTGATTTATCATTAGATGATTTTCACACCTAAAAAAAACTCATTTACTTAGCAACGCCCAGCCTTGGGCCTAGAATGCTGAAATTTTGAACAGAAGGTCTTTTTGAGATGTATATGTCGTGGCCAGATCATAGAAATTAATCACTTCATGATCTGGCCAATTTAAACTGGCCAGATCATATTAAAAGTTAAACTTTGATGATATATGTCAATCCTTGGATCCTCGGTCACACTTGGTCCCTTAAGTGACGATGGTATAATTATTGTCGTTATAAGCTAAGACTGCTTTTGACGATACCAACGAGGCAGTTAGATAGAATATACAATGTCCAATGTCGTTTCATATATAATATACAACCCTATTTTTAATTAGTACAAAAAAGGGGCTCTTTCCGTACCCTTTACTGATCATATTTGTGTAGTCAAAAGTAAAAAAAAAAACGAAATCCCAAAATTATCCACATTGTAACAATTGCTACTAGAAAATACTACGCACAGTGTTTTTCCCTTTGTTTTTCATTCATAATCAATAGCCTGTACAATATTTTCAAAAATAGAGTGACATTTTGGGATATAAACAAACTCTAATAACTTTGCTGTTTATGAATATTATTTACTATTCGTTCCAAATAAGAATAGGATCGATTGCCATGTTGTGACGTCACGTCATACTGTCAATTCGAAGAATTAATATGGTGAGCAAAACAATATTTTTTTTTAATTTAATTTATTTACAAACTGTGAACGAAAAAAGTTTAATCAGAATCTAGTTCTTCAATTTCGCTCATCTCTGAGTTCTTCAATTTTGCCCAATTTCTTGCGATTTGACCACAGAATATAGAGAACACTAGAAGTAGCTTGAGAAAATGTTTGTACCAGAGCCGGTGTCGCCAAACTCATACATTTACGATTTACTCTTACTGCAAACCGGAAGATACGATTGGCTAAAAAAAAATAAGGGCGTAAACGAAATGCAAAAAAAATATTATACGAAATGCAACTTTAATATCAACAGCTTATAAATCAAATTGGCAAAAACAAGAAAGAAATACATATTGGACTACCAAGTACCGCCACTCGTCGCTAGATGGCACTGTTCAGTATGAACTGTAACTACGTAAAAATAAGGGTGGTATTTGAATGGCGTATCACTGACACGAATGCAGGTTGCTACTCAAATAGTGATGTAACCTAATTCGATCGAAATAATATTGATAGTACGAAAACGTCTTTAAAACATATAATGCGAAAAAAATATTGTATGCGGTAATGTGATAGTATCAAAATAATGAAATTGATATTTCGTAGTGCAATTTTTAAACGTATTAAAAAGGGTATTTTTTTGCTCCCGGTAGCGTAGATCCATATCTCTTTACAAATTGGAACATTAGAAAAACTGAAATTATTAAGGAAGGAAAATAAAATCTAACAATTATCGTCAACTGCTGTGTTGTACTCTTACCTAACTCTTCAGGTAGATGTATTTAAAATTATATCACGAATATCATCCTACAATTTTTATTTTATTAATGTAATAATTATCTGTATTATAATTACTTACATACATATTTTTAAATACTTTTATTTTAAAAAGGCAACGTAATACATGTCGATTGATTTTGTCGATAAAGTCACGCACTATTTGGATAGCGTCAAAAGTATAAGTAGACAAGCGAATATTCCAGAAAGGCTAATAACCGGGAAAAGAAAATCAACTTTGTAGTCATGAAATTAAAGACAATTTTTGTTTGTATATCTTGTACAATGTTTGACGAAATTTTATTTTTTCATTTTATTAAAATAAATCTGAAAATAATACTTCTCGTTGGTATGATACACCTCCATGAGTTGGACTTTTAGTCCGACTATGGTTTTTACAGTCCAATATGGCACAATAAGGCATTTTAATATTATTAAACTTAAATTGTACGTTGACGCAGTCTAGTTTGCGAATGAGAGCGCTTGAACAGCGAGTGCGTAATGCGGTACTGACTAGCGGCGACACTGTCACGCCTACTTACTATTTCCAGTGTTCTCTATATTCCGTGGATTTGACAGTATGACGTGACGTCACAACATGGCAATCGATCCTATTCTTAATTGGAACGCATTGTATTGAGCCTTTTCTTAAATAATAATGAGACCTTTTCTAATAAGTCCTTTAAGTATTTGTACTAATTAAAAATTAGTGGTGTAGGTATAATGTACTCTATATAACCAATATTTTATACAAGATCCCCAATGTAGATTACATAAACAATATCTTTTAAATGGTTCTTCTATTTTTTGCCGAGAAAAATTATTAATATCTTCTCCTACTCTTCTCTACCTAGAACGGGAGGTGTGTTAGACTATTACTCACTAAATCCCACCGTGTTCTTTCCTGAAGAACGAGAGTCTCAATACGTCACAAATTCATTTAAACAAATAACTGTTACAGTAACCTGTTTCCATTGTAAAACTCTTACAATTTCTGCGAAACATAAGCGGTAACATTTCACTTTCTTCGCCATAAGATCATGTAAATTTACGACCACCATCACGCAGTTACTTTGCTTACCACATTAAATACAAAGTTGTAGTATCCCAGTAGGTAGATATTAATGAGAAAGCAGTGAAAATCCTGTTTTACTAAGACTGTATTATAGAAATATACCTCTGCGGGGTTCGAAGGAGTACCCTGGAACGCAAAAGGTAAATAGGGGTATTTTTTATATCGTGCGGATTTCATCACGCATGCGGGATTGCTCCGCACGCGTAGGCCCCGCGAATGTCCTTCTCATACAAGTATTTATTGTAATGCGTGGAATACGCACGCGGGATGCGGGGGCGTGGGCGGGCAGCAGCCCCACATGAGGAGCAATTCCTCATGCGTGATGAAATCTGCACGATGTTAAAAATACCTAAAGGAATACGGGTGGGTTTTAGTCATTCAAAGTTTGACACTCCCTGCACTCCACCCAAAGCGGAATAAGTTATTTGATGATTTCCCGACAAAATAAAAAAAAACTTGCTGGTATAAAAATGGGTACTGCAGACTAGACCATAAAAAAAAAACTAGATAAAAACCGCTAGGAATTCTTTCCACCCCGTTACGTAAACCGGTGAGGTATTTATCATCAGGCCAAGTGGTCAGTATTCCAGTTTAACTAGATTTAACCACAGACAAACGGATTTAACCATAGGCCGCAGTACCGACTATGTTTTAAACACATCAAAGTATAGGTACTACTGTGTATAATAACGAAAGCATGGGTAAAGTCTTCTTTACCCTATCTGAATTATAAATAAAAGGACAAACAGACTGACAGACATATCAACCCACAGCCGAAACTACTAGGACTAGGAACGTGAAATTTTGCACAAGGTTTCCTTTTATGGTATAGGCGAGCCTATACCTTAGGGCCTTTTGAGTAGCGTAATTAGAGACACAATAGAAAGACAATGGCGTGTGAACGCCGGCGTTAATGCGGGGATCAACAGCTTACGGGAGGATTTCCCAAAATTCACCACCTAAGGGGGTGAAATTGGGGTACAAAATTTATATGGAGAAAGGTGATTTCAGAGAAAGGTGCCGGTGAAGCTGCTGGCAGATGCTAGTATCTTATAAGTGTAAAAAATTGTTTTTAATCAACATCAAATCCAACGTTTAACGATCTACTTTTCTTTGAAACAACAAATTTCGGAACTGTTTCATTTTAATAATTTCTAGATGCAAAATTGCTAAAATATAAAAAAATAATATTGCATCACTGCTTACTATCAGGTGAGATCGCAGTCAAGCACTGGTTTATATCATTAAAAAAAAAAATTGTATAAGATCTTTAAGTTTTCTCAATATTTATGTTTGGAGCCTCCTTTATGGCATTACTGTGATAAGAGATTTCGCTCTTCCATAACAATACGTGTCATGAAGGCAAACATAACATATAATTTTATATTAATCTATAAAATCCATAAATTCGCGTAACATAATTCATGGATGGCCCCTTATCATTCAAAAGCAAGTAAAAACTGCAGCAAAAAATCTGGAGAAGATTCACCGTTCACCAGTCAGGACACAATGGAATGTAGCACAAGTCTACACGAGCGAACTAAAATGTTGTCGAACCGCGAAATGGTCTGACACCATTCGGACGATGACGCCAATTGGTCTGATGTAAGAAGTTGCAGACTTATTATGTGTTGCGATAGTTAACGATAATTTTTAGCCATTAATTGTTGAAAAATTATAGTTTTAATGTGCGGTTCGATTTATAAATTATTTTTTATTGGTTTCGCTTTTAATCGGGTAGTAATCGTAAGTGCTGATCGCCGGTGGGTAGAGGTGTTGTTTTTTGGATAGCAAATTATCAAATAACTTCTCCTGCTCTAGGCGGAGCAGGAGAGAGTATTAGAATTTTTCTGACTAAAACCCCAACCGTGTTTAATGTATTTTATAAGTGAGTATTTGTTGCATTTTTATGATTTTTAAGGTCTCGAAAATTTGAAAATCAGAAAAATAGTACGTGACACGAACTTTTTAAATACAGAATCATATTTACTCAACATTCATTAATATAAAAATAAAACTCCAATAGAATGGAAGAAAAAAACATGTTGTGCCGACCCCAAATAAGATGGGACAAGGGCAGGAAGATGATGAACTACTCTGTTTCATTTTGGCTGTAGACTAATGTAATTACAATATCGAAAAAAAACTTACAAAGTCATTTCAACTAAATAGTGATGCAATAGTATTTGAATGACTAATCTGCCGTTTGTCAAACTCAAACAATGAGGGGTATTCTCAACTTCCATTCACCGTATCATCACGACTTGGTTCTGTGGTAATTAGTGGACCGACTGCTGTTTTGTAGAAAACAGTATTGTAATAGCGAAAGTAGATACTGGTGTTATGTCAGGGTTATTAGACATCTTCTTTATCTTTACACAGTATGAAAAAAAGTCGTCTTCCACGTGCAGACGTGCGGATAAACAGGCAGTTGTTTATCCACTATTTCTCCTAAATTTTAAACAAGTGCCGATAAAGAGAGATTAATAGAACAAAAATGACGTAAGGCTTTAGGCTGAGTAAATTACCTTCATGATTTGACTTTTAATATGTTTTACAGTTTTATTTTATTTTTATATGGGTGTTTTGCCTGTAATTAACGATTATTTATTAATATTTTTATGTGGTTTTCATGGTTTTAATTTCAACTCGATACCTCCACGCGTTCCCGAGATAAAGTGTCTTGAAAGACAGACAGACGGACAACAAAGTGATCCTATAAGGGTTCCGTTTTTTCCTTTTGAGGTACGGGACCCTAAAAAAGATAGATAGGTCTTAAATCACAGTACAGATAGAAACTATCTTCTCTGGTCTTTTCATCTCTCTAAGAAACCAGTAATTCAATTTCGTTTTATGTAGATAAGCGTACCTAACGGCCTTAACCCTGGAGCGTAGAGGGGCAACTGAAGGAACACTTCTCGCTCCACTCTGAGCAGGAGAAGTTATTTAATGATTTACTACCACAAAAAAGAAAGCCTACCGCAGCTGAGCTAGTCAGCCCCCCTAGCCAAGTCACAAACGATAAACGTAAACTCTCAGTAGTCTTTAATAGATTTTCAACTTTATGTAATTGGATATAAAGTTGAAAATCTATTGAAGATTACATAGTGTTTTCGTTCGTTCCGGTCGCTAACGCTCAGTAGTCTTTAATAGATTTTCAACTTTATGTCTTAGGTATAAAGTTGAAAATCTATTGGAGATTACTAAGCGTTCACGTTTATCGTTTGCAACTTGGCTAGGGGGGCAGTTCTACTACAATTTAAGTAGTAGGTGGTAGTATTTAGACAATGTCTACGTGATTTATTACGTTTTTCTCCATTCATCAAAATATAATTTAAAAAGGGGTCACAGTCTACTAAATTTAATTCTAAACCTTGAACTATTGCTGCTTGTGTAACAAGAACGACAAAACATACAAAATTAATGAATAAACCTTATGCACCTTTAGAATGTTATTATGGATATGGCCATGTGCATCGATCCGGCTCAATGGTCAGACAAAGAGCTAGCTGGTAAAGTAAGCACTGGGCCATGTTAGCAGCTATGTGTATGGAGGAGAAAAAAGAAACAGAAATAAAATAATTTTGTGCCTCCCAAGACTTATTAAAACTAAAAATACATATAATTTAAAAAATCTCTGCGAGGCCAAAAAGGCGCTTAAAGCACATGCCCATAATGTGGTCCATAATGGGGCAATACAAACAAGGAACTTATAGATATTGTGACGAGCAAAACGGAACGCAAAATCGCAATTTAGGATAGGTACTTGGAGCCTGAAGTACTACGCCATATTAGCAGTACGGTTATTTATTTAAAAAAAATAAACTAGTGCCTGACTGCGATCCCACCAGCCCCCCTAGCCAAGTTACGATTCTCGCCTCCGATTCCTTTGTTCTGACCACGTGACTGAGCGTTGAGATGACGTCAGAACACAGGAATCGGAGGCGTGGCCTACTCGAGGCGTTCGACGCAAACGAAACGTTGATGGTGAAGCGCATTAATTTTAGAGCCTATTCACTCTAGCCATAAAGACACCTAAATTATAATCGGACGGGAAGACCGCAGCAGGCAAATTGTTCCAGTTCTACGTTGTTCGCGGCATCGAAACGCTTAGTCCGGACCGTACAGCTGTCAACAACATAAGAGTAGACACTGCTGTTCTTGGCAGTGGGACAATAAAAGAGCGAGGATTAAAATGAGGTTGAATCCAAAATATAAATCGTAAAACACTACACTACCTACATACTTTCACTTAATTAAAATTATTTTAACCACGAGATCACTTCTTGTAAAAGTAATGTGCATGAAATAACTCATCAACTTCTCTATTTTTGTAGGTAAATGAAAATTAGTTCCGCCATAGTTGACTCACGTAGAAACTCAAAACAAAAAAACAAACGATCATTCAAAATTTGCTCTGAAATAATGATATTGATCAACTAAATGGTTGAGCTGAGTGGTGCTAATATTCGCATCATGTCCGTGAACGGGCGCTGTCAGTTGAGACTGGTCATCTCTTAGCTGCCAGTTGCTATTGTAATATCTATATTTAGTTTTTATTGACATTGTTCTCACATGATAGCGACAAGAAACATGTAACACAGATATTTGTAATTACAAAACATGATTGAAAAGAGTGTCCATGGAATTTCTTGCACATTCTTCTCCATAGAGATCTACGCTTTGGAATGTGCAATTAGCATCTTTTTTTCTGACTGACTGACTTCTTGACATTTCAAAAGTGCCTGTAAATGGTTTATTTGAAATAAAATGCTTTGTCTTTTTGTCTTTTTTTTTTAAACACATATCCCTAAAATCAACAACGCTAGCTACATAGGCTCTACCACAGGCTTTAACGCGTTCTAATTGACAACCTAAACTGAACTGTTAAATGGATGGAGCTATATAAGGTGTGTAACTCCATCCCTCTTTCTCGCCCCCATATCTCCTTTTTAATATAAACGTTACCCTACACAAGGAATTACTCTTATATCGTGGGTGCATTCACAAACATGTATAGTCATGTAAACAAGACAGTCAGACCTGGAACAACTATCTGTAGGTCGTACAAATATTTGTTATGTGCGGGAATCGAATCCGCGACACATGTGTGCCGCAGCCAATCTCTTAACCACAGCGCCAACCGGGCCATCCGTCGTGTATACCAGACACAACGACCTTACAGCCACTAGACGCCACATGCTTGAACTAGCGCACCAAAACAATTCTGTCAACTAGCCGAGGTACGGGAAGCAGGGTACTACGTTCTGATTGGTCGAGACATCAGATCTATAATCATATGTGTTGACAGACATGCGTCGCCTGTTACTAGACGTCTAGTGCCTGTAAGGTCGTTGAGAACACATTACAAACCGAAGTCAAATATGTCCTGCTTATTACTTAACATCATTATCTTCCTGCCCTTCTCCCTTGGTCGGTGCAACACGTTTTTTTCTTCCATTCTGTCCTATCACCCCTCACACAATACATTCATCTTTTCTTTGGCCTCCCACTCCCTTTCTATCCATCCACATGTATACTCATAACTCTTTAAGTAACTTGCGTTTCATCCCCCCTCTTCACATGACCATACTACAACTTTCAACTTTTCAGTCGCTGGCGTCACTGTCAAACTGCCTCTAATGTGTCATTTTTTTTCCTCATTGCCTGCTACTTAATAACATTAATCATTTTTATGATATGCTAATCGGCCTAGTGAAGTTCCTACTGAGGACTCAGGCCTCCTCTCTAGGAGAGAGAATGAGCCGTAATCCACCACGCGGGCCCAGTGCGGTTTGGTGGATGTCACATGCCTCCAAATTTTTGGTTCTAGGACATGCCGGTTTCCTCACGATTTTTTCCTTCACCATTTTGAGAGCATTGGTGATGAAATAAATTACAGAAAGTAATGCGCCTGGCTGGGTTTGAACCATGAAGCAAGTACAATTGAACCCGCGATCTACAACCTTGTAAGTCGGGGCAGTCACCACTGCTCAAAACTAAAAATCATCTTACAAAAATAACCTTACAAAAATCACCTCCCAAAAATCACCTTCTAAAATTCCTAATCAATTCTCACCCCGACTGTACCAGGTTTCGTCAAAAGCGAATCACGCGCATTTCACGGCCGTTACACATTAGACGAGCATTTGCAGAGATAGCTACAGTGGGGGGGAGAACTAGATCACTGGGTTACTGCAGTTGCTTCGAAGAAATGCGTACCGTACACCACTCGTGATGGTATTTTTCTTCTATGATTCTTTGATGAAATGCTGGTTGTTTTTGTTTTGTTATTTATCGTTGACATTGATAAAGTTATTGATGTTAGAATGATTGATTGGCATTTATTTTAGTAGAGTACATATCCTATTTCGTACCAATCTATCACTAAACACATTTTACTACACTTAAATGTAAAAATTTGTATATATTTACTTATCTCACCTAACAAAACTAATTTGCATACGCACACTCAAAACTAAGGTTCAGTTGAAAACCAGCGTCAGGTAACTGCTACGTAGATGATGGGCATAAGGGCGTTTTTAATATAGTGCCGGTTTCATCACGCATGCGGGATTACCCCGCATGCAGAAAATTTCAAAATGCAAAAAAACTCGTCCCGCGTGCGTATTCTACGCAACACAATAAATACTTGTATGAAATGGTCGTACAAAGTACAAAGCGTTTTGGGAACACATTCATAATGCGTACAGCTAAGGAGTGGAATTCCCTGCCCGAGTCTGTGTTCCCTGATAGCTACAACCTAGGGGTCTTTAAGTCAAGAGTGAATAGGTTACTTCTAGGCAAGCGTGCTCCATCGTCGGCCACATCATCGCTTACCATCAGGTGAGATGGTGGTCAAACGCGAGCCTATCAATAAAAAAAAAAAAAAAAAAAAAAAAATGGACATTTGCGGGGGTTACGTATGCGGAGCAATCCCGCATGTGTGAACAAAACCGCACGATATTAAAAATAACTTTATGCTGAACTGGACCTATTTGGCGCAACCGTGACACTCGGTGAGACACATCGTGTTGTTGCTTTTTAATTTATTATTTTTAATTTAAGTTTCTACATAGATACCTACTGTTTCTGTTTTTTTTTTTAATTGATATAAACCAGTGCTTGACTGCGATCCCACCTGATGGTAAGCAGTGATACAATCATTGATGGTGAGGCGCACTAGTTTATTAAGAACCTATTCACTCTAGCCTTGAATACCCTAAATTATAGTTGGACGGGAAGATCGCAGCAGGCAAATTATTCCAGTCCTTCGTTGTGTGTGCTAAATAACTGTATTTCCTTCCTTTCTTTGTTATTGATTTTACTAAATAGCCTATCTCTAAGTAAAACTATCTCAGAAACTAATCTCCATAGATTGATCTGACCAACAAAAGGTCTGGATGTTAAAAGAGGTTGTGACTACGGTTTATTTTGATATATCTGTTCAAAGTAGTCAGATAGGAATCACCGACCTCATCTATCACCATCATCACCGTCCTGCCCTTGTCCCATGTTACTTGGGTCCCGCGCAACACGTTTATTCCCTCAATACCCTGTCAGCCGTCACGGTATCACTGACTCCCTTTTATTCCTGCCTCCCTCTCCCATCTACGTGTATACTCATCAATTTGACTGTGCCCTATATGGTTTTAAAACTAAATGCAATATTTGATTGTGTTTCCTACTTGCTTACTCTATGTATAGGCTTTGGGTTAAGGATGGACATAGGAGCAGCCAGTAGATTCCCTAGCTGACCCTAGCACGTGATCCTTGAAAACTGATTGAAATGTCCGAGTAAATCTCTGTAGACTCAGGGTTGGTTTCTGAATTGAGTATTGTCAATTAAGCACGTCTCAAACCCATTATTATCAAAATTTTGACAGGTTTTCAGGCTAAAATATCGCCAGGTCAGACACTTAAGTCTGCATGAGTAACCATGACATTTACCAGACCAAATGTCATGGTTGCTATCAAGATTAGGTGACCGAAATCAGAACGAATAACGAATTTGTTAAGCAAAGAATTAACAACAAAAAATCAATTTGAGTATAGCCGTTCTGAAATCGAGATTAACCCACTTGTTGTGTGTCAAAATAATACTTATTTTTCATAGTTGAAAATGTTTATGAAACAAAAAATTTAAATCAGTAAAAATCTGACACTCCTTCTTACTCTACCTATAGCAGGAGAAGCTAATTGATGGGTTCCCACCCAAAAAAAAATGACATTGAAAGCCTTGTGTCTCAATTAGAATTGTCATTCCGAAAACGAATTTTCCTGCCTTCTATAAAATGCTATTAGATTTCTAATTAAGTCAAACCTTCAAAAAACTAATTCTTTGGCCAACTTAATCCTATTGAATAATAAATAAACTAGACTTTCTTCTTGATAATTAGTGAGATAGACCAGATGACAGCTTGATTGATGTTTGTTAAAATATAAATTATTACTCAATTACACACAGAAATGTTAATTAAAAGTTTCTTCTTTTCAGAATTCAATAGTCTGGGAATAGATCGTGTCTCGGTACGCGTAACTTAACTAGTCTAGCTACAATCTACTGATGTTCATTAATTCGCAAAAAGATTATTATTATATATGCACCTAGTTATGCAACCACTGATCTAAAATCACTCAGTTTACTTTCAAAAGTCAAGTTGAATTACACTAGAGGACGATTTCCGTTCACTAACTACTGAAAAATTAAATAGCATCCACTCTTTTGCATACTTTGAAGAAATGTCATAAACAAATAAACATAAATTTCACTGACCTGTTCAACAAAGTTCTCAGCGGTGAATCTCTTGGTGAACTCCGTGAACGTCTCCTTATCCTGGAGGCTCTCGCGGCGTGCACGTTCCACTTTCAGCTTCTTGATCCCCGTGATATCCTTGGACATCTTCAGTTCCTCTATCAGATCCGTTTTCGCATTTTTGTATATTTCCGCTGCGCTCGGTAAGCATTGTAGACTGACTGAGCGCGCAGGAGGAGGGGCTGATAAGGTTTTTGTGGCTGGTGTTCGGAGTCTGACTGCTGTGAGTTCGGCACTGCTGATGGCGGCTAGGGGCTGATGGCTGATGACGGGCGGCTGCGGCGGAGGCGGCGGCACGTTGTCGGCCGGCACCGGGGGCGGCGGCGGAGGACGGGCCTCCGCCGCGCTATCGTCCCGCTTGCACGGCGCCGTGATTGTTTTCAAATACTCCGACGGTTTGATAAGGCGGTCCGGCGCGTTATGCGGGAACGCGGGAGGCACGAAGGGAAGCACGGCTTGCTTGTTGACGAGGTTGAGCCCGCGCGGTCTGTCGTCGTCTGCGGACGCCGCCGAGCCGCGTCGCCCCGCTGCAAGATATCAAGATGGCCGTCATTAGGGGGGAGAGAAAGTCCGCGCTCCGGCGCGCACGCACCCCGCGCTGCGATGCGCTGCGTGTACATTCGATGCCGCAACGGTTTGATGTATAGATCCGATAATATTTGGATGATGTTTTAATTATACATGAACTAGTACAATCTCTTATTGTTTTAAGATTACCAGTTTGGACTCCGATTGTACACGCTGCAAGGCTTGAGGATTTTTGGTTTGGTTTTAAAGATCTTATGAAGACTATAGGCTTATTTAATACCTAATTTATAACTTCGTTTACATAAAGTATACATAAACAATCGAAATCTCTTTTCAACTTTATTTATGAAATGATGGTATGTGACGTGTGTTCTCGTATTCACGTGCCAAACGATCGCCACTCAACACTGCACTTGATTACTGAGACGTCTCAATACTCAGATCGGTAGTTACGTGAATTTCTAAAACGTGTGTGGTACAGCTTAATTTTATTTTATTTATTTCGGTATTTTTGTCTGTTAGCTTGTGTAACCTGATTTTGATATAGCAAGGTTTTAATTACGAATTATGGAGTGGCGATCTTGTACAGGAAGTCAAAGCGTTAGAAGGCCTCCCACAAGGAGGATCGATGACCTGGTTAGGGTTGCAGCAATTCGATGGATGCGAGATGTACAGGACCAGTCGTTGTGGCGACACTCGAGGGAGGCCTATGTCCAACAGTGGACGTTTTTCGGCTGAATTGATGATGAATATTATGATGTTGTATATGTATACCCATCTAGAGATCGACCTCGGTAAGTATTGCTTAACCTTGGAGATCAGAATAGCCTTGGAATCAGCCCCTTATAATGTTCCTACTGCTGGGACTCAGGTCTCCTCTCTAGGAGAGGGAATGGGCCGTAATCCACCATGCGGGCCCAGGCCGCAGTATTGGTGGATGACACATGTCTTCAAATTTTTGGTTTTGAGAGTAGTGGTGATGAAATAAATGACATAAAGTAATGCACCTGGTTGGGTTTGAACCCGTCGGGATCGTTTCCGCTGGGCCACCAGCCCAATACAGCAGATTCCTTTATCCTCTTTAAAATATTTCGCCCCTTTATTCCAATACCATCACTAAACTAGATTCTTCAAAAAAACTGTTTTTAACGCAATCTGCCCCCTTAGCCAAGTTGCAACCGTTTCGTTTCGCTTCTCTTTTCGTCGATCGCCTCGAGTAGGCCACGCCTCCGATTCCTTTGTTCTGACGTCATCTCAACGCTTAGTCACGTGGTCAGAACAAAGGAATAGGAGGCGTGGCCGACTCGACCTATTCAACGAAAAGAGAAACGAAACGGTTGTAACTTGACTACGGGGGCTGTAAAGTTAGCGCTCAGCAAACAGATGGCGTTAAAAACAGTATTTTTGAAGAATTTCGTTTAGTGACGGTATTGGATAAAGGTGCGATTTGTTTAGTTGATTTCTTATTGATTTCAAGAACATATTAACTACTTTCTACATAGTCACATCGCTTCATAACACAAGTCTGTGTCGCACTTTCATATTACTAAATCTTGTTGCTCGCTTTTTCGCAACTCCGCCACTTGTAGATCATAATTATAGTGATCTATACTATGGTCTAGTGCATCCTATAATTTTATGGTTGAGTTCGTTTTCGTGTGAAGATTATGTTCTTTCTGGTGTGTATAAAATTTAAGAGTCAATGGCTGAATTGATATTGGTTAAATGAATTTGAAGTTATAATTTGAATGGTACCTATTTATAAGCCTAAGAACCAGCAGGGCCGATGCCTGCTAGGGCCACGGGGATTTTCTGAAAATCCCTCAGAGAATTTTTGAAAAGAAAACCACTACGGGTTTCCTTTTCCTAGAACGCAAAGGGCAACCAAAGGACGTAAGTGTAGTTTTAGTCAGTAAAAGTCTGACATGCTCTCCCGCTCCATCCAGGAGAAGTCATTGGATGATTTCCAGTCTTAAAAAAAAACTGGGATTTTCTGAAAAGGTAACTCGCGGTTCTAGAACGTAAAAAGCTACTGAAGGATACAGGTCGGGTTTTAATCAGTAAACGCCTGACAAGCCCTCCGGCTTCAGGAGTTGGAGAAGGCATTGGACAATTTCCCATCTTAATACAAAAGCCTAAGAACTTGTTAAACTTCGACTTTAAAGTAAAAAATTCATTTTGATGATGAGAAATCAAATAACTTTTTCCGCTCTGGAGTAATCGAGTGTCAGATTTTTACTGATTAAAACCCGGTGATTACTCTTTGAATGGAAAGGATATCTTTCCATTCAAAGAGTAATCACAGCTCTTTTGAACAAATCCACAGTCCTGGAAAGTAGAGTCTTGCATTTTTAACTCCGTATTCTCGATTCACTAATTGGCCCTTATTACAAAAGTGACCAAGTGCTCCTACAGACAGGCAAACTGAAACTGTCTTAGGAACGAGACACGTTTGGTTTTACTTTAAGATGGTTATGGCATAGTTTTTTTATCAATGAAAATTCATCAAACAATAGGAGGTTCTTTTGAAAAATCCAGCGTCATTATTTTTTATTTTTGGGAAATTTTTAAATAGCTCCTCTCCCTCTGGGTGGAGTGAGAAGGAGTATCAAGTTATTAGTGACTACAATCCACCCGTGTTTTTCCAGTTGTCCTTTTCGTTCCAGGGTCAAGGTAACACTTTTAATGGATTGTCAGCCGCAGCATAAAAATTTACTGTTGTGGATAAAAATTGGAAGATATTTTTTTTAAGCATTAAAAGTGTCTAAATATTAACTGTAATAATTATCTAAGTATTAAAATTTTGTTTTCAATTGTTATTTTGAATGTCAGCTTTACATGTACCTATAAGCTTACACTAATGATTTTTTTTTTTAGTTCATGTGGTGTTTACCTTTAAGTAATTGTTGCACTGTTTAAAGTTTTATAGAAATGTTATTTTTGTTTCAAGTAGTTAGTGTAAACAATTGTTGGTAGACCAAATAAAAAAATAATAATAAAAAATCTACGTATCTACGAATATTTTGAAAGCCAAAGGTACAATTACAAAGCTTCGATTTTCGACCTATCCTAACAGTTTGTGGTTATTGTTGATCGTAACTTCAACCGTGAAGCCACATTACTGTTCACACCGCGACGTAAAACGTTCAGATAAATCTGAGATACCATGATACCGCAGTGTAACAGTAACCAGACACTGCAGTTATTAAAAAGCTGGTGATGGGTTTCACTGTCTGAGGGGCTTGTAGCCACGCGGGTGTAAGCAAGCCATTTTATTAGAGGTGAGAAGTCATGGAATAACTTCTCCAGCTCTGCGTGGAGCTAGAGGGCTGTTGAAGCTGAAATTAATATCAGATAATCAAGTGTACCCCTTGAAGCAGTGAAAAAAATCACACATCTAGCATAATCAGCCTTTTAATGTTCCCACTGCTAAGGCTCAGGCGACCTCTCTTGGAGAGGGAGTGGGCCGTAATCCACCATGCGGGCTCAGTGCGGGTTGGTGAATGTAACATGTCTTCGAATTTTTGGTTCTAGGACATGCCGGTTTCTTCACGATGTTTTACTTCACCGTTTTGAGAGCAGTGGTGATGAAATAAATTGCACAAAAATAAATTACCGCTCGTCCTCCACCACTGTTCAAAAGAAGAAAAAATCACACATCTAAGTAAACGCAATCTAAAGATATGCCGTTTTATGCTTCATTTAAGCGCATATTTGGTCATTCACAAGGAAATCAATACCTATCGTATACTACTTCCCTTTAACCTAGAATCCTGAAATTTTGCAAGAAGTATGGCCTCATAGCACAAGTAAAGGAAAAAGTCTGAAAACTTTGCAATTATATCACAAAAAATTACTTGTTTGCGATTCGGAAAAATCTCCGAGACTTGATTCAGGAATCGAACTATTTATATACTTAGGTAAGTTTATGCAGAACCCTTTTTTTGGCAACGTGGGAATCATCTAATGACTTCTCTTACTCTAGGGCGGAGCGCGAGCGTCAGACTTTTACTAAGTCGCCTTTAAGCTGAGATCTCTCTGAGACGTGCGTGGAATACATAACGCGCTGTCGACTCGGTACAGATATAATAAAAAGGATGGTCACTCAAGAAACTCATACACAGATCGACCTCAGAAGGCTACGTTGCTCCCTGGGGGGCTGAATCGTGCGACTAAGTCAAAATTCTGATAAAATAAGGATAAAAACAAAACCGGTCAAGTGCGAATCGGACTCGCGCATCGGTGGTTCCGTAAAAACTTGCCTATATAAATAGTTAAATTCCTAAAAAAAAAGAGTCTCGAAGATTTGAGATCCGAGATCCGAGCCAAAAAGTTATTTTTTTACGTAACTACAAATTTACAATTCTCGGGCCTTTTCCCATACAAGTGTTACACGACCTTGTTTCTTGCCAAACATGATTCTAGATCAACTGGACTTCCTAGCTAGTGTCAAAATATGCGCCTAAACGGAGCATAAACGGCCTTATCTTTAAATTGCGTTGACTTTGAAGTTTGATGTATTCACTGCTGCTTGGGGTAGCAGACCTGAGTATTTGATACTAATTCAGCTTCATACCCTCACGCGTTCCTGAGAAAAATGTCATGACAGACGAACAACAAAGTGATCCTATAAGGATTCCGTTTTTGGCGACTTAGGTACGGAACCCTAAAAATGTTAAAACTTGATTTGTTGATATCCTAAATTATCATGAAATCTAGATCAGAGTAGGTATACCTACCTAAGTATTTTATCACGAAAACGATTACGCTAATAATTCATGGGAAAGGAAACCTTTGTGTTTACTAATTTCGTAAAACTACTGAAGGTCGTTGTCATAAAAATGACGAAAATCGATTTTTTTAAGACTTTTTTTACCTTAATGATTTAAAAAATAATTTGTGTGGTAAGTTTGGTATTGTAAAAGTTTTTTTATTGTTGACGTCGTGAAAGGCGAATGTACAACATAATTTTGAGAAAATGCGAAACCTGAATATAGTTAGCAGTAACTGAATCGATTCCAATATGTTTTACACCATGTGATCTTTTTTTTCCCAAAAATATTTAAAAAAGGTCACAAGTTGGACAACAGGTTGGGAGCAAAAACCCCTCAATCGCCCGGATGTTCCGGTGACCACGAATTTGTGCGGACAACCAGGTAACATAACAAGCTTATAACTTTGTGTTTATTCATGACAAAATTTTTGAAGGATTTGCTGTCATACGTGACTTCCATATAAAAATGCATAATTATATACGTTTTATTCTGTGCGCTGGTTGTAAATGATTAGATAAATTTTAGTATTTTATTTAGTTTCAGGAACACAACGCACCGTCGACCTGAACTTATTCCTTATCGGACGGCGAGCTACTCTTTACTCATCGTCAGATAATATCACCACTGTATCAATGAATTTAAAAGACGTGACCAGAGGCCTGGCTCGTTCTTCGCCCAAAGAATTAGCATTGCCATTCAACGTGGTAATAATGCCAGCCTTCAGCCTTCTGGGCCTTAAGTCTGCTATTACAATAGTGTCAAAATGGTCTATCATTGATTTCATAATGGTTGATTTTGAAAAGTTTGGTAATCTATTAATATAATGGCGTCATTATGACTTTCCAATGGTCAACCACTGACACTCCATTGAAAGAAGTGGCATAAAATGGTAATCTAGTACATATTGACAAATTAATGTCTGACGTATGCGGTAATCTGCTAAAATTTTGACAGTTCCTTTGATGAGTGCCCTACCATTAGAACGTCCTTGTGCAGTCATTGCTTTTAATAAGCACGATATTGTCATTCTACCAAAACTCTATTACGAGACCAATGACCGATCCATGATCGATCATTATGAATTAGCAGATTACGAACTTTTAGCAAAATAACAATAGGCTCGTGTTGGAATGACGAATTTATAAAAATAGCATACTTGGGCCCCTGGGCACATTTCCGGATGACAACGATGTGGAGGAGTACTTCGACGCCTGAGCGCATTTTATGTTTTTGTTTTATATGTACAGTTAGGGCCTAAAAGTGCAGTTGCACTCAGCCGATGCTAAAGTGTCTAAAATTTATTTGTAGAAGAGGGTCAATGGTTTATGACTGATTTCATTTGTAGCATAGAACTTAAAGTAGTGATTAAACTAGTTGTAGACCATTGAAAGTATTAAGTACCCACTCCTATCAAGATTGGGGACTCTACACTCGAAGTTGTAGACGACTACGTTTACCTGGGATAGACGGTCCAGTTGGGAAGGTCTAACTTCGAGAAAAAGATCAATCGTCGAATTCGACTCGGCTGGGCAGCGTTCGGGAGGCTGCGAGGTATCTTCTCGTCCAATATACCAAGGTTACCGACATAGCACGAAGAATCGCCAAAGTAAAGTGGCAGTGGGCAGGGCACATTGCTCGCAGAACGGATGGCCGTTGGGGCCGAAAGGTTCTAGAATGGCGACCACGTACCGAAAGACGTAGCGTTGGAAGGCCTCCTACAAGGTGGACCGATAACTTGGTAACGGTTGCGAGAGTCCGATGGATGCGAGACGCACAGGACCGTTCATTGTGGCGACACTTGGGGGAGGCCTATGTCCAGCAGTGGACGTCTTTCGGCTGAAATGATGATGATGATGATGATGAAAGTATACTACAAAGAAATTTTAGACACTTTAACATCGGTTGAGTGCAACTGCATTTTTGACCTCTGACTGTACATAGTGTACACCTTTAAGGTAGTTTTTGAGGAACTAATTTATTAATTATTAAGATCTCATGTAAAATGTACCAAAAATCACATTGATAAATGAATTTTGTTTTTTTTTTATAATTTTGATTAGTTCGGTTTAGTTTAAAAGTATTTTATCATTTTTAACATTTAAAAGTAGCTTACGGACCCCGAAACAAAAAATTTCAAAATGGCTACCAATTTAAATGACTTAATAATGTCACTTGATGTAGAAATATTCAGATATTAGATATCAAATTGCTCACATAAGGGCGATGTAATCGATTTCCATTTAATACTGACAATACGGACTCGCTTGATCGTCTGCCACTTACGACAATATTTTACCACTTACATAACATAATCGGTTTGTATTGGCAAGTGTTAGTTAATCAACTTCATCACTACAACTTCGCTTATTTACATAATTGAATAAAAAAGTTATATTCTCTGACAAGTTTTTTTTTTTAAATTGTAAATTATCCATTGTCTTCTCCTACTCCAGGGTGGAAAAGATTTTCGTTTTCATAGTTATAATTCTATTCTGTCCTTGGTAAACCTGGCGACGGACCGTGCTGGTAGAAGCAACGGCCATGGAGTGAGGTGAAGCGTGAAGCTCAAGACCCGACGCGATAGGTGACTACTTTCGATGCCCTCTGACCCAGCTAGGAGACATAGGATCAAGTCATTCTATTTTTACATATTATTTATTGATTGGTTAGACAACATTCAGAATGTGTACGCCTTTATAATTCCTGTTATGCCCATCTCAATTTGTATTTTGGAAGTAACAAAATATTTGAACATAAATTATTTAAATATTAACTAAATACGATTATCTATAACCTCTCTATATCTATGTGTGCAAAGATACACTTGGCATGGACATACTATACATCGCTATCATCTGGGCACGACAGAAACGTGCTCAGTGGCCGCATTGCAAAGGTGAATAGCATTAACAATGCTATTATTTTGGGCAAAGAACAATCCAGTTTTCTGGTCACGCTAAGGTCTATCAGTCGGTGAGAAATATCTTTGATTTGAAGACGTACCTCTCACACAACTCGGGACTCCTTTGTTATATCCAAAAATAAATGTATTATAACTAAGCAAAAAAATGTATTTTACCACCTGAATTACAATTAGAAAGCTCACTAAAACATTCCACTAGGCAATCTCTCAAACAGTAAACATAATGGTGATTTAATATTCAGGTGCAAACTGAAATCGTTTCACTCTGTTTACTGAAACTGCCTTGATTCGCTAATTAATGCACCGGTGAAACTGACTTACTATGTATATGACTTCATCGTCATGTCGTCAACTTTATAATATACTATTTTACAGCTAAAACTAGCTTTTCGGTATTTTACAGGTTGCATTTGGGAGAGTGGGCGGGAATTATATGACTTGATTCCGCCATCACCTTTCTACCATAGAACAACCCGACATACGTCCAGTATCCACCTTTACGTTGCTGAAACCTCTCTGAACTAAGCGTTTCGCCTCGTCGTTTATAATATAATAATAATAAAGTTTATTTGGAACACAACCATAAATCAAGTCTTAGTAAACTAGTACAGGAACAGTTAATTTAACAAAAACTTAGCCAACTGTCTCCCAAACTAGGCAAAAACGGTATCTTGGGAGGCAGTATATTAACAAATTATTCGTTCTCTGGTCTATAGCCCATGTAAACGTGAACTTAAATGAAAAAAATAAGTTAAAAAAATGAAAAATAGAAAAAAAAAACAGAAAAAGTTTAAAGACAAAAAAAAATTCTTAGAGACGAAAAACTGCTTAATAATATTAAGCTGTTGATCCCCGCATTAACGCCGGCGTTCACGCGCCATTGTCTTTCTATTGTGTCTCTAATTACGCACTCAAAAGGTTAAATAGATTGCCATTCATCTACTTGAATGGTATGTATATGTCAGCACGTGAGAGTGTGTGTGCATGAGGGTGTGTTTGTGAGTGTGTGTAAAAGTGTTTATATCGCGTACATCGAAGGACTGGAACAATTTGCCTGCTGCGGTCTTCTCGTCCGATTATAATTTAGGTATCTTCAAGGCTAGTGTGAATAGGCTCTTAATAAACAAGCGCGCCTCACCATCAACGATTGCATCACTGCTTACCATTAGAACGCTGCGGTGAAACCGGGATGGACATCAGATCAAACGCCGCAAGTGGTACTGAATTAGCCACACGCTCCGAAGGGACCCTTTTTTTACTTGGGGAATCATCCAATGATATCTCCCATCCTTAGGCAGAGCGGGAGTGTCAGACTTGCATTCTAGGCCCCCGAGTTTTCCTTTCAGAAGCGAACCCATGGCCCCAGTATTCTTCGATCCTACTGGACCCCTACAGTCCAAAGAGACCCTGAGTATATACCAAGGCAAGTCTAGACTGAAATCCTCAAGGAAAGCGTAAACGTAGTCGCCATAAGCAGACCTGGCGACGAACAGTCATGGCAGAGGTTAAGAACATAGGGAAGAACTGGAGCAAAATGAAGCGCGAAGATCAAGACCGAATGGGATGGCGCCGCACTGTGGACGCCCTCTACCTTAATTAACTAGCTATTGCTAGCGGCGTCGCTTGTGTGCTAGTTTTTTTTTTCGGTGGGAATATCATCCAATGACATCCCCCGCTCTTGGGCGGAGCGAGAAGGTGTGTCAGGACTTTTACTGACTTAAAACCCACTCCTGTTCCTTCGTTGCCTTTCATACCAGGGCCGAGTTGTCCTTTCAGAAGCAGACCCTTGGCCCCAGTAGGCTTCGACCCTGCTGGCCCCCTACGGTTTGCTGACATCTCCTTGAGGCGCGCGTTTTTTTTTTTATTAATGGTAGGCTCACGTTTGACCACCATCTCACCTGATGGTAAGCGATGATGTGGTCGACGATGGAGCACGCTTGCCTAGAAGTAGCCTATTCACTCTTGACTTAAAGACCCCTAAGTTGTAGCTATCAGGAAACACAGGCGACACAGGCGACAACAGGCGTGGAACAGTACGCGCCGTCGACGACTTGGGTTCGGTCCGGATGGTTACCGGACGATCGGACGGCGAGCTACCCATTGCTCGACGTCCGCAAGCCCGCGTCTACGGTGGCCGGAAATTGAGATCGGGATCCCGGCGGCAGGGGCCTGTGTGATAATAGAAAATTATCCCAAAGAAACATACTTCCGGGATAAGAAGTATCTTTTCTGCTATTCCAGGGCCTCAAGTCTGCTATTACAATAGTGTCAGAATGGTCTGTCATTGATTTCATAATTGTTGATTTTGACAAGTTTGGTAATCTACTAATATAATGGCGTTATTAAGACTTTCCAATGATCAACCACTGACACTCTATTGAAAGAAGTGGTAATCTCGTACATACTGTCAAAAAATTTAACAGTAAGTAATCTGCTAAAATTTTGACAGTTCCTTTGATCAGTGACCTACCATTAGAACGTCATTCTGCAGTCATTGCTTTTAATAAGCTCGATATTGTCATTCTACCACAACTCTAGTACGAGACCATTGACCGATCAATGATCGATCATTATGAATTGGCATTTTACGAACTTTTAGTTAATGACAATGGGATCGTGTTGGAATGACGAATTTATTAAAATAGCAGACTTGGGCCCCAGGACATTGTCCATAGTCCACCATCGAAATACGTTCACAGAAACTTTCGGCTTTATAAAATTTGTGTGATTTTTGTTTGGAGTTTTAAGACATTCTCTGTTAAATATGCAACTAGAAATAAAATTAAACTGTTCTGTCCAAAATTGTAATTTATTATCCTAGAATAACTTATATGATAATATCTTACAAATCCAACTTTCGCTAAATAGATAATTTACTAGACTAAACTGGACTAACTTACACCGTACTTAGAATATTGTTTTTCTTTAGATATAGTTAATATGTAGGGAAAAAATGACCAAGTTGGAGTCTGTCTCGTACATGAAGGGTTCCGTACCACAATATTAATATCAAGCCAAAAACGGCAATAAATCACATTTGTTGTATCCCTTAAATGTTTATTTTATTTTAATTCAAAGATTCAAAGCATTTTATTTCAAATAAACCATTTATAGGCACTTTTGAAATGTCATGAAGTCAGTCAGTCAGAAAAAAAAATTATGCTAATTGCACATTCCAAAGCGTAGATCTCTATGGAGAAGAATGTGCAAGAAACTCCATGGACACTCTTTTCAATCATGTTTTGTAATTACAAATATCTCTGTTACATGTATCTTGTCGCTATCATGTGAGAACAATGCAAATAAAGTAAAAACTAAATATAGATATTAAAATAGCAATTTTAATTTAATTATTATTTAAATTTAATTATTAATTAATAAAACTAAATATTCTGTGAATATTTCAAGCGTCTAATTGTTACCGTTAATAATATCGAACAAAAAACGACAAAAAAAAAACACGTTTGTTGTATGGGAGACCCACTTAAATTTCCTTTTTTTTTATTTGTTGTTGCAGCGGCAACGGAAATATGTCATCTGTGAAAATTTCAACTGTCTAACTATCACGGCTCATGAGATACAACCTGGTGACGGACAGATGGACAGTGAAGTCTTAGCAATGAGGTCCCGTTTTTACCCTTTAGATACGGAATCCTAAAAACATACAGTATTCGTTGGTAAAACGAGGAAGTAGACCCTGAATCTCATTGCAACCATCTTGGATAAGGCAGTCGTGCGGTACCTAATAAGGGGTTCGATCAAAGGCCTGATTGTGCACTTAGGAAACAAAGAGCCCCTTACAATGTCGAAGATTTTCTGTAATTGGCTTCAAGATGTGTGGTTTACCAGTTTATGTAAGGATTATTTCAAAACCTAAAATGGAAAAAATAATTTATATCATTCATGAAAAATATCTCGCCAGTTTTCCTGTCTGCCCACCTAGCTAAGTTACAACCGTTTCGTTTCGTTTCTCTTTTCTTTGGTCGCCTCGACTACATGACCGAGCGTTGAGATGACGTCAGAACAAAGGAATAGGAGGCGTGGCCGACTCAAGGCGATCAACGAAAAGAGAATCGAAACGAAACGGTTGTAACTTGGATAGGGGGTCTCTTAATATCGACTTAAGAAAATAACGGATACTAGCTTGTGCCAGCGGCTTGTACTGCATGAAGGAAGAAAATAGTCTAAAAGAAACATCATCATCATCATTTTAACCGAAATACGTCCACAGCTGGATATAGGCCTCTCCCAACTGTCGCCACAATGACCGCTCCTGTGCGTCTCGCATCCATCGGATTCCCGCGGCCCCATTTGAATTGGTCCACTTTTTGGGAGGCCTTCCAAAGCTGCGTCTTCTAATAATTTATAAAAAAATAAAAAAATTGCGTGACTTTACGAAAGAGTTACCGCGGCCCAGGAACGCATAGGGCAACTGAAGGAACACGGTTTTCGTCTGAGAAAGTCTGACACTCCCTCTCGCCTCACCCAGAGCGCGAAAAGTTATTTGATGATTTTCAGTCTTCAAAACTAAAAAAACCGGGCAAGTGCGAGTCGAATTCGCGCACTGAGGGTTCCGTACAAACTTACCTATGAAAACAGTTCAATTTCCGAATTGAGTTAAGAAGATTTTTCCGAATCGCAAAAAAAGATTTATTTATGACGTAACAACGAATTTACAGTTTTCAGATTTTTTCCTATACTTGTCCTATGAGACTTAGCTTTATGCTAAATTTCAGGATTCCAGGTCAACGGGAAGTACACTATGAATATTGAATCCCTTGAGAGTGTCGAACTATACGTTTTTCACAACTTCAAAGGACCGCAGACTTGAGTATATGGTATTAATTTCAACTCGATACCTCCACACGTTTCCGAGATAAAGGGCCTTGGCAGACAGATAGACGGATCCTATCAGGGTTCCGTTTTTTCCTTTTGAGGTACGGAACCCTAAAAAGGTAAGTGGTATAACCGGCTGTTGAAATTTCACTCAACATCCTACCTATGACATCAGCTAACGCGCTTATTTTGTCAATTGTCACACTTAATGTTGCAAACAATTGCGTTCTAGCAACTGAGCTTAAGCTTTTAAACCATACGTGTAAACAACTTGTTATGTAAGACAAAGTATTTTTTCTTTGGCCTTACATACTTTTTTAGGGTTCCGTACCTCAAAAGGAAAAACGGAACCCTTATAGGATAACTTTGTTGTCCGTTTGTCTGTCTGTCTGTCTGGTCTATCTGTCTGACTGTCAAGACCCTTTATCTCGGGAACGCGTGGACGTATCGAGTTGAAATTAAAACCATATACTTAGGTCTGCCGTCCCTAGAAACTGTGAAAAAATCAAACTAAAAAAGAAGATATGGCCGTTTATGTCTCAAAAAACGTAAATTTTGACACTTAATGGTACCAAAATTCTAGAGTACTTCCCGTTGACCCAGAATCCTGAAATTTAGCAAAAAGCAAGGTCTTATAACACAAGTATAAAAATAAATCTGAAAATAGAAAATTTGTTTTTACGTCACAAATAATGTTTTTTTTTGCGATTTGGTAAAAACTTTGAGACTCCAATTAGGAATAGGTAAGTTTGTACGGAACCCTCAGGGCGCGAGTCCAACTCGCACTTGCCCAGTTTTTTATTATTATATAAATCTGTTCGAAAAACATAACTGTCTTCAAAGTTTTTACGTAAAGTGAACATAAGAAACAAAACATGACGCTTGTAGATTTCTTGGTTTTACAGAAGTATTTAGGTAGGTTATGTAATACATAACATGATTGAATAATGTCCATGGAGTTTCTTGCACATTCTTCTCCATATGTTTTTTTTTTTACAATCTTACATTGTAGATTATCTTAATTTTGCAATTTGACATTATTTTTATTTTTTTTCAATGAAATTTTGACAAGTAAATATTTACTTTACTAAGTATTACATTTTGTAAACTATATATTTCCTTTTATTATTGTGAACGTGAGGACTATGTTGATTGCATTTTTTTTTCCATTTCAGTAATTTTAACGTATGTCTGGCAATTTGAGTATTTTCTGCGGCCTACCCAAAATATGTCCTTTCTTTGGTATTGTTCGTCAAGTCGTTGAGCTCCTTAGTAGTCCTGAGTTGAGCTTTGCGAATACTGACAAATGCTTGCACTGACTGGACAGGTCCACTCAAATCTGTATGGTTCTTTCTTCAAAAGACCATCTCAGACAAATCTGCATGGTTCTCATGTGATTTGACCATTACATATTTACTATATGGACTTTAAAAGAGACTTTGACCCCTGAGTTTGTTTCGATGTTTCTTCTCAGGGTAGTAAGCTAGGAAACACCGGCCTCATCTAGTTTAAAATGACAAAAAAAATGACGTGTAAAAGTGTTTTATAAACCTATTTGCAGAATAAATATCATTTATCATAGAGATCTACGTTTTGGAATGTGCAATTAACGTCATTTTTCTGATTGACTAACTTCTTGACAATTCAAAAGTGCCTGTAAATTATTTATTTGAAATAATAATAGAGATAGAGGTAAAGTTCGTTTTTTGTTATTTTTTTTTGTTTGTAGGAGGTAATCTCTGAATGTACTGGTCCGATTGCGAAATTTTTTTTACCGATAGAAAGCTGCTTTATGTTACAACCCAAAAATACATTGTCCGATCCGGGAATCCAACCTCGGACCTCTTGCTGGACAGTACCGCTTACGACCACAACCCAACAAGGCAGTCTCATAAAATGAACTACATTTATATGATATGCATAGCATAGCATAGTCGGCCTTATAATGTTCCCACTGTTGGGACTCAGGCCTCCTCTCTAGGAGAGGGAATGGGCCGTAATTCACCACGCGGGCCCAGTGAGGGTTGGTGGATGTCACGTCTTCGAATTTTTGGTTCTAGGACATGCCGGTTTCCTCACGATGTTTTCCTTCACCGTTTTTAGAGCAGTGGTGATGAAATAAATTACACAAAGTAATGCGCCTGGCTGGGTTTGAACTTGCGACCTACAACTCGTAAGTCGGGGCCGTTACCACTCGGCCACCACTGCTCTATATGATATGACAACTTTGTAATTAGAGTATGTATATATACGTGTAGGTATGACGGTACTTATAATATGTTGGAAAGCGGATATGACTAAGCAAGCAGCGTCACGATATCCGTGCAAAGCTAAAGATAAACATCTAATATAAAAATTATGAAGAGGTTATATTGTTTGTACGAAGAGCTTTTTAGGGTTCCGTACCCTAAGAAGGGTTAACGTACATTCAAATAAAATTTGTTTTTTTTTTTGTGGTCTAGGCCGCCATTTTCAGATGCGCGCGGTTTTTTTTATTCCAGTGAAGTTCAGTGGCTGTATTACCTAATTAAATTAAATTAAATACTACAAAATCATTAGAAAATGTTACATCCGTCCGTCTGTCTCATGAACCGTGATAGTTAGGCTGTTGAAATTTTCACAGATGATGTTTTTCTATTGCCGCTATAACAACAAATACTAAAAAACAGAATAGAATAAATATTTAACCTTTTGAGTGCGTAATTAGAGACACAATACTAAGACAATGGCGCGTGAACGCCGGCGTTAATGCGGGGATCAACAGCTTAAGGGCGCTCCCGTACAATAAACGTGCCTTTTTTTGTTTATTGCTACGGACGGTACGGAACCCTTTGTTCGCGAGTCCGACTCGCATAGTGCCTGTTTTTTTTTTTATAAATAATTATTTACCGTTTAGTTGACAGTGAAAACTGTATCTAATCCCACCCAGTAATTTTATATGCTAACCCAAAATACTACGTCAGACTAAACCATACAAAATTGATTAGAAAACTTAATTAAAGTCAGATTATGCGCTTTTTTAATCTACTGGCTGCACTAATTTTGTATTCTAGATATTTTGTTTTCTCCACTAATAGCAAAATCGTCTCAAAAACTTCTTTCCTTACCTTATATTAATGTATATATATTATATTATATTAAATATATATGTATGTTTAATCTAACTATAAATGTATACTATTACTCTAAATAACATTTTCTTTTTTATGTACCTACCATATTGTCTCCTCACCACCCTAGGTTGACTGGTAGAGAATGCCTAAGGCATTAAGTCCGCCTTTGTACTTTGTGTTGCATGAAGATTAAATAAATAAATAAGTAATGGATATTATTTTAATTTAATATAGTATCTATCTGAGCTACAGATTTACCAAACTGTCAAAGATCTACGAATGACCACCGGGACAACTCCCGGTGGTCATTCGTAGATCTTTGACAGTCGTGACAGGTAGTCAGAAGCAAGATAGATCATCAGTGTATCCAAGGACTATCGTGTTGCCCAGTAACTGGGTTGTGGAGGTCTGATAGGCAGCCACTCCGAGAAAAAAAAACTGGGCAAGTGCGAGTCGGACTCGCACTGATGGTTCCGTAAAAACTTACCTACATATATGTGAATAGTTCAATCTCGAATGGAGTCTCGAAAAATCTTTTCGAATAGCAAAAAAAGTTTTTTTTTTTGTGACGTAACAACAAATTTTATCTTTTCAGATATATTCCTATATCTATACTATATGACCTTGCTTTATGCCAAATTTCAGGATCCTGAGTCAACGGGAAGTACCCTATGAATTTTGATTCCCTTGAGAGTGTCGAAATGCACGTTTTTTGCGACATAAACGGCCGTATGTTTTTGTCTCGTTAACTTAGAAGTTTGATTTTTTCACAGTTTCAAAGGACCGCAGATCTTAGTGTATGGTTTTAATTTCAACTCGATACCTCCACGCGTTTCCGAGATAAAGGGTCTTGACAGACAGACAGAGAGACAAACAGACGGACTGACAACAAAGTGCTCCTATAAGGGTTCCGTTTTTTTTCTTTTGAGGTACGGAACCCTAAAAACACGGATATTCAGCCGCATCCTGTAAGACTGGAAACCAAGACTAAGCTAGTTGGAAAATTTAAGGAGATTATGAATTCACTTAATTCAATAAATTCTTCTTACATTTCAATGTAACATTACTCCGTGACCCACATTCAGACAGTACTTAAGCGTGATTAAATTATTGTGGTCAGTTCAGTATAAACTATAAAGCTCAGCAAAGCAGTTAAATCTAGATTCAAGTAGACACCGAGCTAGTCTTAATGGGTCTACACTTAGCTTTCGCGTGTAATTAATCGTTTTCCACCACTTTCAACGTGAACAGTAAAACTGAGTAAGTTACATTGCACTGCGGTATACTTAGTGTTTGTATCTAGCGATGCCGATCTAGTGTGTTTCGATTCATTAGTTTGCTGTTCCATTTAATTTTCATTCGTGTCTTTGGTTACTGCTCTGCTCCTGTTAGTCATAGCGGGATGAGCCTATAGCCTTCCTTGTTTTCCTCCATTCGAACCAGTTCCTGAGATCAGTGTGTTCAAATAAACTCTTTAGCTTTATTTATTTTTTTATTCATATAAACCAGTGCTTGACTGCGATCCCACCTGATGGTAAGCAGCGATGCAATCGTTGATGGTGAGGCGCACTAGTTTATTAAGTACCTATTCACTCTAGCCTTGAAGACACCTAAATTATAGTTGGACGGGAAGACCGCAGCAGGCAAATTGTTCCAGTCCTTCGATGTACGCGGTATAAACGACGAAGCGAAACGCTTAGTCCGGACCGTTGAAGTTTCAACAACGTAAGGGTGGATACTCGCCGTACGTCGGGTTGTCCGATGGTAGAAAGGAGATGGCGGAATCAAGTCATGCAATTCCCGCGCACACTCTCCAAAATGCAACCTGTAAAATACCGATAGGTTGGCTACCCTGCGCCTGTGCTCGAGGCTTTGTAGATTGGACTTAACCAAATCTGGATCCCCAATTAGCCTCTTCGCACGCCTTTCCACTGAGTATAGTTAGTTATATACCTAAAACAAGATTGTACACTATTTGCTGATGACACTACTCTAACCATAAAATCTTCGAATAGAAATGAATTAGAAATTAACACAAACAACGAACTACTATGTGCTATAAAATGGCTGGAATGTAATAATTTGCAGGTTAACATTGAAAAAACTAAGTTAGTACAGTTTCAAACAAATAATTCCGTGATAAAACCTGCCAATATACAATACTCTAATACAATATTAGAACCAGTACAATCGACTTTATTCTTGGGAGTCGTTATCGATGAAAAATTGAATTGGAAAGAGCACGTGAGAAGAGTCTGTACACGACTGGACAAATTTGTATTTGCTCTTCGGAAACTGAGACGCATAGCCAATACAGAAACAGCTCTTAATGCATATCACGGATATGTATCATCAGTGCTACGCTACGGACTAGTGATATGGGGTAACTCAGTAGACGTAAACAGAGCCTTCCTTGCACAAAAAAAATGTGTAAGAGCGGTTTATGGAGCTGATTATTTGGAACATTGCAAACCCTTATTTAAATCGTTAAAAATTCTTCCACTTCCTTGTCTATACATTTATGAAGTTTGTTTATTCGTAAAGAAATATTCTCACTTGTTCCCATTATATGAGCACGTTTCCAAAAGAGTACAGAACAAAAATCCAAACGAATTAATGGTACCTAGACAAAGACTACATTTATACAGCAGAAATTCCTATTGCATGGCAATCAAAATTTTTAATAATTTACCTGCATACATCAGAGTGTTGCCTACTAATAAATTCAAGAAAAGTATTTTCGTTTGGCTTTTGGATAATTGTTTCTATTCAGTTAATGAATTTTTAAATCGAAAATAAGTAATAAATATTGACATTGTATTGGTAATTTTTAATGACATTGTAGTAGTAATAAATATTGACATTGTAATAATAATAAATATTGACATTGTTGTAGTAATAAATATTGACATTGTATTGGTAATTTTTAATGACATTGTAGTAGTAATAAATATTGACATTGTAATAATAATAAATATTGACATTGTTGTAGTAATAAATATTGACATTGCAGTAATAATAAATATTGACATTGTAGTAGTAATAAATATTGACATTGCAGTAATAATAAATATTGACATTGCATTAGTAATAAATTTTGACATATTATGAATATTTTTTGACATTATTATAGAATTGTTCAATAATTTTATTTTTATTTTTTTCGCATATTACATTATATAAAATAGTTAACACTGAAATCATTAGTCATTTTTTAATTATGTCTGCAAAAAAATACGTGGTCCATAAAGGTACTCATATTCATTTAAAACTGCCACTATTATTATTATTATTATTATTTTTTTTAATTTTACTTAATATTGCGTGAACTATAATTATGTGAATTTGCAAATTAGATACCTCATTTAATATTTCTACACCGGCAAAGGTAGTATATGTGATTCCGTCTAATATTAAGATCTTCATATACCATGTACTCAGAAATAAACGATTCTATTCTATTCTATTCTATTCTATAGTATAGTTAAGCCTACAAGCACGTTCGGCTACGACCCAGACTTGCGAGTCGTAAGTCGCAGGTTCACACCAAACCAGACACATTACTTTGTGTAATTTATTTCATCACCACTGCTTTCAAAGCGATGATGGAGAAAAACATCGGGAGGAAACCGACATGTCAAAGTCAAAAGCATTTAAGTATTTCAAAGAAACCATTTACAGCCATTTTTGAATTGTTAAGAAGTCAGTCAGACAGAAAAAAATATGCTAATTGCACATTCCAAAGCGTAGATCTTTATGGATAAGACTGTTCAAGAAACACCAAGGACACTCTTTTAAATCATCTTGTATATTACAAATGATAGCTATAAAACCTAGGGGTATTTATGTCAAGAGTGAATAGATTACTTTTAGGCAAGCCTGCTCCATCGTCAGTCATATCATCGCTTACCATCAGGTGGTCAAACGAGAGCCTACCAAAAATAAAAATAAAAATCTCGCTTACAAATCTTTTTTTCAAAGACATGTAACATCCGCCACGTGAATGTTGAGGCAATCTAGCCGTTAGAGAAGACAGACCTAGTGCGTAGACTAAAGAGAACTAAACCCTTTGAGTTAGTTTAGTGTTTAAAGTTAGTGTGTAATAGTGATAAATGCTGGACTACTATAAAAGTGCTAAAGGACTCTATAACGTATAATATTAAGTCAAAGTTAAATTACTTATTAGTCTTTTAGGCTAGATTGTAATCAATTATTAAGAAATTTGTTCTTAATAGCAAAGGGAAAAAAAATGTAACATCCACCAAACCTCACTGGGCCCGCGTAGTAAATTACGGCACATTCCCTCTCAGAAATCGAGAGAAAACTGGCATGTCCTAGAACCATAAATTCAAAGACATGTGACATTCACCAATCCGCACTGGGCCCGCGTGGTGGATTACGGCCCATTCCCTCTCCTAGGGAGAGGAGGCCTGAGTCCCAGCAGTGGGAACATTAAAAGGCTGATTATGCTAAGCTATGCTGTACCCTTTCAGACAGTCCCAGCAGTGGGAACCTAAGGCTGATTGTCAGAACTCCACTTTCCTCAAACTAAAGACGCTACTCTCACGCTTAAATTTTTGGAAAAATCCCAGCTCCGCATTAGATTCGTGAAAGAGCTGGCTTTAAAATTGAAAGTATAATACAACATAAGTTTTAAAGCCAAGCAAGTTGTATTTAATTTTATTGTCTGTGTACAATCAGAACGTTACTAACGGCCCATTTCAGTAGAAAGTAAACGCATTTCATTATACCCAGCTTAATTTCTTTCTATTAATATTAATAGGGGATGTCAAATTTTCTAATTAAGACACAATTAGGTATTACAATGTGTTTTATGTTAATTTTGCTGTGGTTTTTTTGTTTGTTACCGTAGTTTTTCACGCTGATTTGAGTTTGAAAGGGAAAAGAGTTTAGGTAGTGTTTAAATTAAGTGTTAGCACACGTTCGAACTTGTCACGACGGATTTGATCCGACCGTACCAAAGTCGAACGTCATCATCATCACCATCATTTCAGCCGATAGACGTCCACTGCTGGACATAGGCTTCTCCCAAATGCCGCCACAATGAACTGTCCTGTGCGTCTCGCATCCATCGGATTCCCGCAACCTTCACCAGGTCATCGGTCCACCTTGTAGGGGGCCTTCCAACACTGCGTCTTCCGGTACGTGGTCGCTACTCCAGAATCTTTCGGCCCCAACGGTCATCTGTTCTGCGAGCAATGTGCCCTGCCCAAGTCGAGCGTGACTCAGTGTAATTAGGATTCCGTACTCAATGGATAAAAACGGAACCCGATTATAAGAGTCCACTGTCCGTCTGACTCTCACCAGGCAACCGCAGGCAGGCGGTGTCTCATGGACCCTGATAGCTAGGCAGTTGAAATTTTCACAGATGATTATATTTCTGTTGCTGCTATAACAACAAATACCTAGGTACTATAAACAGATTAAAATAAATATTTAAGTGGGGCTCCCATACAACAAACGTGATTTTTTTGAACCTTGAAGAAACTTTAATTTGAATTAGAAAAATAATACAATATTAATGTGTCCGCCACGAAGTTCAAAATTAGGTCCAATAATTATGTTTCGCAAAACAACAAGTGTGGGAAACATTACATGACACCTATGAGGTGTCAGCGTTCCCTTGGTCAGGTGTCCCTTCTTGCAGGATTTCGATTTATTTTTCACATTGTTTTTTTCTACGTAACGACACATATATTTATATAAAAATCGGCCAAGTGCAAGTCGGTCCCACGTATGAAGGGTTCCGTACCATTATCTAAATAACATTAGACACTATATTATAAACTTTTTTTTTAGTTTCACCTGTCTCAGTGTTTTTTTGCTGAAAGATAAAAATCATTTTAATCAATTTTTAGTTTTTTTTTTTATAGCGGAAACAGAAATATAATCTGTGAAAATTTCAACTATCTAGCTATTGCGGTTTATGAGATAAAGCCTGGTACAGAAGGTGGAGTTTTACCGATTTTACCCTTGGGAACGGAACCCTAAAAATTAACAACAGATAATTATGTAGGTCCGATTTATCACAGTTAGATGAGTAAAAACTATAAACTGACTCCCTACCAACGAATATTATAATTACTTTTACAATTTTAGCGTTCAAAATGTTCTCCACTCTCATTTTATGAGCAGTATAAGCGATTCAAGTCAAGACATTTATTAAAAATAATAACTCTGAAACTGACGCATCTGGGGAGTGAGTACCGTGACGTCTGTTGTAGCAAAATTCAGAATATTATAACAAAATACGCTATAATTATGCTCTTGTAATCCTAAACTCTAGAAGTCTAGACAAATTGACATTACCTATATGGAAAGGGTGCAAGGGGGTACTTTTTACCCCCTGACTTTCAATAATATAATTATATCCCTGGCCAGTTGGTCCAGTGGTCAGTGGCCCTGAATGACTTCGTGGTTTCGATTCCCACCCAAGAGAGTTTGAAAAAATAATAAAGCTTGTTTTTAAAAAGGGTCTCGCAAAAACAAAAATCTTGAATAGTTATTGTTTTTTTTTATAAAAATTACGGGGCCGCGAAATCGATATAGACCCGGGCGGAGTTCACACAAAATACTCAGTGACTACAACCGGCCCTTAGGAGGCGGGCCACTGGACCATCAAGATACTTTAACTTCAAACTTATTTAAATGCCCTAATCTCTGGGACTACTCGTTGGATTGGAAAAAATATTCCTGAATGCGTTAGCCAGATTCATGATAGATATATTTTTTTCTTTTTTTTTATAAGTAGGTACTTAATTCTCACCCTAAACTATATTTTAATTCCTATGTATTCTTCTGATTTTTTTTAAATTTTACTGTATGTGTGAGGTACAAATAAACGATTTTCTTTCTTTCTTTCTTTATATATAGGCTAAATAACGTCACGCTACGACCTACGAAAGCGGAGCAGTGACAGTGGTAACTCGGTTTTTTATATGTCTATGCTCGGCGAGCTACCCATTGCTCGCCGTCTGCAAGCCCACGCTTCCGTTACGTGTAGGTACAGGTTTAAAAATGTAAAATTTAAACCACATCGCTAAATGATCAATCTTTAGAAAGTAGACATAGACACACACATTTTTTCAGAAAATACACATTCAGTCACAAACCATCGTAAAGATTTCTAAAACACACCTAAAAAAATACTATCAGGAGTTTGTCAAAACAGTGTATAGGTCAGCGGAAACTGAGCGATAACTGCGCGAGCGAACTCGAGCTAATTTCGCTGATAGACTCAGCGAATGTTCGGTCATCCATGATATTCTCGCAGATATACAGGCCAGAAAGAATAATATATGAAGAAAGAAAGTTACTGGTTAAAAATATCAGCAATTTCTTGAAAATATCTTCTTTCTTCATAGTTGAATTTTTCATGGAAACTGGTGAATGTTTATTATTTATTTATTGTCTATTTACTATGATTTTGATGTTTCATTCGTATTCATCCATTGGTTTCCATGATAACTTCAAGTATAGCTGAGGACCCTGGTTATTTATTTCTTTTGTTTTTTTTTTGTTACCTACGTAGGTAACTTACAGAACATTCAATTATGAAAATCTTGAAAACCCTCCACAGAAGTTATGTCTCTGTGTCTGGTATTATGCGTCCACGCTCGAGCATGCTCGCGACTGTCCGTGTAACTACAAAGAACATCGCAAGCACTTGCCACACGGAATTGTATCTTGCAAGCTGTTATAATCTCTATTTCTGTAACATTTCGGTCTACTATCAAATAACAGCTTGTTACTCTGTTTACGCTGACCTAAAAGAAGCATTACAGCTTCACATCCAAATATAATTGATCTACTTACCTAAACGACTCCTTAGCTCTGACGGTTTGAGCGCGGGTTCCTCCAGCACCACGGGTGGAGGGGGCGCGGGTGGTGCGGGCGGTGGTGGTGGGGGAGGGGGCGCTTCATCACCCGAACTGCCGCCTGATGATACGCCTGGTGATACAGAGGGGAGAGTGAAGAAGATGTAGGTTTATATACTCCTCACCTCATAAACTAGTGCGCCTCACCATCGACGATTGCATCACTGCTTACCATCGCGTGGTGGGATCGCAGTCAAGCACTAGTATAAATTATTTAAAAAAATATATATGTATAAAGAATTGACATTTGTGTCGACCTATACTTTTTGCTGGCTGCAAAAGCAATTAATCCGACATCAACATTTTTTTTGAATTATTTATTTAAAAACGTTTCCAAAATATAATCTAATATTACTTTCAAATTCAGAAAAGAAATATGTCAAATACGACAGGTTTAAATAAAAAATCTAATTCGGGGCCTAGACATCAGTTTAGGCCCACAACACAATAGCACAACTATTTAAATTTAAGCTGTTGATCCCCGCATTAATGCCGGCGTTCACGCGCCATTGTCTTACTATTGTGTCTCTAATTACGCACTCAAAACGTTAAAAAAAATCAGATAAACATTGATTTTTGCTTTATAATTATTTAAAAAAAAAACAACGCTATTAGTACGTAAGAGTATATCTGGCCAGTTAGAAATTGATGTATTCGGCTATACTCCCACACAGTTAGGGTACATAAACAAAAGCGGTAGATGGACACGTTGTTCTACGTTTAAATATTGTGTTCCATATTCAAAACTTATTACAGTTCAAGTGTTTTGCTAAACGTATGCCAGGGTAGCCCGCGAAATTCAAATTTTCTCAAGTTTTTGTTTTTGCAAGTCAGCGCCAAGTTGTGTAACGGTTAAAATATGATTTGCAACCGTAACACGTATTAATTTATGAAAACACAATCATTACGGTAGAACTACATTGCAAACACGTGGGCTACGTACATCGGGCGCGTCGGTGTGGATACATTTTATACGGCAACTAGACTTGTAGAGCTACATTAGATCCACGCCACGCGGCGCGACTCTACGTACAAATCAGGTGTGGGCCCACGTGTGCGTCGGTCTAATGTTGTTCCCGTTGTAAAGTCATTAATACAGCCGTTTCAGTTCAGCTAACCCTATTTAATGATTTTTTTTTTTTGAAATAACCATTCTATAGGCTTAGATTACACTGACCTATAAAATGCAAAAAAACTTGAAAAAATTTGAATTTCGTGGGCTAACCTAGAGCATGCCAATATACAAAGACGAAGACGATGCTTGTGCAGAGTTTAATTTTCCCTATTATCGACTATGGTGATGTGTGCTACTATGACCTGAACGCAGTCTTGCTAGATAAGCTTGATAGGCTCCTCAACAACTGCATCAGATTTATATTTAACTTGAGGAAATATGACCATATTTCAAGCTTCAGATCGGAGCTAAAATGGTTGCCTATTCGCCAGAGAAGAAGTCTGCGAGCTTTGACTATTCTTTTCTCTTTGCTCAACTCTCCTACCCCTCCTTCTTATCTTATATCTCACTTTCAATATCTCTGTTCTTCACACGCTAAGAATCTGCGTTCTTCTAACAATCTCCTACTGCTTTGTCCTTCTCATACCTCTGATTTTGTTCATTCCTCCTTCTATATACAGTCCATTCTTCTGTGGAATTCGCTACCTCTTGATATCAGGACGGCCACGAGTAAGTATGCATTTAAGCGAAAGTTGTGGAATTACTTTCTACACAAATAGCAGAATCATCTCAAAACTCCTTTACTGTGTATATATATAATTATATGTATGTATGTATAGGTATATATTTTATTAAATATGTATGTATGTTTGGTTTTAGTTTTATATATAATTTTGTAATACTTGTTGTCTAAACAATATTTTCTTTTTTTTTATGCACCTGCCATATTGTCTCTCCACTACCCTAGGTTGACTGGTAGAGAATGCCTAAGGCATTAAGTCCGCCTTTGTACCTTGTTGTTGCATGAAGATTAAATAAATAAAATACAAATGTTAAGAACTTGTTACCTATATTCTTGCAAATAAATATATCATTCATTCATTCATTCATTCATTCATTCATTCATTCATTCATTCATTCATTCATTCATTCATTCATTCATTCATTCATTCATTCATTCATTCATATTTTTACAAGCTTACCTGATGACGCTGATGCAGCTTGCACCACTGCGGTTTCATCTGCCACTGACGCACGGCGACTGCCTGCGGCTGAGGACATGCGGCTGGCCTGGATAAATTGGTGAATGTTACATAACTTTCTGAGATCAATATGACATCTGTTAGACTGGCCTGTTGGTCTAGTGGTTAGTGGTCCTGACTGCTATGCCGGAGTTCGTGAGTTCAAATCCAATTAGCTACTGAATCCAAAAATGACATCGATCAACAAGAAACTTGATTCATTTATTAATTTAATTTTTCAGCCAAAAGACGTCCACTGTTGGACAAAGGCCTCCCCAAGTGTCGCCATAATGACCGGTCCTGTGCGTCTCGTATCCATCGGATTTCCGCGACCCTCACCAGGTCATCGGTTCCCCTTGTGGAAGGCCTTCCAACGCTGTGTCTTCCAGTACGTGGCCGCCATTCCAGAACCTTTCGTCCCTATAGACCATCTGTTCTGCGAGCAATGTGCCCTGCCCAGCAAGTTTGGCGATTCTTCGGGCTATGTCTGTATCCTTGGTTCTCCTGCGGATATCTTCATTTCTGATGTGATCACGCAAGGAAATTCCGAGCATAGCCCTTTCCATTGCCCTTTGAGTGACTTTAAGCCTTCTGATGAGGCCCATAAGCGACCACGAAACTAGATACAATTGATATACTTACAAAGTTCTGTGCCTTATGTGTCAGTGCTGCCAATTTTGAGGCTATCGTTGACTTGGTCTGCACCTCTGATTGAGGAGTCACTTCCTCGTAGGCTTTGCTTACGCTGCGAATAAAACTCAGATTATAAACTGCTATATTTGTTAGTACATCCATAGTAAGATGTGTAGTACATACCTACGGATCATGATAATCTGTGGTGTACGAAGTTTGTTTGGTAATCATTAATAAAAAATAAATAACAAAATCCTGTTGTTAGTCTTGTCTAAGTGATACACCTCAATAATCGCCTCAATACAAATGGTTTATTGAGTTTTCAAAACTTGGTTCAGTATCGAAAATTACAAATCCAAAGGCGCAAAAATATTTAGCTCGCCGTCCGGTAAAGACTAGACCCGAGTTGACGGCGAGTTGTGATCCACGCGCGCCTCAAAAATACGAGTATGTCAGCAAATGGATAGAGCCGATTAGAGCTGATGCCTGGCCGTAGCCTTATCACGTAAGGGACATAATGTGGGTTTTAGTACAAGTCTGATACTCTCTCTCACAGCACCCAGAGCGCAAGATGACTTTTGAATATTTCTCACCTCAAAAAACCTGGCAAGTGCGAGTCGGACTCGCGCACTGAGGGTTCCGTACAAACTTAATTACCTATGAAAACAGTTCAATTCCCGAAATGACTTACAAAGATTTTTCCGAATCGCAAAAAAAAGTTTTTTTTTTCGTGACGTAACTACAAATTTACAGTTTTCAGATTTATTCCTATACTTGTGCTATGAGACCTTGCTTCATGCCAAATTTCAGGATTCTAGGACAACGGTAAGTACCCTATGAATTTTGATTTCCTTGAGAGTGTCGAAATACACGTTTTTTGAGACATAAACGGCCGTATCATTTTTTTTCGTTAACTCAGAAGTTTGATATTTTCACAGCCAAGGGACCGACCTAAATATACGGTTTTAATTTCAACTCGGTACCTCCACGCATTCCCGAGATAAAGGGTCTTGACAGACAGACCGACAACAAACTGAAGGGTATAAGGGTTCCGTTTTTTCCTTATGAGGTACGGAACCCTAAAAGTTTCTATACATTATTGAAAATGTCTACTTTACACTTATCTCTAATTAAAGAATAAAAATATCAATATTATTAACAGCTCTCATATTTCTTTTCATAATAAGGATTACGTTAATGACCAACTCGGAAAGAGATGACTTAGACACGTGCCATGAAGGCTCATCGAGCTTTTACAAGCAAGAGGACGACAATAGGTAAGAAACAAAACAAATGCCTTACGTGTCCATATTGTCTTTGGTGTTGTAGTCCACCACAAGCGCGGCGCTACCGGGGCGGCTGTGGCTGCCGGAGTCGCGAGAACTGCTCCTGATGTAACAAATCAAATATATATGAGAACTTAAAAATTAGAAGAGGTGGGCTAGCTTATAGTTTAATCAGCCTTATAATGTTCCCACTGCTGGGACTCAGGCCTCCTCTCTAGGACAGGGAATGGGTCGTAATCCACAACGCGAGCACAGTGCGTTTTGGTGGATGTCACACTTCGCATTTTCTGTTCTAGGACATGCCGATTTCTTTACGATGTTTTCTTTCACCTATATAATTTTGAAATGAAATCGTTAAAGAGGAGGGATGAAATGCATGTTACCAAAACAGTTATAAGTGTACATGTGGATGTGATTGAGACTAAAGAAACGATTCATGGATTGTAATAGGAATGATGTGAAAGAAAAGGGATTGATAGCGTGACTGTTGATAGGGAGAATGGAAGAGAAAAAAAATAAGAGCAGGAAGATGATTCATTTTCGAAGCTTTCCTAATACAGTCTCATGGTATAGTCATCATAATAATATCAAAGTAAAAATCTAGACCAACCTTCGCCTCTGATGTTCCTCTCTGGGCAGATAGATATCCTCATAGTGATGATCACGCCTGGTAGCCTCAGCACCACTGTCGCTATCAGAATGCTCCTGTGCAGTCGTGGATTCCGCAGACCCGTGGATCTCTGCCTTAACTGTACAAAGAAGATCTTGGTCAGAAGATATTTGAGAGATGATAAAGATGCCTAGTTTATAGCCCAAGTACCAAAACCTCAAAGCGACCTCTTTTCATTTATTAAATGTCTTGACGTCATTATATTTCAAAAGCGCTTGACAAACTTGAAATATTTAATAATCTGGATTGAAATTAGCCTGCAGCGGTCTTCCCGTCCGATTATAATTTAGATGTCCTCAAAGCTAAAATTAATAGGCTCTTAGACTCACCATCAACGATTGCATTATTCCTAACCATCAGGTGGGATTGCATTCAAGCAAAAACTTTATCGCTATTAAGAGATGTATATTTGTTTAGGCCTTCTAGTACAATCATGTAAGATATTTCAACATATCCTAATAGTATGGGCTTGTGTAACAATATTTGAAGAAACTAAGCAAAAAATTATAAAAACACGAGGTATATCAAATATATTTAGAGAATAAAAGCCTGATATTTTACTAGATAGAAAGATTTGGAAGCAGAAAGAGTAGGCTTTTCCCAGTAGTGGAATACAACGAAGGCTATCCAAGGATAACTAAATGCATGGTAATATTTGAAGGCTAACATAAAAATACACAAAAGCTTAAAAAAATAAGGCATTGTCAGAATTATGAGAGAACAGCAGAAGTTCCAGAAATGGCATGAGCAGAAGCTAAACCTAGTGCTGATTCTGTAACTCCTTACCAGTCATGATGGAGTCATCTGGCTCTTCCGACTGCCTCGACCCTGGACAATAACGTAATTCTAACTAATGATGATTCAATTTTGAACATAGCTATACTAAATTATTAAAGTGCCGGTGACAACTGGTTTTAGAGCGTATTTTAGAGGAATGCGGAACAGGAAAGTCCCGCAAACCTTCGTTGAAAAGAGAGGATCATCCGACCAGACGGGTGTCTAGTCGGGGCAACTGCCCGGTAGTTGGTTTCAGACTACTGTATGTGATCTAATCGCGTAAAGAACTCTAAGTGCTCGGCCACACTGGCAGCACTGTGCGAGTAGCGGCGCGGGTGCGGGAACGTACGCGATTTGCTTGGCCACACTGGCAGCGCGGCGCGGGGAGCGGCGCAGGTGCAGGGACAAGGGTTTCCGCTCATCGCTCGCGCACTAACTGTGGCCACTTGTATGAGCGAACTATGGCGTGAGTTGCCCGCGCGCGTCCCGCGTTGAGCAGCCCGCGCCGCTTCTAGCGCCCGCGTGCCCGCTATGGACACTCAAATGAAGTTCTTATGTTTGAGATAGCCGCGCCACGCCCGCCCCGCACCCGCGCTTCCAGTGTTGCCGAGCACTAATAACGCGATACAAGATTTTGAATTTTAGTTCTTATGAGGCTTCTTAGATGTCACTACAGTATCATTCTTAACTAGATGTTTATACAGTGCTGGATTAACCACGTAGCAAGAGCAGAAAAATTATACGGGCCCCGCGCAGTGGTATGGGCCCCGCCTGGACTGGCCTGTTGGTCTAGTGGCCCCGACTGCTATGCCGGGGGTCGTGACTTCGGTTCCCACCCAAGACAAATAGTTTGTGTGATGAGCACGATTTTTTTTTTGTATCTGTATGTAATTTATCTATAATATGTATGTATTTAGAAATATATAAGTATGGTTATCAGTTGTCCAGAGTTTGAGACTAAATGCGTTGTGTGATGTGGGATACAATTATTTGTATTATTACTAAAAAAAAACTAGTCTAGATAACTGTGCCATATGGATTCTAATCACTTCCAGATTTTCCATAAATACAATTTGACAACTACCTTAAGGCCCCGGGGCTTGTTTGGAAAGTAAATTAAAGGAGTTTAAATTCGTTGTTATTTATAAAGACGGTGGGCCTCTTGGTTGAATTTGCTACAGGTCCCATGCTGATTTGATCCGGCACTGCGTCTATAGGCCGAAATACACATGGCTTACTGGCATTCAAGTTACAGGAGCTTGCATGCCAGTAAGCCATAACAAGTTCTGATTGGTGGATGTCCTTATGACATGCATGCTGCTTGCATAGTTTTGTACCAGCTTCAGGCATGTGTATTTCTGTTTTATAACTATTACGATCGTGAACCTAATAAACGTCATGTTAATATTCTTCTCCGTATATAAATACCTGTGGATGCTATGATCTACAAAAGGAGAGCTTTAATGCAAGCATTCGCTTCAGGAATATAATATTGTCAGATTCATTACACGAGCTTTAATTGTAAAGAGGTGAACAATAGTGAACATACGTTTACAAAAAAACTTTTTAGAAAAAAAAAATAACCGACTTCACTAAAAAAAAACACTAAAAGGATCAAAATAACTTTAATTTTGGAAGTCGGTGTTTCTCGGTATTGTTTGTTTCTTATTTAACACCGACTTCCGAAATTAAAGTTATTTTGATCCTTTTAGTGTTTTTTTTTAGTGAAGTCGGTTATTTTTTTTTTCTAAAAAGTTTTTATTTCACACTTTTTAGTTGCGATACTCTTATAAACAGAGTGCCTATTTCTCATGACAATTCCAATTAACCCAAATACTGCTAGGTTACATTGTTTTATTATAAAGTTCCTGTGTCTACCTTCCTCCTTCCGGCTCCATCATCAGATCAGTTCGATAGTACCTTATAGCCAAAGAGCATCTCACGACAATTCTAATAAGCCCAAACACGGCTAGGATACATTGATTAATTACGGAGTTCCTGTGCCTACCTTCCGTCTCCATCATCAGATCAGTTCGATAGTACCTTATAGCCAAAGTGCATCTCATGACAATTCTAATAAGTCCAAACACGGCTAGGTTACATTGATTAATTACGGAGTTCCAGTGCCTACCTTCTGGCTCCATCATCATCATCAGATCACTTCGATGATACTTACCATTTTCAACGTAACTATTCAGAATCATTCATTTATTTGTATTGTCATAGTCGCTTAACTATCTTCATTGTGATATCTATTTGAGTATGAAGTTCCGTTGACCATTTCTGGTCTTCTTCATCAGTTCCACTTCATCAAATGTTACTTTTTGGCTGTAAATGCTTAAGTTCTTGATGAAAATACTAAAATTACCATAGAGTTGCCTATAATTTTTGAGGAGTTCCCTCGATTCCTCATGGATTCCATCATCAGAACTGGATTTTGAATAAAATGAGACCAATCTGGAAGCATATCCTATACAGGGAAAAAAAAATTTTGCAAATCGGTCCACAAACGACGGAGTTCTGAGGTAACAAACATAAAAAAAAAAAAATACAACCGAATTGAATAACCTCCTCCTTTTTTTGAAGTCGGTTAAAAACAACCATTTCATTTGTTTCTCGTGTTTGTACTCATTAAACTATTCGTTGCTATGAATATTACGAGTAGCAAACAACCGCTTGCTTCGCATTTGGTCCGACGAGAGTTTTCGTGTCCTATTCGCCAGGGTCATGTGTTAACGACTGAGTACTCTATCTCGTTTAGCTCTTAAATCCCCATAGGTGACAGAAGAGCTGACGAGATGGAGTATTTGGTCGTGGATGTTCGACCCTAGCGACATAAACGCGAGAGTGTTTGTCGGATATATCCGAAGTAGGCAGTTAAAAAGTTAAGAAAAAGAAAGAAAAAGAATTTATTTGGTACAGCACAAGGCAAAAATAAAAACAAGAAGCAAAAATGTAGTTGTGTGCCTCACGACTGCACCAAAATAGGTCCAGTTCAGCATGAATGCCAGACGACTACTGCCTGACGCTGGTTTTCAACTGAACCTCTGGTTGTGACGCAACAGACGTAAAACAGTTTTGGAGTGTAATATATATGTATCGGTGATGCATACTTCAATAATATAAACACACAAACGCACATACAGTCACCTCTTGCTGGCTTCTCGATCCATGATAATTTACTCCTGTGCCTTCAAAGAAAAAAAGTGAGGTTTCTACACGTCCTTACCAGTCATAGCGGGCGCCTCTTGCCCTTCCGCTGGTACCCTGGGCCCTGGAGACCGTGTGTGGAACAGGTCTCGTACACGCTGGTATAATGCTGCAGGAGCACCTGAGCTGCTGCTGTTGTTGTGCAGGAACCAGCCGTTCGCCGCGTTATCGGCGTCTGATGCGGAGCAGGCTAGAGAGGAAAGAAGATGATTTTGGATCTTTTTTGTATGAGACGTTATTAGATCTATGTGTCTATTATGGACTACGGTCCGGACTAAGCGTTTCGTCTCGTCTTTTATACCGCGTGCATCGAAGGACTGGAACAAGTTTTCCAGCTGCGGTCTTCCTATCCGATTATAATTTAGAGCCTAGATTCACTCTAGCCTTAAAGATGATAATCTTTAAGGCTAGAGTGAATCTAGGCTCTTAATACTAACTAACTAGTGCGCTTCACCATAAACGATTGCATCACTGCTTACTATCAGGTGGGATCATAGTCAAGCACTAGGATATATCATTGGAAAAAAATGTTAGTATACTATCTATAATAGATATTTTATATGTAAGAAGATATACTAAATATCTTCTAATATATAAAAGTCTCATGTCACAGTGTTTGTTATGAAACTCCTCCGAAACGGCTTGACCGATTACTCATATTATGAAATTTTTTGTGTATATTTGGTAGTTCTCAGAATAGATCGTAGGCTAGTTTTTAGCTTTAGGTACCCCTAGGTGATAAGTCTACTATCACGCGGGTGAAGCCGCCGGCAGTAGCCAGTATCGCACTAATATAATAAAGGTGAAAGTTTCCGAGTATGTTTGTTTGTTACTCGTTTTCACTGAAACTGTTGAAGAAATTTGGATGAAAATTGGCACACGGGTAGCCCATATTCTTGCAATGAATAGCGCATAGAATACTTTTTATTCTCGGAATACTCCTAAGTTGATACGTTAACTCGGCATAATTTTATTTATTTATTTATTAAAACTTATGCACTAGTAATAAACACTGTACAAAGGCGGACTTAATGCCTTAGGCATTTTCTACCAGTCGACCTTAGAGTGTTGCAGAAACAAAACATGGTAGGTGCAGCTTAATAAAAAGAAATACAATAACAAATATATACTTAGATACATACATACAAATTAACAACGTAATTATGAAAAACGAATCCAACAAATCAACGCTGTGATGATTACACCAATTTCCTGCGAATGTGTTTATGTTCAATTTTTTGCTTCGATGCGGACGAAGCGACTTTTTATTTTATTTTATTTTATTTAGTACAGCTAAATAGCCATTAATACTAAAATACGTTAATCCTTTCACTCTGTCTTCTCACAGAACCTAAAATTTTCTAATAATATTATCTTCCATTCATCAGCAAACAAATCTAATCCAGGTTTGGCCTCCACGAGCGCGTTGAGCATCGTTAGCATACGCGGTATAGGGGAGGTGGATCGAGCTACAGTGCGACAAAATGGGACATTCAATAATTTATGCTTTATTGAGCGATTCGTAACAAATAATTGACACAACTCTGCATGTAAGTCGGACGCATGATCAGTGTAACCATTAATAATTTTATAGGCTGTTGTAATTTGGCAAGTAGACATTATGGCCCCGACTTACGAGTGGCACGTCATACCTAGGCAGGCACTTTAGTGTATGCAATTTATTTCATCACCACTGCTCTCAAAATGGTTTAGGAGAACATCGTGAGGAAACCAGCATATCATAGAATTAATCGAAAACATATGATATTCATTAAACCGCACTGGGCCCACGTGATGGAATCCAGCCAATTCCCTCTCCTGGTGCGGAGGCCTGAGTCCCAGCAGTGGAATCATTTTCAGGCCGATGTTTATATACCTACGGGCAAAGCCACTGGCAAAAGTTAGTGATTACATAAAGCCAGTTCTTTATGGCCAGTCAATCCAATCTATGATTAATCACCCCACACTTACGATTAAGTACTTACATTGCGTAAATTCTTCAGAATGGTGGAAAATTGCAGTATTATCGGATCATGTGTTGTGTTATGTGGACGTTATGAAGGCAAGATACATTTAGTTGGAATGGAGTAAACCAAGACTGTGTTAGCTGCCGATTCATAATCACACATAAAAAGGCGAACGTTTTTTTTTTGTGTAGATATGTATGTTTGTTATTCCTTCACGCTTAAACCACTAGCCAGTCGGTCTAGTTTGACTGGCCTGTTGGTCTAGTGGTTAGTGGCCCTGACTGCTAAACCGGATGTTGTGGGTTCGATTCCCACCCAGAACAAATGTTTGTGTGATGAGCACACTCATTTGTTCTGTGTCTGGGAGTAATTTATCTATATTATGTATGTATGACATGTGTTACATTATACATATGGCTCCGAAACGTGGTCGCTTACAATGGGCCTCATCAGAAGACTTAAAGTCACCCAAAGGGCAATGGAAAGGGCTATGCTCGGAGTTTCCTTGCGTGATCGAATCAGGAATGAGGATATCCGCAGGAGAACCAGGGTTACCGATACAGCACGAAGAATCGCCAAACTTAAGTGGCAATGGGCAGGGTACATTGCTCGCAGAACGGATGGCCGTTGGGGCCGAAAGGTTCTGGAATGGCGACCACGTACCGGAAGACGTAGCGTTGGAAAGCCTCCTACAAGGTGGACCGATGACTTGGTAACGGTTGCGGGAGTCCGATGGATGCGAGACGCACAGGACCGTCCATTGTGGCGACACTTGGGGGAGGCCTATGTCCAACAGTGGACGTCTTTCGGCTGAAATGATGATGATGAATGATGATGTATGTATTTAGAAATATATAAGTATGTTTATCAGTTATTTAGTACTCATAGCACAAGCTCTGCTTAGTTTGGGACTAGATGGCGTCGTGTGATAGTTGTGGAATATTATTATTAAACCATGTTCTGGAATAACATATAGGATACTTTATATCCCGGGATTATATTCCCATAACTCATTTTTGCTCTCATTCAGGTGTCAAGTCGCTAGCAGAAGTTTATCATTCCGCTTTTTGTTTTTCAATTGATAAGCTCGCGATTTAGTTGAACACTTCTCACCTAATAGTAAGCGATGATGCGATCGACGATGGAGCAAACTTGCCTAGAAGTAACCTAGTCACTCTTGACTTAAAGGTTGCATAAGCTTAAGCATAGCATAATCAGCCTTTTTTTTAATGTTCCCACTGCTGGGACTCAGGCCGCCTTTCTCTAGGAGAGGGAATGGGCCGTAATCCACCACGCGGGCCCAGTGCGGGTTGGTGAATGTCAGACATCGTCGAATTTTTGGTTCTAGGACATGCCGGTTTCCACACGATGTTTTCCTTCACCGTTTTGAGAGCAGTGGTGATGAAATAAATTACACAAAGTAATGCGCCTGGCTGGGTTTGAACCCGCGACCTACAATTCGTAAGTCGGGGCCGTTACCACTCGGCCACCACTCATCACATAAAGGTTGCAGGTATCGGGAAATACGGACTCAAATTCAAGATGAAAAGACTAGCTGGTTTAAGGCAGATTCGGAAGTTACTCGTAGGTCTACTTCAGGGGTCCTAATCCTTGTGAGGAGTGTGCCCTTAGCTTAGTTGTCTGTAAAATCTATTCCAAATAATAATAAATGGCTATTTTTATCAGTTCACTTAACTAGTTGCCGCCCACAGCTCTGTCTCCCGTAAAATAAGTAGATACTTTTTAGATTTTTTCTACTTTTTCATGTGTTTTCTCCGTTTTTTTTTTGTCTTTTAAACCTCTCTCGAATTAAAGCAAAAAAAAAAACAAATCAATCAAGCTATTTTAGAGTTTTATTGAAACTAACGAACAACAACAGACTTACAAGTATATAGATGAATATGAAAACGGAATAATGGAATTTTTCAAAACCCTGTTTAATTTAAGTGTGGTGTGAATTGCGTCCAACTTCGAGATTCTCAAAAAAGCAATGAACGCACCAATAATAGAAGATAATAATTTATGAATTACGCATTAACAAAACGCATAAACGACTTTAACTAATCAGGATATCCAGCTGTTTGCGTAATACTACTGCTTCAATATCCGACTGCTTGGGTGCGGTTGATAGTTCTTCCTTCTTCCTCAATACTTTAATGAACTTTAAACATCTCATAATTCGGTATTTAAAAAATATTCGTTACATTATTCTCGTCTTAAATATCTCATCGTCTTCTACCATTGTCCCATTTCGATTGGGGTCGGCTCAACACGTTTTTTTTTCTTCCATTCTATCCTGTCAACCGCCAGGCCAGATATCGTTGACTCCCTTTTCAAAAATTCAAAGCATTTTATCTATATATATAAGGGGAAACTGACTGACTGACATATCAACGCACAGCCGAAACTACTGGGACTAGAAACACGAAATTTTGCACAAGGCTTCCTTTTATGACGTAGGTGAGCACTAAGAGAGTATTTTCCAAAATTCGCTCCCTAAAGGGGTGAAGCGAGGGTCCAAAGTTTGTATGGAGAAACATACTTTTACGCGGGCGAAGCCGCTGGCAGAAGCTAGTTTTAAATAAACCATTTCTTTCATATCACTCTTCACACAATCCATTCATTTTTTCTTTGGCCTCCCTCTCCCTCTTCATCCATCCACATATATACTCATAACTCTTCTATTATATCTACGTATTTGCGAATTTGTTTTAGTTCCTTCAGAATAATCAGAAGTTTATCAAATACCATGAGCCTTTTTTTCTTTACTGAATAATTCAGGAAAAGAAGGTTTGGAAATTGTAGTGTGTATGATAATAAATTAAATAAATATAATATAAAATACATACACTACCTATATATAAGTGCTTTTCTTGTTTCAAAATACATAATATAATCTATACACGTAAATTTAATCACTGAACACACCGTATTCAAAATCAATAACATCCACCCATTCTTGTATCAAAGATCTCTTGACCACATCCATCTTGATTAGCCAAGCAATCAGAAACCACCATTAAAATATAATTCACTAGCAAAATAAACAGAAACGAAAATAAAAACTATGTGCACCACACATTGCTAATATTCTCTCTCTATTTATATTTTAAATACAGGAGCGCGGAGAGCAGGTCCGCTCGCGACGGCGTCAGGAAAGCAACTGCTCAATGGGGTGCAACAGTTACCTAAAGCTGCGTGTGCGCTTCCTGGCGACTCACTTCCGTCATGTTTACAATTAGATCCGCTCGATTTTTCACGCGTTTGCACGGATAATGCAATGGTATATATGGGTACTGTGATTATACGTGGACCTAGGTTTGTGTCCGTCATGCTGGAAAAATAATCTAGCTTATGAAAATTTTAAAGTTAAATATATCGTCGGAAGTCAAACTAGAAGGCTTTGTTTGGCAGTCAATTTTCAGAGACCATAACTTAGATCATAGACCGCAGGAGAACCAAGGACGTAGCCTGAAGAATCGCCAAACATAAGTGACAGTGGGCAGAGCACATTGCTCGCAGAGTAGATGGTCAATGGGGCCGAAGGGTTCTGAAGTGGTGACCACGTATCGGACGTCGCAATGTGTTGGAAGACCTCTTACAACGTGGACCGACGACCTGGTGAGGGTCGCGAGAATACGATGGATGTTTTTAATAAATGCGGTAGATCATTAATATACACCAAAAAAGGAAAGGACCCAATATAGAGCCTTGTGGTACACCCATTTTGACTTTTAGATCCCGTGAATTGACACCATTTATTTGAACTTGCTGCTGCCTATAATTTAAATAAGATTTCACCAAGCTTAGTGCAAGAAAAAAAGAAAGTGCTTAGGATTAGGTAAACTTGCTTTAAAAGCAAGGATTCATGATTAACACAATCAATCGATGCGAGACGCATAAGTCTGGTCATTGTGGTAACAGATGGGGGAGGCCTAAGTCCAGTAGTGGACATCTTTCGACTGAATTAATGATGATGATGATGAACCTAAGATACAGAACGAGCGCTGATGGACTATTACAGACACCCCGTGCCTCAAAACGCACGTAAAGTCATTGACCCCGGTTGTCATTCGTAGATCTTTGACAATTGTTACAGGTAGTCAGATGCCAGAAAGTCTGACCATTAGTATATCCAAGGAGTATCGTGTTTTCCAGCAAATGGGTTGTGGAGGTCTGATAGGTAGTCACTCAATGGGAAACACAGGTATTCAGCCGCATACGGTTAGACTGGACACTGACCCCAAGCTAGTTGGGAATCGTAGGCGCTGACTTGTGGACGGCGAGCAATGGGTAGCTCGCCGTCCGAGCGTCCGGTAATCGTCCGGACCGAGCCCAAGTCGTCGACAACGCGTAGTGTTCCACGCGCGCCTCAAGGAGATGTCAGCAAAACCGTAGGGGCCAAGAAGGGTCGAAGCCTACTGGGGCCATGGGTGATGCAAAAGAGAACCTCGGGGCCCTGGAACGAAGGCAAAGAAGGAACAAGAGTGGGTTTTAGTGAGTAAAAGTCTGACACGCCCTCCCGTCGGCGGGCGATGTCATTAGATGATTTCTCACCTAAAAAAACAATGGGATAGAGATTTATTTACCGATAGATTTGCAAAATAAATATCAATTATTGTTATGTCAAGTTTATCTTTTAGTAACCAACCGACCAAGAACCTAAATAAAAAATAGACTATAGATCTAGATATATAGTCTTCATTCTTCGCCTATGTAATAGAATTAAATGATTGCGTATTGAGATTTATGGACCGATGAAAAACTTATGAAGTAATGAAAAGGAGTGACTGGTTTGCTGGAAAATGATTCTCGGAAATGTACCTTACCTATATAATTATTACGTATTTTCACACTTGTGTTTCTTACGTGAATCGAACATTTCAGTATAGGCAATTAGGTAACACTTCAACCATACTTCAGCTATTAGATTTGATGCTCGTATATCACACTTCTACACTAATATAATTAATAAAGAGGTAAAGTTTGTTTTTTGTTTGTAGGAGGTAATCTCTGAAAGTACTGGTCCGATTGCTAAAATTTTTTCACCGATAGAAAGCTGCTTTATTCCAGAGTGACATAAGCTATATTTTATGTACGCGGGCGAAGCCGCTGGCAATAAAGGTAAGTTTGTGAATGTATGTGTATACATATGTTTGTTACTCCTTTACTCTGAAACTATTAAAGGGATGAAATTTAACACACGAGTGTCATGCCCTAGAAAATCACATAGGACACTTTTATCCCGAAACTAAGTACTCTTGGGACAATATTTTACTATCAGGGCAAAGACAGGGCAGCAGCTACGAGTACAATAAATGTATTATCTTGGGTGCAGTTCCATCATCATCATCATTTCAGCCGAATAACGTCCACTGCTGACCCACAAATAATATCCCCAAAACGACAGGTACCTACTGTGTGTTTCACAAGCAACGGAATCCTGCGACCAAGCCTTCCGGTACGTGTTGACCACTCCAGACCCTTTCGGCCCCATCAAACATCTGTTCTGCGACCAATGTATCCTGCCCACTATCATCAAAGTTTGGAGATTTTTCGAGCTATATCGGTAATTTAAATTGTATACTTAGTTGTGAAAAAGACTGATAAAAAAAGATTGCATGTAGCGGAGATGAGAATGTTGAGATGGATGTGTGGTGTGACGAGAATGGATAAAGTGAGAAATGAGTATATTAGACGGAGTTTGAAAGTGGCGCCAGTGACTGAAAAGTTGAAAGGGGAATCGTTTGTCTTGGTATGGTCATGTAAAGAGGAGGGATGAAACGTGTTGCGCTGACCCCAAATAAGGCGGGACAAGGGTAGGACGATGATGATGACTTAGTAAATATCTATTTTATGTGCATATTACTCTTTACAGCCCTAAACCACGGCCGTGATTCTTTCGAATAATTCCGTAGTCCGGCTTTTACCAATTTTCCTTCGTAGCCACAAACTATTCAAGTTCTGCAACATTCATCAATGTAGAAATACAACTAACTTAACCTAATCTAGATCTTAATGACTATTTGCCGCATTTGAATACCATCTTTACTCTGACATAACATACCATATAGTTACTGAAGACGCAACTGGTTTTCTGTCGAGTATTATGACGCTGAGATGCTTCAAGAACGGGTCTATAATCGTGATCAATTAAAGGTCGATTAATTTCTCGCTAAACGCAGTAGTGGCAGGACCGGTTTGCAGATTTTTACTATTTCATTGATTGTGAAATGTGAATATGCATGTGGGAGTAGTGGCGATAATTGAAAAAAGTTTATCAGTTTTAAAACCAGACTGAAAGGTTAAATTTAATATATAAACTGGGCGTATAGCATTGCACTATTAGTACCTAAATGGTGCACATCCTACCCATACCTACACACGTCCAGAACGTTTTGTGGACAAGCCTATTCATTATGCGTACAGCTAAGGAGTGGAATTCCCTGCCGTAGTCTGTGTTTCTTGATACCAACAAACTAGAGGTCTTTATTTCTAGGCAAGCATTCTCCATCGTTGGCCACATCATCGCTAATTACCATCAGGTGAGATAGTGGTCAAGCGTGAGCCTATTAGGTAATAATTATAAAAAATACAGCGTAATTCCGTAAACGTAAAAGTATTTAATAAAAAAAAAGAGTGTGTGTACTTATTTACACGCGTTAGAAGTTATACTTCTTTGGCGTATGGAAAAAAAATAACTAAAATGCAGTAGTGATTAATGTTAAATATTAAAATTAATCAAAAAGATTTTATTTAAATAATTAAAACACCAAAATAATATTTATTTATTCACACTGTTTAATTGTAGGTACTCTTACGAAACACGTGTTCTAAATATAAAAATATTAGAATATACAACTTGAACATAGTTATCAATTTCCATGCATGCCACCTAGAACTAACTTCACGATGTAGAATTTAGGTGTCGGTGTGCGCGCGCATCGTAAAAATTCACTCTCATCATTTTTCTCTATCGCGCCAAAAGAAGTATAACTTCAAAAAAGTTTTAATAATCTTGATTTAAATATTTATATATGGAGTTTCATAAATTAATATAATATGTCTCTAACTGCACACAAAATAGATATCTACTAAGTCATCATCATCTTCCTACCCTTGTCCCGTCTTATTTGGGGTTGGTGCAACACGTTTTTTCTTCCTTTCTATCCTGGCATCAGTCACGCTATCACTGACGACTCCCTTTACTTTCATATTGTCACTCTTTACACAATCCATCCATCTTTTCTTTGGCCTCCCTTTACCTATCTAGCCAACCACATGTATATTCATAACTCTTTTAGTAACATGCGTTTCATCTCTCCTCTTCACATGACCATACCAAGTTAGATGATTCCCTTTCAACTTTTAGTCACTGGCGCCAATTTCAAACTTCTCCTAATGTTCTCATTTCTCACTTTATTCACAGGTATGTTCTGAATTTGATATTTTTATCGTATCCAAAACATGTCAAATCTTTTTTCACTTCTTAAAAGTGCAAAACAGTATGTCAATACCTAGTATATATTTGTATTATACAGGTGTAATACAGTACTAATATTGTACTACAAAGTTGTGTAACACAAACATAAAACGCGCGTGTCTGCCGCAGTCAAGAACCGGCTTTACTGCCCACGACCTTGCGACGGAGTACAGGTCCGCGTCCACTCTTACTTTCAACTCGAGTCGCTAATCTCCCAATGGAAAGTAGAATTGCCTAATATAACGGCTTTATGATGAGAAATTTTGAATAAATTGCCGATATCTTATACATTATCGTTGGGATATCAGTTTCGATGTCCGTTATCAAACAAGTTTCTATGAATAAGTCTCGGTTCGAGTTTATATAAATAAATATTAATATATTTTTAGTTATTTGTATGGCCATAGAGAAGTTTTGACTTTGTTTGGTTCTGCATGTAATAGTTTACTTTCCAAACGTGGTTAAAGTAGTCTGGTGGACTAGATCAACTACAATTTGGACTTGTATGTAGAACATAACAAAACATAATCAGTCTTATAATCTTATCACTATTAGAAGAAGAAATGGGTCGTAATCCACCACGCTGGCCCAATGCGGGTTGGTGGAGGTCATATTTCTTCGAATTTTTGATTGTAGGAACAACCAATGCCGACAGAAACCAGCATGCGGTTGCTGTCGGCATTGGTGATGAAACAAACTACATAACATAATGCAACTGGCTAAATCTGCTCCCACGACAGTCACGACCTGCAACTCGTAAGTCGGAGCCGTTATCAATGGACCACCACTGCTTTTGTAAAACATAATATGCTGGAATAGGAGGACTCTCTCCTCCAATCCATTTTCAGCTTAAAGACGCAGATTTTAAAAAGAACTCCACTCTTTCTAAACGTACAATGAAAATTTTTCCAAAAGGCAACACCGTTTCCTAACAGACCATAAAATCCTCAAACGATTTACCTGAACTCTTTAGAGCTTTTTTTTTATAGGTGGGAAAATCATCTTATGACAAATCGCGCTCTTGGGCGGAGCGGGAGATAGTGTCAGACTTTTACTGACTAAAAACCCACTCCTGTTCCTTCGTTGCCTTCGTCCCAGGGTCCGGGTTTCGTTTTCACACTACCCATGGCCCCAGTAGGCTTCGACCCTGCTGGGCCCCTACTATTTGCTGACATCTCCCTGAGGCGCGCGTGGAACAATACGCGCCGTCGACGACTTGGGCTCGGTCCGGACGGTTACCGGACGGTCGGACCGCGGGCCACCCATTGCCCGCCGTCCGCAAAACTCTTTAGAGCTGAGATACGTGACACTGGTGTACCTGGATCTCAGTATAGAGTTCTTATACAGGCCGTTTGCAAGACAGGAGCGAGCCGAGCTCACAGAACCCGCGGTGCTCAGCAGCCGGCCTAGCGACGCGACGCGACGCAACAACCCTGAGCATTTTGGAAGACAAATCTAATCAAATTACCAAAATCATCATCATCATTATTTCAGCCGAAAGACGTTCACTGACGACGCTTGGGGGAGATATATGTCATATATTCAGCATAGGACATATATCTCCCCTAAGCGTCGCCACAATGACCGGTCCTGTGCGTCTCGCATCCATCGGATTCCCGTGATCCTTACTAGGTCGTCGTTCCACCTTGTTGCGAGGCCTACCAACGGTGCGTCTTCCGGTACGCGGTCGCCACTCCAGAATCAAATGGTTTTAAGTTACCAAAATATCCTCATTTTATTTACTGGAGCTCTCCTCCCCAGAAGAGCTGTGATGTGTCACGATAGTGGATACGGGTTCACATACAGCCCGTCGCTCGGCAGGGCCGGAGCGAGTCGAGCTCACCGAGCCCACGGTGGACGGTAGTAGACGGTCTTACTAGCTAATACATTGACGGCAGACGTTGCTAAATGTAACGTGGAACGTCCCACACTATTTGTAACCGACAACCCTGAGCATTTTAGAAAACTAACCTAATCAAGCTACCAAAATATCTTCAATTACCTGAGCTCTCCTCCCCAGAGGAGCTGTGATGCGTCACGATGGTGGACGTGGCCCTCTGCATGGGGTTCACATACAGCCCGTCGGCAGGGCCGGAGCGAACGGAGCTCACCGAGCCCGCGGTAGACGGCAGGGAGCCGCGGCGCTCCTGCACGGAGTTGCGTCGCTCTCGTTCAGGGGCGTGCAGGTAGAAGGGGGAGCGGGTGCCATTTATATTGATGCAGTTCGGTAGAGCGCACTGGAATTTTAGAATTTTTGTGATAAGTAAGAGATATGCATAGAGAGTATCTGTGACGGACGGATAAAAATTAATCAAATACAGGTATTTTTTTCACTTAGGTCGAAATCCTAAAAAAAATCAGTTGACGGTGAAATTAGGCTGAAGTTTTATGACCTAATATTTTTATTTCATTACATATTGAGTTTCTAACACAGTTTTTTTGGTTTGAACGCGCTAATCTCAGAAGCTACTGGTTCGAATTGAAAAACTCTTTTAGTAGCGTAACCAAAACACAGGTAAATTTTCAGGTTTAATAATTAATTTACATGCACATGTAGGAAGGTCTGGTTTGAAAATAAAATCGATACTACACAAGACAATGTATTTAAGGTAATATCTAAAATAAAATGAATCAGCTACAGCTTTTAAAGCTTGCCAAAAAAACACACATTTCGAAGAGAAAAAAATGCAAACCAAGTCGTTCAATTTTATGCAGGATATTACGATAATCATTAACACCGACTAGAGTGTAAACTTACGTATTGTTTAATGTAACATTATGAAATTGAAATGATAAAGGAAACATTTTGGACTAACTTACGTAACTAAACAACTGTGGCAATGCTAACAAGTTAAAAGTAAAAAAGAATACAAAATAAAATATATATGACAAACACAATTTAGTGACAGTTGTCAGTGACCAGAACTGGAGCCCAAGTCTGCTATTTTTATAAATCCGTCATTCCAACACGATCCCATTGTCATTTTGCTAAAAGTTCGTAATCTGCTAATTCATAATGATCGATCATTGATCGGTCAATGGTCTCTTAATAGAGTTGTGGTAGAATGAAAATGTCGAGCTTATTAAAAGCAATGACGTTCTAATGGTAGCTCACTGATCAAAGGAACTGTCAAAATTTTTAACAGATTACCGCAGATGTTAGACATTCATTTGTCAATATGTACGAGATTACCATTCTATGCCACTTCTTTCAACGGAGTTTCAGAGGTTTACCATTGGAAAGTCATAATGACGACATTATATTAGTATGTTACCAAACTTGTCAAAATCAACAATTATGAAATCAATGATAGACCATTCTAACACTATTGTAATAGTAGACTTGAGGCCCTGGAAGGTTGCAGGTTTAACCTTAGGCCAACTGTACTCGGCCGCGTAGCTTCATAGACGCGTCATTAGCGGCAACGACACGACGGCACAACGCTGCCGCTTCGTCGGCAGAGTTTCATAGTATGTAAGCTTCACGCAGGCGTACACCAAGCGTATAATGATGAATACATACGCGTCTATGAAGCTACGCGTCCATGGAAAGTAGGCCTAATTCTTCTGTTTTTTCAATAGACAAAGTTAGCAGTACGATCATTCAACTCTGTACACTGATAATAATCATCCAGGGACTCTGGCACAGAGACGGTACCAGTGGTACCGTCCTAGGCTCCCTGGTACCGTAGGCGTACCAGGGAGCCCCACAGGAATTAAACACGATAACCTGGTTCCAATGGTATATTTTCGCAGTAAAAGAGTTTTCTAAGGACAAAGGGGTAATATAGATAAGATTTCTCTGGCATTTGTCTTATCATTGCAATATGGTCAGAAAATTAACTAGCTACAACTCTCGCTTGAAACATTTCAAACTTTTAAGTCTGGAAAATCGCCGGACAATCCTAGATCATCTGTTCCTATACAAAATAATAAACAGCCACATTGATTGTCCAGGGTTACTTAGTCAAATTAATATAAATGTGCCTTACAAAATGGCTCGTATATCTAGATATCAGTTGCTTCGCGCTAAGAGCTTCAAAACCAATCTGGGTCATTTTTCCACCGTTAACAGGATGCAGGTTCAGTTTGGTCGCCTGTCACGCTCGCCCAGTGTAGATGTTGATTTATCTTACTCGTTGCGTAAATTCAAGTCTGTCTTGCATAAAGCATTGTCACAAGAGTGAAAAGATAATTTTGTCCTTTTCACGTACTTTATGTGAGTGAAAAGGACAAAATTCTCAGAAATAAATAAGTAAATAAATATTTATATTTATAATTTAAAAATAATCAAATATTTGAAATGTTCAAATATTCAGAATTTGTTTTTGTTGCCATATGTCTTTTTTATTGGTTGGCTTAACGTCGAACAAAATGTGAATAAATACGTTAGTTCATAACTCCTTTTATGTTTATTGCATGCCGTGGCAGCCTTTAATTAAGGCTACACTTCATAATGTAAGAATACTGAATCTTTAGCATGTATAATGGTGTATGCTTTGTTGGTTGTCCTAAAAAAATAAACAAATAAATATAGAGTTGACAGAGAATCTTAAAACCGCAATCTAGAAAACCGTACATCGCCATGTGTCGCTTCTATGTTAAACTAATTATATCAAACAGTAGGTAAGTATTAATTTCTGGTATTCCTACTATCATGTTAAACAAACAGACTTGACAATAGACTATAATTTGTCAACCAAAAATAGCTTCACATAATTATGTCCCTTCAAAATGGTTGAGCTGAGTGGGGCTGATGCACGCGTCATGCTCGTGAACGGGTGCCGTCAGTTGAGATTGGTCATCTCTTAGCTGCCATTGGCTTAATTTAATTTCTATTTTTTAATTCGTTTTTTTTTTGTAAATTATTATTACTTATCTACATTGTGCTCACATATTAGAAGCAACAAGAAATATGTAACCAAGATTTATGTTACTCATAATATGATTTAAAAGAGTGTCCATGGAGTTTCTTGCACGTTCTTCTCCATAGAGATCTACGCTTTTGGAACGTGCAATTTAACTTCACTTGTTTTTTTTTTTACTGACCGACATTTTGTCAATTCAAAAGTGCCTGTAATTGGTCTATTTGAAATAAACGTTTCTGATTTCTATGATTACTTCTTTTAATCAACTTTTTCTTTACATATATTATATAAATAATTTAATGCATTTAAATGATGCGCTAAACGAGTTTAAATCATCGTTTCACCCATTTGGTCTTATAAGCGAGACAGGACTTCAAACACTGACCATCGCGTCGTTTGATGTCCTGTCTCGCTTATCAGAGCCATATAGCACTTGATTCTGCTGTAGTATTCAGATCTAGCCTTCAGCTGGTCCGCAAACAGGTTAAGTGGATGATAAAAGATGATAATACAGTCCTCCTGGCTGCTAAAGGACGCCAGACATCGTTGCGGGACAAGAAGAGTATACTCACACGTGCCTCTCCGGGCGCACATGCGCAGGAGTGGATGGCTTTGTAAGAGGACAGCTGCTTATTGTCCGCGCCGGCTGCACCCGCCGCTACCAGCACGTTCAGACACTGTGGAAGAAAGATATTCTTGGTAAGTCTAACTTTTCAGACGAATATAAAATACAAACAGCTTCTGAAAAACTAAGGACATCATATTAGGCACTTATTAAATTTATTTATTTGTTTGGTCCGGGTGAATCGTTTCGAATGTCAAAATCAAACTGATGACAATAAAAATTTCATTAGTAAGAATTACCCCACTCAACAAACTGCTTTACAAATTAAAGAAGTATTTTTTATCTTGCAGACGAGTAATGAATAGCTCGCCACCCGGCCGACGTGTATGTAAGCCCCGAACCCGAGGCGCGTAGTGTTCCACGCGCGCCTCATAAAGATGTCAGCAAACTGAAGAGACTAATTACGGCTTCGGGGTTCTTTCGGCTTTTTTCGGCTTTTTTTATTTGTTTTCTTTCTTTTCTTTCTTACGGCTGCAGGAACATTTGAAAGAGTGACCGTGGTCTTAAAACGCAAAAGGCAACGAAGGACACAGGTGGATTTTAGTCAGTTAAATTCTGATACCTCTCGCTCCACCCCAGAGCGATACAAGTCACTAATTAATTACCAGAGGTCGGAATTAGGTAGAGTTATTCATGTAAGTACTACTAACACCGATTTCATACAGCGAAAGATTCATCAGATCACATCCCGAGATTAACTTTAAAGAGCAGATTTTTTTAATGACACTATCAGAAATATAGCAAAAAAAAATTCTTCCTGCATTAATGACGAGAAGGAGGAAGTGTATAAATTTGTTAACCTCACCTCAGTTGACGTAGAGAGAAATCTCTCTATATATTTCAATGAAAAATACTAATAAAAATTCTATGTTAATCATCTTTGTTTTATTTTTCTTATCTGTCTCTGAGATTTTTATTATTATGTACTTGTAATATTGTTGGCAACACGGGATGTTTCATTAGAAATCCCGGAAAGATCCATATTAATATCAACATTTCGATGCAAGTAAATACATGAACAACTGTACCTAATTTCAACCTCTGATCATTACCCATCCCAAAAATAAAATAGTCTAAAAATAGGTCTAATCTTACAGTGGCATTTTCCGTGATTTTTCCTCATATTTCAACCGATATGAATTCGATAGAAATTCCCATTGTATCGAAATAATAAAGTGACACTAACCTCACCGAGGCAGCGATATGTGTGACGAACTAAATGAAATTGATATACAATTGGTAGCAGGAAGTGATTTGCGCCATTGTTTCGTTCGTTTGCCGCCAGAGATCGCTTAAAGTCAGATTCAGTGACCTTTAAGGTGAATGCTCCAGGGTAACTCGAAAAATACAAATTATCGAAAAAAAAAATGCAACGGTTAAGTCCAATCTACAAAGCTTCGAGCACAGGCATAGGGTAGCCAGTCTTTTGGTATATCACAGGATGCATTTTGGAGAGTGTACGCGGGAATTGCATGACTTGATTCCGACGTACGTTGTTGAAACTTTTACGGTCCGGATGAAGCGTTGCGCTTGGTCGTTTATACCGCGTACATCGAAGGACTGGAACAATTTGCCTGCTGCCGTCTTCCCGTCCAATTGTAATTTAAGTGTCTTCAAGGCTAGAGTCAATAGGTTCTTAATAAACTAGTGTGCATCACTATCAACGATTGCATCAATGCTTACCATCAGATGGGATCGCAGGCAAGCACAGGTTTATAACAATTAAAAAATATATATATTTGCAGTAATATTCATGTATGTCATATTTGTGTTATAAGCAGAGTACATCTGCACTTTTAAACCTTTATTGGACAATAAAGGGTGACCAAATAATAAAAATAAAATTTTTAATGACCAAAGCAAAAATTATTTTACTTTCTAGCTATTGCTGCCCTCCAGCGCAAAGGTCTCAGAAATAAAATAAAAAAAATAATTAAACAAAAAAAAGAATTCACTTTTTGTTTGGTTTGGTTTGGTTGTTTTTGTAACGAAGAAAGCTCATCTAGATTTCTTCGTCACAAAAACACACTCTAAATTCTAATATTGAAATAACATTGTTTATATTAATTTGATGCAAATTGTTAGTCAAAGAAAGTGAGAGCAGATCTAATAGAACCTGCATTCCATAAATAATCAATTTCCTAACTCACTACGGGTGCGATATAAAAGGATCAGTGTGTCACTGTTAAAGTGTGTAAAAACATGATTAAAAGTAAGCATGTTATAAGATAGGCTCACAGGCAGAGTTACCAGTCTGCTAAATTCACTCTACTACTAAATTAAACATCGCCGGCAAATGGACTAGTTGAACAGTCAACAATAACAACGGGCTTTCCATGAACATAAAAGCCAAAACAAAACAAATAAAAATTAAAACACTGCATGCGATTATCCATTAATTAGGCCCACAGTCACACTTCAAGTGAACACGCATATCAGAGATCCATATCAAAGTACATACCTACCTAGTTTTTACTTTCATCGGCTTGACCGGTGTAAAGAACGAACAATTACGCATGCGCGCGCGCCGAAAACGATGCAACGAAGTGTGACCAGTGAAAAGTGATACTTTCAAAACGTGAGCTTTGATGTGGACATGTGTTAGGTCGCATGTACACATTCGTGCAAGTGGCGAGGCAAATGGCGAGCACGCCTGTATTAACAAAGCGATCGCTATTAGCCTCGTGCACTTTGTATACAAATGTTTCATCGAACGACGAGGCGAGTGGCGAGGCGAATGAAAAGAGAAAAAGAAGGGGAAAAAAATATTTGGCACACGTAGACTCAGTGTAGAAACTACATGTCCTATATGTGGTCTGATATTACAAGGAAAAATAAATAAAACGCACATTGTGTGTCTCACGGTTGCGCCAAATAGGTCCAAGGGCCTTACAGAGACTGAAAAAGGGATGTAGCTATACAAACTATATACTTATAGCTCCATCCTTCTAACAGTTCAGTATAGGTCTTCAAATGGATCGTGTTAATAGCTCGTGGTAAGGCCTCAGTTCAGCAAAAATGTCGAGCATGAATGTGTAAAGTCGGTATAAAAAGTGGACTGTGCTGTGATTTATGTTAATTCAGTTATGAGGATTCTTTTAGTTTCTTAAAAAACGCTATGTCAAACTAGGCATTACTCTTGTATCATGGGTGTCACATGCACACGGTACCCAGACCCGGAAAAACTATCTGTCGGCCGTATAAACATTTATTCCGTGCTGGATTTGAACCCAATCAACCACGGCGTCAACCTATATCTATCGCATATTTACACAAAAAGAACAAAAAATCGAATTCAAGTTTGAAAACCGATCAAGCACACTACCATGCTTCTCGCGTTTCCATCAGCCATAGAAAGTGCGATATAACCACATCAAGTCATCACAGGTATAATTAAGTCGAGCAACAATTAAGGAGCTACGTATTCATTGTCTTTGTATCAAGTTTTCTTCCACGCCTTTCCTAGTTTCCAAGTATTGTATAACGTCTTGAACGTATCGTAAACATCGTATGTCAAGTGGTGTGTTACTAAATAATAGTATGGTGGTACTGGAATTTTAATTGTGGAGGATCGTCAGACTCTCAGTTACCTTCTGCATTCCAGAGTTGTGGTAAATCTTTCAAAAATTCTTGCGACGAGGTATCCGTTACTCGTCGTCTGCAAGGCCGCGCCTATGATGGCCGTTCCCGACGTCTGGGGTGTCTCCTATGGCGTCAGCTGACGGTCGATCTCCTTTGCTCATATTACTGTTTCACAGAAGAAGGTGACCGCTTCCTATTACCTCACTCCGGACCATGGCCTGACGCTGGGCCGGACGCAAATGGTCGTCGCCACCGATCGCTTCTACGAGGACACAGTTGTGCTCTGCTCAAGCGGGGAATACCTCCGCCGTATGCTCCACCGTGTCCTCCGGGTGGTTTGCACAATAATGACACCTGGGCGTTTCTTCCGCCTGAATCCGAGACTGGAATCTCTCGAACTGGCCATGTCCGGTGAGGTCCTGTGTCAAGCAGAAGGTGAAGACGCTATGGCACCTCTCTAGCCACTCCTCAAAGGGTAAACTAACCGCCGCGTTTGTGGCATGCCCAAAGCCATTACCTACACCTCTGGACGTAGGAACAGAAGATAAAGGGTCAGCATACTTTTAGACCTTACCTCCAAATGATGGTTTTCAGCTGCATCATTGATGGGGCTCTTCCCATGCCGGTCCAGGTGCAGCCTGGCGCCGTGTCTGAGGAGCCAGCGGACTGTGCTGAGGTGGCCCCTGGAAGCCGCGAAGTGCAGAGGAGTGGCGCCATCCCCATCTCTGGCGTTCGGATCTACGCCGCGTTCTACTATCTACAAAGAAAGAAAGAAAAATAAATTATTCACCACCGCACAGGACGTAATATAAAAAATAGAATTCCGACGGCGTGCACGCCACTCAGTTATAGTAATTCATCATCATCATCATCATCTTCCTGCCCTTGTCCCGTGTTATTTGGGGTCGGCGCAACACGTTTTTTTCTTCCATTCTGCCCTGTCACTCGTCATACTATCACTATCTTCCTTTTCTTTCATATCACTCTTCACACAATCCATCCATCTTTTCTTTAGTCTCCCTCTCCCTCTCCATCCATCCACATGTAAATTCATAACTCTTTTAGTAACATGCGTTTCATCTCTCCTCTTCACATGACCATACCAAGACAAACGATTCCCTTTCAACTTTTCAGTCACTGGCGCCACTTTCAAACTTCCCCTAATATACTCATTTCTCACAATGGAAAATTCTCATTGCGAGAATTCTCAATTCTCTCTCGCCATTTCTCCTCGAGCAATTGGCTCCATGAAATTAGGGGAATAATTTCGCAATTTTGTGTTTCACTTCATCAAGTGAATACTTTCTGAATGTTTTCAGATATTTATACCGAAATCGCTATCTATATGTTTTTCCCTCAAATACACATGGATTTTTTTTAAATGATATAAACTAGTGCTTAACTGCGATCCATTGATGGTAAGCAGTGATGCAATTGTTGTTAGTGAATCGCACTAGTTTGTTAAGAACCTATTCACTCTAACCTTGAAGACACCTAAATTATAATCGAACGGGAAGATCGCTGCAGGCAAATTGTCCCAATCCTTCGATGCCATCCTTTAATCCCATTATTATTTTGATAAAAATGAAAGCAATATGGCAGCTTATTCTTTCGTATATTTTTTTTTTTCATATCGGTTCTTAAATGATGGATTACTGAGGTAACAAAAACAAAAAAAAATGAGAATCTCTTCCTTTTTAAGTCGGTTAAAAATACTCGAAACTATGACACTCGTCACAACAACTTAACACATTGTAACAAGATTACAATCAGTTTTGCTCATTTATTGCAATAACTATGATTTACGTTCATAAATTCTTGATATTTTCACTCATACGAAAACCACACCGCGCCATTTTTTTGCTGCTAGCTAACATGCGTTTGCGCATTATAATAAAATGATATGACGTTAAAAGATTTCACCACTACGTTGTAACTGTGATATCTAAGTCGTAAATAATGCAATGAATTTACAATGTCTAGGATTCCGTGCGAGAGATATATAAACGTTCGGTTTTGTTACGGAATCTGTGTTTACTTCAGCTGCTGCTTTTTTTTTAGGTTCGAAATCATCCAAAGACTTCTCGATCTAGGGCGGAGTGGGAGGGCGTGTCAGATCTCGTTAACTTACAAGTTTGATTTTTTTACAGCTTCAAGAGTCCACAGACTTGAGTATATGGTTTTAATTTCAACACGATACCTCCACGTGTTCCCGAGATAAAGGGTCTTGACAGACAGACAGACAGACAGACGGACAACAAAGTGATCCTATAAGGGTTCCGTTTTTTCCTTTAGAGGTGCGGAACCCTAAAAAACCCCTCGTTCATAAAGAGCAATGGGAATGTCAGCCTTTTAATGACTAAAACGCTCTCCAATGTTCCTTCTTTGCCTTACGTTCCAGGACCCTGGGTTTCCCTTTCGGAAGCAAACCCTTGGTCCCAATAGGCTTCGGGCTCGGTCCGGACGGTTACCGGACAGCCGGATGGTGAATTACCAATAGCTCGTCGTCCGCAAGCCCACGCCTACGGTGACTTCAGCTGCTGCTATGGTGTGTTTCTAGATAAAGACTATTTCCTTTCTCTCTAATGCTTTGCTGGTTCTACTTAATTTCATTTCTTTCACCAACTCTACTTTATTCTTTTCTTTTTCTCTTCCTTCTATGAAATTGTGTCTGTATATTTGAGTGACTCCCTGGATGGTTTGAAAATAAAATTGGATCCGGTAGATGGCGCTGCAATCCAGTCCTCAATTTTTTTTTCTAACAAAATGCACGGTTCTAAATTAAATGAAGAACCGGCAAGAAACTCCATGGTTACTCTTAAAAAACGTTGTTGATGTTACAATATTTCCATATTGCAAGTGTTAATAGATATTATGTAAGAACAGTGTAGACCGGTCAGTATTGTACCCAAAAACACAATAAAAATAATCATATTAAAACAAGTGAGTCGTAATACGAAGTAATCTAAGAATTCGTTTTCGAGTCAGAGTAGTGTTCTCACATTCACATTATAAAAAATAGGCTATATTTATAAAAAAAGCAAGAAAAATATGAATAATTACAACTATCAATAAATGAGATGTTAACAAAATAAATTACTATTACAATTGTGTTTTTTATAGTTGATAATTATTTTATAATTTGTAATGTAATGTTTGATTGATTTGTTAGCAGTACACCGCAGACTACCCCCTGTATTATTTTAAGTTCTTACGATCCATCATAAGGTTGTCTGGTAGACATCGCTGTCAGCGATAAGACCGCCATTGTACACATAGATTTAAGTTTGAGTACAATAAAGTGTATTCTATTCATATGATCTTATGATTAGGTATATAAAAATGAATGGATATTATTATTGTGCATGACGTGTGTGATCAATTATGTAATTTTCGCAGTCTTCATATCATGTTTAATGTTTTGACGGCACAATCTCATATGTTTGACTATGTTAAATCACTCCAACTTTCACAACCATAGAAGACCAGTATTGTAAAATTAAAAACATGAGAAAAGCTAAAGCTAAAATGACCAACGAGCTATTTTTGTTCTTATTTTTTAAATAAAATGTTGCCACGAGGAATTACTTTTGTATCGTGGGGTTTATTTTTAATGTGGCAAATCATCCAATGACTCTTGTCCCGCTCTGGGTGGAATAGGAGGGCGTGTCAGACTTTTACTGACTAAAACCACACCTATGTCCTTCAGTTGCCCTTTGCGCTCTAAGACCACGGGTTTCCTTTTCAGAAAATCCCCGTGGTGGGTGTGTTCATAAACATTTAAACTCAGATACGCAAGCCACCCATACTTGAAACAATTCAAAGAAAAAAAGGTGTGAAGTCCCGCAAACTTTCATTGAAATTGAGAATTCTCTGACCAGACGGGTGTTGTGTCTGGTAAAGGCAACAGCCTGAAGTTTGTTTTCGGACTGTCTTATATGTTCACGTTGATTTTGTCTTTCAGTTCCTATGTGGCGGAAAAATTCTACAGCGTTATTGATTCCAGAAAATATCATATAATTTAGCAATGGAATATTAAACTTACAAGTCTTAGATCATTCTTAAAGAGCAAGATGGAGTAAGCGCATAGGACAAGTACATATATATTGTTCTAGAAAACAGTTACACCAAGCTTACCGTCGTTGTTAAGAATGGGTTTCATAACTGTAGGCCTTCTGCCATTCTTCTTATAAATATTCAAATAACCAGTTCTATCACCGCTATATAAGCAGAAAGGCAGCCTTGTCTACGCTTGCACAACTTACTATGCATTTGTGAAATTCTAAAGTGCCCACTTTGATCTGTGGTCTCAGTTATATAGCCTCAGTTATTACATGCAGTTTGTCTAGAATGTATTTACTTGCTTATCTAGAATGATCTGCGAAAATTGTTGCTGTAACATTGTGTACTGTTTTCTTTTTAAACCGTTGAATTATGTCTCGAGTGGTTTTATTAGTTTTACTGTTTAGTGAGTTTATTTGCACTCACATAAATCTTGCATTAAAAAATACAGACAGCTAATTTTTATTCAACATTTGCTACATACGATTCACATATTTATAAAAACTCTTAACGAACTCTAATTGTATAAACACTGAAATAAAGACAGCACATAAACAAACTGAAAAAAATGAAGACTCCATGGAAAAAAAATAAGTGTAATTTTTTAGGTGAGACTGATTTTTCCTGCCATCTATTGACTGTTTTGATTTATATATTATATTCAGTAAACAGATTTGGGTAAAACCATAGTGGTCAGTTGTAATGATTAGGTTTGTATGTTCATCCAATGCAAGAATCATGAATTTCTACGCTGTCAATTTGAAAATTGGCACGTGCATCCGCAATAACTAGGATTGTCATTAACTTTAAATTTTAAAACTAGTTTTTCGTGGTTTTTTAGTCTTCATGACGATTGAAACTCTGGGATCGTAGGGCCCGAGTGCTCATAAATTGTATAAAGACTATCTGCCTCGTATTGGACATAAATGAAAGCCTTCGGATGTGTTTTAGCTTGTATTTCAAGAATAACTGAATTTTTATAATAAATTTTCACGGAGCGATATCGAACGTTTGTTTCTTTAGTGGATTTTTTTATAAAGGTAATGTAAGGTAGACGTACCCCACATATTAAAATATAATAAAATTCCTACAAAAATTGACAGCTTGTTAGTGGTGTGATATAGGCGCCAACACTATCCAAAGGCCTTGTTGACACAACACCCTTCTGGTCTGCTCTGGTCTGATCCTCCCTTTTCAACAGAGGTTTGTGGGACTTTACACCCTGCTCCGCATACCTCTAAAGGTCTACCTTATTATTTATTTATGTATCAATTCCTTGCTATACTTACAGTATCCACCAAAGAGTATAGCAAGCCATTAAACCAACATTTTACAAACTAAAAAATTTGATACAAACATTTATCATTTCTTTACTGCTATAAAAATATGTCGAATTTTGGTTCCTGAACAATCAGGGCGTTCAGCAGATTGAGCGCCTGGGCTGTAGGGCTATATCTAGCCGTTAGAGTACGTGACGGAGGGGCAACGAACAGGCATCATATGGCACAGGTGCACGACACCCGCAGTCGGTCTTTGTAGTGTATCCTTTACTAATAGTCTATCTTTGCTCTTGCCTGTTCATATAGCTATGACATTAATACCACAAATTTTCTTGACGAGAAATTTAATTAAGTATGGGGCATAAAATCAGAAAGAAAGTCGATAATTATCTCAAGGGAACATACAACGTAACGTATATCCTAATCCAGGACAAAGTCTACCTGAGCTTCAAATTTTATCCTAATCCGATCAGCCGTTTAAGCGTGAAGGAGTACCAAACATACAGACATACAAACTTTCGCCTTTATAATATTAGTGTGTTAAGATATTGAGTTTTAAGCACAGTTAATCAGCAAAATAATATACCAAAACAAATGTCTTCAAGGCAGAAAACTAACGTCTTAAGAGGGGTATTTTCCACTCGCCTATCGTCAACATCGAGCATGGTTTAAAAGCTTGTTACTTCATCTAACGCAATCCAACGCGATGTTTGACGAAAAGGCAACGCGAAAAAAGAGAGATAACGCCTGAAAACTCTGTTAGCATTCGATAATTCCGTGATTTACTAGAATAATTTTCAAAACTTTTTTAAACCCTTAAAAGTTTTTGAAAAAATCTGTCGTCATTTAGAATCTTGATTAAATTTATAAGGCTTCTATTGTTATACTTTTTTAATATTTGAGTAAATTATGAAGTGTCGAAGTTCATGCAAAATAGCAGCATTTTCAGAGGTCTTTACTGGATTAGTTTTACACAAATTTATAAATTGATTTCAATAGAAGCCTAGATAATATCCACAAGATACTGTGTTTCCAAAATATCTAATGGAAAATGTGTAATAACGTCATAATCGCGTAAGAGCGGTTGTATGAAAAACAGTGAAAATGTATGTTGAGTTGCATCCTCTTAAGCTCGGAAGCAGGGCTCTTACACGATAAAAATTTAATGACTTCAAGAGAAAACATTAAGTAAACATTCTAGCAGGTTATAAAATAAGACGATTAAAGCTATAGAATCATAATTTCCGATCCATTTATCACAGTTGATCGGGAACTAGGAATTCCTGCTACAGATTGGAGAATGCAAGAGCGGAGTAATGTACTGCGTGACTGACGTTCGTTTCCTGACGATGGCGATTGTGGAGACGTAGGTTTTAACACACTGGCCCATGCCAAGCAATTGTTTAGATAGTTACTCCACTTACTTAGGTATTTTTTGACCGTAAGCGCCAGTGTACAAAGAAAAACTGGCATGACTGGATAACATGCCACTTTATAGCGTTATCCTAATGTCGTGGCCAGATTTTAGAATTGGTTTTTCTTGATGTGATTGACCATTTCATGAAATGGTTGTATTTCATGAAATAGTCGACTAAAACTAACCAAATCGTTAAAAAAATTATAATGCCACCTACGCAATAAAAGTCAAAATCAGTTGAACGGAAAGTAAAAAGGGTTTGTTGAAATATCTAATCTTAACGCGAATGGGGTATTACAAAGTTTCATTCATGTCGATCAAACTGTTTAGGAGGATTTAGGTGACAAACACACGTACAGAAGAATTACATATATATAAAGATTAAAGAGATGATATAGCCAAAAAGACAGTTATGACATAACAAACAAAAACGTAAGGATGAGAACACGAAAACAAAGATCACGATTTTAATATAACTGGAACAAAACTAACACAAGGAAGACAGATACTGACAAGAGATCATCACATGAATCAGCGAGTAATACAGTGCGTGACTACCTCACGTTTCCTCGCCGTAAGGTCATTCAACTCACAGATGATTTTCACTTGCTGCACGTGTTAATATGATTAAAAGATTCAAAAGATTCAAAGCATTTTATTTCAAATAAATAATATAACAATACAGTCTAGTCCCAAGCTAATGTTATGAGTACTAGACAACTGATAAACATACTTACCTATATATTTCTAAATACTAACATATACATATTATAGATAAATTAGACCAAGACACAGAATAAATGATCGTGCTCATCACCCAAACATTTGTCCTGGGTGAGAATCGAACCCACGACCTCCGGCATAGCAGTCATGGCCACTAACCGCTAGACCAACAGGCCTGTCAACTAAATAAACTTTTTACAGGCAATTTTGAAATGTCAAGAAGTCGGGCAGTAAAAACTGGGCCGAGTCGAGAGAGAGAGTCCGACTCGCACTTGCCCAGGTTTTTTTCTTCCATTCTATCCTGTCAACCGTCACGCTATCACTCACCTTATCACCTTTTCATTCATATCACTCATCCCACAATCCATCTAACTTTTCTTTGGCCTTCCTCTCTAGCCATCCACGTGTATATTCATAATTCTTTTAATAACATGCGTTCTATTATCCCTCCTCTTCACATGTATACCAAGACAAACGATTCGTTTTCAAGGATATAAGGATCCCTTGTGCTAACAATTTCATTCTTTTAGACCCAGTGGTTAAGCTGTGGCGGAAAAAACGCCCGGGTGTTACAATTGTGCGCACCACCCGGGGGACACGGTAGAACATACGATGGAGGTGTGCCCCGGTTAGGCGGAGCACTGCCGTGTCCTCGTGGGGACGATCGGTGGCAGCGATCTCTCGTGCCGTGCCCTGGTTCAGGCCATGGTCCGGAGCGAGGGGTAGTGGGTGAAGGTCAATATCCTTCTGCGAAGCATTAATTCTAGCGAAGGAGGATGCCACACTCGTGAAAGAACGGACATCCTCACGCCCCACCGCCGGGACCCCAACCCCGATTACCAGGGCACGCCACAATTATGGCGGTAAGTCCCCTCTTTGAGGCGTGGTTGGAAAGACCTCACGGCGTCCTCACCTTCCGCATGACGCAGGTTCTCACCGAACACGGTAAGTTCGGAAAGTTCCTGCACCGGATTAGTGCGGAAGCGACGCCCGGGTGTCGCCACTATGTGGACCGCCCGGAGGACACGGTGGAGGTGTGCCCCGCTTGGGCAGAGCAACGCCTTGTTCTCGTGGGGGCGATCGGCGGCGGCGATCTCTCGCGCCGGGCCTTGGTACAGGCCATGGTCCGGAGCGTGGAGGAGTGGCAGGCGGTCGCCTCCGTCTGCGAAGCAGTAATGCTAGCAAAGGAGGCGGCCGATCGCGTGAGGCTACGGTCCTCACGCCCCAACCGCCGCCGGGATTCCGATCCCCGATTTCCGGCCACTGTAGGCGCGGGCTTGCGGACGGCGAACAATGTGTAGCTAGCCGTCCAACCGTCCGGCAACCGTCCGGACCAAGCTCGAGTCGTCGACGGCGCGTAGTATTCCACGCGCGCCTCAATGAGAAATCCGTAGGGGCTCAGTAGGGCCAAAGCCTACTAGGATCTTGGATCGACTTCAGAAAAAGAAACCCGTGGTCCTAGAAAGCAAGGTAACTGAAGGAGAACATAGGTGTGGTCTTAGTCAGTCAAATTGGCAGAATAAAGCGGGAGAAGTCATTAGATGATTTCACACCTGAAAAAAAAACGCATAAGCTGTGCATTGTGGTCAGTGGCTGAATTTAAGATTTTTTTAAGTAGATGGACCATGGACCACAGTATCCTTTTTTTGGAGTAAGTAGTGAAGGTATAATCATCAGATAACATGACTTGAAAGTGTCAGATTTTTGTGGTTAGAGAAATTTTATTCACTAAAAAAGAATAACATATTCACGTCTATCAGGAAATCCAAAATCCATTAAGATTCAATCCTTAATGGATTTTGTGTTTCCGACGTTATCGCAAAAAGAAAAAAAAACTATGTAAAATTGTTGTAAAATTAACATTGAGTAACATTTTGAATATTTATTTATTATATCCTTTATTGTACACCAATACAAACATAAAAGGAAACAAAACTATAACACATACGTACGTACAATGGGCGGCCTCATCGCATTCCGCGATCTCTTCCAGGCAACTTGGAATGGACAGTAATTGCCTGGACAAGAAATGGCTGTCATTGCTGTGACAAAACCACAAATATATAATATTGTGTTTTCACCATCATCATCATCATCTTCCTGCCCTTGTCCCGTGTTATTTGGGGTCGGCGCAACACGTTTTTTTCTTCTATTCTGCCCTGTCAATCCATCCATCTTATTGTGTTTTAATCACCTTTTTAATGTTGGTAGAGATTTCGATTCCTTTATGTCGTAATTGGGTACTTAGCTGTGCTTATTTTTGTACAATATTTTATACTAAACAACAAATAAAACTAAAAATAAATCTTTTTCTGAAAATAGCATCGAAATTGGTTATTAAATGAAGCAGCAATTAGCACCAGTTTGAGGCTGAGTGGAGGCGTGGTGGGGATTATCTAGCTATCTCTTTTGAGCACACGTAACGTATTGTCGGTGACGTCACATTTTAGTATGTGCATCCATATACTGTTACTAGCTTCTGACAGCGGCTTCGCCCACGTAAAAGTATACAAACTTTGGACCCCCGTTTCATCCCCTTAAGGGGGGAATTTTGGAAAATCCGTTCTTAGCGGAAGTCTACACCCTATAAGGAACCTACCTGCCAAATTTTAAGTTTGTAGGTGTTATAGTTTCTGAGATTTCGTGATTAATCAGTGAATGGTATTTCGCTTTCATATATATTGATTTGGCAGTTTACCCTTCCACCAGATTTAAAAGGTTTCTAACTTGATTAACATTAAACGAATTTGAAAATTTCTTTCTATTTGCAATTTTGGAAATAAAGTAACTTTTTGATACAAACAATAAAAATATTAAGTCAAGAACCCAACTCCATAGCCACAGATAATTTCCCAGTTCAAAAAATAACCGGGCAAGTGCGAGTCGGACTCAGGCACTGAGGGTTCCGTACAAACTTACCTATGAAAACAGTCCAATTTCCGAATTGAGTTACTAAGATTTTTATGAATCGCAAAAAAAGTTTATTTTGTGACGTAACTACAAATTTACAGTTTTCAGATTTTTTGTTTTAATATTATTAATATATTAGTAATTAATTAATAATATTAGTTCCCTTTAGAGTGTCAAATTGTACATTTTTTGCGACATAAACGGCCGTATCTTTTTTTTTTCGTTAACTCAGAAGTTTGATTTTTTCACAGTTTCAAGGGACCGCAGACCTGAGTATATGGTTTTAATTTCAACTCGATACCTTTACGCATTCCCGAGATAAAGAAAGATGGATAACAAAGTGATCCTAAAAGGGTTCCGTTTTTTCCTTTTGAGGTACGGAACCCTAAAAATAAAGGCAAGTTTGAAACAATCTGTCAATGATATACCCAAAATTTGCATCGCTTTGTAGATCAATAAAAAAAATATATCTTCAATTTATTATATCGGTCCGCTTATCATAATTTTAATCAAGATCTCATTTTCCTCATCACTAACTGATAATTTAGTTTCGACATCAAAAAGCCGAGATGAATTTATTGCGAAGTCAGCAATATCAAAGGCGATAGAATCTTATCTTAATGCTGTAATTAACGGCTAATACTTATGTAAAAGATGGAGTTGAAGACTTCATCTTTTCAGATTTATCTTACTTTCACAAGATTTTATACTTTTGTTTTGTTTTCGAAGTTTCTTTAATATCACTCTTTTATTTTGCTTGTTGTGACGTCCGTATGGTGTTCGGACACGTCCGTATGGTGTTCGGACGTAAAGAATGGCACCATCCCATCTCTTCCCGTTGGTGTCGTAAGAGGCGACTAAGGAACATACCAGAGAATGGACAGCAGCATTCTCTGTGCATTATAAAAACCACACTGCGATCGCCAACCCGTCTGCCAAGCGTGGCGATTACGGCAAACCCCCCCAAAAATGATAAGCAAAATAAAGAAATGGCCCCTAGTGCCCGGCAGCCCGTCTACCCTTGACTCCGGTAGCGGTCAAGGCCAGGGCGAGGCAAGGAGGACCTCCCACAAGGTGGACCGATGACCTGGTGAAGGTCGCGGGAATCCGATAGATGTGAGACGCACAGGACCGGTCATTATGGCGACATTTGGGGGAGGCCTATGTCCAATAGTGGACGTCTTTCGGCTGAAATGATGATGATGATGGCCCGTTGACTTCGGTGGCCCGAAGACAGTGGCAACCTCAAAGGGCTCATCGTGACCGGTAAAGTAGATGGGAAAAGTCGTCGCGGGTACAGCCCAATACGTTGTTTCGACCAGATCCGCACCGCTCTTGATTCTATGGTATACAATGCCCTTCACACCGCCAGAGAGACAGAAACAGATGGAGGAATATTGTATGAGTGAAAGTGTTGATGTAGGGAGGTCACAACCCTCTGCATTGAGGAATACGACGCAAGGAGGAGGATGGCCCGGTGGTTAAAGCACGAATCACGTTTGAGGTTGCGGGTTAGATTCTGGGCAAGTACCAATGAGGATTTTTCTATTCATGTATACTTTTCTAACCTTATTAGGATATTACTGACACCCCGTGCCTCTGAAAGCACGTAAAACCGTTGGTCCCGGTTGTCATTATCACGAGGGTGAAGCTACTGGCAACAGTTATTTATAGTTTAAAACTAAATCGCTTTTCGCATAGCTATCTTTCTTCCGCTAATACCTCCTAAACCTCGCAACGGATTTTCATGCGGTGTTGACTAATAGAAAGAACAAAAAACCGGGCAAGTGCGAATAGGACTCGCGCATTGAGCTTTCCGTGCAAACTTACCTATGAAAACATTTGAATTCCCGAATTGAGTTACGAAGATTTTTCCGAATCGCAAAAAAAAGTATTTTATTGTGACGTAACTACAAATTTTCAGTTTTCAGATTTTTTCCTGTACTTGTGCTATGAGATCTTGCCCTATGAGTTTAGATTCCCTTGAGAGTGTCCAAATACACGTTTTTTGCGACATAACCGGCCGTATCTTTTTTTTTCCGTTAACTCAGATCTTTGATTTTTTCACAGCTTCAAGGGACCGCAGACCTGAGTATATGGTTTTAATTTCAATTCGATACCTCCACGCATTCCCGAGATAAAGGGTCTTGACAGACAGACAGATATAAGGGTTTTGTTTTTTTCTTTTAAAGTACGGAACCCTAAAATAGGAAGAAGGGTGGTGTATATAATTTGCACCAGCGCGAAGCCAGGGCGGATCGCTAGTATTATTTATAAAAAGGAGAACAAATAACCACTCACCATCCACTTAACACAATCCAAGCAGCCAGTCTGCGCAGCCGCATGTATAGGCAGCATGCCATCCCTGGCCCTGGCATCCAACCTTCCACCAGCCTCCAGCACGAGGTACTTGAGGACAGCTAGGTGGCCTTCCTGGGCGGCCAGGTAGACCGGCGTCACGTCATTGTCCATCGCCGTATTGGCACTGCGGAAGAAGAGAAAATTTGGTTAGGATTGAAGTATAGTGCATTTGGAATTTTATGTCCGATTTTGTAAACAAATGTGTTAGGTTGAAATGTAACTTTAATGCCCACTAATAAGGAAAGTAGACTGTTAAGGTGTGACCAGATGGTTGCAAACTAACGTCCCAACCAAGGTGACCTTGCTAGTTTCAATCCGTGTAGACAACAGTTGTAAACCATAACCTTCAACGCTCTTGGTTGGGAGGCGCGTTTTCCCAACCACCGAACGTGTTGGCGCGTGGTTTACATCCATGTAGCCGCAACACAAACCAAACACACAAACCAAGGTCACCTTGGTTGGTACGCTAGTTTGCAACCGTCTGGTCAACCCTTTAGCGTTGTACACAATTTAAATTTTTTGTATACCCTACAATTAATAGTAGGTGCATCTTTGCAAACTATACTTAATATTATAAAGCTGATGAGTTTCTTTGTTTGAACGCGCTAATTTCAGGAACTACTGGTTCAAACTGAAAAATGATTTTAGTGTTGGATAGCCTATTTATCAAGGAGGCTACAGGCTACATAATATCACACTACGACCCATGGAAGCGGAGCAGTAACCAAAGATACTGGTAGAACCGCAAGAGTTAGCTAGTTCTGAAATAATCTTAATTAGCACCAATTCACTGATATAAAGCTGTTTATTATTTTATTATATAAGTCGTTGTTTCTGTTTGTTTTAAAATTTGGTTTTTAGTTTTATTTTATTTGTTACTAAGTCTCAATATTGTTAAGCATCAATTAGGGGAAGGAGAGAAACAATCCCAACACAAGTATTATTAATTAATAACTTGCTGGGGCTGTTTCATTCACATCTGAAATGTAACCGTTTTAGACCGAATAAACAATTTTATTTTATTTTTTTAAAGCTTACAGTTATTTTATGGAAGTAATATAAATCGAAAACAGGATACAAATATGAATAGGGGACTAATTTTATAAGTTTTCTTTGCTCCAATCTAGTCTTCTATCCAGTTAAACCATATTTAGAACTACGAAAAAATTTACTATTCCACTATCATATTGTTATTTGGCAGTGATGTGCACATAATGTACGTTAAATTGTTAGTTTTTAAACCTTTTTAAACTTTGGTATATTCAGTGTAAATAGGTAATTTTACCGACAACATTACTTAAGAGGGTCCTTTTCCACTCGCCTATCGTCAACATCGAGCATGGTTTAAAGCTTGTTACTTCATCTAACGCAATCCAATGCGATGTTTGACGAAAAGGCAACGCGAAAAAAGAGAGATAACGCCTAGAAACTCTGTAAGCATTCGGCAATTCCGTGATTTACTTGAATATTTTACAGAACTTGTTCCAGGAAATACGTGTTTTTTTTTAAACACTAAATTTTTTTTTTTAATAGTCGTCATTTAGAATCTTGATTATTTTTATTATTTGCAAGGCTTCTTCTAATGTTATACTTTTTTGACTTTTTAAATTTTTGAATAAATTATGAAGTGCAATAGCAGTTCATGCAAAATAGCAGATTTTCAGATGTCTTTAGTGGAATAGTTTTACACAAATTTATAAATTGATTTCAATAGAAGCCTAGATAATATCCACAAGATACTGCGTTTCCAAAATATCTAATAAAAAATGTGTAATAACGTCATAATCGCGTAAGAGCGGTTGTATGAAAAACAGTGAAAATCTATGTCGAGTTGCATCCCCTTAAGTTTTTAATATAATATATAGAAATATGCTACTTGATATGAGTTTAATTTTGTGATCAAAAAGAGTAAAAATATCAATAGTCCTATGTAAGCTCCTTCCAATTCTGCAGAATTGTTCGAGAGGGTTACCGCGAAACGTAAAGGACTACCGAAAGAACACTAAACTACGCCTCAACTTTGGGATTACCTATAAAATTGTAAGATATCTTGAATAATTCACTTCAAACAATATTAACTACGAACACTCAGAAACAAAAGCATTCATAATTAATCAACAAAATATTGCTACCTTTTCTTAATCGGTCCAAAACTCCTTTCAAAACTTGACTATTTTCCTATCATTCAGCAGCATTTTTCAAAATCACAATATCAACACACGAGAACACAAAATCACATCACATCCTGTATCACACTCTAAACAATCACACAAAAAACACACCTCAAAAAAAAAATTTAATCAACATTTATCACATCAACTTCGTATCGACCATCTTGACTAAATACGGATGCTTTAATCAAAACTAAAAATCTTCGAGTGGCTACGACCTAGCAAACTGACCTCAATATTTTTAAGAAGACTTTCGAAATCACTAAACTATCTAGGTTCCGCCACCGAACGAAATCAATAGAACTAGATTTAAAGACACGCATTTATAATAATTCAAAACAAGTTTAATGAATTGGAGATGAGTTTTTAAGTGTAAATTTTATTTTATTATTGTGAAATTGGGGACTACTGTGGATTACTTTTCCTTTTCTGTAATTTTAATGTAATATCTGGCAGTTTTGAGTACTTAACGCGGCCTACCCAAATGTCCTTTCTTTGGTATTGTTCGCTAGCTACACGAAAGCTTGCACTGACTGGACAGGTCCACTCATCACATCTGTGTGGTTCTTTCCTCAAAAGACCATCTGTGACACTAATCTTCATGATTCTCATATGATTTGACCATTACATGTTTGCTGTATTTTAAAAGAGACTTTGACCCCTGGGTTTATTTTGGTGTTTCTTCTCAGGGGAATCAGCTTGGAAACACCGGCCTCATCTAATTTAAATTGACGAAAAAAATGACGTGTAAAAGTGTATTTAAAAAACCTATTTGCAAAATAAATATCATTTATCATTAAGTTATATTGGTTAAACTGAATAGACATTTTTAGATAGAAAACTAATTTCTTAATTAATTTGCCAAGTTAATCTGGTGTTTTAAATTCATAAAGTAAACGGAGTTATTGACTATTTTATTCTTTGGAAACTTTGCAATGTCAACTACCGAATTATAAACGTGTATATTTATTGAACAATTTCTACATACTTTTTGCCTATTTTAATACACTTAACTATAAATAACTAGAATATAAAAAATAATAAAAACCCTTAACTAATTAAAAACAATCTAAAAAGTGCCCAAAAGACTGATGGCAATAGCACGCCGTATGGCTTATCCTCTGACCAAGGTAAAAGCCGGCCCTTGGATCTCGCAAAGTGTAAACAAAGCGTTTAGATAGATCTTTTAAGGTAGGTGCGCTACGCTACTCGTGTAGTGTGGACCGACTCTTGAGGAGCCAAGCACGAGCGACACTACACAAATTTGAGCTCGGCTCGTGCTCCGCTCGTGATCGGCTGGTCTACCCACCTTTACACAATTTGTGAGCTCTCGAACCCCACGATTTTAAATAGAATAGAATAGAATTTATTCGATGCAGGCAATACAATAGGCAACAACAACAAAAAAAAAGTACAGATTTACAATATAGTTGCGCTGAGCGTGCCCGAACCGAAAGGGTCGCCAACTCAGCAATTGCTGGGCGTCAGACACCCAGCGCTGATTTTCAGCTGGCACCCCGCAGTGACGCACACACCCGCAGTTTTATTAATCTTAATCAATCTTCGCTGTAGGTACTTACAATTTTATAGCTAAGGGAAAGTCGTTTTGCGTTCACTGAACGCTAATAAAATACATAGATCTCTGGAAAGCCGGAGGAAACCATAAACTCCATATTTCCGTGGCAAAATTAATTGATACTCGCGCTTTCATAGTTGCAGGACTTGCAAGATATACCTAGGTAGCTATTAGCATTAAGGGGTGATCAGACAGTTGCAAACTAGCGTTCCAACCAAGGTCACCTTGGTTTATGTGTTTGGTTTGTGTTGCGGCTACATGGATGTAAACCAGGCGCCAACACGTTCGGTGGTTGGGAAAACGTGCCTCCCAACCAAGGGCGTTGAAAGTCATGGTTTACAACTGCTGTCTACACGGATTGAAACTAGCAAGGTCACCTTGGTTGGGACATTGGTTTGCAACCATCTGGTCACCCCTTAGTTGGGAAAAGTGTAATTGGATTTTTACCAACTAGAATTTATAAATAGCAGCCCAGGGTCTAGATGCGTAGCTGATCGGTGCCTATAGGATTGCTTCCTTGTACATAGGACTTTTTTTGAGGTGAGAAATCATCTAAAGAGTTCTCTCGCTCTAGGATGGAGCGTCAGGGCGTATCAAACTATTACTGACTAAAACCACACCAATGTTTTCAGTTCCCTTTTGCGATCTAGGACCACGGGTAACCTTTTCAGAAGTCAACCCATTGCCCTAGTAGGCATCGGCCCTGCTGGGCCTCTACAGTTTTTCTAACGTCTCTTTGAAGCGCGCGTGAGACACTACGCGCCGTCAACGACTCGGGCTTGGTCCGGACCGTTTCTGGACGGCCTAAACGGGGCACCTCCACCGTATGCTCTACCGTATACTCCGAGTGGTCCGCATACTGGCAACACCCGGTGTTTCTTCCGTCTGTATCCAGTGCTGGAACCTCCCGAACGTACCATGTCTGGTGAGGACCGGCGTTATGCAAGTGCGGAAGCCATGACGCCTCTTCAATCACGTGAGTACTATGAGGAGTACGTAGAACTGTGATATCAAAGCAAAAAATAAGAGAGATCTTTCTTGTTAGCGTGTAGACTAATTAGTTAGCCTTGCGCTTAGCATTTCACGAGCTTTTTTTTTCGTTTGAAATCATCAAATAGCTTCTCCCAAACCCACCCGTGTTCCTTCATTTGCCCTTCGCGTTCCAGGACCATGATAACTATTTCGGACAATCCAATGCAGTATTCGAATACAGGCGTGATAGCTAATAATATTTATAGGTATAATATTAGCGAAGGCTAGATGAAAACAATAAATAACGTAGACACAAAGTCTATGCCCTTTCTCTAAAATTTCCTAACAAGCATGCACTTAGAGAGCAGTGGTGGCCGAGTGCTAACGGCCCCGCCTAGTAGTTGTAGGTCGCGGGTTCAAACCCAGCCAGGCGCATTACTTGGTGTAATTTATTTCATCACCACTGCTCTTAAAATGGTGAAGGAAAACATCGTGATGAAACCGGCATGTCCTAGAACCAAAAATTCGAAGACATGTGACATCCAACAACCCGCACTGAGCCCGCGTGGTGGATTACGGCCCATTCCCTCTCCTAGACAGGAGAGTCCCAACAGTGGGAACATTATAAGGTCGACTATGCTATGCACTTAGTGAATGTAGGCATTTAGCCACGTAAAGTTTACGATCGGAGATCAGAGTGCATCTTGCGCATTTTAAATGTCACAAACATTGAGAGATTGACCAATAGTCAAGGGTTCAGTACTCAATTTTAAATGTTAAGTCTTTATTGCAATAAAAACTTTGATGACAATCACTTCACAGCCATTACACATACCTACCTAAGTACTTAACGCTCAAGAATAGAGGTCCTAGAACAGTTTAGAATTCTAAATACCTGTATCTTTTTGGAACTGCTTCGGGCTTAAGTAAAGTGACATTTTATGATCAAACCAAGTAACATAGCTTATACGTTTTGAACGCATTCACGAACAGAAGTAATTCTTTCTTTCTTTTCTTTTTAAAAACATTTTCTTACACCAGGAATACTCCTATAACGTGAGTGTGTTTCTTTGGCCTCCTTCTCCGTCTCCATCCACCTACATCTATACTCATAACTCTTTTAGTAACATGCGTTTAGCTATCATACGAGTATAATTATATACTAATATTAATACATAGTCCAGATTAACCAAGTACGATAATTTTAATTTTTACAATAAAATCTTTTTTTTATACACCTGCCATGTCGCCTCTCCACCACCCTTGATCGTCTGGTAGAGAATGCCTAAGCCATTAAGTCCGCCCTTATATCTTTGTGCTTGCGTTTAAATGGAACTTCTCAACTCAGCAACTATACTCAGAAGTCGAAGTCTTGACCGTGAGACAGCTCTTTGTGGTCCATGCAGTGCTTTGGAAACGCTCCATGTTGCACCTAGACACTGACAGGTTGAAAAAACGAAAAGGCCTTTCAGTTTGTGACATGGTACAATGCCGTTCCAAGTTTGCCAGTCGACAGTATATGGCAACTAGCTCTCGACTCTACAATAAAATAAACAAACTCATCTCCATTTATCCTCTACCTAAACACGATGTTAAAATTAAACTTACCAAATGTTTGCAGAAGATACAGTCATCTCTTAAAGACCGAGGTTGACTGCTTATTCAATCGTCTAATTATTTTTTTCTAGAATCATCATCATCATCTTCCTGCCCTTGTCCCGTTTTATTTGGGGTCGGCGCAACACGTATTTTTCTTCCATTCTGTCCTGTCACTCGTCACGTTATCACTAGTTAACTCCCTTTTCTTTCACTTCTCACACAATCCATCCATCTTTTCTTTAGTCTCCCTCTCCATCTCCATCCATCCACATGTAAACTCATAACTCTTTTAGTAACATGCGTTTCATCCCTCCTCTTCACATGACCATACCAAGAGAAACGATTCCCTTCCAACTTTTCAGTCACTGGCGCCACTTTCAAACTTCCCCTAATATACTCATTCCTCACTTTATCCATTCTCGTCACACCACACATTATTTTTTTCTACAATGTGTATACAAAATGTTTTAATAATTTACTTTAATCTAATTTAATCGTTTAATTACCTAAACTGATCTTAATAATAATTTTATAATATATTTAAATTATTTATTGTATTGTATGTATAAGATTTATAACTAACACCTACTTGCAATGTTGTCTGTTATAATCTGATTATTTCGGGAGGAACATTGGCTCCTAAAACACAGGTTTTTGGCCTAATTTAGGAGGCAGCAGTTCGCATTTTAATTTGCTATTATGTACAACATATGTAATATTTGTAACTGTGTACTAATTTACTTAAATCGTAGAACAAATATACAATTATTATTTAAAATAAAAAATACTAGAACATTAAATCTATTCCCTTATATTATTTCAATAATATTCATCATCTGATGATCATCATCATCATCATCATCTTCCTGCCCTTGTCCCGTTTTATTTGGGGTCGGCGCAACATGTTTTATTATATTATTTCAATTATTGTAATTTAATTGCGAATTATAAGTGAATTATAGATTAAATTATTGTTAAATTGTGAGTTAATATTGTAAATTGAATTAAATTATTATTCATAGATAAAAGGTCTCAACATTATAATAATAAATACTATGGGAAATAGCGATATAGCCCCAACATAAGTATATTTTATAACTTACAGGGGTTACCTCTAACTCTGAAAATGCAGTTTAATGTATCTTATACATTAAAATTATACATTAAAAACATTTTGTTTTCTTTTTATTAAATTAGAATGAAAAAAGTCACAAATGTCACATGTCCTAGAACCAAAAATTCGAAGACATGTGACATTCACCAATCCGCACTCGACCCGCGTGGTGGATTACGACCCATTCCCTCTCCTAGAGAGAGGAAACCTGAGTCCCAGCAGTGGGACCATTAAAAGGCTGATTATGCTTATTAAATTAGCCAATACCACAATATTATGAATAGAAAATGAAAACACAGAACGCCTTGGTATACAAATAACAGAATCTATCTTTCACATCTCACGGTTCACACGGGTGCTGTTGCATCTGCAAGGCCGCGAGCAGTATTTACAAATAGAACTGAGTTCTAGATTAAAATCAAATGTTACATTCATTGCTGACCCGTCATATTGCATCTGCCAGTTGTATTTTTAGTAACGGTCAGTTTAGATAAGATTTTTTATTGTATATTGACTGTTTTGTAATCATTAAAGTATTCTAAGGTAATTTAAAAACATTATTTTTAGTATAATTATGCGAAACCTGAATATAGTTTGTTCAGAATCAGTAACTGAATCGACTCCAATAATATTTACACCATGTTATATTTTTTTCCCAAAAACTTTTGAAAAAGGTCACAACTTAGACACTACCGACACTAAGTACAACACAGGTCACGGCAGCTCATAGCGGGCATTAGGCGTCAGCGCATAGCTCGGTGTGGGAGCAAAACAACCCCTCAGTCACCCGGATGGCCCGATAACCATGTATTTGTGCGGACAACTGGGTAACTGAGAGTATAAACTTGAAACTCGGCACAAATTCTAACAAAAGTGAATAATAGAGACTGACAGTATTAGTTTTTTCAAAACTGCCCCCAAATTATGGAATAAGGAGTGTTAAAGTATTTATGTAAAACATTCTCAAGAATGAAACGCAGGCTAATGCTCTCTCTATAATAATCGTTTATTTTCCGACTATGCAATCAGATAAAGTTTACATAAGGACAGAAAGTGGTCCTATTCTGATGCAAACTTGAATAAAGATTATGCTGCAATATTCTACACAAGTAATTCAAATATTACGATGAGGAATTAATGGCCCGTAAGGGACCAAATAATTACCATAAACCACTGCTCTTAGTTAGTTAATAATGACGAAACTGTGGTAATTTTAAGCTCAAATACTGTAAGACAGAGTGCTAAATTAAAAAGCACAACACTAGAATAACAGACATCTAAACTTATTAGAATTAATTATTTTTTTAAATATTATAAAGCTAAAGAGTTTGTTTGGTTGGTTGAACACGCTAATCTCAGGAACTACTGGTTCGGATCGAAAAATTATTTTAGTGTTATGTAACCCATTTACTGAGGAAGCTCATCTAGTTTATATGTTTGTGAACATAAAGACGATAAATGCGTAAATCGTAGCGCGAAGCAAGATAAAAAAAGAGAGAAATTAAAAAAAAATACAAAGTTATAAAAATAGAACACCAGCATCAGACAGTATTGTTGCTTCTAAAAAGGTCACATGCTGGTAAATGGCAAACTGGCAAAATAATGTTACTTTTTAAGGTTTATCGTAAAAAAAAGCTTAGGTATTCCATATTTGGACAGAAGATTGATTTAAATTGTCAAGGAAGTAAAAAAAACTAAGCATATGAAATATTTTATAAATTAGTGCTTTTAGCAATACATTATAGTAATTTAACTAGAAGCGTTTAATTCGAGCCCCGTCCCCACAGTATCATTATATTGTCTAACGCTAGTCTTCTAATGACCTTTAGCGATAAATGACGCCAATGGTTTCAAATAAAATATTTGCATATATAAGTTTAATAAACAAACATAAATAACTTTCATTAAATAAATAAATAAGTAGTTTCACAAGTTCTGATACAATATTGACCCAGATGACAGCGATATGAAGGAGTACTTCAACGACGTCTAAATGTATTTGATTTTGGATATACGTATGTCATGTTCGTAGGTGCGTTTTGAAATATAATAATAATAATATTCCACAACTATCACACAACGCCGTCTAGTCCCAAGCTAAGCAGAGCTAGTGTTATGGGTACTAGACAACTGATAAACATACTTATCTATTTCTAAATACATGCATATATAGATAAATTACACCCAGACACAGAACAAATAATCGTGCTCACCACACAAACATTTGTCCTGTGTGGGAATCGAACCCACGACCTCCGGCATAGCAGTCAGGGCCACTAACCACTAGACCAACAGGCCAGTCAAATGATTTTATTTAAGTCTTTTGTAAACATAATTATTTTTACTTAAAAGTAGGAAATAAAAAACCTAAGAAAGTATTTCAATTAGTATCTTATAGTTCGATTGGTAAAATCGAACTATAAAAAATCTTTTACGAATAGAAAGACACATTATTATAGACACCCATGGGCGGCTTTTGAAGCCACATAATTTTACGGTTTCGATGAGATAGGCCTCGAGAAGAAAACCGCGGGAAAAAAGCTATAAGTGTCGGAAATACTATTTCAAATGTTTATGAACTATCAAGATACATAACATCATTCTAAATCTCACAAGCCCATCGCCATCCACACTTCCATTGTTCTACACGTCCCATGCTTGTGCCAGATTCGGCAACTATTACAAAACAGTAATAATCCGTGTTTGTAAGTTGTAAACATTAATTTGTTATTAGATTACGTTGCGTTATATAACAATTTTTTTTTTTTGTTGTTAGGTTATTGTTCCAAATTCTGTTGTTAATAATTTTCTTGTAATTAAATTTATACACGTCATTAAGGCCGTAGGAGTTTTATTCTTTAATTATTAGATTTAGTACAGTGTAAGGTATTTTATGTCTTTCTATTAGACTAGTTATATAACATGTTTTTAATAATTGTAGGCCTAGCTAATAAACTGTTATGAAACTTATAGAAAGTTGTAGAAATCAATATGAATTTTAGATAATTATATTGACCTAGGACATGCCGGTTTCCTCACTATGTTTTTCTTTATCGTTTTGAGAGTAGTGGTTATGAAATAAATTAAACAAAGAATGCGACTGGGTGGGTTTGAACCCGTGACCTACAATTTGAAAATCGCGCCCGTGTCTTGGATTATGGCCCGTTGTCTCTCCTAGAGAGTAGACCTGAGTCCCAGCAGTGGGAAAATTATAAGGCTGATTATTGTTATACTTAATTGATCCAATCTTAGCCCTGTTCTACATATATAATAAATTAAAATAGTATATATAGTATATAGTAGTTTTATTTTTAAATACCCCTGTAGAGCATAAGACCGATGCTTGCTAGGGCAGCGGGAATGTTCACAATGGCCTTAAGCTGTTGATCCCCGCACGAACGCCGGCTTTCGGGCGCCATTGTCTTACTATTGTGTCTCTAATTACACTACTCAACGAGTTAAAACGCAAAAGGCAACTGAAGAAACACGGGTTTTAGTCTGTAAAAGTCTGACACTCGCTCTCTCTCACTCCTCTCGCTCCACCCAGAGTGAGAAGTTATTTGATTTTTTTTTGTGGTGGGAACCACAAAAAAAAAGGTAAAGTCGAGTTGGGGCACTCACTTATATCACATTCTGATCTGTATGTTATGTGATTCATTTTGACCAGACTGTTCAAGTACAAAAAGACAAACACAAAAAATACAATGTATAAATTCCTAAACATTTATTTTTTATTCGCCTTGTGCCCCTCTGCTACGTAAAGGCAGGGAGGGCATTTTTCCCTCCAAACCTCTCTGCCTAGAGCGATCTCTGGCCAAGTTTACTATACACCCTATATAGGTCCATCCCTCTAATAGTTCAGTTTAGGTCGGATCGTGTTAAGAGGGTGGGTCCTTTTCCACTCGCCTATCGTCAACATCGAGCATGGTTTAAAAGTTTGTTGCTTCATCTAACGCAATCCAACGCGATGTTTGATGAAGAGGCAATGCAAAAAAGAGAGATAACGCCTGAAAACTCTGTTGGCATTCGGTAATTTAAAAAAATTTCAGAAAAATTGTCGTCATTCAGAATCTCAATTAAATGTGCAAGGCTTCTATTGATGTACTTTTTTATATTTTTAATATATGAGTACAATATGGAGGGCCAAAGTTCACGTAAAATAGTAGATTTTCAGAGGTCTTTACTAGATTAATACTCTATTGATTTCTATAGAAGCCTAGATAATATCCACAAGTATCCAAAATATCTATAGAAAAATGTGTAATAACGTCATAATCACGTAAGAGCGGCTGTATGAGAATGTACCTCGAAAAAGATGCTCTTAACAGTTCAGTTTAGGTCGAATCGTGTTAAGAGCTCGTAGTACCTTCGCCGCGGTCGACTTCGACCTCCCCAGGTGTTCATATTATTTTATTCATTCAAAAGACGTCAATTTCCACAATTATTCTAGAATCCAATATCTCCGTTTCCAAGTTTCTTACTCGCCACGCAAGTACCTAGATCAAGTGATTGTTATAACTGCAATACATTGATCTCGAAGTCTCACGTTTCACTTTTATTTTCTCTTTTCGCTTGGAGCGTTGCTAAGCAACCGCATGTGACGTCAGACGCTCGCCTAGGGTCGAGTCTCGAGTTGAATGGACTGGGACGGACAATGTTTACTACATGTTATGCTAATGTATGTGTGAGAGTGACCTTTCTAGGCCGGCTTAGGTCAATTGCTTAGATCACACTTAATGTTATAAAGGCGAAAGTTGTAAGCTGTAAGTTTATGTTTGTTACCTCTCCACGCTCGAACGGCTGAATGGATTTGAATGACTTTTGGCACACAGGTAGACTACGTCCTTTTTTTTAAATTGGGAAAGCATCCAATGACATCTCCCGCCCTTGGGCGAGGCGGGAGGGCGTGTCAGACTTATACTGACTAAAACCCACCCCTGTTCCTTCTTTGCCTTTGTTTCAGGGCCCCGAGGTTCTCATTTGCATCACCCATGGCCCCAGTAGGCTTCGACCCTGTTGGGCCCCAACGGTTGCTGACTACTCTTTGAGGCGCGCGTGGAACACTACGCGCCGTCGACGACTTGGGCTCAGTCCGGACGGTTACCGGACGATCGGACGGCGATGTCGAGGGGTTTTTCGATACTATATTTTTAAGCATAAGCATAACATAACTGATAGGAGGCCCAGTGCGGATTGGTGGATGTATGCGACATCCACCAATCCGCACTGGGCCTCTCTTCGAATTTTTGGTTCTAGGACATGCCGGTTTTCTCACGATGTTTTCCTACACTATTTTGAGAGCAGTGGTGATGTAATAAATTATACAAAGTAATGTGTTAGGCTGGGTTTGAACCCGTGACCTACAACTCGTAAGTTGGGGCCGTTACCACTGGGTCACGACTCACTGTTGTTTCTTTTTTTTATTGTTGCTAAAATAACTTTACCAAAGTAAATAATAAATTAATTAAAGCTTGAAGCGATAGTGATTGGGCAATGATAATCGAGCAACAATTTCCTTAGATTATCATTGCCTGTCATTGCCTGCTGTTACGGTAAATGACATTATCATAATGTCTACCAACTCTATCGTGTGGAAACTCAAAGATTTCATTATGATCGAAAGACCATACAAAAAGAAATATTTGTAAATAGTATGTAAATAATTTAATACTTTACATCCTCTTAAGAGGGTCCTTTTTCAGTCTAATCCAATATGCAAGGCTTCTATTGTTATACTTTTTTGAATTTTTGAGTAAATTATGAAGTGTCAAAGTTCATGCAAAATAGCAGATTTTCAGAGGTCTTTTACTGGATTAGTTTAACACAAATTTGTAAATTGATTTCAATAGAAACCTAGATAATATCCACAAGATACTGTGTTTCCAAAATATCTAATGAAAAATGTGTGATAACGTCATTATCGCGTAAGAGCGGTTGTATGAAAAACAGTGAAAATTTATGTCGAGTTGCATCCCCTTAATCTCCTGTTTTCCACCATAATGTCTACATTTCTTTTTCATTTCACCACTCAATTTTTTTATATTAATAGCAGTTCCTTTATACCCATATTTATAATTTACTAGCAACTAGCCCCAGCTTCGCACGGGTGTTAAATCGTATACCTATACTAAAGACAAGACATTATATTTAGATATTACATATTATATAGTTATCTTCAAATGTAGAAATGCATGCTAAATTTCTACATGTTTTGCTAGAATTTCTACGATTTCATTTTATGATCCGATGATGGCGTCAATATTTTGCATAATTTACACTAGTAGTATTGGAATTTAGAAAATACGATAGCTGTATAACGTTGGTACTTTATCAACATCATGGTTTTAAAGCATTCATTTCTGTAAAGAATATCGAAATACCACTCACTGATTAATCACGAAATCTCAGAAACTACCTATAACACTACAAACTTAAAATTTGGCAGGTAGGTTCCTTATAGGGTGTAGACATCCGCTAAGAACGGATTTTACGAAACTCCACCCCTAAGGGGGTAAAACGGGGGTTGGAAGTTTGTATGGAGAAACCTATTTTCACGCGGGCGAAGCCGCTGGCAAAAGCTCGTATATTTATATAGTAGACTTTTATGTTTATATCCTAGTTATTTCTAATATTTTCCATAATCTTGTAAGCCATAGGTAAAAATAACAGAACAAGATTCAAATATTCAAAATATTTTATTTAACAATGTGCCTGTCTTTATATAAGTATACAATTTTTCTGCACGTGTGTTCATTTAACTCCTCCTAAACGGCTTTACCGATTATGATGAAAAATATTTATGATGTTTATGGTTCTTTTTTTATTTCTTAAATTTACAGTTTACTAAGACCAAATTTCTGGAAAGAAATTTACATTCGAAATTGACAAACGTACCTACATTTGGTGATATGATTGGTTGAATGAAATTTCAACAGCCAAACGCATCACTTAAGATGCGTTTAATTAACGTGTCAAAAATATCCAAAAATCTAAGAGGCATTGCATCAAACATTTACTTTTTCATCATTTTTTTTCGAGATGAAAAATCACCAAATAACTTTCCTAGGGGGCGCGAAAGGAAATGTCGGAGTTATTACTCATTTATTTATTACATCTTTGAGGACTCACAGCTTATAAAAAAAAAAGATTAAAAAGAAAGACAATCGCAGACGTCAACAAGCCAATTACAAGTCCTTGCATATAGTGTCAGACCTTTTTTTTTAGGTGGGAAATCATCCAGTGCCTTCTCTCGCTCTAGGGCAAAGCGAGAGGGCGTGTCAGACTTGTCAGACCTAAAATTGAGAAATGAGCATAAACAGCCCCTAAGGTAAGTAAACTTATTAACGTTTCGAATACCGTATATTACCGTATATACCGAAATTTCTTACTGCTAAGTGAAGTAATTATTGCATTCACAAAATATTTACCGTTCCCTGCCAGCATAAATACCAGCTTTGCTCTTCACCCGTTTCCCCTTCTTGTTCTTGCGTCCAAACAGTTTGCTTGTCACCCGACTGTAAGGCGGGGTTGCATGGTTAAGTGTCATCTCACAACCAAAAAACTAAAACCCTCAAAAAAAACTAAAACTTTATAAACAATTTAAAAAAATCGAATTTCAAAAAAAAATCACCTCATTACACTAATGCCACTGTCAAACATCCATGATATCAAAAAAAAAATTAAAAATTCCGTTAATTTTCGAACGCGACGTTTCGAAGTGCGCGGGCGCATACCGCGGTTGCTTCAATCTCACTGGGGAGCTTAAGGCTTACGCGCGATTTCCACGTGAAGGCAGCGAAAGTGGCCATTGTGTGACGGGCTTATAGGCCATCGATGTTTGTTAGTATTGTCTATAGATAGATTTGTATATGTTAATCTATAATAATAATACTGTATTGACAACTTCGCCCTGAGAGTATTATGGAATTCTTTACTGATGTTCAATGATCTGGTGATCTAAACTCGAAAAAACGCGAAAGTTTATATTAGTCTGTGCGTATGTGTATGTGTTGTAACAGGATGAACAGTACACCCACCCCTTTCATCTAATATTCCACATGGGGGCAGTTCTGTAGATCTAGCTATTTTTTCTCTTCATCTTGCAGGAATTTCCTTTATTTTAGGAGCTATTAATTTTATTACAACAATCATTAACATACAATTAAATAGCAACTCAACTGTGGAGCCGTACCCCCGTCGACAAATAGGTCTGTGGGAGGACCTTCTCTCTCTCTCTCCCTCTCTCATATTTTGACGTAATGACGTAAGACTCAGGGGACCGCAGCGGTCCTGCAGATACGCCCGAGTGGAAGTAGAAAATAATTTATACCACAATTATGTGCTTTTTCAGAACACGGCCTTCCCGTGTGCTACATATCATTCAAATCTGTTCAGCCATTTATGCGGGAAGGGGATGTATTAAGATTCCGGTCTGTTAATAGTATAGTAATAGCTCCAGCTAAAACAGGTAAAGATAATAATAATAAAAATGCAGTAATCCTCTAGTAAAGCTCAAATAATTAAAGGTATTTGATCGAAAGATAAACTATGTAAAGAAATCTCTTGAAATAGGTACAAGACGGATTATCGAAAATTTTCATAGAAGTAAAGCCTTATTATCGCCGAGTGTTAAAGCCTATTTTTCATCCTGTATATAACGTAGATATATTCACAGCAACTGTTCAGTTGCAGTTGCAGGCTAAAGGAGTGAACCCGCAAGAAAAAGCTATTCTGTCACGGAGCTTTAGTAAATCATTTCACGTAAACACATTACAGTTTAACATCATTTCAGTGGAAGACGTTCACTGCTGGACATAGGTCTCCCTCAAGCATCGCCAAAATGACCAATCCTAATTCCGATGGATGCGAGAGGCACGGGATCCCGCGACCCTCACCAGGTCATCGGCCGAACTTCTCATTCATCATTCTCCAGGTCATCGATTTTAGATGAAAAATCATCTAATGACATCTCTCGCCCTTGGGAGGAGCGCGAGGGCGTGTTAGACTTTTACTGACCAAAACCCACTCGTTTGTTCCATCTTTGCCTTGCGTTCCAGGGCCCCGAGGGTTCATTTTCACTTAACCCATGGCCCCAGTAGGCTTCGACCCTGCTGGACCCCTACAATTTGCTGACATCTCCTTGAGGCGCGCGTGGAACACTACGCGCCGACGACGACTTGGGCTCAGTCCGGACAGTTACCGGACGACCGGACGGCGTGCTACACATTACTCGCCGTCTGCAAGCCTGAGCCTACGAGGGCTGGAAATCGGGATCGGGGTCCCGGCGGCTGGGAAGTGAGGTTAGGTATATAGTTAGGTAGGTCCGCTCGCGTTTGCTAGTAGTACTGCTTCGCAGAAGGAGGCGACCGCCTGCCATTCCTCCTCGCTTCGGACCATGGCCTGTACGAGGCCTTTTATATTTACAGATAATTTCAGCCAAAGAAATTACCAATACACAGAACATTATCTTGTATACAGTAGGAAATAAGATCATTCAATTGGTGATTATCTATTCACCACGCTTTTCTCTTTAATGATGAAGTGTGACTACTTCGTACGTGTAGATCGCCGAGTCATATCGTTCGGGAAATACACTTCTACCAATCAACTGTTGGAGTAATAAAACAGTTGGACACTACTATTTAATGACCCGAAGTGTACACAATTTATAAATGTTATCAACAATGTGTTAGTAATTTTACTCAAGGTTCAAAATACTCTTTAAATTGGTATTTAGAGTTAAATAAAAACAATATCGTTTACGAATGAATTATAATTCATTAGTAGTAAGTTCCGTGCTATAAAGACGAGTGTATTTTCATCGACTATGCAGAAATTAACATACTGGACTTTTTTACGAGTTATCTGGCATTATGCTGAACTGAACCTATTTGGCGCAGCAGTGATACAATTTTGTTGTTTTTATTTTAATTTATTTTTTAATTTAAGTTTCTACATAAGTAGTTTCTTCAGTGTGTGTTTATGGCAGAACTATTTGTTTTTTTTTTTCATTATTATTTTTTTTGATGTATGCAAGAAGAAGTGTAATCTTTATAACTCAAAGGTTAATAATGAGTAAAGAATGCCTTGTTGCATTAAAAATTTTAAATAAATAATAATAATTAAATTTATAACGTCATGCAACACAAAAGTACAAAGGCGGACTTCATGCCTTAGGCATTCTCTACCAATCAAACAAGTGTAGTGAAGAGACAACGTTAATATTAATAACAAAACAAGGGTATAAAAATAAGAATATAATAAAAATAAACTATTTAATATAATATATATCTATATATATTAATTGATTTTGACCAAAACTGTTGATCAAAATAAATTAAATGCGATGCTATGAATAAATGCATATAATATACATTGCAAACTCAAGACGCCATTTCAAATTCCAGACAGAATGACGTTCATAGAAGTTGGACACTAAAGATGCAAATTATGATCAATAATAATGTTCGAAAAAAGCTTCCTTATTGGTTTTGAAATCAATTAGATAAAGAATTATGTACTTGTTAATTCTACTGATTTCTCCGTCCTGTCGTCATGTGACAATAAAATCTTTAAAAAATAATGAATTTTTCATCTAACTTTGAATTTGGACTGGTGTCCGCATCTCCAGGTCCTTTTTTTTCGGTGGAATCATCCAATGACATCCCTCGCCAAGCGCGAGGTATTGCTCGCTGTCCGCAAGCCCGCGCCTACGGTGGCCGGAAATCGGAATCGGGATCCCGGCGACTGGGGCGCACGTACGACCTCCTCCTTTGCTAACATTACTGCTTCGCAGAAGGAGGCGACCGCCTGCCACTCCTCCTCGCTGTGGATCATGGCCTGTACCAAGGCCCGGCGAGAGAGATCGTTTGCGTACCGGTGTCACAAATACGTCATTCGATCTACCCCAGACCCCCTAGCCAAGTTACAATCGTTTCGTTCGCGCCGAACGCCTTGAGTAGGCCACACCTATTCTACGGTACGTCAATTCTTTTGTTCTGACCACGTGACTGAGCGTTGAGATGACGTCCGAACAAAGGAATCGGAGGCGTGGCCTACTCGAGGCGTTCGGCGCGAACGATACGATTGTAACTTGGCTAGGGGGGCAGCTCCTCAAGGAAGGCGAGTAACACATTGATGTTACTGACTATTTCGCTGAGCGTACCTGGGTTCTCGAAGTACTTTGCCCTGTATCCAGCGACCACTGAGCAGCTGAGAAGCAGATGAGCTGCTGTCTCGACTGAAATTTTTCGGAGGTGAGAATCATCTAATAACTTCTCCTACTCTAGGGTAGAGCAAGAGGTCGTGTCAGACTTTCACAGACTAAAATCTACCTATATAGTTCTTCACCAGTTCCTCTATTGTTCATTTGCGTTTGAAGTCAAAGTCAAAGTCAAAAGCATTTATTTCAAATAGACCATTTACAGGCACTTTTGAATAGTCAAATGTAAGTCAGTCCAAAAAAAAAAAGTGAAGCTAAATTGCACGTTCCAAAGCGTAGATCTCTATGGAGAAGAACGTGCAAGAAACTTCATGGACACTTTTTTAAATTATATTGTGAGTTACATATAATCTCTATTTCGCTCATTAACATTTATAAATAAGCTGCAACCGACAGAAATCTATGCAGCAGCTTTTGTAATCAAAAGCTATGTAATACATACAGAAATTCACTTCTGTAACATAGTATGTAACGAGAACATGTGAATTATTTCGTCTAGCATTAATTACGTATTGTAGTGTCATTTCTATGTTCGTTTGTTGGTGCAAGTCAAAAGGTCTTCAGTGGGCATAAGCGATTTCAAGATGGTAATGTTTGAAGAAATAGTCCACAGGCCTAGACAAAGTCTGTAGGTGTGGGCTTGCGGACGACAAGTAATGGTTAGCTTGCCGTCCCATCGTTTGGTAACCGGCCGCCGGACTGAACTCCAGTCGTCAAAGGCGCGTACCACGCCACGCGCCCTCAAAGAGATGTCTGCAAACCGTAGACTAGCAGGGCCGATGCTAGGACCAGAGGGAATTCCTAAAAAAGAAACCCGTGGTTCTAGAACACAGAAGGCAACTGAAGGACACGGATTTGGTTTTAGTAAATAAAAGTCTGACCCGCTCTCCCGCTCCAAGAAAACATTGGATGATTGCATCTCAAAAAAAAGGCCTAGAAAAAGTGAGGTCGCGGGCTCTCACACTAGGGACTCTGTCCGCCCACCGAGATACCAAAAGAAAGACGGTGGCACAGTGATCACGTGCTGCCATGCACATTAAGACTCAAGAGAGACGCCTTACAGTTGAGATAGATGTGTGACAAGAATAGATAAAGTGAAATTAGCATATTAGAGGAAGTTTGAAAGTAGCTCCAGTGACTGAAAAGTTGAAGGGGAATAATTTGTCTTGGTATGGTCATGTGAAGAGGAGGGATGAAACGCATGTTACTAAAAGAGTTATGAGTAGACATGTGGATGGATGGAGAGGGCGGCCAAAGAAAAGATGGATGGATTGTGTGAAGAGTGATATGAAAGAAAAGGAAGTTAGTAATAGTGATAGAAAAAACGTGTTGCGTCGACCCCAAACAACAAGGTACAAGGACAGGAAAATGATGGCGATGATGCTTCAATTAATCCATATACAATAAGCATGGCATCACGCCGAGATCAGGCCATCAGTCCCTCAGGCTACTCAGACCTATGATACCAAATGGCATCATACGATTCACAATCGTGTATCAGTCCAACAATGGTCATTGTGTGCTGAAAAATTTTCAAAACATAACTTTAGTTAAAGAAGTACCTATGCAATTATTATCAAATATTTATGTATATCATATCATCATGGTGTAATATATAACACAAACATGATCTCCCATAAAGCACTTATATCTCATATAACATTTATGATTCGAATAGGACTTGCTTTCGAAAACAAAGCGCATTTTCATGATAATAAGTCACTATCTCTAAACTGCGTTCAGATCAGTGTAATCGTATATATTAAATATTAATATTTTACATATCTCGAAGCGTCAGCCTCTGTCTGAAAACCCAGTAAATGGGTAATAACACAATACCCCTTGGCAAGACTGATTGTCAGATACCTTGTAGTGACCACTGCCTTCCGTCTGAGGAAAACGGAGGATAATACCGTATTCCCCCTGACTAAAACCATACGGGTTCCCACCGCTAATGTTAGTTGGAGACCTAATTATAAATATATGAATATAAAAGTACATTCGCATGCACCCCTGACTAGTGGGTTCCATGTTCCAAACATCGCTACAACCATAGATTTAGATACTAATGATAGAGTCGTCGGAAGTTTCTACCAGGGTCGTTGGTTTCTTCGAAAGAGTTACCATGACCCTGGAACGCATAGGGCAACTGAAGGAAAACAAGTAGAATTTAGTCAGCATAACCCTGACACTCCCTCTCGTTCCACCTAGTGCGGGAGGAGATATTCAATGATTTCCCACCAACGCATTCGCCATACAAGAAATACATTATTTTTATATCTTGCGCACACTATCACTCCTAAAAATAGTCGACAGCGTGGTTAGTTCGCTTTGGTGAAAAACGGTAAGGGTAAAGGACCGAACGATCTCCGCGTAGAGCCCCCAGAAATAAAAGAAAGAAAGAAAGTCTAGCCCCCGAGCTTGGGCAAGAGCCGCTTGAGGGCAGCCCCGGTCCGTTCGTCTGGGAGCCAGACGTCGGAAGTGCTCCTTGAAATTCCACCGGCTTCCACTTATAACTTGGGCCACAACCGTTGCGTTTCACCGGAACGTGACTGTGTCGAACATGACAAGCGCTTTACGTTTTCCGAACACTTTCGCTTGCAAGACTCCGAATATTGACACTTTAATACGTAATATCGTTGAGAGCCATAGAATTGTAACTGTTACATACTTGTGTTACTCACGAAGTACCGTGACGATGACGCCTACGCGGCTCGGGTAGGAAGGTATTGTCAACACTTTTTATAGAAATCAAGCGTGTCATTGAATTTAACCGGCCCATGACAAACAGGGCGTTTTGAAATGCCGTACATCAAGCATTGAAACGTCAGGTCTGAGATCCTGTCAAAACGTTTACGTTTTTGATATTAGGGACAATCCATAAATTGCGTTTAATGAATTTCATGATTTTGTTTAACCCGCCCCATCTGCCTATTGTGACATCTCACATTTTACAAATAAACAGCAGTTCCTAAATTAGTTTCATTTCCGCTTCATGTATATTCTTTATAGAATCAACATTTAAAAAAAGTCGCAACTACAACATCAAAGATAAAGTAGGAAATATTTTTAATACTTAGATATAGATACAAATGTGACGTCACTAGTCTATTATAACTCGGACAACGGCCGGCGAGCTATCCATTGCTCGCTGTCCGCTTCCTGAACCCTCAATCTAAATATGGCTACACGAGTACCCACAGTCGATATTTGTACTCAGTGCAAATTAAGGAGACACGAATATTTTAATTAATGAAGTCTCTAGTCGTTTCCGTGCCCTGTGGTGCTGTTAGATCCTGAGGTAGACCGGAGGCAAAGAGATTTAAAGAGATACAATAGAGCGGCTATCAGAACAAATGTCTTAAGAAAAACTGTCATCCTATGTCTCAGTTACGCCATCTGGCTTTAAATAGCAAACACGCGTATTAAATTTGTCAAAATTTATAATTATTTAACTATCGCTCGGTAGGTGGTCAGGGGCCTTACCATGATAATGTTAAAATGTCAGCCGTACGAGCGAAAAAGAGTGATGGAGCTATACGCCCTATATAGCTCCATCCCTTTAACAGTTCGGTTTAGGTCGTAAAATGGATCACGTTATGATCTCGTGGTAGAGCCTCAGTGTGTGATAAAGGTAAGGTTAAGCTTTTCAGCAATAGATGGCGTTATCACAAAACCAGCAAATGTTCTAGAACAATTTCTCAAAATGATTGAATTTTAATTAATTACTTCATAAATACCAAAAATATTTACGAAAATAAACCGAAGTTAGGTCCAGTCTTTTTATCATAACAATATTTGCAATAGCGTAATGCGCAGTTCGGCATACTTTCACAGAAAATGATTTTCTTTTAATGCATAGAGCGGATACAAACACGACTTGACGTGTAGGGGCGTCATACTAGACTGAGCGACTTATGACCACTAGGTAATAAGTATCGGAGCACGATTTTGTTCGCTATGTCCTGTCTATTGGTAGTATATATATTTAATGTCTTTGACCGGAGGTATTGAGGTAGACCGTGTATTAATTTCTGTTTTGTCGTAACACTTTGAATTGCGTTACTTTTGACGGCACAGTTTTTGAAATAGTTTTGTTATTGTCGGTGTATATCAATGACTAGAAAAACTGTCAAAAAAGTAAATTCGGTTTGAACTTATGGAAGAATTGAAATGGAAAAATTACAGGAAGGGATTCATACGATCCTCACAATATCAGACAACGGTATGATGGATGACCCTTTGGCCTTTAGGATAGAATTTGTTCTAGAGATGAAAATTTTTATAAACACTGATCGTCGTTGCATTGAAGTAACTTTTTGGTGTATGGACCTTGTTTTTTTAGGCTGATGATTCTTTTTTTCTGTTGGGTTAAATTACTCTCTAGTAATCCCATTACTAAAGAAAAATAGGTAGGTTTTAGTCAGTAAAAGTCTGACACACCTCATCCTAGAGCGGAAGAAGATATTTGATGATTTCCCACCTCAAAAAATAAACTCCACGCTCAGTACGCTGACGAGACCAACGCCTCACTAAAATAATCATTGCAAGAAGAAGAAAGCCTCATACCACTTGATCATAAAAGCGATAACAAAGTTTACTATATAATGACAAAACCGCACTAAACAGCAGTTTGCGTGTACTTTTTTATCACCGTTCAACTATTAAACGACGCTTTGTTTAATAGAAACTGTCTATCAGGGTCAGAAACGAAGAAGATCATTCATTTTATTGTGTGACGAGAGAAAACCTTGTCACAATTATCAAGTCATTTTTTTCCGGGCAACTATTGTTTCTACTCGTCCCTAGATGGCGCTGTAAGAAGTTTCCTATTGTAGTATAATGTTAGATAGTAAAAAAGTGTTTTAATTAAATTGTAATGTTTGTACTTCTATCACAAGCTATTATGATATAGGTATTATCGTTTATAATGCGTTAATTAGGTGGAAATGATTGAATTTGCTGGTTATTAAAGAAATCAAATGTTAACCTTTTTTTAAATTATTGCTGCAAAGCTACATAGGTATGAATTTTGATTCCCTTGAGAGTATCGAAATACACGTTTTTTGCGACATAAACGGCCGTATCTTTTTTTAGTTAACTCAGAAGTTTGATTTTTTCACAGCTTCAAGGGGCTGCAGACTTGAGTATATGGACTTAATTTCAACTTGATACCTCTAGGCGTCCCCGAGATAAAGGGTCTTGACAGACAGACAGATAGACGGACAACAAAGTGATCCTATAAGGGTTCCGATTTTTCCTTTTGAGGTACGGAATTCTAAAAATACAATAAAAACTATTGCCTATACCATTATTAACAGTACCTAGTAGGAGCAACATCATCTTCCTGCCCTTGTCCCATATTACTTGGGGTCGGCGCAAAACATTTTTTCCTTACATTCTATCGTATTACCCGTCACGCTATCACCGACTCCCTTTTCTTATATTACTTCATATCACTCCTCACACAATCTACCCATTTTTTCTTTGGCCCCTCTCTCTCTCTAGCCATCCACACGTATATTAATAACTCTTTTAGTAACATGCGTTAATTTATGTGTTTAATTTTTGTTGTACTTACATTTAAAGTTCCTCAAATTATTGCAAAATTTCTTTCGCACTCATATGGTTTGCTGTAAGAAAGCACAGTTGTGGGTTAAGCTCGCCTATGTACATCAACTGTACTATTTATAATGTCTGTATAAAATTGTGTGTACAATAAAGAATAAAGAAGAATAAAGAATGCGTTTCATCCTTCCTCCTTACATGACTATACCAAGACAAACGATTCCCTTTCAACTTTTCAGTCACTGATGCCACTTTCAAAATTCCTCTAATATACTAAACTTCTCACCTTAACCCCGGGATCCTGAAACGCAAGGCAAAGCAGGAACACAGGAGTAGGTTTTAGCCAGTAAAAGTCTGAGACGCCTTCTCGTCCCGCCCTAGAGCGGGAGAAGTCATTGGATGATTTCCCAACTAAAAAATCTTCTCTTGTCACTCCACACATCCATCTCAACAATGTCATCCCAGTTGCTCCTTCTGAGATAAGAATTTTGAGATATACTTAATAATAATAAGGATATCTGTGTTAAAAATATTTAAAAATATTAAAAATATGTATTGAAAATGAATAAACGGAATAATAACATAACCTAACCACCGGTAGCTTGGACCCTGCTCCCGACTCCGGCAGACTACTATTTTTTATATTTTTTTATGTTTTTTTATATGTGTTTTAAGAAATATCTAAAAATGTAAAAAATATGTATAGAAAATAAATAAAGGATAATAATATAATAATAATAATATTTCACAACTTTCACACAACGCCATCTAATCCCAAATAAGCAGAGCTTTTGATATGAGTACTTGACAACTGATAAACATACTTATATATTTCTAAATACCTATTACATAAAGATAAATTACATCCGAGATGGATGTGTGATAAAAAAGTCTAACTTTTGTGTTGCCTAATGTTGTTATTACCTACTTAAACAAAACCTCGGTTAGATAGGTAATAATTATTCATTCAGGAAATAATAAACAAGCTGTGCAGTTTCATTCTATTCCATAATTCATGCACAATTCAATAATTTCAACATCAGGTCATTCGCATAGGGTTGTGGCTGAGTACCATGACTATGTTAATTTATTCATATTCATTGTAATAGTAAGGTAAGTGAGAAATGAGTATATTAGGGGAAGTTTGAAAGTGGCGCCAGTGATTGAAAAGTTGAAAAGGAATCGCTTGTCTTGGTATGGTCATGTGAAGAGGAGGGATGAAACGCATGTTACTAAAAGAGTTATGAGTTTACATGTAGATGGAGGGAGAGGGAGGCCAAAGAAAAGATGGATGGATTGTGTGAAAAATGATATGAAAGAAAAGGGAGTTAGTGATAGCGTGACGAGTGACAGGACAGAATGGAAGAAAAAAACGTGTTGCGCCGACCCCAAATAAAACGGGACAAGGGCAGGAAGATGATGTAATAGTAAGGTAAATCGCCACTTACGTTGACCTATTCTCTTAAACTCAAATTCTTTAGATTTAATGTTTACCGGGTAACTATGTTAGTATTTTGTCCCATTCTAATTTTTTGGTCATCTCCATTTCAAAAAAAGATTTCAGGCGCGAGTAATTTTTATTATATTAATTTTAGCAGTCCCGAAGGATGTCGTCTTGCCCAAAAGCTGGCTTTACGTTAGAAAAAAAAAATGAGAACCTGATAGCAGCGCCACCTATCGGATCCAATTTTGTTTTCAAACCATCCAAGGACTCATTCAAATATACAAACAAAATTTCATTTAAATCAGTTTAGCCGTTTAGGAGGAATAGGTGACAAACACAGGTACAGAAGAATTATATTATATATTATGTTCATAATAGGCTACTGAATTCAATTTAGCTATTTTTTAAATACCTACATAATTTTTTATCCTACAATATTTTTTGATTATTTTTTAAGATAAAAGAATTGCGTATTTTAATAAACTCTGGATATATCTTAATTGCGTCACTAGATTGATTAAGTATGCGTGCCAATACCGATGCGCTACCAATGTCATGCATCGATGCCCATATTATTTGGCTACTCTTAGAATTAACTAATTTAAAAATACACTAAGTGCATTAAAAACAAAATTTAATGCTTAAATTATGATTATAACTTATTTTTCTAATTGGGGTATTTAAGGGGGCGCATTCCTATCAGGGGCGCCGGCTGTTAGAAAACCTCATGGAAGCTCATGCTCATTTGATGGACTCGAAAAAGTGGCGAAGTGTGAAAAGAGAAATGCACACTGATAAACCGACAAATAAATAAATGTCCTACTTACATACTGCGTATTTAATTACTAATTATGTTTCATAAAAATATAAAATGAATCCATTACATAAAAATGAAACTAGTTTTAGTATCAAGAAATATTATAATTTTTACGTAAACTAAAAGGCGATTACTGATCTGTTTCTTGATGTCTATTCTCAGGGGTGCTCGGCACCCACTATTTATTTATCATGGGTGCTCGAGTACCCGAGCACCCACGGAGTCGGCGCCCCTGCCTACTATTACTATTTCCACACATATCCAATAAAATAGCAAGAACAACTTAAACAAACATCGAACCCATACGTAATACATCTATTTCCCTGTCATACAACTTTCTCTGAGGAAATTGCAGAAATTATCTCGTCTTTTTCATGATCTGACAGGCGAAGCCACGGGGAAGGCACTAGCAATGACGGTAATTATTTAATTGGCATGAAAGTTTGTCATATTGATATGAAGATTGTGTATTATGTGATATTACTATAGAAGAGTTATGTATTCCATTGTTTTTGTTTAGATAGCGTTTATAATGTTTTGAGAAATAGTAATGTTGGTTAAATTATCTGGGTATGCTGTTTACGACAGATTTGTTTCGTTTTTAACACGTGATACGGGGCGATTAAAACCTCGTTTGAAAACTGTCACTATGGCGGGTATGAGAGACAATGGCGAGGCAATGGCCCTCGCGCCCCAGCCGATCCCGATTTCCGGCCACCGTAGGCGCGGGCTTGCGGACGGCGAGCAATGGGTAGCTCGCCATCCGATCGTCCGGTAGCCGTCCGGACCGAGCCCAAGTTGTCGACGGCGCATAGTGTTCCACGCGCGCCTCAAAGAGATGTGAGCAACCGTAGGGGCCCATGGGTCGAAGCCTACTGGGGCCATGGGTGATGCGAAATAGATCCCCGGGGCCCTGAAACAATGGCAAAGAAGGAACAGGAATGGGTTTTTAGTCAGTAAAAGTCTGACACGCTCTCCCGCTCCACCCAAGATCGAGGAATGTCATTAGATGATTTCCCCACCCGAAAAAAAAAATATCCTCTATTTTGGAACGCGCCGATACTAAGCCAATACTCATGTTTTAATTATAGAAAAACAATAAATGCTAATGAATTAAACCAATTCGTCTGTAAAACGCAACACTGAAATCGAACGAGTTGCAGCGACTTTCAGAACGGAACGAACAGTTACTTGCTATGGCGTGCGGCTGTTGCCTCAATTCGTCATTACTATGTGCACTCCATTGAGCTAAATACGTTCAAAAGCTTTTTCAATACACTTACTCAAAAACCCGCTTTTAGGCACGCAATTTACTGTTTTTCACACTAGTGTGGAAAAGTGAGCGAGCTCGCCCCCGCCACTATTTATTACATTAATCGTATCAGACTGGGTGCTGAGCGATCCCCACGAGTCGCACGTCAACCCCCGTTTATTTATATCTTCGTAAGTGTATAAATTGAAAAACGTCGTTTAATAGACGTAGGTCACTAAGCACTCGGCTCCATAACATCCTCGCCTATAGTTCGTGCGAATTCCACCTCGGTCGCGATGATAAACTTTCTCCACTAGTATCAAAATGTACTATTAACATAATTATAATTTAACAGTTGAACAAGTCTTTGATGAAAACATTGACACTGATATTAGTTAGTAGACTCTTACAGATTAATGTAAACGATGCTTTCAAAATCTGACCTGACAGGGCTGCAGGTTGTTCGAAAGAGTTACCATAATCTTCGCAAAGGGTGACTGAAGGAACACTCGCTTCACCCAGTGCGGGAGAAAACATTTGATGATTTATCACGTAAAAAAAAGATCTGATGACAAGAAAACCCAAAGCCTTGATCAAAGGACTTCCATGAAATATAATTGGTACTCAATTATATTCAAAGGACAAAGTAAGCCTAAGTAATTAATTATAGTCTTATTCATAAAATCTTTGATTTGTTTAACCAAAGTATCGTTAATTAAAACTCTTTAAAGAGATTTCTTCTTATATACCTATAGCTTAACGTCTACATCGGCTGATATTGCGAGCGAGCGTAAAATTTATTTGGCCAAAAATTTTGGTTTCTATTTCTTTGTTTTTCCGAGAAAAATCCAGAAAAAGATTTTATTTTTATTTATTTATTTTTTTTGGTGTTTTTACCTAAAAACGCTCAATTACGTAATACCCCCTCGCGCGCGAGGGGTTAAGAGCACTACACGATCTAAAGCGCGGTCAGTCTCGAACTACAAACAAAAGAAAGAGATGCACAAAGACACAATGCTTGCAAAATATGAGCATTTTTGTGCTTTACTAAAAATCTACAGATTAAATTATAAAATTAAAACACTATAACGATAAAACGTTGCTCGTAAAATAATTTGACAAACAATCAGAATGATTGAATCAGATGACCAGTTTTTAATCGATAAAATTATTTTATGGTACTTAATTAGCTGTATTGTGTTTTGAACCCACTCTAATCCAATCTAGCATTTATTCTGAAGAATAATATATAAGTATATAATATAATTATATTTATTCTGTTTAATGCAGTGAATCATATACTTTTGCGCATTATAAAAACTCGCGAGTAGCTCGTGTAGTCCTCTTAACTAGAATAAGGCTATGGTATTTATTATATTATTTAAGAGTAATAACTCTGACTGATAGCCAAAATACAATACAGGCATTGCCTAATTTGGCTACAGATGCTAACATTTCTTTATGTAACCACTTACCACCACCATAATGTATGTAAAAATAGCTGTACAATTTTTGGTCAAATAAACATTCAAACCTACCTGATTGTACTCGCAGGAACAGTCTTGGAGTACTTCAGCCTGGCAGAAGCGGACCTGGTAGATCTCTCCCTCCTCGGACAAGTGGCCATCTTTGTTTTAATGACGTCACAGTTCTCCATCACTTATTGCATAGTTCGTTCGTTTCGATTTAGATGTTGTAAAACTTTTTCAGTATAAAAAAGTTCTGCGCACGTTTTGTTGTTAAAATATTTTTTAGGGTATTTTTTTTAAAGCGTATGTTCAGCTATAGCTGTATTAAAGAAAGTAAGTATGTAGTTAGTAAAGATTTGTTGTACAGAAGTATTTTTCAAAGGTAAGCAGAGGTGATCAATAGAACTGCTTAGTGCGAGTTTGTATTACATGTTACATCTACGCGATCGACATGTGTGACGTAGGGCGCGCGGCGCTCTGATTGGTCCGCTCCAAGCTCTCAACCAATCAGCGAGCCAAACGCAGTAAACGTTTTGGTAGCGGTAACATAAAAAGGACTTGTTCTCAGCGCACAGAATGCACTTGTAAACAAAAATCTTGTAAATATATTTAAACGCTGAATTAATTCAAATCATCACTCTATTTCCATCAACTCTTTGAAAATGATAAAGACAGAATGATGCTATAAACGCATATAGCGGTTATTGGTGCTAGTATCTACGAGAAATTGAGAATTTCATAATCACTAGCCTGAAAACCTGTCAAAATTTGGCATTTAAGTAGAGTCTGAGGCATTCTAAACTCAAAATACTCTATTCAGAAACCTGCCCTTAGTTTTATGAACAAATATAAGCCCGAAATAATTGATAGATAGGCAAATAAGAAATCCAAGCGATTCAATGAAAACTTTTTGACATAACCTCAAAACTAAACAAGCATATTAAAACAAGGAAAAAAAAACTCGTCAAAAAGCTGATACTATACAGCAAATGTAAAAAATAGAAGTCAGCATTTTAATTAACACGTTTCAGCCATAAAAAAGAAAGCAGCTAGTATCTCGAATCTTAATAAAATATAGCTCAAGTAGAAAATTTATTAATTAAGCAGAATTTTATTCTGCTAGACATATTTACAACCCCTGTGCTGCCCGCGAATCGGAATAAATCTGTCACAATAAATACTGAAGTTGGAATTTTAAATAGAAATCGAGAAGAGACGAAGATTGGTAGACGAATTTATAAGATTATAAGTTATATAAAATTATAAGATATTCTTTTAAAATTAATTAGGTATTTTTTTACGATATAAACCAGTGATTGACTGGGATCCCACCTGATGGTAAGCTGTGATGCAATCGTTGATGGCGAATCGCACTAGTTTATTAAGAGCCTATTCACTCTAGCCTTGATGAAACCTAAATTATAATCGAACGGGAAGACCACAGCAGCTAAATTGTTTCCAGTCCTTCGATGTACGCGGTATAAACGACAAGGCGAAACGCTTAGTCCGAAAGTCCGGTACCTTCGTAGGTAACCAAATATCTAGAGAACAGTCTTGACCTAGTGGTAACGGTCCTGACTTACGAGTTATTGGTAGTCAGTTCAAACCCAACCAGGTATTTTACTTCATTACTAATACTAATTTTATACATATTTCGTCATCACTACTGAAAGGAAACAAACATGTCTTAAAACCAAAGGTTCGAAGATATATGACGTCCACCAACCCGCACTGGGCCCTTTCCGTCTCCTAGAGAGAAGGCGTCGGTACCAACAGTGGGAAAATTATGAGGCTGATTATGTTATGCTTACGCCTACATTGTTTTGGGCATTGTTCTGGACTACGGTCTTCCCTCTCCCTAAAAAGAAACTTAAACTTTGTACCAGGGCTTCCCTCGTAAAATGCTACTAACCCCATAAAAGAAATAACTCAACGAAAATTCTCTTCATCCTCTTTACTCTACAAAGTATATATTATCTCCCCATGCATGGTAAAAATCACGATAAAGATAGTCCATCTTCAATAAATAATGCCGAGAAAAAAAAAGCATTAGCACCAGAAACGCGAAACCGGTAATTACCCCTGTCAAATTATTGGCTCTCGAAAAATAGTTTACTTTTTTCTCATTGACAGCTTACCGTCGACTATTACTGGCAACACGAATGTACTGCGCTTACGATACACGCATTTCATCACGCGATTAGCCTGACAAGACATTTATATCAACGGAATTGCTCTTGGTGTAGTCTGTGGTAAAGCATCGGAATTTCGATCTGTCAGATTGCGCGGCAACGGTTTCATTTTGAATTTGGAATGACAGCCGTTCGAATTTTGCTTAATGTTTATGTCAAAACAATATTTTTTTACTAGCGTTCTTAAAGATTAATCATTACTTGTACACGCACTGTCATTTCTTAAACCACTTTTTTTTATTTGGCTTGCTGGACACGAGTTTGATAAATCTGTCAGCAGAATATCTTTATGACTGGTCTTTTGGTTTGATAATTACAATATTATTTGTTATCAATAAATATATGGAAATCAAAATTTGTTTCCGCCAACCGGAAAAAAAACATGAGTTCACTGACTTACTGAATTAATCTAAATATTTTATTCTATAAATTAATATTAAATAATATTTAGCGTAATGTCTATGCCTATTTTTCCTTTCACCAAATAAAATATTAATTTATGTACATTTTTTGATAAAAATAGATCCTTTTATGATACTGTTGTGCAATATTTGTAACAAATACATACCAATGCGTCATCATGGTTACACATTCGTCTTGATTATTGAAAGGTCTGTTTAATTATGAATTAACAAGCTGCTAGCACCGGCTTCACCTGCGTGATAGTAAAAATTATCCCAAAAGAACATAGTCTCGGGATAAATAATATTATATGCTTTTCCTGGATATAGTCTACCCGTGTACCAAGTATCATCGAAATCTGTTCAGCTGTTCGAGCGTAAAGAAGTAACAAACACACATACACACTCAGAAACTTTCGACTTTATAATATTAGTATGATTATTATAGCGAGTTTAATCAATCTGTCAGCAGATTGTCATAATTAGTCTTTCGGTTCGATGAAATAATTATGTGTTATCAATAAGTAGACAAATAAAAAATCCCTCTCCTAGAGAGGAGGCCTGAGTCCCAGCAGTAGAAAATTAAAAGGCTGATTATATGCTATGCTAATAAGTAGATAGAAGTTAATATTTATTGACGACCAAACTAAAATTAAAACCGTTGTTAAAACAGGACTACATATTGCATTATTCCAAATATAACATACCTACTAGCTTTTGCCAGTGAAAACAGGTTTCTCCGTACAAACTTCCAACCCCCGTTTTACCCCCTTAGGGGAGTTTCGTAAAATCCATTCTTAGCGGATGTCTACACCCTTTATGGAACCTACCTGCCAAATTTTAAGTTTGTAGGTGTTATAGTTTCTGAGATATCGTGATTAATCAGTGAGTGGTATTTCGCTTTTATATATATAGATAATACCTCTCTCTAGTTTTATTCCTACGCCTTATAAAGTAAGAGTAACATAAATGATAAAATGAGAAAAGAAAAGTCAGCAGTTATTTCATCATTTATTATGATAAAATAACAACACGACATCTGAAGGTTGAGCCGGAGCTGCTACCACCAGGCCTGCTCCTGACTCGACAAGTCTTCTAAGGCTACCCTGGGCCTGATCTTAACCCTCTCGACCTCCGGAGGTTACGCCGAACCTGCTGCTGATTTTTACTATCCTCTAAAGGCCATGTTAACTTTTACATTGATATTTATTCAACGTACCTCACAAGGACAATTATTTCGGCTCAGGTTTAGGCTATGGTACAAAGCGAGAGGGAATGGTAAGCAGTCACAACCTTCTACGAACCAGTAATACGAAGAAGGTTGTGATAAGCGTGAGGAAGAGGATATCCTCACCCCCCAGCCGCCGCAAGAGAGGCTTTGTTCATCAGAAGTCGTAGGGCGATACGCGGCCAGTATAGGCGTGAACTTGCGGACGGTGAGTAATGGCTAGCTCGCCGTTCAGTAAGGCCTAAGCCCGCGTCAACGGCGCGTAATGTTGCACGCATGCCTCAAAGAAATGTCAGCAAAATGGACGGGGTTCACTAGGACCGATGCCTGTTAAGGCTGAATGATTGTTTATAAGAGTTACCGTGGCTCTGAAACACAAAGGGCAACTGGAGGATCACAGGTGGGTTTTAATCATTAAAAGTTTGACTACTTCCTCTCGCGTCACCCAGAGCAGGAAGTTTGATCATTTCCCCACCTCAAAATAAACGACTATATTACTGTATTATCATCATTCATCATTCAAAAAAAGGAGGAGGTTCTCAATTCAGTTGTATTTTAATTTTCTTTTTTTGTTTTTGTATTTACCTCTGAACTCCATCGTTAATAGATCGATCTGCAATTTTTTTTTACCTATAAGGATATGCTTCCAGATTGGTCCATTTTTTTTCGAAATCCAGTTCTGATGATGGGATCAATGAGGATTCGAGTGAACTCCTCAAATATTATAGGCAACCATATAGTAATTTTGGTATTTTCATTGAGAACTCAACATCTACAGTCAAAAAGTATCATTTGATGAAGTAGAATTGATGAAAAAGACCAGAAATGGCCAATGTAACTTCACAACATAGATATCACAAGGAAGATAGTCAAGCAAATATGACAATACAAATAAATAAATGGTTCTGAATAGTTACGTTGAAAATGGTATCATCCAAATGATCTGATGATGATGATGAAGCCGGAAGGTAGGCACCAGAACTCCGTAATTAATCAGTGTATCCTAGCCGTGTTTGGGCTTTTTAGATTTGTCATCAGATGCACTTTGGGTATAAGGTACAATCGAACTGATCTGATGATAGAGCCGGAAGGTGGAAGATACGCACGGAAACTTCATAATAAATTAATCTATCCTAGCAATGTTTGGAATAATTAGGATTGTCACAAGATATATGTATCTGGCTATAAATGTATCACAATTAAGAAGTGTGAAATAAAAATCTTTTTACAAAAAACAATAACCGACTTTACTACTAAAAATAACACTAAAACGATCAAAATAATTATAATTTCGGAAGTCAAATAACAGACGAACCATACCAGAAACATCGACTTCCAAAGTTAAAGTTATTTTGATTGTTTTAGTGTTTTTATTTTCTCATTGTATCATTTATGTAACTCTTATTTTATAGCCTGTAGACACTTTCTTTTTTAAATAAAATATTTATTTATGTAAATTATTAAATAAACATAACTATATCGCTTTATGGTACTATTGTGCAATAGTTGCCACAAATACATACGAATGTGTCAATTTGGTTTTAAATGCGTCATGATTAGCGATTGCTTGTTATGAAACTAAATGATAAATGATATTTATTTTGCAAATGAGTTTAAAAAAAAAAACACTTTTACATATAATTTTTTTTTCGTCAGTTCAAACTAGATGAGGTCGGTGTTTCCTAGCTGACTACAGTAAATATGTAATGGTCAAATCATATGAGAACCATGCAGATAAGTTTATCAGATGGCCTTTTGAAGAAAGAACCACACAGATTTGAGTGGACCTGTCCAGTCAGTGCAAGCATTTGTCAGTATTCGTTTAGCTCAAACTTGGGTCTACTAACGAGCTCAATGACTAACTGTTGTTACATACTCATATTTCCCGCCATTAAGTTCCTAGGGTTCGATTAAGAGGACTACAGTACGTAAAGCGCGGTCGCTCTCGGACTGCATACAAAAGAAAGAGATGCACAGACACAATGCAAGAAAATATGAAGCATATTTGTAATTTACTAAAAATTTACAGATTTGATTATATCATTATTTCAGCCGAAAGACGTCCACTGTTGGACTGGCCTCCCCCAAACGTCGCCACAACGACCGATCCTGTGCGTCTCGCATCCATCGCATTCCCGCGACTCTCACCAGGTCGTCGGTCCACCTTGTGGGAGGCCTTCCAATGCTGCATTTTCCGCGTGCGCAGTCGCCACTCTAGAATCTTTCAGCCCCATCGACCATCCAACTTTAAACTTTAAAACCTTATAACAGTAAAACATTGCATGCAGAATAATCTGACAAGCAATCAGAATGACTGCATGTTTATTGATTCGGTTTTTAATCGATAAAAGGAATTTTTAGAAGCATATTCGTGTTTATTTTTTTATCGTACTAAATTAGCTGAATTATGTTTCAAACACAATGTCTATCTAGTATTTATCCTAAAGAATACAATAGTAAAAAGTTTTATATAGACTACCAGCCGTAATCAAACGAAGTCAGAGACTATTTAATAGTTTTTTATTTTATTTTTTTATTTATGAGATTGGTTTGTTTATTTATTGAGAATAGAATTACTAAAGAATTACATATATTTTTCTGATTTTGTTTACTGTAATGGATCTAGGGTTGTCAGGTCTTCAAACCGAAAAGCTGGACAGACCAGTCAATTTAGCCGGACATTTGTGTAATTTTTTATTTAATGTTAAACTCGACTTTTTTAGTATTGACCATAATATATATATATTTTAATTCTAATGAAACAACAATAAGATTGGCTTCTATAATTGCTACTATGCTCCACTTACACCAGTGATACAAGATAAAGTAGAAGACATGACAAATCTAAAATAAATACATCTAGTTTAAAAAGTCTAACAAAAGACGGACAGGCCGGACTCTGCCTAATTTAGTCGGATACACAACTAAAAAGCCTGACCCTATCCGGCTTTATCCGGACGCCTGGCAACGTTAAATGGATCATATACTTTTGCGCATTATAAAGCTCACGATTGGCTGCTATGGTCCTCTTAAAGACTTGTAAAAACTCACAAAAAGAAATAAAAAAAAACGATTTTCGATGTCATGTGTCAGTTAATGAAATAGGTATACCTACTAACGCAAAACAAAATTGAGCTAATTAAATATTTCGAAATATTGTGAATTCAGCGTGGCAATGCCGCCAGTCTTTTGGGTACATTACCAGTCGACAGCGATGTGGAGGAGTTTTTCGACGCCGTACTTTAGATTGCTTTTTTTTAGTACTTTAGGGCTTTAATTTTTATTTTGTAAGTTAGTTTTAATGAAGTTATGATTAGATTCAAGTTTCTGTTAAATAAATATATTGACCCACGTATGTACTCGTATTTATATAAAATAAATAAATTATTATAGTCATATGAAATTCTGACTTTTTTACCATTACAATAACTATGAATTACTGAGAGAATGTAATACAGAGGGCATCATGGCGTATGGCTAAAAAGTTTTTATCAATCTTTTTTTTTTTATTCTTGATAATTATGTTCGCGCTTGACCGCTATCTCACCTGATGGAAAGCGACGATGCGGTCGATCTCTTTCTTTGTGGTAACAAAGACTTTGTTAAACACTTAATAGATAAGTTTTTTTTTTAGATAAGTCTGAACGAATCTTCTTTGCAGGTAAGAATATCTATTTGATGGTTAGGTACCTAATTAAGAACCATATGTTGTACACATATTTTTTGAATGGCAGAATTTGAGATAGATGAAAATGTGACAATGCTCATTGCTCGTGATTGTACCCATGTTGCATTGCCGTGCATCTGGTGGTTCGATATGGAACAGGCTTGACGGATTTAAGTTATGCAATTCCGATACACAAACCACGAAATAAAATCGGTAGAAAACCGACCGTCGTTGGTGCTCAAGACTTTGAAGCTTCGACCGAACGAGTGCATTATTACTAACTTCTGCCAGCGGCTTCGCCCGCGTAAAAGTAAGTTTCTCCATACATACTTTGGACACCCGTTTCATCCTCTTAGGGGGTGAATTTTGGAAAATCCTCTCTTAGTGCTCGCCTACGTCATAAAAGGAAATCTTGTGCAAAATTTCACGTTCCTAGTCTTAGTAGTTTCGGCTGTGTTTTGATTTGTCAGTCAGTCAGTTTCTACTTTTATATATATAGGGTGACTGGTAATTAGTGACCGATACTTAAACACGTGATTGCACTCATGATTACAAACAACTTTCCCAAAGAAACTTTTTTATATTCTCATTAGTTTTATCACAATAACAAAACAGCTGTTTAAATACTGAAACATGTAAGTAGCATGTAGCAAAACTTAGCTCAGAAAAATTAATACAAAAAAACTTGAAACTACATAGATAGCTGCAGTTTTTTTTTTACTATTTTAATTTAGTTAGTTTAGTTTTTTTATATTGGTGTGTTTTAAAGCATAAAATCGATAGTTTGTGTTTATATGTTTGTTACTTCTTCACCCACGAATGGCTTTACGGGTTTCGATGAAACTTGGTACACGAGTAAACCGTGTCCTGAAATAGCACATTGCATACCTTCTATGTCAAGAGTATGTTCCCTTAGGATAATTTTATACTATCTAACAGTAGCTAGTTGCTCATATCGCACCTCCGCTCAAATAGTGTCATAACTCAAAAATCAAATTATTGAGAAAAAGGCCTTTAAATTCTAATAATTCAGGGATGTGACGCTACATATAAATAAACAAAAATGTGGGCAAATAATTGAATTACAAATGACAATATCTCTGATCTTAAAGTATGATGAGTTCAGAAATTAATAGCATTATTTATTTATTTATTTAAACTTCATGTACAGTGGTGGTACATAGGCGGACTTAATGCCACAAGGCATTCTCTACCAGTCAACCATTGGGTCAAAAAAGACAACACTGTGGTAGGTGTGCACAATAAATTAATTAACAGATATTTGAAATAGAGTAGTATCGTTAAATTAAGTTGCATAAAATAATTATCAGCAAACAAAATGTTTAGTGTTGTGACACTTTTTGAGTGGAGGTGCGATATCAGTAATGTTACTTAATACACTCACGCACGATCATCATGGCAATAAAACATGCAAATAGATTAGAAACATCCCAACTACAGTAGATTTGTGAAGCAAACGCGCATATTTTGCGCTGTCTCGCTTTCCTTCACTTTCGAGAGTTATAGAGAATATGCTAATATGAACCGAATTTGATTGCATCTACACTTAGTCTGTGGCCACGAAACGAGCGGAGATATTCTAGACCCAGTGAGGATTATCGAAATGTCAAAATGTAAGGTATTGATCACATGACATCTTATTCTGTTAACCCTTTAGATTAAAAGATTCAAAGCATTTTATTACAAATAAACCATTTACAGGCACTTTTGAAAGATCAAGAAGTCAATTTAAAAAAAATGCTAATTGCACATTCCAAAGCGTAGATCTCTATGGAGAGAATGTGCAAGAAACTCCATGGACACTCTTTTCAATCATGTTTTGTAATTACAAATATCTCCGTTACATGTATCTTGTCGCTACTATTATGTGAAAACAATGTAAATAGTAATATAAAGTACTTTAATTTTTTGAATCACTTACATCGGATTAATCCGACATTTTTTTTTTTTTTATTAATGATAGGCTCGCGTTTGACCACCATCTCACCTGATGGTAAGCGATGATGTGGTCGACGATGGAGCACGCTTGCCTAGAAGTAGCCTATTCACTCTTGACTTAAAGACCCCTAAGTTGTAGCTATCAGGAAACTCAGACTCCGGCAAGGAATTCCACTCCTTGGCTGTGCTTTTCGTGTCCAGGATCGTATATTTATGACCAAATACTCCATCTCGTCAGCTCTTCTGTCACTTACAAGTAACACTGGGGATTGAAGAGTTAAACGAGATGGAATATTCGGCACACGCTGCCCGTGTGCCGAATATCTTGAACTATAGGAGTATATTTGTTCCCTTGGGACAATTTTAACTTAAATTCTACTTTGACGCGGGCGAAGTCGCTAACAGCAGCTAGTTGCCAATAAATCTACACATATGGACATTTTAACAATCACTATCACTGCTAATACTTTGTCAAGACTTAAAAGCGGTGGTCGAGCAGGAAGATGGCAACGATGGCAATGAAATCATTTTGACACAGCAATGTCCAGTGATAAATCCCTTACATTTTGACATTTCGATCCTCACTTGGTCTAGAGTTTCTCCGCTGATTTCGTGGCTATTAACTAAAGCTTTTCACTGGAGTAACCAAGTAGCCACATCCGTTTTATGTTATCTGTGATCAACATTAGTTAATGGGCAGTTTGATTCGTTGTTTCCATGGTTTGAGAAGTTAATGGGCTGTATTTAATTATATGTATATTATGCTTAGGTGATCGCGATCACCGCGTTGAGCCTTTAGTGAAATTGAGTGGATTAGGCAATGTTAAGAAATTTAATTCACGTAGTCTTTAAATGACAGTTAAGTAACAGTAAAATAGCTGACATTATTTCAGTAGCCGATCCTGAACAAACTAGTTTCAGGATGTGTTTTATAAAACTACATATTTTAAAGGAGGCACTCAAAACAAATCTATGAATTTTATCAAATGTATAAACTACAGCATGGTCATTGAACTGATGAAGATTTTAATTACAAATTATTGTACCTTATCAGTGACCAACAAATAAATATAAATATTCAAATATTTAATAACAAAAAAAACATCGAAAATCGTTTACTGTAACACATTCTGAACTAATTTCAACATAAGTATGTAACAAAAAAAACGCTGAAAACCTTCTAGTTTTTATGGCAGGCTCTTAAAGCAAAATGGCGGACGTGAAGTACCAACATCACGCAGAAGCGTGAAGATATAAATTAATAAATAACAGTCGTTAAGTTATTCAGTTGGATACCGTTACTATCTGATCTATCGCTTGTTTATTCTAGCGAGACTTCCAAGAAACTCTGCATTCATTTCTTATGAACATATTTCTCATTATCTGAGATTGTAAAATGATATGTGGCGACAAAAAGACAAGTTTGGAAAGGACTAAAACAAACCGTGAACGATCAAGACCTTATTCGTAGAAAACAGATCTCGATGTCAGGCGAGGGACCATCAAAAATAAGCCGCCCTCCAACATCCAGTACAACAGCAATAGTGATAGTGTCCGCGCTGTGCACACACCTTTACAGCGAAGAGAGGTTGCATTAGCCATATTAGAGCACTTGATCGAAACCAGTAGTTGCACTGATGTCAGCTGGTCACCGTAGTCGTAATCGGCAAGGGTGTATATAATATATTCGTGGAACTAGAGATCCTAAGACATCTTTTAACACTTTTGATGTCAAGGACCCATCCGGGTCTTGGTATAGACCATGGTCCGTTCGGAGCGAGGAGGAGTGGCAGGCTGTCGTCTCCACGAGCGAAGCAGTAATGCTAGCAAAGGAGGCGGCCGCACGCGCGTGGGTACGGCCCTCACGCCCCAGCGCCAGGATCCCGGTCCCGATTTCCAGCCACCAAAGGCACGGGCTTGACCGTCCGGTAACCGTCCAGACCGAGCCCAAGTCGTCAAGTGTTCCACGCGCCTCAAAGAGATGTCAGCAAACCGTAGGGGCCCAGCAGGGTCGAAGCCTACTGGGGCCATGGGTTGTGCGAAAGTGAACCCCGGGGCCTAGGAACGAAGGCAAAGAAGGAACAGGAGTGGGTTTTAGTCAGTAAAAGTCTGACACGCCCTCGCGCCCCGCTGTCCCAGCTTAAAAAAAAATGTTTCGTCCGAATATTGGAAAATCTGAGTGTCCTAAGAATCCTGCCAGGACTGCGGATTGTTCAAAATAGTTACTATAGGCTGCAAAAAAGGGCAACTGAAGGGATACTGGGGATTTTAGTCCGCAAAAGTCTGACACTCCCTCTCACTAAACACGAAAAGCGGGAGGAGTTATTCGATGATGTCCTAGCTTAACAAAAAAAAACTTAAAAGGTCTCACTAATGCGGAGGAATTTCTACTATACGTAAATGAGAAATGGAGATGTAAAACCAGTTTAAAGGTTGAAAAAAAAATTACCAAATAAATACTCCTTAATAAAATACCTACTTCATTGTAAGGTTGAATAATTTTCTCATGACTAATTTATTAATTTTATAATCAGCCACCATAACATTTAGGCCAGGACGCGATGACAATACATCACAATGAACAATAGATATGCATTATATGCACTCCGACCCAGATTTATACGCAGAACCGACTGTGAGTACTGACCAGCAATCAATTTGGTATTGCTAGTTGTGTCAAGGGCAAGACATGGTCTTGATTTTATTTTCCATTCTGCATTAAATTCCATTACATCTAAGCATTTTTGCAAAAAGAGCAAAAACAATCGCACTAATATTTCACGCAAAAGTTTTTATGAGTGTGTATGTTTGTGACTCCTTTACGCTCAAACGGCTGAACGGATTTGGTTAAAATTTAGGACACGGGTAAACCATGTTCTAAATCAGCACAGTCATTGGATATCTAGCTCTAGCTTCTGCGAGCGGCTTCGCCAGCGCGAAAGTGGAAAATTATTAGTGATTTCTCCATCAATTTTACTGCTGCCTAATTTTTTCATATGCAACAGGCGCATGGATTTCTCATTTCAATATGCAGTATGGTATTTGTTGAAGAATTAAGGCACTAAACCTTGCAAGATCACTTACTGCTGAATGCCCTAGGCTAAAATACATTCCATATAAATATGTTCAATTTGATTTTTGAATAAACTTATCAAACAAGTTTATTAAAAAATCACGTACATTTTAATTGGATAATGTGTTTATTTTTTTTCAAAATAACGGTTTTGACGTTCCAAATTCAAATCTCATTATTCCTTATGGAACGCCAATAATACATTAGATCCTAAAGACAGAATGTTTTAGGTGATGGTTGTATAAGATTTAAAAGGGCATTATCGAACAGGTGGTCCAAAAAAAATATGTTATTGCAAAAAGGCTTATTTACATTGTACTTAAGAACGTAGTGACGTCAGATCCACCCTCCCCCATAAGAAAAAGCATTAAGTTAATTACTATAATACAACAAATTTCAAATACAACATCAAATCCGACCACACAATGTTATCACGTTCACATATAATCCCGAACGATATCACTTGAATACGTCTTTCCGTTCGGAAAATGGATCAAGCACGAACTCACGCACACATTGCACTCGAGACGAGTACGCGGTGAGTAACATCTCACTCGACTGACTGAATTACTACTAATGTGTATTACAGAGCTCTACTTATTAGGAGGCAGAGGTTGGTGATGAGAGGGGCGGGGAGCGATTTTGATCGGCGTTTTATGTTCTGTTCACCTTCATCTCTTTATCAATTGTATGCAGATGACTTACCCTTTAGATAAATCTGCAAGTCAAAACTAAAACTACGCTACTATTTTAAATAGAAAAACGTCCATGAAAATCTTTTGGTACAGCTTTAACATCACTGTATGTGTACATCAGAACTACTGATTTATTAAAATCAGCTGGATGAAAAGCTAGCATGTTACGAAACTCACTGCGAGTAGTAGCTATACTTTATTTTAAAAACATGTGCAGCCATTTAGAATTTTCATTTCACGTTCGCATTCACATATGGGTGCATATGTAAATCAAATTCGAAAAGAAACAGAAATAAATCATGTATAATTTGTTCTTTTACTGATGTAATGTTACTCAAAACTGCCGAAATACTTTTACAGATTATAATTAATTTGGCAAGTTAACTTATTTTTGGTGGTAATCATAATTTAATTTCTCCCACTCTGGGTGGAGAGGGAGGTAGTGTAGATAGATACATTTACTAACTAAAATCCACCGGTGTTTCTTACGTTGCCCTTTCCATGCCAGGGCCGTGAACTCTTTCGACTAATCCGTTAGCCAGGGCAACCGAACTTTACATTTTATTGTGGTCATCTGCGCTCGCCCGCTCCGCTCATCACTAAGCACTCATGCGTATCAGTGCAACAGACCCACTTACTTATGGCTGCTTTCTTTGCAGTATACAATTATGTTTTTATTTGCACTCCGACGGGTTTCCTTAAGCAACCCGTTATTTTACTATATGAGGAAATCATTGGCTTAATTGAAATAACCGTCAATTGAATTACGAGATGTTGTTGGGTGGGGTTTATTTTTAAACGTAAGAAGGGCAGTAAAATGTTAAATATACTCTACTCGCGTGGCCTTCCTTTAAAAAATCGTTCGTTTTTCTAAATCTACATAAAGCGATCGAAGATAGTTAGTAGAAATTGTGCACTGGATCCTACCCTCTACTGTGATCTCTCTCTTTCACTCAATGGTTTGCTGGAAGAAAACTCAACTTTGAGTTAAACTGGCCTATGTACATGAACTCTTGTATAATAAGATTTTACAAGTTCACAGATCAGTATTCAAGACTTATCTATACATATCTCGATATTCATTAATGTATCGAGATAATTACTGTGTAAAATGAATAACAGCGCTGCGTTATTTTTACTTTTTAGTTTAATATCGCAGCATAATGCTGAGATAGGAGCCTTTTTGGCCTCGCACAGGTCTTTTATTTTTATTTTTTAATATTGTTTTTTCTATTATTTTTAAGTTAAGTATTTATAGATTAAGATGTTACTTTTTATTTTATTGTTGTTTGTCCTGTGCGAGTCTCAAATAAATGTTTTCTTTCTTTCTTTCTAAAAGGCGGAGTCCAGGTGTCCTGAAATACAGGCTTGCAGCATAGTTTAGGCACCAGTCTTCCACAATAATAAATCTGTTGTCGCATCATTTTAAAATATGATGTATTGTGTAATACTGTGGTTAGAAATAAACATATTTTATTATTACTATTATCAGGGAAAGAGTTATTGTGAGAGCAGTAGATATTTCCAAAGATTTCTAGAAACAAACCATTTTGCATCTTTATGCCAATTCCGATGACGACCGTTGAAAAACAATGCTTTTCAGAAAATGCATATATTTTCACAATTATGTGTGGAATCGGAGCTAACTTCACAATAAAGAATCTATACGAAAAATTTTAAGTAACCATTTCATTGATCCTTAATCTAGTGACATCTTGTAGGTAGATTCCATTACCATTTAAACATATTTCATAAAATCCTTAACATAAAATAACTCTAGAAAAGTCTCTATAGCCAAATTACAAGTTGCTATAACTTAACACATTTGAGCACATATATTTCTAAACACTTCATGTTCATATCAAAGGACTAAAAAATCTGATAACAAAACAATGTCGCCGTCACTCCCAATTACCAAATAGCGTTTAAAAAAAAAAACTATTTAATAAGGTCTTTCATAATTCCCCGCTCCGGAAACTTCGAGGCATTCGACTTGCTCAATGAAACCGTGATGGTTTGTGCGAGCTACGAATAGTGTTTGACCACACCTTCGGCTTCAACATCGGCCAAACCTTCATCTTCGGCCAAAACAATCTGAAGCTTTGACGGAGTCACTGGCGAACGCCAATTGAACGAATTATTATGAATAAATAAACTAATATTTTAAGAACAAAAGTTTGTATGTATGAGATTGTATTCTCTTTCACGCTTAAACAACTGAACAGATTTAGATAAAATTAAGCACAAGGGTAGAATATGTTCTGGAAAAGGACCTAAAGTACTTTTAATACCAGGGTTATGTTCCCTTGGGATAATTTTTTACTTTCACGTGACTGAAGCTGATGGTAGAAGCTGGCGTTGAAATATTACAATTGACTTATTTTAAAGTGTTAATATTTTTGACAACTAGCAAAGTAATTTTAACTATCTTTTTTTCTTCGTTTTCACGTAATTAACTAAAATCTATTATATTATAATAAAACTAACATCTATTTTTTCACATTAAGCAAATCTTGAACTGAATTTACCGAATTTTAATGTTAGTGTGTTTTCGATTTCGGCGTCGGCCAATGGTTGTAGCGATAGCCGAAAATGCCCAACACTGGCTACTTACGAAGCAGCTACAAATTGTCCGTAATTGTGATACATGTTACGACATTATCACTTATGTTAGTGGACAGATTAACTTAAATGTATCGCGAGTTTCTTAATGTTAAATGGCCTTAATGTGTAGTGATACTAAAGTGTTACACATGCAGCATGAAACAAGTAACCTACACTATTATTCGAAACAATGTTATTCCGTGTCAGAGTCAATCAATCTTCCTGCCTTTTCCCAACTATTTTTCGGGTGGTTTCTGGTTGAATTCCGGCTACAACCAGTGCCTCAAGTCTGCAATTACAATAGTTTCAGAATGGTCTATCATCATCGATTTCATAATTGTTGATTTTGACAAGTTTGGTAATCTACTAATATAATGGCGTCATTATGACTTTCCAATTGTCAATCACTGACACTCCATTGAAAGAAAGGGCTTACAATGGTAATCTCGTAAATATTGACAAATGAATGTCCGACGTATGCGGTAATGTGCAAAAATTTTGACAGTTTCTTTGATCAGTGACATACCATTAGAACGTCATTGTGCAGTCATTGCTTTTAATTTGTAACGAGACAGCTCGATATTATCATTCCACCATAATTATATTACGAGACCAATGATCAACCATTATGAATTAGTAGATTACGAACTTTTAGCAAAATGACAATGAGATCGTGTTGAAATGACGAATTTATAAAAATAGCAGACTTTGACTCCTGGTTGTCTTTAAGCAAGCAGTGATTAATGTTTTTCATTTTTCAGTGGTTAATTCTAGGCAAGCGTGCTTCATAGTCGACCAAAACATTGCTTACCATCAGGTGAGATAGTGGTTAAGAAACTATATACTAAATAATTTAGAAAAAAACCAATGACATTTTTTTTTTTTTTTTTTTCGGATATGCAAAAAAATGTGTACATTTTTCTAGGTATCTTAGCAATCAAAGGCACACGCTAGCCCCGAATCAGAGTAGAAAACACACAAACACGTGCAAACCCGCGGCTTCCGTTAACATATTTTCTATAATTAGAAACGTGGGTGCAGTACCTAGAATCGTCCATATTACGTTGAATACATTGGTTTTTGTTCGACCACCGAAGTTAAGCAACATGGCGCGCAGTCAGTAAATAGATGAGCAGCCACCTGAAAAAACTACGTGACGTTGGCTTTTGGGCTGTGGGTTTGAAAGAGTTACAGTGGCCCTGGAAAGCCAAAGACAACTGAAGGAACACAGGCGGGTTTTAGTCAGTATAAATCCGACACTGTCACTGGCTCCACCCGGAGCAGGAAAAGTTATTTGAAGATTCCCCACCAAAAAAAGAACCCGTTCAGTTCTCCCTTCACATTTAATCTTCACCATCGCTACTGCTGGGACATACTAGATCTCCCCAAATATGTGAATTTGATCTATCCTATTCGTCTCATATCCAGCAGTTTCCCGTGACCTTCACCAGATCATCGGTCTACCTTGTGGGAGCATCAACCTTGACGACAACCCTACATAACGTAGACCGCTAGGAGTCAAGGGTCATAGTCATAGTCATAGTCGGCCTTATAATGTTCCCACTGCTGGGACTCAGGCCTCCTCTCTAGGAGAGGGAATGGGCCGTAATGGGTTGGTGGATGTCACATGTCTTCGAATTTTTGGTTCTAGGACACGCAAGAGAGAGAGAGCCGGGTGAGTCAAGGGTAGGCAGGCTAAAAGGCACAAGAGGTGTTTTTTTTCTACGTTTTTTTAGAGTTCCGTACCTCAAAAGGAAAAACCGGAACACTTATAGGATCACTTTGTTGTCTGTCTGTCTGTCAAGACCCTTTATCTCGGGAACGCCATAATCACTACGCTTGGCAAGCGGGTTAACGATCGCATTATATTTGTTATTTAACGTAGGGGCATTTAACCTCAATACCCCATTACCAAACCTAGCGTGTATATCACACGCCAAACTATTTATATTGCCGACATATATAAATGTGTCACATCACAGGATGGCCGCGAAGGCGCAGGCGTGAAGATCTCAGATGAGCGCTAGATCGCGGATAAGAACAATTAATCCGGTAACGCTTTCTCTACCCGTCTCACTGGTACGCGCTTATGATTCTTCTTTTATTTTTAAAGTGATAACTATTAAATGAAATGGTTTTATGGTGCTATTAATGTTGAGGCTTACTAATTGGAAGATAATTAGTATAAAGTGATAATATGGTTTGTTTGTCCTTATGAGATAATAACCTGAGGACGTTTGTTTTTATAACATAGGCAATGTTTAAAAACAAACTCTCTTGGGATAACTCTTGTATCGTCAATGCGTTCACAATGTAAAGCCTGGGACTATACCATCGACTCGAAAAGTAGACTCCTCAATAATCCCAAATCAATAATGAATTGACAAGTTTTATTACATATTTATTTCTAAGTGCCAATAAAGACTATTTAGTAAGAACATCGAGAAAATGAAGACAACCAAAAAATGTTAGCGATTGTAATTTAATATTATTTTAAATATTTCGAAAGTAATGCCACTTATCATATAACCACACCCCTAAAGTGTTATAACGAAGTCAGATAATTATCTAAACAGGTTAATTTAAGATAAAACCACGCCTTTGTTGTCAAATTAACAATGTTAACATGGTTTAACTATTAAAAAGAGTTTATGAAGCTATGTTATCATATTTTATGTTATCTTTTTCTTTTTATGTACAGGTATCCACTTAAGATAAGAGCGATTAAAAATAAATCATTACACTTTTTTAATTGAACAAATTTTATCTGTGAAAAGATAATCTAAATAATTCGAAACTAATGGTACCAATCTTTCTTTTTTTTTCTGTGGGAAAATCATCTTATGACATCCCCCGCTCTTGGGCGAGGCGGGAGATAGTGTCAGACTTTTACTGACTAAAAACCCACTCCTGTTCCTTCGTTTCCTTTCGTACCAGGGCCGAGTCTTCCTTTCAGAATCAGACCCTTGGCCCCGGTAGGCTTCGACCCTGCTGGGCCCCTACAGTTGCTGACAACTCCTTGAGGCGCGCGTGGAACAACACGCGCCGTCGACGACTTGGGCTCGGTCCAGACGGTTACCGGACGGTGGGACGGCGAGCCACCCATTGCTCGCCGTCCGCAAGCCCGCGCCTAATGGTACCTATCTAATTTACTATTTTTTTTGGGCAGAAATCATCAAATTAGTTCTCCCGCACTGGGCGGAGCGAGAGGGAAGTCGAACTTTTACTGACTAAAACCTATCCGTTTCTTTTATGAATTCTTACCTAAAACAAAAAAGGTAACCCAGGTAATTGTGATATTACCACTTACATTTATGTCGTGTTATGTAAAAAAAAGTTCACAGGAAAAAAAAACTGGAACAATACATGAGATTCCAAAGTGTGCATGCTACTTTAAATCGGTATGTAGTGTTGGATGCCAACCTGATACGGCTGTGCTATCATCTAATTATATTGTGTTCGTTTGCCATGCGTGTGTTTGATAATAACTATATTTTGTTAAAGACAATTTATTAGAGAGTCTATCTGTACGCACGAACATAATTTTGCGTTAGTATCGGTGGCGCAGCGAGTACAGGGGGGAGCACGAATAGCGACTTAAGACTGAACTAGTCGCGGGCTCGAACTCGCTGATGGGTGAGGCCAAAAATTGCGATGTCTCATCTGATATTGTGTCCGACAGCGATAATATCAAGTATGAGCAGTTAGACGCTAAAATATATGCACATCGTATGGTTCGCATGCACACAAACACCGTTCCGAACTGAAATGAAATTAGACGGTGCGTAAAATCTGAGAGTAGTGCTTTGGAAAATCGGGTTTTATGAAAAAACCACTGCATAAATCAAATACAAATAAATTGTATATAACTCTTCGATAATATAAGTTTGTCGGTACCGACTTAGTTTTTGAGATTTTATACAATTTTTGTTACTTTTTTACACTTAAAGTTGCATTAAAATCATCAAAAAACAGAAACTTTGTTGGCTTATAACTTTGTAACGGAAATTGTTTTTGTTTTTCTGTTTCCGTACAGACAAAATTAAGTATAAGATAAAATCATATCATGTTTTACTTCGGATGTACAATGTCAAACTGTGGAGTTCAAACCAAAAGGATTGTATGGAAAAAGTGTCGACTAGTGTAAGCTTAAGACCGTCCAACCCGAGATACAGTTTTTATACAACCACTCTTACGTGATTGTGACGTAATTGCACATCTTTGTACAGATATTTTGGAAAAACAGATATCTTTTGGATTGTTCTTTCTATTGAAATCAAAACATAAGTTTGTATAAAACCAATCCAGAAGAGACCTCTGAAAATCTGCTATTGTACGTGAACTTTGGCCCTTTATAATGTACTCATATTTTAAAAAAACTGGGCAAGTGCAAGTCGGACTCACGCACTGAGAGTTCCGTACAAACTTACCTATGAAAACAGTTCAATACCTGACTTGAGTTGCGAAGATTTTTCCGAATCACAAGAAAAAGTTTTTTTTTGTGACATAACTTCAAATTTACAGTTTTTATTTTTTTTCCTATACTTGTACTATGAGACCTTGCTTCATGCCAAATTGCAGGATTCTATTTTCGATACCTCCATTGCATGAAGTTGTAAGTAAAATTTTTTTTGTGTAATAAAAAAAAACTGGGCAAGTGCGACTCAGACTCGCGCACTGAGGGTTCCGTACAGACTTACATAAGTAAATAGTTCAATTCCAAAATGGAGTCTCGAAGATTTTTCCGCGTCGTAAAAATAAAGTTTTTTTTAAATGCCAATTGGTTTTTGAAAACATGTTTATACGTCAATTTTTTCGTCAATTTAAACTAGATGAAGCTGGTTTTGTGATGTAACAACAAATTTACTCTTTTTAGATTTATTCTTATACCTGTGCTATTTAAGACCTTGCTTTATGGATTCTGGGTCAACGGGAAGTACCCTATGAATTTTATTTCCCTTGAGAGTATAGAAATACACGTTTCTTGCGACATAAACAGCTGTAACTCAGAAGTTTGATTTTTTCACAGCTTCAAGGGACCGCAGGCCTGAGTACCTATATGGTTTTATTTTCAACTTGATACCCCCACGAGTTTCCGAGATAGAGGGTCTTGACAGACAGACAAATGGACAGACAACAAAGTGATCCTATAAGGGTTCCGTTTTTTCCTTTTGAGGTACGGAACCCTAAAAAGCCAAAAAATATAATTATAGAAACCTTGCACATTTAATCAAGATTCTGAATAACAAAAACTTTTTTCAAAACTATTAAAGTTTTAAAAAAAAACTCGTATTTCGTGGAACAAGTATTCTGCATTATTCGAGTGAATGACGGAATTACCGTATTCCAACAGAGCGTTCAGGCGCAATTTTTGTTTCTTTTTACATTGTCTCTTTATCAAACATCACGTTGGATCATCATCATCATCATTTCAACCGAAAGACGTCCACTGTTGGACATAGGCCTCCCCCAAATGTCGCCATAATGACCGGTCCTGTGCGTGTCGCATCCATCGGATTCCCGCGTTGTTTCGCGTTGGATAAAGTTTTATAAAACAAAAAGCTTTTAATCCGTGATCACCTTGACGATAGACGGATCAAGAAGGGCCCTCTTAAATCTCAAAATATATTTGTTTCTGACTTTTAGACATCCTTAGATATTATAAAACAGAGTCCCTCACCGCATCTGTATTTCTGTTAGCAATAAATTTACACACTACTGAGCGGTTTTTCACCATTAGACATAGGGATTCATAAGGAAAGTTTAAATATAATTGCATGCATATTAAAGTAGAGAAAAACCGAGAATTTCAGCGAAACTGTTACGGGTCGCTAGTGATATAATCTATATACATATATGTATATAAAAAATCGAAATACCACTCACTGATTAATCACGAAATCTCAGAAACTATAACACCTACAAACTTAAAATTTGGCAAGTAGGTTCCTTATAGGGTGTATACATCCGCTAAGAACGGATTTTATGAAACTTCACCCTTAAGGGGGTAAAACGGGGTTCCAAAGTTTGTATGGAGAAAGTTACTTTGACGCGGGCAAAGCCGCTGGCAGAACCTAATACTATATAATTACTTATAAATGCATTTTTTTGAGAGTTAGCAGATGGCGATCTGTTGTTTCTGCATACTTCTATAAAAACAAAACGAACTTATCATTTATTATTATTATTTGAGAGTTAGCAGATGGCGTCCTGTTGTTTCTGCATACTTATTTAAAAACAAAACGAACTTATTATTTATTATTAATGGGCTCGCGCTTGAACACTGTCTCATCTGATATTAAGCTACGATTTGGTCGACGATGGGGCACGCTTGCCTAGAAGTAACCAATTCACTCTTGACATAAAGACCCCCAAGTTTAAGCTATCAGGAAACACAGACTCTGGCAGGGAATTACACTCCTCGATAAATGTGATCCCAAAACGTTTTATAACGCTTCCGATTCTTACAGTCTACTAAACACCTTAGTACCTATAATTATCCATGACCTAGCCAACACAAAACAGATTGCATCTCGCGCAAACCAAGCTGCGCATACGCACCGAGTACGACCATTAACAGTATAGTTCGTGCCGTTAGCTCCCGTGACTGGTCAGTTACGGATAAGATCAGCTAATAAAAAAAACTTACATGAACTGATTAGTCGCTTGGAAAAACCAGGTTCCGTATGTCAGATAGACCTGACAAGTGATGTGGAAAACGCAATTTTTGTAAAAGCTCGTCATTCACCTTGGTTTTTCTTTCTTTATTTCTATATATTTATTTATTTTGTATTTATTTAAACTTCATGTACAGTAGTGGTACATAGGCGGACTTAATGCAACAAGGCATTCTCTACCAGTCAACCTTTGGGTTAAAAAAGACAACACTGTGGTAGGTTTGCACAATAAAATAAAAACCCGCCCATTGTACACTTATTTTTAAATATGTTTGTTTATGTGGTGTATAATAAAGAATATAATAAATAAATAAATAAGTTATTTATAATAATAAAATACATATATATGCTAAAATTATACACTAATATCAAATCATTAAGAGAACTATTATACTATTACATTATTGTATGATTACTATGATATTATTATTATATTAAATATATATGTATGTTTATTTAAACTAAATATACTTTTGTATCCTTATTTCGTTTTTTTTTTATGCATTTGCATGCCATGTTGTCTCTCCAATACCCTTGAATGACTGGTAGAGAATGCCTAAGAAAGGTACAAAATTGGACTTAGTGTCCACCTTTGTTCCTTTTTGCACGAATTTTTAATAAACAAATATATATATCTACTTTTGGATTTTCGGAAGTTATCTAATCGACATACAAAAAATACCACTGGTTCGTAAATAAATTATAGAAATTCAAATCGGTTTTCTGATTGTTTTATATGTGTTTATATAATAATTATAATTTTACATAAGTGTTTTTGTATTATGATTTTACATAATCTGTAACTTTATTTATTTATTTTTGAACCAAATTAGGTTTCAAAAACTAATTGACTTTTTTAATGAATTTATTCATATTTTTTTATCTTAATGACTTTTTAATTGGTTGTGGTTTAACCAAATCCATAATTTTGTAAAAAAAAGATGTGTCTTATGTGGTTTGAAATAAAGGTTTTTATTATGACTGTTATTTCAAATTTTGTTTTTATCTTCTCTAATGTTTCGTGACACCTCTTACTTTTTTAATAAATTCTTGGTCCTATTAATTACGTCCGGGATCTATTATTATCTCAATAATATTGTTATCTATAGATGACACAACTCCTAAGAAATTATATAAAATACAGTGAGTTTTTTTGACTGGGCTGTTGGTCTACTGGTTAGTGGCCCTGACTGCTATGCCGGAGGTCGTGGGTTCGATTCCCACCCAGGACAAATGTTTGTGTGTTGAGCATGCTCATTTGTTCTGTGTAATTATCTATAGTGTAATTTATCTATAATATGTATGTATTTAGAAATATATAGGCTCTTAATAAACTAGTACGCCTCACCATCAACAATTGCGTCACTGCTTATCATCAGGTGGGATCGCAGTCAGTCAAAGAAACTTCTGACAATCGTCATTCTGTCCAACTTGCTTCAAATTTACTCCTAACATGTCGACCACCGATAAGTCTCGCTCAGTTGCGCCTGGTCTCGCAGATCTGCGCTCGCGCAATGAGGTGTGACCGCTTAATGAGTCGTACGCGCATGGTTTATTGCTAACTTCATAGATTATTTCTTACATCAATCATACTGTTGTGATCAATCTTATGCGAGTTGTGGAGCATATGGTTTAGTTTTCACCATATGTGATGGTGTGGAGGCAATAAGGTCTGTGGTGAAGATCCTGTACTAGATTTAATGGAAATTAAGTGCATACGAAATGGTTTTCAACATGACATTATGTTTGCATTTAGCGAAGTGAGAAGCTGAAGTATGATTTCCATTCATCATTTCAGCCGAAAGACGTCCACTGTTGGACAAAGGCCTCCCCCTAGCGTCGCCACAATGACCGGTCCACCCTGTGGGAGGCCCTCTAACGCTGCGTCCGATACACGGTCGCCACTCCAGAACCTTTCGTCCCCATTGACCATCTGTTCTGCGTGCAATGTGCCCTGCCCATTGCCATTTAAGTTTGGCGACTCTTTGAGCTATGTCAAAAACCTTGGTTCTCTTTCGGATATCTTTAGTTCTGATGTGATCACGCAAGGAAACTCCGAGCATAGCCCTGTCCATTGCCCTTTGGGTGACTTTTTATGAGGCCCATTGTAAGCGACCACGTTTCGGAGCCATATGTCATCACTGGCTACACACATTGGTCATAGACTTACGTCTCACACTGTAGTATATTGGACGAGAAGATACCTTGCAGCTTCCCGAACGCTGCCAAACTAGCAACAGCTACCCAACAGGACCGTCAGTCCTAGGTAAACGTTGTCGTCCACACCGTCGAGTGTAGAGTCTCCGATCTTGATATGAGTGGGTGCTATATGGATGTTAACCATGACTTGACTTCACCGAAGGTGAGCGATGTACTCGCCTTTGACATAAATGCCTAGCCTAGATTCTAGCTAGCTCTTCATTCCAGAACCTTGAACAGTGGCGTGCCTAGGGTTTCAAAATAAGGCAAGCCCAATAAAATTTTAACCGATTTCAAAAAAAGAAAGTTCAGTTTTCGACTGAGTACGTATGTATCATCGCAATTTTCTCACAAACTACTGATTAGGCAATAAATTAAAAGCCCAAAAAACAGTCATGAATTTCATTTATAATTATATCTGAGAATCAAGCACAGTTGTTTTCTATGACTAACATCGGGGGTTTCGTCAATAATAATTAAAACAAATTTTGTTTGCCTAACTTCGTAATCGATGCAAGTTTGCATCACATCGGCTACGGAATGAATAATATCGTTTTGAATTTTGTTAGATAAATAACTCGGCCCCGGTTTGTCACTTTTCTAATGCTGCATATGCTTTTCTAAAACGACATCGTATTTTGAAATTAACGAGACCAGTTCTAAAAAATTGCCTTTATTTTTGAATATTTAATTTCGTTATTTTAAAAAGTCGCTAGTTTTTATTGTTGCTAAATCTTAAAAAAAGTTTCCAAACTCGTTAAAAATCTCCAAGATCTCACAACGTCGCTAAAACGGCAACACTGCAGAGTTGGCAAGGTGACAAGGTCACGCATACGCGAGCAACTTCATACGAATGCCCGGCTTAAATCTTCCATACTGATCGATTTGTAGACGCATAAGGTCCTAACTCGTTATACGGCACATCGCTATAAGTGCGAAAGTGACAGAGATAGTATTTGAAAGCCCGGTAAAAGCCGGTACGTGTAAGCGAGATAAATAGATATAGCTCTCGCGTAGATGCTGCCAATGCGAAACTCTGCGCGCGCTGTGTAGTAGTGTGGCATAGGTAGATACTTTGTGTTATTTTGATAAGAATTAAAGCGCGCAAACTTTTAAATAGTTCGGGTTTGATATTGATTCTCTATCGAGCATTTTAGTAAGGCATGCCTGGCTTTTCTGCTTGTATGAAGGTACCGCCACTGACCTTGAAGACATCCTCCATCCTCAAATACAAAAAAATTAAGGAAATTCGCATTTCGCGTCCTTTTCGAGGCACATTTTCATACAACCGTTTTTACGTGATTATGATGTTATTACACATCCTTCTCTAGATATTTTGAATACACAGCTATCTTCTCGATATTATCTAGGCTTCTATAGAAATCAAAACATAAATTCGTTTAAAACTAATCAAGTAAGTACCTATGAAAATCTGCTATTTTACGTGAACTTTGGCCCTCCATAATGTACTCATATATTAAAAATATAAAAAGTACATCCATAAAGGATTAAATTTGCAAAATTTAATCGAGATTCTCAATGACGCAAATTTTTCTCAATAAATTTTAAGGGTTTTAAAAAAAACACGTTTTTCCTGGAACAAGTTTTGTGAAATATTCGAGTAAATCACGGAATTACCGAATGCTAACACAGTTTTCAGGCGTTATCTCTCTTTTTTTGCATTGCCTTTTCATCAAACATCGCGTTGGATTGCGTTATATGAAGCAACAAGCTTTTACACCATGCTCGATGTTGACGATAGACGAGTGGAAAAGGACCCTCGTAACTTGCTTTTAGTATGAATTTCCACCTCGAAAAAAAGAAATGTATAGCGCTATTCTTAAGCAATATAGCTATATTACATGACCTGTCAGAGCTAAGTGCATTTTGAAGCAATCATTTGGTTAAGTTCAATAAGGTGGGATGTCGAATTTCCGAGAATACCATTTCCTTGACTTAATAATGCTCCAATTACATTAAAACCAAATAAACTAAAGAACGACCACAAAACCAAAAGGACCATGAAAAAGGACCACTAAAATTTTCCGACCAAACTCGTGTACATAAAATATAAAGAGACAGAGGTATACTCACGACACATCGGGCGTGGTGTTGGTCAGTAGACGCACACAGTCGAGGCAGCCCCGCGCAGCCGCATAGTGCAGCGCCAGGGCTCCGTTGTTGGCGCGCCCCCCTGCCCCCGCCATGGCGCGCCCGCACCACCAGCCCTCGACAGCTAGACGACCGCTCCTGGAAAGAAAGAAAAATCTATAGATAACAGTTCTTCAGACAGTTAGTAAAACATAAGATCACACCTGCATATCTTGCGAGGGATTTTTTTCTCGAGACCTTCGAAATTTACCTGAATTCTTGGGGATAGACCAGGAAGCGTGAGGTTTTTACCTCACTAAAACCACCCTGGTGGTCACCAATAGCACAAGGCATCCCGTGACCTCTTAGAAAACCACTCCAGAACCTGTCAGTACAACGTCTGTTAGAACACATCCCTCGGGAGATGAAAGGGGAGGCCCATTTACCGCTGAGCCTCGCTATGCAAGTCAGCATTGTGATCACTGTGCCACTGCTGTTCCTGGATAGAACCCCCACTCAGAGCGCCTACGACCTTGAAATTCCACCTGCCTTAAACTCTGCCGCCTTCTGGACCATCTTGGTCTCATAAAAGGAAGCAACTTTGTCTATATCCGCCAGAGGTCCTGCAGCGGCAAGTGTGACCGGAATGTTACCGCCTCAAAAGATACCGTCCAGTTATTTTAAAAAAAAAGTACCCGCGGGTGACACTAATAGCCATTTTACGATTTTAAAACTGACCAAAATTTTTGCTTTTAATATAAGTATATTTTGTATTGTACTTAATTAAAATAAAAAAGAGATATTGATTTTACTGCTTTCACGTCATTTTACAATTCCATCAGACTATACGCAAGTATCTATGACTTCGTCATGTTTATGAAGCATGAGATAGAAGATAGAAATGAAATTAGAAAAAGTAGGTTATATTACTAAAAGTTTCTAGATTATTATTATAATTACCCAGTATTCTATCACAAATGTCAATTTCTCCTACCAAATGACAGAATTAATATCAAATGAAATCATGAATATGCCACAAAACCTGATAAGAAAGTTTGCCGAACAAAAGACATCAACGCGCTGGAGTACAGCAACGCCATCTAGTAAGTGATAGCTGAACTATTCAATCGATACGCTATAGTAAGCGCGAGCGCCTCTACACGCGAAGCAGGTACTCATCGATGCATTTCATATCTAGCTTCCTCTACTTCACAACAGATGGCGCTGTTTCAAATAAGTAGATAACATATTATTTTTTCAAATTTATTATTTGTTATGGCTGCACCTAGTTTTAGCCGGCTACTTGTCTTATTGCTTTAAGTCATTCAGTAAAAATACATAGGAGGGCCTATGCATCCTATATGTATATGTTACGGCTAATAGCCAAAGTGCGGCTACACCTAGTTTTAGCCGGCTACAACTAGGTGCAGCCCGCCACATGCGGTTAAACTTAGATGTATCCTACTTATCTTTCAGTTAGAACTAGGTGTAGCCTTCGTTATAGCGGCTAGAACTAGTTACAGCCGCACACCGGTGGTTAAACTTAGGTGTATCCTATTTACCATCGGCTAGAACTAGGTTTTCAGTGCAGTTAAACATTTTAGTTTTATTTGAGATTCCCATCTTGCGTTTCCGAATTGATTTGATTTCGTATTACCCTCGTAGACTAGACATTTTACCCCAGACAAGTCAGTCAAAACAAGATTTATAATTATGTTTAATTAAATTTTTACTTGTAATAAATAGTACACTTCATTTATTTGAATAATTCAATTAAAACACGTGACTGAAAAGTTGAAAGTATAAAGGGAATCGTTTATCTTGGTATGGTCATGTGAAGAGGAGGGATGAAGAAACGGAATTCACCAATAAAACGAATCACGTTTTAATGAAACGTTTGGCTCGCATAATCGCGTTTAGCCGCTGTCACTAGTGTCACTTGTAAAAATACAACAAAAGAAAAATACAGACAAGTGACACTAGTGACAGCGGCTAAACGCGATTATGCAAGCCAAACATTAAAACGCGATTAGTTATATTGGTGAATTCCGCTCTTAATTATATTTCTTATGCATTTAAACTAATTAAGATGTCGTGAATCAAAGCGTGACATGGGATTAACATTGACATTTTGAAAGTTGATTAATTTCCAAGATATTTCTACAAATTTCGAAACTTGGTCAAATATTATTTAATTTTTGACCTTCGAATAGCATTCTACCTGTTCACAAGTCTGATTTTTGTATTTCAATTAAAACATAATATACTTTTTGATTTATTGATTATGAATCTGCCGGAACCATTCCTCACAAACAAATCAGCATCTCGTAGTATTTAATGAACAAGAAATCAATTAAAAGTCTGGCTATTCAGCAGCTTATTTATTTAAAGAAGTTTACTCTGGCAATTAATATATGGTAAGAACTACTATAAATAATATTAACGATGCAATAATGCACTGGATTGCAACACTGCCACTTAAGATGTTATTTCTATGCATAAATTTTATTTTGTAGCTGTTTCTCAATCCCCGCACGAACGCCGGCGTTCACGCGCCATTGTCTTGCTATTGTGTCTCTAATTACGCTACTCAATAGATTACTAAAACAAAATAAAAAAATTGTAGCCAAACGCGAGCATAAGCATAGCATAGCGGTTGAGACATCAATAGCAAAAAAAAATCTAAGTATAATTATGCATAGGGGAATAACAAGGAGGTAGGACATGGTCTGCTGTAAGAAAACGCAAATTCTGGGTTAAGCTCTTAGCGATGGATTTTTTTAAATCTTATTAAGGAGTTTTGTCACAATATTGACTATGTCACTCCACCATAGCCTTTTGAATTTTAAGTTATTTTAAATCTTTATGTTAAATAGCCTTATGTATATAGTCGGCCTTATAACGTTCCCACTGTTGGGACTCAGGCCTCCTCTCTAGGAGATAGAATGGGCCGTAAACCACCACGCGGGCCCAGTGCGGGTTGGTGGATGTCACATGTTTTCGAATTTTTGGTTCTAGGACATGCCGGTTTCCTTACAATGTTTTCATTCACCGTTTTGAGAGCAGTGGTGATGAAATAAATTACACAAAGTAATGCGCCTGGCTGGGTTTGAACCCGCGACCTACAACTCGTAAGTCGGGGCCGTTACCACTCGAGTCGGGGCCTTATATATATTAGCCGATGAATATGCTAACCAACACTAAGACAATTTTTCAATTCGAACCAGTTACCTGAGATTAGCACGTTCAAACTCTTCAGCTTTATAATCTTCTAATATATAAAAATCTCGTGTCACAGTGTTTATAATCGAACTTTTCCGTAACGGCTTGACTGATTTTCATGGATTTTTTGTGTATATTTGGTAGGTCAAAGAGTATCGTAGCGACATCTATGTCACCACACATGAACTAAACTATGAAATCATGCATCGCACAATTAGAGTTCTCCGCGCGATTTGAACATATACAACCGCCCGAAATCACCTATCGGGCAGTTGCCCAAACCAGACATAACTACTGTCTGGTCGGAGGCCCTTTTCAACGGAGTTATGTGGGACTTTACACTCTGTTCCACCCTCCATTTTTTTCTTTGATAATTTATATGGTAGAACAACGTATTATTTATTGTATAGATCAGTATAGGTGTAAAATTAATACCTAAACTAGAGGATTACTCTTGCATCATATATCACTAAGCTCTTCAATTACACTGATTACAAACGGTGTCCGAGTATGAGAAAATGATAATGGCTTGATAGAATGGTGTGGCAAAATAATCCAATCATATCTCAATCGTACCATGACATTAGTTTGATGTTAAGTTGTTTTTCATATACTTATTATAAAGCTTAAGTGTTTCATAAACGACCTTGGAAGATTTAACTTATATTTACCATGGTCTACTTGATAAATGATATATTTTGCAATTTGGTTTTAAAAAAACACTTTTAAACGTAAATTTTTTCGTCAGTTTAAAGTAGTTGAGGCTGGTGACGATGATGATGGTGTGGTGGTTGTTGGTGGTGGGTGGTGGTGGTGGTGGTGGTGGTGGCTGGTGGTGGGCTGGCTGGTTGGTGGCTGGTGTTTGCTAGCTGACTACCCTGAGAAGAAACACCAAAACAAACTCAGGGGTCAAAGTATCTTTTAAAGTCCATACAGCAAACATGTAATGGAATCATATGAGAACCATGCAGATTAGTGTCTGAGATGGTATTTTGAGGAAAAGAACGACACAGATTTGAGTGGACTTGTCCAGTAAGAGCAAGCATTTGTTGGACTACTAAGGAGCTCAACGGCTTGACGAAAACTATCAAGGCTTTCCTTTGAAAGGGTAGGCTGCAGAACAAATTTTTTTTTTTTTTTTTTTTTTTTTTTTTTTTTTTTTTTTTTTTTTTTTTTGAATTAAATATGTCTTTATCAGCTGTTAAGTCCCAGGCTTTCATTTTACCAAGGTCAAAACAGGGAAGTCCAGTTAAGCAGACGACAACCTCATAGGTTGACTAAGACTAATTCAACACCCGCAACGAACAAGGTTGTAACATTAATTCAGTCATTTTTTAAAATGAACCAAAAAGTGATAGCGCTATGTTTTAATTTTGTTTGGACTGTAATCCGAGATACTGCCTTGTTCGATACGGGTGTCGAATTGTCTATAATTGTCTCATAGGATCCTAGCCGTGTTTAGGTTTATTAGAGTTGTCATGAAATACACTCTGGCTATAAAGTACCATTGAACAGATCTAATGATGGAGCCGAAGGTGAAAGGTATTTAAGTTTGGCTGAGGGTTACCACAACCTAAAAGTGTAAAATAAAAAAGTTTAAAAAAAAATCGGAAGTCGGTAATAAATAACGAACAGACAAAACTATTGTAGAACCATGACTTCCAAAATTAAAGTTATTTTGCACTTTTTAATGTTTTTTTTTTTTTATTTTGAAGTTGGTTTTTTTTGGAAAACGTTTTTTTGACGGACTAACTTTGACAATTCAAGTGCAATGCAAGTGACTGTAAATGGTTTTCATCCATTAAAGATGACTGAGAAGATGATTCATTGTGAATGTGCGCAATGTTCCACCTAAGAAGTGGAATTCTCTGTCAGAGTCTGTGTTTCCTGATAGCTACAACCTCCTTCAGGTGTCGACCGTCCGGTAACCGTCCGGACCGAGCCCAAGTCGTCGACGGCGCGTGCTGATCCACGCGCGCCTCAAGGAGATGTCAGCAACTGTAGGGGCCCAGCAGGGTCGAAGTCTACTGGGGCCAAGGGTCTGATTCTGAAAGGAAGACTCGGCCCTGGTACGAAAGGTAACGAAGGAACAGGAGTGGGTTTTTAGTCAGTAAAAGTCTGACACTATCTTCCGCCCCGCCCAAGAGCGGGGGATGTCATAAGATGATTTTCCCAACGGAAAAAAAAAAGCCTCCTTCAGGTGTGACGTCCACCAACCCGCACTTGACCCGAGTGGTAGATTACAGCCCATTCGCTGTCATAGAGCGAAAGCCTGAGTCCCAACAGTGGGAACATTATAAGGCTAATTAGGCTATATTATACAATGGCGCAGCGTTTCTTCTTGTTCCAAACATATCTTTGCAGTCATCCCTTTCTCTCCATCCATTCATATTTATACATCCATCACTGTTTAAGACAGATGACTGCAAAGATATGTGACTACTTCGCTATGACTACTTCGCTATGATGACTCATGAAAACTAAATAATAGTGAGATCGAAACCGATCTAATAAACGACTACTGTTTAAAAAAAGACCGGTCATGTGCAAGTCGGACTCGTGCACCGAGGGTTCCGTACAAATTTACCTGTGTGAATAGTTCAATTCCCGAATCGAGTCTCGATAAGTTTTTTTTTTTGACGTGACTACTTTACAGTTTTCAGACCTTTTCCTATACTTGTGCTATGAGACCTTGCATCATGCATGACTCTAGGTCAACGGGAAGTGCAATAAGGTTTTGTCAAAATATGCACCTAAACGAAGCATACACGGCCTTATCTTTAGAATGCTTTAACTTAGAAGCTTGATTTTTTCACTGTTACTTAGGAAAGCTGACCTGCCCCTCTAGCCAAGTTACGATCGTTTCGTTTGCGTCGAACGCCTCGAGCAGGCCACGCCTCCGATTCCTTTGTTCTGACGTCAACTCAACGCTCAGTCATGTGGTCAGAACAAAGGAATCGGAGGCGTGGCCTACTCGAGGCGTTCGACGCAAACGAAACGATCGTAACTTGGCTAGGGGGGCAGAGTATTTGATATTAATTAGGGTTCCGTAGCCAAATGGCAAAAAACGGAACCCTTATAGATTCGTCATGTCTGTCTGTCTGTCTGTCTGTCTGTCTGTCTGTCCGTCTGTCCGTCCGTATGTCACAGCCACTTTTTTCCGAAACTATAAGAGCTATACTGTTGAAACTTTGTAAGTAGATGTATTCTGTGAACCGCATTAAGATTTTCATACAAAAATAGAAAAAAAGCAATAAATTTTGGGGGTCCCCATACTTAGAACTGAAACTCAAAATTTTTTTTTTCATCAAACCCATGCGTGTGGGGTATCTATGGATAGGTCTTCAAAAATGATACTGAGGTTTCTAATATCATTTTTTTCTAAACTGAATAGTTTGCGCGAGAGACACTTCCAAAGTGGTAAAATGTGTGTCCCCCCCCCTCTAACTTCTAAAATAAGAGAATGATAAAACTAAAAAAAATATATGATGTACATTACTATAAAAACTGCCAACGAAAATTGGTTTGAACGAGATCTGGTCAGTAGTTTTTTTTTTAGTATTTTAGTTAGTTTTTTTAGTATCTTAATTCAGAAACGTGGTCATACTTGCGCAAGCCAAATATGAACCTGATACAAAGATTATTATTATGTTACTTGCTGCTACGGAACCCTCCATGGGCGAGTCCGACTCGCACTTGGCCGGTTTTTTTCAGCTTAAAAAGAGAAAAACGGTCTCGATAGACGGACAACAAATATATCCTATAAGGGTTTCGGTTTTGCTGACTTAGAACGGAACCCTAAAAAACAATTAAAGCTTTAAAAAAGTGATACAAATCAAATGGACATACGAAATCTTTTTAAAGTCAAATAAAAATAAAACATAATAATAATGCTTCATCATTCCGCAGAATGATCTTCTAGCATCACTTGCAATAGATAATTTTACACGTCGGTAATAGTATCATGATTTGAAAAAGCTAAATTGCGATTTTGTACACCGTCATGTGCGAAATATATCTAATCAGTGGCTTGGTTATTTATTTCTAAGAACGTAATGTCATTGCTTTATTGTCACACTATTTGATTTTTTATTTTTTATTAATGATAGGCTCGCGTTTGACCACCATCTCACCTGATGGTAAGCGATGATGTGGTCGACGATGAAGCACGCTTGCCTAGAAGTAGCCTATTCACTCTTGACTTAAAGACTTAAACTTTCATGAGACGTTATACAATCATTCGTGTTTATTATTGTAATGTTTTGAGAACAAGATGTCTTGAAGACTAGAGTGAATAGGCTCTTAATAAACTAGTGCAGTTCACCATCAACGATTGCATCATTGCTTACCATCAGGTGGGATCACAGTCAAGCAATAGCAACGACCTTACAGCCCCTAGACGCCTCATTCTTGAACTTGCGCACCAAAACAATTCTGTCAACTAGCCGAGGTATGTAGGAGCAGGGTACTGCGTTCTGATTGGTCCGTTCAAGGTCAGTACGGCACACTAGGGATGAGATAGGTTTAAATAAGTCATGAAAGTATCGATATATTTTTTTAACAATATTTCGTACAATTATTAATTGGTTTTTTTATCATCCTAGTTCTTGATATTATTTTAACGTAAAATGTGCATACTTAATATGATTAATAAATTTTAAGAGGTAAAGTAAAGTAAAATTCCGTTTTTTCCTATTGAAGTATGGAACCCTAAAACACAAACTTAGGTCATCTAATGCTCGATGCCGAGATTGTTCGAAAGAGTTAACGTGATCTTGAAACGCAATGGGCAACTGGGAGAACACGACTGAATTTTAGTTAGTCAAAATCTGCAATCCCCCTCTCGGCCCACCCAAAGCAAGAAAAAGTTTTAAAAACAAAGTTTATTTTCATATAACTACAAAAAACAATTTCTGTGAAATAACAAACAATACAAACGACTAGAAACCGCATTCTAGTGACGAAGCCGAAATGTTTACAAGTTGAACAAACTGAGAGTCAATGACACTGCACTGTACGCTTAACGAAGAATTAATAAATCATCCTTACATGATATTACTGTGATATCGAAGATGAAACGAACCTTGAAAGCATAGCTAGTAAGACAAACATAATTCTAAAAGGCTGTGTCTGCGGGATTATTAATTTTAAACGAGTTATCTTGGACAAGCGGGGTTACCATGACATTCAAAGTAAGATTGTTTCATTCTTATTTTAGTGTGGGTAAGAGACAGAGCTATACAGGTTGTCTAGCGCCATCTCTTACCCACACTGGAAATAAGAATGAAACAATCTTACTTTAAACGTCATGATACAGGTCCTGGAACGTAAAAAGCAACTGAAATAACATAGTTTTTTTTTTTATTTTAAGGTAGGAATCATCAAATGAACTCCAGGGTGGAGCGAGAAGGTTTCTCAGACTTACTAAAACCCACCTGTGACCAGTACCGGGCTCGCGGACGGCAAGCAATGGGTAGCTCGCCGTCCGGTAACCGTCCGGACCGAGCCCAAGTCGTCGATGGCGCGTAGTGTTCCGCTGTTAGCGCGTCTCAAAAAGATGTCAGCAACCGTAGGGGCCCAGCAAGGTCGAAGCCTACTGGGGCCAAGGGTCTGATTCTGAAAGAAAGACTCGGCCCTGGTATGAAAGGCAACGAAGGAACAGGAGTGTGTTTTTAGTCAGTAAAAGTCTGACACAATCTCTCGCTCTGCCCAAGAGCGAAGGATGTTATTGGATGATTTTCCCACCGAAAAAAAAAAACCTGTGACCAGTTCAGTTGCTTTTTGCGTAACTCTTTCAAAAAATCCCGCGGCCTAGCAAGCATTGGCCCTATTGGACCCCTATAGTTTTACTAACACCTCTTTGAGGCGCGCGTAAAAAACAACCATCGACCCGGGTTTGGTCTTGAACGGACGGCAGGACAGCGAGCTGCACTTTTATTTAAAAAAAAAATATCGTCTGCAACTTTACCACAGTGATAGTAGCGCGTTCAAAAAAACATAATGACACTCCCTCTCACACCACCAAGAGCGCGAAAAGTTATAAAACTTGATGATTGCCTCAAAAAAACCTTTCGGCAAGACGGGCAGGTTTTATCTATATATATAAAAGGAGAAACTGACTGACTGACATATCAACGCACAGCCGAAACTACTAGGACTAGGATCATGAAAATTTACACAAGGTTTCTTTTTATGACGTAGGTGAGCACTAAGAAGCGGTTTTTGGAAATTTAACCTTTAAAGGGGTGAGACGAGGGTCTAAAGTTTGTATGGAGAAACCTACTTTCACGCGGGCGAAGCCGCGGGCAGAAGCTAGTGACTACATAAATTACATACATTTCTGAAACAAAACCACCGAACAATACATATATTTCTCGGAGAACATTCACTTAATAAACAACCGTATCATTTCTCATTCATAAAATTTATTCAGTTCTAGTTGTTTCTATGTTTACGTAACCTCATAATTGTCTAAAGTGTTACATGAAAATAAGCAAAGTCTTCAGTTATTTCTTGGTCTGGACTGCAGTGTGAAATATTTTGCATTATATAAGTATTATAATGCTTGCTGGAATTCATAAAATTTGGTTAACGGAATATAAATGATGTTAATTTCAGTAAATAATTTTGTATTAAGTGTTTTATTATGCAGAACAAACATATATGTAAGTTTATGTATTATCATCAATTCAGGCGAAAGACACCTAACCAGAGGACCCATTATTTTTCGATTTTTTAAAGTTTATTTTAAAATAGTTTTCAACTCGCCATACTTTACAGTTTGATGGCGAGAAAGAGAAAATGTCGCCACGACTTCCGGTTATACGCATCTCTCATCCATCAGATTCCCGCGATTCTTCACCACACCACGTCATCGGTCCACCTTGTTTGTGTATATATAGATACACTAACACTTATGTACGAGCAAATCCGTCTCAATTGTATTAATTTTATGCTGACATCGACGCGCAGCAAATGAATAAAAACACAAATTCAAGTAAGTAAGTAAAAATTTATTTGCATAGATTGTAGGTACATCAGATAAGTTGGAACAATAATTAAGCGTTTTAGTAGTCGCATCATCAGACCTTAGTATATGTAAGGTCTGCGGTCCCTTGAAGCTGTGTAAAAATCAAACTTCTGAGTTAACGAATAAAAAAAGATACGGCCGTTTATGTCGCAAAAAACGACACTCAAAGGAATCAAAATTCATAGAGTACTACCCATTGACCTAGAATCCTGACCTTTGGCATGAAGCTAGGTCTCATAGCACAAGTATAGGAAAAATCTGAAAATTGTAAAGGAGATTGACCAACAGCAGTCTAGCAAAGATGCGTGAACGAAAATCAAATTAATATAGAAATTATTTGCTTATTTTTTTACAGCTTTTCACTTCAGGAATTCTGTTTTCGTATCCGGAATTATGATTTTAAGATAAACAGTAAATTAACGATTGCTAGGTACATTTCCAGTCATGATTGACGTTTCGTTCTCTTCATTTGTACGAGTTACGTAAGCTATATATTACTATACTCTTTGTACGTAAGTATGAACCTTTAGACAAAAACATCACAAAAATGATATCAATATCTTAAATAGCTAAGTAATTCGTAATACCATAACGTACTGTATATGTATTTTATCGTTCCGATAATATAATATTTATTTTGTGCTTCGTCTCACGCAGATGCAGCTGTCAAGCCAGATGACAGACGGATGATAACTAACAATGTTGTTTTGTACCTACATGAGTGATCTGTGGTCATTTTACAAGTTGCGAGTTGGTTAGACATAATTTGTAGGTTATCTCCGTTTTTGTTTAATTACTTTAAAACTCGGGTGTTTGTGTGAAAATGAACACTTTTATTTAATAGTATATAAAGCGTAGTCTATATTAAATAAACATTTATTGTGCTTCAACTTAAGACGGATTTCCATACATCGTTGGTCATGATCCTTTGTAGTTACGTCACAAAAAAAACTTATTTTGCGATTCGGAAAAATCTTCGTAACTCGATTCGGGAATTAAGCTGTTGATCCCCGCATTAACGCCGGCGTTCACGCGCCATTGTCTTACTTGTGTCTCTAATTACGCACTCAAAAGGTTAAACTGTATTCAAAGGTAATTTTGTACGGAACCCTCAGTGCGCGAATCTGACTCGCACTTGCCCAGTTTTTTTTTTAAGTCTTAGAATTGCAAAATATAGCAAGAGCAGCTAACCTATCAAAGAATGATTTGTCCATATGTATATTTATTTGCGACCATAACGGCCAGTAACATAAACTATTGCAGTTTTTGGTTCACCAATTTCGCATGGCCGGTTACCGCTTCATAATTTATCACAATGGATGCCAATAGTTAGGTAGTACAGTCGTCATCTAAAGTTGCTGAGCGATTCTCGTACTATGTCTACAATGGCTCGTACATATTAATATTGTTAAGTGGTTTTATTTATATAAACCAGTGCTTGACTGCGATCTCACCTGATGGTAAGCAGTGATGCTGTAGCGACATCTATGGCGTCACATAAGAACTAATCCTGCATCGCGCAATCAAAGTTCTCCGCGCGATTGGAACATATAGAACAGCCCGAAATCATCTATCGGGCAGTAGCCCGCCAGACATAACACCCGTCTGGTTGGAGGATCCTCCCTTTTCAACGGAGGTATGTGGGGCTTTACTCTGTGTTCCACATACCCCTACACTGGTGACCCTCGACAAAGAACGTCAGCGCAGCCTTCGTGCAGCTACTACTTCGTGACGTCATCATTCACTTGCGAGCCATACAGCCAGCACCCACGGCTTTAAAGGGTATCCTGACCACCAGCATGCCTACCTGGTCATACCTGGTCATCACCCTCAGCCTCGTCAGCGACCTTGGCGAAGCACACTGCACCTTCGGCCAGTCACATGAAGAGCAATGAAGAACCTCTCCTGGTCGACGCCTGCAATCAAGCCACTACGTTGCACAGCACCGTTCCGACTCACTGGAGCCAGCAGCACTACTCCGACTCACTGGAGCCTGCAGCATCATCCCGACTCACTGGGACATCATCACCCCGACTCACTGGGGCATCATCCCGACTCACTGGGACAGCACCACCCCGACTCACTGGGGCATCATCCCGACTCACTGGGACAGCACCACCCCGACTCACTGGGGACATCACCGCAGACAGTTCCGACTCACCGAGAACTATGCGGCATTCGGTTCCGACCCACTGGAACCAACCTACCACTGGTCTGGCACGCATCAAGAAGCATCAAGAACCATCGATCTCCGATCTCCGGAGGGGAGTGATGTAGCGACATCTATGGCGTCACATAAGAACTAATCCTGCATCGCGCAATCAAAGTTCTCCGCGCGATTGGAACATATAGAACAGCCCGAAATCATCTATCGGGCAGTAGCCCGCCAGACATAACACCCGTCTGGTTGGAGGATCCTCCCTTTTCAACGGAGGTATGTGGGGCTTTACTCTGTGTTCCACATACCCCTACAATGCAAACGTTGATGGTGAATTGCACTACTTTATTAAGAACCTATTCACTCTAGCCTTGAAGATACCTATATTATAATCGGACGGGAAGACCGCTGCAGACAAATTGTTCCAATCCTTCGATGTAACATTGCAAAAAAATCAATGTTTAAAAATAAAGAATAGGTATCTGTATAAATTCTTGCCGGTTCTTCTCCATAGAACGACCAATTGGAACCGTGCACTAGCTTGGCGTTTTATATTACGTTGGCCTATGTGAAATAAAATATTTTGAATCTTTAATTCTTGATGTCCACAAAGTAATACACATTCAAAATGCCAATGTTCTGGTCACTTTTCTCTCTAAACGATTGTTTTTATGCCCAACGAGTTCTTCCCCTTTTTATACGCGCTTGTACATAATTTTGTAAATACAAAATTATCTTAAAATAAATTTAAACATACAAAACCGTAAAAAGTTTTTATTATGATTTTTTCTTACATTCATATTAAAAGATTTCCCTTTTTTTTGTTTTGATGTTGGACATTTTTATTGTGAATGTTTCTTACATTCATAGGTAATAAAAAGTTTTCAGGTTTGGCGACCACCCAGTGTTTTAATTTAATTATAATCCGGCACAAATCAACTATAATCAAAATAAGTTTTGTAATCAATCTTCATTGTGAACTCTCAATCGCAAACGATCCGTTTACAATCAGTTCACAATTTCATCATCACAACAAAGACTTTATTATAACGCGCAAGATCAATAATTCTTTCTGTTTTTACGATGATCATAACCTGATGACATATAAACAAGCCAAGTGTTAACGATTGTTTAGAAAGATTTGTCATATATTTCTTCTAATTTGTTAGTCTCTACATCTATAAATAAAATTAATCTTGAAGTATTTTTAAGTTGTTATGGATACAGCAATAGAAAAATATTTGCTTAAGATGCATGTCTTTAGCACTACTTTTTGTTATGAAATTTCTTACAACTGACAGACTGCTTTATTAAAAAAAAAACTAACTATAATATAATTTGGGAGTCTTATAAACTTGTGCGCCTCACCATCAACGATCGCATCACTGCTTACCATCAGGTGGGATCGCAGTCAAACACTAGTTTACATCAAATAAAGATAGTTAAAAATATGTATACAAATGGAGTAAAAAATTACCTACGCATTACTGTCGGCTGGTTTATATGATTTACCAATGGAAATACAAGCTAGACGACCCGTCTTATTTATGAAATTCGGTAACCATAATATGCTTAGTTTTAAATACTGATTATTGGATTCTAAATTCAAATTTTTCATAATATTTTTTAATTAAGAACCATAATCAGAAATCAATATCATTTATAGGGTGCCGAAACAACGGAACCCTCTTATTGGATCACTTTGTTGTCCGTCTGTCTGTCGGTCTGTGTGACTGTTTTTTATAAAAAGAATTAGTTGTATGTATCCGCCGTTGATTGTACACCATATGACTGTATTAGTCATCCAGTACCATAGGGGACAGTGAACAACAATATAACGTAACGGTAGGCTACACACGTATCCGGAGGTACTCCACAATTTCTAAATGTGACCTTTGATATGGATGACCTCAAATAAGGAATTTAGTTTAATATTTTTTCGATGTTCGAGTGTTTGTTGTTTCCTTGTATTGTGACTAACAGTAGATTTTTTTTCTAAAGGTCAGAAACTATAAAAAAATCACTGTTTTAACGTCAAATAGAAAGAAAGAAAGAAAACACGTTTATTTGGCACACAAATGAGCTGTTTGACGAGCCAAAAGGGTCATAGACAAAGATGCGCTCGTCGAATCGAGGCTCCAAAGACTTGAGCATCGGTGGACATCCCACTCATACAAACTAAAAGTTTTGGGAACACATTCATTGAGCGTACGGCTGAGGAATGGAAATTCCTGCCGGAGTCTGTGTTTCCTTATCAAGAGTGAACAGGTTACTTCTAGGAAAGTAAGCTCCATCGTCGACCACATCATCGCTAACTATCAAGTGACATAGTGATTACACCCGAGCAAATCAATAATAAAAAACCGGGTAAGTGCGAGTCGGACTCGCGCACTGAATGTTCCGTACAAACTTATCTATGAAAACAGTTCCATTCCCGAATGGAAACAAAGATTTTTCGGAATTGCAAAAAAAGTTATTTTTTTGTGACGTAACTACAAATTTACAGTTTTCAGCTTTTTTTCCTATACTTGTACTAAGACCTTACTTCATGCCGATTTTCAGGATTCTAGGTCAACGGGAAGTACCCTATGAATTTTGATTCCCTTGAGAGTGTCGAAATATACGTTTTTTTGCGACATAAACGGCCGTATCTTTTTTTTTCGTTAACTCACAAGTTCGATTTTTTCACAGCTTCAAGGGAACGCAGACCTCAGTATATAGTTTTAATTTGAACTCGATATCACCACGCGTTCTCGAGATAAAGGGTCTTGACAGACACACGGACAACAAAGTGATCCGATACGGGTACCGTTTTTTCCTTTTGAGGTACGGAACCCTAAAAAAACCTGAACTCCTATTAAATAGTAATCAATAAATAACCCGCCTTAAGTAAGTGCGATTACTGTGACGACTGACAACAGATTAGGCTGGTATTTTAAGAGTTGGGTCATAATTTTTGTTTGTTTGCGCAAACAATATCAATTTTATTATTTAGATTCAAAAATCAATAAGAATCTCAATTTTCGAAAGTCACTCTGTGATATATAATGAAAACAAAAACAACAATAGATTAAATACAACTATGTTTGTCATTACTTAGCAGCTGAGCAAGCAGAGATATGCGTAAAGAATAACGACTCAGTCATCGCAGCCCACACTTTCACTCTCAAATCTTACATCTCAAAACGTGTTAAAAATTATTTACCTAAAATTACCGGCGCGTAACGCAATCTGTAGCGTATCGAGGTCCTCTTCATAATCGTGGCACAGCTCCATCGTGGAGTTCCTCGCCTCGTGGATATCAAACAGCACTGCACCATCCCCTAACTTATCAGTCATCACACTCCTATAAGACCGAGTCCCAAAACTAGATGTCACTGAAGCACCTCTAGGAAACCTCCTCGGAGGAACATTCACAGTCTGCGAGGCCTGCAAACCTGGCTTCTTCATCCTCCGCTTCATATACCTTCTCATCCGCAAAGACAACATCACACGAATCCGTATATGCCTCTTAATATTCCTATCATATCGTAATTGCTCCTTCATTTTCTTATTTCGTTTTTTCCGATGCGGGATCTCGTCGATTCGTTCGAGTTGGATGTGGTTCCGCTCAATTAGCCGGTGAGAATCGAGAGTAGGGGAGCGATTGAAGAAATCTGAGTTGTTGTTCCGCCACGCTTTGCTTAGAGACCAGTTCTCGCCACACGTGGGGGTCTTGACCTGGATAGGCTTTTCGTAAATGTCCTCCTCAAGAGCAAACATCCTTCGGGAGAGGAGGAAGTTGTCGATGTTTCGCCTGAGGGTGCTGCTTTGAGAACTGATCGTCGTGTTCACTAAATTTGAAGTGAGAGTTTCAGAACTTTTCTGGAACGTGTTGCCGTAGGTCAATTTTGGCGGCTCGGGGACTTCTCTCGTTTTTCTCTTCGCGATAGATACGATTCTCCGTCGCATCGCAGACATGTTCGTGAGTTCGCTCTTCAGCAGTGGTCCCTTCCGTTTGTCTGACGTCATGTCCGGTGACCACGTGCCGTTCTCCGAACAGCTGCAGAAGTCCTTGATGAGCCGCGCTATAGCGTTACAGTCGCCGTCTTCTGATCGTTCCCTAGGCATTGTTCATCGCCCACAATATCTGGTTCGTTATTTAACTGTCACTACTAAAATAAGAGCACAGAAAATCACTGAACTTACCTACGAGTCAAGGGTTAATATGGTTACACGGCCGTATTCTGTAACACTTCCGTTCTCTCGTCTTATTGTTACGATTGGGTTACATAATCGCTAAACTCGACGGCGTCTCGCGAAGCAGGTCGCATTTTTTGTACGTGTATGCGTAATTATGAGTTGTGGCCAAATCGATTAACGGCGAATCTCTGTTTACGCATTGATCGATTACTTAATCGATAGTTGTAAACGTTACGAGTTTATTAACTCTCAACTATGTAGGTTAAACGGTAGAAACTTATTACGGAAAGGGGGATTATTTAAATGAGTAATTTCACTAAACAGGTGAATTTATAACTTAACTTTATAATTATTCTTGAAGAGAAGATTTATGTTGGTGATATAACATCTTATTTTTTCTTTAATTTGGTGAAGATTAGATAATAATATTAGGCTTAGGTGCTGGCTTACTTTTACTTAAACGCTTTCTTAGCCAATCAAACTATTTTATTAATTACTTATTTATTATTTATAGCCAATTTATCTATAATATGTACTTATGTATTTATTTAGAAATATTTAAGTATGTTTATCAGTCGTCTAGTACTCATAACACAAGCTCTGCTTAGCTTGGGACTAGACGGCGTGTGATAGTTGTGTGAATATATGTGTGAATATTAATTTATAAAGTAAAAGTTAAATTATCAATTAAGATGGAAATATGAAGAAACCTAACAACCCTAAACTCATAATAAAAGAAATAATTTTGAGTATAATTGATTGTTGATTATTATAATTGAACTATTTGAATAACATAATTTTAACAAGCATGTATTTGTCACCTATGTTTTTTACCGATACAGACAGCAGGTAATACAAAAACTAATGAAATAATAACACACTTCAATTAAGGCCCCACAAAAATGACTAATTCAATTAATCATAAGCTTCAATACGATATTATCGTAAAAAGAAACAAATTAGATTCTTTTTACTCGTACCTGTCACCACAATACCGTAACACAGCACGCATCAAGTTTAATATCGCTTCCTACATGTTTTACCGATTATTTTTAGTGATTAGGTTTATCGATTAATGAGTAGGAACTACACTAATGCGGTATGTTATCTGGATTTAATTTATTTAAACTTCATGTACAATAGTGCTATACAGGCGGGCTTAAACAGCCATTTTAACAGCAATAAAATCTTTCACGATCAAGCAGTATGGTTTCACCAAAGGACGTTGTACGACTGACGCTGGTGTCACTTTATTAAAACATATATTTGCAGCGTGGGAACAAGCCCAAGATGCGATAGGAATTTTTTGTGACCTCTCAAAGGCTTTCGATTGTGTTAATCACGAAACCTTGCTTTTAAAGCTAGAACATTATGGGCTAGGTAAACTTGCACTCGGCTTGGTAAAATCTTATTTAATTGATAGGCAACAGCAAGTTCAGATAAACGGTGTCAATTCTCCGGGTTTGAAAGTCAAAATGGGTGTACCACAAGGCTCCATATTGGGTCCTTTCCTCTTTTTAGTATACATAAATGATCTACTACATCTATTAAAAAAACAACCACATATTGTATTGTTTGCTGACGATAAGTCGTTAATTTTTAAGATCAATAGACGTTCCACAAACCTTGATGACGTAAACAATGCTCTACAGCAAGTCCAAAACTGGTTTACTGTTAATAATTTAGTATTAAATGGAAAAAAAACTAAGTGCATAAGATTTGCGTTACCGAATGTTAAAAGTAATTACTCCGACATAGTATTGAACAAGGAGAAACTCGAATTCGTCGAAGATACGGTTTTCCTAGGGATCACGCTTGACTCGAGGCTACAATGGGGTCCTCATTTAACATCTCTGGCAGGTCGGCTTAGTTCGGCAGCATATGCTGTCAGAAAAATCCGTCAATTTACTGATGTAGATACTGCGCGACTAGTTTATTTTAGTTACTTTCATAGTATCATGTCTTACGGTATTTTGCTATGGGGACGGGCTGCAGACATAGAGTCTATTTTTATTCTGCAGAAGAGAGCTATCAGAGCCATATATAATCTTCGCAGACGCGATTCTCTTAGAGAACTATTTAAGGAAATAAACATCCTGACGGTCCCTTGTCAATACATTTATGAAAACATTATGTATGTTCGGAAAAATATTCATCTTTTTACTAAGATAAGTGACAGGCACAATTTTTATACTAGGAATAGGAACAAATTAGATCAACCTCGATTCAGATTGGCAAAAGTACATAGTTCTTTTATGGGGTACTGTGTAAAATTTTATAATAAAATACCAGTTGAGATTCTACAACTAAATGAGTCCAAATTTAAAACATGCATTAAACGCACACTATGTAGACAAGCGTATTATAAACTGGAAGATTATATCCTTGACAAAAACGCTTGACTAAATGCCGGTTCTGCTCCACAGCCACAGCCTTCAGATTAAGTTTTGTGTTTTTTTTTTTTTTTAAATATATATGTTTCTAATTATTGGAAGAGATACTTACTATTCCCCTTTTTGTTTTGTTGTTTTCGAAATCTTTCTTATTTTATTTTATTTGTTTATTTCAATAGAGCTTATGATAATTTATTACCTTTTGCATTTGGAAACAATAGTATTGTATAATGTAGAAGCACTTTTTTTTTCAAGTTTTGTGAATGTGAAGTACCATGGAGCATTTTTATTGGGTTACAACTTGTTTGACATTACGAGCATGACAGGTGAGAGTTTGTCATGCTCACTCAAATGTCTCGCTGATGGTGGCACGTGTTATTGGGTCATTCAGTTCCCTTCAAAATGGTTGAGCTGAGTGAGGCTGATGCACGCGTCATGCTCGTGAACGGGTGCCGTCGGTTGAGACTGGTCATCTCTTAGCTGCCAGTGGCTTAATTCAATTTCTATCTTTTTAATTAGTTTTTATTCTTATTTATCTACATTGTGCTCACATTATTAGAAGCGACATGAAATATGTAACCAAGATTTATGTAACTCATAATATGATTTAAAAGAGTGTCCATGGAGTTTCTTGCACGTTCTTCTCCATAGAGATCTACGCTTTGGAACGTGCAATTTAGCTTCACTTGTTTTTTTTTGACTGACTGACATTTTGACAATTCAAAAGTGCCTGTAATTGGTCTATTTGAAATAAACGTTTCTGATTTCTGATTAAAACAACAAGGGATTCTCTACCAGTCAACCTTTGAGTTAAAAAAACCACAATAAATATACGTGGGACACTCAGAAAGTTTTAAAAAACTAAAAAACTAACTTCCATCGCCTATCGCACGAAAATGTTCTCGATGCAGATCCATTTTTAAATGAGACACGATAATTTGATTTGGCTCTCGAGAAAATGTGGAGGGAAATTCAAAATTCGAACAATGGTATTTTTACTTTTAAATAACCAAAGTTTTCAAAATAATTACAAGTGGCCAGTGCCTTTTACATAAAAACTTTTTTTCGCACAACTTTCTGAGTGGCCTGATATTTAAAAATAGAATGAAGGTTCATTGAAATTAGGTGCTTATAATAATAATATATTCTAAAATTATAAACTAATAAATACTATGATGAATATCAAATCATTATAATTAAGAGATATTTTAAGTTCTTTGTTGATGGTAATTGGCCAAATTTGGGTAAGTGGAAGGATGGGTGGGAGGCCTTTGACGTATAGTAGAATAACATAGTATTACGATCTACTTAAGTAGGCATCATGTAATCAAAATTGAATGGTTAAATGTGTTGCTAAGCGCAAAATACGAGAATGACGTAATGAATGAACTTTTTTCTATATTATTTTTTGAAGTCTCAAGAAGGTTCTTATAAACAGAAATATGGGATTTGCACGGAAAACCGTAAAAAAGCATTTTTTTATAATACTCAAACAGTACCCTAATATAAGGGACCTACCTGCCAAATTTTAAGTTTGTAAGTGTTATAGTTTCTGAGATTTCGTGATCAATCAGTAAGTGGTATTTCGCTTTTATATATATATAGATCCCAGAGCGATCTGACATAACTTATGTTCATAAAGATGAAACCTTAGGGTTTCAGTAGCGTCTCATGTGCTTTGAATACCTGGGTGCTTGTGGAGCTCCCCCTTGGGGCCAAGTGACCAAAGATCCCTTAGACACAAACATTTTTCAGCCGAGAGTATGAGCGCGATAGCACGCATGCGTTTCAGAGCGACTGAGACGATTTTATACACTGACTGACTGGATGTTTGGTCACTACAATTTGTCTGACTAATGAAATATAACTTGGTAATAGTTCCCTTAATAACATATTTAAAAATCAGACATGTAAAAATAAGTAAACTTTATTTATTTTTTGTGAAGCTTGAAAGCGTCTGTCAGAAGTTTTGGTCCATGGAGTGTCTGACACTTATGATACTACTTTATTCTACAAAACCTATATAAAAATCAGCCATAAAATTTAAGTTAAGTAACTCTTATTTTTAGTTCCCTTTCTCACCTGGTACCTACCTTGGGGCCCTAAGGGCTCAGCCTCCACAAGCACACCGGTATTCAAAGCACATGAGACGCTACTGAAAACCTAAGGTTTCATCCATATGAAAATAAGATCGGTGTGAAGTTATGTCAGATATAAATAAATATAGATAATATTTTTCTAACACATGTATGTATTTATTATTTTTCCTATGTTTGTTTTATCAATGTTTGTGTTTATTGATTTGTTTCGATACCTATATAGTTTTATTTAACCTCCGTGAGTGTGACCGTGGCATCACCGCGGGCCCTAACAGAATACCAGCGCTGCCTTATTTATCGTTTTAAATATCGCAGCATATGCTGAGTTAGGCGCCTTTTTGACCTTACACAGATTATACAGTTTTTTTTTTCTTTTTATAAGTAGGTACTTAATTCTACTATATTTTAATTCAAATGTATTCTACTGTTTTTTTTTTAATTTTACTGTATGTGTGAGGTACGAATAAACGTTTTTTCTTTTTTCTTTCTTTAGATCGCTCTGGGATCTTAGTGTAATAAAGATTGTGAGAGATACACATTTTTTTCTTTTCTCCATCGGGTCAACAAGTATCTACCAAATATAATGATGGTGGTGCTTCACTTTCTTTAGTAATGTTGATTTAGGCAGTTTGTTGGTTTAATGTGCACTTTGATGGCTATTTGTTTTCATTTTTATTGGCATCTTTTTGGTGTAATAATCACCTTGTTAAGTTTTCCCGTTATTGTTAGTTTTCTTTGGTTATTACTGCCTTGTTTCTAAAAACATTTCTCTGGTATTTCACCTGTAATTCTAAATTACCGGTTTGCTGCTAAAGCGGATACTTAATAACAAATTTTCATTCACTTATTTTTTGAATTTCAGAAGTTAAGATAGATAGAAAATGTGATAATCTATATAATTATATAAAAGCGAAATACCACTCGCTGATTAATCACGAAATCTCAGAAACTATAACACCTACAAACTTAAAATTTGGCAGGTAGGTTCTATAGGGTGTAGACATCCGCTAAGAACGGATTTTACGAAACTCCACCCCTAAGGGGGTAAAACGGGGGTTGGAAGTTTGTATAGAGAAACCTATTTTCACGCGGGCGAAGCCGCTGGCAGAAGCTAGTATTATTATTTTGTATTGATTTCATTTAAGTACACAGACCGAAATATAGCCACTATTTAAGTACACAGACCGAAATATAGCCACTATTTAAGTACACAGACCGAAATATAGCCACTATTTTTCTTCACTTACTAAAATAAATAACATTAATTCTTTATGACTGACTTCCTCACAAAATATCGTGTTATAAGCATATCAACACGCTCGCAACAATTTATGTTTACGCTTTATAATATGTACGTACAGCGCTCGTCGCGCTCTGCAGCGCTTAGCGCTTTCTTTGTCATGTTGCATGCAAATGTACTAATATACTTATTATTGAGCTCTTTTACGATATAAGCGGTGAAGTTGTGAAGGAATTATGTAAATTATTTTAGTTTTATATTTCATTATTTCTGTATTTTATTGACATCTTTTTTTTATTGTGCGAAATCATCCAATGACTTCTCGCGCTCTGGGTGGATTGGAAGGACGTGTCAGACTTTTGCTGACTAAAACCACACATGTGTCCTTCAATTACCCTTTGCGTTCTAGGACTATGGGTTTCCTTTTCAGAAATTCCCCGCGGTCCTAGCTAGCGGGCATCGGCCCTGCTGGGCCCCTACGGTTTGGTGACATCTCTGAGGAGCGCGTGGATCACTACGCGCTGTTGACGACTGGGCTCGGTCCGGTTAATTACCAAACAGCCGGACGGCGAGCTACCCAGTGCTCGACGTCCGCAAGCCCGCGTCTACCATGGCATTTTATTAACATCTGGGGCCTTACCAGGGGCCTTACCATGACGTGTTGAATGTCAGGCGCGCGAGCGTGAGAGAGGGATGGAGCTACACACCCTATATAACTCCATCCCTTTAACAGTTCAGTTTAGGTCGTAAAATGGATCGCATTGAGAGCTCGTGGTAGGACTTCTGTTCGCTCTTTAGTTTGATAAGTAATAATAATAATATTCCACAACTATCACACAATGCCGTCTAGTCCTAAGCTAAGCAGAGCTTGTATTATGTGTACCTACTAGACAACTGATATACATAGGTACTTATATATTTCAAAATACATATATAATATAGATAAATTACACCCAGACACAGAACAAATGATCGTGCTCAACACACAAACATTTGTCCTGGGTGAGAATCAAACCTACGACCTCCGGCATAGCAGTCAGGGCATTAATGATCGCTTACCGTCAGGTGAGACAGTGATCAAACGCGGGCCTATAAAAAAATCATATCCTTGTTGATCTTTTACACATAAGATTGATTATATATTAGACTTATGTATTATAATTATATATATGTAATTATATATTAGATTTAATTATGTAAGGTTTATATTGTGCACTGGATCCTACCCTCGAATGTGTTCTCTCTCCGTAACTCAAAGGTTTGCTGGGAGAAACTTCATTGTTGAGCTATTGTTAAGCTCGTCTTTGTACATAAACTGTATGTTTTTTTTTATTTATTTATTTATGTTCAAAATCGCAGTATACATTATTTTTTTATACTAAAAACCACAAAAGCCTTTACTGGCTTATATATGGCTGAGTTCAGTAGAACCAAAAAATTCAAAGATATGTGACATTCACCAACCCGCACTGGGCCCGCGTGGTGGATTACGGCCCATTCCCTCTCCTAGAGAGGAGGCCTGAATCCCAGCAGTGGGAACATTAAAAAAAAGGCTGATTATGCTATGCTTATGCTATACAAATAGTTATTCCGAGTCTGTGAGATTACAAGTTTGTGAACTCACCCACGATACAGAAGTAATTGCTAGTATGGGGCCCACGATTAAAAAAAATAGTATAATAAACGCTTGATTTCCAAAGGACCAATTTTTGGTCTCACTGTTATTAGTCTTTCCCACCCTATTTTCTTTTACCTAGCTGGAAAAAGGCAAGACAGACGACAATGATTTTCTTGTTTACAAATATTTATAGATAACCTTTAAAACTAAACTAATTCGAATCATTCATTTGAAATAACGGCCTTGAAATACCAACCGCTATATAAAATATGACAACATTCGATGTTTGAAAATTTGAATTTTGATTAAAAAGACAAACTGATTAATATAGATTAATGATTATAGATCAAAATTATTATTTTTATAACATATATTTGATACCTTTACATAATAAGACAGTAAATTAAATTGGTCTGATGAATTTTTTTTTTAATTTCGGATTTGACGCATAGGCTATGTCTATGAAAGTTTAATTACGTTATGTTCAGTAATTTTAAAATTTCTCCCAAATGATGCCATTTTGTTTGCAGAATATCACTGGACCTAATCATTATGCAAACCACGGCAACAAATTAAGTAATTATCGTAGAAACGAAAGGTAACAATTACTATGCGCATACGCTCATGATGCTACGTTTTGATTGAGTTCCCAACTTTTTCTATGTATTTTCTAACCATGTACATGTTTTCTCAGCAATCAAACTATTGTTGCATTAATTCCTGTAAGAAATTATGCTGTTTACATAAAATAAAAACAATGGAAAAAGTTTGGGAAAGAGGCCACAACTCAGATTTACAGTTTTGATAATGATAGAGCATTTTTTATCGATAAATGTTACAGAATACGCCAATATAAACATCGTAAAAATAACCATATATGTCGTGTAAACACACAAGAATCGATTAAAATAAATTAATCGTTTTGAATGAAGTTAAAAATAAAGTCAAAACAAAACACAAGAATTCAGCAAAAATTCATCTCTAGATCACCGAGGAATTTTTTAACGCTTACGCAATAGATAGTTTCACATTCACTTCAACACGATACGATTAAAAATGTTAATTCACTTTCATACACGAAACACGTTCCTATAAATCATGATGTGTGTAGTCTATGGTATTGAAAAGCGCGCGAAATTTTGACGTTTAGTTTTTTTTTCGAGTGACGCGTCGCGTTCAGATACGCGCAATTGTGTTTTGATCACATACGCTCGGTGCACGTAATTATGTACAGTTGACCATGTCGAATTGCGCGTGTGGAGCGACTGCCGCCGCGGGCACCGGCCTCGCTCTTTCTCCCATTCCTACATAAGTGATATGATGATCCACTATGCTGATGGAAATTAACTCGCCATTTTACATTGTCACAGATTTTGACAGCTGATCGTACATCGCACTATGACACATTTCTGAACCGGTTTCCTGCTCAAACAAATAAGTTTATATACTAGCGAAAATAACCGTAAGTGAAAATTACTAGAAACTCGTAATGTTGCGTAATTATGGTAATTTCTCTGATTTACACGCTACATTGGAGTTGAACTTGTGATTAGTTATCGCATTATTTATTTTGAATTATTGAGTTAACATTAACACTTTTAATGAGTGCATGTTTTCTTGGTAAAAGAATTTTATTTGTTGCTTACGCTTGATGATGGTAAATGATGATGTGGTCAGCAGTGGAGCACGCTTGCTTAGAATTAACCTATTCATTCTTAACTTTAAGACCCCTAGGTTGTCGCTATCAGGATCCACTGCGTACAGCTACGCACAAGTATAGTACTCGTAAACGTTTTGTGCGTATGATTGGGATGTCCATCATGTACCGGTGGCTAATCGCCGTACGTCTGGTGTTCCGATAGTGGAAAGGGCTGGCGGAATTAAGTATTGAATTGATTATTTAAATTGGTACTAATAGCACTAATAAATCGTCTGTATAGGTGCTAATGATCACACTGAACTATCTTACGATATTTTTTCAACGCATACATTTTCACTTTCCCTTGAATTTAACGTCAACATGATAAAAACCAGTTTACTTACATAATTTTATTGCAAAAAAAATTATCCCACGTTAATTTAATAAAAATAATCCAATCTAGTAATTACGACTATGACCATAAAATGTACCATCACAATAATAATTAATCCGGAAGCCATTCACTAGTGTTTACATCAATTTGTAATTATTTTACACATAACACCAACACGCCTTCACAATGGCTATTTAAATCATAGACACGAGTTGTAGCTGTCAAAATGTTGGCGCTAGTGTCGCAACGATGGCGTAAGATTTTAAACACGTAACGATTACTTACATATATTATGCAAAGATGCGTTTTAGAGCGGAAATAAATACCTAAGGTGTAAGGAAAATTCCTAAATTGTTTCAGATTTAACGTGGCTGTCATGCCTTTAGACACCAAGTTTAGACAACCGTGCATTGTCACAAACTCATGATTCAGTACCTAATGATGAGTTGATGGTATTTATTTGCGGATAATTTCACCGTTTTCTTTTGTTCTTTTAAACGCCAAAGTTTTAAATGTTGATGTCCTAATTGCGGCCCAATTTAATACAGAGTTAATTAATAGCCAATTACACGTTAGCCCTTAAAAGACTGTCTAATGAAAAAGCAATTTAGAAGGTAAAAGTTAGTAAACGTATTTAGTGGTCTCTAAAATGGTAGGACTCATCAAAGCACCCTTACAGCAGAACAGACATCTTAAATCCATGAAATAAAAATTCCGAAAAATACTAGCATGATAAGACTATTTATAGAACATTAGCCCATTGGTCTTTTGCCATATTTTACGTTACCACTTCGTAAAAAGAAGCCCAATGATATATTCCTTGCCAATGAATTTACGTATAAAATAAGGAATACTACTCTTAGCACGACACCAATCTATTATCTCTAATCAATTATAAAGACTTTACGAACACTGACAAAACAGTTTTATCATTTCTTTACTAAATCAATAAATAATTATGTCAAAATCTACTACACCTCGCTTGTGGCAGCCACCAATTTGGTCTGTTCGTGTTCACGTGCAACTATTCAACGGGTTTTTGCCACGGAGCATAGACTAATTTATTTAGAAATAGTGTTTTTCACTTGATATGACGTAGGTGACAGGGAGAACGTTATGCAATTATTATTTTGTCTATGGATAAGAAATTGTTTGGATTTTTTTTTGTATTAGAATATACATTGTTTTATTAAAAAAGAGGAATCATATTTCGGAGAATTATAAAAAAAATAATCTTGAGTTTAAAAATGTATAACATAAATGAAAGTAATGTTGTTTTCAGGGAATATGTAAATTAGCATTGCATTTAACGTAGAACAAGAGATCATCAGATCTTTACTTTTCTAAAAATAATACAAAAGCTAAAAAAAAATATTAACTGTTACAACGAAGTAAAAGTTGTAAATACAAAGATCGCACTTTTTCACACTATTCTCAATTTGAATTGCAAAATGGTTTTTAGGGTGGTCCAGAATTGTTTTAAATAACAACAATGAAAACATTTCATACTGGCCTGTAGGTCTAGTGGTTAGTGACCCTGACTGCTATGCCGGAGGTCGTGGGTTTGATTCCCACTCAGGACAAATGTTTGTGTGATGAACACAATCATTTGTTCTGTGTCTGGGTGTAATTCATCTATAATATGTATGTATTTAGAAATATTTAGGTATGTTTATCAGTTGTTTAGTACTCATAACACAAGCTCTGCTTAGCTTGGGACTAGACGACGATGTGTGATAGTTGTGTGAATATTATTATTATTTCAACTGACTTTAAAAAGTGAAGAGAGTCACAAAATGATTCTGACAGTGTAACAGTTAAAACAATTATTTCTATGATCTGTTTGACATATATGTCGGAAGTCAGATTTCTATAGCAATTGAATTTCACTCCATCAATTTTATATTAAAGTCATCATGATCGACAATTTCGATAACACACACAGTTGGTACCAATTGTTTAAGTAGATTTTTACTACTTTAAGAAAATGAAATGACCTACACATTAAAAAAAGACTATACCAATTTCATATTGATATATCCAGAGCCGCCTACACTTTACTTAACCAGATGAGGAATTAAAAATTACTTACACACATCAATAAAAATTCATATTAATAAAGAAAGAAAGAAAACATTTATTTGAGACTCGCACAGGATAAACCACAATCAAACAAAAAGTAACTACTTAATCTATAAATACTTAGCTTAAAATAAAAAATAAAAGAAACGATATTTTAAAATAAAAATAAAAGACCTGTGCGAGGCCAAAAAGGCTCCTATCTCAGCATAAGTAATAAGCTTTATAAGTCATAGTCAATAAGTATCCCAATCTTAAATCCATCTACTTAAATGTACATCTGTCAGTTTAGCAAACATATCATAATGCGCCTTCGGCGATTTGAAAGACTTCCAAAAAAAAACTTTTTACAAAAAAAAGTAACCGACTTCACTAAAAAAACACTAAATCGATCAAATTAACTTTAATTTCGGAAGTCGGTGTTTCTCGGTATTGTTTGTTTCTTACTTAACACTGACTTCCGAAATTAAAGTTATTTTTATAGTTATTGTGAGTATAAAGTTCCATTGACCATTTCTGGTCTTCTTCATCAGTTCCACTTCATCAAATGTTACTTTTTGACTGTAAATGGTTAAATTCTCTTCTCTACCAATCTGGAAAAATTTGCAAATCGGTCCATAAACAACGGAGGTCTGAGGAAACAAACATAAAAAAAATACAACCGAATTGAGAACCTCCTTTTTTGAAGTCGGTTAAAAAACGCTAACGCTCTCGACATGGCTGAATTCTGATCGAATCACATTTAACCATTTGAGTACCGTAATTAGAGACACAATAGAAAGACAATGAGCGAGCGAATCGGCAGCGTTCGCTTGGGGTTTAATGAATTAAATGGAATTATCCATACGAAACAGAACACACAGAATTATATATTTAAAAAAAAACTTTGCCGTTGACTAGGTATTACTCCAATATCATGGGCGCGTCCACAAACATATAAACTCACGTACATAAGTCACCCCAGACACGGAACTACTCATCATCATCATAATTTCAGCCGAAAGACGTCCACTGTTGGACATAGGCCTCCCCCAAATGTCGCCACAATGACCGGTCCTGTGCGTCTCGCATCCATCGGATTCCCGCGACCCTCACCAGGTCATCGGTCCACCTTGTGGGAGGCCTTCCAACGCTACGTCTTCCGGTACGTGGTCGCCATTCCAGAACTTTTCGTCCCCATCGACCATCTGTTCTGCGAGCAATGTGCCCTGCCCATTGCCACTTAAGTTTGGCGATTCTTCGGGATATGTCTGTAACCTTGGTTCTCCTGTGGATATCTTCATTTCTGACGCGATCACGCAAGGAAACTCCGAGCATAGCCCTTTCCATTGCCCTTTGAGTGACTTTAAGCCTTCTGATGAGGCCCATTGTAAGCGACCACGTTTCCACTAACCACCGGAACCACTATCTGTAGGCTATACAATTATAGGTTCCATGAGTGAATCAAACCCGCGATACGCCGCGCAGCAGTCATTTTCTCAAGCACTGCGCCAACTGTGCTGACCGAATGTTAATATAGGGTGACGGGCAATTAGTGTACGATATTTAAACACATGATTGTGCTCATGATAACAAACAATTTTTATTATGGGAGCAAATCCGAAATCGCGAAAAAAATATCAGCTGTTCAGTACATTAGGCAAACATAAATGTACTGAACAGCTGATTTTTTTTCGCAATTTCAGGTTATCATGAGCACAATCACGTGTTTAAGTATCGTACACTAATTACCAGTTACCCTGTATATCCAAATTTAATCGCTATTTTTTTTCGATATTGTCAAATCTACCTTACGATAACCTAAGGAAAATATAGTCATGAAGGTCATATGATGGTGAATGAAAAACGGGATTCTGAGAAAATTTACGGCATCAATTAACGTAAACGGCCCGAGTATTTAATCTGTATATATAAAAGCGAAATACCACTCACTGATTAATCACGAAATCTCAGAAACTATAACACCTACGAACTTAAAATTTTACAGGTTATCTAATTCTAAGAATTTTACGAAACTAAGGGGGTCGGCGATCTCTCGCGCCGGGCTTTGGTGCAGCCCATGGTCTGGAGCGAGGAGGAGTGGCAGGCGGTCGCCTCCTTCTGCAAAGCAGTAATGCTAGCAAAGGAGGAGGCCACACGCGTGAAGCAACGGTCCTCACGCCCCAACCGCCCCGGGATTCCGATCCCGATTTCCGGCCACCGGTCCGGTAACCGTCCGGACCGAGCCCAAATCGTCGACGGCGCGTACTATTCCACGAGGACCTCAAGGAGTTGTCAGCAAACCGTAGAGACCCAGTAGGGTCGAATCCTACTGGGGCCAAGGGTCTGCTTCTGAAAGGAAGACTCGGCCCTGGTACGAAAGGCAACGAAGGAACAGGAGTGGGGTTTTTAGTCAGTAAAAGTCTGACACTATCTCCCGCTCCGCCCAAGATCGGGCGATGTCGTTAGATGATTTTCCCAGTGAAAAAACAAACCTCTAAGAGGGTAAAACGAGGGTTTCGTACATACAAACTTTGGAGTTTGTATGGAGAAACCAAATTTGACGCGGGCGAAGCCGCTGGCAGAAGCTAGTACATTATACCTGTAAATGTCCAACTTACAAGTATGTAGAAATAGAAAACCAGAAGCGCAAGCGCAAGTGGGCACATTACGTGTACATAGTCGTATAACCATCACCAGTTTCCTCACAACTTAATCTGTTACACTTCCTCGAACGATGTTTATCACACCGTGCCAAACTAATTGACATGATATCCTATTTACGAGTCTGTATGGTAATTTGTAAATAGGGCTCATAAAAGAAAATAAAAATGGAAAGGAAATGCAGGGAAACTGAACTGGTTTCCAACAAGGCAGTCTTGGAAAATGAAAATGGCCACGGAATTTACATTACACGGAATGTACAGTTGTCAACATCGAGCATGGTTTCAAAGCTTGTTACTTCATCTAACGCAATCCAACGCGATTTTTGACGAAAAGACTACGTGAAAGAAGAGAGATAACGCTTGAAAACTCTGTTATAGCATTTGGTAATTCCGAGATTTACTCGAATATTTTACAAAACTTGTTCCAGGAAATACGTGTATTTTTTTTTAAACCCTTTGAAGTTTTTGTAAAAAGTTGTTGTCATTCAGAATCTTGATTAAATTTGCAAGGCTTCTGTTGTTATATTTTTTTTTACTTTTTTAATTTTTGAGTATATTATGAAGTGTCAAAGTCCATGCAAAACAGCAGGTTTTCAAAGGTCTTTACTGGATTAGTTTTACACAAATTTACAAATTGATTTCAATAAAATCCTAGATAATATCAACAAGATACTGTGGTTCTAAAATATCTAATGAAAAATGTTTAATAACGTCATAATCGCGTAAGAGCGGTTGTATGAAAAACAGTGAAAATGTAGGTATGTCGAATTGCATCCCCATAATTATGAAAGTTAAAAATCCACGACACGATCATTTGAACGATCATTTACTGTGCGAAAAATCGTGAAGTAGGAAATCATTGTTGGTACAATGAAGCTAGAACTGAAATCAGAGTGCAACTAGGAAATATGTAAATTAGCATTGCATTTAACGTAGAACAAGAGATCTGAATCTTTACTTTTCTAAAAACAATACAAAAGCTAAAAAAAAAATTAACTGTTACAACGAAGTAAAAGTTATAAATACAAAGATCGCACTTTTTCACACTATTCTCAATTTGAATTGCAAAATGGTTTTTAGGGTGGTCAAGAATTGTTTTAAATAACAACAATGAAAACATTTCATACAGGCCTGTAGGTCTAGTGGTTAGTGACCCTGACTGCTATGCCGGAGGTCGTGGGTTTGATTCCCACTCAGGACAAATGTTTGTGTGATGAACACAATCATTTGTTCTGTGTCTGGGTGTAATTCATCTATAATATGTATGTATTTAGAAATATTTAGGTATGTTTATCAGTTGTTTAGTACTCATAACACAAGCTCTGCTTAGCTTGGGACTAGACGACGATGTGTGATAGTTGTGTGAATATTATTATTATTTCAACTGACTTTAAAAAGTGAAGAGAGTCACAAAATGATTCTGACAGTGTAACAGTTAAAACAATTATTTCTATGATCTGTTTGACATATATGTCGGAAGTCAGATTTCTATAGCAATTGAATTTCACTCCATCAATTTTATATTAAAGTCATCATGATCGACAATTTCGATAACACACACAGTTGGTACCAATTGTTTAAGTAGATTTTTACTACTTTAAGAAAATGAAATGACCTACACATTAAAAAAAGACTATACCAATTTCATATTGATATATCCAGAGCCGCCTACACTTTACTTAACCAGATGAGGAATTAAAAATTACTTACACACATCAATAAAAATTCATATTAATAAAGAAAGAAAGAAAACATTTATTTGAGACTCGCACAGGATAAACCACAATCAAACAAAAAGTAACTACTTAATCTATAAATACTTAGCTTAAAATAAAAAATAAAAGAAACGATATTTTAAAATAAAAATAAAAGACCTGTGCGAGGCCAAAAAGGCTCCTATCTCAGCATAAGTAATAAGCTTTATAAGTCATAGTCAATAAGTATCCCAATCTTAAATCCATCTACTTAAATGTACATCTGTCAGTTTAGCAAACATATCATAATGCGCCTTCGGCGATTTGAAAGACTTCCAAAAAAAAACTTTTTACAAAAAAAAGTAACCGACTTCACTAAAAAAACACTAAATCGATCAAATTAACTTTAATTTCGGAAGTCGGTGTTTCTCGGTATTGTTTGTTTCTTACTTAACACTGACTTCCGAAATTAAAGTTATTTTTATAGTTATTGTGAGTATAAAGTTCCATTGACCATTTCTGGTCTTCTTCATCAGTTCCACTTCATCAAATGTTACTTTTTGACTGTAAATGGTTAAATTCTCTTCTCTACCAATCTGGAAAAATTTGCAAATCGGTCCATAAACAACGGAGGTCTGAGGAAACAAACATAAAAAAAATACAACCGAATTGAGAACCTCCTTTTTTGAAGTCGGTTAAAAAACGCTAACGCTCTCGACATGGCTGAATTCTGATCGAATCACATTTAACCATTTGAGTACCGTAATTAGAGACACAATAGAAAGACAATGAGCGAGCGAATCGGCAGCGTTCGCTTGGGGTTTAATGAATTAAATGGAATTATCCATACGAAACAGAACACACAGAATTATATATTTAAAAAAAAACTTTGCCGTTGACTAGGTATTACTCCAATATCATGGGCGCGTCCACAAACATATAAACTCACGTACATAAGTCACCCCAGACACGGAACTACTCATCATCATCATAATTTCAGCCGAAAGACGTCCACTGTTGGACATAGGCCTCCCCCAAATGTCGCCACAATGACCGGTCCTGTGCGTCTCGCATCCATCGGATTCCCGCGACCCTCACCAGGTCATCGGTCCACCTTGTGGGAGGCCTTCCAACGCTACGTCTTCCGGTACGTGGTCGCCATTCCAGAACTTTTCGTCCCCATCGACCATCTGTTCTGCGAGCAATGTGCCCTGCCCATTGCCACTTAAGTTTGGCGATTCTTCGGGATATGTCTGTAACCTTGGTTCTCCTGTGGATATCTTCATTTCTGACGCGATCACGCAAGGAAACTCCGAGCATAGCCCTTTCCATTGCCCTTTGAGTGACTTTAAGCCTTCTGATGAGGCCCATTGTAAGCGACCACGTTTCCACTAACCACCGGAACCACTATCTGTAGGCTATACAATTATAGGTTCCATGAGTGAATCAAACCCGCGATACGCCGCGCAGCAGTCATTTTCTCAAGCACTGCGCCAACTGTGCTGACCGAATGTTAATATAGGGTGACGGGCAATTAGTGTACGATATTTAAACACATGATTGTGCTCATGATAACAAACAATTTTTATTATGGGAGCAAATCCGAAATCGCGAAAAAAATATCAGCTGTTCAGTACATTAGGCAAACATAAATGTACTGAACAGCTGATTTTTTTTCGCAATTTCAGGTTATCATGAGCACAATCACGTGTTTAAGTATCGTACACTAATTACCAGTCACCCTGTATATCCAAATTTAATCGCTATTTTTTTTCGATATTGTCAAATCTACCTTACGATAACCTAAGGAAAATATAGTCATGAAGGTCATATGATGGTGAATGAAAAACGGGATTCTGAGAAAATTTACGGCATCAATTAACGTAAACGGCCCGAGTATTTAATCTGTATATATAAAAGCGAAATACCACTCACTGATTAATCACGAAATCTCAGAAACTATAACACCTACGAACTTAAAATTTTACAGGTTATCTAATTCTAAGAATTTTACGAAACTAAGGGGGTCGGCGATCTCTCGCGCCGGGCTTTGGTGCAGCCCATGGTCTGGAGCGAGGAGGAGTGGCAGGCGGTCGCCTCCTTCTGCAAAGCAGTAATGCTAGCAAAGGAGGAGGCCACACGCGTGAAGCAACGGTCCTCACGCCCCAACCGCCCCGGGATTCCGATCCCGATTTCCGGCCACCGGTCCGGTAACCGTCCGGACCGAGCCCAAATCGTCGACGGCGCGTACTATTCCACGAGGACCTCAAGGAGTTGTCAGCAAACCGTAGAGACCCAGTAGGGTCGAATCCTACTGGGGCCAAGGGTCTGCTTCTGAAAGGAAGACTCGGCCCTGGTACGAAAGGCAACGAAGGAACAGGAGTGGGGTTTTTAGTCAGTAAAAGTCTGACACTATCTCCCGCTCCGCCCAAGATCGGGCGATGTCGTTAGATGATTTTCCCAGTGAAAAAACAAACCTCTAAGAGGGTAAAACGAGGGTTTCGTACATACAAACTTTGGAGTTTGTATGGAGAAACCAAATTTGACGCGGGCGAAGCCGCTGGCAGAAGCTAGTACATTATACCTGTAAATGTCCAACTTACAAGTATGTAGAAATAGAAAACCAGAAGCGCAAGCGCAAGTGGGCACATTACGTGTACATAGTCGTATAACCATCACCAGTTTCCTCACAACTTAATCTGTTACACTTCCTCGAACGATGTTTATCACACCGTGCCAAACTAATTGACATGATATCCTATTTACGAGTCTGTATGGTAATTTGTAAATAGGGCTCATAAAAGAAAATAAAAATGGAAAGGAAATGCAGGGAAACTGAACTGGTTTCCAACAAGGCAGTCTTGGAAAATGAAAATGGCCACGGAATTTACATTACACGGAATGTACAGTTGTCAACATCGAGCATGGTTTCAAAGCTTGTTACTTCATCTAACGCAATCCAACGCGATTTTTGACGAAAAGACTACGTGAAAGAAGAGAGATAACGCTTGAAAACTCTGTTATAGCATTTGGTAATTCCGAGATTTACTCGAATATTTTACAAAACTTGTTCCAGGAAATACGTGTATTTTTTTTTAAACCCTTTGAAGTTTTTGTAAAAAGTTGTTGTCATTCAGAATCTTGATTAAATTTGCAAGGCTTCTGTTGTTATATTTTTTTTTACTTTTTTAATTTTTGAGTATATTATGAAGTGTCAAAGTCCATGCAAAACAGCAGGTTTTCAAAGGTCTTTACTGGATTAGTTTTACACAAATTTACAAATTGATTTCAATAAAATCCTAGATAATATCAACAAGATACTGTGGTTCTAAAATATCTAATGAAAAATGTTTAATAACGTCATAATCGCGTAAGAGCGGTTGTATGAAAAACAGTGAAAATGTAGGTATGTCGAATTGCATCCCCATAATTATGAAAGTTAAAAATCCACGACACGATCATTTGAACGATCATTTACTGTGCGAAAAATCGTGAAGTAGGAAATCATTGTTGGTACAATGAAGCTAGAACTGAAATCAGAGTGCAACTAGGTTATCACTCGAATTTTGTAAATGCAAAAGTTTGTATAAAACATGTTAATGAAATAATGTAAACCCTTATAAAAAAAAAAAACAAAGTCAACAAACCTAAGTAAAATTTATTTTTTCCTGATTAAATAATTTATTTACTTATGACAGCGATGTGGAGGAGTACTTCGACGCCTGAGTGTAATAGGTGTTTTTGTATTATATGTACATAGTTCGGTTTTAATATAAATAGTTTAGTTAATATTTATCCTTGTCTCAACATACTATTTGTATTTGGAGGAGACAAGATAAATCATCATCATTATAACACGACAGATTTCTGCTTGAGATTTGAACGTGGTAAATAGTTCATCACACAAAATGATAATAAATGCTAAAACATTCTATCAACATCTTGAACAAATATTAATACATTCAAATTAATTTAAAAGCTGTTTTCAATGAATAAATCAATCGAGATTCATTGGTTAGCCACGACAGACGCTGAAATATGTAGCGAACCTGACTAGAGTGTGTTTCTTCTTATATGATATATTTGGTAAACAATCCGTAATTGACAATTCATGAAAATCAGTTTTACGTCAATCGAACTCTTAGACTGGCGTAACACGCGATCGGCGGCGGCGATCTCTTTCCGCCGAGCCCTGATTCAAGCCATGGTCTGAAGCGAAAGAAGTAAGTTATGCTAGCGAAGGAGACGGCTACAAACATCAGGAAACAGACATCCTTAGGCCTCAGCCGCCGCGACGCCCTACTACTCTTGAAGCCCTTTTTTTCAGGTGGGAAATCATCCAATGACATCTCCCGCCCTCTGGCGGGGCGGGAGGGCGTGTCACACGTTTACTGACTAAAACCAATTTATAATTCAATATGACTTATCTCATTATGACTTATTTCTCTTTATGATCAAGAGAAGTATTCCTGCCAAAAGTTTCTGTAAAAGCAATCACGGAAGCTTTTGTCTAAGTAATTTCGTTTTAGATACAATTAAGTTCTAAAAAATAAATATTTTAGAAAACGTTGTAACCGTACCTAATGCCAAAAATTTGTAAATAAATACCAAGAACCGTTTTTCTCTGCTGCTAGAATAATGGATGTCTACGACCGACATCGTCGTTTTTGACATTTTTGATACACAGTAGGTGGCTTAATAGCATAGTCAGCATTATAATGTTCCCATTGCAGAGGCGTAGCGTGGACTAATTTAAAAGTGGGCGCAGGCACATTAGTGAGGTCTTTTTCTTTCATAAATTCGGAAACGAGACAGTGACTGTCGCAACCCGGTGTTCGACCACATCGTCGCTTACCATCAGGTAAAATAGTGGTCAAACGCGAGCCTATCAATTATAAAAAAACCCTCGTTCTTAAATAGCCCTCACTTATTTATTTTATTTTATTACTATTCGGAAAACTTACAGCTACTTGCTTGTTACAGTAAAAACTTAGAATAGGTAAAAAATGGCCATTTACAAGTTTTCAATTATACTAATGTGAGTAACTAAAACTAAGACGACAACAGCATAGAGTTAACGCGAGAGCGCTAATACCATACAAAAAAACTAAAATACAAATAATTGTTCAATTTGTAACAAAAAAGCGATCGGCTAAAGTTTTCTTTACTTTTTTAACATTGGTAGTAAACAAATCTAGGTCGGCATCCTGACACAGTGTTTTAAAAGTACGACAAGCTCTTATTTAATATGAGTTTTTACGCTAGTTTGTTGAAAAAATAGGAACATGAAGGAGACGCGATTTGCGGCGAAGCGCGCTAGTATTAGGTACCCGAAGTCCAACCTTGCTTATCAACTCAGGGATGTCAGTAGATCCATTCATGACGCTAAATAAGAAAGCGAGATTTGCAATTTTCCTACGTTCATGTAGGGGCAGAATATGAAACTTTTTACACCGACTCACATACTCGTAATTAGGAAGAAAGGTGTTTGAGCGATATTGAGCGTATCTTAAGCGAGGCCCTTTTGTGTGTGAGGCCGTGGATGAGGGCCCACTTTGCCCACGCTTGCTAGCTAAGACTCAAGCCCCACCTCTAGAAGAGGTAATGGACCATAATCCACCACGTAGACTCAGTGGGAGTTGGTGGATGTTCTAGGCCATACCGGTTTACCTCGCGATGTTTTCCGTATCCGCATTGTTGTTTCATTGTCGCACCACAGTCATCGAAGGTGGACCGATGACCCAGTGAGAACCACAGGACCAATCGTTATGGCGACGCTAAGGGGAGGCCTTTGTCCAACAGTGGACGTCTTTCGGCTGAAATGATGATGATGATAATGACTCGCGCCTGACATCATGTTTTGAAATGGAGATGATGAGGAGTCGTCTACGTGATCGGAATCAGTCCGCCGTATTTGTTTATCAAATACAACAAGTAAAGAAAGATACACCTCAGCTATGCTAATAGTGCGTCTCCGTCTGACAATAAGTCACGCTTTGGTGAATGTTCCAAGAATCGACGTAAAATTAACATCGATGCGCAAGCGCACACAAAAAGTGCGCTGATTACTTTTTATATGTTAGGCCGCGTTTTCACCTATAAGCAATTTTAAGGCCCTTGCTCCCATTTAGTGCCATTAAACAGTAACTTTCTGAAGCCTATGCCTTGGTAATGGCTGGGTTAATATTTGAAAAAAATAATATAAATATAACATTATCAACATATGATTTCTTCGTATGACCAATAATTTTGCCAAAAAAACAAAAAATTATTTTAACATCGTGATATTTTTTTCATTCCCTACTCGTTTCAAACGGTTTTGATCTTTAGAAATTTGTTTACACCAAAAAATATCTGGTAAAGCGTTCTTCAGAATGTACGTAGCATGTGTAAATCAATCAATATGTTGCAAAAAAGTGGTTTTAAAGGACCGCGAGTATGTGTCCTGAAACACAAGCCTAGAACCTAGCTTAGGCACCAGTCTCCTACAATATATTGTAACTGATTTTTTTGTATACGCATTTAATGTTTGATGTTAACTATATATTGTAGAAGTGAGAAAAAAAAATTATTATTATTATTTAACTCCACCCAGATGTTCAAAGGACTATAATCGTTAATGCAAGTTGAATTACATTGCGTGGTACGAATGACTGATTGATTACATTATACCTGCCCCCCTAGCCAAGTTACAACCGTGTCGTTTCGATTCTGTTTTCGTTGATCGCCTCGAGACGGCCACGCCTCCTATTCCTTTGTTCTGACCACGTGACTGAGCGTTGAGATGACGTCAGAATAAAGGAATCGGAGCCGTAGCCTACTCGAGGCGATCGACGAACTTGGCTAGGGGGGCTGGGTAGCCCGCAATATAATGCTACTTGCATACAATTTGCTTGCACGTGGAAACGCGGCCTTAGAGCGACTGCTAACTTGCTAGTTTCAGATTCATAGATAAGTTAATTATAGATAGTTTTGTTTTTTATTTGTCTATAATGGACTTTCGTGGAGAATTTCTGTTTTTTGAAATCGGATATCTTAGTTACTGCGGTTTGGTTTATGAGTTTTATTTTAATATTTACAATAAAATTACTATCAAAGGCGAGTATAATTATATGTACATCTGAACTAATAAATATTACAACTTAATAGGAGTACATACAAAATAATAATATGTACAAACGGGTAGAAAAAGAACTCATTGGGTATCAAAAAATTTATCACATCGATGTCAATGGGAAAAGTGCCCAGAACGCTGGCAGTATTGCCACGTTGGATAGCAATGCTGATTCTTTGACCGATAACTTGATATAAAATAACTTGGTTTAACAAGAACTCTGACTCAAATACAGACGTTAGTTTTTTGTCATTATTTTATAAACGGTTTGGTCATTATGACTGTGTCACCCTCACAGAGGTGCAAATTTTAGCAGCCTAGGGTATTTTAGGAATAATCTAATGTATGAAGCGAAAGATGATATATTTAGTATGTTTGTAACTCTTTGTTGGTCAAATGGCTTAACGGATTTGAATGAAATTTGGCGCACGGATAGGAAATCATCTATTGACTTCTTTGGCTCTAGGGCGGAGCGGTAGGGCGTATCTGAAGTTTACTGACTAAACTTACACCGATGTTCCCTCAGTTGCCCTTTTCGGGTCTAGGACCAAGGGTAACCTTTTCAGAAGTCGACTTATGGCCCTAGCAGGCTTAGGCCTTGCTGGGCCCCTTCGGTTTTGCTGACATCTCTTTGACCCGCGCCGCACTACGCGACGTCGACGACACGGGCTTGGTCTGGACGGTTACCGGACGGCCAAACGACGAGCTACCCATTGCTCGTCGTCCGCAAGCCTACGCCTACGGTGGCTGGTGATCGAGTGGCTGGAGTGGGAGGATGTCCGTTCCCTCACTCGGCCGTCTCCTTCGCTAGCTTCACAGAAAGAGGCGACCTGACACACAGGTAGATCATGTCGGAGAATTGCACATTAAGGACATACTTTGTATCCCAAAGATAATTTTCTACTTTTACTCAGGCAAAACCACCGGCAGAAGCTATAGTAGTTAAAAATAGATACATCTAATTAATCATTACCTAATCCACAAAGAAACATAACAAACTACATAACATGCTTAATTTTGTACCAGAAACCAAATTATTAAGCCATTCATTATATTTTTTCATACAAACTCCATCTTTAATGTACCCCTAAAAGCGTGGAAGATAATTAATGACCAACAATATAATAACAAAGATATAATTCTTAGCTGCACTTAGCCAAGATGTCTTATATTATGTCAGAAACACACATGTTCTCAGAAGAACGCGATTAGCACACAATTGAAGTCAGACAATGAATTAGAAACGACAGCAACCCAGTTTTTAGTTCTTACTGCTTACTTTCATGTAAGTGTCGTATCACACGAGATGAGTCAGCAAAATTGACAGTTGACAGATGTCAATATTGAGGAACAGTGGTGTGACAAATTGTCAAATTGCAATTTTGCTAAACGATTTGGTATGTTGTTACGTGTGTTTTGTGTAAATTTTGATATTTATTTTACGAATAGGTTTTAAAAAGCACTTTTACACGTCGATTTTTTCGGCGGTTTAAACTAGACGAAGGCCGGTGTTTCCTAGCTGACTACCTTGAGAAGAAAAACCGAAAGAAGCCCAGGGGTCAAAGTCTCTTCCCCTCGAGCGCCGATTGTACATACGTCGTCTGTACAACTTGAGTGACCTTGAAAAACACTTAATTGTCGTTTTGTACACACGGATGTACGAAATTTATTCGGCCAAAAATTTTAGTCTCTTTATCTTCGTTTTTCTGGGAAAATCCTGAAAAAGTTTTTTTTATTATTTTTTTTTTATTTTTTTGTGGTTTTACGTAAAAACACGCAATTACGTAATAATAATACCCCTATACGCGCGAGGGGTTAAAGTTTCATGAAATAAACATTATAATTAATAATACCGTATCTCTACGTTGACGTCGTGGTGGGGCTTGCGTGCTCCAATATACCCTAGGTTTGTATCGGTAAAGTTTGCTTTGCCGTAATATGCCTAGGGTGAGGGGCCAGACTAAGAGAGATACAATCCGCAGCGCAGTTTTGTGGCGAACTGTTGGGCATTAGCGACCCCACGGACCCGATCTCCCGGGAGAATTCTTGTTCTTCATTTTCGGCTTGCCTTTATTGGCCGGCCGTAGTGAACACTGACGAGGAACTGAGCTCCCACCTCTCTCTTGCCTTTATTGGCTGGCTTGAGTGGAGATTCGCAAGAGCAAACGTGCTCGGGAGAAGGATGTATAATCCAGTAAGGTGCTGGTAGGGATCTTGACCGTACTTCCGGGATTGTCCTGATAGCCGTGGTATACCTCTCCACTCCTCAAGCACCTCAGGATATGTTGCCCTCTTGTTGCTACGTCACTTCGTGCTAGCGGCCGTTTTTGGGGGCCCATTTATTGAGTGTGCAAGTCACCCCCTGCCTTTTTTCGATGCATATTAATAACGTTGTTCAGGCAGGGGCCATAGTCTTGACATAGTTCCATGTTACCAGTCCACTTAAGATTCCAAAAACCATAGCCCTATTATCTTTGTTCTCCATATGTCGCAACAGTTTTTCAATAACCGGGGGTTGTCCTTGGGTGCACTAGCATAGCGCGTACAGGGATAATCGTCGGTTGGTATCATGTTCCATTATAATTATCTAAAGGGCCTCTGCGAGTTGGCTTCGGCTCCTTGTACGCCTCCCAAAGGTCCAGGACCTCAGGGTCCTGAGATAAATAAAATATATAAAAATAATAATAATAATATTCCACAACTATCACACAACGCCGTCTAGTCCCAAGCTAAGCAGAGCTTGTGTTATGGGTACTAGACAACTGATAAACATACTTATATATTTCTAAATACTAATTATTATTATAAAGTCCCTACAGTAAATAACATATATAATGGTTATATCATATGAGAACCATGCAGATTGGTGTCTGAGATGACCTTCTGAGGAAAGAAACACACAGATTTGAGTGGACTTGTCCAGTCATAGCAAGCATTTGTCAGTATTCGTAAAATAAGTACGGTTGGCGCAATGGTTGAGCGATTAGCTGCTGCGTTGCGTGTCGCAGATTCGATTCCCGCATGGAACAAATATTTGTATAGCCTATAGATAGTTTTTTCGGATCTGGGTGTCTTGTTTATGTGCGTTTATATATTTATAAACGCATCCATGACGATACATGTTAAATTCCTTGTGTGGCGATTATTCGCAAGAGCCACCATGGAACACAAAAGGCAACTAATGGAACACGGGTGGACTTTAGTGAGTAAAAATCTGACAAAGCGAGAAAAGTTACACTACAATTGCTATAGGATGCCTGCGGTCTTTCCGTCCAACTATAATCTAGGCGTCTTCAAGGCTAGAGTGAATAGGCTTTTAATAAACTAGTGCGCCTCACCATCAATGATTGCATCACTGCTTACTATCAGGTGGGATCGCAGTCAAGCACTGGTTTATATCAATTAAAAAAAAAATTATGGTGCGAGTGACAGCTGTTGGATTCATACAATGTCTACCTACCTATCCTTTTCTCTCATCTTAAAGATGCATATTTTCGTTCTGCTATTATTCTACCCATGCTAAGTAAAAAAGACCTTATTGATGATTTCCCATTCTCAAAAAAAAATTAATGCTACCATAGAGTCGATGACAGAATCGTTTACTCCAACTGTCTCTGACTCGTGTACCCAGCACTATTAGATATTGCGGAAAAATTACAAAATGAATGAAGCGAGAGGGGTCTCGCTTCACCGAGAGCTGAATGCACGTTTCTGCCTACCCCTAGGGGAAAAAGCACGAATTTATGTATGCGTTTTTGATATTTCAGTTTTATAAAAAAGTAAGTTTTGTTATCACTACGATATGTATATAAATAAAAGCGAAATGCCACTCACTGATTGATCACGAAATCACAGAAACTATAACACCCACAAACTTAAAATTTGGCAGGTAGGTTCCGAATAGGGTTCAGTAGACATCCGCTAAGAACGGATTTTACGAAACTCCACCCCTAAGAGGATGAAATGGGTGTCCAAAATCTGTATGGAGATAACTATTATTACGCGGGTGAAGCCGCTGGCAGAAGCTAGTAGAATATACAATTATTGAAGTATACCAAAGATTAAACATTGTCATACAACGTAGCAATACCGCCAGTCTTTTAAGCACACTTCCAATCGACAGCGATGCGGAAAAAATTTTTGACATCATATTTTAAAACATTAGGCATGTTAGTAAAGAATGTAGAGATAGTATAGTTCGTTAAGTTTCTTAAATAATGGTTTTGTTCCTCATAAATAAAAAATTTTGAGGTATTTAATCGAAAAGGCACCAGGGCAGGTGGAAGAAGATAAACACTCACTAAACGTCTGTTTTGAGAAGTGAGTACTTTGAATGGGTATTAGTTTAAATATTCGCATGCGGTCTGTTGTCAATACAACAGCATTCATTGCGGTATTGATGAAATCAAGCTAACGAATAGTTCAAACAAACCAAACAATAGACTTAGCATTTCCCCCAATTTTTTTCGGATTATGAAATAAATTATACATCTCTTTTTATGATTTGCATTCTAATGTTTAATAGATATACCATAAAACATGAATACGTTACGTGAAAATATCAAATTGTCTCAAGGGCACATACTTCCGGGATAAAAAGTATTCCATGGTCATAGTCTACCGTGTGCCAAATTTCACCCTAATCCGATCGCAGTTTGCCCGTGAAGAAGTAACAAACCTACACACACACACTCACCAACTTTCGCCTTCGTGACAAAACAATTGCGAACTTACTTCAAATATTCCCAAAACAACCTATCAAGAATAAAAAAAAAAAACACGGTCATTGAAATCATTATAACATTTGTATCTAAACAATCAGGAAAAACACCCGTAAGTATTTCACACGAGTACATCAAAATGGCTCGGCGGGGCAGTGCCCCCGGGCCCCCAAGCTCGGGGGGCCCCAAACCCTGGTTAGCAATCCTTTTTGAACTAGCGAAAAAATCTCCTACCTAAGAAATTTAAATAATTTAGGTTGCAACACTACTTTAATCATGGCAACACGTTTTAGTCAGTAAAAGTCTGACACTCCCTCCCACTAATGAATTCCCAGATAAAAAGGGGCCTCAGATTTTTTTGCTCCAGGGCCATTGGCTAGCTACGCCACTGCCTAATTACATAACTAAAACCAAAATAAAAACAAAATACTAACATTTTGACGCAAGCGTGCGACACAGACGCGTGCTTCCGGCGGAAGTTCTCCAGCAGCCATATTAAAAACAATAGCATCAACATAAACCACATCACTGCACAAATTTAAATTTCGAACACTCCAAAATCACAGAGTAGATCACCAAATCAGGCACAGCATTATTATTTGACAGTTTTTTTTTGTTTATTTATATTTTCCTAATTAAATTAAGTAGTGCATGTAATACGCATGAACACTAGGCGGTAACTAAACAATACAATAATACAATCGATGTAAACAAGTATGCGTGTGAAAGCAAGATACATACAAGTAATGTGCGCAAGAGTTGCTCAGCAGTTTACATCCGAACCGTGGCGCTAGCGTCGCGAGAAATCATAGTGTAATGAAATTGAGTTTTCACATGTGATGTTGTTTATTTTTCACATGGTAACTTATCATATCACATGGCAATTATTATAAATCATCCAATAATGTTAACCTAATCAATACTGTGAAATCGTTTTATGTACGTGCATAAAAATAATTAAACTCACGTCATTGTGTGTTTTTATGAGTGTAACGATTAAGATAAATATTTATTGAAAGTTAAATTACTTTTATGCGATTTACCTTGATTAATTACAACATATTTGGTTAAGCTTTCAGGATACTCAATGAAGTAGAATCTCATTTGCCGACTACCTTTAACTTTTTAAATAATGAACACCAAATCAAGGAGAGGAGGAAATTTACAAAGGACACTTTTTCACACCCGTCATCCCTTTTTTATATGGTTAAAAAACATCAAATAACTTTTCCCACTCTAGATTAAGCAAGAGGAAGTGTCAAACTTTCACTAACTAAAATCCTCTCGTTTTCCATCAGTAATTGTCCATTGCGCTCCAGAGCGGCACGGTCTCTTTCGAGTTATCACCCATTCCTAGTATTTAAGATAAGAAGACTTGGTTGTATTTACTATTAAGACTTGTGATAGTATACGTTATAAAGATAACATGTTAAGTTTATAGATTTAGCTCAAAAACATGCACAACAAAAAAGAGGAAACAATGTCCAGAAAAAAAAACTGAAATCTCTACATCCAAATTACTCTGCGCGAATTACTGAAGCACAAATTTAAACACAGAATCGTCAATCATGTACACTTTCCTCGTTACTTAATTATTTATTTTGCTCTCGGCAATATCATTATAATTATAATTATCAGCTTCTTAAAAGTTGAAGATTTTAATTATTAAATTTATCATTAGATAATTTCCAAACAGGTTTAGGACCAGACGACATAGTTTGGACACTTTCACTAACAACTTTTACTTATTTTTTAAACTCTACGGTTATTTTAATGAGTATCGATTAAACTGGTATCGGCTTCGGTTAAAGGGATCGAGTTACTTTATATGGCGTTAAGTCCCTTCACTGCTGTTTTGATGGTGTTATGCGGTCGAATTAAGTTAAATTGAAACACTTAAACTGTAGGTAAGTTTTTATAAGATATTTTCTATTCCTCTTGTGTACTGAAACAAACCTTAAAAATTATAACAGTATTTTTGTTTCTCTTCATACAAATATTTTTAAATATGGATGAAATATATTTTTTTTTTTTTAAGAGAAAAGATTTGTATTTTTGTTTGTAATGAATAAACTCAAAAAGGACTGGACCGGTTTTAAACATTTTTTCACCAGTAGAATGCGAATGTATCACTGAGTGACGGAGGTTTATATTTTCATGTGAGCCAAGCCACTGCTCCTGAAAGTGGTTTGGCTAGTCTCTTATAATTTTGTTTTTTTTTTTATTTACAGTGAATACATATTAATAATAACAATAATAATTTCAGGCTTGGAATACGCATAATTAAATTACAATTTGAAAAAGTTAAAATTTAAAATAATAATAGTACAAAGTCAGATTCAGTTCAAAAGAACGATTTAGTTTAATATTTTTATTTATTGTATACAGTCCTACAACTCGGTAAAAGACTCCCTAAAATCCTTTCAATGTTACTAATAAACGAAAATAAATATAAAACAATAAAAAGACTTGGCCGCTTGGTGGCGCTAATATGTTAAAAACTCTCGATAAACTAGCGCCACCAAGCGGCTAGACGCGTAAACGCGATATAATTTCCAGTAGCGTGAACACATTAAACTGGCGCACGCGCATAATATAACAATACCTCGTTTGTTACAATTGTTAGCTTCTTGCGATAGATGGCATATACACGCCAGTTTAGCTTATAGAAGGTTTCGGACGCAACATTTCTGTAGTCAATAGAGTGGATGCTGAATGGAGCTCGCAGTTTTGATTTCTGAGTCGTCGATAATGAGAATAAAAAATATTTACCATATCGAAAAGGTTACCATATCAGCATTTGCTGTGTATCAGACACCCAGCACACGCACCACATAAAATTCCGCTGAGCGTGCCCGAATTGAAAGGGTTACCATCTCAGCATTTGCTGTGGATCAAACACCCAACGCACACACCACACAAAATTCCGCTGAGCGTGCCCGTATTGAAAAGGTTACCATATCAGCATTTTCTGTGTATCAGACACCCAGCACACGCACCACATAAAATTCCGCTGAGCGTGCCCGTATCGAAAGGGTTACCATCTCAGCATTGGCTGTGTATCAGACACCCAGCACAGACACCACAAAAAATTCCGCTGAGCGTGCCCGTATCGAAAGGGTTACCATCTCAGCATTTGCTGTGTATCAGACACCCAGCACAGACACCACAAAAAATTCCGCTGAGCGTGCCCGTATCGAAAGGGTTACCATCTCAGCATTTGCTGTGTATCAGACACCCGGCACAGACACCACACAAAATTCCGCTGAGCGTGCCCGTATCGAAAGGGTTACCATCTCAGCATTGGCTGTGTATCAGACACCCAGCACAGACACCACAAAAAATTCCGCTGAGCGTGCCCGTATCGAAAGGGTTACCATCTCAGCATTGGCTGTGTATCAGACACCCAGCATACACACCACATAAAATATGTTACACGGGAAGACTATGACTGGAAAAGCACATAGCGATACCAGCCCCCCTAGCCAAGTTACAACCGACGAAAGAGAATCGAAACGAAATGGTCATAACTTGGCTAGGCCTGCAGAAGCATGAATTAACGTAAGGGACATTTTTACGTTTTGCGTAAAATACCCTTATATCAATCATCGTAAGGTACATTTTCACATTTTAGGTAAATGTCCCTTACGTTATTTCATATTTCCAGTATCGATAGGATACTTTTTATCCCGGGAGTAAGTTCCTTGAAATGTTTTTATACTTTCACGCGGGTTTTTTTTAGGTAGGAAATCATCTAATAACTTCTCGCGCCCCAGGGCGGAGTGAGAGGGCGTAGCAGAACTTTACTGACTAAAACCCACCTATTCCTTCAATTTACCCTTGGGTCACAGTAACTCTTTCGAATATTCCCACTGTCCGATAATGACAGAATTAAGCGTTTTAGACGCTCAAAGTATTTTTTTTTCTTTATCACCAAAGTTGAATTAGAAGAAAATGTCACGTCTGTACTTTTATGTGCATAAATTATTTAAAAAATAAATCACATTTGCGTCTGTTTTCTTACCTCCATAAAAAATAAGAAAGATCATTCTAGATTAGAAAACTTGAAGACTTAACACTCTAGCTTATGGACTTAATGGTAAAAATAGTATTCCGCGTAACTGACGGTGCGGTTATAAACAGCACGGTTTAACTTGGAAAGTTCTGGTTGAATTAGTTTTTCCTTCATGTCAGATGCATTTATTTAGTGTGAAATCTCTACTTCAATATGTCATATCAAAGGCTGAATAAGACTCATATTGTGTAGATCGAACGCGTGTGCGCACATTTATTTATTGCAAAGCAGTTATTACAATTTGTAAAACGTACAATTTCCACAAGTACAACAGAAAAAGAAGTGAAGACAGATGACACTGACAGTTGATTTTGACATTTATTGTTTTAATGTTTATTTAATGTTATAATATTTATGTAACTTTATTCTTTATTCACTTTTTTTGACTGACCGACTTTTTGTTAATTCAAACCTTTGAACTGACAAAATGTCGTAAACGTTTATTTCAAATTTACATGCCTGTAAATAGTCTATTTGAAATAAATGTTTCTGAATTATTTGTTTGTTTCAGTCCAATACTAACCCATCAAGTTCAACTGTATCAATTGAAGAAATTCATGTTTTCCGTTACTGTCTTCATTTTCGTTATTAAAATAATAAACATACTTGCTTTTCCAATTAACTTAGACATTGGCAGAATAGTCGACATCGGCTCTACTTGCCGTTAACAAAAAAATAGAATAGAAAATAATTATTGTCGTTGAATTTTGACATTACATAAAATAATGTTGCCATCGAAATAAATTAAATATATCTTTAAACTAAATGTTGTTACCAACAAAGATGTGCGAGAATAGTCCTCACAATAGTTCTAAAGATTCTGGAGAGGCGACCGTGGACCAACGACCTGATGATGGTCGCGGTTATCCGATGGATGCGAGACGCATAATCGTTGTGGCGGCACTTGGGGAGGTAAAGTCCAGCGGTGAACGGCATTCGGTTAGAATAACTATAATGATGATAGTTAAAATTGTGTACCAGGTTAGGTTTCCACAGTTTCACCATTTTCCTTAGCGCCATGCGAATTATATGACTCTAAATATGTGATGTTATATCATTATGTATTTACGCACTAAGAAAGATTATATTCCTCTTGACCTTGAAGTAATTTCCTTACCAAAAGAGTTTGATAAGTAAAACGAACCATAAGGATTGTTATGTTCAAAATTACCCCAAGAAAGCATACCCCCGAGATATAAAGCATCTCATATCCCATTGCAAGACATGGACTGTCCGTGTGTCAAGTTTCACACAAATCTATTCGATCGTTTGAGCGTAAACGAGTAACAAACATACACACAAACTCTCACACACATACAAACATTCATCTTTATAAAATTAAGTGTTATTGTTTAGGTGCTAACTCCCAAACTTTAATATCTATTAATCATTCAACCAATTATATCCAACCACAGACCTATTAGCATAAATCTAAGCTTTTTGGCTATTTATAGAACTTTAGATTGTCTAGCAGCATTTTTGTTACATTATGGGCCATTCAAGTTTTGAGTAAGCATCAAATGAGGGCGGGGTCTTTGCTTTTTGCTTATTTTGATGATTTGGGGACCAAGTGATTACGTTTTTGCAAAATTGCATCAAATCTATAAATATATCTAAAAGCGAAATACCACTCACTGATTAATCACATACAAACTTTAAATTTGGCAGGCAGGTTCCTTATAGAGTGTAGACATCCGCTAAGAACGGATTTTACGAAACTTCACCCTAAGGGTGTAAAACGGGGGTTGGAAGTTTGTATGGAGAAACCTATTTTCACGCGGGCGAAGCTGCTGGCAGAAGTTAGTTCTTTATTTATGGACTTGATGACTACTGCTCATGACATGTTAATGTACGTATCTATATTTTAATGTTTACATAAGCATAGGAGGGGGTTAAAGCTTTGCTTACTTTTGCTGAAAAGGGGGGAGGGCTGAGGGATTGTTCGGGAGAGTTAGGCCCTAAAACGCAAAGTGCAACTGAAGAAAAGGGTAGGTTTTAGTCAGTAAAAGTCTCGCACTCCTCCTCACTCCACCCAGAGAAAAGATTCCCTGATAGCTGTAACCTTGGGGTCTATAAGTCCAGAGTGAATAGGTTACTTGTTGGCAAGCGTGCTCCATCGTCGACCACATCATCGCTTACCATCAGGTGAGATAGTGGTCAAAGACGAGCCTATCAATAATGAAGAAACGAGGAAGGGGTCGGGAGTAAAAAATACTAAGAAGAATTAAGCTTACATAATACTTGAATTGCTTCGTATTATAAGACACTGACATTCATTTGTAAAACATCTTTCACTCCAGACAAGTTAATTAGAATTTTAAACATATTTATTATTACTAGATTTAAAAGTCTTTCTCTTATATTAATTAGATGCTTTGTCTCGCTAGTGGTTTTACTATTTAAGAATTGTGGCTAGATAGAATAGAATAATAATAAATATACTAATAGACCAGCCCCCCTAGCCAAGTTACAACCGTTTCGTTTCGATTCTCTTTTCGTTGATCGCCTCGAGTCGGCCACGCCTCCTATTCATTTGTTCTGACCACGTGACTGAGCGTTGAGATGACGTCAGAATAAAGGAATCGGAGGCGTGGCCTACTCGAGGCGATCGACGAAAAGAGAGTCGAAACAAAACGGTTGTAACTTGGCTAGGGGGGCTGGGGCCCTACCACGAGTTCTTAACGCGAATCATTTGACGCCCTAAACTGAACTGTTAAAGGGATAGAGCTACATAAGTGGTCTGAAAAGTTTCCGACCTAACAAAGATACAAGACATTTTTTCTAACAATTTATTTTTCTTCTTTTACCTTGTCTCTTTGTAACTCTACACACTTCTCCCTCTCCTAGGGGGCAGTGGTGGCCGAGTGGTAACGGCCCCGACTTACGAGAAAGGCGCATTACTTTGTGTAATTTATTTCATCACCACTGCTCTCAAAACAGTGAAGGAAAACATCGTGAAGAAACCGGCATGTCCTAGAACCAAAATTTTGAAGAAATGTGACATCCACCAACCCGCACTGGGCCCGCGTGGTGGATTACGGTACCCATTATACCCATTTCCTCTCCTAGAGAGGAGGCCTGAGTCCCAACAGTGGGAACATTATAAGGCCGACTATGCTACACTTCTCCCAGCGATGTCCCCATCTCTCTAACCCATTCAAATAGTAGTTGGCGTTTTTCTCTGCAAAATCACAAAGTTCACAAAGTTTACCTCCGCATTTGACGAAAATCTCTATCCTCCGAGCGCTAATATTAGATGAGGGAACAAAAAGAAGTGGCTTAAAGCTAGATCTGGTGAGTAAGGCAGATGATCTGGTGAGTAAGGCGGATGATCTGGTGAGTAAGGCGGATGATCAAGCAGTTCAAACCATTATTCGTAGATTTTTGCCATGGCAACCGCTGAGCCGAAGAATCACCAAACTTAAGTGGCAGTGGGCAGAGCACATTGCTCTCAGAACAGATGGTCGATGGGGACGAAAGGTTCTGGAATGGCGATCACGTACTGGAAGACGTAGCGTTGGAAGGCCTCCCACAAGGTGGACCAATGACCTGGTGAGGGTCGCGGGAATCCGATGGATGCGAGACGCACAGGACCGGTCATTGTGACGACATTTCGGGGAGGCCTATGTCCAACAGTGGACGTCTTTCGGCTGAAATGATGATGATGATGATGATGAACCGCTGAGGTGTGAAATGGCACGTTGTTTTGGTGAAAAAAGATTTTCTTTTTCTGCATAGATACGACTCACTCAAACTGACAAACATCAAGTGCGCATCCAAAATGGCTGAAGCTTTGGTGAGTAACAGCCAAAACATGTACAACTATATTCATTAGCGTTTATTGACGAGTGCTGCTACCTTCGAGCAGCTATCTTCGTTGACTTGGTCATGCTCACTCAAATGTCTCACTGATGGTGGCGCGTGTGTTAGATCATTCGGTTCCCTTCAAAATGGTGGAGCTGAGTGGTGATAATATTCGCGTCATGTCCGTGAACGGGTGCTGTCTATTGAGACTGGTCATCTCTTGCTATTTTAACTAATTTGCTTAATTTACATTGTTCTCACATGATAGCGACAAGAAACATGTAACAGAGATATTTGTAATTACATAACATGATTGAAAAGAGTGTCCATGGAGTTTCTTGCACATTCTTCTCCATAGAGATCTACACTTTAGAATGTGCAATTAGCATAATTTTTTTCTGACTGACTGACTTCTTGACATTTCAAAAGTGCCTTTAAATGGTTTATTTGAAATAAAATGCTTTGAATCTTTGGATTTTCACATTGAGATCGGAAACTTTTCAGACCACCCACGTATATAGGGTGTTTAGCTCAGGTAGGCATCGTATCTACCAAAAAAGCTTTAACAGTCACAATCGTCATGGTCTTATCTCCTTTTATAAGAAGTTTGATAGCCCACAAGTATGTAATCAAACTCACGGAAGTTGAATAAAAAAACAACGACTAGGACATGTAAGTGACATGTCCATATATGATGGAGAAAGGCTGCACCCAAGTCCGAGCTCAAACTTGTGTCGAACACTGGCCAACACTTCTCTCCTAAAGGTCAGCTCACACCGAGCCCCTACACAGCACGAACGTGCATTTTTTAAAATAACGATACAATGTAGAACTTTATTTACTATGCAAAAAGGTTTCAGTGTACACTGAGAACACATTTCAGTGAGTTGATTAAAACCAATAAAAAGCGCATAGTTTGTAGCGGCATCTAATGTCTAAAAGACAAAATCCAACACCCTGGTATCAAAATTCTCCGCACGATTAGAACATGTTCAACAGTTTCATAAACAACTATCGGGCAATGGTCCGGATTAGACTCAGCACCCATCTGGTCGTTCGATCCTCCTTTTTTAACCGACTTCAAAAAAAAGGAGGAGGTTATCAATTCGGTTGTATTTTTTTTTTTTTTTTTTTTTATCATTATTTTTTTTTTTTATGTTTGTTACCTCAGAACTCCGTCGTTTATGGACCGATTTGCAAAATTTTTTTTTCCCTTTATAGGATATGCTTCCAGATTGGTCCCATTTGTTTCAAAATCCAGTTCTGATGATGGGATCCATGAGGAATCGAGGGAACTCCTCAAAAATTATAGGCAACCCTATGGTAATTTTAGTATTTTCATCAAGAACTTAAGCATTTACAGTCAAAAAGTAACATTTGATGAAGTGGAACTGATGAAGAAGACCAGAAATGGTCAACGGAACTTCATACTCAAATAGATATCACAATGAAGATATAGTTAAGCGACTATGACAATACAAATAAATGAATGATTCTGAATAGTTACGTTGAAAATGGTATCATCGAAGTGATCTGATGATGATGATGGAGCCGGAAGGTAGGCACTGGAACTCCGTAATTAATCAATGTAACCTAGCCGTGTTTGGACTTATTAGAATTGTTATGAGATGCACTTTGGCTATAAGGTACTATCGAACTGATCTGATGATGGAGCCGGAAGGTAGGCACAGGAACTCCGTAATTAATCAATGTATCCTAGCCGTGTTTGGGCTTATTAGAATTGTCGTGAGATGCTCTTTGGCTATAAGGTACTGTCGAACTGATCTGATGATGGAGCCGGAAGGAGGAAGGTAGACATAGGAACTTTATAATAAAACAATGTAACCTAGCAGTATTTGGGTTAATTGGAATTGTCATGAGAAATAGGCACTCTGGTTATAAGTGTATCGCAACTAAAAAGTGTGAAATAAAAACTTTTTAGAAAAAAAAAATAACCGACTTCACTAAAAAAAAACACTAAAAGGATCAAAATAACTTTAATTTCGGAAGTCGGTGTTAAATAAGAAACAAACAATACAGAGAAACACCGACTTCCGAAATTAAAGTTATTTTGATCCTTTTAGTGTTTTTTTTAGTGAAGTCGGTTATTTTTTTTTTCTAAAAAGTTTTTTTGATTGGAGGGTTGTGGGTCTTTACACCTTCTATAAAAACATACTCTTCGACAATGCGCAGTAAATCGACACACCACAACGCGACGTTATGGGAAACAACTGGGGATTTAAGACAAACTGACATTCAGTAAGCTATAAGAATGATCAAAATGTCCGTAATGGATTGAAATTCGATACGTGATCAATCACTTACATTTTCGTATTTTGACAATCGCTATCGCTGTTTAAATGCCACCTTGTCTAAGTCCTCGCCGCTACGAACATCGTCGCATCGTGTGTCAGTGAGAGCTGCCCCTAACTCATTATAACGTGTGATGCAACACATACACACTACAGGCTGGCACTTAACATGCCCGTCTATTACCTAAGGCATTGTGTCAGGACAGAGCATGCGCATGACAAACAGGAAAGACGGGGAAACAGCAGTATTGATACTATCAACCAACCAACCTGTAATTATTCCATTGCGTGAAAAAAGAGTCATTGGACATTTGTTACGTATGTTGCATTTGCCACCGAGTTTGTTTACTGTCGCTTTTGTACATTTTGCCAACGGATTTTTGTTACACAGAATACAAGTTAATGTCTGGAATATTTTCATCGTTATCATCATCATTTCTGTAGTAAAACGTCCACACCTTCATAGGCCTCCCTCAAGTGTCTCTACAACGGCCTGTTCTGCGCGTTTCGCATCCATCTGGAACCTCCGCGACCCTTAATAAGTCATCGGTCCAACTTGTGGGAGGTCTTCCAACATTGCGTCATGTGGTGCGCGGTCACTACTCTAGAACTTTTCCGCCACGTCGACCATCTGTTCTGCAAGCAATATGACTCTGCCAATTAATTTTGGTGATTCTTCGGTCTATACCGGTAACTTTCGTTGGACCATCAGGTGTAATAGTGGTTAAACGCTAGCCTATCAATAATAATAAAAAAAAATGAATATAGTAAATCGAAATGAATGGTAGTCAAATCGGATGTTACCTACAACTTCGTTTTGCCACCATTTCGATCTAAGGTCAAATGCAGTTGTTCGGTTACCATTTCTTAGCAATCTTCTTTTGGATATTTTATAAGACCATGACCACTGCATTAACTTCAGTGATTGTATTGTAAAGTTCGAACGTGGATTTAAATACTACAAGATTTTTAGTGTATAACCATAACGTATCAATTGACCCCCAAACTATCAGATTCGACAGACCTTGAATTTTTCGGTACAGTTATTTAAGAGGACTTAATCTTGAACAATACAATAATAGAAAGATTATCGTTTTTCTCATCACTACCTATTCTAGACAAGACATAAAGCTATTGCGTTTACACGCAGTAAAAAATTAAGGCAGGAAATATGGCAAGTATTATTTAGTACGCAAAATTGCAAAGCCTTAAACATAATAAAAATAATAAAATATGTGGTAACTTTTGAGAAATTAAAAAAAACTTAATTTAAAGTTGTGTACACCCGTTTTTTGCCATCCTGTATAAATCTATAAAAAATATAATTGTTCATTTGTAAGAAGCTCTAAACACACAGTTTCTGTGTCGGACATGTCTATCGCATACCTGACAAGCCCATGTGGGCCCGTAAAATTCAGGATCACGATCATCTCAGGATCAGGACTGGACACCAAAGAGATGTCGGGACGACCTGGATGTCTTCCTTAAGAGTTAGAAAGAAGAAGCGAAAAATCGTGGTCGTCGAAAAGAATGGAAGGGGGCTGCCCAGCTGTGGAACTATACGAGCTAGTAATAATAATAAGACAGCTACCATCACTGACTGCACCCCAGAAGACACAGTTCCTGTAATAAAGGCAACAGGAAGAAAGCCGTGGGAAAAAATCTAGTGAACAATACATTAACTTCACCGAGAAATTTTCAGAATAACAAAATTAAGCAACATTGTAGACAGAATATGGTTTACTAATAGATACACTCAAATGCTGATTCTAAAATCAAACAACAAAATAACTACACTATTAGCTAAATAACTAGTTATTGATATCACTACCATGTTATTTGTATCGTTATTCGCAAAGTTTTGTAGGTCAGTGAGAATCGTCACTACAATTGACACTATTTGCGCTTTCATGGCGGCCTTCTTGTGATGTTCTATTGTTTTCTGTTCCATAGCAAGTTGATTTAGCTCAAAAATGTGAAATTATATGCCACGACCCCGCAGAGACGTGTGGGTCGCGAGGTTAGTTGAAACGTGATAAGTTATAGTAGCCAGAAAATACCTATTTATCTTTCTTATTGGAAGTACCACTTAAGAAAGCGTTGGGAACAGTTGGAAACATAGACAACAGCTTAAGAAACTGGTCAAGTGGTATTTGAACTCGTGCACGAAGGGTTCCTTACCGTCTGTAGCAAAAATATGCAAAAAAAAAACACGTTTGTTGTATGGGAGCCCTATTTAAATATTCATTTTATTCTGATTTTAGTATTTGTTATTATAGCGACAACAGAAATAAATCATCTGTAAAAATGCCCACTGTCTAGGTATCACAGTTTATGAGGAACTGCAGCCTGGTGCCAGACAGACCACATGTTTACCAGGACTTTAAAAGAGACTCTGACTCCTGAGTTTGTTTCGGTGTGGTTGGTTAGTCAGCTAGGAAACACCGGCCTCATCTAGTTTAACTTGACGAAAAAATTTACGTGTAAAAGTGTTTTTACAAACCTATTTGCAAAATAAATATCATTTATCAGACCGACAGCGTAGTCTTAGCAATAGTTAATCTTAGCAGTACGAATATGTGTGCATTTAACTCCACCCCGATGGTCAATGGACTATATGCTTTATATTGTGCAATTCCGACGCACACTCCCCAGAATGCAACAAAAAAAAATCTAATCCTTAACACAGATAGATAGTCGCATATAACTGTTACTATCCAAAACAATTACTAATGGTGTAATAAACATGTTTGTTGATCGAGTATGATTGTTACGGAACCGGATACTGTACGATGCGCATGCGCATGACAAACCAGGGTCCTTTCTCCCCCTTTCTAATCCACCGGCTTTATTAACTGTTGTATTTATTTTATTTTACAGTATTCTGAGCGTGGGTCCTGGTTTCGATTCTCAAATTGAGCAAAACTGTAATTAATAAGAAAAAAGTGTAGTGTAGTATGGTGTTTTTAATTTTTTTCCGGTGGGAAAATCATCCAATGACATCCCCCGCTCTTGGGCGGAGCGTGAGATAGTGTCAGACTTTTACTGACTAAAAACCCACTCCTGTTCCTTCTTAGCTTTCGTTCCAGGGCCCCGGGGGGTTCTCTTTCGCATCACCCATGGCCCCAGTAGGCTTCGACCCCGCTGGACCCCTACGGTTTTGCTGACATCTCCTTGAGGCGCGCGTGGAACACTACGTGCCGTCGACAACTTGGGCTCGGTCCGGACGGTTACCGGACGGTCGGACGGCGAGCTGCCCATTGCTCACCGTCCGCAAGCCAGCGCCTACGAGTGTAGTGTGGTGTGTGATGTGTTTGTGTGTAGAGTCGGCACGAGTTAACGCCACGATTTGCGCAGTAATTGAGCGATTAGCTGATGTAATGCGTATCGTGGGTTCGATTCCCACACGGAACGAATATTTGTATGGTCTGCAGACAGTTTTTCAGGGTCTGTATATCTTGTGTATGTGAATTTACATGCTTGTGAACCCACACCACAGTATAGATATATGGAACAGTACGGAAACTACCTACAAATATTCGAAACGAGACTCCAAAGCGTTTCTCGCGGTCCTGTCAGTAGCGAATGCCGCTTAGGAGTCTCGTCGATGCGTATGTTTGTGTGAGTGAGCCGTTTCAAACATTTGTAGGAAGTTTCCGTACTGCTCCATATATCTATACTGTGCCCACACCACCCGCGTACTGGAAGACGCAGTGTTGCAAGGCCAAGGTGGACCGATGACCTGGTGAAAGTTGCGGGAATCCGATGAATGCGAGACGCACAGGACCGTTCATTGTGGCGACATTTGGGGGAAGCCTATGTCCAGCAGTGGACGTCTATCGGCTGAAATGATTATGATGATGATGAACGCACCCACGATACAAGAGTATGTAAAGTGTTATCACGTTTTTCCTTTATTATTTTGATGGGTTTTAGTCAGTAAAAGTTTCACACTCCCTCTCTCTCCAATCAGAGCGGAAGAAATTATTTGATGTTTTCCTATCCTCAAAAAAAACCATAGGTGTTAACGATGATATCAAAACTGAACTTTATCCACCATTAGACACGCCCAGTATAATCACCTTCATTTTCTACTCAGTAAAAGTCACGTGTGGTCACGCTATAAATAACTGTCATTACATAACTTTAACACAAATAATTCACGGAACTCATTCGGAGTTGTTGATGGTATAATTATGGTGGCATCGTAAGATCTTCGATTTATCATAATAATTACGTAAATGTTCAGAAACGTTAAGGTTGGCGAGCCACATTGATAGGTATAATTTTTTTTTAACTGCTTTTAATATAAATAATATAATATTCCACAACTATCACACAACGCCGTCTAGTCCCAAGCTAAGCAGAGCTGGTGTTATAAGTACTAGACAACTGATAAACATACTTAAATATTTCTAAATACATACATATTATAGATAAATTACACCCAGACACAAAACAAATGATTGTGCTCATCACACAAACATTTGTCCTGGGTGGGAATCGAACCCACGACCTCCGGCATAGCAGTCAGGGCCACTAACGACTAGACCAACAGGCAAGTCAATCTAAAATATGAGTTTACCAAACACAACGAGCTTTAAAGCGTCTGATAGAAGTTTTGGTCCATGGAAAGTGTCAGACACTTATAATATTACTTTAGAATAATATTCTACAAAACATATATAAAAATCAGCCATAAAGATTTAAGATAAGTAACTCTTAGTTTTAGTTCCCTTTCTCACCTGGTACCTGCCCAGGGGCCCCAAGGGGGAGCTCCACAAGCACACAGGTATTCAAAGCACATAAGACGCTACTGAGAACCTAAGGTTTCATCCATGTGAAAATAAGTTATGTCAGATAGCTCTGGGATCTTAGTATAACACACTTTGTGCCCGACCTGGGAATCGAACCAAAGACCCTACCCTCAGCAATCACGCCTTTGACTTACTATTCGTCAAAGCTAAGACCTACATCTTTGCTTTTATTTTCAAAACGCTTGCAAGAGAAAGGCGTTCAAAAAATGCAGGAAAGTCAAATGGATGCATTTACCACGACCGACGTGACGGCTGGGAAGTGTTGCGGTCAGGTCTAATGGTGCAATTTGGACCAATATCACCGAGAAATGTGGCATTTTCTGTATAGAAAATATGACTAGAAATACAGAAGTTTTTCAAGAAGATTGTCGTTAGCAACAATTTGCGTTTTTTGCTGGAATGGGATTTCTCTTCCATAATTAAGAAGTATTTTCATAAACACACTTACTTCAAAATCCGCTCTTATCCCTACCACTTTTAGGCACGCAATTTACTGTTTTTCGCACTAGTGCAGAAAAGTGCGCGTGCTCCCCACCACAATTTATATCGTATCAGTCTGGGTGCTAAGCAACCCCCACGAATCACGCGTCAACCTCCGTTTATTTATATCTTCGTAAGCGTATTGAAAAATGTTGTTTGATACTGGTGGAAATTTGTCACTGCAGCTCTCGGCTCAATAACACCCTCTATGATGTACACCCTACTCTCCTTTTATGATGTACATACAAATTATTAGAAAGGATTTTCCAAAATTGACCTTCTAAGGGGGTGAAACGGGGGTCCAAAGTTTGTTTAAAGAAATCTACTATCACGCGGGCGAAACCGCTAGCTTAGTATAATATAAAAGTTCTAAGGTTATCTCATCATATTTTACACGATAAATGAAGATATCGTAAAAAAACACATCATATCATTATCTACATCACAAATCCGATCAGCACATTATATGGAAGCCAGTGTAATGTGCGCACAATCTCATCAGCACACGCTGCGGCCCAGAATGCGGCGCGCGCGCAATGAGACAAGTATTAGCGTCCGTTATGGTGAAATTGGCGTACGCATGCGCGAGGAAGTTATATGATGTGCAGGGAAACACAGAAGCTTAATAGATGCAAGCATCTTTTTGTTATATTGATCGCAACTGGTCTTCGCTATCCCACTTGATGGTAAGCGATGATGGGGTTGACGATGGAGCACACTTGACTAGAAGTAACCTATTCAATCTTGACTTGACTTAGAGAACTCTTCTGCTAACGCACGGATTTGTAGTGATCAATGGGTAGCTCGCCGTCTGGCCTTCCGGTAAGGACCAAGCCCGTGTCAAGAGTGCGTTGTGTTCCACGTGCGCCTTAAACAGATATCAGATAAATTGACGGGGCCAGTTAGGTCCAACGACTGCCAGGACTGCGGATTTTTCGAAGGAGTTACCGTAGCCCTCTCTTAACCGACTGCGGACTCAGGTTGGCCGCTGTAAAAACAATTAGGCCAAATGGGGCTTCCTCGACCCATCTCTAACACAGTGCCAGTGTGGAGCCGCTGCACAGGACATGCGTCATTTGCTATGCTGTCCATCCTGCACAACCACCTGCTCAGGATCTATACGAGGCCAATAACAGAGCCGTAGAAGTTGCCAAATACTGGTCAGAAAAAAATTAAAGTACATCGACACGAAAAGAAGAAGAAGAAGACCGTAGCCCTCGCAAAAAAAGAACAACTGAAAGAACAATGTAGGTTTTAGTCAGTAACAGTCTGACAATCCCTCCAGCTCCAATCAGAACGAAAGAAGTCACTTGATGATTTCCTATGTAAAGAAAAAGGTTGTAGCGATCAGGAAGTGTTAAAATGTCAGTCGTGCGAGCGAGAAAGAGAGATGGAGCTGTACACCCTATATAGCTCCATCCCTTTAACAGTTCAGTTAAGGTCGTAAAATCATCAATCAGAAATATCTTCACCGATGTTTATGATTTTACTTTTTTGGTGTATACTGTATGGATCAGAATGTTGGGATGTGAAAAAGACTGATGAAAAAAGATTGCATGTAGCGGAGATGAGAAAGCTGAGATGGATGTGAGAAATGAGTAGCCGCCATTGCAGTGACTGAAAAGTTGAAGGGGAATCGTTTGTCTTGGTATGGTCATATAAATAGGGATGAAACGCATGTTACTAAAAGAGTTATGAGCATACATACATGTGGATGAATTGAGTGAGAGAGGGATGCCAAAGAAAAGATGGGTGGATTGTGTGAAGAGTGATATGAAATAAAAAGAAGATATTGAAAGCATGACGAATGACAGGGCAGAATGGAAGAAAAAAACGTGTTGCGCCGAACCCAAATAACACGGGACAAGGGCAGGAAGATGATGATGATTATTTGTTTGGTCTGAGAATAGGTCGTAGGTTATTTTCTGCCCTCCTAACCCCACGCCCAATTTTTTTTCTTTGATAATTTAAATGGCAGCACGACGTTTGCCAAGTTAGGTATAACTTTCTATATTATTATGCTCTGATGGATTTTCTGCGTTTTCCTTCATTGGTTACAGAAGCGCAAGTAGCTATAAATCTTAAGCCAGAGAGCTTTTACTTGACAAGTTGAATACAACAGGACGTTTGCTTATAATTTTATCATGTAAAATATTACGGCAAATAAATCAATATAGATTGGAAAGATTTGAATAATTTATTGGTTTGAAACAGTGTCCCCCCAAAGTATCGCCACAACGTCCGGTCCCGTACAAATACAAATACAAATATTTTTATTTGGGAAAATAGAAAATTACATTACATAACGTATTTGGAGCCTCCATTTAAGCAAACAATGCCTGTACGTCTCTCTATTTTTTTTTTATTTATGACTATTTATGTATATTCTTTTTTTCTTATTTTCCCTTATTTTACACATATCTATTAACACACTATACAGTTCCGAAGTCTTTGTGTCGACACCGCCACTAGCACACGCTGAAAACCAGCGCTGTGGTTTCGTCGTCACGGCCGTTTTGAGCGGATGTGACGCATATTTTCTCTAAATCAAAAATAATAACAAAGACATTATTACTTTTTTTAACTATCCTCAAAATACAGTTTAAGCGGTGTTAAATATTTCACGAAATCATTCTCATATAATGATTATGATTGTAAGCTACTTTTAAGAGTGCGTCATTTCGCAAAAAATCTTTCTTTCTATCTTCCTTACTTTCTATCTTTCTTTTCTCGGATTCCTGCGACTCTCACCAAGTGCATACCTACTTATAACATATTGTATTGCTTCACATATGGGCCTAAATGAAGCAATAACATCAACATATTATGTGCAAACGTAATGTACACAAAACGCAACTGTACACAAAATCTAATTCATAGATTACCTGTGAATGTGTTATTAACTTTGTAATTTTAGCCTATTGCTGTAATTAGAATTGTATTTTGCCTTCACGAATTTAGCAATATATTGCTCACAAACATCTATTATGCTTCTATGCAACAGCTTAACACACATCATTTTAAACTTTCATCATCATCATCATCAAGACGTCCACTGTTGGACATAGGCCTCCCCAAAGCATCGCCACAACGACCGGTTCTGTGCGACTCGCATCCATTGGATTCCCGCAACCCTCATCAGGTCATCGGTCCACCTTGCCCGGGGGGCCTTGCAGAACCTTTTGTCCCCATCGACCATCTGTTCTGCGTGAAATGTGCCATGCCCATTGCCACTTAAGTTTGGCAATTCTTCGAGCTATGTCGGTAACCTTGGTTGTCCTGCGGATATCTTCGTTTCTGATGTGATCACGCAAGGAAACTCCGAGCATAGCCCTTTCGAATCTATTGTCCTTTGGGTGACTTTAAGTCTTCTTATGAGGCCCATTGTAAGCGACCACGTTTCGGAGCCATATCTCATCACTGGCAAGACGCACTGGTAACTTTTTTTTTATTCTTGATAGGTTCGCGCTTGACCGCTATCTCACCTGATGGAAAGCGACGATGCGGTCGACGATGGAGCGCGCTTACCTAGAAGTAACCTATTCACTCTTGACTTAAAGATTCCCGGGTTGTAGCCATCAGGAAAAACAGATTCCGGCAAGGAATTCCACTTTATAGTACTGTATTGTTTTATTTACAAACGCGTTATCATAATTATACGTTACACTACAAAACTGATTTACGTCCATCACGTCACAATCTCAGGTCCAGTTGAAAACCAGCGTCAGGCTCTAGTTGTCTGCATGCATGCTCAACCGGACCTATTTCGGCGCATACCTTCAAAGTTATAGTTTTTGTATGTCTTTTTGTTTGCTCCTAATAAACATTTTCTTTTTTTCTACCTGTGACCAATATACACAATATTGTAATAATAATAAAATTATGTTAACGAGCCTTGTCCAATACCTCAAAAGGTTCGTATTAGGTAGTTGGATCAAGAGCTTGATTCAGAAAGCGGTACTTTTGCACACGCCTGATTTTTTGAGGAGGTTCCTCTCTTTGGAGCCCATACGTTGTTTCTCTAATATAATCTGCATATATTAGGTACACAGTATACACCTAAACGTTCATGAATTTCACTCTGTCTATTGGTGATAACCGCATGAAAATCCGTTCAGTACTTTTTGAGTTTATCGTGAACAGACAGACAGACGCGGTGGAAGACCTTGTTCTACAATATAATATATAAGGAAATTACGTTTTTATATTTTGATATGTTAATATTTAAAAATATAAATAACTAGCTTTTGCCCGTGGCTTCGCCCGTGTACATAAAATATAGCTTATGTAACTTAGGAATAAAGCAGCTTTCAATCGGTGAAAAAATTTTAGCAATCGTATCAGTACTTTCAGAGATTACCTCCTACAAACAAAAAAAAAACAAACTACCTCATTATAATATTAGTATAGATATGTAAATACATTGAATAATTGAAGTAATAGAGCTATGGTACAAAAAACAGCCATTATAGAACTTATAGTTCGTTGCCATTACAAAAGATAAAGATTCGATACGATCAGCGATAATCTCATTTCAGTCTTTGAAGTTACCTCACAAACTCAACAATAACAACATTACATCACACAACACACTACTTAATATAACAAAGTTATTCAAAACATCAGTCACAAACCACAGTCGTCAGTAAGTACTGACAGTCTGTACCAGCAATCATTATCTACAATGATTGGCATACGATTAACTTGTTTATACCGCAAGCAATATTGATCAAGCCGAAGAAACATTATTAGAACAGCCTGTATATTGAAGCTGTACCTCAAATGACGAGTCATTGCCATGCTAGCAGGTGAACATAGGTAATTTATGGTATAGCACCATGAGGATATACATATAAAACTTCGTCTTTTCTCATGGGAATACACATAAACGATCTTAGAACTTCTACGGTAGAGCAAATACTTGAACCACTTGCCGGTGCTGCCGCAGCGGCTGCAGAGAACCTCAAGCGGCGGAAATATAATAACCTTGTTGGTAGTTATATTTTCGAGCCGTTTGGGGTTGAAACTCTCGGATCGTGGGGTCCGAGTGCTCACAAATTATTTAAAGAACTTTCAAAACGCCTTGTTAACACTTCGCGTGATCCAAGGGCTGGCTTTTACTTCGGACAAAGGATAAGCATTGCCTTTCAGCGTGGCAATGCCGCCAGTCTTTTGGGTACATTACCAGTCGACAGCGGTGTGGAGTTTTTCGACGCCGTACTTTAGATTGCTTTTTTTTAGTACTTTAGGGCTTTTATTTTTATTTTGTAAGTTAGTTTTAATTACGTTAAGATTAGATTTAAGTTTCTGTTAAATAAATATTTTGTAGAATTGTTCTTGAACCACTAGACATAAATTATTCTTTACTATAAAACTGAAAAGAGTAAATATATTATGCAACGCGCTAATCTCAAGAACTGCTGATTCGAATTGAAAAATTCTTTTAGCGTCGGATAGCCAATGAATATCGAGGAAGGCTAAAGGCAACATCACGCTATGACCTACGGGAACGAAGCAGTAACCAAAGATGCTGAAAAAAACCGTTAGAGAAACGATCCTGCTCGGAGAATAAGGTGTCGAGAACGCTTCCAGAGCGAGAAGGAATAGAAAGCAGTCAACTCTTTCTGGGAAGCAGCAATGCTAGCGAAGAAGATGTCAGCAATTTTGAGAGAACGGACATCCTCACGCCCCAACCACCGCCACAGGAGACGCCCCTGGCGTCGGAAGTTGCGGGACGATTCCTGGCCGACGAGCAATGGGTAGCTCGCCGTCCGGCCATCCGATATGCCGAGCCCGAATCATCGACGGCGTGCAGTGGTCCACATGCGCCTCAAAGCGAAGTCAGCAAAACCGTAGCCAGTAGAGCCGAGGCCACAAGGGCCGCGGGAATTTTCAAAAGAGTTACCGTGGCCCCAAAACGCAAAGGGCAACTAAAGGACATAGGCAGGTTTTAGTCAGGAAAAGTCTGACACGCTCTATCTTAGAGCAGGAGAAGACTTCATGAAATAGCCATTTAATAGGGTAAGACGAACGGAGAGGGTTGTATTGATGATTTTCATGATTATAATTCCATAAATTCATAGGTACGTATTACGGTCCCTAATCATATTTTTCAAAATATAACTTGACACTGACCTTCGAAATGCAATAAACTTAAGAAAATTTGGGTTTTGCAGACTACTTTGTAGCATCCCCCTTTTTTAGGTGGAAAATCATCTTTTTCCCGCTTTTCCCGCACTAGGGCGTAGCGGGAGGTAGTCGTAGGGCGTGTCAGACTTTTACTGCCTAAAACCCACTCCTATGTTCCTTCCCGGAGTCCTTGCGTTCCAGGACCCCGGGGGTTCCTTTCGGACAACCCATGGAGCATCCCCCTTTAAGTGGCGCCTTTTGAAGATGACAACAAGTTTTTTTTTTCAATGATTTAAGCTAGTCTTGTCTCTAGTCGAAAAATTCGAACGATACGGAACGGTCACTGAATCGACTTTTCTCTGAAGATCGCTGTTACATAATCATAGCTGTTTAACAAAGTTCTCATTATTATTCATATTTTAATAAACTATAAATAATTTCCGGCCTTTCTTTTATATAATAATAAGAAATTTGTTGTTCTTACCAAGTAACCAGTAGTTTATTTTTAAAACTGGTTTCGATCAGTAGAAATTTTAGCGGATTGGTTAAACAAATAAATTGTTTATCGTTCTAAATAAAGTTCTACATAGAACTGGTAGATGTAATGCTGTGTATGGTCGTATAGAGTATCAGAATAAAGGACTTGAAGAGACGATTTCATAAGTATTACTCACTAAAAAAATCGTGGAAAATAAAAAAAGTTGACAATGTCAAAAATCCCGACCGCAAAAAATTACTAAAAAACTCAAAACAAGTCACTTTAAGCAGTCTGATGCAGTTGATGCCGTCAAATATATGATTGAAATTAAATAAATTACACTTACTCATACTTACGAGTATGGTCTTTGTTTATAGTTATAGGTAACCAAAGCAGGTAAGTATATACATGTATATCCTTAGGATTTGGTTCAAAATAAAGTTCTACATTCTGAGGTACTACGGATGAAGAACAGAATAGAATAGAATAAAACTTTATTGTTCACCAAAATAGTAACAATTTTTTTAGAACTAACTCAATAATGAAAACTAAAAAGAATAAAGAATGAATGATGAAGAATTTAAACTAGAAAGTCCTAGATTTCGTCAGCGCCGGAATCAAACTCGCAACCTGTAGCATAAAAGCCGATTACTCCACCACTATGTGAATTACACCAACGGGTTCTTGAAGAAAGCCGGAATAGATAAGACTGAAGAGTGTTCGCATGTCAGTATTTTACCGGCACTTGACTATTTGACCGATATCTCAAGACTAGACTAAGACTTGAAGAAGGAGTTTGGATCTAGGCCTCCTTGCGGTTTCAGCGGCACACGGTTAATCGATTGTCCATCATTATGTGGTGATACGATAGTGTATTCACTTAACTATTTAGGTTTACATGGTCAGCAGCAAACAGAATTTCGAAATCATTTCATCATTGATTGAAGGATTTTTTTCTTTTACGTGTAGAATCATGGAATAACTGCTCCTGCTTTGGGTGGTGCAAGATAGAGTCACAGACTTTTACTAACTATAAAACCCACTCACGTCATGGTGACGTAACTTGCCGTCCGACCGTCCGGTAACCGTCCGGACCGAGCCAAGTCGTCGAAATGGTGACACCCGGGCGTTTTTTCCGCACAAATCCGGTGCAGGAACCTCCCGAACTTACCATGTCCGGTGAGAATCTGCGTCATGCGGAAGGTAAGGACGCCGTGTTGTCTTTCTAGCCACTTCTCAAAGATGGGATTTACCGCCATAATTATGGCGTGCCTAGACTCTACCATAGTTAGTTACCAAACTGCAGGAGAGATGATGATAATGATGGTCCTTCGCAAGTCTATCAAGGTAGGTAACAATGGGGCCAATGAGAATAAGAGTAGGTATTGTTTTGGTACTTATTTTAAAACATAAAATTAATACCCAACTTCGCGTACATCGAAGGACTGGAACAATTTGCCTGCTGCGGTCTTCCCGTCCAACTATAATTTAGGTTTCTTCAAGGCTAGAGTGAATAGGCTACTAATAAACTAGTGCGCCTCACCATCATCTTACTTATCATCAGGTGGGATCGCAGTCAAGCACTGGTTTATATCTATTTAAAAAAAAATAGCTTTTAATCTCAAATCATTTAAACTTGAGCTTTGTCACTAAGCGAGTTCAACAGTCGCGTGTACTTTGTAAGAAAACTTTTATTCGACACGCGTTGCATACGAACTCAAATGGCGAAAGTGTCATATTGTCATGTCGTGATGTCACGCGATATGGCGCCCATGACATAAAGTTACACCATAGACACAAAAACTCTACGATTTCTTAATCCATTAGAGACTAATTGCATTGAATTGAATCGCTGAACTATTGATTATTGCATTGTTATGTTATTGTTATTTTTATGACTTAATTTAAAGTTTTTTGGTCTTTGATTTCTGATCTTGGTTAGCTTTACAGCCTCGGTTTTATGAAGATGTTTTATCGGCCACACAGCAAAACTAGATTCGCCTAGGCCAAAGCCGTGATATTAGTCCAAGACCGAGCGAAGCGAGTTCAGAATTTTAGGGCATCCCGACAAGGAAACTTTAGGTTAGAAAGCTAAAGTGGGAGCAGAGCTCCTTAGCGGTGGTTTTTTTTTTATAACCATCCAGAAATAGAAGCATCGCAGGCCGTGTCAGGTTCGGCAGGGGAAACTAGTTCACATCCCAGCCTTTTACTCAACTATATTGGGGTCGGCTTCCAATGTAACCTAACCTGGTGCAGCTGGTGCATTTTACATAGAGCGACTGCCTATCTGATCTCCACAACCCAGGAATTGGGTAACACAATACTCCTCGACAAGACTGATGTTTGATCTCCTGGCTTCTGACTATCTATCCGTAATGGCTGTCAAAGAAACGAAGGAGTATCGGTCCTTTTTTTCTAAATTCGAATTCGTGGTTTCATCATCATCATCATCATTTCAGCCGAAAGTCGTCCACTGTTGGACGTAGGCCGTCTCGCATCCATCGGATTCCCGCGACCCTCACCAGGTCATCGATCCACCTTGTGGGAGTCCTTCCAACACTGCGTCTTCCGGTACGTGGTCGCCATTCCAGAATTTCTTCCTCCTCTCCAATTCCAGAACCTTACGTCTCCATCGACCAACTGTTCTGCGAGCAGTTCGTGATTTTCTTATTTATAATGTGCCATTACTTCTAATTTTCTAAATCCTCTAAAGAGGTACCGATGAAAGAAATTCTCTACAATACCATTAAAGTTATTTTTATTTTTGCTAAAGTGCAACAATTTTTTGTGTTTAGATAAACTCCCAATGTTTATTTAAAGTATCTACACTTTTTCCGGAAGTCATGTAGCAATTATTTCCCGATTTTAAATGTTCCCATTAAGTTTTTAATTAAAATCTGCCTACAGCAGCTACTCATTAAAATTCAAAATAATCGAAGCCAATATTACCAAAGTTTACGCAACCGACCGGATGGTGCGACGACATTGAAAGTTTTGCAGATTCATGCACTTTTTTTTTGTGCGTAATGACCGGAGAACCTTGATAGCAGAGTATCCTTTCTAGAGCATAACAGCTTTAACCGTTATAGTTATTATGTGAAATATTATGGTGTGAACGTGTGAGTTAATTAAACAGTTTACTTGTTCATGTTATGCTGTAATTAGCTGGTGTTACGTGGAAGTATTTCAACTGTGCAATATTATTTCACAAGGGTAAAGGTATTTCTTTCGACAGCCTCATTATTTTGGGTTTGTAAATCAATACCGAATTTCTCTTTGTTAATCATTGCTGAACTTTTTTCATTGTTGCTAAGTAAATAAGGTAGTCGACTACTACAAGGCTTCAGTTTGTTGCCAAGTATGTACCTACCCATAGCACAAGCTCTGCTTAGTTTGGGACTAGATGGCGTTATGTGATAGTTCTGGCAATCTATTATTATTATTTTCTGTTAATAGCGCCCTGTACGCAGTTTGTAGGCTTTGAACTATTTAACAACAACAGCTACATTAAAACATAACACCGTCAGAGCCACAGCCCACAGTCTAGCAGAATTTCATCGCAATTAAATAAAGTACGGAGCAGCTAAAAACGTTGTAGCACGCTCTAATTGCTGGCCATAGTCATGGCTAGGGTTGTCAGCACCTACCGCCGGCAAGCTTTACAAATCTAGGCTAGCCTTTTGAATAAAAAGTCCAAAACGTTATCTTAATTTTGATTTACTTTTTTTTATTATATATTTAGTGCATGCTTCTGTATGCAACTTCGCCCGCATGAACATAGAAAATGGTCTCAAAGGAACATACTCCCGAGACAAAAAGTAGCGTTTGTGTGAAGCAGTAACATGCATACACACATAACTTTTGACTGGCCTGTTGGTCTAGTGGTTAGTGGCCCTGACTGCTATGCCGGAGGTCGTGGGTTCAATTCCCACCCAGGACAAATGTTTGTGTGATGAGCACGATCATTTGTTCTGTGTCTGGGTGTAATTTATCTATAATATGTATGTATTTAGAAATATATAAGTATGTTTATTAGTTGTCTAGTACTCTTAACACAAGCTCTGCTTAGCTTGAGACTAGACGGCGTTGTGTGATAGTTGTGGAATATTATATTATTATTATTATTATAACATAAAAACTTTTCGCCTTTATAATACCTATTAGTATGATACATAGGTTTTTCCAAATTGTTCCATCAACTTGGCAATAAATTAAAACTAATAATGATTTTGACCAATTAACCACGGGTGCCAAACTAAGCGCAGCATTTATATATCTTGATGACCCAAACATTAAATTCGCAAAGTTAAATTGAAAAACATTTTTGTATGTAGATACCAAATTCTAAGCTTTTTTTATAATTTATTATATTTTTTGCATAATTTTTATTGAAAAAAAAAACAAGTAACAATAAAAAAATTCAAACTTAAACTTATTAGGCCGAAAAAGTATCCAAAAGTATAATTCTGACACATTTCCGACTCAATTGCGACTCAACTTCGATTATTCAAATCAAAATGCCCGTTAGATTTAATTATTAAGCTTTAAATTAATTTAAATAAAGCTCTTTGTATTTCATTTTTGCTTTAGGTTTTAATATAAGTATCATAATATTTACATCTGATGTTATTTTTATTCAAATCAAAATGCCCGTTAGATTTAATTATTAAGCTTTAAATTAATTTAAATTAAGCTCTTTGTATTTCATTTTTGCTTTAGGTTTTAATATAAGTATCATAATATTTATATCTGATGTTTTGGTGACATCTGCATACATGTTTTTTTAAGTTCAGATTTAAACATATTATCTAATATATCACTTCTTTAATTCTTCCGGTGACCTGAATAATTAAACAGCTGTGCTTCTTCAAGAGTGAATAGTTACTTTTAGGCAAGTGTGCTCCATCGTCGACCACAATATCATCGCTTACAATCAGATGCGAAGTGGTCAAACACGAGCCTATCAATTAAATTGGCGTAGTTAATTCGTGCGCCTGTAGACATAAGTTGAAACTTGTTTTTACTTCTAGTGTTGTATGTTGTTGTCTTTTTAGGGTTCCGTACCTCAAAAAGAAAAAACGGAACCCTTATAGGATCACTTTGTTGTCCGTCCATCTGTCTATTTGTCTGTCTGTCTGTCTGTCAAGACCCTTTATCTCGGGAACGCATGGAGGTATCGAGTTGAAATTAAAATTAAATTTCTGGGTTAATGAAAAAAAAGATACTGCCGTTTATATCGCAAAAAACGTGTATTTCGACACTCTCAAGAGAATCAAAATTCATATATACATATTCATCGTTGACCTAGAATACTGAAATTTGGCATGAAACAAGGTCTCATAGTACAAGTACAGGACAAAGTTTGAAAACTGTAAATTTTAGTTACGTCACAAAAAAAACTTTTTTTGCGATTCGGAAAAATCTTCCGAGACTCCATTCCGGAATTGAACTATTTACATTGGTAAGTTTCTACGGAACCCTCAGGGCGCGAGTCCGACTCGCACTTGCCCAGTTTTTTTGTAGTTAGTGCAGATAAAGTCGGACACTAACCAGTGCCCCACGCTCAGCAGTCGCACTTGCGACCACGAAACCAACGAGGCAGTCAAATCTACACTACTGACAACCCTAGTCATGATGGTTAAAATCAACCACAACGCAGTCATCGCACACGTCTTCAGTGTTTTTGTACTACTGCAATTATTGTGTATTTTTATTTACATGTGGTCGGTTTGGAATGGTTCATATGATTTTATAGTGTCTTTTTGTGATTTAAATGAAAATAATTTTTTTCTCTATCAGCAGTACGCACCTCTTTGGTGGTTTAAAATTGGCAAGTTACCGCTATCTATAAATAAACACTGATACAAGTTTTAAAAGAACGATTATTGTCAGGTGAGATTAGAACAGCTGTCAGGTATACAGGTATCTACGTGTAATCTTCTGTGTATATACAACATTATTTTTAGTATATGCGAAACCTTAATATAGTTTGTTCAGAATCAGTAACTGAATCGATTCCAATAATATTTACACCATGTTATATTTTTTCCCAAAAATATTTAATAAAGGTCACAAGTTGGACACCACCGACACTAAGTACAAAACAGGTCACGGTAGGTCATAGCGGGCATTAAACGCCAGCGCACAGCTGGGTGCGGGAGCAAAATAACCCCTCAGTCGCCCGGGTGGCCCGGTGACCATGTATTTATGTCGCCAATCAAGTACCATAACGGGCTTATAACTTTGTGATTTTTCATAATACAGTTTTGAAATTCTGTGCATAGATTCTTTACATAAAAATACTAGACAGGTGTTTCAGGTTTCGCATATACTAAAAATAAGGTTGAATGCTTAAGGTTGAATCCACGAAACGTTGTTTTGCCAAATAAATTATGATAGAAAAAAATGAAGAGTAAGGGAGGAGGGTAAAACATATCATATGACCGCGACCTACTCACGGCCTACGACTACGATCTAATTACCAAATATACACAAAAAATATATAAAAATCGGTCAATCAAGCAGTAAATAAATAAATATCGACGATATGATCTTATTGATCATAAAACACAGAAGAAGACTGCTAAACATGATAGTGGAGTAGCTGACTTGGAGAAGGTTACGGACTATGCCGAAGAGAAAGAGATCTCCTCTCAGGACATATCTGGGGCGCTGTCGTTAATCGGTGACAGGAGAAACAAAGAGGCTGCAGAGCGTCTGGAAAAGGAAAAGGAACTACAAAAAGTCTCAGTGAAAAAGGATAATATTGAATTAATCGTAAAAGAGTTGGAGATATCCAGAACATTAGTAGAAAGAACTCTAAGGGAGCACCGGGAAGATGTGGTAGCAGTTTTGTGAGTCACAGCTGATCTGACTCTACTATCAACAGATCATACAATCTAGTAGAGAAGTGTCATCATGATTAGTCTTAGTTTTAAATTTAAACGGAAGGATTGTTTTATACGGTTATATTATATGTGCCCAGGGCCGCAGAATAGTTCGAAACAGTCACCGTAACCCTGGAACGCAAAGAGCAACTTTTGGAACACTGGTAGATTTTAGTCAGTAAAAGTCTCACACTCCCTCTCGCCCCATCCAGAGCGGAAGAAGTTATGAGTTTCTCAACATAAAAAAAATAAATAACTAGATTTTATATTATATCCATCTGTGAAAATTCATACGACACCACGTAAAAGTCTAGGAGTCATCAACTATTAGCTCTAGTAAAGAAATAAAACCGCGATACGCAGTGCAGCTGTTAGCAGCTAAGAGCAGTGGTGGCCGAGTGGTAACGGCCCCGACTTACGAGTTGAAGGTCGCGGGTTCAAACCCAGCCAGGTGCATTACTTTGTGTAATTTATTTCATCACCACTGCTCTCAAAACGGTGAAGGAAAACATTGTGAGGAAACCGGCATGTCCAAGAACCAAAATTCGAAGACATGTTACATCCACCAATCCGCACTGGGCCCGCGTGGAGGATTAAGGCCCATTCCCTCTCCTAGAGATGAGGCCTGAGTCCCAACAGTGGGAACATTATAAGGTCGACTATGCTATGCTATAAAGAAATTACCAGAAACAAAAATGTTTTTAGCGAACAGTCTTCCCCTTCTAAACCAAAGAGACGGTGAAGGAGATTTAACCTTAATTCATAGACAAAAAAGCAACAATTAAGACGTAAAAATTAACATTTGCTCACTAATGGCTAACTCTGCACACCCACTTAACCAACTGACCGAGAAAAGTGGGAGAGCTTCAAAATCTTTCGTTTTCGCGAAATAATTCGTTGAATTTTGAAAATGGAAAAGTTTTGTTTGAAATGTGCGGTATTCTATGCATGTGTGTTTTGTAATAGCTGTCAATTTAAATGTTTTATTTAATACTACCTATCTGTATACGTTTTTCAGCCATATGAATGACCATAAAAAAAATTTAGGGTGGATGTAGGAAGGTAAAAATCGCGTAAATCTACACTAACATTTTAGACAGGTAAAGTTTGTTTTTATATTTTTTTGTTTGTAATCTCTGGAAGTAGGTACTGGTCCGATTGCTAAAATTTTTTCAGCGATAGAAAGCTGCTTTATTCCTGAGTGACATAGGCTTATATTTTATGCACACTGGCGAAGCCGCGGGCAAAAGCTAGTGATCTAATAAAAATCTCGTGTCACAGTGTTTGTTATCGAACTTCTCAGAAACGGTTTGACCGATGTTTATTAAAAAAAATGTGTTTAAGTCTGAGAATCAGTTTTTTTTTTGATAATTTTTATGGCAAAACAGCGTTACCTGAGTCAGATAGTCTATACATATAAAAAGTATCTGTTAATACCAAAATAACATTTTGTTACTAAATGCCTATGAAAGTAAATTCGATATCTCTAAGTAAATAATGTTTTAAACATAACTCCGTTAGCTTATTAAATCCGTGTTTATGGGAAGTAAAGCGAGTGATACGCTCTATAACTATCGATACCTGGATCAGCAGTATCGATACATTAAACACGTCAACGCTGATTTATTTGATTGGCAATACTGTTTTTAATGGGTTCCAATTTTGAAAACGCAATGTAGATATTGTGCTCACTGATAGATGCATTGTTCAGTAAATTAAGGTACTGATTACATTACTGATGTTTAGTGGCGGTTTCTTTTTTCGATTGAAGTTCATTGGCAGTTTTATAAATAGCTGAAATCGAATCATGTGGCCGATTCTGAATATACTACTTTCAGGATGTGTATTTTTTTTGTGTTTTGCCTCGCATGTTTTGTTCATTTAACCAGTGTCAAATTTAGAAAGTATAAAAGTTTCAGTCACTTTATGTTACTTTGAGTTTCATTAGAACGTGGTTGTAACACATTCTAATGTTTGCAGTAGCATGCAGTATTTGGCATAGCAAATATATCAAGTCAGCCTTCTATGTTTCGCTGTGGTAGTCATTACTACAATAATTCTCAGTTTCATTTTACTGAAATCGCGCCTGTTTGAATGATTCCACATATTGTCCAGCTGCATAGACACTTGAGATACAAAACTACACCAATTTTACAATACATTGTCCACTAGGAATCAATTTGCAAATAATTAAAAGTCACCAACATTTCTCGAAAAAATTCCCGCCAAAAACTCAAGATGTGCGTTTATTATATTACATGTTGTACGTCAATTACTACAAATCATAGACATCTTTATGATCTCAATTATCTATTACGAAATCCAAACAAATAAACGTAAAGGTTTTATTTCCTACACAGTAATTGACTGTTTATTTTATTCTAGTTAGCTACCGAATTTTAAACGTGTTTAAAATAACGAGTAACTGTTACGTTATTTATCGTTACGTGATTTATGTAACTTGTATGTGATTTAATGAGATATGCATTGTTTGAGGACACACCTGACGTCATGAATGCGTCGTCAGGTGTAAACTTTGACCCCTTTTTTCGTGTCTAGATATGCAGGCATAGATTTGAAATGAATTACTTAGTAGTTTTAGTTTGTGCATTATTTTAATTTTGTTTTGATCAAAGAAGCCTTGTTGACACTTCGCGTAATCCAATAGCTGGCTTTTACTTCAGACAAAGGATAAGCATTGCCATTCAGCGTGGCAATGCCGCCATTGCAGTCTTTTGGGTAGGTATATTACCAATCGACAGCGATGCGGATGAGTTTTTCGACGCCGACGCCGTAGGTACTTTAGATTGCTTTTTTAGTTCTTTAGGGCTTTTATTTTTATTTATTAAGTTAGTTTTAATTAGGTTAAGTTAAGCATATTAATGTATTAGTTATTTGATAAATAAATTGATTATCAAAGAATCTGCTTAAGCCTTTCTCAAGTATGTTGAGTTCGGTTTCCAATTTAATCGCTTGCAGTTGAGTACCTGCCTACCAGTATTTTATATGGAGCGACTTTCCATGTCACCTTCACTACCCAGGATTTAGGTAACCCCATTTTGTGTCCAGGCAATCTCAATCCATTCCGGGTTGCCTGGAAGAAATCGCCAAGTGCGATAAGGCCGCCAATTTTATTTTTTTTGTATTATAAGTTTTCAATTTGTAAATTTGTAATCTTGTTATGCAATAAAGTATAAAGAAATAAATAACACGATACCCCTTTTGTTTTGAGGTGGGAATTCATAAAATATCTTCATATTTACACGGTATAGGGTGGAGCAAGAGGGCAAGCCAGGCGTTTACTGACTAAAACCCACCCGAGTTCCTACAGTTGCCCTTTGCGTTCCAGGGCCGCGGTACCTAACTTTTTCGAAAGATCTCGCAGCCCTGATAGGTCCTATTGGTCCTTATAAACCCTACCAACCTAACTTCAACCCTACCTTTTGCTGACCACTGCTTGTTTTGAGCGAACACAACGCGCTGTCAACCCGGGCTTGTTCCTTATCCTACAGCGATTTATAGATAGTCATTGTATCCATAGAATTAGTATTAATAAAAATATTAGTGAAGGTGAATAAAGTATGTACTTAATGTACGATTTACTATGTTGTATTGCTAGGAGCACTAATTTATAAAAAAAATTATACGCTTAGTTTTTCTACTTCATTGACAACTTAAAAACAATCTTCCATCTAAATATGAAACCTATGCTTTTTTTACTATAAACCTTAAAAAGTAATATTACCGTGCCAGTTTGCAAGTTAATGGGTATTTGACCTTCTTAATCGCCACAATACTTAATATTCCGGTCAAATTAGACCAAAAAATAGGAGGTACAAAAATTCCAGATGTCGGATTGATGAGGACTTTTTAAGTTTCTTATAAGATTGTGTTTTGAACAATCCTACCAATTTTCAGCTGGGTGAGAATTTTTGTATGTCTAAATTGACCGGACTATAAATATTCGATCTATCCATATAATAATCAACGTTACCGTTAGTACGTATAATTAAAAATAGGAAAACTAATTATTTTCAACCTAGCAATTGATCATTGGAATAGTGAAAAGCGCAAAAATAAATAAATATACCTTTACGTTTATTTTGCTCTTAAATATGAAAGTAAAGCATAAAGCTTTTACTGCTTGTCATTCGTATAATAAGCACCCAGGGAAAAGCATTAGCATGCAATAAAATTTTCAATCAAGCTCTTTAAAAACCTTGTACAACATAAATAGATGTATAAGAAATATTATTAAGTATCATATAACTTTAATTTACTGTTATTTTGCTTTTCACTTCCAAGGTCGTGAAAATTCTGCCATTGATTTCAAAAACCGTTTCAAACTGTTGTAATCAGAATCTATATAAAGATACAGAAATAATAGCATTGGATTTTTTATAGTTATAATTGTTATGAAAAAGAATATGTTAGAAAAAGCTCAATTGAAGCTTTCATAATACGAAAAATAAACTATTTACTGACAGTTTACTTATTTTACGCAAATAAACACGCCCATTAAGAAATTAAAATGTAAAATTTAACACGACTTAAACATATTAACCGCTAATTATAAAATACACATTTAAATCTACATAACAAAAAAATAACAAAAACACTTACAGCCCAAAATCAAATCCAACATAGAAACAAATCAATTATTAACAATTTCACAGCACTATAAAGTTTTCAAAGCATTGGCACTATAGAACAAAAAAAAACAAAATAAAAAGTAATAAAAACAATCATGGCCGCGTTTCAATTTGCGCGGCAGACGCGTGGTCGCGGTGTCTGACAACGTTTGAATGCGTTCACATGCGCGAACGAAGATTATCTCGCGGTAGTATCATACTCCATACTACATTATGTTACGTAGCTGTAACCGTACGTCTTTACACTTTACCGGAGTTACGGTAATATTTGATTTTTGATACACATTATAGGTCATTCTCGTGATGACTAAGACTCGTGCTTTGGAAATTGATATCTGACTTATAGACTTTTGTCTTTTGCATTGTTGGTGGCTTTTTCGAAGAACTGGGGCCTTTCTAGGACGTGTTGAAATTTCAGCCGAGCGGTGAGAGAGAGGGATGGAGTTATATAGCTTCATCCCTTTAACAATTCAGTTTAGGTCGTAAAATGGATCGCGTTAAGGGCTCGTGGAAAGAAAATAATATTTTTTGTTGGAGACCAAAGAATTGGCTCAAAAAGTTTCAGCCTAATAAATAATCAGAATTAGAAAACGAAAAACCCACAGAATACCTAAGGAGAAAAGTTAGTAAAATAACGAAACTCCTGGAAATGGCTAATTAAATTAAGATTACGTGTAGATATGCAGAAAATAAAAATAATTACAATATACCTAACTCTCTCTTGATTTATAGCAGGTAAGTCATAAAATATCATGGCAATAAACTGCGACAAATAACGATGAAATCGACCCATTGTCTATGGTTAATTAAATTTCCACAAAACTGTCATCCAGCCGGTTTTTAAATTGAGAACATTGAACATTGCAATATCTTATCAAATTTTAGCACATAAAAAATAAGAACCATTTATTTGATGACAGTCGATACGGCCAAGTTAAAATAATAAAGCTTAAAAAGTTCATTTCAGCAACGTTGCCAGACGGATACCTACTGTCTGACCAAAAATAAAAAATAAAAAAACTGATCTGATGCTGGCCTTCCCTTGATATTGAACAATGAGAAACGAAGCACATATTATATAAGTTTAATAATTATATCGTCACCGGAAAGCCAATACTACTTAAGCGCCATTTTGACCAAAATGAGTTATATATATCGTTGGATTGGATTTTTTTTGCTGCGTCGATTAGTCGGGGTTTCGTAATAATCTGAGCATTTTTTTGGCGCTTAAGCACTGCAAAAGTATGGTATTTATCATAATTTTGATGTTTTAATAAATACTTACGTAATGCAACTTATGATTATATTTTAGTCGTTGTCAGTTTAGTATTTTTCTATACTGACATCAGCCACTTTAACTTTGTTCAGCAACTCAAAATATTGTAGTTCGAGTCATTGATGTCGCTTTAGTATTTTTTGCCGACCGTAAATATGAGTTGATATGTAGCTAAGTCAATTTGCTTTACGTAAGAATTGATGAGCATGGCGCGTTAGTATATTTTGTCTTCGCAGTTTTCTGAGAGGGAACGGTTTAAGTAACTTTGCTTTTCATACCTAAGTATTTGAGTGTCTATTTAGAATGTTTTACATTCAATGAAATCGAATAATTATTATATTAAGCATGGATTATTTTACTCGACAAAATATTAATAGTTTGTTTAGCATTTAAATGTGTGAAACACGTACAAAAAATATTCAGTTATGTCTTTTGAAATAAAATTTTGTTTTGATTACGATTCGTTGAGTACTCATAATTTATATTTCGCGCGCGACTTGTAGGCGGTTCAGTCGATGAGTCGACCTTGCTTTTGCTTGTAGTCGGATCCCCGCAGCGACAAAAGAGTGACGCGTGTATGAAGTTCCCGCAGCAAACAGTTAACAAGTTAGGGGGCTGAGTCACCCGCGTTCGTAGGAGAATACCCATAGCTAGGCCCTAGACGTGGTCCCCGGGTGGTGCTAATCAGGTGACATTAACTGGTGGTAGGTTTCGACCGACGGCTTGTGACCACCCACTGGGCATCGTACCGGAACACGGCTAGGCCGTTTGGCGGTACGACTTTGCCTAGTAGCCAATTTAGAGGAGTTGGGTCGAAGTAGCGGTTCTAATGTATGCAGACCAGCCGGACCCGCGCTGGTATTGACGTATCGGGAGACTAGTCGCGGAGGGTAGCGGGATCCAAGGCACGGTGCACCGCAGGCCGACCGCAGTTAGTTGGGGGCCCAAGTAATGTGCTAGCCACACATGAAAGGCTGCCCCGCCAACTGATGAAAAATCCAGGAATGCACCATCGTGCTGGTTGGCGACCAAATAAGAGGGCCCGATGGTCATTTCCGGGGGGGCTCGGGCGTCCCCGCAGTCTCCAGACTAGTACCCCAATGATGCTGTCCTGCCAGTGCGTGACTGAAGGTTAGCAGCATGGGACTCCATTTCACTTCCTTCTCCTCTCCTACCTCACTCGTAATATGCCAGGGTTGAAAAAGAGAAAAATAAAACAGCAGCTGTACGGATCTCACTTAAAGTGCACCTTAGCAATATTAGAGGTCTGCACTCCAATCTCGCAGCAGTCCATCATCACCTGGAGACTGAAAAACCTTCCCTCTTTTTTCTTTCGGAGACGCAGATAAGAAGTCCGTCAGACGTGTCGTACCTGTCTTACCCAGGGTTTACACTGGAGCACAATTTTAAATCACACGCTGGTGTGTGTTTATACGCCAGGGACGACATCTGCTATCGGCGTCTCCGCAACCTTGAAGATTCCAGGTTCTCAACGCTTTGGGCTCTGGTGGACACAGGCATGGATAAAATTATCTATGCTTGTGTCTACCGTTCGCACAGTGGTGATCAAGAGACGACCAGGCTCACACAGTACCTTAGTGAGGCGGCGGATGCGGCTCAGCAGAGGTACCCTTCCGCACAACTAGTGTTACTGGGGGATTTTAATGCCCACCATCAGGAGTGGCTTTTCCCATACCAGTGCACAAATCATGCTGGTCGAGAGACGCGAAAGCTTGCGCTAGCGTTAAATCTCACCCAGCTGGTCCAGGGAGATACGAGGGTGCCGGATGTTGATTTGCACACGGCCAACTGCTTGGGCCTTCTGCTGACAACAGATCGAGACCACTATTCAGTGTCGATATCATCACCGTTAGGTAGTTCCAACCACTGTCTGGTGAAATCTATATCAGTCTACTCTCCGCCCGATCCCTGCCCTAGAGGCACTAGGCGGGTTTGGCGATATAGGTCAGCAGATTGGGATGGCATGCGATCTTTCTTCGCATGTTATCTTTGGCAGCCTACTTGCTTTTCTTCGGATGATCCATCGTCGTGCGCAGATGCTGTGACAGATGTGTTGCGGCGGGGGATGGAGTACTATATTCCATTCTCTGACGTAACAATGTCTGACCAGGCTCGACCTTGGTTTGGTGCGGAGTGTGATCGTGCTAACGCACTTAAGCACACCGCATTCCAGGCATGGACCGACGCTCGTATGCACAAGGCGAGTGACGTGAGTCAGAAGAAGAGAGCCTTCAACAAAGCTGCCAAGTCTTGCAAGAGGGTGATGCGGAGGTCTCGGTTCGACCACATTAGCCGCTTTGGGAACAAACTTGCTTCATACCCTGCTGGTAGTAAGGCGTTTTGGTCCCTGGCTAAGTCGGTTGAATTGAACTTCTGCCGTCCCTCACTACCGCCACTGCTAAAACCCGACGGGTCGCTGGCCCATACCGCTGAGGAGAAAGCAAACTTGTTTGCCTCACTCTTCGTGGAATCTTCGCGTCTAGATCCTGGTGACACGCGGCCCCCTGTTAATCCTGATGGTTGCGAAACGAGTATGTCGGATATTCGCATCCATCAGAAGGACGTCCGTAGGGTGCTGCGTAACCTTGACGTGAACAAGGCTAGCGGTCCAGACGGGATACCGGCAATTGTTCTGAGAACGTGTGCGCCTGAACTGTCTCCGATACGTACAGCCCGTGCCCAAAAAGGGTAGTCGGGCTGATCCAGCTAATTACAGGCCAATCTCAGTAACGTCCATTCTCTGTAAGACTATGGAACGTGTACTCAACACTAAGCTCCTGGCATACCTAGAAGCTAATGACATCCTAAGTGACCGACAATACGGCTTTCACCGAAATCGGTCAACTGGTGATCTTCTAGCGTATGCCATCCACATCTGGAGTGAGACCATCGAGAAACACGGGGAAGCGCTTGCCGTCTCCCTCGATATCTCGAACGCTTTCGATAGGGTCTGGCACGAAAGCCTTATTAGTAAGCTTCCTTCTTTCGGTTTACCTGCTGGTTTGTGTGCTTGGATTGCAGACTTCCGAGTGAGCGGTCCATCCGAGTGGTCATCGATGGCTGCTCGTCCGGTCAAATGGCCATTAATGCCGGGGTCCCTCAAGGGTAAGTGCTCTCGGCGCCATTGTTCTTGCTGCACATAAATGATCTGCTTAAGCCCGGTACCTTTGGGTATGCAGAAGACAGCACTGTTGCTGAGAGTTACATATCCAGCGCGCAAGCTAGTGGGTCACAGATCCAGTCTCTCCGAGAGGCTATGGTCGAGCGCTTGGACTTGTCCTTGGAGGCAGTCTCTGAATGGGGCGATTCTAATTTGGTCAAGTTCAATGCTGCTAAAACTCAGGCGTGTCTATTTTCCGCTAAAAGGAGCCAATTCAGCCCTGCTCCAACTTTCCAGGGCGTAACCGTGCCGATAACAGACCATCTTGATCTTCTTGGTGTCACGCTTACGTCAACTCTCAACTTTGGGCCATACATCGAAGCAAAGGCTCAACTGGCAGCAAAAAAGCTGGGAATCCTCGCGAAGGTCAGACAGTACTTCACGCCGGAACAGCTGCTAAAACTTTATCAAGCGCAAGTTCGATCGTGTATGGAGTACTGCTCTCATCTTTGGGATGGATCTGCCCGATACCAGCTTGATGCACTTGAGGCAATTGAGAGGCGAGCCAGGAGGATCATTGACAATGATGCACTCGTTGAGTCGAGGCTTCAAAGTCGTGAGCATCGACGCGATATATGATACACAGGTATTCAAAATCTACTAGACCTAATCAATTTGATCTCTTCGAAAATTGCGCCAAACTGTTACCCAATACATAATATTGTATTTAGATTAATAATAAAACTGTGTTGCGTTTATTATTCGTAGTGTGTTGCATGACTTTTGCTGCAATTAAGTTTTAAGACTGACAAGAAAACTGTCAACAATTTTTTTAAATTTTTCATTTAAAGTTATTACTAAGCAAGCTGTATTTATTTATATTTTCCTTTTTCAACCAATATGGTAAAAAGATGCAGTCGAATTCAAATTAGGAATTACAATAGTATTCTCATTTATTTTATTCGCCGCTAGTACCATTGTTAGCACTTACTTATTGTTGTCTATGTCCGATAAGAATAATTTATTTAAATTTAAATGATATATCTTTTACATAAGTCTTTTTGGCATAACAATGGTATCAACTTTTAATGCTATACACCGTTTTTCTGTACGGTCCTAAGACATTAATATAACGTTTAAGTGCTTTTATCCTGAGACTACATCAACCCGTAATGCGTGTTAGTACTTTTTCCTTTCATACATTTCAAAGGACTTGACTTGTTAGTACTTTTCGACAACCGCACTTAAAAATCATTATGAAGATAAGTACTTTCTCCTTAAGAAGAGTACAGAGCATATGTACTTAAGTGACAGCTATCTCCTGAATTACATTAAATATGCAGAATATCTCGATTCCAGTACGTAGATAATAGTGTCACAATTATTTTTTGCCTTTACTGTATTTCGATTACTAAATTAGAAAAAAAGTTAGACATGGTTTTGTAAAAAAAAAAACTTAAAATGTCTCTACTGTAAAATGGCCTTTTGGCGTTTAAGTAGTATTGGCTTTCCGGTGACGATATATATATATAATTTCAGTTTAATAAATAAGCGTGTAGTTTTGAAAGTTAAAATTTAAAATAATGGCCTAAGAATATATCACATTTAGTACATCTATCTTTATTGTAGAGTATCTATCTTTCAATCAGAGAAAGAATTTTCAATATCGGACCAGTGCTTCCACAGAATATCTACAAATAGACAACTTTACTATTTTCCTATATGTATTAGTTTAACAGTCAACTAAAACCTTATTATAGTCAAGTATAGTAAAAGTGATATAGGTAAACAACCCCTCCGTCGACTTACTAACCTGTTTGTGACTTGTAAACCGTGAAAATAAATACATATGGCAACCCATGCATGACACGGTGTATCATTATTGCAATATAAACATCTAATTATGCATCAAAACCTAGTGGTCTGGTGACTGTCGAGCTTGATTGCCGGTTCTACGCACTGTTATGATGCTCAATCATAAGAAAGTGTTTGTTCATAATATTAAAAAAAGTAAGAAACACTTTTTTTTTGTGAATCGCACAGGACAAAACAACAGTAAAATAAAAAGTAACTAATTGCAGTTTATTTATGTTAACAGCTAGGGCTGATGCCTTTTTTTTAAGGTGGGAAATCATCCAATGACATCTCCTGCCCTTTTGCGTCAAACTTTTACTGACTGCGAAGCGCCGTCGAAGATTGGATTGAAAATAAGTGTAGGTACAGTAGGCGAAAGGAAAAGATGTCAGACTTTTATTCTCTCACGTGAATGTAGAAACTTGTCCCATGGGAACATACGCCCGGGGTAAAAAGTCCTAGATATCCTATGCGCTATCTCTATCCAGGACTTGATCTACCCGTATGCCGAATTTCATCCAAATCCTATCAGCTGTTCGAGCATGAAGAATTAACAAGCATACACACTCACAAACTTTTTTATAATATTAGTGTGTTACTTAATTTTCTTGAAACAGAAGAAAAATATAAATGACCTATTTTAAATATTCTTACAACATGAAATACTAACATTCACAACGGTTATTACAATATCAATTAGTTGTTATAAAAATCCGAAATATCCATAAAAATAAACAAACAACATTACAATGACGACCGCATTTACAAACTAGTGTCCAAGAATTTAAACACAAACAAACAGCGACAATACCGATTGTTGCATTTGACAACATGGCGGTTTTTAGAACAATACATCGATGATCAGAACCTCGTGTTTGTATTCACACAGCTATTACGTGTCCTGCTGATAGCTCCGAAGAAATGAACGTGGATAAACCACATGTCACCCAAACAAGTCACCCAAAAGGCATTGAAAAGGGCTGTGCTCGGAGTTTCCTTACGTGATCGAATCAGGAATGAAGATATCCGCAGGAGAACCAAGATTACCGACATAGCACAAAGAATTGCCAAAGTTAAGTGGCAATAGGCAGGGCACATTGCTCGCAAAACAGATGGCGGTTCTTCAAATCTTTCGGACCTTCCCGGACTGCATACCAACCCTTTATAATCCTTTTAAAACGTTTTTAATTATCTATTAAATTAATCCACGGGCCTTAGGGTGTTTTTAATATCATACGAATTTCATCATGCGGGTTTGACCCGCATGCAGATTTTTTTTCAAAATCCAATGAAACGCGTGCCGCGTGCTTATTCCACGCGTTACAATAAATACTTGTATGACATGGACATTTGCCGGGGTTACGCGTGCGGAGCAAACCCGCATGCGAGATGAAACCCGCATGATATTAAAAACTAGGGTGTTTGCCTACAACACCAAACCATGACGTGTTAAAAATATATCAAGCATGCGAGCGCGAAAGAAGGATGAAGCTATACAACCTATATTGCTCACTCTCTTTAACAGTTCACTTTTGATCGTCAAATAAATCGCATTATAGGGGTGACCAGACGGTGGCAAACCAACGTCCCAACCAAGGTGACCTTGCTAGTTTTAATCTGTGTAGACAGCAGTTGTAATCCATTACCTTCAACGCCCTTGGTTGAGAGGTGCGTTTTCCCAACCACCGAACGCGTGGTTTACATCCATGTAGCCGCAACACAAACCAAACACATAAACCAAGGTCACCTTGGTTGGAACGCTAGTTCAACCTGGTCACCCCTTTAGAGCGGTACAGCCAATTTAGTAATTGTATTATTTGCTAACAACTCTCTCGTTATCATTTCGTCGGAAATCGATCGTCATCCAACTTTTTCGTTTAAAAAACCAGTTTATGTAGATTAACTTGAAATATACGTTAAGTAAATATGTCAATTCATCTCGTAGTAAAAGTAAAAGTCCCTTGACATGTTGAAAGTTCGCTTTTACGTAAATTAAAAAAAAAAAACTTGCTTCATTGAAAACTTTCGTGAACCGAATTTAGGTTTGGTTAAATATGTAGAAATGCATTCACGTTTTTGACGTAAATTATTCAGAAAAAAAATAGTTTATCATTTTTATACTGAAAAAACGTAGGGCATAACTAACCATTTTACTAGCGAACCCCGCACTTAACTAAAATTTTTATATGACTTATAGAGAGTTCGCTGTAGCTAAAAATATATATCTGTCTTCAAAAAGCTAGTCAAAGAGCATTTACCTCTCTACCAACTCGTAAATTTATCTAATATCTTATATATAAAACTAGCTGAGCCGGCAAACGTTGTTCTGCCATACAAATAAAAAAAAATAAAAAAAAAAAAAAATAGATGTTGGCCGATTCTCAGACCTACTCAATATGCTCACAAAATTTCATGAGAATCGGTCGAGCCGTTTCGGAGGAATTCAAGTTAGAACACCGTGACACAAGAATTTTTTGTATAAATATCAAGTTAATCAAATATATAAAATTCTCGTGTCACGGTGTTCGAACTTGAACTCCTCCGAAACGGCTCGACCGATTCTCATGAAATTTTGTGAGCATATTGAGTAGGTCTGAGAATCGGCCAACATCTATTTTTTTTTTTTTTTTTTTTTTATTTATATGGCAGAACAACGTTTGCCGGCTCAGCTAGTAATTATATAAAAATCTCTTGTCACATTGTTTGTTATCGAAGTCCTCCGAAACGGCTTGACCGGTTGTTATAATTTTCTTTGTGTATACTTGGTATGTCTGAGAATAGGTCGTAGCCTATTTTTTACTCTCCTACCCCCGACCCCCTTTCATTTAGTTATTATAGTCTATTTTAACCATCTGTCACCCAACTCTCCTGTCGCAGGTATGCTGAAAGAAATTTCGTTTGTAGTAAGCAGTACCTTTGTGGTCATAGATTTGTCAAAACATATCTGTGTTTGTGCTCTTCTATCTGTATTTGTTCTTTTTTTAAGTGTTTTTGTGTTTGTGTTACATAAATAAATAAATATTTGTTCCGGGTGTTGTGTGTGTGTTTAAATTCCGTTTGTTCAAAAAAAACATTACCTATAAAGGTCTGATGAAGAACTTCGGAGATAGACCTTCGGAAAATAAAGATAGATCGTATTTTTTATTATTTTGATTGTATTTTTAAGTAAAAAAAGTTTTTTCGTCCTTCTAAGTCGTGACCTGTCTCTCATATAATGACTGATTGATAATTGTGTCTCACTCTGCAGTTTTGCTGAATGTTTGTATTTTACTACTAAAGTCATACACAGGCATTTATTATGCGTACAGATAAGGCTTCCCTGATGGGATTCCCTGCTGGAGTCTGTTTCCTGATAGCTACAACCTGGAGGTCTTTAAGTCAACAGTGAATATGTTACTTCTAGGCAAGCGCGCTCCATCGTCGACCACATCATCGCTTACCGTAAAGTGAGATAGTGGTCAAGCGTAAGCCTTTCAGTAATAAAAAATAAACTTTGCAGTTATGTAAGCTCAGAAATTCCAATTACCTTTATATAGATATTACACACAAGTTATGATGATTTATTTCAAGTAAATAAAGTCCGTGAATCATAATATTTTACTACTGAAGATGTGCAAATATATATATATTATTTATCTTTATTTACAAAGCATATTGTATTTTTTAGGGATCCGTTCCTCTGTCAGCAAAAATGAAAATCTTATAGGACCACTTTGTTATCCGTCTACCAAGACCCCATTTTTCTCAGGAACGCGTGGCGGTATCAAGCTGAAATTATTATCAACTATTCAAGTCCGCTACCGCTTAAAGCAGTGAAGAAATCAAACTTCTAAGTTAACGCAATATAAAGATAAGGCTAATACTCCTTTTTTGACGCTTGCAAGGGAATCAAAACCCTTTATGGGACTTTCCATTGACCTGAAATTTGGTAAGAAGCTATACTATATAATATAACACAAGTTTTTTTTATTGATATAAACCAGAGGGCTTAGCCAAGTTGATAACCTAAAATCGTTAACGCTATTAAATAACTTCAAATGTATGGGAATGACATCATCTCAACGTTAAGTCACGTGGTCAGAATAAAAGAATCGGAGGCGTTACCGACTGTAGAAAGAGATTCGAAACGAAACGGTCGTAACTTGGCTAGGTCTGCTGTGCTTGACTGCGATCCCACCTGATGGTAAGCAGTGATGCAATCGTTGATAATGAGGCGCACTTACTTGTTGACACGTTACTTGTTAAGATCATATTTTCTGTAGCCTTGAAGACTCCTAAATTATAATCGGACGAGAAGACCGGTCGGTCAGGTAAAAGAAAAAATCCGTAAACAACGAAAATATTGTATAGTCAAACAATACAAAATAATTACTTTTTGCGATTATGGAGTTTGTACGGAGCCCTCGGTGCAAAGTCCGATCCGCACTTGACCGGCTGTTTTTGTTTCCTGCACATCCGAAAGTGGATAATCCTAAGCTTGACTCATTCCTACTTAGCATACAAGATATTCAACATAATGAATTGCCTCACAAGAGACAAATTAATTCCGAATAAATTACATATAAATCAAAGTAAACATTTCCTCTCTTAAATAAATTCAAGTTATTTTGATGAATCTGAAATAACATATGTGGAAGATTACAGGTGGCTGCCATCTTACTCAAGATATTCAAATGAGGTAGGTATTACGTTGGGTCGAAAGTGAAAATATGACAGGTGACGGTTTTCTAATATTTCTCCAGATAATAAATATCGGATACGACGGTACAGGCACGGTGAAACTCTCTGGCCCTACGACTTTTGTTATCATTTACGTTTTTGACGTGACAACGTCTTATAATTCGATGGAGCCGGCTGCACGCACGAAAAAGTATGACGCATGCGGCGTTACCTCGCTCTGAGGCGTTCCATTTAAGACTTGAAGTGCAAGCGAGAGCGCGTTCGGCCTCCGCGTTCGGCAGTGTTCGACATCTGTCTCTCTCCTACTCAAGTAGTGAAGTGATAGAAGAAGTGAGCAATGCGTCTGCGTCGTGACAACTGCTATAGAATAATACATTTACATGTTTTCGTCAAGTATAAAGTGCAGTGAAAAGTGAATGTCGTGTTAATTGTTTATTTGTATTTATACGTACAAATAAATGAAACACGTTGTCACGTTCAACTATCGTCAGTAAACCGACTTTACAGACAGCCGATTTTTTTTCTAGACATGAGTTTTATGTTTTTCATTCATTATCATCATCCCAATTTTTAGTCACACTGAACAATATAAGTTAAAGGACTAGTAAAGTCATAAAGTTCGGAACTACTACTCTATGTCCTTTCAACCTTAGTGTGGTCTTTGTCATAATCTATACTAATATTTAAAAAAACCGGGCAAGTGCGAGTCGGACTCGCGCACTGAGGGTTCTGTACAAACTTGCCTATGAAAACAGCTCAATTCTCGAATTGAGTTACGAAGGTTTTTCCGAATCGCAAAATAACTTTTTTTTGTGACGTAACAACAAATTTACAGTTTTCAGATTTTTTCCTATACTTGTGCTATGAGACCTTGCATCAAATCTCAGAATTCTAGGTCAATGGGAAGTACCCTATGAATTTTTATTCCCTTGAGAGTGTCGAAATACACGTTTTTTACGGCATAAACGACCATAACTTTTTTTTTACACCACCTGCTCGATAATGCCCTTTTATACGTCCTACAACCATCACTTAAAGCAAGTCATTATGTCCCTAGGGAGATAATGTAGTATGGGCGATCCCTAGGGAATAATGAGATTTGAATTTGGAACGTGAAAAACCGTCAGCATTATGTGAATTAAAATGTAGTGCATCAAACAAGTTTATTCAAATTTCAAACTGGCCACTAACAAAAAAAAAACAATAAAAAAGTTTCAAAAAAAAAGTAATGAACAAGCGGGAGCGTTATAGAAAATTTAAACTATAGAATCTTTGAGTAGTGAATTTTGTTTGTTTCAAATCACAAAACATTTTGAGTGATAGTTAAGATTAACTCGTAAATAATACTTATATTTCTGTATTATATGATTTCTTTTACTAAATTGTCTTTTAATTATCTCGCAGATGGTGTAAAAAATAGAGTATCCAACACGGGGATAAAGCTGTCTTTGTCTTGGGCGGCTTGAATTCCTCACTTCACTCAGGTTTCTTTATTAACTCCTTCGCAATGCTCGGGAGTTAATTATATAAATCCCTCACTATCGTTCGGGATTAAAATTAGCAACCTTCGTTTCGTTCGGAATTCAACATCCGCCACCCGCGACATAAAGACACTGCTTTATCCCCTAGTCACATAATCTACTATTTCGTTAACTCAGAAGTCTGATTTTTTCACAGCATCAAAGGGCTGCAGACCTGAGTATATGTATGTATATGGTTTTAATTTCAACTTGATACCTCCACGTGTTCCCGAGATAAATAGTCTTGATAGACAGACAGACAGACAACAAAGTGATCCTATAAGGGTTCCGTTTTTTCCTTTTGAGATATGGAATCCTAAAAAAGAGGAAAGAATTTTTTTTTTTTTTTTTTCGGGTGGGAAAATCATCTAATGACATCCCCCGCTCTTGGGCGGAGCGGAGATAGTGTCAGACTTTTACTGACTAAAAAACCACTCCTGTTCCTTCTTTGCCATTTTTTTTTTCCCGGGCCCCGGGGGTCACTTTCGCATCACCCATGGCCCCAGTAGGCTTCGACCCTGCTGGGCCCCTACGGTTGCTGACATCTCTCTGAGGCGCGCGTGGAACACTACGTCGACGACTTGGGCTCGGTCCGGACAGTTACCGGACGATCGGACGGCGAGCCACCCATTGCTCGCCGTCCGCAAGCCCGCGCCTACGGTGGCCGGAAATCGGGATCGGAATCCCGGCGGCGGTCTGGGCGTGAGGACCGTTGCCTCACGCGATCGGCCGCCTCCTTTGCTAGCATTACTGCTTCGCAGAAGGAGGCAACCGCCTGCCACTCCTCCTCGCTCCGGACCATAGCCTGTACCAAGGCCCGGCGCGAGAGATCGCTGCCGCCGATCGCCCCCACGAGGACACGGCGGTGCTCTGCCCAAGCGGGGCATACCTCTACCGTATGCTCCACCGTGTCCTCCGGGTGGTCCACACAATGGAGGCACCTGGGCGTCTCTTCTGCACGAATCCGGTGCAGGAACCTCCCGAACTTACCATGTCCGGTGAGGACCTGCGTCATGCGGTAGGTAAGGACGCCGTGAGGTCTTTCCAGCCACTCCTCAAAGAGGGGACTTATCGCCATAATTATGGCGTGCCCAGCACTGGGTTGCAACAGTCGCTGTCGCCATTCCACCATGAGATCTCGCCGGAAGTCTTCCCGCCATGCCGCGACTTGGCGCGGCAGCGGAGTTTCACCCCGGCGTAAAGAATTTGGATTTTTGTTTATTATGAAGAAACTCAAAAACTACTAGACCGATTTTAAAAATTCTTTCACCAGTAGAATGCTATTTTATCACTGAGTGACATCGGCTATATATTTTCTACTATAACTGGCAGAAGCTAGTTTATTTATTATTTATAAATACTTCACGCACATCGAGGTACAGAAGCGGACCTAATGCCTAGCTAATTAAATTTTGAGTTCTCATAATTATAATGATTTGATATTCATCTTAGTATTTATTCGTTCATTATCTATATATATAAAAGGAGAAACTGACTGACTGACATATCAACGCACAGCCAAAACTACTGAGACTAAGGCCATCAAATTTTGCACAAGGTTTCCTTTTATGATGTAGGTGAGCACTAAGAGAGGATTTTCCAAAATTCACTCCCAAAGGAGATGAAACTGGGGTCCAAAGTTTGTATGGAGAAACCTTCTTATCCGCGGGCGAAGCCGCTGGCAGAAGCTAGTTTTAGCATATAAGTATATCTATGTATTTTATTCTTATAAGTCTTTAATTTATTGTGCATTGATATGTACTAAGGTGACTGATGTCAACCTTTGGGTTAAAAAAGACTATACTGTGATACCACAGTGTTATCTTTTTTAGAGAATGCCTTATTGCTTTAAGCCCGCCTGTATGCCACCACTGTACATAAAATAAATAAATAACTACGTAAACATCGTCATTTCTGGCTAAATAACTTTACGTTTGGACTTAGATCTCTCAACCGTGCACCGCCGTGTCGTCGTGGGGGCGATCGGCGGCAGCGATCTCTCGCGCCGGGCCTTGGGACAGACAGGCCATGGTCCGAAACGAGGAGGAGTGGCAGGCGGTCGCCTCCTTCTGCGAAGCAGTAATGCTAGCAAAGGAGGAGGCACGTGCACGTGCGAGGCAATGGCCCTCGCGCCCCAGCCGCCGTGATTCCGATCCCGATTTCCGGCCACCGTAGGCGCGGGCTTGCGGACGGCGAACAATGGGTAGCTCGCCGTCCGATCGTCCGGTAACTGTCCGAACCGAGCCCAAGTCTTCCAAGTTGTTCAAAGAGATGTCAGAAAAACAATAGGGGCCCAGCAGGGTCGATGCCCGCTAGTTCCACGGGTTTCCTACGATAAAAGTGTGGTTTATAGTCAGTAAAAGTCTGATAATTCCTCTCGCTCCGCCCTAGAGCAAGAGAAGTCTGAATATTGTCAAAAAACTTAGCTTTACATTTTATCTTATATTAGAAAACTTCAAACAGTGTTACCTAAAGAACATCGAAGATTATCTACTATGAGCAGGCACTACTTATAAACAGTAGCCAGCATAACTAGAAACCACACGTTATTACCCCACCCAGTCCACCACCATAATCCCACCCAAGCCACCATTTAGCTCAATTACACACCACCGTATCGTTTAGCACCGCTTATTAGAAAACTGAAGTGATTCGAACCACTTCTGTGCGCGTGTGTACCTTTGAAGAAAGCGACCCTGCGCGACCGGTTGCGCGGGATGCGCAAGATCACGAATCAAGATACAGTAAGCACTTGAGTTAGTAAGTGTACGATGCGTCCGTTATTGAGTGTAGCTTTTTTATTTTTATTTGCAGAACAGATAGTGGGAAACTAAACGACCTTGCCTTACTAGGTTCGTGTCAAATGAAAATGAAATTTATGATGTTATTTTGGTTTGTAGAACCAGGTGCACAGACAAACACGAATACAAACAATACAGCTACAAAAAACATACACACAGAACACGCGTGGGTTTGCGGAAGGCGAGCAATGGGTAGCTCGCCGTCCGACCGTCCGGTAACCGTCCGTACCGAGCCCAAGTTGTCGACGGCGCGTAGTGTTCTACGCGCGCCTCAAGGAAATTTCAGCAAAATCGTAGGGGCAGCAGGGTTGAAGCCTACTGGGGCCATGGGTTCTTTTATGAAATGAAAACCCGGGGCCCAAGAACGCAAAGCAACAACATAGCAGCGGGTTTTAGTCAGTAAAAGTCTGACACACCTTCCCTCTCCGCCTTAGAGCGCGAGAAGTCATTAGATGGTACTGCAATAATTGTATTATGGGTTCAGCATCTGTTATTATTATCTGTCATTATTGTTATTTTGTGCATAGAAATGTTTTGTGTAGTGTATTTGTGCAATTTTAGTATTGTTTATTGTGTTTGTAATGTTGTTATTTTCATTGTGTGAATCTTTGTGTTGTAAAATTGTTCATGTGCTATGTGTATATATTACTATGTACTAACCTGTTAAAGTACACAAGCTCGCGGAGGGAGCGCCAAAGTGTCACTAGAACGGTGGTTGCTGAAAATCAGCATCGTAGATTGCTGGATTTGCCCAGCGTCGCGGTACAAGCTGAGCAACAACCTATTTTTGCCTAGATGCGACGCACAACTTGGATTTATACATTGTTATTTGTTTTTCTTAAATTATTGTTTATATTTATATTAGGTTATGTCAGTCTCTGTCGGTCGGTCACAGAGTACTTTGGTACATACTATTGTAGTCTTTGCTTTGGTAATTGCGGTCGGTGCAATAGACATTGGATGATGGATGACAATGGACAACCACAGACTAAGCTGTAAGATCAGACTGTGTTTTGTGTAGACAACCGCAGACTATGTAGACATCAGTCAACTGTGTTTATATTATATATTATTGTGTGTCTATAGTGCAGCACAGTTATGCTCGGTTTGCACATGGCCCGACAGTTTGCTATATTTTATTGTGCGTCTATTTGGGCAGAATAAACATGTTTTCTTTCTTTCTTTTCTTTCTTTCTAGATGATTACCCACCAATAATTTAAAAAAAAAATACACACAACACTCAACACACAAACAATATACAACAACATACAACAATTCAGTTTTGTCATATCATAATTTCAGCCGAAAGAGGTCCACTGCTGGACATAGGCCTCCCCAAGCGTCGCCAGGACGACCGGTCCTGTGCGTCTCGCATCCATCGGATTCCCGCGAGCCTCATCAGGTCATCGCTCCACCGGATTCAGAAAGGTTTTAAAAAAAAATATGTTGCGTCAAACTAGGAATTACTCATATATCGTGGGTGCGTTCGCGACAATGTATATTCACATACACAAGACACCCAGACCCGGGACACCTAGTATCTGTAGGCGGGTGATTTTCAAAATTTATGTACATTTTGGGACGTGAAAACGTCCCCCGGAATATTATCCAGACATAACATATTAAACGATCAAATTATTGTTATTATCATTGAATAAAAGTTTATTGAGAAGGATTTCAACATTTCAGTTAAAAAAAAAATAAGTAGTCTGAAATATATGACATTTATGCTCTTAGTGTCATAATATTTCCATACATCTACTACGTGTCTCTAAGCGAGAGCGCGTTACAAAAACCATCATAAAGATTAACCTACTCATTTTATTGTAAGTTCTGTTTGCGGAATATCTTATTGGGTATTTATTATGTAAATTATACAAAATTGAAATAAAAAACTTTATGTAATGATTATAATATAAGCCTTTCAAAATGTGTCTTCTATTTCATTCAATTTTGTTGTTCATTATTGTAACACAAATATTAGTAGATATTTGAGATTCTTTATTGGCAACACATTCTTGTCAAAGACATCCAATCAGATGGCAACAAAATATTATTCCGCCATTTTGTCTGCAGGTGTCATTGTTGTGAAAAGTGTGTTTCTTGCGGTGTAGTGTTTTTTCCACAATAAAGTTTTCATTTTAGTTGATCAGCTATAAAAACAACGGTAAGTCTTTGTTTTACTATTTTTGCGTAAATTTAAAGAATAATATTGATTCAATTTGATTAGGGTGATAGACAAGTCTAACAACATTATTTTTAACCTTCAAATGTCGAAGGTCGTTATTCAACAAACCGTTGATTTTCATTTTCGTAACATATTTTTGTAGCGTAACAAAAAGGATGTAACAAAATGAAGCAAAGCCGATTTCATAATGGAATTATTTTTTTAATTATGCGTACCTACATACAGGGTAATGTATTAACTAGTGCGCAATTTTTTTACTTACAGGTCATTGGACTCGATCAGCTGACGTACAAATCAATAGTGTTTCATGTACCGGATCGACCCTCCACGTGATTAAAACGATCAAAATTTCGCGGTGTAGATATAACAGTTTCCTTACTAATTATTTATAAGCGACGTATAGATACTACTCGTAGTAGCTATACGTCACTTATGAGTATTTTTATTTGGTTTATTACTAGTTCTTTCTTAATAAAAAATGCTGATAAATAATAACTAACTTTACTATTATTTTTGTAATTACGTAATAAAAGTAATTAATAATTTTTAACCGTAAGTTCCATCACCAATGGTTTGTTTTCTGTAGGCTAAACATTTTAATAAACACTTAATGATCAAACGGAATGAACAATTTGTTCTGAGACTGATTTTGTAATTAAAGAGACTGCTTATGTTATCAATAAATGATTAAGCTCTAATTTCATTGTTTTAATAGTGTTGTGAAATAGCCCTAATATTTCCTTTTTGTTATTCTTTTGTAACGTTGGTCACTTTTGTAACGATATTCATTTTTGTTTCATTTTTGTAATTGTACAAAAAATTTGAAAATCACCCAGGCCCTACATTATGTGTGTCCATATTTGTAAAAAGACATTGTCGAAAGACATTCACTATTGAAAATAGACCTCCCCAAGTGTCCTGACTGGTCCTGTGCGTCTCGCATCCATCGGATTCCCGCGAGCCTCATCAGGTCATCGCTCCACCGGATTCAGAAAGGTTTTAAAAAAAAATATGTTGCGTCAAACTAGGAATTACTCATATATCGTGGGTGCGTTCGCGACAATGTATATTCACATACACAAGACACCCAGACCCGGGACACCTAGTATCTGTAGGCCCTACATTATGTGTGTCCATATTTGTAAAAAGACATTGTCGAAAGACATTCACTATTGAAAATAGACCTCCCCAAGTGTCCTGACTGGTCCTTTGCGTCTCGCATCCATCGGATTCCCGCGACCCTCACCAGGTCATAGGTCCACCTGGTTCAAAGTGTTTGTACTGGAGCAGTTCCCACAACATCAAGAAGAGAGACAAATGCGTGTGATGTAAAACAACAAGTGATCGGAATAGGTAAAACTATTTTGGTTCAATGACCGCAAATATTGGTGTTAATATGGACACTCCCCGGGATTCTCACATTATGTAAGGTAACAAGACATTATAGAACATTATGATAAGTTTGTAACCACTATTGATATTTGTACATACAAAATTATTACATAATATTATTTAATTACTTTATTACCCTGAAACATGTCCGTCTTATACTTACCCTAAACCCTTCTACAATTTTTGGTTTGTAAGTCATGAAATAACTTCTCTCGCTCTGGGTAGCGAGAGCGAGTGTCAGACTTATATCTACTGACTAAATCCCACCCGTATTCCTCAGTTCCCCTTTGCGTTACCTCTTTTGAACAATCCCGCAAATTCGGCAAAGAAAGGTACTGAAATTCGGCAAAGAAAGGTACTGAAATTCGGCAAAGAAAGGTACTGAAATTCGGCAAAGAAATCAGAAATCAGAAATCAGAAACGTTTATTTCAAATAGACCAATTACAGGCACTTTTGAATTGTCAAAATGTCGGTCAGTCAAAAAAAATACAAGTGAAGCTAAATTGCACGTTCCAAAGCGTAGATCTCTATGGAGAAGAACGTGCAAGAAACTCCATGGCAAAGGTACTGAAATGCCTAAAAAACTGTCTAGATCCAATAGAATCCATGTAAACTGTTTAAAGCCACTAGGTAATTCAATATAACCCTACTAATATAAGCAAAACAGTAAATCGTCTGTCGGTAATTGTACAGGCTCTGCAAGTTAGCGGCGGCTGTCAAGCAATTAGACCAAAGAGCCGATATCTCTGCTATTAGAGAACATGCCATCGGGATGCTGTACTGTGAACTGAGAATAACTGTATGGAGAAGAACTAACATAGATAATATCAATCATAAATCATTTATTTCGCCACAGATATAGTACATCATCTTCCTGCCCTTGTCCCGTGTTATTTGGGGTCGGCGCAACACGTTTTTTTTCTTCCATTCTGCCCTGTCACTCGTCATGCTATCACTAACTTCCTTTTCTTTCATATCAGTCTTCACACAATCCATCCATCTTTTCTTTGGTCTTCCTCTCCCTCTCCATCCATCCACATGTAAACTCACCGATATAGTACAATGGGTGATAGAAAAAGTCGTGCTTTACACATCTCACCTATAATAGGAGGCATGCGAAAATTAACTGTTACAAATACAATAAAAAAAGTTCAGATCACAATTTTATAGAGTTTTACTTAAATTTTTAAGTCCAGTTAAAAAAGTCACCTAAAGTATAAAAACAGTTTTCTAATAACCATAATATCATTTGCTTTTGAAAATATAAGGGAAGTTTATTCAACCGACGTAGAATGTGATTGTGTGATATTAGGTAGGTATAAGAAAAAAGTATATTGGTCATTTGAAACTCCTCGCCTTCTTCATTCATCCACGTTTATATACCTAACTCTTTTAGTAACATGCGTTTCATTCGTCCTCTTTACATGACACCAAGAAAAACCCCTCAACTTTTCAGTCACTGGCGCCACTTCCAAACTTCCTCTAATATACTCATTTCTCACTTTATCCATTCTCATCACACCATTCGTCCATCTCAACATTCTTATCTTCGATACATGCAATTTTTTTTAGTCTTGTACTGACTAGACTACAAGACTAAAAACGATAACGATAATAAAAACGTTTCGAAAATCGTTTGGGATATTTCAGTCACATTTCGGTAGCGCGTACGTCAATCTACACGTTTCGTACATTTTACACACTGATATTACAAGTTGACACATCTAATACTGTTGTAATTATGATCTTGTTGTCTACCACCACTTATTAAAATTCAATAACCACGGTTAATTACAATAAATACATAAAAATAAAAGTCTCACCTACTTCAAAAGTACGTACACACATAATAATCTAATTAGAAATTGAATCCAACCATAAATATTTATGTGATATAGTTTCAGACGGGTATTTTTATTCATTATATAATAAATTATAATGTGGCTTACATGCGTATATTTTAATTGACGAGTAATACATAACTATTCGGTGCTTACTGAGTTTCTTCTCCATAACGACTAGACAAAGAAAGTGGAAAATTATCTACCAGGGTGGAAAGAGTCCCCGCATCCATGGAAAGCAAAGGACCACTGAAAGAACGGGTGGGTTTGAGTCAATAAAAGTCTGACAGTCTCGGTCCACCCAGGCAGTATTTTTCTGTCTGGTAACATTGCTGAAATGAACCTTCTTGGTGCAGCCGTGCGACACACACAATGTTATTCTTTTTTTTATTATTGACTGTTTAGGGGGTGACCAAATGGTTGCAAACCAACGTTCCAACCAAGGTGACCTTGCTAGTTTCAATCCGTGTAGACAGCAATTGTAATCCATGACCTTCAACGCCCTTGGTTGGTAGTCGCGTTTTCCCAACCACCGAACGTATTGGCGCGTGGTTTACATCCATGTAGCCGCAACACAAACCAAACACATAAACCAAGGTCGCCTTGGTTGGAACGCTAGTTTGCAACCGTCTGGTCACCCCTTTACGTTTTATTTAATTTATGTTGTGTGATCCTGGTGACTGCTGCCAAATAAATAATTTCTTTCTTTCTTTCTTGCACCCAGAATGGAATAAGTTATTTGAAGATTTTCGACCAAAAGAAAACGTTCTTATCCCACACCTCAGTAACCTCGTGAGCCAAGTCAGCAACTTTTTTTTTTTTTGCTTGTTGTATCTGCAATCAGCATTAACGGCAAGTCAGCAACTGGCCGGTAATTAATTTTGAACGGTTTTACATGTTCTAATATCTACCACTATGCAGGATCAAAGACGCGAGTAAAACCGCAGGGACAGCTAGTACTGCATAAGCTTATTCAATTTTCTCCAGTTTCTTGCCTATGCGGTCGCACAATGCAAAATATCAACGCATCCATCTGTGCCTCTTGAAGCTAAACTAAATAGAATATAATGAGCCTTCTTTCAAACAAAGAAAGTATTTAGATTATATTTCAATTAGATGGACACAGCCTAGAAGAATCTACATGATACAGTATGAACACACGATTAACTTAGAACAATGAGTACTGTGGTAACATTATTGTAACTATTTATTTTTAGCACAGAATCGACACGCACATAAAATATTAGAATTATCTTTTTTTATCTTAATGCAGTCAGTTGGCTATACACAAAGATAATGGAGGGATCTTTGTTTGGGAAGCTCAGTCCACAGTCCAACGTTCGAATAATTTCGGATTGGTAGCAGAAAACGGTTCGTTTAGTTACGGCTTAGCCTTATGTACCTACAAAATTAAAATTAATTTGAATGAGTAAACGATGGCGCGTATTGAAACCTCTCGCGCCTCTTAAAGAGGTCCGCAAAACCGTAAGGGCCCAGCAGAGTTGAAGCCTACTGAGGCCATGGGTTGACTCCCGAAGCCCGTGGTCCTGGAACGCAAGGGTAAAGAAGGAACATAGTATATTGTATTGTATCTATGATATAGTACCGTTATTGCAAAAACCAACTGTCTGCAATTATTTACCCAAATTAAGTTAAATATAGGTATCGATTCATATCATCAAGACGAATCTACAGGTAAAACCGATTATTAGCTACGACACTTATTTACAAAGATAGCTTCGGAAAAAAGTAAATAACTTACAGATTTGATCGAATATAATAATAATAATAATATAATACAAAAGTAAGAGCAGTGGTGGCCGAGTGGTAACGGCCCCGATTTACGAGTTGTAGGTTGCGGGTTCAAACCCAGCCAGGTGCATTACTTTGTGTAATTTATTTCATCACCACTGCTCTCAAAACGGTGAAGGAAAACATCGTGAGGAAACCGGCATGTCCTAGAACCAAAAATTCGAAGACATGTGACATTCACCAACCCGCACTGGGCCCGCGTGGTGGATTACGGCCCATTCCCTCTCCTAGGGCCGACTATGCTATGCTATGCTAATACAAAAGTATTGGTGCATTTAGTTGGTTTTTGCATTAAAAGTACGATATTGACTATCAAGCTTTTAGATCATCAAAACTTGACCCTGATTTGATCATTTCTGTGCCCCTCCAGGGCCTGTGCCCTGTGCCTGGGCACCACTGGCACTGTCCTAGTTACAACCCTGTGTATTCTAATCGGAGTGTTGTGTCCAATAGCTTCACAACTAACGTTCTTGTCAGCCAATCATAATCATGTTCATCACAAGAACATTTTGACGAGCCGTTACCATCCGTTGATAAAATAAACAAATTATAATGGAATTACGTATGATTCTGGAACGCACCGGCTCCTCTGACTACAGTTAGGGCGAACGGGACCCCAAGTGTGTGGCTTTCGTAACGTACCTATACTTATTTATAAGTTAAATAACTTGTGCATCACGCATCGTTTTACTTGTTGGGTGAGCAGAGCAGTAGCTTAGTTTAATAGTTTTCTTTTTGAATCATTCATCATCAATCACACATCATGTTGCAATTTCGCAATGATTCATCTGACGGAATCAGATCGCAGCCGCCTATCAATTACCTGAAACTCTGGTTTAAGAAATGGTGGTGAAGTACCTACGGAACTTCATCTCAATATTAGCTTACGAACCAGATTTTCTCTCTCTCTTTTCATGAACCGAGTCTCTTAGAAAACTAAAATAAATAAGTACCAACCTAGATTATTAACTATAATATAGTTAATAATCTAGGTTGGTACTTATTTATTTTATACTAAGCTTTGTTACTCAAAAGCTAACATAGGTTAATTTAATAAACTTTACTTCAAAAATCAAACTGGAATCCTGAATCTCCCAATAAGGATAACATCAAAACGACGAATATAATAATATAATAATTATGATCGATGCTACATTCAATCTTATCAATTATCATGACTTATTCAGAGCGCCATCTATCATTTCACACTCAAACTACACTGATATACAAGTTCAGCTACTGGATAACAGATGGCGCTAAACACTTTCTTCTTCAATATCCTACGAAAGTTGACGCAATAAAGTAAATTATTTCAATAATACCAATTTATAGAACTAGAAAGTGATTGAGTAATGTAAAATAATAAAAACAAATTGCCTTGATCGATAATAATATTGGTCAAGAAGCCGCTTTTCCATGTTGCTAGCAGGTAATTGAAAATCAAGTGAAAAGCGTTTTGGTTACGGTCTAACAAGTCAACAAACTAGTACTTTCGTCGTTGGTCAACTGCCCTTAACATTATGGGCTATTACCCCGTCAATATTAGCTATAAACCAGTCTACAAGTCAGCTGTAAACGCTCTAATGTTCTTTATTGCTCGTTAAATGTTCATGTTTCTTCAAAATGGCAATTGACACGGTTTTAAAGTTATTTTTGCGGGTGTTACGGTTAATTTTATGGTATTTCTTGTTTAAACACTTATTTTATGTCAGTTTTAGGTACCGGGGTATCAAAAAAAGGATTGCTTATTTTTTTGGTGGGAAAATCATCAAATGACAAATCCCGCTCATGGGTGGAGCGAGAGATAGTGTCAGACTTTTACTGACTAAAAACCACCCACCCAGGGCCCCGGGTTTCGCTTTCACACTACCCGTGGCCGCCCCAGTAGGCTTCGACCCTGCTGGGCCCCTACGATTTGCTGTCATCTCCCTGAGGCGCGCGTGGAACAATACGCGCCGTCGACGACTTGGGCTCGGTCCGGACGGCAACCGGACGGTCGGACAGTGAGCTACCCATTGCTCGCTGTCCGCAAGCCCGCGCCTACGGTGGCCGGTAATCGGGATCGGAATCCCGGCGGCTGGGGTGAGAGGATCGTTGCCTCGCGCGGTCGGCCTCCTCCTTTGCGAGCATTACTGCTTCGCAGAAGCAGGCGACCACCTGCCACTTCTCCTGGCTTCAAACCATGGCCTGTACCAAGGCCCGGCGCGAGAGATCGACGCCGCCGATCGCCCCAACGAAAGGATTGCCCATCCGTTTCCAAGGACCTACATATACTAGCCAATGGGTTTATAATTATGTCGCAACACCGTATATAATATTTTGGGTGGCAACACTAAATGTTTCCGGTGCCAGACTAGAGTCTGCCGCCATATTGCAAAGAGAGACTGCTCCTACCATTCGAGTTATCGTGAGCTCTGTATATTAATTATAAGTTACATGTGTTTATTACGAATAGACTCCATTTTCCGATATCCACGAGTTTCATTTGCGTGTGTACCTCCAAAATCACGGAAACGATGAATAGGTAAGTACTTCTTCTCGTTAAGAAGAAGAATGTTAATAATAATTGGCAATTGAAGGAACACAGGTGGGTTTTATTTAGTAAAAGTCTGAAACTCCCTCTCGCTCCACCTAGAGCGAGGAGAAGTTATTTGATGACTTTCAACAGAAATAAAAAAGGATAAGGAACCTATTATACTGTTAGGTAAGGGTCTATCGCAAGCTGCGTCACAATATCCCATCCTCCGTCTTCCGTATCCAGTGTTTACCAGTAACCTCTTTCCAGCCGAGGACATCCCACGCTACTATACAAGGTCTCCGCTCTAGCATTTCTTGATGGAGACCGCTTGAACCGATCCCTGAGAGCCAGGCAACACGATGCGTTGCGGTGAGGCGCCACAACGCATCGTGTGGCCCGGCTCTGGCAGGGCTGCGAAATTGTTCGAAGTTACCGTGACCCTGCAACTCAAAGGGCCATAGACGAAATACAAAATAAGTTTTAGTCAGTAAAAGTCATCACAGCGTTGATTTGTTGAATTCGTTTTTCATAATGACATTGTTAATTTGTATGTATGTATCTAAGTACTTATATATTTATTATTTTATTTCTAATCTAGTTTATCATTTTGTTGCACCTACCATGTTATATCTCTGAACCACTCAACTGGTCGACTGGTAGAAAATGCCTAAGGCATTAAGTCCGCCTTTGTACAGTGTTTCTTACTAGTGCATAAAGTTTTAATAAATAAATAAAAGGCTGACACGCCTTCTTGCTTCACTCAGAGCGGGAGAAGTATTTTTTTTTTAATTATATAAACTAAGTGCTTGACTGCTATCTAAGCTAGCAATCGTTGATGAATGATCAAAATATCTAATGATTTCCTACTCCGAACAGAAGTAAAGCAGTTGTCTAGTCTACCGGAGGTATTGCGCATTATTTACCCTTGTAGAAACGCCTGTAAATATCCATAACTCAACACTTATGTACGAAACATTAGTTTTTACCAGTCCACTGACTGGCACCACTGCTACATCAATTTGTAACAAGTTTGTCGATACAAATTCGCAACTACAACACACGTTAATACCACACGGGAGTTATTTATGACTAATGCATGCGTTCTAGCATTATGCTCAAGTGCCGTATCGGCAATAAATGTTTTATTTTAAGGAAAGATGACAATGAACAAAACAATCATATTCATAAAAAGGATACATGTATTACAGAGAGAGATTATCACATAATAATAATTATAGAGATACTAGCAGTTAGCGGCAAACATTGTTCTGCCATATAAATAATAATCAATGAATATAATGTAGGTCGGGCAGGGGTTGGAGGGTAAAAAAACACAACGAAACTAAGTGCAATTTGGACATTCTGCCATTTAGTGACGGTGTGCAAATATTTAGTCGATGGTCTTTTTTTGCAACATACGGCGACAATAACCTAGATCTCGCATCATATTTCGAATTATTTAATTCTTGCAATCAATTCTATTAATCCGACTTACAAGTTGTAGGTCGTCGGTTCAAACCACAGTTCAAATCCAGCCAGTCGCATTACTTTGTGTAATTTATTTCTTCACCACTGCTCTTAAAACGGTGAAGGAAAACATCGTGAGGAAACCGGTATGTCCTAGAACCAAAAATTCGAAGATATCACCAATCCGCAATGGGCTCGCGTGGTGGATTACGGCCCATTAACTCTCCTAGAGAGGAGGCCCGATCGTCCGGTAACCATCCGGACCGGAATTAGAGAAGGTACTCGTATTATGATACTTTAAAAAAGTCTCTCGAATAGACTACAACTTTTGCCTTGCCAAACTGTTCTTGTTCCTTGGCTCATCCCAAACACAGTGCCAGTTTAGAAACCCTTCAAAGAATATGCGTCACTTCCTTTCCTGCACAGCATGCAGAACCACCTGCATCTTCCACGTCTTAAACGAGGTCAACAACAGAACTATCAAGGTGTCTACATATTGTCGGACAGAATTTGAGTCAAATCGACACGAAAGATAAACTCACAATATCAGTCTTTTAATTGATGAAGTACTTACTTGTGTAAACTAAGAAACAATATACAACAACAAAAAGAAAAGTACAATACAGAAAAACAACAACAAGAAAAAATAGAATTGAAGAAGAATTCTTCAGTTAGGTACTCTTTATAATCTTGGTTTTGTAACCAGGTAGGTATTCCTAGAGCAGAGAAAATAGTGGGCCTTATACAAAATGAGCAGCACGGAGCGCCAAACCACTTGGCACTGTTTACAACGTTGTATAATCGAGTTGAATCGATTCGATCCCAGCACTAAAGTCGGACAACTTTTCTTTTTTAATTTCGTACGGACGACACGGCACAAAAAAAAACTGCGCGACTTATTGGTGTACTTTTTTACAATAAATAAATAGTAGAACTCGTGGCATTAGGTAAATGATGAATGATGTTTATTTTGCAAATATCTAGGTTTTTTTTTTAATTTTTATAAATATCTAGGTAATAACACTTTTACACGTCAATTTTCCTTGTCAATTTAAACTAGATGAGGCCGGTGTTTCCCAAATGACTAGCCTGAAAAGAAACCGAAATAAACTCAGAGTTCAAACTCGTGGTCAAATCATATGAGAACCATGCAGATTAATGTCTGTAGTCAGTGTAGTCTTTTGAGGAAAGAACCACACAGGTTTGAGTGGACCAGCCCCCCTAGCCAAGTTACGATCGTTTCGTTTATGTCAAACGCCTCGAGTAGGCCACGCCTCCGATTCCTTTGTTCTGACGTCATCTCAACGCTCAGTCACGTAGTCAGAACAAAGGAATCGGAGGCTTGGCCTACTCGAGGCGTTCGACGCAAACGAAACGATCGTAACATGGCTGGGGGGCTGTCTAGTCAGTGCAAGCATTTGTCAGTATTCGTGTAGCTCAACTTAAGACTAGTAAGGAGGTACGTGTTGGTTTAGGAATGTTCTTAATTATCTCGAAAATCATCTTAGTTCTGAGGTATTTCTAAGCAATGGTGATGTATGTTAAATACTTCAAATGAAATTCAGACCTTCTTTTTAGGTAGGAAATCATCCAATGACTTCTCTCACTCTAGGGCGGTGCGTGAGGGCGTGTCAGACTTCTACTGGCTAAAACCCAAACCCACTCCTATGTTCCTTCTTTGCCTTCGTTCCAGGACCAGGTGGTTCCCTAATCTTGATAAAAAAATGCTTAAAATTTAAGCAACGTAATGACATAGTTAACTTGTCAACGGAACATTGCATTGAACTGTCCTGTGTTGAGCTGGATAAGCATGTTATAGTGTGCGTGTACAGACCCCCGAACCCTCAGAACTTTAGTCTTTTTGAATCAACAATGGAAGATGTTTTAACCAAACTTGCAGATAGTAACAAATCCATAATTATTTGTGGAGATTTTAATGTTAATATTTTGGAGAATAATTCAAATAGCAGCAGATTTTTAAGCCTTTTTAAATCATTTAATTTGACTAATGTTTTTAAAGAGCCAACTAGAGTAACTCCAACCTCTGCTACTTGTATTGATAATGTTTTCTGCAATTGTGACTATTTAGATAAAGCCATAGTAAATTATCTTCCGTCTGATCATAGTGGACAAACGGTAGCTTTTAAGTCTCACGCAGCCTTGGAAAAAACTTTAATTCAATTTAGGCCAATTACAATTGGCAAATTAACAAAATTTAATAGTAACTTAGAAAATAAGTTAAATGTTCTGGGCCATGATATTGATGATGCAAATAAATTTTATGATAATTTCTTTTCAGTGGTACTCAATGAATTTAATACAACATTTGAAAAGAAGTCTAAAAATATTTTCCCTAAGTTTGTATTTAGTGACTGGGCGACTAAAGGTATTAGGGTAAGTAGGGAAAAACTATATGAGCTGTACGGCCTTAAGCCATTCTTCAACACCGAAACCTTTAATAAATATGTAAATAGATATTCTAAACTTTTCAGAAAGATTTGCAAGGTAGCGAAAGCCCTGTACATTAGCAATAAGATCAAATCGGCAGACAATAAAATTAAGGCTGTGTGGAAAGTTATTAATAGTGAAACTGGTAGGAATAAAGTACGCAACACGGATTTTTTATTGGAGACTTCACATGGTCCCAAAAGCTCTAACATAGAAGTAGCCCAGGAGTTTGTGAATTATTTCACCGATATACCTCTTAGGACAACGGAAGCTCTAAATTCCTCCCCTGAAGCTTCAATTGCTTTATTGAAAGCGAACTTACCAGGCTGTCCGGTTGAATTTCAATTCAAACATATAAACCCTTTGACAGTCATAAAGGCTTTCCGGCAAATCAAAGTCAAATTAACCGAAGACCTATGGGGAATGTCTGTTAAAGTATGCACATCCATAATTGAGACCATAGCACCATACTTAGCTTTAATATTTAATTTGTGTGTGGACCAAGGAGTCTTTCCAGATATAATGAAATACAGTAAGGTTATACCACTTTTTAAATCTGGTGACCATAATGACACTAATAATTACAGACCTGTATCAGTATTGCCGGTTTTCAGTAAGGTGTTTGAAAAAGTTATGCTTAATCAAATGCTTTACCATTTTAACAGCAATAAAATCTTTCACGATCAGCAGTATGGTTTCACCAAAGGACGTTGTACGACTGACGCTGGTGTCACTTTATTAAAACATATATTTGCAGCGTGGGAACAAGCCCAAGATGCGATAGGAATTTTTTGTGACCTCTCAAAGGCTTTCGATTGTGTTAATCACGAAACCTTGCTTTTAAAGCTAGAACATTATGGGCTAGGTAAACTTGCACTCAGCTTGGTAAAATCTTATTTAATTGATAGGCAACAGCAAGTTCAGATAAACGGTGTCAATTCTCCGGGTTTGAAAGTCAAAATGGGTGTACCACAAGGCTCCATATTGGGTCCTTTCCTCTTTTTAGTATACATAAATGATCTACCACATCTATTAAAAAAACAACCACATATTGTATTGTTTGCTGACGATACGTCGTTAATTTTTAAGATCAATAGACGTTCCACAAACCTTGATGACGTAAACAATGCTCTACAGCAAGTCCAAAACTGGTTTACTGTTAATAATTTAGTATTAAATGGAAAAAAAACTAAGTGCATAAGATTTGCGTTACCGAATGTTAAAAGTAATTACTCCGACATAGTATTGAACAAGGAGAAACTCGAATTCGTCGAAGATACGGTTTTCCTAGGGATCACGCTTGACTCGAGGCTACAATGGGGTCCTCATTTAACATCTCTGGCAGGTCGGCTTAGTTCGGCAGCATATGCTGTCAGAAAAATCCGTCAATTTACTGATGTAGATACTGCGCGACTAGTTTATTTTAGTTACTTTCATAGTATCATGTCTTACGGTATTTTGCTATGGGGACGGGCTGCAGACATAGAGTCTATTTTTATTCTGCAGAAGAGAGCTATCAGAGCCATATATAATCTTCGCAGACGCGATTCTCTTAGAGAACTATTTAAGGAAATAAACATCCTGACGGTCCCTTGTCAATACATTTATGAAAACATTATGTATGTTCGGAAAAATATTCATCTTTTTACTAAGATAAGTGACAGGCACAATTTTTATACTAGGAATAGGAACAAATTAGATCAACCTCGATTCAGATTGGCAAAAGTACATAGTTCTTTTATGGGGTACTGTGTAAAATTTTATAATAAAATACCAGTTGAGATTCTACAACTAAATGAGTCCAAATTTAAAACATGCATTAAACGCACACTATGTAGACAAGCGTATTATAAACTGGAAGATTATATCCTTGACAAAAACGCTTGGCTAAATGCCGGTTCTGCTCCACAGCCACAGCCTTCAAATTAAGTTTTGTGTTTTTTTTTTTTTTAAATATATATGTTTCTAATTATTGGAAGAGATACTTACTATTCCCCTTTTTGTTTTGTTGTTTTCGAAATCTTTCTTATTTTATTTTATTTGTTTATTTCAATAGAGCTTATGATAATTTATTACCTTTTGCATTTGGAAACAATAGTATTGTATAATGTAGAAGCACTTTTTTTTTCAAGTTTTGTGAATGTGAAGTACCATGGAGCATTTTTATTAGGTTACAACTTGTTTGACATTACGAGCATGGCAGGTGAGAGTTTGTCATGCTCACTCAAATGTCTCGCTGATGGTGGCACGTGTTATTGGGTCATTCAGTTCCCTTCAAAATGGTTGAGCTGAGTGAGGCTGATGCACGCGTCATGCTCGTGAACGGGTGCCGTCGGTTGAGACTGGTCATCTCTTAGCTGCCAGTGGCTTAATTCAATTTCTATCTTTTTAATTAGTTTTTATTCTTATTTATCTACATTGTGCTCACATATTAGAAGCGACATGAAATATGTAACCAAGATTTATGTAACTCATAATATGATTTAAAAGAGTGTCCATGGAGTTTCTTGCACGTTCTTCTCCATAGAGATCTACGCTTTGGAACGTGCAATTTAGCTTCACTTGTTTTTTTTTGACTGACTGACATTTTGACAATTCAAAAGTGCCTGTAATTGGTCTATTTGAAATAAACGTTTCTGATTTCTGATTTCTGATTTCTGACCCCGGGGTTCACTTATGCACAACCCATGGCCCCAGTAGGCTTCGATCCTGCTGGGTTTTACTGACATCTTGAGCGCGCGTGAAACACTACGCGCCGTAGACGAATCGGGCTCGGTTCGGACCACCATGGGCTGTGGGATTGTTTATTATTATTATTATTTGGTAAGACACACTAGCAGCTATTAGCTGATGCGTGTGTTTCATATAGTTTGGAGATGTTTAGTCTGTTCAACCGATTTTTAAAGCATTCCAATGTGGGAGCTTTCACAACACTTTCCGGGAGCCTGTTCCATATTTGAAAGAACTACCGTGACGTGACGCTAGAACGCAAAGGGTAACTAAAAGAACACTAGTGGGTTTTAAGGGCCTATTACACTACGCGATATTCAGCACACGATATTCAGACTGTCTTATTTTTTGTTCCGAGTAAGGTCCGACCGAACCTTGTTTTTTTGTCTCGGCCGAGACCGAGACCGAGAACGAGAATAAAATAAATTCTCGGCCGAGACCGAGACCGAGACCGAGACATGGCGCTATAACATTTAGTATGTTAAATCTCGAAATAATACGAAATAGTGCTTGTTTCAGCAATTTTTTATTTTACGTATTCAAAACACTAAGAAATCAAAGTCGAACAGAACTATATTTTAACATAAAAAAAGTATTTTTTATTGTGAATATTAAAAACATTTAGTAACACTTAGTAATCAAAATCGAACTGAACTATATTTTAACATAAAAAAAGTATTTTTTTATTGTGAATATTAAAAACTCTTCGTAATCAAAATCGAACAGAACTATATTTTAACATAGAAAAAAAAATTGAGAATATTAAAAACACTTGGTAACACTTAGGCACCGAATAGGTACATAAGCATAGGTACATAGGTAAACGCACGATCGACGCGCGACGTGTTTAAAAAGTAAGTCTTTAAAAAAGCTGCGTATGTATTTCACATAATTATTAAATAATGCCGATCGACAGATGTAAATATGAAATAATGATACCATTCCGCTAATTACAACAACACAACAAGTAAAAAAGGAAGAAATGAAATAACACTAGATACCTACTTACCAATTTAAACTCACATAAACCAAACCAATTCAATTCGCACGCAACTTTTACACTTATCTATTAACAATAATTCTTGTCAAATTACAATCCGTGAATTATGTTTATTTAAATCACTATTCCAAATATTGACAATAAATTGACATACATGTAAAAAACAAATGAGATACGAAAGGTATTTCCCCGACAAGTCAGCGCTTGTTGACGTTAAGCCATTAGCCAATCAATCAGCGATCGTAAATAGAAACGCGAGTAACGTCAAACCTGCACCTAATTCGCCCATCCGTCGGTAGATGGAGCGATAAGCTCTAAATCTAGGGAAAATAAATGATTTGTTGGACCTCAAGAAGTCTCGGCCATGGCCGAGATTCTCGGCGTAAATCAGGCCGAGAACGAGACCGAGAATCTCGGCCTGATTTTTAGCCGAGAATAACTGGAACCGAGACCGAGACCGAGATCTCGGTCGGACCTTAGTTCCGAGTAAGACCGGTCTAATCCTTATTACACTACGCGACATCGACTAAGACTGTCCGAATATCGAGTAGTGTAATAGGCCCTTTAGTTAGTAAAAGTCTGACACGTCCTCTCACTCCACATAGAGTGAGAGAAGTTATTTGTGATAGCCCCACCTCAAAAACAAAGACCTTAAAACAGCCATACCACAGCGACTCTCAACTCTACAGATTTTCGAATCACCTGAGTCTTTTATAACACCTACCTATAATAATTCTCCTCTATCATAGCATAGCATGAGGTCGGCCTTATAATGTTCCCACTGCTGGGACCCAAACCTCCTCTCTACGAGAGTGAATGGGCTGTAATCCACCACCACGCGGACATGTGACATCCACCAACCCGCACTGGGCGCGGGTTGGTGGATGTCACATGTCTTCGTATTTTAGGTTCTAGGACATGCCGGCTTACTCACGATGTTTTCCTTCACCGTTTTGAGAGCAGTGGCGATGAAATAAATTACACAAAGTAATTCGCCTGGCTGGGTTCGAACCCGCGACCTACGAGTCGTAAGTCGGAGTTCCACTCGGCCACCACTGCTCTATCTCCATCTCCTTTATCATAGAAATTAAATTACTCATCAGTAAATGTTACGGAACACGACCGTCAATTTACAAAGCAATGTATTCCACTGCGTGGATGAACGGCTGTTTTCCCCGGAAAAACTTATGATAAAAAGATACAACTACGGGTGTAACGCACTGCTGCCATTCTGCCGACGCCATTGACAGCATAACTATCTGACACGCGAAATATGAAGCTAAGAACACATTGTAACAATTAGCTGTCATGTTGATTACAGTATAGGAGAGACAACATCGTTTTTATAATTTTTATGTTCAACTGTGCTAGAAATATTGCTTTTTTTTTCGATTTTTTTGTTCTAGGATATGCTGGTTTCCTCACAAAGTTTTACTTTACCGTTTTCAGAGTAGTGGCGATCAAAGCATCTACTCATACGCTGACCAGAGCTACTGTCTGTCTTCTAGCTCTAGGATCTGATGACGTTTTAGTCGCCTCACATACTGATTCGTGGTGAGCTGCCGAGCGAATTCGTTAGGGTGACTGATTAGCCGCTCTTTGTATTTAGCTGCCAAGCTTTGAATTTCCTCTTTGATTGTTCTCATTTCAAGGTGCTCGTGAACTCATTGTTGGTTATGTACCATGGTACTTTCGTGATTGTTCTGAGAATCTTGTTCTGCTGGCGCTGGAGCATATTTATGTTGGAATCGCTTGCGCTACCCCATAGTCGTAGACCATATGTCCAAATGGGCTTTAGAATGACTTTATATACGAGTATCAGCAGTTTGTTGTCCATAGAAAGTCTCGAGCTCCTGCCTAGCGTCCAGTATAGGCTATTGTACTTTAGCTGTAGCTCCTGTTTTTTACATTTAATGTGGTGCCTCCAGGTTAGTCTACGATCAATGTGTAAGCCAAGATATCTTACATGGTCACTGTGGGGTAGAGTACATTGGCCCAACTTTACAGGTGGGCAGTCCCCTGTTCTAAGAGTGAATGTCACCTGTACTGACTTTGTGGCACTAGCCTTTATTTTCCATTTTTGGAGCCATTCGTTAACTTTGTTAAGGCCCTTCTGCAAGTTCTCTGATGCCAGTTTTGGATCTTTATTACTAGCTAATATAGCAGTGTCGTCTGCAAATGTAGCTGTGGTTATCCCTGGTATTAGTGGTAGGTGGTAGGTCAGCGGTGTACAACGTGTAAAGCATAGGGCCGAGAACAGATCCTTGTGCACCCCAGTGTCAACCTCTTTGAACTCAGAAGTGGCGTCGCCTTCTTTCACATAAAATATGCGATCCTCGAGGTAAGATTTAAATATTGGAAAATATGAGTGGGAAATATTCTGCTTGATTTTACATAGTAGGCCTTTGTGCCAGACCTTGTCAAACGCCTGCTGGATATCCAAAAATGCTGACGAGCAGTATTCCTTTTGTTCTAAAGACTTCCTTATGGCATCACCTACTCTGTGGGCTTGTTCCACTGTGCCATGGCGTTCTCTAAAGTCGAATTGGTGGTCTGGTATCACTTTGCGTTCCAAAAGGCTTAGCATAATTCTGCGAAGTATTATCTTTTCCAGTACCTTGGACAGAGTAGGCAACAGGCTGATTGGTCGATAGGATGTTTTTTCGGTCATTAATTTACCAGCTTTGTAAATCATGATGATTTCCGAGACTTTCCACGCACTCGGGAAGTACCCTATTCGTAACATAGCGTTGAAGATGGTGGTTATGAACACAATAGCTTTTCTCGGTAGTTCCAGCAATACTTCTTTGGTTATCAGGTCGTAACCCGGTGCCTTTTTACTGTCCAGCCGTTTGATCGTTCTTATGACTTCCGCGGGCGACACAGGTCTAGGGGGAAGGTCCATTTGAAGGTCTTGTTTTAAAACGAGATCAACATATTCTTCTGACGAGTTATCTAATGCTACATTCGGTTTAAAAACATTTGTTAAATGATCCGCAAACAAGTCCGCTTTGTCCTGGCTAGTTCTAGCCCAGCCGTTTTCCGTTTTTATTGGGGTTTTAGGTATGTTAGGTCTGTCACAAGAACGGGTGATTTTCCAGAGCGAGTAGTTGCTTGCTTTAGTAGCAGTTAGAGACTCTAACTGTGCTTGCATTGTTAAGTCATTGGCATTCTTTATAGCTTGCTTCAATTCTACAATGGCTTTATTAAGGGCGGCCTTGTCTTTTGGATGACGACTCAGCTGCCAAACTCTGCGTAGTCTGCGTTTCTCCTGGATCATAGTCTTTATTTCCAATGGTACATTTGGGGGCTGGTTCCTATGTTCAGTCTTAGGCATGCTTCTCCACGCGGCAACTTGCACGAGATTGGTAAATTGCACTACTGCTGTTTCAATTTCCTCCGCTTCTTTGAGCCTGATGTTTAGATTTAGCTTTTCTTCAATGTGTTCCCTGAAGGAGGACCAATCAGTATGCTGGTTATATAATACTGTGGGTCTCTCGACTTCAATTATAGTTGAGCTGACAGTTAGTAAGACTGGGGTGTGATCAGATGACCCATCAGCACATGACTCGATCTTCATGTATTCTTCAAAACAGGTCGGAGCCAATTCGGTGTTTTGGTGGGCAGTATACAGCTGAGACATTGCAGTATCCACATCTGTCTTGTATTGCGACTGTAGTGGCCTGTATTTGTTCGGTTCTATATTCAGGCAGGAGATGGTGCTTTATTTTGTCCCGAACAATTATAGCTGATCCTGCGTGACCTGTGCCGTCAGGGTGGTTTGTAGTGTATGTCTGGAGCCCTTTGATTTTAACATTCGTTTTGTCTGTGCAGTGTGCTTCGGATATTAGGACTATGTCTAGTTTGTGCTCGGCCATTAGGATCTCGAGCTCATCTTTATTGGGTGAGAGTCCATTTATGTTCCAAGTCGCCATTCTTAACCCAAGGCCTGTTAACCTTGTAGTTTGGTTATGAGTGTAGTCATGAGGCTCATCAGAGAACTCATTTGTTGTAAGATTAAGTCAAATTTCTGGTTTTTTTTAGCAAGTAGAGCTTCTAATACTGTTAGGTTTTAGTTTATATTAGGTATGGCATTTGCTGTGGTCACTTTGTCTGGCACGCTTCTAGCAGCTTTGGCGTAAGAGAATGGTTCGTCTTCCTTCTCAATGGAAAAATATTGTTAGGCAGTGTTTTTCAGATGGTTCATATCCCGAACCGTAATATCTTTGACAATGGCACGTCTATCAGACCTTTGATGACTGTATTTGTTAACTTTTCTGGCAAGTATTTCTCTATACACCTCACAACCTAATGGCGATCAAATAGATTACAAAAAGTATAGCTCCTGCCTGGGTTTGAACCATTGCTTTTTTCTTAACTATAAAACATGTACCTAACTGAAATAATGCACACCTGTACACACTTTAATTAGAAAATTAAGTTACAGACATAATTTAAGCACTATAACTTTACTTAAATGCACTTAGGCAGTGTTTTTAGGGTTCCGTGCCTCAAAAGGAAAAAACGGAACCCTTATAAAATCACTATGTTGTCCGCCTGTCTGTCTGTCTTTTTGTCAAGACCCTTTATCTCGGGAATGCGTGGATGTATCTAATTGAAATTAAAACCATATACTCATATCTGCGGTCCCTTGTAGCTGTGAAAAAATCAAACTTGTAAGTTAACGGAAAAAAAAGATACGGCCGTTTATATCGCAAAAAACGTATATTTCGACACTCTCAGGGTAATCAAAATTCATAGGGTACTTCCCGTTGCGTTGGCCCAGAATCCTGAAATTTGGCTTTATGCCAAATTTCAGGCAAAGTCTTATAGCACAGGTATTAAATCTGAAAACTGTAAATTTGTTGTTACGTCACAAAAAAATCGTCTAATTATGTATTTTATCTTTATCATCATCATCATTTCAGCCGAAAGACGTCCACTACTAGACAAGACCTCCCCTAAGTATCGCCACAACCATAGAAATATTTTCTTATATCTATCGCCACAACGAATGCTCCTGAGCGTCTCGCATCCATCGCATTCTCGCGACTCTCACCAGGTCATCGGTCCACCTCGTGGGAGGCCTTCCAACGCCTTCCAATTATTTTATACATCTAATTAATTAGGTAAACACAATCAGTAATTACACTCCTGCTAGAAGAGCATTGAACCATGACAAATTAATTTGTGCAACTGTATAATTTTGTATATTTATTCATGAAACCATAGTAAAGTAGTATTAATTTTTGTTACTAGATGGCGTTGTTAGATGAGCTCACTTTTCTACATCTCGCTATGGTTTCTTTACAGAGCTTTCATAGGGTCTCGGCCAAATTATGATTAAATGTCTTCGTCTTAGTAACACTGGTTTTATTCAGCAACTGCTATGCTACTTAAAACAAGATCAAAAATAAACACTTAGAGTACCGATGACCGTACCCAAAGGGTGCAATCCCCTATATATTTACTATACTGTTGATTCTGATCCCGATTTCCGACCACCGTAGGCGCGGGCTTGCGGACGGCGAGCAATGGGTGTCCTGACAATACAACAGCTTTTAATTCCACTAAATATCGAAGGAGTACCGCTAAACGATCCTTAGAAAGGCGTTATAATAATGTGCAATAATAAATTCAATGCACCGATACACTTACGGACAGTAATGGACAATTACCATCAAAGCAATAGGTAGCAGTAATGAACGATAAATACCGAATCGCGTTAGAACGCCTCTTAAGAAAGATAAGGCAAACGTTTATGTGTTTATCATGCATGTCATCATAACAACTCCAAGAGCGCAATTGATTAATACTGATGGAGCACTACAGAATGTTTACACAATTATATTAATTAAAAACAACAACATAACTCTCTGAACTGGGTACTTGACAATTTTTTTTAATTGTTTGTGTCAAAAATTAACTTTATCCAAAATCGCTAATATTTTCGAAATTTTCAAATTCGTTCAATATTAATCAAGTTAGAAATCTTCCAAATCTGGTGGAAACTGTCAAATAACAGTGTAAAGATGCATAAACTGAAATGTGACGTCACTGCCATTAGGTTACATGTGCTCAAAAGAAATATTCCCACCACGTCCCCACTCTCCCTCAAACACACACAATTAGCATTCCAAATCATGGAATGCTAATTGTTACTTCATTTAATAACCAATTTCGATGTTGTTTTCGGAAAAAGATTTCCATAAAAAGACTTCCTTATTTGTTGTTTAGTATAAAATCATCATCATCATCATCTTCCTGCCCTTGTCCCGTGTTATTTGGGGTCGGCGTAATACGTTTTTTTTCTTCCATTCTGCCCTGTCACTCGTCAAGCTATCACTAACTTCCTTTTCTTTCATATCACTCTTCACACAATCCATCCATCTTTTCTTTGGCCTCCCATCTCCTTCTCCATCCATCCACATGTATGCTCATAACTCTTTTAGTAACATGCGTTTCATCCCTCCTCTTTACATGACCTTACCAAGACAATCGATTCCCCTTCAACTTATCAGTGACTGGCGCCACTTTCAAACTTCCTATACTCATTTCTCACTTTATCCATTCTCGTCACATCACACATCCATCTGAACATTGTTTAGTATAAAATGTCGTAAAAAAAAAATAAGCACAGACAAATATCCAATAAGTTTTTACTAAAACGGCACATTTAACCTCTTCTTTAAGTTAGAGAGTTATGATGAAGGGTTTAATATATTATATAATTGTGTAAACACAGGTACACGTACATGTCATTACCGCCATTATATTTTTCATTAACGTACTAACCCATATTGAACTGCAAATTTAAAAAAACTTTTTATTGAACTGGAGCATTCATCTTAAGACTTGAAAACTAAAATGGGTTAAGCCCACTCAGGCTGATCATGGATAATTGATTTTAGTAAGAAAGCCAGTGGCTACCGAATGGACTTTGCAACACACAACAGTTTTTTGGTGAAACAAGATTACAAGGGGTTCCTTTTTGAGGTGGAAAATCATCTAATCGACTCCCGGCACCCGGGAAGTCTCCTGTCGCGGCGGCTGGGAAGTGAGGATGTCCGTTCCTTCCGTCTCCTTCGCCAATATTAGGTACTGGTTTAGTATTGCTTAGGTGCTGCTGAACCAGGGCCCGGTGCGAGAGGTCACCACGGCCAACCGCCTCCACTAGGACACGGCAGTGCTCCGCCCTATATAATCCTCCTCTGGGCGGTCAGCTGGGCGGGCAGCAATGCAGGAACCTCCCAAACCATTTCCGGTGAGGAACTGCCTCATACGGAAAGTGAAGATGCCGTGACAACTCTAGGAAACCAACTAGCTAGCGAAAGGACTTTGCAATACAAACAAGATTCTAATGAGGTTATATTCAGCTATTCAAAACAAAACGAGGGTGACGTGAAAATAGAATAGAATAGAATAGAATAGAATAGAATAGAATAGAATAGAATAGAATAGAATAGAATAGAATAGAATAGAATAGAATAGAATAGAATAGAATAGAATAGAATAGAATAGAATAGAATAGAATAGAATAGAATAGAATAGAATAGAATAGAATAGAATAGAATAGAATAGTATTTATTCAATGCAGGCAATACAATGGGCAATAAAAACACAAAAACAAAAAAAAATTAAATCACTGACAAAAAAGAGTTCAGCAACCTTCGCTTCCATAAATAAACTTAATGTTATATGATTAAATATCTACATAATTTTAACGAGAGCCACATTTTCTGCATTCGTTACTCTCTCGTAATAAAAACATATTTAATGTTACTGTATATCGTAATAAGCTAGCTTACACGCAATACCAGAATGTTTGTATTCCGTCAAAGATCATAGCGAATAATTGCATTCCAGTGTTACCAGCGTTTATCTGCACACACATATAATAATAGTATACGCCTTGCAATGGTAACACCGTTATTTAAAGTTTATGAAGCTTTCTTTTATGTAATAATTATAAGTTTTTAAAAATAGAAAGCTTGTTGGTTTTGGTAGCCTAATAAATTATATTCTTCTTTTATAATAAGAGGTCGGAATTAGGTAGAGTTATTCATGTACTTGCATCGAAATGTTGATATTAATATGGATCTTCTCGGGATTTCTAATGAAAAATCCCGTGTGGCCAACAATATTACAAATAAATAATTATTATAAAAACCTCTGAGATACGAGTAGGGTGAGTGGGGGTAAGTCGGAATGGTTTTTTGATCAGATAAACAGTGTTGATTTGAAACTGTTGTGAAACAAAGGGATTTAAGTCAAATGCATAAAATGATGTTTTGGGTAAAAAAGTATAGTCAACTTGTTTCTATAATGTTCACAGCAATCTTTTTGAAACGATATTTTATGAAAAAAACGTTAGTAAAATTGGTCTTAAGAAAAAAAATATGTAGGGGAAAGATGAAACGCTGAAGGGGTAAGATTGAAATAGTGACTAAAATCGTATTCATGGTCATTATGCTTGCGTGGTGATCAATAAACCTTCTGCTTCAATAACCTAAATAACTTGAAAATCAGTTACATTCAAAAATCGCATTCTAAATGCAAGAAAAAATAATTTATCAAATAAAATATATCGATCTTACCCCGTTGAAACGGCTGGCAGTCAGGGGTTCTCAACATGTTATGGATATTAAAATAATTAAATAATCATGTTCATGCATGACTGTCAAGTCTAACTCGGGTCGATAAATAAAACACACGTTTTCGTTTAGTACCACGTAGCGTACATTATAATTATTTTTATAAAATAAACCACGACAGCAGAATACAATTAAGCATTATTAAAAATATTATTTCAAAGGAGGTAATACCTAAACATCACAGTTAAATATAATCAGTCGGTTATAAGTACTACTTTTAAAACTAAAACTAACCTCTTATCAAAAATATAAAATTTGGCTGTATAAGATCAGTTGGTAATTCCGCAAAGCAGAAGTAACTACAATATAAAAAAATCACATACTCGTATTTTTGCGCCCCTTAATAATTAATAAAAAAACAACAAAACTTTGTTTAAATAAGTGACCACAGTGGTTTTCGGATGATTAGAATAGAACATAAAAATTGAAGGACATCAGAATGAAAACTTTAACCATGGATTCAGTAGGTACATAATTCTAGACACCTTAACGTAGAATTTATTCATCCGCTTAAAAAATCAGCTGTGTAAATTGGTACATTTTAATCGTGTAGGTATTGCACTTATGTACAGAGCATCTGACTTTTTAAACTGACAAGCGGTTTAACACTAGAGAGTCTAGAATTATGTACTAATTTCATGATAGAAGTTTTTGATACGATGTTGTGGAATACCATCGTGTATTTCAGATTGAGCGCCCCTGACCTTTTGTAGGAGTTTCGTAAACGGGGTAAGATGGAAAGTTTTATATTATCATCTTACCCCATTAAATTTTGCAGGGGAAAGTTTGAAAGGCACCATAAATCTTAAAATACGTGAAATATACTAATCACCACATTATAGAGCATATTATATTTCAAATCTAATTACGAATATCAAAACAAAATGTTTATTACTTATCTGTGTAAGGAGATACAGCGAGCGGGGTAAGATTGAAAAACTCAATTTTACGCGGGAAATGTTAGTGTACGGAAAAATGTCAAATAATACACGAGCACACTCACTTAGCGACTGACGCAGACTGCGGGGCGGGGCAAGACAAAATGGTGTCCACAACGATATGGCCAGCATTAAAAGAATTCCCTGGTATTCGGCGTTATTATATTTTTTTTATCTTTCCCCGTTTTTTATCTTACCCCCAGTTACCTTAGATAAGACAAATAAAACAAAGATGAACAAGCATCCCATAAGCCTGAATGATGTACTTTTGGAACGGGTGGACCAATTTAAATACTTGGGGTATTGGGTAACAGCTGACCAGAGGGACCATGTCGACATCGAAAGGGAGCGAAGGGCACTGTCTAAAAGAGCAAATATGATAGCCCGTAGGTTTGCACGGTGTTCAAATGAGGTCAAGATCACACTTTTTAAAGCTTTTTGCACTTCATTGTATGCGTGCAGCCTATGGGTTTCCTACACACAAGCGGATTACAGTGCCCTCCGTATCGAATACAATAACGCTTTCAGGGCGGTGTTGGGGCTGCCCCGCTTCTTTAGTGCCTCGGGCATGTTTGCGGAAGCGCGCATCGACCGCGTCCTTAGTGCGCAGGGTGCGGGGCAGCTCCAATACAGTTGTGGCGATGATTGCTGGCAGATTTGATTGCCCTTATATCGGACATTGCTGTAGCAGACATGTTACTGGCTATGTCCGATAGTGTAATATGTATTTCCTTATGTGTGTGTGTTCTGTTTTGTGATTGTTGTACGGATGCTATTAAAAAGATCTCTATAAGTCAACTGTGGTGAGGTTAACAAATTTATACACTTCTTCTTCCTCGTCATTAATGCTGGAAGAAACATTTTTTGCTATATTTCTGATAGTTTCATAAAAAAATTCTGCTCCTTAAAATTAATCTCGGGATTTGAGGCATATTCACTTTATTCTTTCGCTGTATAAAATCAGTATACGTACTTAAATAACTCTACCTAATTCCGACCTCTGCTTTTATTATATTTTGTAGGTGTTATAGTTTCTGAAATTTCGTGATTAATCAGTGAGTGGTATTTCGCATTTATATTATAGATTAGCCATATTAGGAACGAGAAGAGGTGTCAGACTTTTGAGATTTGAAATATATTTATTTCCAACAAGAATTACAGGAGAAATATTAAAACTAACCTACAAACATTATTGTTAAAGTACAGTAACAGTTTTAGTTAATAATATAAAAGTATTAATCGCAAAGTGTAAAGTAATCGCACACGGAGTAGGAACAACTGGAAGCGCCATTTACAATATATTTCAAAGTGCTCTGTGGCATATGCTAAAGTGCACTTGCTTTATTAATGATATGCAATTTTAAGTGTTTTTTATATGCTGTCAACTTTTATTAACTAAATCCCACCGCATTCCTTCAGTTGTCTTCGTTGTCAGACGTCATCTCAACGCTCAGTCACGTGGTCAGAACAAAGGAATAGGAAGCGTGGCCAACTCGAGGCGATCAACGAAAATAGAATCGAAACGAAACGGTTGTAACTTGACTGGGCAGCAATGACTCTTTCGCACAATCGAGCAGCTCTTAACTCTAAGTCCTCCTGCCCTGTGTTCAAAAATGAGGTTAGAGTTAACTCTAATGACGTCATCAGGGTAGATACTCTACGCTCGCATTTTTTAATGCGAACGTAGAGTTTAACTGTCAATGCCAAGCAAGTGTCATTTATGGCCGCTTACACCAACCTACCCTGCTCGGAGTTAGAGTTAGTTGGGTTAACCCTAGGGTAGCTACTCGAATTATAAAAGTACGACCATGAGTTGCAATTCGAAGCATTTTTGAACGGTTGGAGTAGCGACTCTACTCTACTCTGGTTATTTTTGAACGCGGGCGGTATTAAATTAATTCTATTGTTTTTTGTCTAGCAGTCGTCCTTTACTTTTCACGTTTGCCAACTCGAGGTCTTGAAAACCATATGTCTGCCCCGATTACCTATATTACCATAAATTCTATAGCTACGAATACTCGTAGCTATAGAATTCCACTACTTCTAAAGCAGATGTCTGCAATAAGGTCGGTGGTGTTTATCAATCCTTAGACCTATATAACCGCCTGCGAATTTTTCGACAGAGATACCGCGGCTCTAAAACGCAAAGGGCAACCGACCACCGCGAGAGAAGTCATTTGATAATTTCCCAAGTAAGAAAAACCTAAACTGGTTCTGTATTATCAAAACTGATTTTCCTTCTCACGGTCTAATAATGACAGTTCTACAAAGTGTTACTACCGACATAAACAGTGTAAACATGAACGCTACAAAACTGAATGTAAGTAAATAACGGATGTAGTTATTAGTAAATTAATTAATAGCTTGTTTGTTAGCTGTTGCTTATGGTAATTAATAGGGCATCAATAGTAGGGTTAACACCAATATCAAGAGTAATCAAAAGACAAAAACCGACTGGGGCCCAAAACACTTCCTTGGGAAACACCAATATTTAAAACGTAGTCTGGTCATAATTTCTAAAATAGCGCTCGTGTGTTGATTAACCCACAATGTTTGGATATTAGAAAGTCTTAAACTGTCGCCTCTTATTTAGTCAATATCAATTATTTCCTCAAAAAGAGTTATAGTAATAGAATCAATAGCCAATTACAAATCTTAAAACCATAAGGTTCAACTAATGATGATGTACGAAATTGAATATAATCGATATTTTTTTCTAACTCACTTTTTTATATAATTATTTATCTTATCCCAAAGGACAGTCAACCCTCAAATAGGTCCTACCAAATAGTCTTAGTTTCATAACATCGGAGGATATTAACCTTATGCATTTGCTGCTCATCGGAGCGTGCATACGCAATGGAATAAAGACGACGTTTGTTTCATGCGAGCAGTGTTTTCTATACATAGTGAACGATTCCTCTTGAATGCTCTTAAACTCTCTATGGGTGGTTAAACAAAGGTGAAGTTAGGCTCAGATTTAAACAAAGAAGCTGTAAAATGTTGGAATGGTGATACTGGTGTGTCTTCTTTGCGTAAAGATGGTCCTCACTTATTAAATACTTAGATAATTATCACACTGTATATAGGGTGACTGGCAATTAGTGTACGATACTTAAATACGTGATTGTGCTCATGATAACAAACAATTTCTATTATGGGACCAAAGCTGAAATCGCGATAAAAATATCAGCTGTTCAGTACATTACGCAAACATAAATGTACTGAACAGCTGATTTTTTTTTCGCGATTTCAGGTTTGTTCCCATAGTAAAAGTTGTTTGTTATCATGAGCACAATCACGTGTTTAAGTATCGTACACTAATTGCCAGTCACCCTATATATGTATTAATTAACGTGTTCAACTTTTACCTCCAGGTTTTTGGAAAGAAATCATCAAGGAAAAGCCAAGTGATGTGATTCGGTGATTAACTGTTGAAAATTCATTCAATCAATAATGATGAATTACGATCGCTTAAAAATTGCTCTCATTATTCTTGTGATAATGTTTCTTCATAAACGACCTTACACAACAGAGACCAAAAATTACGCATGCAACAATAATTCTTAAAATTTCTCAAATTCTTGTATTCAAGATTTTAATCTTAAATTTCAGCCCTGCTGATCCGGTACTAATTGACGGCTCTTTCACTTTATTATTTATAACAGTATGGAAATACACGCAAAAGCAAGGCGTAGATATGTGCTTATATAACGAGACAACAATAAAAGTAGATTACATACATTTACTTACAAGATATGACGAGAAAAGTAAAAATGACACAAAAGATAGTGAAATGAGCATCTGGTTAAAAAGAAAAGCCGAATTACACCATAATAATAACCAGTTTGAAAACAACACGCCATAAAGCCTGAGTTTCAAATGATGTGATGATCATGTTATGTCATCATAACTGAACATAATACTTAGTGTCGCTACTAAGAAAGCCTGTCACCATAATATGGATATTACCGCTTAGTAGCCAATGTCACCATATTAATGATATGATGCCCTATCAGGGGTTGTTTTTTAGGTGGGAAAATCTTCTAATGACAAATCCGGCTCTTGGGCCGAGCGGGAGATAGTGTCAGACTTTTACTGACTAAAAACCCAGTCCTGTTCCTTCTTTGCCTTCGTCCCAGGGCCCCCGGGTTTCACTTTCACACTACCCGTGGCCCCAGTAGGCTTCGACCCCTACGATTTGCTGACATCTCCCTGAGGCGCGTGTGGAACAATACGCGCCGTTAACGACCGTCGTTTGTGTGAGTGAGCCGTTTCGAACATTTGTAGGTAGTATCCGTACTGTTCCATATATCTATACTGTGACTTGGGCTCGGTCCGGACGGCCGGACGGCGGGCTACCCATTGCTCACCGTCCGCAAGCCGCCCTTATCAGGGGTCAGTTTATTAAGTATGAAAGTCACTCCTCCCTTTTTATAAATGTATAATATTTTTCAGGATTTTCATATAACGGCAACGGTTACGTTACCAAGAAATATGAAAATCCTGAAAAATCAGTCCACCTTGGTCTTCCAAAACCATCTTTTGTTTTCCATATACTGCATTAGTTCCACACCACCGCACCGGGAGTTGTCTTTGGATGCACTTGTATAGCGTGTACACAGAGGGTGTCTTTGACATCGACGCACGAACGAATATCATCCAGTATACATGATTTTGGACCCCCGAGTGGTGGAATTTTTCATCAGTTTTTTCCTAATTTTATTTTAAAAAATCTTTGCGTTTTTTTAATTTAAACTGTATACAATCGTTATTCTAACATTTCTTGTGAAAAAAATGAATGAATTACTTTTAAAATTAAAAATACGAGTATCATCGGGGTTGATTAGAATAACGATTTTATCTACCCCGATGACTTTTTAATCAATTAATTTTTTTTACTAAAAATATCATCGGGCCTGGTTAGAATAACGATTTTACACAGTTTAAATTTAAAAAAGTATACATTTTTTTTAAATTTGATAATAGCCGACGAAAAATTCCGCCGCCGCCGTGGTCCACGTGCGTGTCGGTCTAATGTAGATCTCGCCTAACTCCATCCCTCTTTCTCGCTCCCATGACAACTATTTTAACACGTCATGGATTACCATGTCGTGTTAAAATAGTAGTGTAACAAGAGATAATTCTCTTGTAATGATTATTACATTGTTTGTACTCTAAAACATGCGAATTAACAATCAACACTGTTCATCTAAATATCTTCATTCGCGTATCGTGTTGTACAACGGTTTCCTTTATACGAGCTTGGCCATTAAGATGCACAATAACCTACACGCTTTCCGAGTAAGTAATTACAATTAACTTCATTAATATTACGAACCACGTGTTCAGATTATGATAATTTTATTAGAGACCAGTGCCAGATGGACAAATTACAGTTTTACACGAGAAGAAAATAATAGGAGAACTTATATTCAGTAAGCGTGATCCATCATCACAAACTGCCTTCCTAAGAAATGAATTTATTACGAATATGCTGTTATGATTTTAAAAATAAATAATAATGTTTTCTTTTTACCCGACTGGCCAAAAAAGTGTTATGTTTATATATCTTTGTAATTTTTTTATTGTTTCGTACCTTCCAAACGGCTGGATCGATTCCGGGAATTAAGATATCGTTAGATTCGTCTCCAAAGCCCAGATGTTCTTAGATGCTTAAAATAAAATCATAAAACTTTGAATTGGCAATGCCTTTTTCCCATCATCATCTTAAATATCTTCCTGCCGTGTTATTTGGGGTCGGCGCAACATGTTTTTTCCTTCCATTCCGTAATGTCACTTGTCATGCTGTCACCAACTCCCTTTTCTTTCATATTAGTGCCGTAACTATCTATATATAATGTATTAAAATATTGTGCCGAGTTTTTAATTTTCATTTTCATAAACATCAGATCCGAGGAGCCTACGCTCCAAGCAAGAGCTACAAACCCTCACAGTACATTCTATGAATCATACGCCTTCTATTGTAATACAAGTAAAAAGTTGACAATTATCACAAGTGTAGGTACGGCGCGTTTCCCATACATTCTATTCAGTTTTACGATAAGACTACAATAACTTACTTTTTTAAATACAGTATGAATACTACCGTTATTCTTATTGTGGATCTATTTAAAACTGATTTATCAGTGAAAAGTATTTCTAGCGTTTTCTTAGATTCGCAATTTTTTTTATATGCTAGCTGATAATATAATTATAGATTGTCGTACAGATTCTCCCTAACGAGTGTAATAAAAAATCTTTTAATTAAAATAAATATAGGTATATTTTTTATGAACTGAAGATTATTGTGTAGGTATATATACGCTCAGTAAGTAGGCATATGGGTGAAAATCTAAACACACTGCTGCAAAAAAAAATATCTCAACAAAACCAGAAATAATAAAAATCAAAACTCACCCGAAGCTTCCAGGGTAGCAAATAGGGTGACAAACATGCATATTCGGCGTCCTCTTCCCGCTGAAGTGGTGTCCGCCATTGAAGATCACTTCCGAGCAGCAAGGAGACGAGCACCTCCCGCTGTCCGTACACTCCGAGCCGCAGCAAGACCTGGATCCATCCGTGCTACACCAGTGGTCTTCACAAGGAAGGGGATACCGCCACTCAGGGGACGGGACCCTGTAGTTGTATCTCCGGTCGCAGTGCATTGAACTCAAATCCGTACATCTCTCCACGTACGCCCCGGCCAGCTGCTCCATGTACTGCTTGTACAATCGCTTCTGTCTCTGAGTCTGCGACACGTGCAGACGGAGCACGTTCAGGAAGCACATCTTGACAGCGCGCAGGATCCGGGGGAGCACGCCCGCGCTTTCCACCAACCGGTACGTCGGCATATGCTCGACTACCAGAAACGCACGGACCAGACGTCCGTGGAATCTCAGAGAAAACAGATTTTACTGTCGCTACTAGACCGCATTGCGAACGAGTCGTTAGCAAGGAATTCAACCGTGATTTATTAATTTCCCGTTCGCTTTTGTAATCTGCTTAGTGTTTGTTTCAGTTAGCTTGATTGTTACAAATATCATTTGTTATCTTTTTTTGCAAAAGTTAACAAAGATGTTGTTTTTATGATGTCGAAAGGTTTGTTACATTTTAAATTTCGCGCTAAACGTTACGGTTCCATGTGAATGGGCGCGAGTGCGCGGGAGCGCGGTTCGTGTCTGGTGGCGGACTGCGGTGCGCCTGCGCGGACGCCGCGACCGCCATAATCGCTTTACGTCAAATTAACTCGCATTTCCCTTAGAGGTGAAAAAACGGAACAGTTTACGGAGAAAATACGGCACTACTGAAAATAATTGGGGTTATAAGCCGTATCAAAATGCGACCTACCGCTATGGCCAGTGTTGTTTTGGTAGATCAAAACCGTGTTTTACAATTATATTTACGTAATGCTACATTTAATAGGAAATGGTGTTAATGAAGTAGTCAGACGTAATTAGTTGATTTATTTTATTCTTAACTATTCTTGATCCTAATCAGATGTCACAACTTATAATACATATTCCGCTAGAGACAATAGGTATACAAAGCCACATAATAATACGTACAGAATATTTTTATAATTAATTTGTACTATCAATACCGTTTTCTTAATACTTAGTAGATACTAAACACATAAGTAAAAAGCTAAGTGCATGACATGGCAAGCGCATATCTTTCTAACCAAAACGCCAAAGAACTATTTTTAATTCCATACTTATGAGTATGGAATTAAAAATAGTTATTTGGCGTTAGAAAATTTATGTTAGAAACTAGGATAATATCAACTTAATCTATAATAAGTAGAAGATAATTACTGTACACATTTAAGTGAATACATAAAAAAATAAATAGTTTTTACATCTACGTATCTATCGACTTTTTCCACTACAAAGAGCGTAAATACCATTTTAAAGAAATGAACTTTTAAATGCACTCAGTTTCACGTACTTTCAATTTATAACAATTTTTTTTATCTAACTCTTACTGTCCCACAACTGGGAAAAGTTGTCTGGGCAAAGATTTCCGTTTCCTCTCCATAGGAAACGACCAATTTGGAACAGTGCACTAACTTCTGACGTTTTGTAAGTGCCCATGTAGGCCTATGTGAACTAAAAACTTGAATTTTTAATTTAAAATTGAATTATAATAGTGAAACTTCTTCTCATTATAGTTTAATTTATCATTTTACTACCTAAAATGTCCTTAAAGCTATCAATCACTTGTTTTCAAAACTTATTAGTTTTTTGCTAATTGTCAAAAATTAAGTAGTACCTAAGTAAGATTTGTAGTTACGCCGTTTATAGTGGAAAGGGTTGATAGATTAGCTTGAGGTATTTTGTCCCGCCAGCGGCCCAGCCCAAAAAGACAATTACGATTATTAATATTAACCTCATGGCCTGTCATTTCTGTACTGGTCCCATTTTGAAGACCGTCTACTACTACATTATTATTTTTAAAGTCATCCGAAACAAGTTGGACCGTAATTTCATTTTTTGCAAATACCTTTACAACTGACAAACAATTCTCAAAACCAGTTACAACATTCTTATAAGTCTTCAAACAAATTGATTCCCTAAACCTATTTTCCAAATACAGCATCAATTCATTTTTATTAACCATAAATAAAAATGTGTTGTAAATAAATGTAGCATTATATGTATCGTGGTATACAGTACAAGGAAACTTTTCCCCACACAATCTGTTTAAATAATTCATATGCTGCAAACAATGCTGAAATTCGGATAAATTATGAACCAATGTCAAATTATACTTTTCTTTTAAATTAACCTTTTCAAACAAAAATTGTAAACCATTGTAAAAATTTGACGCATCCTTTGCGGTATCCGATAGCGTCAAGTGTAGGCCATTCTTTTTATAATGATCCACTATTCTAGATACAGGACCTAACATTACATAGGACAGAAGAACGCAGTAAGCGACCTTGATAAAGTCCTTATTTTTCTTAAATACATAATACACTAGAGTTAAAATAAGAATCTGGCATTCTCCAGGAACATCTTCAAGTGGTTTCTTAAAATCATATCCAGGTAGAACTTCTTCAAGAAACTGTTCGAAAGACTCAGACTCTTTCACTAATAATTTCAGTTTTTTACCAACACGATGTTTGGTAAACATATCTCTATTGGATATTGTTTTAGGCCAATGTGTTTCAATTTCCTTTATTGAACTTTTCTTCCCTTCCCTCCCAAGAAAAGTAATCGTTGAATCTTGAGAGTTTTTCAAAAGACAATGGCTGTAAACAATTATATCGATAGATGGTAGTAAAGCATCGGGTCGGTTGCTGTCGTTAATGATCAAAGATCCACATATTAGTCCATTCTTCTTGAGATTGATGTAAGGAATTGCTATCATACTATTTGCGACACCTTTCGCAAACCATTTCTTGTCATCTTTGAATAAACCATAATCCCTTTCTCTTTGAAAGTATTTCACAGCAAGGTTGCATAACGGGTATTTGTATATAGTCTGAATTTTGTCATAAACTGCCTTAAAAATTTTATTTTCTTCTTCGTCATCAATGGAACTTGACACTGTACTGATGGCATTTGCTTCCTTTTGACGTTTGACCCACCGTATTACTGGTGTTATCATGTCAAAATCTTCATTTACAATTATTTCAGCTAGCTTTTCTAAGTAGTCAGCACTTTCGTTTAACAAAGCCAGCAATATTGGCATTTTATCATAAACACCAATATCAGTTTTAACTCTGCCGTGTTCATAAATTGTACATTTTATTTTTGAAATCCCTTTATCATGTTCTAGTGAATTCGGTGTAATGCATGACACGCCAAAACAACAGTACTCCACGTTCTTTGTTAGAACTGGACACTTTAATTTTCTAGCGACTCCTACAATGGCTTCTAAAGAATCGTATTCAGAAACAAAATACTTTATGTTCATTTCTTTTAAAACCTGTTTTTGGACGTCGTTTACGAGAAGGGGCTGAAAATGTGTAGCCATATCCATTCGAACAGTATCATTTCTGTCATCAATTATGCTTTGATGAATTTCTTTTCTTTTGGCAATGTCGTATTTTTTGGCTCCACTGAAGATAACATAGCATTTGACATTGTTGTCGACAAATAAACTGAGTGTGTTAATGATGAAGTCTGCGTACCGATCACAGTCTGGTCCAAGAACGAACTGGCACCCGCTCTTTTTGTACGTGTCCCTGAAGTAACTGTCTCCGTCGATAATGAGTTCGCAGTCTCCTAGGATGTGGGGTGAAGACAGGTTCTTGTTCATGATATACCTCCGCAATGATGTGAACTTCATCTTGATGTTTCTGAAATTATGATAATAAAACTGTAAATATTTTTACTGTAAACGCTAGTATTAGAAGAGTTAGCTGGGGAAAAAAGAGCAGATATTGCCATAATTAAGGTCTGAGGAGGTGAGTTTGAGGTCTGATTAAATCGCAATTATTGAAATAAATGTTGTAATGAATACTTATTTAACGTTATAAAGAAGACTGAAGACTTAATTCATTAGAGAATCTTTAATCTTAAGACTTTTAAGACTTTAATCAATTTTATTGCCATTTCATTAGAAATTGTTGTATTATAGGTAGATACTAAGACTAAAAGTAAGGGTGTCTAGCCTTTTTACTCAAATTTCCGGAAAAACTGGCTGGTATGTTCAGTTATTTGGTTTTAAAACCTGACAACCTTGTAGACGGTCAAAAATTAATTAATGAAAATTCCGTAGACGTGACTGATATCATATTGATTAATATCTATAAGGTAATGACGATAAATAAATAAAAAAACCAGGCAAGTGCGAGTCGAACTCGCGCACTAAGGGTTCCGTACAAACTTACCAACGAAAACAGTTCAATTCCCTAATTGAGTTACGAAGATTTTTCCGATCGCAAAAAAAGTTTTTTTTTTGTGCCGTAACTACAAAAAAAAACAGTTAAATATAAAATCTGAATTTTTTTACTTGTGCCATGAGACCTTGCTTCATGCCAAATTTCAGGATTCTAGGTCAACGGGAAGTACCCTATGAATTTTGATTCCCTTGATAGTGTCGAAATATACGTTTTTTGGCGACATAAACGACCGTTTTTTTTTTTTTGTTAACTCAGAAGTTTGATACGAATATACTTTACGATCTAAAATAATGTCGTACAGATACAGAAAATTAATACTGTACGACATTATTTTTTGTAATTATATTTGTAACTGTTTGACACATTATTTGAATGTTATCCAATAACTCAAAATGGTATCTCGTTTTTTCTTTATTCTTTATATTATTATATGTTATTTGCGTGCATATTGTACCTGGATTCAACACAATGCAAATTGTTTTATGAATAAATAAATGAAATGAAACTGATTTTTTCACAGCTTCAAGGGACCGCAGACTTGAGTATATGGTTTTAATTTTAACTCGATACTTCCACGCGTTCCCGAGATAAAAGGTCTTCACAAGACAGACAGGCAGACGGACGTACAACGAAGTGATCTTATAAGGTTCCGTTTTTTCCTTTTGAGGTACGGAACCCTAAAAACACATAAACTTTAATTTCAAGTAAGCCTATATATATTGTAACTAGCTTTAGCTCTTATTGAACCTACTCCCAGGATAAAAAGTAAGAGGAGGAGGGGGGGGGAGTGGAGGTGTTAGTTTTTTTTTTTTCCTTATATTGTATGTATGTAGGTATTTGTGTTATTCTGTCATATTATTATTAGTATTTTTCTGATGTTGTACACTGACAGCCCTAAATCCATCTCCTCTCTTTCAGTCCATCCAAAGGTTGTCTGTAAGAAATTGCCCTGTGCGATACATACCTATATATACACTTATTTTTAATTATGTTTGTCCTTATTTTTGTTTATGTGGTGTACAATAAAGAATGTAATAAATAATAAATTAATAAATATCCTCTATGCTATTCCAGGACATGGTCTACCCATGTGCAAAATTTCATCCAAACCCATTCAGCCGTTTGAGGGTGAAGAAGTAACAAGCATACATACACATATACATACACTAGCTTCTGTCAGCGGCTTCGCTCACATGAAAATAGGTTTCTCCATACAAACTTTGGAGCCCCATTTCATTCCCTTAGGAAGTAAATTTTGGAAAATCCTATCTTAGTGCTCGCCTACGTCATAAAAGGAAAACTTGTGCAAAATTTCACGCTCCTAGTCCCAGTAGTTTCGGGTGTGCGTTGATATTTCAGTCAGTTTCTCCTTTTACTTATATAGATATACTAGCTGAGCCGGCAAACGTTGTTCTGCCATATAAATAAAAAAAAAAAAAAAAAAAAAAAAAAATAGATGTTGGCCGATTCTCAGACCTACTCAATATGCTCACAAAATTTCATGAGAATCGGTCGAGCCGTTTCGGAGGAGTTCAAGTTCGAACACCGTGACACGAGAATTTTATATATTAGATTAGTATGAAGTGTCATATGTAGATACTTCACTTACTAGTACGTCACAAAAAAGATCCTATATTTATTCTACCTCCGTCACATTTAGATACCTAACGAAAGTGTAGGTACGATATTTTATTATATTATTATTATAACTATAATAAGAAATAAAACTGTTGACTCATGCAACAACTAAGATAGAAAAGTACTGGTGACGCTGACGAAGTGTTCTCGAACCTACCGATATGAGCCTACTGTCCTACCAAAATACCGAAATGCGACTATTTTTCCACGATTTCAGAGATTACTGTAATATTGGAATGAGTTTCTACTCTAAAACTGTTTGCATAAACCAAATATGTAGTACTTAAATATATATTTCTTAGCTGCAGATCTTATCCCCAAGTCGTCGACGACGCGTCGTGTTCCACGTGCGCCTCAGGGAGATGTCAGCAAATCGTAGGGGCCCAGCAGGGTCGAAGCCTACTGGGGCCATGGGTAGTGTGAAAACGAAACCCGGGGCCCTGGGACGAAGGCAACGAAGGGATAGGAGTGGGTTTTTAGTCAGTAAAAGTCTGACACTATCTCTCGCTCCGCCCAAGAGCGGGATATGTCATTAGATGTACTTCCCACCTAAAAAAAAACAAAAAAGCTGCAGATCTTATATTACAGAAGCTCTAAAAACCCACTATTTTTGAAACTGATTAGTTAAAAACCATAATTTTTCTTCATGATCCTAAAGATGGTAAAAAAATATATTTAAGGTAAGTATTATATTTAATATAAGTTTTTGTGTGTTGTTGTGTCTTTGATGTAAATTATGACTGCCAGTATATTTTAATAAAGAAATTAATTTGATAAAATATTGTGTTTTTTTTTTGACGTAAACCGATTTTAGCGGGCAGCTCTTCCGATTTCGCTCTATGGCGTTCGAGACGTCAGACTTGTGGACTCTCGTAGATCACCATTTGAGGTTGTCGTCAATGAGGATGAGGTTACCGGACTTGGCTGTCAGCCAGGACTTACAATTTAAAACTAAGTGACTACTTACATGCTAAGGACACCCACTGTGGCATACGGACTTCGGCTTAAGGCGTCGTTAGGAAGGCTAGAAGAGAAGGGCTGAATCGAATAAGAATTATTATTATTTTGGGAATTTACGACTACTGGCTCTGCGGTACCTACTCGAACAAGGGATGGGGTGGACATTGACGGGAGCGTCGCGGTGAGCCTCAGCGACGGGACGAAGATGGAATGCCGGTGGTATGTATCTGTGTTTCCAAAGGGTGCTCCTGAGTGAATGCCTAGTCAGTGTGTATTTGTTTTATGTTAACGCGATTGACGATGATGACGTTCGGCGCTCCGATCGGCCCACTCCGACTAAAATGCTGATTTTTTCCACAAACCCGCAGTTCTAGTGTTGCAAGAGACTCAGTCGTTTAAGTCTTTTAAAACCAAGACTAGTCTGTGTCTACAAGTCTAGTTGACATAAACATATACATTTTATGGAGACCGACACGCCCAGATCGGCGTACGTGGCCCACGTGTGTCCAATGTAGTTAAACCTTTACCTTTAAACTCGTTAGCACTAGATACCGGATTCTTTGTTTGCTCACCGAAACGAGATTAGGTAACAAATGTAAAAATAATGCAATAACAGATGATATACGCAAAACATAACTATCTATCCGAATCAACTACCTGTAGGCTGCAGGCCATACAAATATTGGTTCCGTGCGGGAATCGAACCTGCGACCCGCAGTGCAGTAGCTAATCCCTCAACCACTGCGCCAAACGTGCCGTCACCTACCAAACTAACTTACCACGCGTTGATATTATAGATAAGTCGTAATTTATTTCCTAACAATATGTACCTAACATTATGTAAAAAATAAAACAAAAAAGAACAACAACAGAACAAGTGTTAATAAAAAAATAAATAAAAGAAAAACGAGAAATAAATGCAAATTAATAACGATGAATAAAAACTTATTTAAGTACAGAAATAATTAAAGTGTTATCTTACTTTTATAGACTGATAGCTGTTGAAACTCCAAAGATAACTCGACGTATGATGAGCACGCTAAAGTATTATACGTATGAACTGATAAACTGGGACGTTCTGACGTTATGCTCTCACAAAACACCAAACCACATTGAATGCGTATAACATGACGCAAGAAACTTTATATATTAGTCATCACAAGCATTGGAAGCAATGGTAGCTTTATTACATACAAATCGCGGACTTTTTATACACATCATCCAGTGTTGCTAACAATTGATCTACTTTTCCACCAGATTCAACTGCCCCAAAACCACTTACAAAAAACGACGCTACTCGCATGATCAATAAATCCACGAAATAAATGTATTTTTTTTTATTTAGAAACGTTTTTCTCCTATATTATAAGGAAACTATAATAGCTGTCCCCCGCGGTTTCACCCGCGTTTTTAGTTACTGCTCCGCACTTGTGGGTTGTTTTGTAAAGTTATCTGCACCGGTACATGGTGGACATCCCACCCATACGCACAAAACGTTTTGAGAACACATTTATTATGCGTACAGCCAAGGAGTGGAATTCCTTGCCGGAGTCTGTGTTTCCTGATAGCTACAACTTAGGGGTCTTTAAGTCAAGAGTGAATAGGCTACTTCTAGGCAAACGTGCTCCATCGTCAACCATATCATCGCTTACCATCAGGTGAGATGGTGGTCAAACGCGAGCCTATCATTAATAATAAAAAATAAAAAAGTTATGTAGCATATAGCCTTTCGCGATAAATGTTTTATACACTACAGTATTTTTTCGATTCGAACCAGTAATTTCCTGCTAAAAAACTCTTTAACAAACTCTTGAGCTTTATAACATTAATAAGTATTGTCTTCTTGGGGGAGGCCTATGTCCAACAGTGGACGTCTTTCGGCTGATATGATGATGATGATGATTGTCTTCAGTGAACACTCACGTGTCGGTTACTGCAACCGGTCCTAACCAGTGAAAAGTATTTTATTTTAGAGATGAAAATGAAGCTTTACTTTTAGTAACCTTGCTTGAGATTCCCCAGTTAAGAACAAATTTTGCAATCATGACATTTAAAATAAACGAAACTGTAATAAACAGTGCTAGACAAAGCGTTCGGCGCTAAATCACGTATTATCACTTAAACCATTCGTCCAATTAATATGCAGTTTGAAGCAAAAAACATATGTATTTAGTAATTGTACCAACAAACCTTCTTATTTTTATAAGGATTAATAAATTGTTGACAATATGACCGGTTGAACATCATTCAACGATTTTATTTGCTTTCTAATACATATTTAAAATCATGATATCTCTCGAATGGAATGTCCAAATTGAATTATATAAAAAGTAATTAACAGGCATTATACTAGATATAAATATGAAATAATTTATTTTGATAAGGATTAATACAAAGGTACAAAGAAACGACTATTTCTAGAGGTGGTGCTTAAAAACATTTATTGTGACATAACTATAGCAGTCAGACATATGGTGACGGGACACATTTTGTAGATAATGATGTGTTCTGCAAAATTGTAGTGCATTAAATTGTTCAATCGTCAATAGTTTTCGCAGCGCACGCTATGTAAGGAAGTTTATTGGTCATTTATTTACACTATGGTTTACCTTATTGGAGTTTTAGTAGGGAACCCTATATTTTTTTAAATAAAATATAGCCTTACTCCGTGATAAAGGAGCTTTCCGCTGGTGAAAGAATTTTCAAAATCGTTTCAGTAGTTTTTGAGTTTATTCGTTACAAACAAAAATACAATTCTTTCTTCTTTATAACATTAATATTATATTATAGTATAGATTACTAACTATTACCAAAAATATGTAAAATCACAATTATCTACAGCACACATATTACACACCACATATATTTTATACTATAAATATCAATATATTTATAGTATAAAATAGTATTGTATCATGTCTCCATAGATTTAAAAAAAAAAAAAAATGCAATTCAGATATATTGCATATAAATGGCACATAACTTAAACAAGACACCCAGGCCCGGAAAACCTAGTCTACAGATATTATATTTGTTCCGCGTGGGAATGGAACCCACGACTCACAAAACAGTAGCCAATCTCTCAACCATTGTGTCAACTGTGCCGTCTATTAGTAAATGTATTATAAATTGATTTTTAAGAACCATAAAAAAGCCACTATCTACTTAACTAATGATATTTCAATTTAAATAACCCCTTTTTTTAGTGGAAAATCCACTAAGTTGACAACACTGACATCTTGTATTATGAAACTAAGTCCCGATCATAGACTAAAATAGTACGCTTTTTTTCATGCAAATTAAGATACCAGCTTCGGAAAAACTAATCAACCATGCTCTATACTTATTTCTTTTACAGTGATTCGTAATTGATTGTACAATCACAGGGTTTCGGATTATATGTAGCCATTCTTATTACTTCTCATTGGCTTTCCTAAAATATCTAATTTATGCCTTGCCTTTGCTTGACTTTGTTTGTTTATATACCAGTCTTCATCAATAATACAAGCTTGTATGAGAATTTGATACCAGCTTTAGCAAGTGCAAATAGCATAATTATGCAGTAGTTAGAGCGAGCTTAAAGTAAAACAAAATATATTGGACTAGCTTCTGCCAGCGGTTTCACCCGCGTAAAAGTAGGTTTCTCCATACAAACTTCCTACCCCCGTTTTACCCCCTTAGGGGTGGAGTTTCGAAAAAGTTCGTTCTTAATGGATGTCTACACCCTATAAGAAACCTACCTGCCAAGTTTTACGTTTGTAGGTGTTATAGTTTCTGAGATTTCGTGATTAATCAGAGAGTGATATTTCGCTTTTATATATTTATATACATTTGATTGGAAATCTATATAGTTTTTATTTTTAGAATGCACATAGTCCAAAGTTTTTGTGTTTTTTTTTTCAGAATTCGTTATTAAACATTACTTTTCCATAAAACTCCTAATTGAAAACTTGGATTTTCTAGAAAACCATGCGGCCATGGAACCCTGCCTATATGTCGACGTGCACATTAGATTAATTGTGGTAATTAAGTCATCGACTTGCCAGCAATACGTCGAATTTTTTGTCAGTAACCGTACACAAAAAAAAATTAATAATGTTTTAAACTAATAGTCATCATCTTCCTGCCCTTGTCCCGTTTTATTTGGGGTCGGCACAACACGTTTTTTTCTTCTATTCTGTCCTGTCACTCGTCACGCTAGCGCTATCCTTTTTCTTTCATATATATCACTTATCGTTTTAAATCAAGAGTGCACTATTTATATTTTTAAATATTATGTATCCAAACGTTGTATATTTTGCAGTGTTCAGTGTCGTCGCCTCGTCGGCATTAACCTCTAATGGTGCGTTTACATGTCTGCCTAGAGGTCCAGAACAGATTGAAGGTGTGGTGGCACAGATTGGAGAGTGTTGGCCTGAAATTGAGTAGAACCAAAACGGAATACTTGTTCTGCGATTTCGGCGGTCTCTCCAATCCAGTGCCTTTATCTCTCGCTGGAACACCCATACCGATCTGCTCCGACTTTCGGTACCTCGGGTCACTCGTCCAAGGGGATGGTGAGGTAGACCGGGACGTAACACATCGGATCAACGCAGGATGGATGAAATGGCGACAGGTCACGGGAACAACTTGTGACCCACGGATGCCTCTCAAGTTGAAGGGTAAAATCTACAAGTCCGTGATAAGGCCTGTCATACTGTATGGATCAGAATGTTGGGCTGTGAAAAAGACGGATGAGAAAAGATTGCACGTAGCGGAGATGAGAATGTTAAGATGGATGTGTGGTGTGACGAGAATGGATAAAGTGAGAAATGAGTATATTAGGGGAAGTTTGAAAGTGGCGCCAGTGACTGAAAAGTTGAAAGGGAATCGTTTGTCTTGGTATGGTCATGTGAAGAGGAGGGATGAAACGCATGTTACTAAAAGAGTTATGAGTTTACATGTGGATGGATGGAGAGGGAGAGGGAGACCAAAGAAAAGATGGATGGATTGTGTGAAGAGTGATATGAAAGAAAAGGAAGTTAGTGATAGTATGACGAGTGACAGGGCAGAATGGAAGAAAAAAACATGTTGCGCCGACCCCAAATAACACGGGACAAGGGCAGGAAGATGATGGTGCGTTTACATGTGGACCCAGCCTCGGCCAATAGTCATCCCTAGCAATTGTGTAACCGAATTACATCCTTATTCTAATGGAAAACAAAGTGACTATTACTGATGACGAGGTGGTATGGTCTAAGATTTTAGCCTGCCCAATTAGGGCGAAAGAAAAAAAGATGTCGATGGGTCATTCTGACAGTCGTTATGTCACCTGTCATTGAGAATTCGTAACAATCGCTGTTTTTGTTTTGATTGCTCGATTCCGCCAAATTTTAAATAATTTATTTGAAAAATCAATAAAATATGTCAACAATCTGACAATATCATGTTTTTAGATTCATACAAAAATATTAATACAATTATAAATGGAACAAGAGAAGAGAGGCGAGCGAGAAGCTGTAGAAAAATTTGATATAAAGTTAAAATCTAAGCCAAAGGATGGTGTGGTACTGCAACTGCATCACACAGTTCGCGATTCAAATGGGGAATGCCACAGAATACGATTCTCTACCGGCGTGTTCGACGACAGCCATGACAAACTCGCGTGTGCCGACAACGCCGGAAATATTTTTATTTTGGATTTTTCCGACCTGAAATTCTGGAAACTACCCGGAACGGGGGCGTGCACTGCGTTACAATTCGTGCCGAACAGACAGGACACACTGATAGTTGCTATGGCGAAGAAGTACGAGATGAACTTCCTGGACACCGAAACTGGGCGCATCTCCCTCACTCTGCCTGGGCATACAGCACCGGTTAGACACGTTTCTTTCTCAAACCATGTAAAAACGAACAATCTTCTAACAGCAAGCCCTGTAGAAGCTATTCTTTGGGAGCTACGAAACTATACCAAGTATTTCACCTTGAACACATACTTGGGTGCTCAAATCCAGCAAATTATGTTTTCTCCTGCTGGGGACTACCTTGTCGCATGTTTTCAAAATGACACAGTACAAATTTGGAAACATGAGAATATGAAATCTGTGAAGCAGATAATACCAAGTGAATTGAAACACATGAAAAGTATTGCTTTCACTATGAATGGTCGTGCTATGGCCATGGCTGGGCTTGCGAACATGTTGATACTGTTCAGTATGGATACTTGGAAGGCCCTCAAGTCTATAAACATGTCTAAATACAACATATCTGGTGCTCATCAAATAGCGTTCATTCCACAGTTATTTGATGGTGGAGCAAACAAAATACTTGCTATATTGAGCAGCGATTGTATACTTTATTTACTCGATTTAGAATCATTAAACATAATACATATTATCCATCCAGAATCATCAGGTATTCGTAGGTTTGTGGTCAGTCCTACAGGAAAATACTTCCTATGTATACTACAACTTGGTGAAGTCAATATCTACAATTGCTCATTTGTAATGGATTCAGTTCAGAATTGTCAAAATGTTGTAGTAGAAACTGTGCGGAAGGAGATTCCAGGCACCTCAACATTTAAAGTCCCTTCACAAGAACAAACTCATTCAAAATCCCAAATTGAACAAAAGATGCGAATTTGTATGGATAGTGCTAGATTAAGGAGAATATTGATGCAGTATGGTGAATACCCAGACAAGTTCCGCTCCATCATTTGGAGGTCATTGTTGGATACTCCACGGAATAAGGCTGCTTACGCTTCTCTCCTTGATAAAGGCATTCATCCAGCTTACAAAGATATAGAGAAGCAGTTTACTATCCATAGTGCTGTGACACTGAAGAGCCTAAAACGTCTACTGTCCTGCCTCTCACACTGGTGTCCATTATTTGGTGTGATGAAGTTCTTGCCTGGTTTTGTATTTCCATTTGTGAAAGTACTACAAAAAGATCCCCTTTTGCTATTTGAATCTGTAGCCAGTATTTTATGCAATTATTGCCAGCTCTGGTTTGAGTATGCCCCATTCCCTCCAATAAGTGTGCTGGCCATTGTTGAAAATATTCTGGCTGAGCATGATCAGCCACTGTTGAATCATTTCTGTGATGTTGGCATCACAAGTCAAACATATGCTCTGAAAATATTAGAAACAGCCTTTAGTGAGGTGTTGACATGCTCCGAGTGGCTGATACTATGGGATCATGTACTTAGCAATGAGCCAGCATTCATTCTTATGGCTGTAGTGTCATACAACATTGTGCAAAGAAATGCATTGAAAAGGCTAAAGTCTCATGAACAACTTGAAAATTTTTTCCACATGCAAAACCCAATTGACAAGAAAACATTCCTGAAGAAGGCATATGTGCTATTGAATGAGACCCCAGACGACATACACCCTAGAAGATTTTTCAAACCCTTTGTGTCACTTGAAAAAGGAGGATGCTATCAACAATTCATTGGATACCCAAAGGCAACAATTTGTCTCAAATTAGCAAAAAAGGACAGGAGGAAAGGTTCAAAGACTGAAAAGTATACTTTAAAAGAACTTACCGCTAAGACTCAAGAAAAAGAAATTAACAATAGAGCAAAACATGAACTGTCTGATCATAAATCTGTGAATAGCGATGATGATAGTAGTCAGGATGTCCGTATTGAGAGACATAGGAAGACGAAAAGAAAAAGTCGTGACACAGTACTGAATAAAGGGGATTGCTACACAAAGGAAGCAAGAGAAGAATTGATCGAAAGTATAATTTATCCTGCTACAATACACCTACAAAGAAATAAAAGTGCGGAAGAAAAAATCTATAAAAAGGACAAAGAAGCTAAGCATTCAAGACCAAAAACAAAAAAAAAAGAATACAAAACGGAATCTTTAGAGAAAGAGGTTGAAAAATTAATAAGAACTTATACTAATTCTGATCAATCCGATACTTGATTGACTGTGTTTCAAATATGTGTAATATAGGATGGTAACAAAATAACATAGTATATTTATATATTAGTTTATTGTATCACTACCCGCTAGTTAGGTTCAGAATTAAACAATTTGATTTCTATTGATGACTTCTCATTCCTTCTTTGAAGGTCTTGGTATTGTTGACTTGATATGACTGAACTTCTTTCTTGATGAACTGAGACTAGGGCTTGGTTCCATGCTCGATCGAGGGGTGCGTACTGGCGTCACTACTTTTGGCTTGAATAGACCTACAAAAATGTTAAGAAGAGGGTAGTTAGAGACACTAAATGTTAAGAAGAGGGTAGTTAGAGACACTGTAAATAAGCATAAAAGCTCTCATTGTTTCTTTTTTAACTAGGTAGCTGATAGTAGAGGCCCTACCACGAGCTATTAACGTGATCCATTTTACGATCTAAACTGAATTGTAAAGTAAGAGATGGAGCTATCTTTCTCGCTCGCATGACTGACATTTTAACACTTATGGTAAGACCTGTGACGTCGGATTTTCAGCGCTTACAAGCGCCGACTCGCGTAAGTTGTGTTTTTATACCATTTAGGACCAGCCAAAGCGCCAAATTACGCAAAAAAATTATCTCCTTCAATGGTAAAAAAGCTCTGATGTGATTTTTTTGGCGCCAATTCGTGCTGGTTCGCGCGTACAAACAAGCGTGGTACCAGTTTGCTACGTGAATGCTAAAAAAAATTAAATTATACTTACTATTGAGTTTAGACCTTGCATCTTGCGCTTTAGCCTTATCAGGGTTCATACTCGGAGTATCCTTTTTCCCCTTAAAAAGATTAGGTGATATGCGACGCAGTCGGGAGGTCAACTTGCTTTCTTTTTGACCTGACTTGGGCGCTAAATTTGATGTTGAAGCGCTCTCAAATCGCTTCAAGTGGCTTTTCGTGAAGTCTTCCTTGACCATGCCTATGCCCGACAGATTTGGGCTTGACGCAAATTGAGCTTTCGAGGATTCAGGACACTGTATATGCAAAAACACAGAAGTTTACTTAGCGGTACCTACGCTATGAAAAATAAATCGTCTTTAGTAACATAATTAACCCTGATCAGAACATGAGCCACACGTTGAAGTGCCCAAGTGCCCATATACCTGTAGATACTTTAGAGGACAAAATGAATGCCACCAGTGCTGCTGTTAACGTAACCACCTACTGGGCCTAAACAATTTTAAAAGTTTTCCAATGACTCGAAGAACATGATGATTCTAATTTCTTTCTTATTTATTTTTCTTTCTATGCATTATAAGGGCGTTATTACCATACGACAATTTCCAAACAGAACATTTCCTTAGGTAGAAAGTTATAGTCTGACCCAGCCCCCCCTAGCCAAGTTACAACCGTTTCGTTTCGATTCTCTTGCGTCGTAATTTCTTTTTTCTTTCTATGTGTGATAAGGGCGTTATTACCATACGACAATTACAAACAGAACATTTCCTTAGGTAGAAAGTTGTAGTCTGACCCAGCCCACCCTAGCCAAGTTACAACCGTTTCGTTTCGATTCTCTTGCGTCGAACGCCTCGAGTAGGCCACGCCTCCGATTCCTTTGTTCTGACCACGTGACAGCGTTGAGATGACGTCAGAACAAAGGAATCAGTGGCGTGGCCTACTCGAGGCGTTCGACGCAAGAGAATCAAAACGAAAAGGTCATAACTTGCCTAGGGGGGCAGATATGGAACCATCTACAAGACCAAACTGTCGAATGGCAGGAAAGCTTAGCTTACCGCACCCTAAAAGTCAGTTACAGCGGTTACAGCTATGTTTGTTTTTATACCTTCAACAACGAAATCTTGGAGACGTCCAGCGTCAGTGAAGACATCGAGGAATCATGCTTGCCATCCTCCATGAACTCTCTTATCACGTATGCTAACTTTTTATGCAGCTCTTCTGCTGCCTTCTCAGCTGCTATTAAATTTTCTAGTAGGGTACTTTGAGAAGTTTGGATCGGGCTGAAAATGTGAGAACCTCGAGTAGATTTTGTTTTTACTAGTAGTTACGCATTAGCTTAATTCATTAAACCCCAAGCGAACGCCAGCGTTCGCTTTCTCATTGTCTTATATCTATTGTGTCTGTAATTACGGTATTCGAAAGTTTAAATTAGTTATGTCCAGAAGCAAAAGAGATTTTAAATAAATGGAACCAGGTCTGAATACAATTAAAAATACTTTCAAATCGGTCAAGCCGTCTAGGAGTTAGGTGACAAACACACGTACCTACAGAAAAATTATATTTATAAAGATATATGCACGAAAGAGAAAAAACTGTTTTTACTGTTTCGTGGGTATATGTATCAAGTTTTAATTTCATATTACCTTGATGTTTTGTTTCGAATCCTTACGCTTCCAGGAGTTGATGATAGCGTGTAAGTGCTCTGCCGGCGACACATAATCTGCTGGAAATATACAAGTTTGTGGGTTCTTATACTCGCTCATATTAACAAAACGAACGTTTATGTAAGGAAAAGTAAAGAACAAAACACATGCTGAAGCTTTGGTGGAAGTCGCGTAAAAATAAGTCCAATTTTTTTGGCCATTATTTCCTTAGTCAGCATCTCAAAGTCTGCAGCCCAGCCCTACCACGAGCTCTTAACGCGATCCACTTGACGACCTAAACTGAACTGTAAAAGGGATGGAGCGATATAAGATGTATAGCTCCATCGCTCTTTCTCGCCTGCAGGCCTGACAAAACGTCAGGCCTGCAGGCGAGAAAGATATATATAATAATCTAAGTACCAAGTTTATTAACACCGAACCCGCAACGTGTGGCTGATGATGGAATGATCTTATGGTGGGATGGCGATAGCGACTATCGCAACCCAGAGCTGGGCACATCTCAATTATGACGAAAAGTCCTCTCTTTGAGGAGTGGCTGGTAAGACAACACGGCGTCCTCACCTTCCGCATGACGCAGGTTCTAACCGGACATGGTATGTTCGGAAGGTTCCTGCACCGGGTTCGTGTGCAAGAAACGTCCGGGGGTCACCATTGTGTGGACCGCCCGGAGGACACGGTGGAGCATACGGTAGAAGTGTGCCCTGCTTGAACAGAGCACCGCCGTGTCCTCGTGGGGGCGATTGGCGGCAACGACATCTCGTGCCGGGCTCTAGTACAGGCCATGGTCCGGAGCGAGGAGGAATGGCAGGCGGTCGCCTCCTTCTGCGAAGCAGTATCTAATGCTAGCAAAGGAGGCGGCCGCACGCGCGAGGAAACGGCCCTCACGCCCCAGCCTAGGATCCTTATCCCGATTTCTTGCCACCGTAGGTGCAGGGTAGCGGACGGCGAACAATGGGTAACACGCTGTCCGGCCGTCCGATAACTGTCCGGACCGAGCCCAAGTCCACGCGCGCCTAAAAGAGATGTCAGCAAATCGTAGGGGCCGAAGCCTACTGGGGCCATGGTAAGTGAAAATGAACCCCCGGGGCCCTGGAACGCAAGGCAAAGAAGGAACAAACGAGTGGGTTTTAGTCAGTAAAAGTCTGACACGCCCTCCCGCACCGGCCAAGGGCGCGAGATGTGATTTGATGATTTTCCACCTAAAAAAAAGAAAAAAGTTTATTGACACCGTAGTGGTAGTAGTCGCTACGTGTCGCATGTACGATTACTGCATGACACAAAAAATAAAAAAAAATAAGAGAGCTTTTAAGCATTTATTTTCACACACGTGCGTTAGGGGTGGAGTTCCTTTTAAAAGAATGTACTTACTACAAAACGGACTTAGATAAATCGAGAATGCAATCATACCTTTTTATCTTTACTTTCATCAGCGGATGCATCAGCTATTTCTACCTTCTGCAAAGGCCCAGGATCAGGCAGAGGTTGATCACATTCCCTCTTATTTGCCGTGAGGGTGTCCAGAGACCGGTACCGCGTAGGTGTCTCAGTTTTAATCGGGAAGTCCCTGAAAATAAAAACGGAATTCAACGCCTTTCAATGATTAAGGTACAATTCCGAGATGGACTGCAAACCGCAAACTGCAAGTGACACTACTAGTTTCTATTGAATCTCTTGAAATTGGTTCCGAGTACGGCAACACTGCGGCCTGCAGCCGCGGCGCGGCTGCAGACTGCAGCACCAGTGGTGTCGCGAACCGCAGAGTTCACACGTACAAAAATGACAATTTTTCGGGGGATGAAGAGAAATTGTGCGCAGTGTTGCCACACTCGGAGTCAATTTCTAGAGATTCAATAGAAACTTAGTGAAGCTTGCAGTTTGCGGTCTGCAGTCCATCTCGGAATTGTACTTTTAATAGAAGCTAGTAATGTCGCTTGCAGTTTGCGGTTGCTGTTTGCGATCTGTAGTCCATCTCGGAATTCTACCTTTATAAACACAAAATGCAATTTTTTTTTTAAATTGTTACAAACTAGTGCTTGACTGCGATCCAACCTGATGGTAAGTAGTGATGCAATCGTTGATAGTTTGGAGGTATGCGAAACAGAGAGTAAAGTCCCGCAAACCTCCGCTGAAAAGGGAGGATCCTCCGACCAGACGGGTGTTATGTCTGGTGGGCAGTGGTGGGCAACTGCCCGATAGATGATTTCGGGCTGTCGTTTAAATTCTAATCGTGCAGAGAACTTTGATTGCGCGATGCAGGATTAGTTCTTATGTGACGCCATAGACGTCACTACAATAGTGAGGCGCACTAGTGAAATTTTCAAGAATTTTCTTAAGTTTTTTGTATTTTGCAGGCCAGTGTCAGCTTAGGTTCTATGTTCATTAAAATATGATTTGCGACCGTAATACGTTTTATTTTCGGAATTATAATTATTTAAAACATCAATACAACCCTATCAGTTCGTCTAGACCTATTCGATGACTATTTCATGAAAAAGTCATTCAATAGGATTAGCTGTGGCAAGTGTCATTCTATAGTTTCTGTCTACCCACATGGAAAAAAGGCGTTTATGTGTATATGGTACATGTGACCTACCGTTTTTCAGGAGTCTTCAGTTCTATCATACTGGCAGACTTATTATCTATAGCTTCCTTGTGACTCTCGACATCCGAATCATTGTGCTGCTTTATGCATTTGATCATCTCATGAAGCTCCTTAGATAGACGTTCGCGGTGACTCTTCGGCAGAGAGCCGAGTAGAGAGCATCCAAATTCCTAATATAATGGATAAAAAGATGGTAATGATTAAAAATTATAGGGAATAATCAGAAATACACGATTTGTTAGAGTAACTCGAACATCACCTAGAGAAAACTAAATACTTAGGCGAGTAGTATCATAGGTATGGTAGATTTGACGTGTTTTTGATTTCTTATTACGAAATTACTCAACTCCAAATACTTAATTCAACATTGGGAATTGATATATACACACCCCGATATCTGGATGAAGCATTCTAGTTTGAGTATTTCTCAAACTCTAGGTACTTTTGCCTGAAATCCTGACAAAATTTGGCATTAAAGTATGGTTTGAGACGATGTTAAATCAAAATACTCGATACAGAAATCTGCCCTTAGAGTTATAGATATATTTATCTATAACTCTAAGGGCCTTGTGCTTTTATAATCACAAGGCCAAGAGGAGCATCCCTCACAGACGACCTAGACACCCCCTCACACAAAAATAATTCTGTCTGTGACACACGCTGAAAGTAACATCGTTTTGTTATCCAATTCTAATTGTTAATCGAAAAATTCAATAGACAATACGTATTGAGCAAAATTGTCCAGCAGAACTCTTAACGCGATCCATTTTACGACCTAATCTGAACTGTTAAAGGGATAGAGCTAGGTATATAGGGTGCTGCATTCCTCGTTTTCGCTGGCACGACTGACCTTTTAACACGTCATGGTAAGTGCCCCGTCGTGCTATTCTCTAAGAAAACAGCCTTAAGTGAATCCAATGTACCTAACATTGGATTAACAATCCAATGTATACCTAGGTCTATTGAATTGACGTATTTGGATTTCGTCGCTGCAGCCAGCGCTGCGCTCAAAGCTGTTTTCTTAGAGAATAGCATTGCTGCTTTCTACCAGCCAAATACGTGTTCAAAAGTAACACAAGATTTTATTGAACTTAAACGGTTCGGGTAAAACACATACGTACCCAAACATAGAGAAAAGAAGAAGCCATAAAAATAATACGGTATTTTCCCAGCGGCCGGAGGGATGCGAATGCCCACTATTTGGGAGTTCCCGGGCAGTTGGTAGGCATCATTACACCATGGCTGATAAAATAATTTCAACAGAACGGACGTTGTCTTAACCTATAGATAACCCTTTGAGGCAACCTTCCATTAGTCGTTTCTGTTGAATAAAGTAGGTAATAAAGGATATTATTTCGTTGGATGAAGTTGCTATTGTGAACTAAATAAAGATAGGATAGGACCATTATGAGTAGAAAGTTTGACATGAACTTTATAAAGTTACCTATAATTATTTTTTTAAATATTTTATTCTTACTTACAAAATAGCTTTTTATTACTTATTGCGTTTTGTTTCTTTTTTCTTTTGCAGATCGGTTATAAATAACACTTTTAAACGTAAATTTTTTCGTTAATTTAAACTAGATGACGCGCCGGAGTTTCCTAGCTGATTACCCTGATAAGAAACACCGAAACAAAGAGGTTCAAAGTCTCTTTTAAATTCCATACAGTTTAAAAGTAATTTAATTTCTAGTGTGGTAAACAAATATTTTATCTAACTCACATTATCAATTCAATGAATTGTTTTCATAAAACAGTTCGATTCCCAAATGAGGTAAATTTGTTCGGAACCCTCAGTGCGCGAGTCCGACTCGCACTTGACATAACGACTTTGCGGGTCAACTACTAAATAGATAAATTATCTATTAAATTGAAGTTACAAAATGGTTACCTTATCCAATTGTTTTCCGCCTGTTATGCCGGAGACCTGCCAGATGCCACTGGTTTGCTGGGTGGAGGTAGTTGGACAGGAACATGACAAGCTCGGGCTCTCCAGCACCACGTGGAGACCAGATGACTGAAAAGATTATTTCATTATTGCTTATCAAATTCAAGTAGTAAAATTTCTAGTATAAGTCTACCGGCGTTTCTGTCTTCGGTCCACAGCACTCAACAGTTAGTCGAACGTATCTTAACTCCATCACTGGTTGACTGTGAGGTGCTGTGCTTGACCGACGCCGTGAACGCCTAGAAAGTGGCTTGCCCGGACAAGGCGTTGCCCGAGAATCCATCTTCCCAGAGACAGTGGGATGAGCCGCTCTGCAGGCTGGTACGGAATAATCTTATTAATACGTCCACCAATACTGCTGAGCGCGCCCGCCTACTGGCTGTGGGTGAATGGGAGTCGGGCTTCTGGCTACAGGCTCTACCGTCACCTAACATAGGTACTATGCTGAGTGACACCACCTTCCGGATCGCTACATGCCTGCGTCTGGGTGCTCCTAGTGGAGCTCCACATCGATGTCAGTGCGGCGAAGCAGTCGACCGCCTCGGACACCATGGCCTATCATGCAGTAGAAGCGCTGGTCGAATAGCACGACATGCCAGTATTAATGACATCATCCGCCGAGCTCTTGTCACCGCCGGGGTGCCAGCTGTTTTAGAACCCAACGGCTTGGCACGTGACGATGGGAAGAGGCCAGACGGGATGACTATAATGCCTTGGAAATTGGGTAGGCCTTTGGTGTGGGATGCAACATGTGTCGACACCCTTGCGCCATCCCATCTTCTGAGTACGGCGGGCTGTGCTGGGGCGGCTGCTGCAGGTGCAGAAAACCTCAAACGGCGTAAATATAATAACCTCATCGGAGGTTATATATTTGAGCCGTTTAGGGTTGAAACACTAGGGCCATGGGGTCCGAGCGCTCATCGAGTTGTTCGGGATATCAGCAAACAGCTGGTCGACTCTTCGCGTGACCAGAGGGCTGGGCTTTTCTTCGGTCAACGAATCAGCATTGCCATCCAGCGTGGCAATGCTGCCAGCGTTCTGGGCACTTTCCCCATTGACATCGATGTGGACGAATTTTTTGATGCCCTATGAGTTTTATTTCTACCCGTTTGTACATATTATTTTTTTCAGTTTGTTTATATACTTATTAAGTTATAATATTTAATAGTTAAGATGTATATATAAATTAGAGAATAAAACGACTAATAAGTAGTAAAATGGCAATACTGACAGTAGCCTTCTGGGCAGTTTTCCCAACACAATACCCAGGGTTACTTTGTTCCATGCCCGATAAGTTATTTTTTGCAGTAGGCTGGGCACATTGCTCGCAAAACAGAAGGTTGACGGGGCAGAAAGGTTCTGGAGAAGCAACCGCGTACCGGAAGGCGTAGTAGGTAATATAAGGCCCTCCCACAAGGCGGGCCGATGACCTATTAAGGGTCGTAGGAATCCGATAGATGCAAGACGCACAAGAATGACATTTTAACACGTCATGGTAGTCACCAGTTATTTTGTAGGTAAGTATTGTATAATAATAGCTTTAAGCATAATTAGGAATAGGCTACCATATTTAAACAAAACCCTAACTAGCAACCTTTTGCGTTTGGACAGAGGTAGCCTGCGTCTGGTGGCTGGGACCATCACCGGATACTGCTCACTGAACAAACACTTCTTCGCAATGAATATCACGGATAGTCCTCTGTGCAGAGGATGCATGGAGTCAGAGGAAACTGTCGCGCACGTCGTGTGCTCTTAGAGTGCACAGCCGTCAACGAAATAAGAACACGAACCTTGGGTGCACCAAATTCACTCATAGATGCCCTGAGCAAACTGAAAAGACTCGTCTACTTCTGGAGTGAGGTGGGCTGTTTGGAGTGAAGGCCGCCATGGCTCACGCACAATGGTCCGCCAAGGACTAAATGCGGAAACCAGACAAAGTCAAAGTCAAAAGTTTTTCACATAGGCCTACATGGGCACTTATAAAACGTCAGAAGCTAGTGCACGGTTCCAAATTGGTCGTTTCCTATGGAGAAGAACCGGCAAGAAACTCCATGGTTACTCTTTTAAAAAAGTGGTTGTTTACAATATTTTCATATTACAGTGTTAATAGACATTATGTAAGAACAGTGTAGATCAGTCGATATTGTACCCAAAAGCACAATAAAATTAATCGTAAAAAAAAAGTGAGTCGTAATAGGAAGTAACCTAAGAATTCGCGGAGTCTACAGTGTTCTCACATTCACATTATAAAAAAAAGAGGCTATATAAAAAAGCAAGAAAAATAAATAATTACAATTAAGTATGATTAAATGACATGTCAACAAAATAAATTACTAACGAATTTATGGTGTCTAATAATATAAAAAATATTGCAAAAGCAATGTGTTAGAAGAAAAAAAAAAGTATATATTACAACAAATGTGGAGCAGTTAATAGATACATGTACACAATATTATGAGTTACCAGGGGGCCACATGTGCAGAAGCAGTCATTGCCAAACAAGCGTGTCTTCGACATAGTCTTTAACCTTGTAATACGCTTTTTTAGTTAGGACACAATAGATAGATAGGAATAGGCAGTAATTGCGTTAAATTAACTAGCTTAGTCCAATTAGGTTTTATATTGGTTAAGAAGTGGCTTCTTGCAGATTTCATGCTCCAATTAATTCGACAAAAATAGAAATTGAACCAATCACACGTATGCGTGTTAGCATTTACTATCTCTTATTGGTAATAAAAATTCTAATTAAGTACCTCATTACATGCACGAGATAAGCTATAAGTGGGAACCTATACTACATTGTTGCTAATTATTTTTAACGGTTACTTTCGACTGTTAAAGAGGGATATCCCCGTTTAGTAACTTTTAATTTTAGAAATTGTAATTAAACTGTAATAGCCTATATGAGCTTGTAAAGTACCTAGGTATTATTCTTAGCCATGGCCGAGTTCCAATTTGTTTTTAAATTATTATTTGTATCAAAAAGTATCTCCAAAATCGCAAAAAAGAAAAAAAAGTAAGTGTGGCACTCGGGGACTGCCGCGGTAAAGCTATTGCATAGCATTTTGTATCAACTTATGCAATTATAATTATTTATTTATTTTATTTATGCAGTATTTCTTTTTCTTTGATATTAATTCAAGTTACACTTTTTGAGCGTGGTGACCGATAAGAAAACAATTTTTTTTCTTTCTTGTTTACTTCATACATTGCTACAAGTATGTTCAGTTGTTATCATAGAACATTACTATAATCTATTATAATACAAAAAGACTATTTTGTTTGACCGAGATTTGAACTCGAGGCACGATGATAACATAGGTAGAACGCTGTACCAATGCGCCACACAGGTCGTTAACGACTTTTCTAAAATAGGTGTTCGGTCTCTGTCGGCCTTCAAGCCACACCTCGTGCCCGTCGGAGTGGGGAGCGTGAGGTTTTTTCGTTACGGAATTTCTGGATTCGGTCCCCGCGCTCAAGGCCCTCGATAGAAGCTATACAATAGCTTAAAAATCATATGAATTAAATGTTCAATGTTAAGCAAGTTAGAAACTTCTCCTTCTACTTCTTTTCTTCTCCTTCTTCTTCTGGTGGAAGGAATAACTATCAGAGATCCTACCACGAGCTCTTACCGCGATCCATTTGACGACCTAAACTGAACTGTTAAAGGGATAAGGCTATCCCTCTAGCCAAGTTACGACCGTTTCGTTTCGATTCTCTTGCGTCGAACGCCTCGAGTAAGCCACGCCTCCGATTCCTATGTTCCAACGTCATCTCAACGCTCAGTCACGTGGTCAGAACTAGGAATACCTACCACGTCCACGCCCCCACTCTTCCATATAAAAATATTTAAAATGCTAATTGCTGTTTCATTAAAAAACAATTTTGATGCTGTTCCAAAAAGAGAGAAGTATTATTTGTTGTTTAGAGTAGGTAAAACATTGAACAAAAATAAACAGCGAAATACCTGATTGTCTAAAATATCTAGTTAATTAGGATCAGATGTGACTGTCCAAATTCGACCTTTACCGACCGACATGTAGAGTCCTGAAATCTTCATAATCGATATCAACTTCCTGCAATTTTAGTACCTATGTGCCGAACCTACACTTTTTTTTTCTGAGATTTTTCCTTCTTTCATGCACCTCATCTGTCTAGATATTTTGTGGCTATATCTATAGCCTACATATATTATGTCTTCAATCAGGGGCGCCGACTGCGTGGGTGCTCGGGGGCTAGAGCACCCATGAGAAATAAACAGTGGGTGCCGTGCACGGTGCACCCCTGAGAATAGACATCAAGAAACAGACCAGTAATCACCTTTTAGGTTACGTATAATTTATAAAATTTGTTGATAATAAAATTAGTTTCATTTTTACATAATGGTTTCATTATACATTTTTATCAAACATAATTTTAATAATTAAGTATGCAGTATGTAAGTAGGACATTTATTTATTTGTCGGTTGATCAGTGTGCATTTCTCTTCTCACACTTCGCCACTTTTTCGAGTCATCAAATGAGCATGAGCACCCATGAGGTTTTCTAAAAGCCGGCGCCCCTGTCTTCAATCGATCATACATACGGAGTACCACCACCGTCACTACACACACCACAGTCAATCCGCGTAGTTTAATTTTGACAGCGCCTTAGTTTAATCTAAGCAGTGATGGCCCAGTATTATCGGCCCCGACTAACGAGTAAATAGGTCGCGGGTTCAAACCCTGCCAGTTGCATTACCTTCTTTGTATAATTTATTTCATCACCTGTCATCACCACTACTCTCAAAACGGTGAAGGAAAAAAAACGTGAGGAAACCGTCAATACGCACTGGGCCCGCGTCGGTGGATTACGGCCCATTCCCTCTTCCAGAGAGGAGGCCTGAATCCCAACAGTGGGAACATTATAATTTAAGGCTGATTTGTATGTTATGTAAGCAATACCACAGAAGAAAAAAACTCAAAATAAAAACAAAATTAAATAAAACAGAAGAAAAAAAAATTTATGAATGAATGGAATAGAATTGGAAATTGGATTTTTGGTATATTGGATTGGATTGGGGTTGGATTGGATTGGAAATTGGTTTTGGGATTGGGTTTTGGGGATTAGGAATTAGGTACCTAATTTAGATTTTTACCTGACAGTTTATAACAACACTCCTCATCCCGCCATCCTGGCTGATGTTGCCGTCGCTGGTGTCCAGAGACTTGACGCTGAATCCCAAGCATTGTAACAGAGCACACAGCTCCACCACATCCGTGTACGCTTCCTGAAAATTGTAGCTTAACTTTTGTACTATAAAAGTCTGACCATCTGAAGTCATTTACATTTTAAACATGAGGCACTTTTTCGAATGGCGCATGGTAGACCATCACATTCCTGGAGCTAAACAAACATCTCCAATTGACTTCCTAATGATTAGTGTGATCACAGTTTTGTCACTAATTCCTTTTAATAAACTGGAGCGGTTTTTTTAGATAGGATAATCATTCAGTCTTCTCCCGCTCTAGGGCGGCACGGGAGGGCGTGTCAGACTTTTACTGACTAAAACCCACCCCTATGTTCCTTCTTTGCCTTACGTTCCAGGACCCCGGGTTTTCCTTTCAGAAGCGAACCCATAGCCTCAGTAGGCTATACTTTTTAAAAAGATGCTTTTCATCACCGCTTTCTTTTCTTTTTATTTATTTTTTCAGAACTTTTACTTTACGGCATTAAAAAACGTTCAAATTACTTACATTTTCAACAATCTGCGACATTATTTTTGCAAAATTCACAACAAAACAAGAACTAATCACTAGTTTGTAAAAGTAGAACAAAAATATTATTACGGATCACTTTGTCTTCGCTTATTTTTCGGTTAAACAAGTTGCTCCACTACCACCTTCAATAATAAAACTATATTCCGTCATTGTCATCAATATGACAAGTAACTTTATTTTATTCAACTACCCTCCATAAGTAAAGTGCATTTGTAAAGCAAGTTACAATGCGTTCCAAATAAGAATAGGATCGATTGCCATGTTGTAACGTCACGTCATACTGTCAAATCGCAAGAAATTGAGCAAAATTGAAGAACTGGATTCTGATTAAACTTTTTTCGTTCACAGTTTGTAAATAAATAAAATTTTAAAAAAATCTTGTTTTGCTCACCATAATAATTCTTCGATTTGACAGTATGACGTGACGTCACAGCATGACAATCGATCCTATTCCTTTTTTTTATGGCAATTGAGCAGGTTGCGACTATTCTGCCAGGATCCTATTCTTATTTGGAACGCATTGTACCTAAGTCTGACTAGTATTCTACACGTCATCCTATATAGTCGTCTCCCGAAACTTAAAATCCCTCTCCCAATTAATGTCCCCGCCCTCCTAACCTATCCTTCTCCAGAACTGCTTGTAGCGCTGATGATCTTCATCCGTCACAACAACATAAAATTATGGGTCATAGCTCCAAATATTCTGTCTGTGTAATTGTGGTTTACGTGTGTATTTAATGTTTTAACAATTATAATATTTATGTATCTTTATTTTTTGTTTGTTTCATTCCAATACTAACCCATCAAGTGCAACTGTATCACTCGAAGAATTTTAAGTCTTCAGTTACTGACCTTTTTAATTTTCTATATTGAATATACACTACTTGCTTTTCTTTAATTAAGGCATTGCATTGGCAGAATAATCGAAATCGGCCCTATTTGCCATTCACAAAAAATAGAATAGAATAGAACTTCTTCTCTCTTCTCGTGATACTACATTATAGGTATACTCTATGTGGTCTTTGCACTAGCAGAATAGTCGAAACCGGTTCAATAATTACACCCACTTATAATATGCCACCGGCTTTACCCGTGTGAAAATAGATTTCTTCATACAAACTTTGGACCCCCATTTCACCCTCATAGGCGGTGAATTTTGGAAAATCCTTTATCTCTTAGTGCTCGCCTACACCATAAAAGGAAAACTTGTGCAAAATTACACGCTCCTATTATACTCCATTCGCGTTAAGATTAGACATTTAAACAAAGCTTTTTTACCGTCCGTTCAACCGATTTTCACTTTTATTGCCTTGGTGGCAAGATAAATGGCAGCTGCAGTAAATAGTTGGTAATGTAACCACTTGTTTGCTTTTAATGCCATTCTTTTAAATTATTTAAAATCGTTATTCTAACATTTTTTTTTTATATAACGAGAATCTAGAATAGATTAGAATTACGATTTTATCAACCCCAATGACTTTTTAAATATTTAATTTTTAATTGATTTTTTTTTACTAAAAATATCATCGTGCTTGGTTAGAATAACGATTTTATATAGTTTAAATTTTAAAAAGTACAGATTTTTTTAGAAATAGCCGACGAAAAATTCCACCACTGAGGGTCCAGAATCATGTACTGGATTGTATTCGTTTATGCGTCGATGTCCGACACGGTGTATAAGTTTTCACATCTAAAAGACTAACTTCTAATACAAAGAAATAAAGTTTAAAGAAAGCTTATATCTTCAAAAGTTGCGGCTTTAACTCGAATTCGGAACAACTATGCATACATATAGTTGTTCCAAATTCGAATTTTACTTATACAAATATTTTTTACGTACGGGAATCGAATCCGCAACACGTTGAGAAACAAGCAATCGCTCATACTGCGCCCCCGTGCCGTTAGAACTAATTATGTAACTGAAGAATAATCAGCCTATTAGCGCGTACATATTTATCTCTAGCTAATAAACTAATGCGCTTCACCATCAACAAGTGCATCACCACTGCTTACCGTCATCAGGTTGGATCACAGTCAAGCACTAGTTTATATCAAGTTAATTGCCGCTAGCACTTTCTATATCCCGACCAGAAGGATGTTATAAGTTAGACGTGTGAATCTGTGTGTCTGTCTGTTGTATCGCAACTCCTAAACGGATGAACCGAATTTGATATAGTTTTGTTTTGTTTGAAAATTAACTTGATCGAGAATGTTCTTATTATCGGGAACGGTTGTAGTATTAATAAAATAAACAAGTATTTTACAATACTTTTTATTAAAAATAATTCAAATACAATATCTAAGTTATTTTTCAGAGATAGCATTCATTACACACGTTATTATCTCGTATAAAGAATAATTCCCTTCAATATCTGAGTGCCTTAATCATTGCATAGTTGAAACAATGTTAACAAAACTAAAAATCATTTGAAAACAGCATAAAACCAACGATCTGTACAATGAAAAATGCACCCAAACAGTGTGAAACTAAGGCATTTAGTTGTAAGTCATGTAGCGCGGCGTCGCTGAGAACTTGGCGTATGACTTGATGACTTTGTTGACGGCTTCCAAGAAGTCCTTCTCGGTCGCTACCTTACGGCGAGCGCGGATCGCGAACATACCTGCCTCCGTGCATACAGACCTGAAAATAATGGTAATGGTATAAATAATTTCAGTCTAAAAACGAGTTGCTCAAATTGTGCTACGGGCGCGTCGTGGTGTTGCCACTTCATATAAACACCTTATATATATTTGTCACCTTATTTTTTTTTATTTATAATTCATCTGTATTTTATGATTTGGATGCTGAATTGGATTAGAAATTTATTTGCTTTTTCTAACCAAATCTTTTTGTACACTGCACCGATCTGTCTTTATGTCGACACCGCCACCGGCCCACGCTGAAAACCAGCGCTGTGAGCTCATCGCATTATGCGTGAGGCCGTAGCTTTATGCTGAGCGTTCGGTCGTTTTGCGCGTATGTGACGCATATCTTCCCCCTATCTATTGATTACGTTTGTTAGCTAGTTTTAAGATTGCGTCATTTCGCTTAAATAAACTGTTATTCTTTCTTTCTTTATATCTATCCCACAGTACGGCCAAGAACTTGTTGAAAAAAAGACACTTCAAGAATACGCTTCCTATCATTTCAACCGTCATACGTCAACCATCCTGTAAATCTTATGTGATATGTATATTTATCTTCTATTTGTATAAAAACTGGGCAAGTGCGAGTCGAACTCGCGCACGAAGGGTTCCGTAGCGTCCGTAATAAAATATTTATTTTATTAAATACTTATTTGGTTCTGTTTTTAGTATTTGTTGTTATAGCGGCAACAGAAATCCATCATCTGTGAAAATTTCAATTGTCAACTACCACGGTTCATGAGATACAGCCTGGTGACAGACAGACGGACGGACGGTCAGCGGAGTCTTAGTAATAGGGTCCCGTTTTACCCTTTGGGTACGGAACCCTAAAAAGGAGAAACTGACTGACATATCGCACAGCCGAAACAACTGGAACTAGGAACATGAAAATTTATTGGATAATATCCCACCTTAAAAAAATACCCCAGAGTGAGGGAAGTTATTATTTAGACTTTAGAGGTTTGCGGAACGGAGTGTAAAGCCCCTAAAACCTCCGTTGAAAAGGAAGGATCCTCCGACCAGACGTGTATTGTCTGATCCGGGCAACTGCCCGTTAGTTATTTCGGGCTGTTGTATAAATTCTAATAGGGCGGAGAACTCTTACCGAGGATTTTGTAGTTCCTATGTGACGTCATAGATATCTCTACAAGTTGGTTTTTTCTTTTAATTTATGTTATCTTTGTCTCTGTTGAGGCCGGCGTCGGAGATGCAATAGACAACCTAGACAGTTGTCTAGGGTGTTGTCTATGGTCATATGGTGCAACACAGTTATGCCCGAACTACACATGCCCTGACAGGGAAACTGGTTTTTGTATTTTTGTAATTAATTGTGCGTCTATTCGGGCAGAATAAACATGTTTTCTTTATTTCTTTTCTACAATGATTAAAAAATATAACCGCGAGACAGTTGCTCGTGGAGGTGACGCCATAGAACAGTACATACCTAATCTCAGCGCCAGTAGAATTAGGACAAAGTCTAGCCAGCAAGTCGAACCGAATGTCCCTCTCCACGCTCATGGACCGCGCGTGGATCCTGAAGATATGCGCTCTGCCCTCCAGGTCTGGGAGACCGAACTCCACCTTACGGTCGAGACGGCCGGGACGCATGAGCGCGGGGTCCAGGGTGTCGGGCCTGTTCGTTGCCATCAGAACCTGGGAAAGAACATACATGTTTTATGTATTTGCATGTAATAGAGACAGGAAAGTTTTTAAAATTCAAAAAATAAGAAAAAAGCAAAAAATGGGCTAAAAGAAATAAAATTGTAGGCTGAGGTCACTACTTGCGGGAGATGTCATTAAATGATTTCCCACCTAAAAAAATAAAAAAAGGTCACTTTTGAAGATCAAAGATTCGACTTTATAATATTACTGTGATAGGAAAGATCATTCGTTTTGGACATAGCCGTTTGTAAAGTTTGTGAGTATGTATATAGGGTGACTGATAATTAGTGTACGATACTTAAACACGTGATTGTGCTCATGATAACTAACAACTTTTACTATGGGAACAAACCTGAAATCACGAAAAAAAAACAGCTGTTCAGTACATTTATGTTTGCCTAATGTACTGAACAGCTGATATTTTTTTCGCGATTTCGGCTTTGCTCCCATAATAAAAGTTGTTGGTTATCATGAGCACAATCACGTGTTTAAGTATCGTACACTAATTGCCAGTCACCCTATATGATGGAGTGTGTGTATGTTTGTTACGTCTTCACGCTTGAACGGCTGTACGGATTCGGATGAAATTTGGCACACGAGTAGACCATGTCCTGAAATGGCATATAGCGCACTTTCTATTTCGAGAGTATGTTCCATTGAGATAATTTTCTACTATGGCGCGGACGAAGCTGCTGGCAGAAGCTGGTAGTACTATTATTGTTGCTCATAAAATTAAGTACCTTGATGTTACCACGGGGGTCGAAACCGTCGAGCTGGTTGATCAGCTCCAACATAGTTCTCTGGACTTCGTTGTCACCACCGGCGCCGTCGTCGAATCTAAGGATAATAATGATAATAGTATCAATGATTTATTATAAATATTTATTGATATATCTATGGTTAATTTAAAGTACTTTTCCTCGTATTCCAATAATTTATTTTTTACTCGACTACGGAGGGTTATGATTTTGACAGGCTATGTATGTATGTGAGTATGTTCATCTGTTCCCTCATAGCTCCTAATCTACCAATCGGAACTCGACATATGAGGTATCGTTAGAACCGTCTTCATTGTCCGCTGAACATAGGCTACGTGACGTGTCACAAAACTCGACATGGCGCCCTCTAGCGGACAAAAAGTATGTGATAAAAAATAAAAATGGACATAAATACGCCGTGTTTGGTATCATTTGAAAGGGCTACATTTGTAAATTTCGAAAATATTGCTCAAATTTAAAGTGACGCCCTCTAGCGGACAAAAAGTCATGTGTTAAGTTTAACACCAAAATTGTTTAAATAAAAATAAAGTAAAAAACTAAAACCCGACTACGACAAAAAAACCACGCTGAAAAAGTATGAAACAAGATTTTCATTCGTCGTTTTTTTTTTGTCGTAGTCGGGTTTTAGTTTTTTACTTTATTTTTTATATAATACGTCTTTATGAAATTGCCGTTTTTTTAAAACGGTTTGCTTTGAAGTGTTAGTGTTAGGTTGAGGAAGTCGTGGAGTATTTGAAGGTGAAGACCAAATGGACTCTAAGGGTCGTAAGGTTGGAAGCGCGCCACGACGTCAACTTCAAGTCGCTCGTGGTACGAGTTCCTACCCAACAGCTACAGACCTTCTTAAAAGAGGACTTCTGGCCGAAAGGTGTCGTATACCGACGTTTCCGAGGATGGTTATGCGATACCACGCAGCGCAACACGACGCCGACTACATTACGTGTTTAATTATAGTTAAATAGGTTTTGTTTTTATAATATGTATTAGTTTATTATTGTTTAAGATTATTTTATGTATTTTGTCTATGGGCCTCTAATGGCTGAAAATAAAATGATTATTATTATTATTATATCTTTGGATTGACTTGGAATTATTTTAAGTTCAAATAAACCCGTTTTAAAAAACGTCAATAGATAGATAGATACGAGGTGCATTCAATAAGTACCTAGTCTCATCGCCAGAGGGCGCTGTAGTTTCAAAAGAGTTTTACCACAGTGTAGCACATTCTTTTTTAATTCTTTTTTCAAATTTTTATTCCAATCCCTTCATTTGTTTTAATTTGACAACTTATGGAAGCGAACGTGTCGATCGGTTTTACAAAAATGGAAAAAGAGCAATATCGTTCGGTGATTCGATTCCTATTTTTGGAAGGGAGAACGCGCATCGAAATCAAAGAGCGCTTGGATGCTGTGTACGGTGACTCTTCTCCATCGATGGCCACCGTCAAGAATTGGTTCAACGAGTTTGCACGTGGCCGTACGTCGGTTTTTGATGAACCACGTCCAGGTGCACCGAAAACAGCTGCTACGAAGGAAAACATTAAAAAATCCATGATTTCGTATTGGCAGATCGCTGATTGAAGGTTCGGAAGCTAGCTGATACTGTAGCATTTCAGAAGGAACAGTGCATCATATTCTTCACGAGGAACTCGGCATGAGAAAGCTGTCGGCGCGATGGGTGCCGCGTTTACTCACACCAGAAAACAAGCGCAACCGTGAGACCACATCGCAGACGTGTTTGGCGCTGTTTAAGCGGAATCCAGAGGAGTTTTTGCGTCGTTTTGTGACCGTCGATGAAACCTGGATCCACTGGTACACACCAGTGACCAAGGAGCAATCAAAACAATGGATCCAGACCGGGGAACGTGCTCCAAAGAAGGCGAAAACTGTAAAATCGGCCGGAAAAGTTATGGCCACCGTTTTCTGGGATTCACAAGGTGTGATCTACATCGATTACCTCGAGAAGGGTAAAACAATTACAGGGCTTTACTATGCCGATTTATTGGGCCGATTCGACGCCGAATTAAAGAAAAAACGACCCCATCTGGCGAAGAAAAAAGTGCTGTTTCACCACGACAACGCACCGGTTCACACGTCTGCCGCTGCCATGGCCAAATTGGTCGAATTACGCTACGAATTGCTGCCCCATCCACCGTATTCTCCAGATTTGGCCCCTTGTGACTTCTTTCTGTTTCCTAATCTGAAAAAATCACTCGCCGGGAATAGATATGGATCGAATGAGGAGGTCATCGCCGCCACGGAGGCCTATTTTACAGAGTTTGACAAAAAATATTTTTCCGACGGGTTAAAAAAGTTGGAGCATCGCTGGGCTAAGTGTATCGAACTAAAAGGAGACTATGTTGAAAAATAAATTGCCACTTTTCCAAAATTTTCGTTTACTTTTTGTAGGCTAAGTATTTATTGAATGACCCTCGTATATTCTTTATTGTACACCAAAAATACAAATTACATTAGGAACTTAAAATTAATAGGGTGTCACAATGGGCGGTCTTATTGCTAATAGCGATTTTTTACAGACAACCTTTGGATGGATTTGACAGAGAAGGAGAAAAAAGATACGCAGGTAGTTCGTGGTGTACTATTTATATATATACAATACATAAACTAATAAAAAAATAACAATGGCAATGGCAATTTCATAGGTATTATTTTTATTAATCACCTATTATACATGGTGCAGATTTTAATCTGCAAATAATTTCAGGAGGCAATTATGTTAGTCATTCTCGACCCAAATCAACAATAAAATGGATAAGTATCTTTTTTTAATTTTATTGTTATTTACGGAAATCGGTAAAAGCGTTTTGTGAAGTAAGTGGGCGGAGCCTCGTACAGGCTGTCGCACTCACGCACACAGTGACATGACGCGCGATAAATCGCAACGGGTGATTGTTTTTTTTTTTTGTTTATTACGAGAGTTATTCTGAATATGTTGTTCATAATTAATTAAATGTTCGTCGTCGAATCGATTATTATTAATTATATTTAATAAATAAATAAAAATAGACCAGGAATTATTGACCAGGTATCGTATTTTTATATGATTATCTACGAGTTTACCTCCTGAAATTTTGTGCAAAATCAAAACTGCATCTTTTAATGGTAGGAACTGCCGACTCATATTGATTGTTAAATAATTTTCAAATCCAAGAAATATATAAATGAAATTTGAATCCTAGATGGGTTAATTTTTATTAGTTTCTCAGTCCACACCTTACCGGCTCTCACTTACACAAAACATTTAAAAAAAAATCTAAAATCTATAAAAGATCTGACATTTCCTCACCTGGCTCCACCGATAGCATCAATTTCATCAAAGAAGATAAGACAAGCCTTCTTGCTGCGCGCCATCTCGAACAGTTCGCGCACCATACGAGCGCCCTCGCCAACGTACTTTTGAACCAGCTCCGAACCTAGCAACGAAGACATCATCATATTAAAAAAAAAAATATAAAATGAAAAAAAAAATGTGTATGTTTGGTACACTCAAACGGCTGAACGGATTTGGATAAAATTTGGCAAACAAGTAGATCATAAGATATTTTTTATTCTGGGAGTATCTTCAGTTTGCGCGTTGTTGTATACTGATTGATTTTCCACTATTATATGCTACTTCCAAAAATCTCATCAAACTTGAGGTCTAACATTTCATACAAAATCAGTTTTGTTTTTCTCTTGGTGGTTCTCGAGGTGGTTAAACCAGTAGAATAAAATACAAACTCTAGATCAAATAGATATAATAAGGTGTTTTGTTCTGCAACATGTAGCTTTGTCAACAAGCTTAATTTGACAAGGTTGTTCATCACAGATATAGTTTACTATAGGGGAGGCGTATCAGAAATCTGTCTAAACTTGTGGACAGGCTTCTTTCTTTACTCCCCATTTATTTTTAGAGAAATGTGTAGCGCTAACTCCAAATAACATGAGACAAGGACAGCAAGATGATGATTATTGTCTTTATATTTATCTCATGGGGGTCATGGAATGTAAGGAAAGCTGTTATATCGGAACCGAATTTAGAAGCCAGAATTTACAACATGCTAAATAAGAAACATAACAACATGTGAAAGAGTAATTGATAGAAGGCACAGGGGAAGAGATGATCTCCGCTCGACATGTATAAACTTTTTTGTACTTCCTTTATAAGTTCTGAATAAAATTTATCGGAACCGAAATCGAAAGTGCAAAATCAATCGGAAGTTCAGAGCTTCTCGGAGTCGGAATTGAATTACCGCAACATCTCTGCTTTGGAAGGACTACGAGGGGCAGAAGCCACCTCGCAGAGGACACTTTTCATGAAACGTAGTCGTAGTAGTCGAAGGCCTCCCTCTCCCTTTTCCACACACGTCTGTCCTCGGCCATTGGGCCAGTCCCTAAGGTAGTTGTTAAGCTCATCTCTCCACCTTCGTCTTGGTCTGCCGCGATATCGCTTTGCGTTTAATAGGACCCAATAAGTGGCCCTTTTTTAACCCACAGTTCATCTGACATGGAGCAGACATGTTCGGCCCAATCCCACCTTAGAGTAGCAGCTTTTCGGGTAACATCTTTTATCGTAGTTTTGACGCGCAGTATTGAACGTAATATTATTATATTTAATAAAAACAGCTTTCCGCCAATTACGTTAGTTAAAGACAGTCCAAATAAAAACCATACGTGCGAGATTCTGCGAGATGAGTTCTCGCAGAAAACCTGGCATGCTGATAAGATCACAGAAGTTATACATTAAAACTGTCGACTTACCAATGACCCTGATGAAGCAGGCATCAGTTCTGTTGGCGACTGCTCGTGCACACAAAGTCTTGCCGGTACCAGGGGGTCCGAATAGCAGTACACCCTTGGGGGGCTCGATTCCAAGCTTCACAAATTTCTCGGGCTGTAAGGTAATATAAAAATTATAAACACATTATAAAGGTCATGTCATTTCGTGTAGGTAAATCAGAATCAGAGACTATTGACATTAGCCATGCACAAATTTTGAATTGCTGGCTCATCATCATCCAGTCGAAATAAGTCAACTGTTGGACATAGGCCTCTAGTCTCGTGAGTGGCCTACCAAAGCTGCGTCTTCCAGTACGCGGTCGCCAGGTCAGAACCTTTGGGTCCCAAACCCGCAACCCTGGAACCTTTCAAATGATCCGCATTCGCTATTTAGGTTAATTTCGAAGCAGTTACTGTATTAAATATACATCAGTATAAAGTAGATAATATATGTAAAATGGAACTAACATCATCGTGTATCCGGTGTATCTAGATTTTTTTTTTATCATCGAGTGACTTTTTGCGATCGAGGGTGGAGCGCGAGAACGTGTCAAACATTTACTGACTAAAACCACATCTGTCTCGGGCTCAGTCTTTATCGGACGGCGAGCTACCTATTGCTCGTCGTCCGTAAACCCGCGCCTACGGTGGCCGGGGATCGCCCTGCGATTCCCGACGCCTGGAGCGTCTCCTGTGGCGGCGGCTGGAGCGTGAGAATATCGAATTTCGAATTAGTTGACTCACATGTAAAAGTGGAGTCTCAACGACTTCCCTAAGCTTCTCGATCTGCTCCTTGCACCCTCCGACATCTGAGTACGTCACGTCCGGTTTCTCCTCAACCTGCATCATGGTCACCGTTGGGTCGATCTTCGGAGGCAGAGGAATGTGGATCTGGTACTTGTTGCGGTCGACACTGGTTAGAAAATTCAAGTTTTTAGTATATCATCAGAGGATAATTGCTGTCTGGGCGTTTGAGTTGAGAAGGTAAGTTTTGCTGAAGCTACTGTCACATATGATCATTGTTGCAAGTATTCGTCATTGTATTCGTTGCAAATATGTATAAGGGTGTTAGAATAAAAGAGTCGGTAGTTTTTTAATACGATCTTTTTTCTAAGTAAGTTTATTTTTCTACTTGTTTTTTTTTTTATTTTAACTGTCATTTGCGTTCTTGTGTTTCTGTGTGTCATGAGGAATTAAACCAAGTTAAGTTTTAGCAAAACTTATATTATTTTATTCCAATACCACTATAAGCATTCCCTGTGTTTTCCACCGACTACGCTCTGCACGTTTAGTGGGCTTGAGTTGCCCTACTAACAAAGGGTCCATCCACACATAAGCATAAAGATAAGGGGCCTTACCATAATGAGTTAAAGAAAGAAGAAAGAGGGATGGAGCTAGACACCCAGAAGCGTAGCTAGGCGTGGGTGAAACGGCCCCTCGCCCACGGCCTCGTAAACAAAGGGGCCTCGCGCAAGCAAGGGATCTTTAAGAACGAGGGTTTATTTTATAATTGATAGGCTCGCGTTTGACCTGATAGTAAGCGACGTTGTGGTCGAACACTGGGTTACGACAGACTAGCTTCTGCCAGCGGCTTTGCCCGCTTAAAAATAGGGTTCTCCATACAAACTTTAGACCCCCATTTCATCCCCTTAGGGGGTGAATTTTGAAAAATCATCTCTTAGTGCTCGCCTACATCATAAAATGAAACCTTGTGCAAATTTTCACGCTCCTAGGCCCTGTAGTTTCGGCTGTGCGTTGATATGTCAGTCAGTCAGTTTCTCCTTTTATATATATAGAAAAAGGCCTCGCTGATACGCCTTCATATAGCATAGCGTAGTCAGCCTTATAATGTTCCCACTGTTGGGACTCAGGCCTCCTCTTCAGGAAAGGGAATGGGCCGTAATCCACCATGCGGGCCCAGTGCGGGTTGGTGGATGTCACATGTCTTCCAATTTTTGGTTCTAGGACATGCCGGTTTCCTCACGATGTTTTCTTTCGCCGTTTTGAGAGCAGTGGTGATGAAATAAATTACACAAAGTAATGCACCTGGCTGGGTTTGAACCCGCAACCTACAACTCGTAAGTCGGAGCCGCTACCACTCGGCCACCACTGCTCTCATACGCCTTCGCCCACGTCTAAATTAGTCCATGCTACGCCTCTATATACATGTATAGCTCCATCCCTCTAACAGTTCAGTTTAGGTCGTCAAATGCATCGCGTTAAAAGCTCGTGATAGGGCCTCAGGGCCTAGGCTCTACGCCATCCGTGCTCAAAGCACAGTTTAGATAAGACATGGAACAGTACGGAAACTACTTACAAATGTTCCAAACGGCTCACTCACACAAACATACGCATCGACGAGACTCCTAAGCGGCATTCGCTACTGACAGGACCGCGACAAACGCTTAGGAGTCTCGTCGATGCGTATGTTTGTGTGAGTGTGCCGTTTCGAATATTTGTAGGTAGTTTCTGTACTGTTCCATATCTTATCTATACTGTGCTCAAATTCTTGCCAGCGACGAAAAAAATATTTCTTTCCAGACATTTTATTATTATTTTTGGCCTACTGTCCATGCATTTTATGATATAGTTAAAATGTTTTTTTTTTCACAGATTTTTTATTTTATTTACGGTATAGTTGTCTGTCAAAACTGACCGATTGCGACAAAAAGCGACCAAACTATAATAATATTTATTGTTGGACCTAACTCATTTAAAAGTTAACAAAGTACTACAATATTTCTACCATTCTATCTAACTAAAACTACACAATACCATTATCGGTGTGGTTCAAGGAAATAATCTGATATGAAGCTCCATCATATGAGACTTTTTACAATAAACCTAAATATGCTCTCGGAGAGGTGAATTAGAAGTTGCCAATGCTTGTAACAACCACCTAAATACCCTCCTTTGTTAAAACTAAGAGCGAAAATATTTGTGGACTTATCTTCTTTCTTATGTCTTTTTTTTTATTTATTTTGTTTATTTGGGAAAAACCAAACAAAAGTACAATATATAATACAATAAAATAAGGTGTGTCGTTGATATAATTATCTTTTTTATATTTATTTTTACATATAGGGTGATTGATAATTAGTATACGATACTTAAACATGTGATTGTGCTCATGATAACCAACAACTTTTACGATGGAAACAAAACTGAAATCGCAAAAAAAAAAAAAACAGCTGTTCAGTACATTTATGTTTGCCTAATGTACTGAACAGTTGATATTTTTTTCGCGATTTCGGCTTTGCTCCCATAATAAAAACTTGTTTGTTATCATGAGCACAATCACGTCTTTAAGTATCGTACACTAATTGCCAGTCACCCTAATAAGTATCTTTTATTCACTCTGCATCACCCAAAGCTTGACTGGTAGAAAATGCCTAAGGAAATGCCTTAATAGGCAGTCCGTGAGCAAGAGCATAAAGAATTTAATTAATAAATATTAATTTCGATTTTGACTGATGACCTAGTGAGGGTCGTGGGAATCCGATGGATACGAGACGCACAGGACCGGTCATTATGGCGACACTTGGGGGAGGCCTATGTCCAACAGTAGACGTCTTTCGGCTGAAATGATGATGATAACAAATTTTGATTTTAACCCTTTAACGATTGCAACAATTTGGCAAACGGAAAAACTGCCACATGAACGACGACGACGACGTATTTTTTTGTTTAATTGTCTTTGAGTATTTACTGAAGAATTTAAATGTGTTCAAATAGCCATGGTCAATTAATAGAAAATCTACTGAAAATATTCTAATTATAAACTGTAAAATATGGTAGTAAAAATATTCCATCTGCCTATGAAAGAGTTAACAAGCTTCAACTTAGCTCCAGTTGTTAGAATCCGATGGATGCGAGATGCCCAGGATCGGTCGTTGGAGCGTCACTTGGGGGAGGTCTATGTCCAACACTGGACGTTTTTCGACTGAAATGATGTTATTATTAAGAAAAGATGGGTCTACTCCCAGCGGTGGGCGAAATCGGGCAGTGGATGATGACGATGATAGTGGTAATTTTCTACCAACTTAATTTCGGTTTATCAAGTAGTTGTCTTGTTATCAGAATGTTGGTCTGTGAAAAAGACGGATGAAAAAAGATTGCATGTAGCGGAGATGAGAATGTTGAGATGGATGTGTGGTGTGACGAGAATGGATAAAGTGAAAAATGAGTATATTAGAGGAAGTTTGAAAGTGGCGCCAGTGACTGAAGAGTTGAAAGGGAATCGTTTGTCTTGGTATGGTCATGTAAAGAGGAGAGATCAAACGCATGTTACTAAAAGAGTTATGAGTATACATGTGGATGGGTGGAGAGGTAGAGGGAGGCCTAAGAAAAGATGGATGGAATGTGTGAACAGTGATATGAAAGAAAAGGAAGTTAGTGATAGTATGACGGTTGACAGGATAGAATGGAAGAAAAAACATGTTGCGCCGACCCCAAATAAGATGGGACAAGGGCAGGAAGATGATGAAGTAGTTGTCTTGTCCCATTCGGGACAGCAGATTTTTGTTCAGTAAAATTGGTGCTGCTGTCACAATCGCCACCATACAACAGAACTCTTTAACAGCGACTGGAATCTTAGTGAAATTAAGAACAGGATCTCTAAACGTTATTTCTTAATATAGCTATGCCTAGCAGTGTTACAGTCCACAAATATTTCCGTCACGTTATATTCAAATTTCCAAAAGGAACCAATGCTTCCAAAACAATAAAAGCTTTCTAATTTCATAAAGCACAATGGCGGTTCTACTTAAATCATTAGCAACTCAAATATATCGGCGAGGCGCAAAAAAAAAATAGAAATAAAATACAAAAATTGTTTCTACCTATGTCCGTAATAGAAAGAAAGAAAAATATTTTATTTGGCGGAACAAGGCGCAAATTTAGAACTAACAAATTATAAGTATATTATGTGAAAGAAATATGCGCCACATCCGCGCAAAACGGCCGAACGCTCAGCATAATGCCGTGACCACACGCAAAATGCGATGAGTCTACGGCGCTGGGTTTCAGCGTGGGCCGGTAACGGTATCGACATAAAGACGTCGGCACGGTATTGTGTGTAATAGACATTGAAACCATTCAACCGAAGCGCCAAACCGGATTCATTAGAAAGATAATATGCGAAATGAGGAGATGGTTTAAGACGATTAAAACAATGCAATAAAAAATGCAAGTTTCTTATTTTTCTATTTCATTACTAACTTCTGCCAGCGACTTCGTCCATTCTCCATACAAATTTTGGACCCCCCTTTCATGCCTTTAGGGGGTGATTTTGGAAAATCTTTTCTTATTCTTTGATCTTAGAATTGATCACTTCATGAGGCCAACTAAAACTGGCCAGATAGTTTAAACGTTAACATTTGATGATATGTCAATCCTCGTTTGGCGGCCATATAATTGATGTAGGATTTCAATGATAATAAAAGGTCTAAAGAAAGTAAACCAAACGAAGATTTAAATATCATTAAACTTTAACGTTTAAAACGATCTGGCCAGATTTACTTCGCCATAATATCATGAAGTGATCAATTTCTAAAATCTTTTTTTAAAACTTTGCACCACACTAGGAATTTCTTCCTGTATCGTGGCGTGGGTGCGTTTACAAACATAGAAACTCACAAACACTCAGACCCGGAACTACTACTTGCAGATCATACAAATATTTGTTCCGTGCGGGGATCGAACCCGCGACACTCTGCGCAGCAGTCGATCGCTCAGCCATTACGCCAACCGTCTAACAATCACATCTGGGGGGCTATTGGCTAACTTTTTCAATAACAGTTGACAACTAGCATTCGTTGCACACTAAACTTAGTTGTCAACTGTCAATTTCATAAAATTGGTATTACGTATCACACAAGTGACTAACAAACTACGGTGGAAATGTGGTGAATTAAAAAAAATTACGGTGCCTATTGTGACCACTCTAAAATTTTATCGATTATTATACAGCTTCAAAAGCTTACACAATCGCAATTTCAAAAGTATCGATACAATAACATCTGTCAAAACGTGTTACGGTGGCTATCAAAGGCACCAGTGGCTTATGACGTCACTGCAGTTGGTCACTGAAGATAGGCAATACGAAACTAGCTGTTTGACAGTTCAATGGTGCACATTGTTAACAAGTGATCATCACTTGAACTGTCAAAAGAGTTACGCAATAGCCCCGCTGGCCACGAAATATATACTTCATAAAAGGAACTTCGGTGCAAAATTTCAGCATTCTAGTTCCAAGGGTATAGACTGGGCATTGATGAGTCAGTTAGAATTTTGCCTTTTATAACTCAACAGATTACCTTTTTACTTATATTTTTTTTTTCATTTTATTACTCAAAAATTAAATTCTTTTTTAGCGTAGTAGCCCACGTCGGGTATCTGCTAGTTGTCAATAAGGCAGTAACTCTATGACTAAACTATGGCTATAAAACTGTAAATAAAACTTAAAACTAAGTACAGAGGGCCTAATGCGAGTTTTTTATCGTACTTGATCGCGATTAATGTGAAAGCGCCAGGGTAGCACGCGAAATTGAAATTTTCTTAAGTTTTTTTGCATTTTGCCGGTCAGTTTCATGTTCTATGTTCATTAAAATATGATTTATTTACGAAATTATAAATCATTATATTATATTTTGCCTCTTAGAAAAGGGAATACAACTGTAATGGTTAAGATAAATTACTGACAAATAAATGGCAGCCAATTTGCCAAACACACATGATTGAAGTGACAAAGAAAATCCAGAAATTAGAGGAAATCTAATTACAAAAAAATAACATACCCAACCCTCATGCCCTCTTCGATGTCAGTAGGAGCGACAGAGTCAGCGAGGTCCACCACGAACTTGGCAAACTGTTTGACGTTGATAATATACTTCGGGTCGTTTGAGTCCGCATTGATGATCTTTGTGCATCTTGCTACCTGTTATGAACATAATAATAAAATTAACAAATGGTTCTACACCCTAACATTAAAAAAAAAACAATCTACCTAGTTCTTCACAACTGAAATCAATCCATACTGCTGCTATAATTTTAGTAAAGAAATATGTAGTGATGAATTTTGTACTGTGATTGTTTACCAAATAAATAATGGCCGTTTTCACATTGTATCGTTGTCGTTACCGAGACGATTGTCACAGCGCTATAGGCAGAAAAGCGCTGAAGTTGCTGGCGGAACGGGATTACGCGAATATAGGGCCTATTACACTACTCGATATTCAGACAGTCTTAGTCGATGTCGCGTAGTGTAATAAGGGTTAGACCGGTCTTACTCAGAATAAAAAATAAGACGTGTGCTGAATATCGCGTAGTGTAATAGGCCCTTATACCATTATCAGGATAGGATGGTGCGGGTGACAGCTGTCGGATCCACACAATATATCTAACCTATCCTTTAAGATTCATATTTTCGTCCTGCTGTCATCCTACCCATACTATGTAAAAAAGACCTTAGGCACTCGACGCTGCTTGGTGGTGTCGTCTCGACATCGACATTAATCTGGATTAAAGTAGTTACCAGCTCCACGATATCGTGTCATCGTTGTCATAACGACAGGATATCGTCTAAACTGTAAACGGCCATAGTCAATAAAATTGTAATACCTAATGTGTATAAGGCAATAATAGCTATTCCAAAAGAAATAAAAATAACAATAGTAAATTATAATAATCAACATTTAAACATCCATTTTTGGAAGAAGTATTGTTTAGCATAATTATCTTTTCTAATTAGTTGGAAGCATGCGATTTTTTTTACCAAATGGCATCCTTCTTCAAACCGTCAATAGTAGGTATCAATCTTCACTCCACCAAAAATTACTTAAGAGGGCCCTACCCTACTCGCCTATCGCCAACCTGAGCATGGTTTAAAAGCTGGTTGATTCAACCAACATAGTCCAACGCAACATTTGATAAAAAGGCAACGCGAAAAAAGAGAGATAACACCTGAACGTCCTGTTGGCATTCGGTGCTTCCAGAATTCACTCGAATATTTCACAAAACTTGTTCCAGGAAATGTATTTTTTTTTTGAAAACATTAAAAGTTTTTGAAAAAAAATTACGTCATTCAGAATCTTGATTTTTGCAAGGTTTCTATAGTTTTATTTTTAAGACTTTTTAATTTATGAGTACATTATGAAGGGTCAAAGTTTTTTTTTAATTATTATTGATAGGCTCGCGTTTGACCACTATCTCACCTGATGGTAAGCGGTGATGTGGCCGACGATGGAGCACAATTGCCTAGAAGTTCACGCAAAATAGCAGATTTTAAGAGGTCTTTACTGGAATAATTTTACACATAATTTGATTTCAATAGAAACTATAGATAAAATCCTTAAAATATCTGTTGCCAAAATATCTACAGAGAGACGTGTTAGCAACGTCGTAATCACGTAAGAGCTTGTATGAAAAATGCTGAAAACGTATATGTCGGTTTGGACGCTCTTAAGTACGCAATGTTAGAACCTCACTGACAATATAAAAATACACTATAGAACTAAACTACAAAAAATGTGGTTCAAGTCATTAACAAACACAATAACTTTATTATTTTAGCCTTATTATTAAACCTTGGTATGCTTTAGGAGAGTGAGAAAGAGATTGCCAAGTTCATAGCAACCACCTAATTAGCTCTCCATAGGGTTAATTAAAACATTTGGGAAATATCTGTAGACCATGTGATTACATTAATATTATAGAGAAGAGTTTGTGTCTCTGTTTGTTACTTCTTCACTCTCAAACGGATGAATGGACTTGGATGAAATTTAGCATATAGGTAGAACATGTCCTGGAATAGCACATAGGACAGTTTTATCCCAGTAGAATTTTCTACTTTCACGCGGGTGAAGCCGCTGGCAACAGCTAGTTTAATAAATAATGTTGTCAGAAATTCGAGGTGAAGGACTGCATAATTATCATTTACTTTAATGTATCATACAAAAACTGAATCTGACAAAACATGGAAATACCTATTTCAAAGAAAAGCTTATATTGATGCAAAGGGTATATTGTTTTCCCTTGTTGAATAATAACACTTAACACTAATATTATAAAGAGGTAAAGTTTGTTTTTTTTTTGGTTGTAGGAGGTATAATGTCTGGAAGCACTGGTCTGATTGCTAAAAATTTTTCACTGATAGAAACCAGCTTTATTCCTGAGTGACATAGGCTATATTTTAACTACGTGGGCGAAGGCGCGGGCAAAAGCTAGTTGAATAATATATTGTTACTTTATAAGGAGAGTCCAAAAAACAAGTACACAGATATGTCCTAAAAAATCACAAAACAAAGCATATTAAAGTAGTTAAAAGTTCAGATATCACATAATTAAGCAAGCAACACTCAAGTTACTGTTATTCATACGATAACAAAAAAAAAAAACAATTTTTTATTTATATTAAAAAAAAAACAGTTTATTTCATTTTTTGTATAATTTTCTTGTATCTTGTATGAATATCTTGTGAAGGGCCCATTAACTACTGTGGTCCTTTATATGAATTGCTAATCACAATCAAAGCAAATTACACTATATCCACAATTTTTCATAATTATTGACTCAATTTTTAAAAAGGAAGATTTTTTCAAATCTGTTTAAAAAGTAAGTTAGAAACCTTTTAAATTTGATGGAAGGGGAACTGTCAAATAAAAGCTCTGACAGGTTATGTGCATAGAAAAGAGATAGTTGGCCTACACCGACACCTTACAGCCACTAGACATCTAATAACAGGCGACGCATGTCTGTCAAAACATATGATTATAGATCTGATGTCTCATCCAAAAAGAATGCAATACCCCACTCTCCTGTACCAATCAGAATGTAATATCCACTCCCCGTACCTCGTCAAGTTGACAGAATTGTTTTGGTGTGCTAGTTCAAGTATGATGCATCTAATGACTGTAAGATTGTTGGCCTCCACTTTTCCTCATTCCAATGTTTGAATTGCTGCTTCATTTAATTACCATATGATGCTGTTTTCAAACTTGCATATAAGTCAAATCTAGTCTCTGTAGCTGCAGCATGCTGTGGGACAAGCATGCACTACTGCTACAAGAATATGACATCATTGCAGTCAGGTCACAGGATTATTGTAAAAATCTTGTGATACATACATGGAATTCTCAATATTTTGTGAATAGATCATTTCAAAAACACCTAATGTGAATGCTCCAAAAAATTAAATTAAATTTTTTATTTCAAATTTTTGTCAATTTTTTGCAATTTGCTGCTCAGTATCAGAAATAAGTAATAATATCATAAGAAAAATTATATTTGTGGTAATGATAAGTATACTCACTAAAACCATCATCATAACTTAACTGCCTAACTTACAGACAAGGTAAACCCATCAAAATTCAGTACATTATAATCTATCCATATTTTACAAAAAAAGTTTAATAATGGATTTTACACTCATCCGGTAGCAATTATATAGCTTGCTATTTAGGATATCTTTGTTTTACTACATGGTCCTGCAGTGTCAACAGGGTTGGGCAGTATTTGAATTACTTGTAATTAAAATACGTAATTGAAATACAAATACGTATTTGGTATTTGTATTTCAATTACTTCCTTAACCTTTTGACGTGCATAATTAGAGACACAATAGTAAGACAATGGCTTCCGGGCGCCGGCTACCGCCTGAGCGTTAATGAATTAAAATGTAATTTGTAATTTGTATTTCAAATACCTGACGGCGAAGTATTTTGTAATTAGTATTTCAAATAATTGAGGCTTCAAAATACATTTTAACATTAAAATACATTTAACCTTCAAGGTTTTATTCACTCTCCAACGAGAGGCTGTTTGTCTGACAGTACATTTTATAATCTAGTGTTCATGAAAGGAAACTCTGGTTTTACTGATTAATTAATCTTATTTTCCTCTACTTTTCAGCCCATGCTGGTCTAGATTACTTATTTTGTAATATGTAATTTGTTTTTTGTATTTCAATTAAAAATAGCTAAAATACTGTATTTTGTATTTTATATTTCAAATACCTACCTTACTTAAAGATATTTTGTATTTTGTATTTTAACCTTTTGAGTGCGTAATTAGAGACACAATAGTAAGACAATGGCGCGTGAATGTCGGCGTTAATGCGGGGATCAACAGCTTAATTACTTGCGATACTGTATTTTGTAATTTGTATTTCAATTAAAGCAAAGCATGTATTTTGCCCAGCCCTGAGTGTCAATGGGATTATTTTGACAGACCTGTACCATATAGCCAGGTTTCGCTGTTGGAGAGATGTTTAGGAATTAGCTCTATATTCAGAGTTGATCATGATATACAACATACCCAGAAAGAATGAAAGTTAAAAACCGTAAATGAGAAATTAATACAAAAAAGGAAATGTGGATGCAGAGGACCAATATTGCTTGACTTTTTTAGCTACAAAAGTTTGTTGAAAAAGAGAGGGATAACAATAGTTAAAGTTTTTTGTATATAATCTTTGTAATTTGAAAAGCCACAAACCTTGTTATTGTTTTTTAAGTATTTATTTTAGTTGTTTTGTATTTGTAGCACACAACAATTAAAAAAAAATACCTGCAAAGGTTGCTCATTTTGAAGGGTCTGCTTATCAGCTGCCAGATCCCATAAGGCTGGTGGGGCCAGCCCTGTATCTGACTCCTTGATCCCTGTTAACTCATTAACCCTCTTCATCACAGTCTGTATACCATCTTCGACCTCCTTGATGATTTTTGTGTATTGTCCTTGGCCCTACAATTCAATTAGATTTATTTTAAAAAAAGTATAGCACTGAAAAAATGCCAGTCATCAACATCTTTTCTCCATTCTCAAAATACTTTTTATTCACTTACATATGATTTTAGAAGCGCTATATCACCTTCATCGAGAGCTGAAATACATAATGCATAATTATTTCTTCTAAAAATACAGTGGTATGGTCATTCATCAGTGGTTATGGAGTAACTTACTTCAAGTAGTTACTGCAGTATTAGTACTTACATTTGATTTCTTTTTCGGGCTCCTCTGTAGCATCCTTGATTTTGCGCATATCATCTCCTAAGTGGTCAGGCATTTTCGAGTATTTGTAATAAATAAACTATTATTTTGTGAAATCAGCACAAAGCCAAACGCTCGTCCGTCATCAAATCAATAAATTACTCCTTTATACGCTAGTACACTATAAAATAAAAAAAGGAATCAACCCTTCGTCTTTCTTGTTACAAAGAACAAAAAACTGCGTGTAGCGAAACGGATGGCTATCGATTTTCTAATCACGCAGCTAGTTGCAAGCTGGTCAAGGCAAAATTTAACATCAAAATTGTATTAATAGCTAAGTAAAACCCACAACGAGCAAAAAAAAACAATTTATTTTTAAAGTTTTGTCTAAAACGCTGTAAAAAATAGCTTTTATATCCGTTCTAGTCACTGTATAACTGCACTCACTGAAATCAAAATTCTGCTTAAAAAGAGTTTTATTTAGCAATGACAAGCAAAATAAGTAATGCGTTCAATTTATGAAAAATTTCTTCATTTCTTTAAATTTCCTTTATTTTCAATATGATGTTCTATTAAACAGACAAATTCAATCTCAAACTAACTGATTAATTCGTTTAATAAATTAATTAGACAACTAAACTAAATAATTTTGAAATTCTGGCAAATTCAAATGCATGAATGCATTGACAATGTTATGTACCGTGCGCCACCTGACAGTTCATTTCAGTACTAAAATTTTGTATTCGTAGTGCTGAATGGAGAATCACATTTTTTCGTGTTTTCCATGAACATATTCTCCTGAATTAGCGAATATTTTCTTTTAGGTAAGTGTGGAAAAACTATGATACAAAACTTTGTTTGATATGGTTGTAATTTATTTGAAAAGAAATGGCTGCTTCAGTCTGTCCCTCCGGTTATGACCCACAACCTAATGTCAAAGCCCGGTTTCATTTAACATTTTCATCGTATTACGCACTGTTTTACATTTAATCGGATGCGGTTAATATTCATTGGATATATGCTGTACTGAGTTGAACGAGCGTTTGAAATATAGGCGGTAAGTAAGTACGACTTAGTGCGTGATGTCTCCGGTTTGCGATTGGTACTCTATTCTAGTTTTCAACACAAAAATCTTAGTTTTTATCTTAACCTTATCTTCGTATGTTATCGATCAATCGTGGATCATCTGCTTTCAAAAATAATGTGTGAATTCAATGCCAAGCCATTACTATGTTTTGCATTCTTAGAAAAGTGAGTATTGTAATGTTCTTTGTCCAAAATTATTTATTAATTATACGCAACGTGCCTTTGTGTTTTTGTTCAGCCTTTTCTAAACAATACGCATTGTTTATTACATCAGTTCTGGTCAAATTTTGTATGATCAATTCTTATCAGAAATGTGTGATGATAACCTTATTTTTTTAACCTTACAATAAGAATATTTATTAGTTTCATTGTGGCCTCTGGTCCATACACCTATGATTCTTTGGTATGTATTATTTAATTTATTTTTTTTGAATAGGCCCTTTATCAAAAATGAACTAATCATGCTCTATGTTTACATTGCTTATCATTTCCCAATAAGATATAAAAATCTAGTGACGGTTTGATTGATTGATCCTTATTTTATATTCACAATCCAATTTTGTTTAATTCATTAACGTCCAGGCGGAAGCCGGCGCCCGCAAGCCATTGTCTTACTATTGTGTCTCTAATTACGCACGTCAAAAGGTTAAATATGCCTCTGTAAATGTAATCCGTAGATCTATGTTTATTTAAAATCTTTCTTGTTAAAATTATCAGTTTTTATAATAGATAAAAACTGAAATTTTATTGAAAAAAAAATTTAAACCTACACAACTGTGTTTTCAATCAATGTAATTAAATTGATTGAAATATTCCTTTAAATATTTGAAGTGTATTCAAAATAAATAGACTAAAATTGCTATAGACCACAAATACATAATTATATTTACATGTATATTGTATGTGTGCATGTATATCATAATGTTATTGCTCAAAATTTACTATAGGTGCAGACTTCACAAATGTTTGTATGATTACACTTCACGTGGGATGCTTTCTATAAATAACCATTGACAACATAGACTAATGAAAGCACAACACAGTTTCTGTGTAAATAGGTTTTATATTTAATTAAAAATCCCCTTTATTTACTATTTGGTGTAATAAAAGACATTGAAGTGGTGACAGTTTTATTTTTAAATGCTATAGTGTGGTGTGACAATGAATTTCGGAAATATTTTTGGATGTACTGTGGATTTGTGTTTTTTGCACTGTAATGTTTGGTTTTAGGAACATTTTCTTCAAGGTAACTTGGTAACAATTGTGTGTACTATTATTATTTATTTAAAGTAAGAAGTTAACATTTTAAAAATCTTTTTGTCAAAGATTCATTGTGTGTTTGGAAAAGGCAATGATGTAGTCAAAATGATTAAAGAAACAACTTAGGTATTTATTTTTATGTATAAAACTAAATATGAACTAACAATAAACCTGCAATTTCTCACAATTGGCTATGGGTAATTGAACAAATAGGTTTATCAACTAAGTGCAATCAGCAATTACTCACTGATATGGAATTCCACTTTTGTTTTCTAGTAATGGCCATTTGATAGGCCTTTTGGTACCTACGCTATTGTTTTGTTACTAACTCAATGTTGATAGCAAAGAATTACCTCATTAAAGGAATTAGTGAATAAAAAAAGTGCTATCTCATTGTACTTTTTACTGCCATAGTATTGTCACTATCAGTTAACTTCTTGAGTAGCGTAATTAGAGACACAATAGTAAGACAATAGCGCACGACCGCCGGCGTTCGTGCGGGGATCAACAGCTTAATTTACAATACTAGTTTACTCTGCTGACCCTATTAAGAAGCACTTTTTTTTACTTATTTTGACTAGGTAATCATCAAATAACTGCTGCTATGGGTGGAGTGAGGGGGAATATCAGACTTTTACTGACGAAACCCAGCCATTTTCTTTCAGTTGCTTTTTGCATTCTAGGGCCGCTGTGACAATTTCAAACAGTCCCTCAGCCCTGGCAGGGATGAGTCATAGTGGTCAATGAAATTCAAGCTAGTATCTCTTTGTGCTAACAAACCCTCCGTTACAGCTTATGTATTCTGTATCATTATTATACTCTCAAAATTTTGGTTAATTGAAGGTTAAGTCAACTGTCATTCCTCCTAAAGCAGGGTTGCCAGCACACTTATTTATTTATTTAATCTTCATGCAACTAAAGATAGAAGAGTATGAAAAAGATACCTGTGGTCCTAGAACACAAAGGGCAAGACACTAGATGAATTCACAACTTAAAAAAAAAAAAAACCAATCAATCTTCAACCACACTTTAAACTTAGTTTTCACGACGTGATTTTTACAGTATCTATAGCACTGTTATTGTTTACATGTAGGTGAATGGATCCTATATTGTGTTTCATGAACAACTTGCGTGCCATTTCGGCGGGATTTTTACGACTTATTTGCGCATTCGACAATGTTTACGAGCCCTATTGAAGCTCTTATGTACTTAGGGACTGTATAATCTTAATTAAATTCCAAGAGTAATTTCTTTGTAACACCTTGCCAAATTAACACATCGAGTCTGATTATTTCTTTGAATGTTGTGCTTTCTTCTTCTTCGTCTTTGGCGTTTCTAGAGAGTGAGTGGGCACTACACTACGCTTGTCGAGAGCGGTTTGGTTGACGTCTCGACATGTATTTGATATGTAATGGTTTGAATGAAAAAAAATGCATGAAGTACCTAAGGTCTTTTTTACACAGCATGGGTATAATGACAGCATAAGCATAATCAGCCTTTTAATGTTCCCACTGCTGGGACTCAGACTCTCTAAGAGAAAGAATGGGCCATAATCCACCACGCGGGCCCAGTGCGGGTTGGTGAATGTCACATGTCTTCGAATTTTTGGTTCTAGGACATGCCGGTTTCCTCACGATGTTTTCTTTCACCGTTTTGAGAGCAGTGGTGATGAAATAAATTACACAAAGTAATGCGCCTGGTTGGGTTTGAACCCGCGTCCTACAACTCGTAAGTCGGGGCCGTTACCGCTCGGCCACCACTGATGTCAATATAATGACAGCAGGACGAAAATATGCATTGTATGAATCCGACAGCTGTCACCTGAACCATTCTATAGCAATTGTAGTGCATTTAAGGTGCGCAGCTGCCTGAACTCAAAATACGACTCGATACGAGTCTAGATCGTAAAAGTCACACCAAATAAATGTTTAATTATTGTTGAATTATTGGATCTTGAACTCTTGGCTCTGAGCTGAGCATTAAATCTAATAGCGCACTTTAGGTGTCGTCTAGTGTTCGTTAAAATGGACTGCAACGTTTTAGCCGTCCACTGCCAGACATCACTCTCCTAAGCATATTATGTAATTTAAAATTGTGGCGGAGCGAGCACGCGCACTTTTCCGCACTAGTGCGAAAAACAATCAATTGTGTGGGATAAGAGCGAGTTTTCGAGTAACTGTATTGAAAATAAATTATATATATATTTATAACGTTGTTTTTACTTTTGTCGTGTAGTGCTGCTGGCGAGTCGGCGAGATGCACACAGCCACTGCAGATGGGCAGTTCCGGAGCACCAACGGTGCAACACACGGACGTGATAAGGTCGCCATATTGGATGCTGGCTCTCAATATGGGAAGGTAATTAATTATGAGTTATAGTTAGTGATGACGGACTTGTATGGTTAACAAAAGCTGAAGTAACTTGAGCAATATAAAACAAAATTGTAATCAACCGACTTAAGCACCTCTGAGTAACCTCTGAGTATTAATCGATTATGGTATTTTTTATATAATTATGGATACTGCATGAGAGGTATCAAGAATTCGAGCGAAATCTCGTCTAAAATTGTATGGCAAACGAAACTCTGGCTAATTTGATAGAAGTAAATTTCTAGCTACCTTTTTTATACTTTAGATACTATTGTAAATAAAAGAGAGCGATTGTTTAAAAAAGTTTAGTTTATGCACAAGAGAATCGGAGTCATTATTTCATGCAAAAAAACTAGTGAGCGAATAATAATTGATTTATAATCTAGGGACGTACTAATTCCGCACGTGCGAAGCCAATCGCAGAAACGATTGTAAAAAATAGGCACAACGAAGTTATGTTTATTGCGTATTTCATCTCTGTTATTCGACTGTTTTTATTAATGAAGTGGACAAACCACATCTATATCCATTTCAACTTTGAAGGTTGAAAAACAAGATAGACAAAATTATTTTTGAATTTTATTCGATGATCGTTCTACTTGTACCACTCACTGGTGCCTCACCATACTGGGCCGCGTTCAAAAATAACAAGAGTAGGGTAGAGTCATTACTCTAACCGTTCAAAAATGCTTCGAGTTGCAACCCAGGGTCGTTCTTTTATAACTCGAGTAGCTACCCTAGAATTAACCCAACTAACTCTTAACTCCGAGCAGGGTAGGTTGCAGTTGGTGTAAGCGGCCATAAATGACACTTGCTTGAACAGTTGAACTCTACGTTCGCGTTCAAAATTGCGAGTGTAGACAGAGTATCTACTCTGATGAAATGTCAAGCGTGCGAGCGAGAGAGGTGGAGCTATACACTATATATAGCTCCATCCCTTTATCAGTTCAGTTTAGGTCGTCAAGTGGATAGCGTTAAGAGCTCGTAGTAGGGTCTCTGAACAGAAAGTAGAGCTGCTGAGGGTCAGTTCACACCGAGACGCGACGCGACGCGACACTGCGCGAAGTGCGACTTAAAATATAACTTTATTCATTACACGAAATGACACACATTTCATTATGAGAATTTAGAATACGTTGCACGGGTTGTACCACGCAGCGCTGCGCCGCGAGGCATCTCGATCTGAAATGTGTATCTTTTCGTGTAGTAAAAAAAAAAGTTATATTTTGAGTCTCATTTCGCGCAGTGTCGCGTCGCGTCTCGGTGTGAACTGACCCTTAGTCATGAAAATAAGAATAATAATAATAAACGTTTATTTAAGATAACTAGGATCCAATTTGTTATTAACAGAAACATAACATTTTTTTTTTGTTATGTAGCGCGCGTACTTTTCAAAGCGCCATGCGGTCTTCATCGCATATTTCCACGTTCATTTAAAATAACATCTCGATGCATAAATACTTCGATATCAATTAGATCAATATTAGGTACCTTCAGAACTTTGATATCTTGGCTTTATAAGGTCAATGTCAGCCAATCAATTATCTAACGTCATAATTATTTCATAACTTTACAGTCCTATGCGATAAGATGTCTCCAAATAAAACTACAGTTTGCATAATTATTTAAAGTTATTTCGTAATCATTTGTACAAGTTTCACCCAGAAATAGAATAAGACAGATAACATGTTTGATGTTTGTATAATTGATCTTACTAGAATTTAATATGACGTAACTCATAATATCTACATGCGAATTATAAAAAAGGAAAAAAACTGGCCAAGTGCGAGTCGGACTCGCACATGAAGTTCCGTAACAATATTAAAATCGAGCAAAAAAAGAAATAATTCCGACAAAATAACATTTCTTGTATGGAGATGGACCCCCTTTAATTAATGACTTTATTTTAATTTTATAATGGCAATACATATTCTGTGAAGATTTCAATTCTCTACCTCTTAAGGTTTATGAGCCCGCTGACAGACGGTCGGACAGAGTGACAGACGGACGGCCAGCGGAAACTTACTAATAGGGTCCCGTTGGCACGCTTCGGGTACGAAACTCTATAAGAACCGATATGAAGTTTCCGCAGTTGTTGTAATTGTGACTCAAACTCAAGCCATTTTAGAACAATGATGCTGCCCCGTCATAGTCATACTCAAACCGCGATAATTTCACGTCGGCACTTCAGCGGTTTCTTTTTATTAAGTTTTGTTTATTCATGATTTCATGTAATATCTAATTCTGGCCTGTAGGTCTAGTGGTTAGTGGTCCTGGCTGCTATGCCGGAGGTCGTGGGATCGATTCCCAGCCAGGACAAATGTTTGTGTGATGAGCACAATCATTTGTTCTGTGTCTAGGTGTAATTTATCTATATGTATCTGTATGTATTTATTTACAAATATTTAAGTACTAGCTTTTGCCCGCGGCTTCGCTCCCGTCAACTGACTACTATATCCTACTCTACCTTACTCTACCCTACTCTACCAACCCTACTCAAAAAAAAAAAGTATCCTATGTCCGTCTCATGGTTCTAAGCTACCTCCCCACCAACTTTCAGCCAAATCGGTTCAGCTGTTCTTGAGTTATAAATAGTGTAACTAACACGACTTTAAAAAAAAAAGAACAACAGCCCTTCAGGGAACACAGGTTTGATGTTATGTGGTTTAATGACTCTTCTGACTTCCTAAGTCCTGTTACTTTGTACTACAGCAAATCAGGGGCTTTACCATGATATGTTAGAATGTGGCTCTAGTCTTAATAAACTAGTGCGCCTCACCATCAATGATTGCATCACTGCTTATCATCAGGTGGGATGGCAGTCAAGCACTGGTTTATATCAATTTAAAAAAAAAATGTTAGGCGTGCGAGCGAGAAAGAGTATTGGAGCTATACACCTTATATAGCTCCATCTTTTTAACAGTTCAGTTTAAGTCGTTAAATGGATCGCGTTAAGGCCTCTGAATGGCAACAGCGCGGCGCTCTTGGTAATGTTAAAAAAATCTTAACCACAAACAATTCTCACAGGTAATAGACCGTCGCATCCGCGAGCTATGCGTGGAGTCGGATATCCTTCCACTGGATACGCCAGCGTACCATCTGAAGGAGGCTGGGTACCGCGCCATCGTCATATCTGGCGGACCTAACTCCGTGTACGCCGAGGATGCGCCGAGATACGACTCCGATATATTCAAGATCGGCCTGCCTGTCTTAGGTATGTTGGTTTCTTTAAACGCAAGCTCGACGAGCTTTAAATGAAAAAATATTGTTTTTTTTTCAACAGAAACAACATAAAGACACTACTAATTTATACAATCCTCTAGGTTTGTCTACGTTCATACAGCTGGTTATACAGATACACTGGTTAAGAAAATAACTTCCAACTCTATCATCATCTTCCTGCCCTTGTCCCGTGTTATTTGGAGTCGGCGCAATACGTTTTTTAGGGTTCCGTAGCCAAATGGCAAAAAACGGAACCCTTATAGATTCGTCATGTCTGTCTGTCTGTCTGTCTGTCTGTCTGTCTGTCTGTCTGTCCGTCTGTCCGTCCGTATGTCACAGCCACTTTTTTCCGAAACTATAAGAGCTATACTGTTGAAACTTTGTAAGTAGATGTATTCTGTGAACCGCATTAAGATTTTCATACAAAAATAGAAAAAAAGCAATAAATTTTGGGGGTCCCCATACTTAGAACTGAAACTCAAATTTTTTTTTTTCATCAAACCCATGCGTGTGGGGTATCTATGGATAGGTCTTCAAAAATGATACTGAGGTTTCTAATATAATTTTTTTCTAAACTGAATAGTTTGCGCGAGAGACACTTCCAAAGTGGTAAAATGTGTGTCCCCCCCCCCTCTAACTTCTAAAATAAGAGAATGATAAAACTAAAAAAAATATATGATGTACATTACTATAAAAACTGCCAACGAAAATTGGTTTGAACGAGATCTGGTCAGTAGTTTTTTTTTTAGTATTTTAGTTAGTTTTTTTAGTATCTTAATTCAGAAACGTGGTCATACTTGCGCAAGCCAAATATGAACCTGATACAAAGATTATTATTATGTTACTTGCTGCTACGGAACCCTCCATGGGCGAGTCCGACTCGCACTTGGCCGGTTTTTTTTTTCTTCCATTCTGTCCTGTCACCCGTCACGCTATCACTAACTACCTTTTGTTTCATATCACTTAACTCCTCGCACAATCCATTCATCTTTTCTTTGGCCTCCCTCTCCCTCTCCATCCGTCCACATGTGTATTCATAACCCTTTTACTAACATACGTGTAATCCCTCCTCTTCACTTGACCATACCAAGGCAAACGAACTTTTCAGTCACTGGCTCCACTTTCAAACTTCCTCTAATAACTTCCATCCCTATATTTTCATAAAATAGTAATAGTAATCTTAAAATAATGTAAATATCGTATTTACCCTTGAAAGCTAAGCTTGTCAATTCTGTTTTATTTTAAACTTGTCCACACTAATATTATAAAGAGGTAAAGTTTTTTTTTTTTTTTTTGTTTGTAGGAGGTAATGTCTGAAAGTACTGGTCCGAATGCTAAAATTTTTTCACCGATGAAAAGCTGCTTTAATCCTGAGTGACATAGGCTATTTATTTATTTTATTTTCATGCAATATAAAGTACAAAGGCGGACTTAATGCCTGAGGCATTCTCTACCAGTCAACCTAGGGTGGTGAAGAGAATATGGTAGGTGCATAAAAAGAAAATTTTATAGGAAAAACAAGAGTAAAAAAAAGTATACATATAATTAAAACACACATACATATATACATCATCATCATTCATTTTCATTTAATGTACGCGGGCGGAGTCGCGGGTAGAAAATATATATATATATATATGCCTATATCACCCAGTGATAAAGTAGCATTCTATTGGTGGACAGCTATAATATAACTGTCGACTCAAAGTTTACTTTTTACTCTAATATAATTTCTCGTACAATTTTATCGCAGTAATAGCAACAATTTGCATTTGCGTGTTTACAAGAATCCGGTTCCAATTAAATATTAGCCGCTTCGTGTCACGACGGTCACATGGCGTAATTACTGCTGTTTTGTTTAGTGTATTTGAGTTTTATGCTATTGTTTCGCTTTTGTATCTTTTGAAAAACATTGCTGATTGACGTAACTCTATAATCTTGGCGTGAATTATTAGGGTGTCCACTTTCTGGGAAATCAGGGAAAGTTATGGAAATGGGAGTGTTGATGGTCAACGTAAATCAGGGAATTTTTGGTAATTAGCGGTGGACACCCTGATTATGCAAAACTTAGGACCAACTTGAAACTTTCTGCAATAATTTGAGCTCGATTTGAATTGATAGGTACCTGTTCCTGACGTAAAATCCGGTCCTGAACTAGTATTTCATTTTTTTTATTATTTGAGCTTGGAAGCAAGAATATCAGAAGAGTATACACACTTTTCTGCTATTGTTACTCTTTTGATATTCTTTCTGGAAGTAGCATTTCCTGATAGCTATAAACTGTGGGTCTTTAAGTAAAAAATCAATCACATCATCGCTTACCATCAAGTGAGGTAGTGATCAAAGAGTCCAGGATGGACCCCAATTTTATGCAAGAGGACAATAGTTAAGATACTTAAACAAGACTAAGGCTCCTCGCCCACGGTGACGTTTTGTAGCGACGATGCTGTCGCGCGTTCGTTTCGATACAGTCCCGATGCGGTCGCTAACTGTTTCCCCTCACCCACACCACGATTCTTAATCGCGATGCCAACGTGATACTGTCGCGCTTCTGTTGCGATGTAAACGCGATTCAGTAATGTTTCACTCACGCGTCACCCTCTCTTAGTTCTTTCCCCGATGTCGTCCGACACATTCACGCGTTTGCTTCAATGCAGTCGCGATGCTGTAACGCGTTAGTAGCGCGTTGGCATCGCTTCTAATGCGACTAACGCGTGTTAGTAGCGATGCTGTTACGCGCGACAGCATCGCTACAAAAAGTCGCCGTAGGCGAGGGGCCTAAGGATCTCGCTACCTAACCCTGAATATATCATTTCTTGTTCAGGAATATGCTACGGCATGCAGATGCTGAATAAGGAGTTCGGCGGCTCGGTGCTACGCAAGGAGGCTCGCGAAGATGGACAGTACGAGGTGGAGGTCGAGACCACATGCCCCTTGTTCAAGTGAGTTTACATAGGTGCCTTTGAATTAAAGAAAATGGATGTAAGCTAGGGATGGATTGTTTGAAAGATTCAGCTCGATCCAGAGCAACTGAAAGAACGCGGTTGGGTTTAGTTAGTAACAGTCTGACACTCACTCACGCTCCACGCAGAGCGAGAGAAGTTGTCTGATAATTACCAATAACTTCAAAAAAAAAAAGGACTTCGATCATTATAGATTGATTTGATCGTAATAATGAATTGAGATCAAATCAATCAGATGAGAATAAAACCGTACGAATATTCCGAGACTGTTTTGTTCAAATCGGTATTCCTGTAGTTTGTAACTCTGTAGTAGGACTTTGTGATGCTACGCTGTTTTCTAATTTAATAGACGAAACAGCAATCAGTGTGTAATCTCCCAAAAAGTAGATAGATCGCGGGTACCCGCTAGAAACGAATTGCGAAGAACCGGATGTTTGGACGATGCCCTGTTTTTTTGAATGGGGAATCCATTAATAACGCTCTGAGTGGAGCGTGAGGAATGCCAGACTGTTACTGACTTAAAACCCACCCGTGTTTCTTCAGTTGAAAGAAAGAATAACATTTCATTTGGAACAACAAGGCGCAAATCCCTTTGCATTCCAGCCCCCCTAGCCAAGTTACAACCTGTAGCGACATCTATGGCGTCACATAAGAACTAATCCTGCATCGCGCAATCAAAGTTCTCCGTGCGATTAGAACATATAGAACAGCCCGAAATCATCTATCGGGCAGTAGCCCGCCAGACATAACATCCCGTCTGGTTGGAGGATCCTCCCTTTTCAACGGAGGTATGTGGGGCTTTACTCTCTGTTCCGCATACCTCCACACTGGTGACCCTCGACAATGAACGTCAGCGCAGCCTTCGTGCAGCTATTACTTCGTGACGTCATCATCACTTCCTCAAGCTTTCGAGCAGCGAGCCATACAGCCAACACCCACGGCTTTAAAAAGGGTATCCTGACCACCAGCATGCCTACCTGGTCATACCTGGTCATCACCCTCAGCCTCATCAGCGACCTTGGCTAATCACACCGCACCTTCGGCCAGTCACATGAAGAGCTATGAAGAATCTCTCCTGGTCGACGCAAGCAGTCAAGCCACTACATCGCACAGCACCGCTCCGACTCACTGGAGCCAGCAGCACTACTCCGACTCACTGGAGCCTGCAGCTTCATCCCGACTCACTGGGACATCATCACCCCGACTCACTGGGGCATCATCCCGACTCACTGGGACAGCACCACCCCGACTCACTGGGGCATCATCCCGACTCACTGGGACATCATCACCCCGACTCACTGGGGCATCATCCCGACTCACTGGGACAGCACCACCCCGACTCACTGGGGCATCACCGCAGACAGTTCCGACTCACCGAGAACTATGCGGCATTCGGTTCCGACCCACTGGAACCAACCTACCACTGGCCTGGCACGCATCAAGAAGCATCAAGAACCATCGATCTCCGATCTCCGGAGGGGAGTGATGTAGCGACATCTATGGCGTCACATAAGAACTAATCCTGCATCGCGCAATCAAAGTTCTCCGTGCGATTAGAACATATAGAACAGCCCGAAATCATCTATCGGGCAGTAGCCCGCCAGACATAACATCCCGTCTGGTTGGAGGATCCTCCCTTTTCAACGGAGGTATGTGGGGCTCTACTCTCTGTTCCGCATACCTCCACAAACCCTTTCGTTTCGATTCTCTTTTGATCGCCTCGAGTCGGCCACGCCTCCTATTCCTTTGTTCTGACCACATGACTGAGCGTTGAGATGACGTCAGAACAAAGGAATCGGAGGTGTGGCCGACTCGAGGCGATCGACGAAAAGAGAATCGAAACGAAACGATTGTAACTTGGCTAGGGGGGCAGGGCCTCGGTAGCTCTTTGGACACACCCGCAGTTCAAGGCGATACTTCGAATAAGCTTCCAGTCCAGCAGTATTTTGAATAGCACCAACTTCAAGAGACCATGTTTTTTTGTTATTATTTATCAAATTCTTCTTATTTTTCCCCCAGTCGTCTAGAAAAACTTCAACCAGTGTTGCTAACTCACGGCGACAGCGTGCAGAAGGTCGGCGAGAGGTTCCGCGTCGGAGCGCAGTCTTCTAACCATCTCATCGCCGCAATTTATAATGAGCAGATGCGGCTATATGGCGTGCAGTTTCACCCTGAGGTAAATATGAGAGGGAAGTTGGGAGGTATAGGTTACTTCTTGGCAAGTGGAAATCATCATCAACTCATAATGATGCGGTTGATGATAATGATGATTTCCTAATATCTACGCGCATTAGACGTGAACAGCCAACCTGACATACAACACAACCACAACTTGAAAGAGCATTATTAAAATCAATGAAAATGTTGTCGGTTCCTCCTTATCCTAAGACTGCTTCAATGCCAAAGTATTTTGAGCCTACAATACCTTTCAGTTTGGCTGCTGTACTATACAACATTAGTTTTTACCCGACTACGGAGGGTTATGATTTTGTTCATATGTGTATGTTAGTTCAGTGTGTTATGTTCAGTATGTGAGTATGTTCATCTGTTCCCTCATAGCTCCTAATCTACTTATCGGAACTCGACATATGAGGTATCGTTAGAACCGTCTTAATTGTCCGCTGAACATAGGCTACGTGACGTGTCACAAAACTCGACATGGCGCCCTCTAGCGGACAAAAAGTATGTGTTAAAAATAAAAATGGAGATAAATACGCCGTGTTTGGTATCATTTGAAAAGGCTACATTTGTACATTTCGAAAATATTGCTCAAATTTAAAGTGACGCCCTATAGCGGACAAAAAGTCATGTGTTAAGTTTAACACCAAAATTGTTTAAATAAAAATAAAGTAAAAAACTAAAACCCGACTACGACAAAAAAAAACGATTGTCGTAGTCGGGTTTTAGTTTTTTACTTTATTTTTAGTACATGCAAAACCCGAAACGCGTGTCTAGTATTTTTATGTAAAGAATCTATGTACAAAATTTCATAACTGTATCATGAAAAATCACAAAGTTATAAGCTTATTATGTTACCTGGTTGTGCGCACAAATACATGGTCACCGGGCAATCCGGGCGACTGAGGGGTTGTTTTGCTCTCGCACCTAGCTATGCGCTGGTGCCTAATGCCCGCTAAGAACTGCCGTGACATTTATTGTACTTTATCGGTGGTGTCCAACTTGTTACCTTTTTGGGATAAAATATAACATGGTGTAAAAATGATTGGAATCGATTCAGTTACTGATTCTGAACAAACTATATTCAGGTTTCGCTTATACTAAAAATAATGTTGTATAATAATAATAATAATATTTTGTTGACATAGAGGTTGACACATTCAATTGAAACCCTGGCTCCTGAGCTAGGTAGTACCTGTGTTACAGGACTCAGTGTCTCTTAGATTCCAATTTAACTAACGATCTGTTTGCGGATGAATGGAAGATGATTTTATTGGCATGTCAGAAGTACTGTGAGAGGGATTGATGTACAGTCAGGGATCAAAAGTGCAATCACACTGTGTCAATGCTAAAGTGTCTAAAAATTATTTGTAGAAGAGTTTTAATGGTTCAAGACAAATTTAACTTGTAGCATAGAATCTAAAATATTAAATAAACTGGTTGTGGACCATTAAACGTCTCATAAAAAGAAATTTTGGACTCTTTAGCATTGCTGCATTGGTAGCATGTAACTGCATTTTTGACCCCTGACTGTACATGTTGTTTAGCAATTTTTTTTTGTTTAGTTGTAATTGGTTGTCTAACCGTTGTAATTAATTAAAATAAATAAATTGATCACAAACCTGCGGCCGAACAAGCTGATATATCGAGCGTTTCATGAACCTATGCAACATTTGAGAAGTTGTCATCTAAGAAATGATACATAAATAAATTCATGTATTCATTTCATTTCTCAGTGGTTGTAGTTTACGTAATGTTCTTTTTAATGAGGACCTTCTTGACAATTTCAACGTGACGTCGAACTTTCTATTAAATGATTCCAGTAATATAATTTTTGACTTTTTCACAGGTGGACCTAACACCCAAAGGCAAGCAGATGTTGTCAAACTTCTTGTTTGACATCGCGGGCCTATCGCGTTCGTTCACGCTGCGCTCGCGCCGCGACGCCTGCATACACTACATACGGGAGACTGTGGGAGATAGCAAAGTGCTGGTGAGTGTCCTGTCATCATCATCATCATCATTTCAGCCGAAAGACGTCCACTGCTGGACATAGGCCTCCCATAAGTGTCGCCACAATGTACGGTCTTCTGCATCTCGCATTCATCGGATTCCCGCGATCCTCACCAGGTCAACAAGCCACCTTATGGGAGGCTTTCCAACGCTGAGTCTTTCAGAACCAGAACCTTTCGGTCCCATCGAGTATCTGTTTTGCGATGCAATGTGCTCTGCTCACTGCCACTTAATTTCGGTGGATAATTATATTGCCGGGAGTTATACGTATGCTAAGCTATTAGTAGATGTTGTTAAACTTCCTGTCACACTTGTTCACTCTGCGCCCGCGTTGCGACGCTTGCTTGCATTACATATGGGAGACTTGATTTAACTGTAACGTAACTCGCAGAATGAGGGTGCTGTATCGTTCACATCTGCACTATGCGTTCCAAATAAGAATAGGAAAGCCAATAACCTTGATCTGCCAAATTTTGATTGAAAAGTATGGTTTGCAAAGAAAACTTGTTTGCGTATTAATAACGGTTTTTTTTTTTGCTTAGTACTCTTAGTCAAATCTACGTGAAGTGAAAACGTTATTGTTTAATCTAAATTAGCAAAATATGTTATCTAAGTCATAATTAGTTTAAAAAAAAAAAGACTACTTTCTTTTTTATTTTCATTATTAGGAATAATTCGCCTTCTTTTTCCATTTGCCATTACTTAGACACTTCACACAGTGACACAGAGATTAGCAAAATTGAAGAACTGGATTCTAATCAAACGTTTTTCGCACATGATTCATAAATTAATATTATAAATTTAAAACACTTATTGTTTTGCTCACCCTACCCAATTTTTCGCTTTGACAGCTATGACGTCACAACATGGCGTAAAAATCGATCCTATTCTTATTTGGAACGCATTGTACCTTTATGTGCATTTATTTATTAGGCCTCCCTCCCTCCACTCCTTCCATCGTCGGTCTACCGCGACTCCATTGCACTGTTTCAGGGCACTGGCTTGTGCTTCTTTGGACCACAATTTGTCGGGAATGGTCTGACATTTCCTGCCACATCAACTGTCCTGGTTATGTGCATAAAATATTTAATAAATAAATAATAAATTGCTTTAAAATAAGATATTGCTTTCTGATTAAACAATGGCTCAACTACTGGAGAGTCCTATAAGGTCTATAAGAATCACAAGAGACTGACCCATGGCTTGTTTGAGGTATCAAAATGGAGGATCGTCCTCAGACATATGTGGGACTTTACATCCTGATCTGCATACCTCTATCTAGGTCTTGTTCATTATAGATTTTGCATAACATGAATCATTCGCTACGAAATGTTTGTTTTTATTTGTCAGGTGTTAGTGAGCGGTGGCGTAGACTCCACCGTGTGCGCTGCGTTACTTAGAACCGCTCTCCGCGAAGATCAGGTTATCGCCTTACACATTGATAATGGTAAGTTCAATAATGTACGTAATTTCTTTCTGCATAGTCGGCTTTATAATGTTCCCACTGTTGGGACTCAGGCCTCCTCTCTAGGAGAGGGAATGGGCCGTAATCATGAAGCAAGTACAAAGGCCGTAATCCACCACGCGGACCTAGTGCGGGTTATCTTTCTTCTTCTTCAGAAATAAATGTTATAGTAACCAATTCCATCATTTTCACATAAAACACATGAGTTTCCGTGCCGAATGTAGAAACTAAATTGGTAAAGAGGAGACAAGGCGTGAGGTGTCGGGGACCGTCCGAGGTCGGTGCTGCTGCCCTCGTCGCGTCGCTGCCGCCTGCTGCCATTCCGGTGTGAATCGGCCCTTAGTCTGTACTAGCTATTGACATTTTATAAGTGCATGGGCACCACTATATGTAAAACAAAGCCATTGTTCGAAAATCAAGTCATATCTCAATCTTGAAGCCAATTCAGATTTACTTTCCACTATTAGTCTAACTCTGAACATCTCTCTCTTTAAATTAAGAATTTAGATTTAAGTATATCCTGTTGGAGCTGCGGGATTTGGTCGCTTGTAACATTATTATAAAAATCATAACAACTAGAAAGGCTAATTTGTGGTCTTTGTTTCACAATACAGATGAAGAAAGGACCTACATTATAGTTGTTCAGCAGCAAATAATTTGTTTTGCATATTTACAGTGCAAACATATATTTTTGTTAAACTTTAAGAAAGAGATCATATGTGTCGAACAAGAACGGAATCCTTTGTCCTGAATTCTTATTAATTAAGACGCAATTTAATGAACTTTTGTCGGTCATTACGTTATTATTTGAATCATAAGAACAACAAAGTACAAAGTTTGTACTTACTGTCTTTGTTTCACAGTACAGATAAAGAAAGAACCTACATATATGTAGTTGTTTCATGACGGCACCGTTGTCCCAGGTTGGTTGAGCGATTAACTCCTGCTCGGAGGCTCGAGCACCCATGAGAAATAAATAGTGGGTGCCGAGCACCCCTGAGAATAGATATCAAGAAACAGATCAGTAATCGCCATTTAGGTTACGTACCTATAAATTATAATATTTCTTAATACTAAAAACTAGTTTCATTTTATATTTTTAGCAAACATAATTAGTAATTAATTACGCAGTTTTTAAGTAGGACATTTATTTATTTGTCGGTCGATCAGTGTGCATTTCTCTTCTCACACTTCGCCACTTTTTCGAGTATATCCAATGAGCATGAGCACCCATGAGGTTTCCTAAAAGCCGGCGCCCCTGGTTCCAGGGTCTGAGTGTCTTGTGTATGTAAGTTTACAGGAGTAATTCCTAGTATGAGGCAACGCCAATAAAGAAACACAAAGAAATACCAAATGATTTATAGATTTCTCTTTGTGCAGTGTCAAACATATATTATTATACAAGCTTCTGCCCGCGGCTTCGCCCGCGTGAAAATAGGTTTCTCCATACAAACTTTAGACTCTCGTCTCACCCCTATAAAGGTTGATTTTCCAAAAACCGCTTCTTAGTGCTCACCTACGTCATAAAAAGAAACCTTGTGCAAATTTTCATGATCCTAGTCCAAGTAGTTTCGGCTGTGCGTTGATATGTCAATCAGTCAGTTTCTCCTTTTATATATATAGATAACACTGCGAAAGAAATCACGTGTGTCGAATATAAACGATGTCTGTTTTCTTTCCTTCACTTGGCGATTATCCAAAACTATGCCGTTTATCAATCAGCCATCACTTTGAATTGAATGAAATCTTTTATTTGCAGGTTTCATGCGTAAGAATGAGAGTGCTAAAGTGGAGAGGTGTCTCAGAGAGCTTGGCGTGCGTCTACATGTTGTCAATGCGACCCACCAGGTATGTTAGTTTTTAGGGTTCCGTAGCTCAAAAAGAAAAAACGGAACCCTTTATAGGATCACTTTGTTGTCCGTCTGTCTGTCTGTCAAGACCCTTTATCTCGAAAACGCGTTGAGGTATCGAGTTAAAATTAAAACTCGCGCACTGAGGGTTCCGCACAAACTTACCTATGAAAACAGTTCGATTCCCGAATTGAGTTACGAAGATTTTTAAGGATTGTAAAAAAAAGTTTTTTTTTTTGTGACATAACTACCAATTTACAGTTTTCAGTTTTCCTATACTTGTGCTATGAAACCAAAGAGTTTTTGTGATTTGGAAAAATCTTCGTAACTCAATTTGGGAATTGGATTCTTTTCATAGGTATGTTTGTACGAAACCCTCAGTGCGTGAGTCCATCTCGAACTTGCCCGGTTTTTTTTTATGTGGGACATCATCTAAGGATTTCTTCCGTTCTAGGGTGAAGTGAGAGGACGTTTCAAACTTTTACTGACTAAAACTGCACCTATGTTATACAGATTTAATAGAAACCCTGGCATCATCATTTCCAAGTCGTTATTCTTGGACGTAAATGAACTGATTTTAATGAATAATCGGAAATATACCGTCCACAGTTCCGACAAGGCAGCACAGTGGTCCGCGAGGCAGGAGGAAGGTCACGCCACACTCCGCTGCTGTGCCACACCAGCGCGCCCGAGGATAAGCGCAAGATCATCGGCGACGTGTTCATACGCATCGCCGAGCAAGCTGTACATGATCTGAACTTGCAGTCAGTATAAACATTAAGTTTAAATCTAGGAAAATTTTAAGAAATATACTACAATATTTAGCTTTCTCACCGCTTCTGTCTAAATAGAAATGCAGTGGGCTTCCACCGAAACGCGGCACGACGGTGGTTGAAGTAGCCAGTTGTTCGCGGCAACACGATGCGCATCGTTTGAATTGACAGCTAACACGTCACAACTTGACGGAAAGATAGACGATCCTATGCTTACTTGAATCGCATTGTAATTTGATATTTTCTAACACGGTTTTTTTTTGTAAGTATACTAAGAATTAGCGGTGGGCATTTCAACGACGAACAGTTTTCAAAGACCGTTTTTTGTTCTGCAACGTAACAACCGTTTTCCATCCTGCGACCAAACAGTCTTCGTTGCACAAACCAGTCTTCGAATTACTGTATGCGAATTGTTGTCTTACTGTTAAGAAAATAAGTCGAGAATCCATTCCTTCAACTATCACACTCGTCGCGTCGTCGTTTTTAAAACCAGTTATTGCAATGAAAAATGAATTTTATGTTTATAATCATAAAGTTCATTTTTCATTGTAATAACTGGTTTTAAAACGACGTCGCGACGAGTAAGGATTTTATTACCGTCCTCGAACTAGTTGCGACAACGAACGTTTTCTGCAACTACTTCACTCAACGATAGTTTCGTCTTCAAACCAGTTGCGACGACGACCGTTTTCTGCAACCGTTTTTGTTGTCGCCAAAACGGTTACGTCTCGTCCGTCTAAAATTCGACAACGACCCACCACTACTAAGAATGCCCGTGAACAGAACAGACCGAATACGGAATGACACGCTAAGCTCCATAACGGACGTGGGTAAAAAGGCTGGTAGGATCAAATGGAAGTGGCAGCCGCGTGCGCAGGGACCGCCCTTCCTGCAGAAGGGAAGCGCCGTCCACGCCGGCCTAGAAAGAGGAGGTGGAATGATTTGGACGCGTACCGCGAGGACTGGTTAGAGACGGCGCGGGAGAAAAAAGTCTGGAAGGACTTGGGCTAATAAAGGGAAGGGCTAGTAAAAAATAAATCTAAATATACTAAGAATGCATAAGAATAGTTTTAACTACTCTTTATTCTATTTCGTTTTCACTAATGATTTGGTTGTAATTGTAAATAATGATTTCGTCCTCAGGGAAGACCAAGTCCTCCTAGGCCAGGGCACCCTGAGGCCGGACCTCATCGAGTCGGCGTCGTCCCTGTGCTCCAACAACGCGGCCACTATCAAGACTCACCACAACGACACCGAGCTAGTGCGGGCGCTCCGACAGCGCGGACGAGTCGTCGAGCCTCTGCGCGACTTCCACAAGGACGAGGTAGACTATCATCCTATCAATAGACTACACTACGATTGCTACAGGATGGAGCGGGTGACAGCTATCGGATTCATACAACCTATCCTTTTCTCTCATTTTAAAGATACATATTTTCGTCCTGCTCTCATTCTACCCATGCCATGTAAAAAAGACCTTAGCCTATAGTGTATTTACGTTAATAAAATAGTGATTCATCGTTGTCACTCAGCTTAGCCACGCTTCTTGTTTAATTAGATCATAGCAAATTAGAAAGCCATGTTCACAATGAACAGTTGATGTAAGCCCTGCAGACAGAACGGACACGTCTATTGTCAATTTTAAAGAATCAGTGCGAATTCGTTAAAATAAAAATGAAAATTCAGCCAATTGTGGGTTAAGTTCGCCTGTACGCCTGTGTACATTAGCTGTCGTATATATCCAATATATATAAAATTCCCGTGTCACATTGTTTTTTGTCGAACTCCTCCAAAACAGGCTAGACCGATTCTTATGAAATTTTGTGTGTGTATTCAGTAGGTCTGAGAATCAAACGTAAACTATTTTGTACCCTCCTACTCCTGCCCCCCATTTTTTCTTTAATAATTTACATGGCAAATATATCGAAAAATTAAGCAACAGACTGTCAAATACATGTCTTAATCATTCAATCATTCTGACAGCTATGCCGGAGGTCGTGGGTTCGATTCCCACCCAGGACAAATGTTTGTGTGATGAGCACGATCATTTGTTCTGTGTCTGGGTGTAATTTATCTATATATGTATGTATTTAGAAATATATAAGTATGTTTATCAGTTGTCTAGTACCCATAACACAAGCTCTGCTTAGCTTGGGACTAGACGGCGTTGTCTGATAGTTGTGGAATATTATATTATATATTATATTATATTATTCAGTTAATAATTCCACGATTGACAACATAGAATGAATGAATAAGAAATCTCGGATCAATCCAATGTCACTGCCTGTATAATTATCTTTTATAAATAAAACAAAGTCGTGTTAGTTACACTATTTATAAATCAAGAACGGCTACTTTAAAATCTAAGAACTATTAAAATATAGGAAAGATTCACGTAAAAAATCAATTAAACAAAAACTGCGATTGAAGGAGTTTATCCATTTACGCGATACAATTAGCACCGAAGGACATGCAGCACAAATATAACGTACTCGTAGAAAAGAGTCAGTAGACGCGGAGTCGGCGAGGTCCTCCCAGCAGCAGAGTGAGGTGGTCCCGCGCGGCCTCTCAGAGGCTCGCAAAAAATAAGCTTCGTTTCTATAATTATTATCTGTGGCAGCGTACACAATGTAAACTGGCGGCAGATAATCTTCAACAGCTAATTGGCTGTGGATAAAGTCTGTCAAAAAGTTATCATTTCATGATGTCATATTTGGAACTTTATGATAAGTGATAGTTCTTCCTCGGTAGGTCCGCACGCTAGGCATGGAGCTGGGCCTGCCGACGGCTCTGGTGGAGCGGCAACCGTTCCCGGGCCCCGGCCTCGCCGTGCGAGTGCTGTGCCAGGACGAGCCCTACGCCGAGCGGGACTTCGCCGAGACACAGGTAACGACCACGCTAGGCTAGTAAAAATAAATTTATACGTCAATTTCATAGAAAAGACGTTATGTAATTATTTCCACAACCGTTGTGACACAAAACGTTAGGATAACACCAATTTGAAAATGTAATGTTAAATCAAATGCTCAATCATTAATGAATTAATGCTTAATAATTTTAACACGAAAAACAGCGTGTACGATAAACAATATAGTTTCACCAAAGGACGTAGTACAACTGACGCTGGTGTCTCCTTACTAAAACACATCTTTAATGCGTGGGGAGAGGATCAAGATGCTATAGGCATCTTCTGCGACTTGTCCAAGGTGTTTGATTGTGTGGTTCATAAAACATTACCCCAGAAACTTGAGCATTACGGACTACGCAAAACAGCGTTTAGGTTTTTAAAATCTTATTTGAATGACAGATGGCGATAGTTCAGATAAACGGTGTCAATCAATCCGGATTAAATGTGAACATGGGGTTACCCCAAGGTTAAATTTTAGGTCCTTTTTTATTTATATTACTGGTTACCCCATTTATTACAAAACAATCCTAATAATGGTGTTGTTTGCCGACGATTCTTCTCTGATTTTTAAGGTTAATAGAAGGACTAATAATCTTGACGACGAAAATACTGCAGATCCAAAATTCGTTCACTGCTAATATGATAATATGATTTAAAAGAGTCTCCAAGGAGTTTATTACTCATTCTATTCCATAGAGATCTACGCTTTGGAATGTGCAGTTAGCATGCGACAACTCCTACCTACGCGAGGAATGCATTATAAGGATTTGTGTATCCTACCTCGGTTACCTCCACTTCCACTCCATCTTCATTTTTACTAATCTGGAAAATTTATTTACCAATTTGTAGTAACACACCTCTTCCACAGGTCATAGTAAAGATAATGGTGGAATACGCGTCAATGTGCGTGAAGTCGCACGCGCTGCTGGGCCGCGTGGCCAACGCGAGCACTCCGGCCGAGCAGGCCGAGCTCAAGCGGATCTCTTCCAAGTCGCCCGTCGCCGCCACGCTGCTGCCGCTCAGATCTGTTGGAGTACAAGGTAACTGACGACTGCTGGATATTGCCGAGGGTATGCAACACCAGGCTTCCGTTATATAAAGAACTAAAAAAAATAGAAGACTTCTGGTTCGACTGAAATCCAATGTCTCAAGATTTTGTCTTTTTGAATCTTATAAAATATGTACTGAACTTTTTAGTATTTCTTTGTTCTACTGTTAATATTTATTACCTGATGTTAAGGTTAAAAAAAGCATACGAATATCAACAACTGACTGCACTGACTGGACTAATCCACTCAGTTGTGTGGTAATTCCAAAATAATATCATTTGTAACAAATTGTTAAATACTTTTTAGATTACAGCATACAATCTGGCTGTGTTTTCTAATTAGGTCAATAAAAGCGGCGAAAAAATAAATAAATAAACGAACCTTTATTTATAACAGTACAATGCTGAATCATGATTACTTTAACAATTCATCTTTTTTTTTAAGTGGGAAAATCATGTTATGACAAATCCCGCTCTTGGGCGGAGCGAGAAATAATGTCAGACTTTTACTGACTAAAAACCCACTCCTGTTCCTTCTTTGCCTTCGTCCCAGGGCCCAGGGTTTCACTTTCACACTACCCGTGGCCCCAGTAGGCTTCGACCCTGCTGGACCCCTACGGTTTGCTGACATCTCCCTGAGGCGCGAGTGGAACAATACGCGCCGTCGACGACTTGGGCTCGGTCCGGACGGTTACCAGACGATCGGAAACAATTCTATGCATGCATTCACATAACATTTTTATTTGTCTATGTATTTATGTATGTAAGTCGGGATGGTGTCCGTGAATCCATGTCCAAAGCGCGTATTTTTCGGACGGGTGTGACAAATGTGTTATTCGATTTATCCCAACTCCTCAAGGTGCTGCTGCCTTGGTATTAATGACCATTTCGCAGAGGGTACCTGGGTTTCCGAAGTATTTTGTCCTGTATCCAGCGACCACTGGGCCACTTATAAGCCTATGAACTGCTGTCTCATCCTCCTTCATGCTCTGTAAAATGTGCTGTCTAACGATATTGTCATTTCTAGGGGACGGCCGAACGTATAGTTATGCCGTAGCTCTCTCGACGGAGCGCTACCCGCCCGACTGGAAGGACATGCACTACCTCGCCAAACTCATACCGCGCGTATGCCACAATGTTAACAGGTTTGTAACGACTTATTATATTATTTATTTATTATACACCACAAATTTTTAATTGGTAAAAATACCTACTTAAAGGGCTTATTAGAAAAAGTCTTGTTATTATTTAAGTAAAATCTCAATAAATAAATTCATAAACAACAAAGTTATTAGCGTTTGTTTATATAATTTCAACAATTTTTGTATTTCGTTTTTTAGGGTTCCGTACCTCAAAAGGAAAAACGGAACCCTTATAGGATCACTTTGTTGTCCGTCCGTCTGTCTATCTGCCTGTCAAGACCCTTAATCTCAGGAACGCGTGGAGGTATCAAGTTGAAATTAAAACCATATACTGTAGTGAAGCATGAAAAAATCAAACTTCTGAGTTAACGAGAAAAAAAGATTCGGCTGTTTATGTCACAAAAAACGTGTATTTCGACACTCAGGGAATCAAAATTCATAGGGTACTTCCCGTTGACCTAGAATCCTGAAATTTGACATAAAGCAAGATCTCATAGCACAAGTATAGGAAAAAATCTAAAACCTGTAAATTTGTAGTCACAAAAAAAAACTTTTTTTGCGATTCGGAAATATATCTTCGTAACTCAATTCGGGAATCGAACTATTTTCATAGGGAAGTTTGTACGGAAGCGGAACCCTCAGTGCGCGAGTCCGACACGCACTTGCCCGGTTTTTTAAATACGTATTTAACACTATTCCACAACTTATACGTCTCATTTCGTCAGGGTGTGCTACGCTTTCGGAGGCATAATCAAGGAACAAGTGACAGACATCACGCCGACCTTTCTCACACAACAAGTTATCTCAACTCTACGCCAGGCAGATGATCTTGCCACACAGGTAACATTACATTTCTAATACTTACGAAATTAATTCTGCTCTCGATCTTGTTTTAGCCGTAATTCCTAATTGGATCTAGGAATATCGTTATTTTTTTATGTGGTTGTAGTATTTACTCGTCTTTTTGCAAAACAAAAAACCAGAATACTACAGATGTTTACAATTTTGTACAAAAAATACTTAAATTTAAGGTCATCCAGAGTTCACAGATACGTTTACAAACCAGTGTATATCTATCTATCCATACTGCAATGTTTAGATTATACCCAAGTTGTGTGGCAGCGGGAGAGACCTGGTGACCTGTAATACAGGTTCTTATGGAAACCTAATTTAGGCACCAGTCTCTCACTTAGTTAAACCTCTGTGTGCAAATTGTAAAGTGTTAGCATTAAGTAACTTTGTGATGAGAAAATAAACGTTTTTTATTATATCATATTACTGCTTTGAAAAATTATATGAAAATAATATATAAATATATTTTTATTACTCATACTCGAAAAGTTGGTCTGAAGTGGCCTGAGGACCCCCTTTAAAAGTAATTCTTTTCAGCCCTAAAGAGAAACCTTTTTAACTGAGCTGACAAATTATAAAATAACTAGTTCTATTTTCGCATTTCTATTGAACCATGCCACTTTCTATACAGCCACTCAATTACAGCGCGATGTAAAAGTAAAATAACAAAGATAAGTATTTTTTTTTAATGACTTAATAAATACTACTACTTTAAACTATTTCTCTAAAATAACATAGATTTGGGCAAAATATTTACCATTTTATCAATGATGAAAATGAAAAATAGCTGGCTGGCAACAAAAAAAAAAACAAAATAGGTGGAAAGCCGATCTTCATTTCTTTTCTCGAGTTGTAGTTTTGTTTTTAGCATTTTCGCATAGCAGAGATTTGTATTAACACGATGAGTTCATCAGATTCAGATATGAATTTAATGCCTGATTTCATAACAGAAGTAGTAGTGGAAAGCCTTTTACCACCTAAATCAAAAGAAAGATACCTAAAATCGACGACTCATGTTTTTATTTCTACTTTCCTTGTATTCGTAATGAAAAGCCAGTGTTTACCGAGGTAAACTTATATTTAGTCCCTCGAACTATTGGTGTCCTCGCTAAGCTCGGGCGCCAAACCCACTTGTCGGTTCTAAATAAGTTTCTTTCACCCCTAAGTTAACAATGTACTATTTTTTATTAGAAGGTAGCTGTTAACTTCGAATTTTGAACCCTTTCCCTTCTACTCAGGTTTTGATATCAAGCGGCTGCGCGTCCCGCATCGCTCAGATGCCGGTGGTGATGATTCCAATCCACTTCGACCGCGACGCGGCCGTGCGCGCCGCCTCGTGCCAGCGCTCCCTCGTGCTGCGCCCCTTCATCACGTCCGACTTCATGACCGGCATCGCCGCGCTGCCGGGCTCCGATGCTATGCCGCAAGATGTAAGTATACGGCTGAACCGAGTTTTATATTATGCCTGATACATATCATCTACACAATATAAAACAAAGTCGCTTTCCGTGTCTGTTTATCCGCTAACTCCTAAACTACGCAACGGATTATGAAGCGGTTTTCACTAAAAAAAAAGCAATAAACATTGAAGGTTTGTTTATATAATTTGCACCCGTGCGAAGCTGGGGCGGGTAGTTGATAATAATATTCTTACCCGCATAATGTGTGCTGCTCAGACCAATAAAAAAGTAAAGACGGAGCCGTCGTAAACAAAATCGACGAAATAAGTGAGGACTAGTTTTGGCTTTGTGTGCGTAACTTGGTGTATGACATCGTAGATTTGCACATGTGTGCTAGAGAAAAAATGTTGCAAGCGTTGCGCTGCGACTCCCAAGTACGAGAGATATACTTTGGTTAAGTTTTATTATTGTGTAGGTATTATAGTGTTTATCTTGGTTATATGAAATGAGAGATAATTTCATTTAATGAAAATCATTTATTTTCATATTAAGTGAAATTATTAATTTTAAAAACACACAAAACTTACATATAAAAATAATAATATATATCCAACGACTATCGGATTAGGTGCGGGTCATCCAGCGTAACCGTATGTTGGATGACGCCGTACTTGTAAATAAAAAAACACTTTGTTGTAATGTCCGTAAAAATTACGACTTCCTTTATTTTTGGGAAAAAATAATGTTCTTATCTTGCAACACCGACAAAATGGCGTGTGCCGAGAAATTATTTCAGATATTTTTACGATTTTATTTAATTTATACAGCAAAAACGTTACTTACTTGTAAAAAGTAATCCCAGAAGCCTTTTTTTGCAAACTGGAATTGTTTTTGCAGCAGTTTATGACACAGGACGGCATAATTTCGTAATTATTGTGTCAACAAAAAAACGTCTCACGCACTCGCTTGCTAGCGGCAGACTATCGAGCGGCTGGCTTCATATTGCCGATTGGCTTCATATTACGTGTTTCACTTTTAGGAGCGCAATGTTCTGTCTATACTTTTTTATTAGTCTGAGGTGTGCTGAGCACAAGTTTCGTCAGTCAAAAATCTACTATTCGCCTGGTCTACAATACCGATCGTGCTCTATGACTTCTCCTAACATAGAAGTTTCACTCTGTAATTTTAAAGTTTTGTTAACTCCCAGACTGGCTGGCATGAGCGTTATTCCACTCAGTCTACCTACCATATATCATGTAGTTCTTATATTTCTAATGTAATCTCTTCGATCCCGGCAGGTTGTAGACAGAATGCGCAAGGAGCTGCTGAGCGTGCCGGGCATCTCGCGCGTGCTGTACGACCTCACGCCCAAGCCGCCCGCTACCACCGAGTGGGAATGATCGCTGAGCCACTAACACTTTTATATATTTTTTTACTGAACGAACGCACCCACGGGCAGTGGCCGCTGCCATGTTTTATTTTTACCAAGGCAACGTAGTGAAGACGACGACTCGAAAATGCGGAAATACTATTGTTGTAGGAAATAACTACGGGAAGATTCTTGACTTATGCTATCGTTACTCAAGTGCCTAATTAGTGCGATATCGATCTCGCTAATTGCCATTTCTGTTTCCCAATACTCCCCCGCAAATACTTCCTCTCACGAAATGTGAATTCACGAGATCGATTCATCGCACAACTGTTGTTATTTTTTAACTTATTAATCTGTTGTTACTATCAGGCTTTCGCCCCAGTGACTATTTTATACGAATTTTCGGTTAAACAAAACGTTGATTTTATTTTGTTATTAGTGTTTTAGCTGTATCGAGTTTTAATTTATCATTTCTGAATTTCAATGGTTGCTCCACTGCCCGATATAAAGAAGTTTTTGTAAATACATTGGTGTCACATGTTATAATATTAGCTCCACTGATCAGTTTTGTAACATGTAGTAATTTATTGTCAAAGGCTGTGTAAAAATTTATAAAAAAGCCCACAATTATTCCGCGCGACAAGTTATAAATGGATCTTGTATGAAATCGAAGACACATTGTGTTTTATGGAATGGTTCAGTGTTATTGACTGGAAGTTTCATAATAAAAATTATATTATGCTTTATTTTCACATTGGATTTTATTTCAAAACCTTTATCACAATTTCATATAAATATTATAAAATAACACAGAATCAATACTCAGCCAGGATTAAAAATATATGTATGGTACAATAAAAAAATCAACTATCAGGCACCAATAAGTTAATATTTTTGCCAGAAGAAACCTGACCACCTATGAAAGTTTCCTCTTCACCCCTGATGGACAGACCCTCAGAAAGCGCTACTTTCTTTTCTCTCATCATCGGCGCTTTCACCCAGCGAGTGCTACGGCAGCTGCTACAAGGATGGAGAGGTATAAGTTGTAAGGAAACTGTTCTGTTATTACAATCAGCACATTTAAAGAACCTCTTGAATGAGTCCAAGACTTTTAGAGGATGCCGTTCATCTTTGCATATTTGAGCTGCTGAAAAAGCAGTGTATTTACATTTTACACATCTCACAGCTTTGCAAGCAAGCTTAAAAGTATTCAACATTTTTTCTTCCATTTGTTCTTTTTTCTCAAGTTTGTGGAAATACTTTTCTTGTTCATCATCCTCATGCTCCTTGATCAAGTTTTGGTGAGCTGAAGTTGCTTCTAGAATTTTCTTGAATCTCTCTGTCATCACAGTCTTTGGTTTCTTTAGTTGTGATTTTGGAGTATCATCATCATCCGATTTTTTGCTATCATTTTCCTCGCCTCCAGACGTATTTAACTTTTCTAAAGCCCTCTTTTTGCCAGCCTGTGTTCCTTTAATATTATTTGGGTCTGCCTTAGCAAGACCACCATTTTGTTGGATCAATCGGAATGCATTAGCCTTGGCTCGTTCTGCAGACTTTTGTCCATATGTCATGCTTAAATCTATGGTGCCACTGCCTTTTAAGCCGAAGGTACCACCTCTGCTTAGTTTAGGAGAGCTTCCAACTCTTTCAGCTAAGCTTAAGGCCTGTGACTTAGTATTTTGTGGGCTGGAAGTGAGTTTGTTAAGTCTTTCTGTGTCACTTGTCCGTTGAGTTGCAGGACTGTGCAATATTGTGTTGTTGTTCTTCATAGGACCAGCCCCCTGTGGTGCCCTATTTATCATAAACTTATCTCCTTCAGACTTATAATATTCACTCAAAGACATCAATCTGTTATTGTCCCTCTCTTTCACTTTAGCAGTATTGCCAGATGGCAAAGCTGAGTATGCTTTTCCACCATAAATGACTGTGCTTTTTCCAAGAACTTTATTCTGTAAGCTAACAAGTCCTTTGCCCATAGTAGAAGACTGCAGTTCTTGTCTCCTGGAGTATTGTTGATACTCCTGCTTCACATGATAAATGCAGACATCACATTGGCTTACATTAACAAATGCTGTACATTTTTCACCATTTTTCTTTTTACTCTTACAAATACCAAGGTCCTTAGACTGTCCTAATATCATAACTCTGTCAGGATTCTCAACACTGAGACTAGCCTGTTCAGCACTATTTTGTGATCTATCCAAAACATTTGGATTTAGAACTGCCACTACAGTACCTTCAGGCGTTTTCCATAAATCATTGTAAGCTTTTCGAAATAAGAACATGGAAACTGTCTTAAAATCATCTTTTAGGTCACAAAGAGTCCATATTAAGAACTGGTTACCTTTTGCAGACTTTTTGGCTGCACTTTTTCTCACAATAACACCGCCTATCACCCAGTCTTTGGAGAGATCTTCATTTTCAACATGTCTTTTCACTCGGAGCATGTTCACTGCCTCTTTGCCTTGCATGCGGTCCAACAGTGCCGTACTTGAGATCAATGGCTTTGTGATTCGAATGCCGAATACAGGATCAGTATAAATGTCCACAGATTCTTTGGTCTTCTTGGTTTCAGGTGCACAAAATGTATTTCTGTTTACCTGTTCAACTGGCTTTTTCGTTTTGAAATTGTTTCTAGCTATTTTGACATCCATGTTGGTTTGTCGTAACCTCGTCTCGAAGTCAAGCCTTTTGTCTCTCTGTTCATGTTCCTGGTTGTCCAAAATCTTCTTAACCTCAGAACCATAGTTACTGTACTTTCGTTCAGTGTAATTTCTTTGTTCCTCATCATCTGATGAATCAGTATCGCCATTGTGGATAGCAGAACTTTTAACAGGCTTGTTATCTTCTGGTTTCTCTTCAACCTCTACTTTACTGCTGCTTGGTTGGAAGATGTCAACTTCGCGGGCCGAAGTTTCTTTCGTTATACCATTTTCAAACTCGTTCAGGTCAGCACATAGTAGTTCTTCTAATTGTGCAAGTTCATCATACTGGTCCATAGTCTCCGAGAGTAAAACTTGTAAACGTTAGCACAAAATCACAAATGAATCACATTAAAAATAATACTCAGCGAAATTGGCGCGAAACTTTGTTTGTTCATAAAATCTATAAAGTTGACAAATGTGACAGAATTAGATTTTTTTTTTTTAATTTCGTTCCTTGTGGAACAGGCTAGGGTCAGAGACCATGCTGCCTAGTCATCAGTTTTTGTTTCTTTTTGTTTTACAATAGAATGCAGGTGTAACACATTCTAATGTTTTTTTTAGTATTTGGCAGCAAATGTATCGATTCAGCCTTCTCTGCAAACTTCGCTGAGGTAGCTAAAACTACAATAAAATTCTCAGCTCCATTTTACCGAGACCGCGCCTATTTCAATGATTCCACTTATTATTCCAGTTGCGCAGACACTTGGGATACAAAACAACACCAATTTTACATCACAATATCCACTAGGAATCAATTTGCGAATAATTAAAACAGCCACTGAACTTCACTCGAAGAAATCCCGCCAAAAACTCTGACAGAATTAGTTTTTTTTATTTTTTTTTCGTTCCTTGTGGAACAGGCTAAGGTCAGAGACCATGCTGCCTAGTCATCAGTTTTTGTTTCTTTTTGTTTTACATTAGAATGCAGGTGTAACACATTCTAATGTTTTTTGAAGTATTTGGCAGCAAATGTATCGATTCAGTCTTCTCAGCAAACTTCGCTGAGGTAGCTAAAACTACAATAAAATTCTCAGCTCCATTTTACCGAGACCGCGCCTATTTCAATGATTCCACATATTATTCCAGTTGCGCAGACACTTGGGATACAAAACAACACCGAATCCAAATATATCCGAATACAAATCCGCCTGACAACCCAACCTCCCAGAGACGGTGGGATGAACCGCTCTACAAAGTAGTCCAGAAAAACCTAATCCTAACATCTGCTACTACTGCGGAGCGTGCGCGCCTCCTGGCTGTGGGAAATTGGGAGTCAGGTCTTTGGCTTCACGCACTGCCGTCGTCGAATATTGGCACCTTATTCGACGATACTACTTTCCGCCTAGCTGTTGCCCTACGCCTAGGCGCTCCTTGCTGTTCTCCTCATCGCTGCCACTGTGGCGAAGTTGTCAACAGCCTTGGTCACCACGGCCTGTCATGCAGTCGAAGCGCGGGACGGATAGCACGGCACGCGAATATTAACGACATCATCCGACGAGCCCTTGTCACCGTCGGCGTTCCGGCTGTTTTGGAACCTCATGGCCTGGCACGCGACGATGGTAAGAGACCGGACGGTATGTCTTTATTTCCGTGGAAGATGGGTAGGCCTTTAGTGTGGGACGCTACCTGTGTCGACACTCTTGCGCCATCCCATCTTCCTAGCTCTTCGTGCTGTGCTGGTGCTGCCGCTGCGGCTGCGGAGAACCTCAAGCGGCGGAAATATAACAACCTCGTCGGTAGTTATATTTTTGAGCCGTTTGGGGTTGAAACTCTTGGGCCGTGGGGTCCGAGTGCTCATAAGCTTTTCAAAGAATTATCCAAACGCTTAGTTGACACTTCGCGTGACCAAAGGGCTGGCTTTTACCTCGGTCAGAGGTTAAGCATTGCCATACAACGTGGCAATGCGGCCAGCCTTTTGGGCACACTTCCAGTCGACAACGATGCGGAGGAATTTTATGACGCCATATTTTAGCTAGTAGTTTTTGCCCTTAGTGTATATATAGTTTTAATTAGTTAAGTGTTTTTATTGAATTATACAGTTAAAATCTGTTTGCGAAATAAACAACACCAATTTTACATCACAATATCCACTAGGAATCAATTTGCGAATAATTAAAACAGCCACTGAACTTCACTCGAAGAAATCCCGCCAAAAACCTCCTGACAGAATCACAGAATTAGACAAATGGCAGATTGACATTTTTTTTTTGTTTACCCCTTAGGGAAGGCAATAGTCGTTCGACCATATCGCCTAGTTTTTCGTCTATGTTTTCTTGCGTAATAAGTCTTCCGTAATAGTTGTTTCTTTTTGTTTTACACTAGAATGCAGGTGTAACACATTTTAATGTTTTTTGAAGTATTTGGCAGCAAATGTATCGATTCAGCCTTCTCAGCAAGCTTCGCTGAGGTAGCTTAAACTACAATAAAATTTTCAGCTTCATTTTACCGAGATCGCGCCTATTTCAATGATTCCACATATTATTCCAGTTGCGCAGACACTTGAGATACAAAACTACACCAATTTTACATCACAATATCCACTAGTAATCAGTTTGCGAATAATTAAAACAACCACTGAACTCATTACTGAACAAAAACTACTATAGTATACTGGCTATTACTGAACTTCACTCAAAGAAACTTCACGCAAAGAAATCCCGCCAAAAACTCCCTGACAGATTGACACTATTGACAGCATAGTACCATAAGCACAGATTTTTTTCCCAGAAAATATTGCTTAAAAAACCGAGTATCCAAGTCAAAAACATTAATAAATAATTTTGACAGATGTTAACAATATTTTTATATCTGTCTCTGTGGTTAGTCATATTTTTATGATTGATTTCGAGAATCTCAGAGTCGTGCTGGATTTTAAAGAAGTAATCTAATTTAACTAAATATTTTGTGTGCCTGAACAAACCACCTATTAACAAGTCAAGAAGAAAACATTACAAAGTTATAAATCATAATGGCGGGTATGTAATTCGTACTTAACCGGCTGTTTGTCCATGTTTTAGCAAAGTTATTTTGCGATATTTACTTATTTTCAATGTTTAGACAATCAAGAGCCACCGGCAGCAAATAGTCAAAATAAAGACGAGGCACTAAAAGAAGGGGCACCTAAAGAAGGTGCACCAAAAGAAGGAGCACCAAAAGAAGGAGCACCAAAAGAAGAGGTGCCTAAAGAGGGTGCCGGAAGTAATAATGAGCCGGTAGCTGAAGTAGTATCGGCTACATCACCACAGCCAGAGAAAACACCTCCTCCTTCCGAGGAAGAGTGCCAGGAGATCATTATAGTGAATGAGCAGACTCAGGAACTGGACTTGAACCACGGCAGGATTGGGAAAATTGAGAATCTTGAGCCTTTGAAGAACTTGGAGAGGTGAGTCATGTTATCAACTCGTTTTTATTATGAGTGTTCATGAAATACTTTCACTTTTTCTTAATCATACAGTTATTGCACAACAAATTATACCCATTCTATTCCCTTAGCAAACAAACATTTCATTACTAGCAAAATATAGATGGAGAACTGTCTAAACCTTATCAGTGATTGACATGGTAAGATGAATGTGTTATCAAGACAGTTCTGAGTATTTTCTTGATCTTATCAGTGTTTCTGATCAAGTTAAGAGATATGGAATTTGAACTTTGGCAGGTCACATAACAGTAACTGTGCTAAACAATGACTTTGGAATTTGGTGTTCTTATTGAAGCTAAATATTTTTTCAGACATGCAATTTTTAATTAGCTTTTTACCCGACTGCGCGACGCAAAGGAGGGTAATGTGTTTATCAGTCTATGTATGTATGTATGTATGTATGTATGTTTGTTTCTATGTGGCGTTCTAGGGACCAAATGCGTAGGCCGATTTTGATAATTCTTACGTCAATCGATTCGTCTTAACCTTGCGAGTGTCACTAAAGACATGACAGTAATCAAAATTCACCACAGCTACAACCAGACGCCATATTGTCAAAATGAAAAAAAAAAAGTCGATGAACTATGTCAAGTGGGGTGTCGTTGAATAGGTATTTTAAAATCATCTTTAGGTTCCTTTTATCATTTTTCATTTTAAATAATAGTTTAGGATATATAACGATTTAAAGTTGTTTAACAAAACAATCATTCTCGCTAATTTTCTTACTTATTGATTTAAGTTTTCATTTCAAGTATAAACGATACACAAATAAAAAAAAAACAGTGAAAAAGCATGAAAAACAAATATTTTTGGTAAAAAAAAGTTTACCACCAAACTCGATAGATGGCGTTGTTCATTTGATGCACATTAATTGTAAATCAAATCATTCGAGTTTTCCCATCTACTAGACAGGTCGATGAACATAAGCAAAAGATGACAACTATATTGGCAAAAACTACTAGGTTGTATAAATTACATGCAGTTATGGATATATCAGTAGAATCGAAAACATATGGTCAAAAACCGAAAGATATAGGTACATGTTTCTGATGATCCTAACAAAACTGGAGGAATCATTAAATATTTAACAATCGGTTTAGGATCACGAGTTATGTTACGAAGAAATTTGAATGTTACCCATGGTCTTATTAACGGAGCAATGGGTGTTATAAGGACAATTGAGTGGCCAGCTCTTTGGAACCCGGAGAATTGCCACAAGCTGTTTATATAGAATTTGACAACAAAGCAATTAAAAACAATGTTCCTGGAGTAGGAGTCAGAATCGAACCATCGACGACAGAATTCGATGCACTTCGCGGACAGAGTAAAATAGAGCGAAAAATGTTGCCATTGATATTGTGCTGGGGTGTAACTGGTACACAAGCTCCAAGGAACTACTTTGGACTTTTGGACCGAGCTGTGGTTGACTTAAGTTCACGCATTTTTGCTAAAGGTCAAGCATATGTAGCTTTGAGCCGAGTTAGGTCTCTAGAGGGACTAATCATCAGTAGTTTAGACCACCGCAAGTTACTTAATAATCCCCACGATATTAACTCCCTCAATGAAATGACTAGATTGCGAAATTTACCATCTTATAACGAAGTCAATGAATCGTAACTAAAAAGTATAAAATAAAATAAAAATATTTAAAGAAAAACAAAAAACCCGACTGCGTCAAAACTAATTTTAAAAAATACGTAATAAAATTAATTTAAATAAAAACTAAAAAGAAACAAACAAGCCCAGTAGTTTAGAATTCTGTTATGTAATACTAAATAACTACACAATTTAAATAGTTTTATGATCGATACACATATAAAATAAATCATACATTCTAATGCAGAACAGAACAACTCACAGTCGGAGCCCCTTGGGAAGATTTGATTGGTAAAATTTGAATGGGCCCCGACTGTGAGTCGGTCTGTTCTGCATTAGAATGTATGATTTGTTTTATGTGTGTATCGATCATAAAACTATTTAAATTGTGTAGTTATTTAGTATTACATAACAGAATTCTAAACTACTGGGCTTGTTTGTTTCTTTTTAGTTTTTATTTAAATTAATTTTATTACGTATTTTTTAAAATTAGTTTTGACGCAGTCGGGTTTTTTAAATTCTACACAATCAAAAAACTGACTGGCCTTTTCAGGGGTAAATGAAAACTAAATTGACCTGTAAATATAAACTGTCCCAGCAGCGTGCCAAGTAATGACACAGATTTATGCAATAGGATGATTCTAACTGATATCTGTGAGTCCTGTTAGCTGGCATGCTGCTGGCAGGAGCAGCAGCTTGAAGAATACAGCAAACAATTGCACTCCAGCATTCCTCATTCAGATAATATGTAACTGCTGGGCTATATAACAGTTTTGGTGCCAATGATGTACAATAATTGAACAGGTTGTACAATAATTAAAAATTCAAAAAACTTGGTATTGCTAGTTGTTGGGTACTGGGCATGGACACAAGTCAATAATAGCGACATAAAACAATTACTCTCTCTGAAAGGCTAATTGTGGTGACACAAACAAATGATTGTATGTTCTTGGTACTGAATGTGTTAATTATATAGCCCGCATATACACTAGTGTATAACTAATACCTACAAACCCACGCCCCAACTGCCGCGAAAGAAGACGCTCCGGGCGTCCGGAATCGCATAGCAATCTTGACCACCGTAGGCGCGGGTTTCTAGACGACGAGCAATGGGTAGCTCGCCGTCTGCTCGTCCTTTAAGGATCAAGCCCGAATCGTTAACGGCGCGTAGTACTCCATGCGCGCCTCAAAGAGATGTCAGCAAACCGTAAGGGCCCAGTAGGGCCGATGCCTGCTAGGGCCATGGGAAAAAGTACGAAAATGATACCCTAGCCTACCCTATCCTACCCCTAGAACAAAAAGGACAATTCTGCAGTAGTCCACACCTATGATTCTTCAAGCATAGGTGTCAGTAAAAGCCTGACACGCCCTTCCACTCCGCCCTAGACCGTGAGAAGTAATTAGATGATTTCCTTAAAAAAAAAACCTTTTACCACTTTTCACTGTAATGAGCAGTATAACACTTCAGACAATTAACAAATACATCAAAACTAAAATATCTTTGTTTTTGCCGAACCTAGTTATTTTATCTTGATATAATTGTTAATTGACATGAGCACAGTTGGGAATGCAGCTTATCTATTTTATAAATAAACTGCCATCTTGATCTTATAAGATAAGTGTTTATGATATTTACTTATCCCTGCAGTAAACGTTGTTATTTAAAATGGAGAGCCATTTTAAAAACATGTTCCACTCTCATGAGGTAGTTACTTATGCTCACTATAGTAATATAGCAACCTAAAATTTGTTTAATTATGCTCGATTTTTTTTTATATGTATTGGTAATCATGGTCATCAATTGCCAGACACTTGTGTGGTTGCCACTATACTGTCTGGCAATTCACATCTTTGTTACTTATGGCAGGTTATAAAGCTACAAATGACAAACTATCAGCTTTTACAAAATAACGAAAGTCTGCCAGCCATCCACTCTAATAGATCATTCAGTAAAAAAAATCGAGTTTACTTACAAAGCGAGAAAACTATAACAAATTGTGATTGTAATAACAAAAAAGAAATTTAAATGTAACAATGTCATTTTGGTATTAGTATTTATTCTTGTGAATTTAGAAAGGGGATCAAAATTAGAATAGCAATAAACACACAATCAATAGGTACTGTTATTATCCCAAATTGCAATTTTTTTTATTTTTTTATTAATAATTCACAACTTATTAGACCAACAGGCCAGGCAAATTGCCATTCATTTGCTTTTTAAATTAGAAACTCCTTGCTGTAGTGATATTGGATAAGTAAAAGATGTGTACACATGTTATTATTTTAACTACTTAGGTGCAAATTGGACATAGCACCATAAACATTGGCATGTGACCACAATAACTGAATGACATCACACATCACTGTCACAGCTCACTGGACACAAGATAATCAATAAAAAGGCCACTGAGCTGCTCCGATTTAATCAGTGGTATATTCCATTAATGTAACGCCAAACGAGCTGGTTGAAAAATATTGTTCTATTTTTTTTTTACATTGTAACCATAAAATGACTTCTCTCGCTCTGAGTGAAGCGGCAGAGTGTCAGACTTTTACTGACTAAAACCCACAGTGTTCCTTCAGTTGCTGTACTTGCGAGAGCTACGGTAAAACCTTCGAACAATCCACAGCCCTGGCAGGCGTTGGTCCTAACGAGGTTCGAATGACACCTTTACCTGACGGACGGACGGACGGCAAGCTATTCATTACTTGCCGTCCGCAAGCCCGCGCCTACGGTGACCGGAATATTGTCCTGATCTGTCTAAGGTCCATATTACGCTTTCAAAATAGCGTGTGTGATACAAGTTTTTACCCTCAGTTTTTATATTACATTTATAAGCCTAAGTAATAGGGGAGGCCTAAACCCAGTAGGCGATCTGTAACAACACACCACGTCATTGGAGTCTGCTCAGCATTTTAGGGCACTATGACGTGTCAAGTACTACTTACACCATATATAATATAATATAATATAATATAATATAATATAATATAATATAATATAATATAATATAATATAATATAATATAATATTCCACAACTATCACACATGACGGATCATTTCCTTGTGAAAGGACAGAATATGAAAAACAGATATTTTTACTACTAAACTAATTTGGCAAGGCAGTATCCAATAATAAATCGCCTTGATTAATGTAAAAATATCATGACAGCATATGATACCAATAGATTTAATTAAACTAATTAAGATCCTCAAGTAATTCATCTACACTTGCATCCTTATTGGTTTCCATCTCCGTTAATATATATGAAACTAGCTGGTGCCCGCGATTTCGTCTGCGCAGGATTAGTACTTTGAGTTGCTTATTTTGTTCTCCAAGGTCCGATCTATCTTTATACCAAAATTCATCCAAATTGGTTCTGATAAACTGCAGACGAAGTTGAAGGCACCAGATTTTTTTCCTACTTACTTGACACTTATCATTATATTTTAGACAATTCATACAATACTCTTGTTATTCTGATGTATACGCTATATTATTGTAAAGTTTCATTAAAATCTATTCAGTAGTTTTTGCGTGAAAGAGTAACAAACATCCATACATAGTAAACTTTTGCGTTTATAATATCTAATGGAAAAAAGCAATTCCATTATTAACAATGTCTTACCGCCCGCGTTGAGCAGTCTCTAAGCGGTAATTTATTAGGAAATAGTGTAGTACATTGCATTAGTTTAATTCACTTATTGTAATATACACACGCACATTAACTGCCTCGTTGGTACAGTGGTTGTAAGGCACGACTGCTGGGCGTGAGGTCCTGGGTTCAATTCACGGGTCGGGCAAAAATGTTATTAGATTTTTTTTTTATACGAAATTCTCAGTAGCAGCCTAGAGTTCGGAAGTCGGTTGTGTGACACTCCCGTACCTCGCAAAGCACGTAAAGCTGTTGATCTGTGCCAGACCTCTTCCCGGTCGTGATGGATTGCGAAAGGATTCTATCTATCTATTTATGTATGGTTTCCGCACTTAGTCCTATGTGGACCATTGTACGGGGGCCATGGCGGCCATAACCTTAGGTGGGCTTATTCCAACCAGCCCACCTCTCTCCAAAAACAGATAAGGCCTTTTAGGTTTTTCAGGACATTAATAAGGGAGTTCGGGGATCCTAAGGTTCGTGTGCGTATTTCAGTGACACCTGTGCAGTCCAGGAGCACATGTGCAATCGTCTCCTCCCCCTCCAAACATGCTCTGCACAGGGGACTGTCTGTGATGCCTATTGTGTGGAGGTGCTTATTCAGTGTGCAGTGTCCGGTGATGGTCCCCGTCACCAGGCGCAGGCCGCCTCTGTCCAATCTTATGAGGCTATTATTTACTATTGGTACTTGCGAAAGGATTATTATTTACTATTGGTACACCCAGGGCTGGGCAAAATACATTCTTTGCTTTAATTGAAATACAAATTACAAAATACAGTATCGCAAGTAATTAAAATACAAAATATCTTTAAGTAAGGTATTTGAAATATAAAATACAAAATACAGTATTTTAGCTATTTTTAATTGAAATACAAATTACAAAATAAGTAATCTAGACCAGCATGGGCTGAAAAGTAGAGGAAAACAAGATTAATTAATCAGTAAAACCAGAGTGTACTTTCATGAACACTAGATTTTTAAATGTACTGTCAGACAAACAACCTCTTGTTGGAGAGTGAATAAAACCTGCTAAAGAAAACAAACTCACACTCACGATCGCTAAATGAAGGTTAAATGTATTTTAATGTTAAAATGTATTTTGAAACCTCAAGTATTTAAAATACTAATTAGAAAATACATCGCCATCATGTATTTGAAATACAAATACCAAATACGTATTTGTATTTCAATTACGTATTTTAATTACAAGTAATTCAAATACTGTCCAACCCTGGGTACACCCACAAATCTCACATCATCCAATCCCCAAAACAATCTGGTCTGGGAAAACAATACTTTACAATTTCTTCTGGAATCGAAGCTTCGCACAATAAATTCACTGTCTCGATTAAAAAATATTTCTATTCTCGTATTTTCAGATTATACTTGAGATGGAACCTGATCAAGAAAATTGAAGGTTTGAGCACATTGAGTACACTGGTGGAACTTGAGCTGTATGACAACCAGATTGTCGTCATGGAGAACTTGGACGGTCTTGTTAATTTAGAGTAAGTTCTAATCAATGCAGCGTACCACTAGCCCAGTTCTATAAAGCCTTAAATGAAAAGGCCCCAGCTTATGAAAATGCGAAACGTTAACTTACTTAGGGTGGAATTCACCAATAAAACTAATCGGGTTTTAACGTTTGGCTCGCATAATCGCGTTTAGTCGCTGTCACTAGTGTCACTTGTCTGTATTTTTCTTTTGTTGTATTTTTACAAATTACACTAGAGACAGCGACTAAACGCGATTATGCGAGCCAAACGTTAAAACGCGATTATTTTTTTTTTTTTTTTTTTCTTTTTTTGGCAATTGAGCCGGTTTCGACTATTCTGCCAGTGTCACGTTGGGACGGCGGCCCGGTGAGAGCAACCGTCGAACTTTGTACTTCGTGGTAGGTGTTAGTTTAACTGAAAAGACGAACACAAGGGTTAGTATAAAACATATAATCTACATACCAATTTTATATACAACACAGATTAATACTACAGGATATAATTTAACTACATTACGCACCAATCAGAACTTTAGGTCATTTTCTTTCAAAAATGTAGCCAGGAAGTTAATTAGTTTGGGGGAGAAGTGAGAAAGAAGGGAGTGGAAGTTGGTTGGCAGGGGAATGTTACATTTGGGAAGTTTACGATAGAGGTCAAAAGATTTATTATTTAAGGAGCAGGAGAAGAAAATATGGTCCAAAGTACCCTCCGCTAGACCACACTCGCACAGAGAACTATCTCGGACATGGATCTTATTCAGGAACACTGGGCTACAACAGTGTCCGAGTCTCAGTCTACAGAGCGACGAAACAGTTCTCTTCGACAGTTTAGGGCATTTAAAGAACCAAGGCCTACGTTGAATTTCGGGCTGTATAGCTGCATAGTAGGTGCCCTTGGTTTTGGAGGTCGTCTTCCATGTTTCAGTCCACGAGTTAAATAACTTGGGTTTGGCACCATTCCGCAAATCGTAGCTATGAACCACGTAGTGCTTTCGATCAACCGGATTCGATGTGGCATACTTTGCTAACGAATCAGCGCACTCATTGCCAACAATTCCCGAGTGACCGGGGATCCAGGTTATCTCGATGTCCAAGCCGTTTTGGGAACAATCAAATAGCAAGTTCTTAATATCTACAATTATTTGACTATGGATTTTACTATAAAGTTGATTTTGTTTTAAGGCCTGAATACTACTAAGTGAATCTGAAAAAATTACTGATCTTGCTATTTGATGTGATTTAATATAGTGTATGGCTTCTAGAATACCAATGCACTCTCCTGTAAACACTGACGCTTCTGGTGGGCATTGAAAAAGCAGAGCAATTCTAGAATTTTGAAAGTAAACTGCCACACCAGTATTTCCTGTTTCAGTCAATTTTGAAGCGTCAGTGTAAAAGAAATTCCATCCTACCCAGTAACGCTTGAGAGCTAACTCAAAGTCGTCTTTCGCGTTTTGGGTATTCCTTGATATCCCCAGTCCCAAGACGGCTTTTGGTTCGAAATGAATCATCTCATATGCGGTAGAGAAGACCGGGAGAGTTGGATATTGACAAACTGGCGCGGAGAGTTGTTTAAGTTCTCTGTACCTGTTTATCAATAAAGGAACTGTTTTATGGTTCCAATAAGGAGAATTATTAAACGAGAGGTTGATTTGCTCTAAAATTGGGAGTAAGGGATGGGATGAAAGGGAAAAAACTTTAGACAGGAAACGGTCTGCCAAATACTGTCTTCTAAGGTGCAGAGGCGGTTCTGCACATTCCACTTGAAGCGCATTAATGGGAGAGGATTTCATGGCCCCAATAACAATCCTCAGGCATTTGGCCTGGATGCTGGTTAATGTTTTCAGGGCATTTTTATTGCAGGGCTCTATAAGGAAGCTGCAATAATCCATCGCACTTCTGGCTAACGCATTATAGACTAATTTGAGGGTGTATGGGTGAGCTCCCCACCACACCCCGGCCAAGGCCTTAAGGACCGACACAGATCGTTCACATTTTTTGACCGTGTTGTTAATGTGTTCAACACCGGACAGTCTTGAGTCCAAAGTTACTCCCAGAAACCTAGCCTTATCCTTGATTGGAATGGTTTGTCCATCGATATTAATATCTATTGAGGGTACAGAACGCCTGCGGGTAAAAATGACCGCTGTACTCTTTGGTGCACTTAAAGACAAACCGTGATCGAGAAGCCATTGATTTAGCGACGACAGAGAGATATTCATTGATAGAGCGGCATCCTGAATGGAACTGCCAGAAACCAGGAGTGCAATATCGTCAGCATACTGAAGGATTTTGCAGTCGTAATTGAGACAAGAGGGTAAATTTGCTGTATATATGTTATATAATGGGGGACTAAGCACAGATCCTTGAGGTAATCCTCTCCAGACTGTTCTTTGATCAGAGTCCGCCCCAGGGATTCGTAATTGGATAGTGCGGTTGGTAAAGATGCTACCGATGATACGACAAATCCTAGCCGGGATTCTCAGCTCGTGCAATTTTTGCCTGAGATTAGGGAGGAGGACAGAATCATAGGCAGCCGATATGTCTAGGAAGACGACAACCGCAGACTCATTCCTGCTGAGGGTCAGCCGGAGCTCTGACGTGAGGATACCCACACTATCAGCTGTGCCCAGACCTTTCCTGAAGCCAAACTGCGTCGGCGGGAGCAGCCTCCTATTTTCCACCAACCACTCCAGACGGTTTTTAATCAGATGTTCCAAAAGTTTTACAAGTATGGACGATAAAGCAATAGGCCTATATGAACAATGATCACTAGGATCCTTGCCTGGTTTTAAAATCGGGATGACAACTTGAACCTTCCATTCTGTGGGAATATAACCGGAAGTAAAGCAAAAGTTAGCCAGATCCAGGTAATATCGGTGAGTTTTTGGACCAGCTTTAGAAATAAAGGAGTAGGTGAATCCGTCCACCCCCGGAGCAGAGTCTCTAACATGGGATAGCACAGTTTTTAATTCATCTAGGCTGAATGGCATGTTCATAGGGTCGGCAGTGCTGTCTACATCATCAATGCCAACACTGCTCTCCTCTATGTCCGGAACATAAGCCGGAGCGATTTTTGAGAAAAACCGGTATCCCAGTTCTTCTGAGATGTTGTTTGAGGAGTTTGGTGCTAGACTGCTCCTGTAACTCCTCACCTTTCGCCAGACCGTCGAAACCGGTGTGGACGGACTCAGCGAGCTACAGTATTTTGACCAACCTTCCCGTTTTTTCTTTTTTAAGAATTTCCTGGACTTAGCCAATATTCGCTTGAAGGAGAGGAGGTTTTCCAGGTTCATATCGTTGTTAACTGTCTTTTCCGCCTCATTCCTGGCCCTAATCATGTCAGTGCATTCCCTATCCCACCATGGAGGAGAAGGAAGTTTGCCAGAAGGGGTTTTTTTGGATGGGAAGCAATCATCTGCTGTGGAGGAAATGGTAGAAGAAAAGGATGAAAAACATTCCTGGGCATTATAACTGTCAACTTCTGGGAGGGAAGATACTCTTAGGTCTATTATTTTTGAATATAAATTCCAGTCTGCCGCATTAAGTTGGTATTTTAAAAGGGGGGGAGAAGATTTAAGGGGAATATTTTTGGAAGGGAATTCAATTATGATGGGATAGTGGTCCCTTCCATGGGTCATGTCCAAGCGTCGCCAAATGAGAAGGCTAGATATATTGGATGAACAGAATGTCAAGTCAACACAACTTCTATTCTGCCCAGGTGCAGTCCTGCGTGTAGTACTGCCATCATTGATGAGACAAAGATCTAGATCATCCAATATATCCAGCAAGCCTATGCCAAAGTTATCACAAGTGTCTGATCCCCAACGATAATGGTGACAATTAAAGTCACCCATAACCAGAATTGGACCACTAACGCTGCATAACAAGTTTTTGATTACTGGAAGATATTCAGGTTGTGGGTGCGCAATATAAAATGAAAAAACATTTATATCCTCAGCCTTAACAGCAACAACATTTATGTTATCGCCAACGAAGGTTAGAGGAATCTGGGAGTATGATACCTTGCTATTGATGAGCAAAGCACATCCCCCATATCCATCATCTCTATCATTACGAACACCACCAAAACATGGCAACCTGAAATTGCTATCAGGCAAGAGCCATGTCTCAGCGATGCTGCAGATGGATGGTTTAAATTTATTAACTAGAAAAATAAGGTCAGACTTTCTGGGAGTAATACTCCTCACGTTCCACTGAAGGAATATCAGGGGATGGAACATCGTGGATAAAATTTAGAATAGAGGTCAGTTTTGAGGCAACGTGGTCAGGTATTGATCGGGTCGGACTAGATAAAACAGACATTAACATATTGGTAATGAATTCTAATATATTTACCGAGTTGTTTTCTCGCCTATGAGTCAATGGCTCTGCAACTTCTGTTGGCAGGGCACAACCGTTTCCTGTAGGGGAGAAGGAATAATTTTGTGTAAGTTCCCTGTGAACTTTTCTATTGTAGCCGGGTGAAAGAGGGGCATGGGTCTTAGGTTTTAAAGATACCGTTTTACGGTATGATTTTTGGGTTACCGGCATGGGGCTCGAGGATTGGGATTGAGATATATTAATATTATGTTTATTACGAGGGGAAGATTTGAAAACGTCAGCGTATGATCTTGAAACAGGAGGGAATACCCGACTAGCCTCCGCATACGAGATTGATTTTTCCGACATCAGAGCTTTGATGCTCTTCTGTCGTCCCAATTCAGGACAAGCACTGTCATTTGCGAAATGATTGCCAGTACACGAGACACAGAAGCCTAATTCCTGGGTAGTTTGACATCCATCCCCTGGATGGTCATCACCACACTTGAAACACCTTGGTTTGGATCGACACAAGGTGCGTGTGTGTCCGAAGCGGCAGCAATGATAGCAAAGGATGGTAGGGTAGGTGTATCGCTCAACTGGAAGAGATGAGTAAAAACTGATCACACGTTTGGGTAGGACCTGTCCATCGAATGTTAGTACCACAGTTTGAGTGGGCTTCCACTCAGTAATTCCAGAAGAAGTCACCTTACGGCTCATCCTTCTGGCCTTGATGACAGGGCCACAGCCCTCCGGAACCTGGATATTCTGGATAACTTCATCCTCCGACCACTCAACCGGTATATCCCTAACAATGCCCATTCGAGTGATATTGAACTGTGGGATGGTTGCTACATAATTATTTTTAGCCAAGACTGTGTTGTTGAGGAAACTATTCGCATCCTGATGTGACTTGAACTCAACCGACACACGATTTCTGCCAATACGTTTGATCCCGTCAAGACGTATATTACTGACGTTATTGGTCGTCAAGAACATACCAAACTTAATGGGTTGTAGCACAGTGCCTGAGGTCTGTTCATTTTTTAACTTCTTGAGTAGCGTAATTAGAGACACAATAGTAAGACAATAGCGCACGACCGCCGGCGTTCGTGCGGGGATCAACAGCTTAAAGAGACGTGGACGATATACGGAGGGTTATCTCTCATGGTGTAAGTCAATCTACCGGGTAAACTTTTAGGTATCTTAGGCGGTACGTTAGAAACCGCAGGGGGCGAACCAGCAACCCTTTTGCGAGTTGAATTCTCTGTATCCATAGCGGGATCCTGCGGGGGTGTTTCTATTGTTTGGGGTAGAGTTATGGTCAACACAGGGGAGGAAATATCAAAAAGTTCATCAGGGGGGTCCGGGTCAGGAGGCTTTTTGGAATTCATATTGGTAAGTGGCTAAAAAGACAAACACAAACAAAAACAAACCTTATACCAAGAACACACACACACTAAGAACAGTTTCGATCAAGTTTAACACCAAAAAATTCACTAAAATCGAAAAAATTCGTAGGACTGACAAAAGCACGTGTCGAGCCTTCACCACTACCAACGAAAGTCCTAAAACGCGATTAGTTTTATCGGTGAATTCCGCCCTTAGTACAGCCGAGAATCCGCCCATTTTTACGAATCATTCACACTTGGTCGGCACAGTATAAGCCGACGGGTCCCAAGAACAAAATCTTATGGAAAAATAAGACGAAATGTATTTACTGTATGGCACTATTTTTTTAAGGCTTATGTTTAACTTACCACCAGATATAGTAACATATAACAGACAGAAATAGTAAATGATCACCAAAATTAAACCCGCACTTTAATGTAAAATTATAACCAAAGTTTTAACATCTTGCTATCCTATTTAAGCAAAATGACTCCAAATAAATCATTGTTAACCCAAAAGTAGTAAATGATCACCAAAATTCTATGCATGGTTGATGGTGGGCTTGGTTGACGGAGCCCCGCTTGGCGGGGCTCCTACTTCACTCACACGACCCCGCCATCCCCTTCTAACCTAACCTATCCGAGTTGGAGTGCCCTAAAGTCCCGATTGCATCCAGTTTCTCCTGATATAACAACCGTTACATACCCATCAAATTCGGGCAAACGACGGTATACCGGCAGAAATAGCGCAGTAATTTGCTCGCTAAGATTTGGTGATCATTTACTACATTTGGTGTTCGAATACAATTTGAAGTGTAGTCGTGACTAAAATAGCTAGTACTATTGTAATTTTAGACTTTATTTTTCTGGTGTCAAGTATATATATTTTGGTAAAAGAACTAAGGGTATAAAAGCATTTTATGGTGGTCATTATATTTAACCCCTTTTTTAATGTTTAATACCTTTTATACTTGTTGAAATAACCAATCGAACACTCTCTTATTATTTACACAAAACCTCATACTTACCGTAAATCGTTAATTTTTCACATACGATTTTGTTATTGGGCCCCGTCGTAGCGTTGTTTACACAAAGGTACATAGTGTGCTCCTTGCAAGCGTCCGTATCACTCGATGCAGAGCTTAGTTTTGAAACTGAGTCATCCGATGACTAGGAGTTTACATGTCTTGGACGATTTCGGCTGCAGGTAGTCTCCCTATTGACCTAGTGTAAGGCCCGTATCTCATTAGGACACCAGATGTTGCAGCTAGTCGTCTTGCTGAAAAAATATATTCAGTTTTACACAACCAAGCGGACATCAGGCGGGGTACCTTCCATAGATCTACTACATTTTATATGTAGTTTATTTCGCAGTCCTTCAATCCATGTGCTAAAGATGATTCTCTCATTTTTAGGATGCTAGACTTGTCATTCAACAGGATCAAAGAGATCAACGGCTTACAGAACCTGCTGAAGTTGAAGAAGCTGTTCCTCAGCTCCAACAAGCTGTCGGAGATCAAGAACGTCAATCATTTGCCCAAGTTAGAGCTGCTTGAGTTGGGAGATAATCGGTTGCGGGTAAGATTGTTATTATTATATGTAGCAATTACTATCCCGAAACGCCGCAGGGATCGGGAGTCGCAGGACGACTACCGGCCACCATAACGGTCCGTTCACGACCTTGCCGCTGTGAGCGGTAGCTAAGCGCGGGGCGGCGAGCGGGAAGATAGAAAGTATGAAAATGTTTTAGGCGTGCTTAAGAGAGCCGCTCATAGCGCCGCGCTCCCGCGTACCGATGCCGCCCCGCTCGTCGCGCCGCGCGCCGTTAAGACCGAAGTCGTGGACAGGCCGTAAGTGCGGCTGGCGAGGGTAGCTCGCCGTTCAGTAACGACCAAGTCCGGGCCGATGGCTCGTTGTGTTCCACCTGCGCCTCAAAGAAATGGCAGCAAAATTTGACGGGGCCAGTTAAGACCAGAGCTGCGATTGTTCGAAGGAGTCACCGCAGCACTCGCAAAAAAAAAGGCAACTGAAGGAGGTTAAAGTAGTACACTCCCCTGAAATATAATAACTACCAAAAACTTCCGAACTTGAAAGTTATTTTGCAAATATTATTTTAATTATTTTTGGAGTAATTTTATGTAAAAAAAACTTTTTTAACTCAAAGGAGACTGGTAGAAAATGCCTAGTTGCGTGCATTAATATGTGAATAAATAATTACCTTAGCCTCAGCTCGACAGGCCTATTGGTCTAGTGGTTAGTGGCCCTGATTGCTATGCCGGAGGTCGTGGGTTCGATTCTCACCAAGGACAAATGTTTGTGTGATGAGCACGATCATTTGTTCTGTGTTTGTGTATTTAGAAATATATAAGTATGTTTATCAGTTGTCTAGTACTCATAACACAAGCTCTGCTTAGCTTGAGACTGGACGGCGTTGTGTGATAGTTGTGGAATAATATTATTTACTATTATAGTTTATTAATTCACCATCTTTCTCACTCTTACAGGAAATCAAAAACCTAGGAGGCATGAAAACCCTCAAACAGCTTTACCTGGGCAAAAACAAAATATCGAAAATACAGAATCTGGAAGAATTGAAAGCACTCGAAATATTAGTTCTGCAGAGCAATCGTATCACGAAAATAGAGAACTTGGAAGAACTTAGGAATTTGGACCAGTTGTATATTTCAGAGAATGGAGTATCAGCTATAGAGAATTTGGAAAACCAAGTTAAGCTGCAGACTTTAGACTTGGCTCTGAATAGGATTACTGTCATCGAAAATATAAGACATATGGCCGATTTGGAAGAACTATGGGTGAGTATCGCTTTTAAACGCCTATGTCGAATATATCCGACAAACAATCTCGCTTTTATTACGCCAGGGCCGCACATCCATGACCAAATACTCCATCTCGTCAGCTCTTCTGTCACCTTTGGTTATTGAAAAGCTAAACGAGATGGAGTACCCAGTCGTAAACACACGACCCCGGCGAATAAACACGAAAATACTCGTCGGAATATTGCGACGCAAGTGGTTAAAGTGTTATTTTGATACAAGTGCAGAAAGTTTGTCATTGCGACCGAGGCAGAATTCGCACGAGCCGTAGGCGAGTGTGTTATGGAGCCGAGGGCTGCAGTGACAAATTTGCACGTGTGTCAAACGACTTTTTTCAATACACTTACGAAGAAATGAATAAACGGGGGTTGACCCTGATACGATAAATGTAATAAAATTGTGGCGGGGGAGAGCACGCGCACTTTTTTGCACTAGTACGGAAAACGGTCTATTGCGTGCCTAAAAGTGGTGGGATAAGAGCAGGTTTTCGAGTAAGTGTATTGAAAAATAATCTTAAACACACTAAGCGGTCGGCGCCTTATCTCTACCCGGTTACGTCGGTTTGCCGTCTTGTCGGACTTAAAGAATAGTAATCGATGGTGCAGATGTGTTTTGCGCACGGGCTGCGCGAGTGTTTAGTCAGTAAATGTCTGATAGGGTGTATCAGACTCCACCCAGACAAAATAGTTCACAATTTCTCACCGAAAAAAAAAATACATATAGTTCTAGATGTCTTCCTTACAAAGTTTTCCTTTACTGTTTTTATAAGTGGTGATATAATAAATTATACAATGTTAAAATCTGTATACATATTTAATCGGTAAGTCCCTTCTTTGACGGAAAGTCCCTTCTTTGAGGCGTGGTTGGAAAGACCTCACGGCGTCCTCACCTTCCGCATGACGCAGGTTCTCACCGAACACGGGAAGTTCAGGAAGTTCCTGCACCGGATTCGTGCGGAAGCGACGCCCGGGGGTCGCCACTGTGTGGACCGCCCGGAGGACACGGTGGAGCACACGGTGGAGGTGTGCCCCGCTTGGGCAGAGCAACGCCGTGTACTCGTGGGGGCGTGAGGCGGCGGCTCACTCTCGCGCCGGGCCGCGCGTACAAGCCATGGTCCGGAGCGAGGAGGAGTGGCAGGCGGTCGCCTCCTTCTGCGAAGCAGTAATGCTAGCAAAGGAGGCGGCCGATCGCGTGAGGCAACGGCAACGGTCCTCACGCCCCAACCGCCGCCGGGATTCCGATCCCGATTTCCGGCCACCGTAGGCGCGGGTATTGCGGACGGCGGGCAATGGGTGGCCCGCCGTCCGACCGTCCGGTAACCATCCGGACCGAGCCCAAGTCGTCGACGGCGCGTATTGTTCCGCGCGCGCCTCAGGGAGATGTCAGCAAATCGTAGGGGCCCAGCAGGGTCGAAGCCTACTGGGGCCATGTGTAGTGTGAAAACGAGACCGGGGCCCTGGGACGAAGGCAACGAAGGAACAGGAGTGGGTTTTTAGTCAGTAAAAGTCTGACACTATCTCCCGCTCCGCCCAAGAGCGAGATTTGTCATAAGATGATCTTCCCACCTATAAAAAGAAAAAATACATATTTAATACTACCTTCTACCAGCGTATTCATCCGCATGAATGTCGGTTAAAGCCAATCGGGCAAGCCGTTTAGGAGTTAGATGACAAACACTTGTACAGAAGAGTTATATATATAAAGATGTAAGGAATTATGTCTGAATGCACCACTGGGCTACCCCTAGTATTAGAAAGAAAGAAAATATGTTTATTTGGCACACCACCAATCAAAAAATAATTGATCAACGAAATAACATAAAAAAAAATTTGGAGAAATAAAAATTAACATAACAATATGTCTCACGGCTACGCCAAATAGGTCCAGTTATTAATTATATTCTTAACCATTTCCAGCTAAACGACAACCAAATAACCGACTGGTCATCGGTAGACTACCTGAAAGAGAACAAGAAGCTGACCACGATATACCTAGAACGCAACCCTGTGGCAGCCGACCCTGCCTACAGGAGGAAACTGAAGCTAACCCTCCCGACGCTGCAGCAGATCGACGCTACTCTGTGTAGATAAGAATTTTTGGTTTTCTTTTTTTTTTGTTTGTAGTTCGTGGGGTCGTGTTTAATTAGCATTATATACATGTTAGTATATGCGAAACCCGAAACACGTGTCTAGTAATTTTACATGAAAAATCACAAAGTTATAAGCTTGTTATGTTACCTGGTTGTCCGCACAAATACATGGTCACCGCACACGGCTGTGCGCTGGCGCCTAATGCCCGCCATGACCTGCCGTGACCGTCAGGTTTCGCATATACTAAAAATAATGTTATAATATAATCAGCCAGTAACTCTCCAACTGCTGGATAAAAACCTTTTCTTGTTGTTAAATAAATAATACCCTTCCAACTGAAACAAAGCTAACATTCTTCACATTTGTAAGGTTTCTCGTACAGAAAAGGTACTAGCGTTTATCACCACACTTTTTCTAAGTAGGTTAGCGATTTCAGATTTACTTTAAAAAAAAAATCGATATCAATTTGTTTATTTTCACGGGCTAGGCAGATTGATTGATCAGAAATACAGTATCAGATGTCCTAGCTCCTAACTACCCGTAACAACTGTCAAAAGTCTACAAATGATAGTGGGACCAATGGCTTAGCTTGCTTTCCGAAGCACGGAGGAATCTCAATATGTTAAGGTCAGCCATCCATAGTCTGACCTCGGCAAGCGTTGTTTAACCTTGGAGATCGACACGTGCGGCAATTGTTATTTTAACTACGATATCCTCCACTATTACTTAGTTAAACTTTTAACATAATTTAACACCACCCCAAGTAGTAAATTTGGTATGTATGTAGTAGTGATGATACTTAAGGCTCGACACACACTGGGACAGTCGAAGCGTCGTGTCGCGTTAAGTTTTTTAATTACAACGCGTAGGTACGCGCGACGAGGCTCGCATGAGCGCAGCCGGATCACAATGCTGGACCAGGGGTCTTACGATGTAGTGTTAAAATGTCATGCGAGCGAGAAAGAGGGATGGAGGGATAGATCCCATACAACCTTATTTTTAGTATATGCGAAACCTGAATATAAACTGTTCAGAATCAGTAACCGAGTCGATTTCAATCATTTTAACACCATGTTATATTTTTATCTAAATATAATTTTTTTATTGTCGCAAGTTGGACACCACCGATACTAAGTACAACACAGGTCACGGCAGGTCATAGTGGGCATTAGACACCAGTGCACAGCTGGGTACGGGAACAAAAGAACCCCTCAGTCGCCCGGATGGGCCTGTGACCATGTATTTGTGCGGACAACCAGGTAACATAACAAGCTTGTAACTTTGTGATTTTTCATGATACAGTTATGAAAAGAGATTGCCCAAATTTGTATGTGGATCCGTACCAACTTGCGTCAAACCAAATTTACTCTCAAGAGTATAGTTATTATTTAAATTTTCACTATCTAAAATTGTTATGTTAATATTTAACCACATTTTTGAGAAATTAAAAATAGTTTGAAAACGCCTGATTATATTTCATAGCAATTTTTAACCGTAGTGATTATTATAATTTGCATTCTATACCATAGGTATGCGTTTTAAGGCAAATTGCTGTGTAGTGTATTGCATTATTTTTGATTTATGCGATAAGTTAGGACCCGGATTCCTTCGCTCCTATATTGTGGCGTTACTTAAGCTCAGGCTTTTATCGCGCATGGGAAATATCTTTACGCTATACCTAAGACTACACTGAAGAACCTTAAGACTGTTAAAAGTCGTAATGGTTTAGTCTTTTATTTACTTATTTATTTATAAAGTTATCAAGACCTAAACAAACTTATGACGTGTTTTAGTTCGATTTCTCGAATCAAAAAACGCAATACATCACTTACAGGTTGTGGGTCATACAACCTGTAAGCTACCGAACATTCAGCTACCGAAACGTACAGTAAAGGGGTTGACTGAAGCCTATCATCACCCTTAGCTGCACCTAATAACCTAGCCCTAACCATATAGCTACAATATATACGTATATAAATAATAGTGCGGGAAGCCTGTTGCCTTGACACCTAAGGCAACAGACGGAAGGTGGGAATAATGAAGGGTGGACACGTGGTATAGGACGGGATTTTATCATTGCCGATCCGCAACCTCACGGACCGACCAATAACTAAGGCTGGATAAGGCCAGAGCTATCGGCAACCATTTATAGGCGCAGTAACAGTGAGAGGAGTCGATGGTCTCGTCGTAATGAAACAGCGTTGCTCGTAGCGTAGAAAGAGACTTTATAACATATTTACATAGTATTTATATTAATCTATTTACAATAGTTATTAGTGCATTTGTGTGAAAAAACTGATGTACCTAGTCGAATTATTTTAGTGACAAATAACTAATATTGACGTCATTTCGGCTTCACTGCCACTTTCTCATGTGAACATAGGTACTTAACAAGGTAACACAAATAAAGAATTTTTAATTGTTAGGCAGATAAAACATTTACTTTTAGGGTACATAGTATCAAATCATCGTCATCTTCCTGCCCTTAGCCCATGTTACTTGAGGTAGGCCCAAAACATTTTTTTCTTCCATTGTATCCTGTCAACCGTCACGCTATCACTGACTCCGTTTTCTTCGCACAATCTATCCGACTTTTCTTTAGCCTCCTTCTCCATCTATTCACGTGTTTATTCTTTAGGTATATTCTGTGTATAACTCTTTGGGTGTGTTCACATCTGGCGAATACGCCGCTAGCGAGCTGCGTGCGTGCATTTCAAGTTAGCGCGCCGTTCCCATGCCATCATCCCTTCGCGCGAAAGCTTCGCCACGCGCGAACGGTGCAAAACCGCGCGCCAGCGGCCAGCGCGCTTCTCCTCGCGCCCGCAGAAAGCAAATGGAAATGCATGCGCGCGAATTGCGCGCCCCGAACGTGCGCCGCGCGCCCCCTTTACAAACCTTGCCACTTGCAACACTATGAGTCACTATCTCAACATTGTCAATAGTTATTATAGACGTATTGAATTAATTATTATTCAATATAACTACCAGAATTACTCAAATACGGTACAAAACCACCAAACGATATAAACGTCAGTATAACAACAAAATATCAAAATGTCATAACCAAATTGGCAGTATCAAGTTTTCAGTTTCTAATATACGCAATGTTTACTTTATAAAATGGTGAGATAAAATAAAATAATTTAACAGAATTCATTTTTATCAGTTTAATTATTTTCAACTATATTAATTTATTTACTTAGATAGCAGATAAAATTAATTAGGCGAACCATTTATTTATGATCATTGTCAGATTAAAAGCGTTAGCATTACATACTCTTTGGTCAGATTACGAAAATAACTGAAAACTGTAATCGGAACGTAAAGATTTCTGAAATGACGTTATTTTTTCGGAAGTAGGAATTGTTGATCATTTAATATCATTTTTACGATATTTTTTAATGTGGTTAAAAAAAGCGGTGAAAAATCAGTACATTGTACATATAAATAAAACATTATTTTTGGTATTAATATACTTGTGACGCAATATGGTACGGGGTATGGGCATTCTTCTTTTGTACATAGATTCTTTACATAAAAATACTAGACACGTGTTTCAGGTTTCGCTTATACTAAAACTAATATTGTATAGATCCATCCCTTTAACAGTTCAGTTCAGGTCGTCAAATAAATCGCATTAAGAGCAGGTAAAGCTCTGTTTTGAGACTTATGAACATTTGTCAATGGTGCTCGTACTCGACAGCTGGCACGTCACTGCGAAAGCGCGCTTCAATATTTGCATTAGAGAAATTTGTACCTTAATAAATGGAACATAGAGATGAATATCCTAAGGCAAAAAGCACGACCCGTCGCGGGGTTTCGACTCAGCGCCAGTGTGAGTTGAGCCTTACCGCTTAGTCTGTAATTGAAATTATTGTATTAAAATGTTGTTGTATTAATATGTATGATTTGTGTACTTTTGTCATAATTAGTTTTAGATGTAGAAGTACCTAGTGTTGATATCAACTGTTACTGTATTAAGTATTGAATAACTACATTATTTTATTTATGTTACTAAGGGATTTTATTTATTTGTTTCGAAATAAAATTTTGTGTCCATTTTGCGTTGATTTGAATAACTTTATTTGTGTTAGAACGAATGTCATATTAAAAATATGTATTGGTCAACCCACTAAGTATCAACAAATAATATCAAAACTGTTTTATTGAAAATATATAATACATGATGTGAAAATGTCGCAGTAGTATTTTTTTTTGTACATTTAATTACGTGCGCGTGTGGTGCGTTAGTGTTTTATTCTAATACGTGTCCAAAAATATTAAATATAAGTGCCTCTTTAAAATAAAAATTGTAGAATGTTAAATTAGTCCTCCAGTTTTTCGAACGAAAATCAATGCAGAAATTTATATGACAATTGGACGATAATTTTCGGGACAAAAACAGGGGATAACTTAATATCATTGTTAACATTTCAAATATGAATAGAAAATGAATAGTGAGAACAAAGAAATTTGAACCTAGAATATGATATTTTTCATGTATTTTCGTCCAAACTTCCATACAAGAACTAAAATATAATAAATTTATGTTATAATATTTATCTATCAAGTGATTAATACTTAGCATTTACATACCAATTGTACCAATAAACAAGGATTTGAGCATATAGATTTTATACTGGATGTAGTGTATTTATAACTTGTATACTATATGTTGTGGTAGTTGACATAATTATGTATGTAAATTATTTATATTTTTTCACCACATGCAATGTTAAGGCTGGATTTTAAAGAAGTAAAGAGATCATTAAAATTATAATATCAAATGTCACAGTCCGAATAGTTATATAAATGTATAAAATATAATTTACGCGAATTTAAGACACATTTCAACTTTTTACGAGAACAGGCGGGTTAGAAAAATAACTTTTTTGTTAGCGTTCCCACCAAACGCTACGTATAAAATGGCAATGACATTACCTGCGGAGAAGTCACGTGACAAGTGACGTGACAGGTAATTGTCATTGCCATTATCAATAAATCATTTACTTCAGACAAACAGTCCATAGGCAAGACAAACTTGTTAGTAACTAGAATTTAACTTATAACTTTAGTAATTAAAAAGTAAAAGCTCATACACACCATCTTATCCTGCACAAGCTCTCCAGTCTCGCAACACATGGAGTTCAGTGAACCTACTGAGCAGAACAATGTTGGTTCCCTGCCAAAGTCATTTGTCTAACCCCCTTAATAGAAAATAAATCGGTTGCATTACTCTTTAAAACCACCATATAGCATTTCAGAGATTCCAAAAAGTTCCTGTAGGCCCTATAGTTTGTAATAAATCATTTACATTATAAATTTTATTTATACTTAACACATGTCATAGCAGCTTAATGTTAAATGTTAACAATAAAACATGTTAAAATATTCATTTGGATTTCATACACAATTCTGTTTCCCGATGACAGTCAAGTATTCCAGTGTAGATGTAGAGAGGCGTAAGGTTGGACCTTACGTCTCTGAGATTGTAGATAAGGGAAAGAATAGCAAAGCTATACGCAGTTATACAATATAGAACTTTATTTACTTATTACGAAAGGTATACATTTGATTGAGAATACGCCTCTCAACGAAAGTTACGGCGTTGGAATGCCTCCGAAAAGGTGAACCGATGACCTGGTGAGGGTCGCGGGAATCCGATAGAAGCGAGATGCACATGACCGGTCGTTGTGGCGACTCTTGAGGGAGGCCTGTAACCAGTAGTGGACGTCTTTTGGGTGAAATGATGATGATGTCGCATCATGGCATCGCGCCATGAAGAGGCCAGTTGTTTTTGCTCTAAAAGGTATTTTTAGAGCAAAAACAACTGGCCTCTTCTAGCACGGTCTCAGTGTATTATGACCTTTTAATTCTAGACAATGTGTCAATTCCACTGTATTGCCGGATTTAGGGTTTATCTCCCGAGCGCTAGACAAGTGGTGCAGCTTGTCCGTGATTTACTTTTGGTGGTAGCTTTTTTTCTGTAAAAATTAAATAATGTTGGTAATGAATTATTCGAGTACATATTCCTCACAGCTATAATTCAGTAAATACAGGGTAAAGTTAAATTAGCAATCGGAACTCCACAGGAATAATTGGTATCGATATCTTGTGGCGAAAAAACAAAAAATAGTTGTTTTAGCTGGCGTGCAGTTTAAATGCAGCTTGTCTGTTTAGAGCCAGATATTCCACATATGAGAGCACAAATTTGGATTAGTGAATATCAAACGCATTCATAGCAATGTAGCATAGTATAACATATCTGATGGAAAAGCACCCAAAGAGCAGTTTTATAACTCCATGTAAGTAACGTAGTTTCACGAAACAGTACCTACTACAGATGTGTTGTTTTCAGGCAGTCACGGACTCTTGCACTCGTCTGTCAAAACCCAAGGAGAGCATTCGAAGCGACCTTCGTAACCCCAGCACGATACTGTCTAAGGTCAACTTTAAAATGTAAATAATTACTGGCTATAATTGTAGTAATAAATATTATGCTTACCAAGGGTTTTCGTTCATTTTTACGAGTTTTTAATCAACTTGCAATGTTTGTATGTGTATGTTTGTTTGGGTGAAATCTTGCAAATGAATTTTACAACAGTTGCCCCTAACAGACTAAGCTGAAATTTTGCAGACATGTTCAGTTTGGATGACAATGCTTTGCTATGTGACTGGGTGGTTCATTGGGTCCAATGCCAGGGAAGCTGCTAAGAAACTCGGCGTTCTTGCAAAGGTTTTTTTTTAAATCTTCATCCAACACAAAGTATAAAGGCGGACTTAATGCCTTAGATATTTTCTAACAGTCAACCAAGGGTAGTGGAGAGACAATATGGCAGGTGCATATAAAAGAATGTTATTTAGAGTAAAAGTGTACATATAGTTAGAATAAACATACATAATATATATTAATATAAGGTAAGGAAAGAAGTTTTTGAGACGATTCTGCTATTAGTTGAGAAAATAATTCCGTAACTTCCGCTTAAATACATACCGACTTTCGGCCGTCCTGATATCGAGAGAAAGCGCATTCCACAGAAGGATGGATTGTATATAGAAGGAAGAATGGACAAAATCAGAAGTATGAGAAGGACAGAGCAGTAGGAGATTGTTAGAAGAACGCAGACTCCTTGCGTGTGAAGAACATAGATACCGAAGGTGAGTTATGAGATAGGGTGGAAGCGTGGGAGAGTTGAGCAAAGAGAAAAGTGTAGTCAGAGCGCGCAAATTTCTTCTCTGGCGAATAGGCAACCATTTGAGCTCAGACCTGAAGTTCGACACATGATCATATATTTTCCTTAAGTTAAATATGAACCGGATGCAGATGTTAAGGAGTCTGTCAAGATTATCCAGCAAGATTGCGTTCAGATCAAAATAACACACGTCACAATTTATAGTCTATAATAGGAAAAATCTAAGTCTGCACAAGCATTGTCTTCGTCTTTGCAGGTAAAAAGTTCCTCAGATGAAACAGACACCGCAAAGTTCCGTTGACTTTTTGACAGACATTAGAAACTTAACTTTGCCAACCAAGCGTCGAGTCAAGATGCAAACCGAGATCCTTTACACTAGGGCTGATGGGGATGACGGTAGGTACCATTGAAAATAATAGATGGTAGAGAGCTAACCGCTACTCTACCCATCATGCGTGAGCTACCAATAACAATGGCCTGACACTTTGAGGGGTTTGACCTGACTGATTGCATCCAGATCCCGGTTTATATCCTCTACCTATAGCGTCTGATAAGCTTTCCACCCGCGCAGCTGTAGGTATACAACTGAAGATCATCGGCATAAAGATGATACGAACACCGAAGACAGTGAGTTACCTATAACATTTATGAAGATGGAAAATAACAATGGAGAAAAAATACCGCCTTGTAGAACTCCAGTATCCAAATCACGCCAACTCGATGTGCTCTCATCAACGCGAACCGACTGCCGGCGGCCCCGAACATAAGATGGGAAAGGATAGATAGGAGAATATCGTGACTAACGGCGTTAAAGGCATTAGAGAAATCTATAAATACTAGCACAGAAACCTTAGTATCTTCCATTGCTTCTCTAACGTCGCCAGTCACTTTTAACAACCTGCGGTTGTACTGTACCCAAAACTTAAATTCAGATTAGAATGAGCTTACGAGTTTATGTCGGTGAACAAACCCCGAAAAACTGTTTGTGAACGCAGGCCTCGAGTAGGTACTTTAGACAGGAAAGGGAGAATGGAAATTGGTCGAAAATGATTAGGCAGGGAGGGATTTTAGATTTTAGGAAGTGGACGAAAATAGGCCATACGCCACAAGGATGGGAATTGTCCAGAATCGAGGGAAAAGTTAATTATGTGAGTGATCGGTGGTAGAAGATATTCAAGGATCAGGCTTCAGCTTCTAAGGTTATACAAAGCATAGGTCCGATCGTGTGTGGAGTACAGCAGCCATATATGGGCTAGTGCTGCAAAATGCCACCTAGCTTTGGACTCAGTAGAAAGGTGTGCGAAGAGGCTAATCAAGCTAAGGTGATTCAGATTTGATTAAATCTAATCTACAAAACCTGGAGCAAAGGCGTAGGGTAGTCAGCCTTTCGGTATTTTACATGATACATTTTGTATAGTGTACCCTGAAATTGCATGACTCGATTCCGCCATCACCATTCTACCATCGGACAACCCGACATATGGCGAGTATTACACGAATAAGCATCGATGATGCTCGCTTACCTAAAAGTAACCTAATATTCACTATTGACTTAAAGCCTAGACCCTTAGACTCCATTTGTTTAGGTAGTTAACTAAACGTAAACAATCTTGATGTCAATGTCTTTTTTTTTAATCGTACAAAAGACAAGTAGATACAAAGATTATTTAAATTTTGTTAATTACCAAAAATCGGTATAGGTACCTAAATAACAAATTGTAGGTAAATATTTTTAGACAACTTTTAGTTAAAAGACATGTCTAGATTGTTTACATTTATAGTTGAGTCTAAGTTGTATTACCTATAGCTATCAGCTCCGACACCGACTACCAAAAACAAAAACGAATCAGTATCTTCTAATTATTTTGTAAACTCGTTAAAAAATCCCGCCCGTTTCTACATTTGAGAAAGACCCTAGAATGTAACTTTGAACGAAACTGAAAGGAACAATAAAATAATAATTAGGGCTCCGGTGTAGTAGTAGCTATTTTAGTAAAGTCTGTTTTTTAATTAGAGATAATGATTTGACAATTCGAATGTTGCATGTTTTTTCTATTTCATAAATAGTGAGGTACCGCAACCGATATTGAACAAAAACCGAAAATATTCGTAAAAATAATTTCGTTTCTTTATGCAACTAATTAAGGTCAGTTTTTGTATTTTCTGAAGGTAAATTGATAGATGCAAATGTCTAACTCACAAAATAAAATATAATATTAAGCCTAAGAATTAAAAGACTAAGCAAAAGCTGCGTCGTTTTATTTTTTTCGTCTCGATTTCTTATTACCAAACCCAGACAAAAATATAAAATTACTCAAAGTGATATTTTTGCTGAAACTTTATTACAACTTTACTAATAGGTAGTGTTAACAATGACTTTGGTTTGGAAATTAAATAATAGTTAAAATTAAACAATCATAAGTCCTCCTTTTATACTATTTTCGCATGGATCTCTAATAAAATTGTAGCGATAAACGAATCGAGTGTCAGTTTCTTACAATACAGACATGTGAATTCACAGCTTGACGATCAATGAGCACGCCATAATCATGACGGTCAGTCCCCTCTTTGAGGAGTGACTGGAGAGGCGTCACGGCGTACTCAACTTCCGCATGAAGCAAGTCCTCACTGGACTTGGTCAGTTCGGGAAGTTCTTACATCGGATTCAGGAAGTCACCACTGTGTGGACCGCCCGGAAGACACGGTGGAGCATACGGTGGAGGTGTGTCCCACTTAGGCGGAGCACCGCCGTGTCCTCGTGAAGGCTATTTAGGTGGCAGCGACTTCTCGCGCTGGGTCCTGGTACAGGCCTTAGTCCAGAGCGAGGAGGAATGGCAGGGGGTCGCCTCCTTCTGCGAAGCAGTAATGCTAGTGAAGGAGGAGGCGGAACGAGTGATTTTTACGCCCCATTCAACGAGGTTAGAGACTAACCTAACCTAACCCCGACTACCATAATGTCAATACCGACGTCGAGCAATGAATAGCTTTCCGTCCGTCAGTCCGGTAATCGCCGGGACTGAGCCCCAGTCGTCGACAGCGCTTTGTGATCCACGCGCTCCTAAAAGAGTTGTCAGCAAACCGTAGGGCTCAGTAGGGCCGATGTGGTTTTAGGCAGTAAAAGTCTGACACGCCCTCCAGCTCCGCCCAGACCGGGAGAAGTCATTGGATGAATTCCCATCATGAAAAAAATCTTGACGACTAATGATAACTTTTTTAAATTCTAAAGCATAAACTGCGACTGTCTCGTCCCGCTCTTATAAACAAGATATAAAATTGTGTTGGGACGCCCGTATAAAAAAGAAGTAGCTAAGAACTCATGAAGAGGTTTTCAACCGTGCCCAACACGTTGAAGGAAACAGCTATTTTATTTCTAAACTCACGAGACCGGAGTTTTGTGTGGTTATACAGCCATAGCGGTTGCTGTTATCGCTCGCAAACTTGGCAGATGACAATCGCAAAACGGGTGGTGGACGTACACCAGCAACGAGCTGTTGCGTTATACTTACTTCACAAAAGAATTAAAAAAGAAGGCCTATAAAGTTCTGGGTGCATCAATAGATTTTCGGATTTCTCTACCCCCTGAAGGCCACTGCGGGTATTAACCGACCGCAAAGAGTGCGGGCGAAACCCGCCGAGGCTGCGGGTGACCGTGGCCCGAACGATTCTACTAGTTGCCTGCCGGTGCAGCGGGGAGCGGGATACATATATCTGTAGCATTCTACAGAAACTACGTGCCCGCAACCACAGCGGACGCGGAAAAAAACGATTTTGTGAGTTCTTAGTATAAGTAAAAGTCCGAGTATAAAAAATATGGTAATATTTTTGAATATTTTTAATTATTTTAATCTATATATAAAAGGAGAAACTGACTGACTGACATCTCAACGCACAGCTGAAACTACAGGATCTAGGAGCGTGAAATTTTGCACAAGGTTTTCTTTTATGACGCAGACGAGCACTAAGAGAGGATTTTCTAAAATTCACCCCCTAAAGGGATGAAACAGGGGTCCAAAGTTTGTATGGAGAAACCGACTTTCACGCGGGCGAAGCCGCTGGCAGAAGCTAGTCTTCAATAATTCATATTAGACTCTACTATACACAAAGACTATCGTATCTTGGTCCTACTTTCCTCAAAGGTTGTATTACTGTAAGAACCGGTATAAAAAATCGAATTTGGAGACATCACTTTTATCAAAAAGCAGGCAACAACATATTTCTGGAGTTTGACATTTGCACTTGTCAAATCATTATCTTGAATTAAAAAACGCATTTTAGTAGCTACACTACACCGGACAAGCCGCTAGGTAGTCAAAATACAAATGTCAAAACGGGCCTTTTATTTTTTGACAACTATAACGCTCATATAAACAATGTTATCACTTATCTCCTATTCATATTTATAGACGGATCAGTTGATACCAACGACCACGGTCGTTCGTTCATTCTTTAACAAATTCTCTCTGAGATAACCTAAAAAATAGTAAGTAATATCCAGAACCACACGAGAATAAAATCATTAAAATACTTTCCCCGGTTTATCGTTACGAAGACCTGGGGAGCTTGACCTTGGCACTTGACTCGTATACTCTGCTGCTGTCTCGCCGCGCTTGCCGGCTATCAAACCGGCTAGTTCACTTACCCAGTAGATACATTTCCATAACAACTTTAGCTAGAAGCGTTCAAAACACATTCCGATTGTCACCCGACCAACGAACACGTATCAAAATGAAATCGTTCATCGAATACTCTCCGAGCTCCGATTTTCCGATCGAAAATCTTCCGTATGGTGTCTTTACTTCGCCTAGCAATGTAAGTAAAATTTTATCGTGTTTTTTTTTTCAATAACATTAAAATTTGAGTAGGTATTCCAAATTGGTTGTTATGTTCTAAGCAATAAGAGTCTTGTAAGTGTAAATTTTGTTCAGAGTATTGACCGTAATCAATGTCTTTTTGACATTGCAAACTTGTTTAACACTACCAAATTGGGAAGCACTGCCGCTTGGTGGCCAAAGTGAAGAATCTACATACAATTAATTTACCAGGGTTTTAACATTTTTATCATGCAAGCTAAGTTTGTTAGGTGCATATTTTATAATGATTTTGATGTGTTTTAGAGCGAGAAACACATCGGAGTGGCAATCGGTGACTTGATTTTGGATCTGAACGTGATCTCAAACTTATTCGATGGACCTCTTCTTAAATCGAAGCAAAATGTTTTTAAGGTAAACAACTTCATTATGTAGGTAATACCTGCTATGTAATATTTTTATGTACTTATGTAGCTATGCTATGCACATACAACAGGCATACCTACACCTATGATTAGAACCTGTTATTGTTATTTTACAGTGAGCTAAACAAATAGGAATTAGGTAGATTATCATAATTACCTACCACTAACACCGCTACCGCTGGACATAGCACGAAGAATCGCCAAACTTAAGTGGCAATGGACAGGGCACATTGCTCGCAGAACGGATGGCCGTTGGGGCCGAAAGGTTCTGGAATGGCGACCACGTACCGGAAGACGGTACCTAGCGTTGGAAGGCCTCCTATGTATAAGGTGGACCGATGACTTGGTAACGGTTGCGGGAGTCCGATGGATACGAGACGCACCGTTCATTGTGGCGGCACTTGGGGGAGGCCTATGTACAGCAGTGGACGTCTTTCGGCTGAAATGATGATGATGATGATGAATTACCACTAGGTGTTCCCCCGCGTCTTTGGTTAATGCTCCGCTTCCGTGGGTCGTTGCGTGATGTTACATTACAGCCTTCCTCGATATATGAGCTATCCGACCTTACGAAACAGAACCCCGGGGCCCTGGAACGAAGGCAAAGAAGGAACAGGAGTGTGTTTTCGTCAGTAAAAGTCTGAAACGAAAAGGGCGGGAGATGTCAATAGATGATTTCCCACATAGAAGAAAAAATAACCCTAAAAGAGTTTTTCAATTCGAACTCGTTTCTGAGATAAGCATCTTCAAACAAACAAACAAACTCTTCAGTTTTAATATATTAAAAAAACAGAGCTATTCACTTAGGTACCGCGCTAGAACCAACAAAAGCTTTGTTTTTGATAAAATAAAGCCGGGGCACGGTAATAATTTCTCCTTCTTTTTGTGTTGAACGTCTCGTGTTTTTTAATTTTGTCTGGTTGCCTGGGGCCTGGACTTCTGTCTTTTACAAGTTCAGATCCTGGAATGTGACCCAGAACAAACATTTGTCAGGGTGCGGGAATCGAACCCGCGACCCTTGCGTCTCAACCGGCGCGCGCTATAAACCACTGCGTTAAACCGGTCGTCGGGTAATCAAAAAACGCACATCCCTAAAAGGCGATTACTGATCTGTTTCTTGATGTCTATTCTCAGGTGTTCGGCACCTACTGTTTATTTCTCGTGGGTGCTCGAGCCCCCGAGCGCCCACGGAGTCGGCGCCCCTGTCTTGATTAAAGTATCACATTTGCATAAAGTGCAAACAAGTTCTACCTAACATAAGCTCAACCAGTATTACCTGTGGTATTTAGAAACATTCATTTGTTCACCAGTAAGTTATTATAAATCTTATCTTCGGAATTTGGTTTCCTCACTCAGTCCATGATGGACCTTTGTACAAGGGGCGTAGCTACCTTCATTCCGTCTAGCCCACTTCTCTCCAGAAGCAGATTAGGTCTCTCAGTTTAATTATTTCCCAGGACGGTTATGAGAGAATTTGGAGATCCTAAGTAAAGCATGCTTTACTTTTGAGCTATTAGGGACCTATAAATTAGGGAAATTTTGCATAGTATATTTAATCAGCTGGAAGTCCACTGGATGCGGTGATGCTTGGAGTCTCACCTATGTCTAGCAGTGTGTGTGTGGTGGACATTTTTGGCATTCCTGGTACAGGAAAGCGTAGAGGGGTTCTCGCGGCCGATCTCCCACCAGTTGGACAGACCTCGTTAAATTATCTTCGAAGCGTTCCCTCATTGAATGTAGGTACACGCCGTGCCATGAATTGAGAGAAATGGAGAAGTCTCGCAAATGCCGCAAGCAGACGATCCATGACCACGACCACTACACCAGGAGTGTACGATTGAGAAGAATCTGTCAACTTTCAATACTCGTATAACATCAAAGTACGTTTTGTAACATTTTTACATCCAAGTTATCAATTCAGAAACCGGCTCTAAATATCTAACTTCTTTTTAAAGGATAATACAGTGAACGATTACATTTTAAATTATTATCAGAGGTGTGTTCACAAACTAACAGACACACCTCCAATATTATAATAATTGAAAACGAGTTTAAAACTTCCGCGAGACGTAATATATATAAATTAATTATTTTTATTATGTCAGGATACCTACGTCAACTTGTTTACGATTTTTAATGTTTTCCATTTTGTTACATCTAAACAGGTTTTCAATATTGCGCGATATTTTGCAACAATTATAAAAATATAATGGTCTGATTAAGAATTAAGATTTGATTGGAATATAAATTTCTATTACTTTATTACTTTTTACACAGCGTACTCATAAACACGTAGTTTAGTACTCATAACACAAGCTCTGCTTAGCTTGGGACTAGAAGGCGTTGTGTGATAGTTGTGGAATATTATTATTATTATATTAGTTTAGGTCGACAAAATCGCGTTAAGAGGTCGTGGTAGGCCGTCTGATCCCATAACTTCACGAAACCAAGTTTGCATGCCATATATTGTCAATATTTCAATTTCAGGAACAGACACTCAACGCCTTCATGGCACTCACTCGTCCCCATTGGCTGGAAGCGAGAACTACGCTACAGAAACTTCTGGACGCTTCCAATCCTACACTACAGACTGAAGATCTAAAACAAAGGTATACCTCTCGCGTTTGACAATAATATCTTACCTGATGGTAAGCGATGATGTGATCGACGATGGGGCACGCTTGCCTAGAAGTAACCTATTCGCTCTTGACTTAAATACTCCTAGGTTGTAGCTATCAGGAAACACAGACTCCTCAGTGGCGGTACCTTCATACAAGCAGAAAAGCCAGGCATGCCTTACTAAAATGCTCGATAGAGAATCAATATCAAACCCGAACTATTTAAAAGTTCGCGCGCTTTAATTCTTATCAAAATAACACAAAGTATCTACCTATGCCACACTACTACACAGCGCGCGCAGAGTTTCGCATTAGCAGCATCTACGCGAGAGCTATATCTATCTCGCTTACACGTACCGGCTTTTACCGGGCTTTCAAATACTATCTCTGTCACTTTCGCACTTATAGCGATGTGCCGTATAACGAGTTAGGACCTTATGCGTCTACAAATCGATCAGTATGGAAGATTTAAGCCGGGCATTCGTATGAAGTTGCTCGCGTATGCGTGACCTTGTCACCTTGCCAACTCTGCAGTGTTGCCGTTTTAGCGACGTTGTGAGATCTTGGAGATTTTTAACGAGTTTGGAGACTTTTTTTAAGATTTAGCAACAATAAAAACTAGCGACTTTTTAAAATAACGAAATTAAATATTCAAAAATAAAGGCAATTTTTTAGAACTGGTCTCGTTAATTTCAAAATACGATGTCGTTTTAGAAAAGCATAAGCAGCATCAGGAAAGTGACAAACCGGGGCCGAGTTATTTATCTAACAAAATTCGAAACGATATTATTTATTCCGTAGCCGATGTGATGCAAACTTGCATCGATTACGAAGTTAGGCAAACAAAATTTGTTTCAATTATTATTGACGAAACCCCCGATGTTAGTCATAGAAAACAACTGTGCTTGATTCTCAGATATAATTATAAAAATGAAATTCATTACTGTTTTTTGGGCTTTTAATTTATTGTACCTAATCAGTAGTTTATGAGAAAATTGCGATGATACATACGTAGGTACCTACATACTCAGTCGAAAACTGAACTTTCTTTTTTTGAAATCGGTTAAAATTTTATTGGGCTTGCCTTATTTTGAAACCCTAGGCACGCCACTGAGACTCCTATATCGAAAAAATGCAAATAATAAAAATATTAACCTATTTTCAGGGCCTTCGTTAGGCAAAGCGAAGCACAAATGCACGTGCCGGCCAACATCGGTGACTACACAGACTTTTATTCATCGCTACACCATGCCACTAACGTTGGTATCATGTTCAGAGGCAAAGACAACGCGCTGTTTGAAAACTGGTAAATAACTAAAATAAAGCGAAGCACTTGTACACGTTTTTGCTTATATTAAGGACTACACAGGCTTTGCTCGTCATTACACCGTGGTCTTAAGAAAATGGTCTTAAGGTTACACTAGTCGACACTTTTTCCATACAAATTTTGGGGGGGTATTACTCCACAGTTTGATATTGTACATCCAAAGTAAAACATGATATGGTTTTATCTTATTCTTAATTTTGTCTGTACGGAAACAGAAAAACAAAAATATTTTCCGTTACAAAGTTATGAGCCAACAAAGTTTCTGTTTTTTGATGATTTTAACGCAACTTTAAGTGTAAAAAAGTAACAAAAATCGTATAAAATCTCAAAAACGAAGTCGGTACCGGCAAAGTTTTATTATCGAAGAGTTCTATACAATTTATTTGTATTAGATTTATGCAGTGGTTTTTTCATAAAACTCGATTTTCCAAAGCACTACTCTCAGATTTTACGCACCGTCTAATTTCATTTCAGTTCAGAACGGTGTTTGTGTGCATGCGAACCATACGATGTGCATATAATTTAGCGTCTAACTGCTCATACTTGATATAATCGCTGTCGGACACAATGTCAGATGAGACATCCCAATTTTTAGCTTCACCCATCAGCGAGTTCGAGCCCGCGACTAGTTCAGCCTTAAGAGGCAAAAGAAATGCGCTATTTAACAACTAAACATAGCGAAGCACATGCACGTACTTGCTAACATTGGAGACTATACAGCCCTGCGTTCAAAAATGAGGTTAGAGTTAACTCTAATGACGTCATCTGGGTAAATACTCTAGGCTCGCATTTTTGAACGCGAACGTAGAGTTCAACTGTCATAAATAAATAAACTGTCAATGCCAAGCAACTGTCATTCCTGCCGCTTGCACCAACCTACCCTGCTTGTTAGTTAGAGTTAGTTGGGTTAACTCTAGGGTAGCTACTCGAGTTATAAAAGAACGACTCTGGGTTGCAACTCGAAGCATTTTTGAACGGTTAGAGTAACGATCCTACCCTACTCTGGTTATTTTTGAACGCAGGGCAGAGTTCTCGTTGCTACACCATGCGAAAATCTTCCGGATTCTGTTCGCCTGTTAAGAAGCAAAGAAATTAAGAAAACGCACTGTTTGACAACTGGTAAAAGTAACTAAAACAAAACGAAGCACAATTGCACATGCCAACCAATGAAGGCTTAAAGTCACTCAAAGGGCAATGGAAAGGGCTATGCTCGAAGTTTCCTTGCGTGATCGCGTCAGAAATGAAGATATCCGCAGGAGAACCAAGGTTACAGACATAGCCCGAAGAATCGCCAAACTTGAGTGGCAGTGGGCAGGGCACATTGCTCGCAGAACAGATGGTCGATGGGGACGAAAGGTTCTGGAATGGCGACCACGTGCCGGAAGACGCAGCGTTGGAAGACCTCCCACAAGGTGGACCGATGACCTGGTGAGGGTCGCGGGAATCCGATAGATGCGAGACGCACAGGATTGGTCATTGTGGCGACATTTGGGGGAGGCCTATGTCCAACAGTGGACGTCTTTCGGTTGAAATGATGATGATGATGATGATGATGATGACCAATGAGCCAACATCGGCGACTACACACACCATTTGATTTTTAATCAATTAAGGCGAAAGCTTAGCCATCATTTACAGTCATTTGGTTATTTTGACTAGACTGTTTTCCTGTGAAATTTGACATCTTTTAGAGGTATGCAAACCAGGAAGAGCCTTCGACCAGACGGGTGTTATGCCTGGTCCCGGCAACTGCCTTGTAGTTGATTTCGGATTGTTATATAATACTGGCTTCTGCCAGCGGCTTCACCCGCGTAAAAGTAGGTTTCTCCATACAAACTTCCAAACCCCGTTTTACCCCCTTAGGGATGGAGTTTCGTAAAATCATTTCTTAGCGAATGTCTACACCCTACAAGGAACCTACCGGCCAAATTTTAAGTTTGTAGGTGTTATAGTTTCTGAGATATCGTGATTAATCAGTGAGTGATATCTTCTAATCGCGTAGAGAATTCTAATACCGTGCAAGATTTTTTACCGACTTTATGTAGCTTCTGTTTCTATGTGGCGACATAGATGTCTCTAACATCGTGTAAAAGTGTACGTTTAAAAAATAGATTTTTATAAACATACACTTTTACCTTTTTAGGGTTCCGTACCTCAAAAGGAAAAACGGAACCCTTTTAAGATCACTTTGTTATCCGTCTGTCTGTTTGTCAGGACACTTTATCTCGGGAACGCGTGGAGGTATCGAGTTAAAATTAAAAAAAATATACTCAAGTCTGCGGTCCCTTGAAGCTGTGAAAAAATCAAATGTCTGAGTTAACGAAAATAAAGATAAGGCCGTTATATCGCAAAAAACGTGTATTTCGACACTCAAGGGAATCAAAATTCATAGGATACTTCCCGTTGACCTAGAATACTGTTTGTCATGAACCAAGGTCTCATAGCACAAGTAGGTATAGTAACAAATCTGAAAACTGAAAATTTTTAGTTACGTCACAAAAAAAGCTTTTTTGCGATTCAGAAAAATCTTCATAACTCAATTCGGGAATCGAATTGTTTTCATAGGTAAGTTTTTACGGAACCCGACTCGCACTAACCCTGTTTTTTTAATTTTAACTTAGTTCTTAGTTATCTACTATGTTCTTTAAAAATTTGAAAGAAAAACCGAAGAAGACCGGTGAAAGAAAGAAAGGAAATCCTTTACCTAACAGTGGAATAATACGTGCTGGTAATTGTAAAAACTTAGTATTTTATGCAACACAGATGAATGCAGTAGTAATTATTATTATTATTTCACAGGAAGCACCTCCCAGTTGGCTACCACGGTCGCAGCAGTTCTATCGTCATATCCGGAACACCAATTACAAGACCGTACGGTCAAACTCTCCCGGTTGAAGGTGTGTAAACAAATTTTTGATATGTATAAAATTCATCTCGCCATTTCTTACGTCTACATCCGCTCCGACTGGTTTCTCAGCAACCGTTGAAAAATAACCTGACGGTTTAACATTATCTCAGGGTAGGGAAAGCAAAGCTAGGTAAAGACAGTGGCGGTACCTTCATACAAGAAGAAAAGCCAGGCATGCCTTACTAAAATGCTCGATAGAGAATCAATATCAAACCCGAACTATTTAAAAGTTCGCGCGCTTTAATTCTTATCAAAATAACACAAAGTATCTACCTATGCCACACTACTACACAGCGCGGGCAGAGTTTCGCATTTGTAGCATCTACGCGAGAGCTATATCTATCTCGCTTACACGTACCGGCTTTTACCGGGCTTTCAAATACTATCTCTGTCACTTTCGCACTTATAGCGATGTGCCGTATAACGAGTTAGGACCTTATGCGTCTACAAATCGATCAGTATGGAAGATTTAAGCCGGGCATTCGTATGAAGTTGCTCGCGTATGCGTGACCTTGTCACCTTGCCAACTCTGCAGTGTTGCCGTTTTAGCGACGTTGTGAGATCTTGGAGATTTTTAACGAGTTTGGAGACTTTTTTTAAGATTTAGCAACAATAAAAACTAGCGACTTTTTAAAATAACGAAATTAAATATTCAAAAATAAAGGCAATTTTTTAGAACTGGTCTCGTTAATTTCAAAATACGATGTCGTTTTAGAAAAGCATATGCAGCATTAGAAAAGTGACAAACCGGGGCCGAGTTTTATCTAACAAAATTCAAAACGATATTATTCATTCCGTAGCCGATGTGATGCAAACTTGCATCGATTACGAAGTTAGGCAAACAAAATTTGTTTCAATTATTATTGACGAAACCCCCGATGTTAGTCATAGAAAACAACAGTTGTTTTCTATGACTAACATCGGGGGTTTCACAGTTACTGTGCTTGATTCTCAGATATAATTATAAATGAAATTCATGACTGTTTTTTGGGCTTTTAATTTATTGTACCTAATCAGTAGTTTATGAGAAAATTGCGATGATACATACGTAGGTACCTACATACTCAGTCGAAAACTAAACTTTCTTTTTTTGAAATCGGTTAAAATTTTATTGGGCTTGCCTTATTTTGAAACCCTAGGCACGGCACTGGGTAAAGACTCATAAATAGTGTGGGTTATATGTTTACCTATTTATCTAATAATTCTTTTGTATCTCCTTAACATGTAACTGTTTTTTTGTCTCTTATAAATAAAATAAAAATAAAATAAAATAAACAATACCTGGAACAGCTTACAAACAATACCTGAAACAGCTTATAAACAATACCTGGAACAGCTAATAAACAACATCTGGAATAGCTTATAAACAATACCTGAAACAGCTTACAAACAATACCTGAAACAGCTTATAAACAATACCTGGAACAGCTTATAAACAATACCTGGAACAGCTTATAAACAATACCTGGAGCGGCTTAAACAATACCTGGAACAGCTTATAAACCGAACTTTCTACATCAGCTTCTTGGATTTTACGTAACACTAGCTTCGCCCTTAGGTTTCTCCATACAAACTTTGGACCCCCGTTTCGTCCCCTTAGGGAATGAATTTCGGAAATTCCTTTCTTAGTGCTCGCCTACGTCATAAAAGGAAGCCTCGTGTATATTCGCCTTTGTAATATTTTGTTTGTCCAGGAGCTGCCCCACACTTCGGTCCCTGTCGCCTGATGGATTTCGAGCTGGAAATGGCGGCGTTCATCGGTGGACCTCCCACTACCCTCGGACAGAGGGTCACTGCTAAGGAGGCTGAGGACCGCATCTTCGGACTTGTGCTCATGAATGATTGGAGTGGTATGTTTCATCTCATAGATTAATAAGTTTAAAAAGACTTAACTTCTCTACAAATCTACGCCTAATGGACTCAAGAGCCCATGGCAGTCTAAACTGTTCCTTACATAATTCTTGTCATTATGAAAGAAGAGATAGTAATTAAAAAACCGCTACTAGAAACCGTACCAAGGAAGCTGCCCGATTAATTTTTAGAATTCAAATTCAAAATGTTTTTTTTTCACATAGGCCTACATGGGCCCTTATAAAACGTCAGAAGCTAGTGCACGGTTCCAATTGGTCGTTTCTTATGAAGAAGAACCGGTAAGAAATTCCATGGTTACTCTTTTAAAAAAAAAAAATGGGCAAGTGCGAGTCGGACTCGAACACTCAGGGTTCCGTACAAACTTATCTATGAAAATAGTTCAATTTCCTAATTCATTTTCGAAGATTTTTTCGAATCGAAACAAAAGTATTTTTTGTGATGTAACTACAAATTTACAGTTTTTAGAATTTTTCCTATACTTATGCTATAAGACTTTGCTTCATGCCAAATTTCAGGATTCTAAATCAACAGTAAGTACCCTATGAATTTTGATTCCCTTGGGAGTGTCGAAATATACGTTTTTTTGCGACATAAACGGCCGTATCTTTTGTTTTCGTTAACTCAGAAATTTGATTTTTCACAGTTTCAAGGGACCGCAGACCTGAGTACTTATATGGTTTTAATTTCAACTCGATACCTCCACGCGTTCCCGAGATAAAGGGTCTTGACAGACAGACAGACGGACAACAAAGTAATCCTATAGGGGATCCGTTTTTTCCTTTTAAGGTACGGAACCCTAAAAAAATGATTGGTTTTACAATATTTCCACAATAATAATAATAGCATAATCAGCCTTATAACGTTCCTACTGTTGGGACTCAGGCCTCCTCTCTAGAAGAGGGAATGGGCCGTAATCCACGCGGGCCCAGTGCGGGTTGGTGGATGTCACATATCTTAAAATTTTTGGTTCTAGGACATGCCGGTTTCCTCACGATTTTTTCCTTCACCGTTTTGAGAGCAGTGGTTATGAAATAAATTACACAAAGTAATGCGCCTGGCTGGGTTAATATTTCCATATTACAATGTTTTTTTTTTATGTTAGTATAGGATGGAAATCATCTAATGACTTCTCCCGCGGGAGGGCGTGTCAGACTTTTACTGACTAAAACCACAACTATGTTCCTTTTTTGCTCTTTGCGTTCCAGGACCACGGGTTTCCCTTTCAGAAGTGAACCCATGGCTCCAGTAGGCTTCGGCCCTGCTGGACCGTTAATATAATAGACGTGTATCCGGCTTCTCAAAGACCAACTGAAGGAAAACAGTTACGGGTTTTAGTCAGTAAAAGTCTGACTTTCCCTCTCGGTCCACCAAAAGCGGGATATTTGATGATTTTGCGTATTTTATTATTTTTCTATGAAGTTTCTCACGGGTTCTATTTTATGCTTCAGCTCTAAATATGGTCTCAACTGTTTGCTCTATCTTTAAGACGCTTTGTAAAAAAGACCAGTTATTAGGGACCATTAATTTATTACGTAAGACGATTTAGGGGGGAGGGGGGTCGACCATGTCTTATTTTTTCTTACAAGGGGGTGGGAGAGAGTCTTGATAATTCTTACGTAAGATCACAAAAATACGCAAAGTTAAGATTTAAAAAAAGCGCGGGCAGCCGCGCGAGTGCCGATGTGTGCGCTCGGATGCGACATCTATGGCGTCACATAGGAACTAATCCTGCATCGCGCAATCAAAGTTCTCCGCGCGATTAGAACATATAGAACAGCCCGAAATCATCTATCGGGCAGTAGCCCGCCAGACATAACACCCGTCTGGCCGGAGGATCCTCCCTTTTCAACGGAGGTATGTGGGACTTTACTCTCTGTTCCACATACCCCTAAATGTGTATGTAAACTATTTCCATGGCAATGTACCCGCGCCTCCCCGCTTGTGAACTAAACTTTACTTGTAAACTTGTTTACACTTGTTTTGTTTAAGTTCCTAAAAATTTTTACTTTTAAAAATAAACATCAAAACCAAGTTTTGGTCGGACGTGGCGCATATATTTTATTCTTATTTTTTTGTCATGGAGAATGTTTGCAATATGTTAGTCTTAAGTTTGCGCCTTTTCCGGCAAATAAAATGTTTTTCTTTCAAATCTGGACATTAGCGTGTTTAACTATTCAGTTTTATAACATTCTAATACATATATAAAAATCTCGTGTCACAGTGTTTGTTATCAAACTCCTCTGAAACGGCTGGACCGATTTTTATGAAATTTTGTTTTGTGTGTAGGCTCTATTTTTTATACCCCTAGGTAATAAACGGACAACGGACAACCCGACGTACGGCGAGTATCCACCCTTACGTTGTTGAAACTTTAACGGTCCGGACTAAGCTTTTCGCTTCGTCGTTTATACCGCGTACATCGAAGTACTGGAACAATTTGCCTGCTGCGGTCTTCCCGTCCAACTATAATTTAAGTGCCTTCAAGGCTAGAGTGAATAGGCTCTTAATAAACTAGTGCGCCTTACCATCAATGATTGCATCACTGCTTACCATCAGGTGGGATCGCAGTCAAGCACTGGTTTATATCAATTAAAAAAAAAAAAAAAAAAAATAAGTCTTCTATCACGCGAGTGAAGCTTCTATCAGCAGCTTGTTGTAATATAGATTCTGTTTTAATCTGTTTCCAGCACGCGACATCCAGAAATGGGAGTACATTCCTCTGGGCCCCTTCACAGCTAAGAACCTGGGCACCACCATATCTCCCTGGATCGTGACCATCGAAGCCCTCAGACCTTTCATCGTAGACAACTTTCCACAGGACCCCAAGCCCTTCGCGTACCTGAGACACGATGATAAGTTCAATTTTGATATCAAGTTGGAAGTGGATTTGAAGTGTGAGTGGAGATTTATGCTATTTCTTGTTAAATATCTTTTCTTAATCAAGTAAGTAGGTTATTGCAATTAAGATTTTCAAGTGGGTTTAATACCAAAATCATAAAAAAAACATAAATACTTGTCTGTAAGTTAGGATTATTTCCCTCAGAACAGGACATGGGGTGTGGACATGGATATTACGTAAAATTGTGAAATGGCAACACTCGTAGTTTAATATTGTATTAAACCATGTGTATTGCCATTTCACAATTTTAGTTGCGTTTATCAAATCAATCCAAGTTACATAATCACACAACTAACTTCCTCTATCACACACTGTTTCTCGGCGCCTAACCTTGATAGCGTCATTTTTTTCTGCAGTCTTAGACGTAATTACTTTTCTGTTAGCGTTCGCGCTAAACGCTAAGTACAAAATGTGTGGCAATGACATTTCCGGTCACGTCACTTGTCACGTGACTTCTCCGCAGGTAATGCCATTGCCATACATTTAGTAGTTAGTGTTTCAGTTTCGTTTTTTTTTTTATACTTACCAGTCTCTCACTCACAAATATTTACAGTACATTAGATTAAGTGCTTCTGTTCACCGTAACATTTGTGGTGAGAAATAAATATAATCATTAAAAAAAATACCGGTCCTAAAATACCACCTTGCAGTACACTGCCTCCACATAACATCCAGTCGATTTTTAGGGTTCTGTAAAATGGGACCCTATTACTAAGACAGCGGAGTTTTAGTAACAGGGTCCCATTTTACCCTCCGTCCGTCCGTCTGTCCGTGTATCACCAGGCTGTATTTCAAGAACCGTGATAGTAAGACAGTTGAAATTTTCACAGATGATGTATAAAACAGAATAAAATAGATATTTAAGGGGGCTCCCATACAACAAATATGTTTTTTTTGCCGTTTTTTTGCTACGGACGGTACGGAACCCTTCATGCGCGAGTCCGACACGCGCTTGGCCGGTTTCTAACAGACCGCCAAGTTTTTCGGTGTGTATAAATTTTTCTTATTATTTTATGTCTTCAGCCGAAAAATCGCCGGTAAGCACAACAATCAGCCGGTCAAACTTCCGTTACATGTACTGGACGGTGAAGCAGCAACTAGCTCAGCAGACCGTGACCGGCTGCAACCTGCGAGCCGGCGATCTGCTCGGCTCCGGGACTATTAGCGGAGAGGTGAGGCTTCTAGAAGAACTACTGACTGATATGTATGCTGAGAGGCAGCGAACATTCAGCCGCCAATGCAATACCCGCTGTCATAGCGGCGCTATGTGACACTTTGCTGCAGCCATACTTGAAAACGGTCCGAACTAAGCGTTTTGCCTCGTCGTTTATACCGCGTCCATCGAAGGACTGGATTAATTTGCCTGCTGCGTTCTTCCCGTTATATTATAATTTGGGTGTCTTCAAGGCTAGAGTGAATAGGCTTCTTCGAAACTAGTGCGCCTCACTATCAACGATTGCATCACTGCTTACCATCAGGTGGGATCGCAATCAAGCACTAGTTTATATTATTAAAAAAAAAACTTCAATACTTTTTTAGCTTATAATGTACAAACAAAGAGATTTAAAGAGATACAATAGAGCGGCTATCAGAAAAAATGTCTTAGAAAAACTGTCATCCTATGCCTCAGTGACGCCATCTGGCTTTGAATAGCAAACACGCGAATTAAATTTGTCAAAATTTATAATTATTTAACTATCGCTCGGTAGGTGGCCAGGGGCTTTACCATGATAATGTTAAAATGTTAGTCGTACGAGCGAAAAAGAGTGATGGAGCTATACATCCTAGCTCCATCCCTTTAACAGTTCGGTTTAGGTCGTAAAATGGATCGCGTTATGAGCTCGTGGTAGAGCCTCAGTGTGTGATAAAGGTAAGGTTAAGCTTTTCAGCAATAGATGGCGTTATCACAAAATCAAAAAATGTTCTGGAACTATTTATAAAAATTATTGAATTCTGATTAATTACTTCGTAAATACCAAAACTATTTACACCGAAGTTAGGTCCAGTCATTTTACCATAACAAGATTTGCAATAGCGTAATGCACAGTATGGCATATTTTATCAGAAAATGATTTTCTTTTAGTGCATAGAGCGGATACAAACACGACTTGACGTGTAGGGGTGTCATACTAGACTGAGCGACTTATGACCACTAGGTAATAAGTATCGGATTACGATTTTGTTCGCTATGTCCGGTCTATTGGTAGTATATATTTAATGTCTTTATGTACAAAGCAATTAAAGCATAATCAGCTTTATAATGTTCCCACTGCTGGGCACGGGCCTTAATCCACGCGGGTCCAGTACGGGTTGTAAAGAACTTTCCTGGGTTTGAAACCTTGACCTAAAGCTCCTAAGTCGGGACGGTTACAAATGTTCCGCAGCTATTAAATACTTCCATAAAAAGTCTTAATATCTATTTTTTCCAACCCTACAGGTAGCAGATTCCTTCGGAAGTATGCTAGAACTATCATGGAAGGGAACCAAGCCCCTTCGTCTACTGTCAGGAGAAGAAAGAAAGTTTATCCAAGATGGCGACACAATCACCCTTCGCGGGTTCTGTGTTGATGACAACGGAATCAGAATTGGCTTCGGAAAGTGCGAGGGGAAACTATTGCCTGCCATACCTTTTGATGAATGAACTTTTGAGCAATGGATGGAACTGTAATCTACGATGTGCCTTGTATAACCGTTTTTTGAATAATAAATGTATGAGAACATTTTATAATTGTTTTATTCCAAGTATTTTGTTAGAATTCTACACTGAAATTTATACTTTGTCATAGAAAATAAAGTTCTAAATTTTAAAGTGGACACAGAGTTGTATACCGTGGACACAGACAGTACTATCGGAAAAATAAGGCGCAAGCTTTCGACGAATGTTTGTATGCTTTGTTCATTTATTTCATGAGAAATTCACTAGAAATAAGCGGGCAATTGGGTAGTTGATTCATTTGTTTCATAAAATAACTATATTCAAATACACAAATAGAAAAAAAAACCGTTTAAAATTAATTAAATTATAAACCTTTCAAATATGGTGGAAGGGGAAACTGTCAAATAACAGAAAAAGAACGCACACGAACATGAAATGTGACGTCACGCCTAATGGCGTAATGGCCTAATGGTTACGCGCGTAAGAAAGAGATAGCGAAATGTTCCCACTACAGTAGGTGTAGGGGACCTACTTTTACTGTTAACCAGCATTGATGCGTTTTCAAAAAAAAATATAGGTATAATATTAGTATTATTTGTTGTTTAGTGTAAAATATTGTTCAAAAATAAACACAGGAAAATACCTAATTGGCAGACTCTGACATACAAAGACAAACAGGAACAAACGAGGCGTTCTTCAGAATTCCGGGAATCATTTCATTCTTAAGGTTAAAAAACAATGCTAGTGGTCACATCTGTTTGCCATTAGTGCGGCCCAAAAGAACCCTTGGAACAATGAGTTTGATATTTACGACGACGAAGTCAAAGCAGTACGTTTTAAATTCATAGTATTGAACGGTCGTCATAATCTAGGCTGATGTGCGAATAGTAAGAGAGTAACTGAGTGATAAATATTGGCAAGTTGTGTGTGTCTGTTGGTGAGTTAGTGTTTCATATTCGTTCTACAAATAAATAAATATTGGTAAGAGGTAGTTGAAGGAAAGGCCTGCATGGTTACAAAAATGATTTCACCAATTAAAAGGTAAGTAGGTACATTATCGCCGAGATTTTTAATCCGGTAAATGCTCGGTTCCTGTGGCCACGAAAACAAAAACGCGGGAAAAACTAGTCATAATTCAAGTTAGTGTAAAAGTTTTGTTACTATTACTATAATATACAACAATAATAAAGTTTATTCTACAACTCAATGATATTCTAATAAATTGATGATATTTATTATATTATCATTGCTACAACTACTATTCATAATAGTCAGTGACGTGTTACAGTGATTTTTAATGTGCTACTTTATTTAATTTTTTATTAGGGAATTACAGTTTATGTTATATCTAGAGATAGGATACAGAGTAGGTCAATGTACAATCCACAACGTTTTCACGAATTACCAACTAATAAGAGATACAGTGAAGACTACTTCTTTTCACAAGCTGAGGGCATATAGGCTTATTAGAACCACACGACATACAAACAACACGGCCTAGAGCGGTTGCGGAGAATGGACCATACGGCGATCACCCGTTGTTCCTACGCTTGCCTTGCGTTGCCCACTCGCAGGTCTCAAATGGATCGCGCGCTGTCTGCGACAGTACTTATATAATTAAAATGTACTTTGTGGTTCACGTGCCAGGATAATGCATCGGCGGCACACCGCTCCCCCTAACCTTCATTCCTAATTCCTAACCCTGACAAACTACTCATCTCTTTGCGGTCAGCTCAACGTCCACTTGTTGAACACGCGACGTTTACTGGTTAACAACGCGGCCTTAATTTCCCACTCACAATTAATTTCAGAACTAAGATATCTCAGACCAATACTTTTTTATTGGTCTGAGTAAGATATGGACTTTAGTCCATGGAGTTTCTTGCACGTTCTTCTCCATCAAATGTCTTTGTTCTCCAGACCATAGAGATCTACGTTTTGGAACGAGCAACTTAGCTTCACTTTTTTTTTGACTAACCGACATTTTGACAATTCAAAAGTAGGTACTTTTGGTTATTGGTGTATTTGAAATAAAGTTTCTGATTTTGTGTTTCAGAACGATTGATTCTGTGTGTGAAGGAATGCAAACTGTCAATGTCAAATCGAAATAAACAAAACACTGTTCTGTTTGTTTGCATTTATTCCTATTTTGTATTTAGAAAGTTAAAAAAAAACTTAGTTCTGTTTAAATAAGTTTAGTATAATGGCGCATACAGTATTGCTGTGTAAAAGCCAGTGAAGGTTTATTTCATATTATCATTTCAATTCAAATCTACTCTGAAATACAAAACTATTTTCTGTTTACCTACTTTTATTGAGTTCTTTGGTATAAATATTTTTCGAGGTATAGGATAACGTAAGTATTTTAGATTTTTAGTCAAGGTTAATTATATTGAAATAATATTATCTTTGCGATTATTAATCCATTGTAGGTATCTATTGTATTTAATTAGACTAATTCAACTTCATTTAAAAAAAATACGGTTCTGCACGTGTTAAGCATGCTCTTAATTCAAATTCTCTAAATTAAGAATCTGCTGAAGTTTTTATGAAGATCGTTTTACATTTTTTTTTGCAATTTATCTTGTGATCACAAAAAATACTAATGAAATAGGTGTCATATGATTGATTAAGAATGTAATTTTTGCTACCTCCAGAGCTTCAAAATGGATGAAACAACAGTAATGGAAAAGATTCTAGACCTCAGTGCATCTAATGTAGAAACTTGCAGGATATGTTTGGCTACAGATATCAGACTGCACAGTCTACAAGAAACTCACCTAGGGACTTGTTTAGATTCTATTAGTGGTTTTACTGTAAGTACCTTGAGATTAACAGGTTCAAAGATCTATTTTGATAAAAGTTTCCTTGCATTAAGAATTACTACTCCTATAACATGAGTGCATTACCAAACCTGTACACTTGCATACAAAATACGCACATTTGTTTCTTTCCTTCTAACATATTTTATTTCTTTCAGAAATCATTTGATGGTCTTCCAAAATATGTCTGCTATGAATGTGCACCAATTTTGATAAAATGTAATAAATTAATAGAGAAAAGTAAAATAGCAGAGTCTACACTTCAGGAAATATTTATGAAGAATGGAATGGTAAACTTTGTAGTCTGTTCATTCTTTAACACTCACGGTGCTAAAGATACAGTGTATGGGTCATGCAATAATTATAAAAACTAAGTTTGACAAGCATACTTTGGACTTGTTAGACTGGTACAGGCCAATATTGGTTATTATTGCAGGTCAATAATAGTTACATGTAACAATGACACGGGTGGCAGTTTGTGGGCACATAAACAAATTATTGTATATCTTTCCTTTTGAAGTGGGAATTCATTCAATGACTTCTCCCACTCTAGGGTCGAGTGAAAGGGTGTGTGTGGACTTTAAGGACTAAAACCCACATGTACTTATCCTTCCATTTCTGTTTACATTTCTTTCGAAAATTTCCTTTGGCAAGTATGTTGTTAGCTCCTTACTTTTCACATAAATTGCCTTACTTTTCGTTTGGCTTGTGCCACAGGTGGAATAATATATATTGTACCTAGAACTGCAATGCGTCGGGGAGCGCGCGTGCCTATGCTATTCCATACTGCAATGTGCAGAACACACGCCGGTGCACGGGCACCTCTCCGGCGCATCGTAGATACGTATAACACACATTTTATCGATTTGGATATTTTCGCACTTTCACACTTAAAGTAAAAAAAAAATGGCTATTGAAACTTTAAAATAGTTACTTTATTTAGTCACCAAATATTATTATACCTACGAGTACCTACTCTCTAACTTCTCACGCACGCTTTTAATAACATAATAGTTCGACACCATTATTTCGCGGACATTTGTGTGGGTTACACGTTCACTTAGTTTATATGTTAATTCTGGAATAGGTACCTTAATAATTGTAATGTGTAACTGTTTTATGTTCCAATAAAGTAAAATAAAATAAATACAGACTGTAGAAGGTCAGACTCCTCCAGACCCTGCCACAAAGCAAGCAAAGCTTTGTGCTTTACCATAATTATAAATATTTACATGGATATTTTCCAGATAAACAAATCTCTCATAGAAGAACAAAAAAAATCTGCTCCACAGCTACAGTCCCAATTAGACAGCTATTTGTTAATGAATTACTTCTATGTCAAATATGACAATGATAGCAACACATCGGACTTTATCAAAATAGAATCGGACCCAAATGAAGAAAATAGCATTAAATTAAAAAATGAAACTAAAGAGGAATCTGGGGATGAGGTATCAGACTCAGATATACTGAAAATGATAAAGGTCTTGAGTCAGGAAGAGGAAGTGATCAAGAACTTTGGTCAGGAAGATGAAACAATCAAGAACTTTGGCCAGGAAGATGAAACAATCAAGAACTTAGGCCAGGAAGATGAAACAATCAAGAACTTAGGCCAGGAAGATGAAACAATCAAGGACTTAAGTAAGGATGAGGAGACAAACAGTGATAGTGATGTTGAGGCAATAGAAGTTGATGTTCCTGTTGTTGAAATTATGTCTGATGATGAGAAAATGGGAGATGACTTCATCAGTTTGAAATCTTATGCTGTGAAAATGGACAATGTATGTAATTATTATTATTTGTTTTAGTTTTAAAACAGATTTCTTTTATTTCATATTTTTTCTTTTGGGATTGCTATAGACGAAATGAGAGAATTTTATGCTCTTTAACTTTCCTAATAACTAACAATGTTGTTTTAGGAAAGTTATGTTAAAAAAAAACCATTTTTATGACCTTATTTCGCTCTAGAAATCTAGCTTATTAACGCTCGAATTCCGTGGTTGACCCTATTTTCGCCATTTTTGCAATCTTCATCTTTTCAAATAAATTCTTTTCCAGCCTGTCAAAGGGTTATTAGCGTTTGATGGCGTTCCTCTGTATAACAAAAAGAAAATGAGACCAATAGGCGTAGAAAAGAAGGTAAAAAAGAAACAAAAGAAGACCCGACTTAAAGACCCTCCACCTTCAAATCAAGACGAAGATAAGTTTGTCAGGCGCTACTTCAATATTAAAACTATTAATAAGGTAAGAAATTTGAAATGATCGCTAGAGCCATTTTTTTAGGTGGGAAAGTCACCTAATGACTAATTCCGATCTTGGGCGGAGCGGGAGATAGTGTCAGACTTTTACTGACTAAAGCCCACTCCTGTTCCTTGTTTGCCTTCGTCCCAGGGCCCCGGGTTTCACTTTCACACTACCCGTGGCCCCAGTAGGCTTCGACCCTGCTGGGCCCTTACGATTTGCTGACATCTCCCTGAGGCGCGCGTGGAACAATACGCGCCGTCGACGACTTGGGCTCGGTACGGACGGTGTGACGGACGTGTCCGCAAACCCGCGCCTACGGTGGCCGGATCGGGGATTTTTTTATTGATATAAACTAGTGCTTGACTGCAATTCCACCTGGTGGTAAGCAGTGATGCAATCGTTGATGGTGAAGCAAACTATACTCCATTTGTTTAGGTAGTTAACTATATGTAAACAATCTTAACATGTCTTTTATCTGAAAAATGGTCTAAAAATGTTATCTAAAAATGTTTACAATTTGGTATGTTCTTAAACTGATGTTAGATAATTAACTAAATTTAAATAATCTTTGTATGACTTTTAGAAGATTTATCTTAAATAAAAATACATAATATCAAGATTGTTTACGTTTAGTTAAGTACCTAAACAGATGGAGTAGAGCCTATGCCAGGTAAATTGTTCCAGTCCTTCGATGTATGCGGTATAAACGACGAGGTGAAACGCTTAGTCCGTAAACGTTCTGAAAAGGAAACCCATGGTTCCTAGAACACAAAGGGCAACTATTGGACACAGGTTTCGTTTAGTTGCAAATAATACACAAACACCCTCCTCGTATCCCTTTCCATTAGTGAAAACCGCATCTAAATCCGTTGCGTGGTTTAGGAGAAATTAGCGAAAAAACAGGCGTGGAAACCGACTTTGTTATATCTTTATATAGGGTGACTGGCAATTAGTTTACGATACTTAAACACGTGATTGTGCTCATGATAACAAACAATTTTTATTATGGGAGCAAAGCCGAAATCGCGAAAAAAATATCAGCTGTTCAGTACATTAGGCAAACATAAATGTACTGAAAAGCTGATTTTTTTTCGCGATTTCAGATTGTTCCCTTAGTAAAAGTTGTTGGTTATCATGAGCACAATCACGTGTTTAAGTATCGTAGACTAATTACCAGTCACCCTATATATGTATTAGCTGACTCTGTAAACGTTGCTCCGCCATGACGGTTAAGCGATCGGCTGCTGCGTTGTGTGTCGTGAGTTCGATTCCCGCACGTAACAAATATTTGTGTGGTCTACAGATAGGTGTTCCAGGTGTCTTGTCTACTAGGGCCATGGGTTCGCTTCTGAAAAGAAAACCCGGTCCTGATATGAAAGTCAAAGAAGGAACAGGAGTGGGTTTTTAGTCAGTAAAAGTCAGACACACACTTTCGCTCCGCCCAAGAGCGAGAGATGTCATTGGATGATTATCCCACCTAAAAAAAAGGTCTAGGTGTCTTGTGTATGCGAGTTTACATGTCTGTGGACACACTCACGTTATAGGAGTTATTCTTAGTGTGGGGCAACTTTCGAAGAATAAAGAGTGCGGGTAGGAGAGTAAAAATAGCCTACGAACGTATCTCAGACCTACCAAAAAAAAAAAATCATAAAAACTAGGTCAAGCCGTTTCGGACGAGTTTGATAACATACACTGTGACACGAGATTTTCAGTGTCAGTGTTTGTTATATCTAATATATAGGGTGACTGGCAATTAGTGTACCATACTTAAACACGTGATTGTGCTCATGATAACAAACAATTTTTATTATGGGAGCAAAGCCGAAATCGCGAAAAAAATATCAGCTGTTCAGTACATTAGGCAAACATAAATGTACTGAACAGCTGATTTTTTTTTCGCGATTTCAGGTTTGTTACCATAGTAAAAGTTGTTGGTTATCATGAGCACAATCACGTGTTTAAGTATCGTACACTAATTACCAGTCACCCTATATAGGTATCTTAAGATACAAGTCATCGTCAGTATAACATATTTATTTCCGATATAATCAGGTTTCGATTTTATAATAAAGTTAAAAAAAAAAAAAACAAATAATACAGCAATATTTATTTATGCATTTAAAATCAACAATATTTGGCCAAAGAATAAAATTCACAGATATTAAAAACCAACATTTGGTCGAAAAAATAAAACGTAAGTAAAATCTAAACTGTGGATTAACGAACCAAACGCTCGAGTTAACTTTGTTTGGTTCGAGAATTGATATCTTAGGGAAAACTGTAAGCAAAATAAAGATTAATATTCCACAACTACGAGACCGATTTTAATCATTCTTTTACCAGTAGAATCCTAGTTTTGTAGACACAGCACGATACATAATACAGGAAACTAAAACACATACAAAAGTCGGACTTATTGCTTGTTTGTTAAGATTATAACTTAAATGTATTGATTACAGCCAGGAAGAACGACCAGTAAGAAGTATTCCTGCAAATCCTGTCCTCAGACCTACAATTATGTGTAAGTTCCAGCTTTATAATTTATTTATTCAACAGAACATTGCGATATTCCTTCTGATAAAAACGGGATCCGTCCATGAAACAAGGCGTCTCAACGCAGACTGGTTTTAAATCTACCCAAATACATAACATCTTCGTGCCTCTGAACCCGGCAGTCATTCAACCAATCAAAAAATCAATCAATCAATCAATCAATCAAAACAAAAAAAAAACAATCAATCAGTCAATCTACTAACTTAACTAAATAACAGCATCAGAATTCTCAAATGCTGTTATTTCATTCTGTAGTTTTGGTAAACCGCGAACAAAAACTTGGTTCTATTTCTCGACCGATATCCGTGTTCTCGACAGTTACCTATGTGATGAAATTTCTAAGTGTGTGATAAAGAAACGAAGAACGGCTAAGCTGTTGTATACTCTATGGCTGTTTAAATTGTGAGTATTTGCTATGCTGATTATATTACATATCAATATCGTAAACAAATGATTGATTTCATTGATTACTACTTTGTGCGCCATCTAGTGGATTATTCAGAAGTAGCCAGCTAGAATTTTGTTGTGAGCAAGCAAGAGTTGCCAAAAAATATCAATAGATGGCTCTTACATATTTTAAATTATTTATGATACAGGTATGATGTATACTTAATTTCTATCTTATAAATAACAAATGAAAATGTAGCAATTAATCAGCATTACAGCAAGAGATTTTGCACTGATGATACGTGACGGCGGATTATAGCGCGAGTTTTTTTTATTCGAAATATTAAGTAGGTAAATGGGTACTTGGGTAGGTAGTAGAAGGTTACTTGGCTTGCCCCCTTTAAAGGTATCTGGCACGCCACTGGGACTAGACGGCGTTGTGTGAATATTATATTATTCTATACTCATGAATTTCTTTTTTCTTGACTGGCCTGTTGGTCTAGTGGTTAGTGGCCCTGACTGCTATGCCGGAGGTCGCGGGTTCGATTCCCACCCAGGACAAATGTTTGTGTGATGAGCACGATCATTTGTTCTGTGTCTGGGTGTAACTTATCTATTTATGTATGTATTTAGAAATATATAAGTATGTTTATCAGTTGTCTAGTACCCATAACACAAGCTCTGCTTAGCTTGGGACTAGACGGCGTGATAGTTGTGGAATATTATATTATTAATCTTTGTCAGTCGGATAGTCACAAACCTGAAATCCTGACAACAACCTTGTCAAGAAGTATCGTGTTACTCAATTACTGGGTTGTGGAGGTGGTCAGACAAGCAGTCGCTTCCATGTGAAATACAGTCAGTGGCGGCTGGTGGGTCATAGAAGTGGTGGTGCACTATACTAGCTTACTATGTATTTGAATTCACAGACCCAAAAAAAAAAGCAATAAGGATGCGCATTAAACTACTGTGGTTATGTGGACTGTATTTGCGAAATTAATTGATCAGATAAGTGCGTGAAACCTTTATAAACTTGTTCGTTAAATTTTATTATATTGGTTCTGTAAACAGAATCAAATTGGTTACGAATATCTACGGTGCCCAACACAGACAAACTCATTACATTTTGTAGATGTACTTGCGATGCATCGTGTTTTTTTATTTTTTCACCTTTAAGCGTCAAATCACTAGGTAATTCCGGTTTTCGTCCAAATCGACTCACCGCCAAAACAGTACAAGTAAAACAAAAGAGATTATATTGAGCCGCTCACATCCACACAACCATTTCTTTTCACATAAAAAACTCTGCGTACCTAAATGTTTTTCTTTTTTTTTCTCCTCCCATTCCATCGACAGGAGAATAAGGTAGCACTCACGGAATATAGAGAACACTGGAAGTAGCTTGAGAAAACGTTTGTACCAGAACCGGTGTCGCCAAACTCATACATTTACGATTTACTCTTACTGCAAACCGGAAGATACGATTGGCTAAAAAAAAAATAAGGGCGTAAACGAAATGCAAATAAAATATTATACGAAATGCAACTTTAATATCAACAATCTATAAATCAAATTGGCAAAAACAAGAAAGAAATACATATTGGACTACCAAGTACCGCCACTCGTCGCTAGATGGCACTGTTCAGTATGAACTGTAATAACGTAAAAATAAGGGTGGTATTTGAATGGCGTATCACTGACACGAATGCAGGTTGCTACTCAAATAGTGATGTAACCTAATTCGATCGAAATAATATCGATAGTACGAAAACGTATTTAAAACATAAAATGCAAAAAAAATATTGTATGCGGTAATCAAAATAATGAAATTGATATTTCGTAGGGCAATTTTTAAACGTATTAAAAAGGGTTTTTTTTACTCCCAGTAGCGTAGATCCATATCTCTTTACAAATTGGAACATTAGGAAAACTGAAATTATTATGGAAGGAAAATAAAATCTAACAATTATCATCATCTCAGCTGAAATCATCGTTATCGTCAACTGCTGTGTTGTACTTAACTCTTTAGCTAGATGTATTTAAAATTATATCACGAATATCATCCTACAATTTTTATTTTATTAACTTTATTAATGTAATAATTATCTGTATTATAATTACTTACATACATATTTTTAAATACTTTTATTTTAAAAAGGCAATGTAATACATGTCGATTGATTTTGTCGATAAAGTCACGCACTATTTGGATAGCGTCAAAAGTATAGGTAGACAAGCGAATATTCCAGAAAGGCTAATAACCGGGAAACGAAAATCAACTTTGTAGTCATGAAATTAAGGGCAATTTTTGTTTGTATATCTTGTGCAATGTTTGACGAAATTTTATTTTTTCATTTTATTAAAATAAATCCGAAAATAATACTTCTCGATGGTATGATACACCTCCATGAGTTGGACATTTAGTCCGACTATGGTTTTTACAGTCCAATATGGCACAATAAGGCATTTTAATATTATTAAACTTAAATTGTACGTTGACGCAGTCTAGTTTGCGAATGAGAGCGCTTGAACAGCAAGTGTGTAATGCGGTACTAACTAGCGGCGACACTGTCACGCCCACAGAACAAAAAATACATAGAAGTGCCCTTAAACTGGCTAAGCACGGGAACCAGTGTCGTCAAACTCACACATTTGCTTATCAAATTATCTATAACACACATAAAAAACAGTGATTTGATTGGCTACAAATTACAAACGCAACTTTTACAAAGCATCTTCTTATTGCTTTCAAAAATTAAGTCTTATTACAACGAGTGAAAGTTGTTATTATTTGATATGACACAAACAATAATGACGTTTTTCGTCTAAAAACTCTAAATAGTCAAATTTACAACAAGTTCAGCTACTCAACGCTAGATGGCTCCGTAACCAATTCATGCTATTCAGAACGTTAGGGTATTTGAAATAGATGTCATATTCCCATGCACATGTAATCTCATTTGCTACTCAATTAGAGATGTAGATATATATCGATATTTTAATATTGATGTTACGTAATTTATTCGGGAGAGCAAAGTAAACATTTGTTAACATCATACAAATTAATAATGGAAAAGATTGATTATCTTTAAAATATCAATGTTAAAGAGGTATTTGTATGTTTGTATGGAGGGCTAGGGGGTAATCTTAATTTCATATAATCAAGTACAATACGTTCTAAATAAGAATAGGATCGATTGCCATTTTGTGACGTCACGTCATACTGTCAAATCGAAGAAATTGGGTAGGGTGAGCAAAACAAGAATTATTTAAAATTTAATTTATTTACGATTAAACTTTTATTGGATTCTGATTAAACTTTTTTCGTTCACAATTGTGAACGAAAAAAGTTTAATCAGAATCCAGTCCTTCAATTTTGCTCATCTCTGCGTCCCTGTGTGAAGTGTCTAAGTAGTGGAAAATAGAAGAGGGCGAATTATTCCTAACAATGAAAATAAGAAAGAAAACAGTTTTTTTTTAACTAATGATGACTTAAAATAATATATTTATTTCGCAGCTAATTTATTTTTTTGAGGTCTATCTATATAGAAGTTAATGTATTACGATTAATATTATGTAATATTATCTTCATTAACTATTAACTGCTGCCAGCGACTTCACCCGCCTGAAAGTAGAAAGTTATCCCGAGGGAACATACTTTTGTGACGTGGTCTACCCAAGAGGGAACATACTTTTGTGACGTGGTCTACCCATGTACCAAGTTTTATTGAAATCCGTTCAGCCTTTCGAACGTGAAGAAGTAAAAGAAAGTGATTAGCAACCCGCACCTACTTCGGACGGATGCAGGTTACGTGTTGTTAAAACCTCGAGATTTCTGTGCAATCTTAGTTAAATATTTATAAATTATACACATGAACCGTCCGACACAAATTTTGGATGATGGTGCCAGCCATGAAATGAAGAGTTAGAAATAAATAAAAATTATCGATACCGATCTACTTTACGGATGTGTCCCATCCCTAATTGAGTAGCGTCGAAGTTACTAGAATTTATGTTATGATTTTCCACATGACGACCAAGTGCATTTAGACTTTGTGACAAGGAACATAAGGTTCTTTATAGTTTGCATTGAAGTCATAAAATGTGGTATTGTCATTAAAATCAACTATATTAAAAATAACAAAGTTTAGTATTTACCGATGATACGATACACCTCCACAAGATAATTTTTTTTTCTGCTTTCGTTTTTGCAGGTCAAATCCGCACCATAAGGCATAATTTGTAATTTTTCGGGTATTTCTGAGACAACCAATCGCGACAAGTATCTGACGGCGAATAAGCTAATTCTTGCACAGCTGTGCTTAATGTTGACACGCGTGCGATATCTGAGGGGCACTTCCCCTACTTTTCTTTATTCCGTGGTCACGCCTACTTACTATTTCCAGTGTTCTCTATATTCCGTGGTAGCACTCTTGTGCATCCGCCAGCGTCAAGTTGTATAAAGATTGTTTTTGGATTTATGTACCTATCAATGTCAATGTTAAAGCTCATTTTCACCACTTTTTATTAATTATACACAACCACAACACAATAATACGTAAATCCTTGCAAAATGTAAACAAACACAAAATTACAAACAAAAACACGCGTCTGCGATGAAGGGTTGCCAACCATACTTTATAATAACGTATCTTACTTTATTTTTGGTAAATATACTTTATACTTTTGCAAAAAATTAAGTAAGTATATGAGGATACTCTATTTTAAATCTATACTGTAATACATAAAAAGAAACACTAATATGAATAATTACTGAACTATTTATCGATGCTTCTACCTTGAAACACGATTTCTAAATAATATGTAAAAAAATACCTCATGGAAAACTGTTAGTGTATTTAAGCAGCACATATAAAATTGTTTTCAAGAGAGAAAACCAATACATAAATAAAATTAAAAAAAAAAAACTATTTTATTCAAATTCATTTTTTCCTACTAAAAAAATATGATACGTTATTTTTATTCAAAAATGGCAATCCTACCGCGATGTGAGCCGGCCGGCTCGGGCGATATTCGTAACACCTCGTGCGCTTTCGGTAACGTTCGGCTCGCTCGAGCGGCGCACGGGGGCGGTAATAATTTGCAGTACCTACATTTTCTACTAAACTATCTCTGTCTCACGCGCCAGGCGTCTTAGTTCGTGTTTCATAGAAGTTGTATGAGCGTTCGCCGTGCGCTTTGCCTAGCGCACGAGAAATTTTCTTTACTGCAAAAATAAACCTAAAGACTTGTAGTTAAGAGTTGAAATGGTTTCGTCATAATTTTGCTAATAGAATAATGAACAGAAAGTTAATCAGATAGGTACATTATGCATCTTATGTTTTTTCTGAACCTATTTAGATCTGGTAGTTCGGCGCACGAGTGCACTTAAAGTACAGCCGCCCCTGAATACAGTATTCGGCTGCATTCGGATAGACTGGAGGCCGACACCAACATAGTTGGGAAAAGGCTAGGCAATAACCCGACTGCCAAAAAAGCAACTATAACGGCTCGACCCACGACCTTGCCGCTGTGAGCGGGAGAGCTAAGCGCGGGGCGGCGAGCGGTAAGAACAAAAGTCTGAAAATTATGCCGCGCGCCTGCATAACGATGCCGCCCCGCTCACCGCTAAGACCGCAGTCGTGAATAGGCCGTAAAGTTCGATCAAGTCACTTTTCAAGCAGTCTGATGCAGTTGACAGAATTTATTTTTCTTCAACAAACAGATAGGATGTGTAAAAGGCGCGTTAGCTGCTTTGATTGATTCAAATCAAAGATCAAAGGGCAATGGAAAAGGCTATATATGCTCGGAGTTTCCTTGCGTGATCGCGTCAGAAATGAAGATATCCGCAGGAGAACCAAGGTTACAGATATAGCCCGAAGAATCGTCAAACTTAAGTGGCAGTGGGCAATGCACATTGCTCGCAGAACAGATGGTCGATGGGGACGAAAGGTTCTGGAATGGCGCCCACGTACCGGAAGACGTAGCGTTGGAAGGCCTCTCACAAGGTGGACCGATGACCTGGTGAGGGTCGCGGGAATCCGATGGATGCGATACGCACAGGACCGGTCATTGTGGCGACATGTGGGGGAGGCCTTTGTCCAACAATAGACGTCTTTCGACTGAAATGATGATGATTTTTATATAATACGATATGTGAACTGATAGTTAACTAAAATAACACTAAAAAGAAATCTTTTTACTGAAAACAGCATCAATATTGACTATTAAATGAAGCAGCAATTAGCATTTCAAATATCGGAATGAGAAAGAGTGGGGGCGAGCTGGGAACATCTCGTTATCTTTTGTACGCACGTAACCTAATGGAGGTGACGTCACATTTCAGTTTGTGCATGCTTTTTCTGTTATTTGACAGTTTCCGGACCACCAGATTTGAAAGATTTCTAACTTAATTATGAACCGATTTAAAAAAATATTTGTATTTGCAATTTTTGATAAAGTTAATTTTTGAAACCAATAAAAAAAAATAGTTCAGTTCTTCATTTCTCGTTATATTTTTGCATCTCATGTACAATCAAAATAGATGTTTGCTAAAAATACTAATACAATCAAATTCTAATTACAGGAACGATGCAAGGGACCATACTATTATCGGCTGCCAGATATCTTCAAGTAACAATGAAAATCCTAGTTGGGATGCTCTTGGAGTAGCATCTAGCGCCGTGTCAGGTCAACAGACTCTCTGGAAAGTTTGGCCTAGTGGCAGTCAATAGAAATGTGTTTACTGTTTTTGTACAGGGTCTAATTAAATTACCTAGAAAAAGGCGTTTAGATAAAGTTGCTAATGTTCGACCGAAGCTAGTTTTTACGGTCGAAACTGAATTTCCGCTTTGGTTGCAGTTTCGGACGAAAACGAAACTTAATAAGGTCACGTTTTCATGGGAAAAAGAAAGTCAATCGTAATCATTCAGGCGACGTCCTACGTAGATGATTCAACCTGAATGCGGTTGCGAAGCGATCCGATGTGGTTCAAGCGAATGTAACGCGAAGCGCCGGCCTTGTCCTACGTGCAGCTATTACAAAATTAGTCGCTGATAACAAAAATTGACTTTTAATGATAAATAAATAAGACGCAACATGACATGTCTGCACTACGAAACCTCTCGAAGCCAGTTTCGATTTCGGCTGGATCTCAGCCAAAACCGAAACTACGCCGAAAAACTAGGCCAGTCGAAAGTTAGGTTAAACACTAATAGTTGCTTTCACGACTGCGCGGTTTCGCTAGGTGAGTTAATTTAACCCTACATTACATTATAATAGTTCTATTTTATTTTTACACTGTTATAATGTTTAGAATACATAGGTATCTAATATTTTTTTAAGTAAACATTTTATTAAGATCGTCTGGTTATTTGTACAGAATGGTCAATTAGTCAGCCATGTGATTTAATATTCTTTCATAATAGATAAGATAGATAACGAGTATTTCTGTAGGTAATTACATACAAATGATTTGTTATTAATATAAGTTTGAGTTACTTTATATGCAATGTTTCATTTCCCTTTGACATAATAAGCATGCAATGTTTTTATTTGCTAATTCAGATAATTTTTAGCTGTAGTAAACAAATATAAAAGATTGTTTTAAAATATCTTAATGAACAGCGAAGTTACAAAGCTTCAAAGCTGCTAATAAGAATGACATGGACTTCGACATTATAGTCCATCATACCCGTTGAGCTGCCATAGCAAACGACGTCTTGGCGAGAAAGACAGATATTATTTGTTTGAAATTGTTCCCTTGCTTCTTGCAAATTTTTCGCTCATTCATTTTCTAACGATTTTGATATTGTATTCAAAGTGATTTAGGCATGATTATTCCATATTATCTTTGCTACAACAGACACTATCAACTTGGCCAATTTTAACGAAGATTAACAAAGTACGCAGGAGGTATTACAGTGCACTAATGCGTGCGCAAACACAGGTCCATTCTCTGTCCCTTTACACTCATAGTCTGATGGGACGGCGATCCGACACGACCTGGGATAGATCAGGCGCAGGTTTAACCAAATAGCACTTTTTGCTTGACCTAGGAATTAAACCCTGGACTCCACGCTCAACAGCCGTATTTGCTACCACAAGGTCAAAGAGGCAGGGGTTAAAAAATACATACAAGATACAATATCATTTGACATTCATATCAAATGATGTTGTAGATAGAATTATTTGTGTAGGTCTACGAAAAATAAAAACACTCGGGTATACATTGAGATCTTATAATTGAAACACCTAGCACAATCTAGGTAATTTATTATAATACTGCGTGTTTTCTTTTCAGAACCAACAGGTTCAATTCCTGATTTGAAACATAATATTGGTTTATCAAAAATCGAATGATGTAGTTTTAGTTTCGAGTCCGAGATTCCCTCGGCTCGACTCTTAAGGAATATCGGGCCCGAAACTAAATTGGACTAAAACTGCGTATTTTGCTGTTCCTTATAGTTTAATATTTGGTTTCATTGTAAAATTCAATCTTTATACACAAAGATTTCTAACAATACCTCTGATTTAGAGGAAGCCTGAATCCTAGTAGTTATTTTTTCGACATAGTTGCATAATTACCCTGTACTTAGATATATAATTGCACTTGTAAATCAATTGTGATATTTTGGTAACCATTTCGCACTTGTGCAATAAAGCAGTTAAAACCTTTTTTGTTAAATCTCTTTGTTTTCAAAACAGTTTTATTACGAAAAAATCACATTAGGCTATATAAATAAAAAATCAAATTATGTGTCTTACTTGCTTGTAGCAATTTTAACTTGTACATGTTTAAAAAAGCATTACTTTGCAGCTAAGCAACCCCATTATTATTTTTATTAAAGCGTTAGTTAGACCGCTTTAATAAAAATAAGAATGGGGTTGCTAGTCTATGGCCTCAATTTCTAGATGCGCGCGCATAAGAAAAGAGATTCATTTTTTTACCGCCATGTCACAAAAAAATCACATTATTAGTTTTAAAGTAAAAGTTAACTATTTATCTTCACAAGTGTGTTGAAAAACGTCCTATGATACTAAGTATTGATGATTACCATCCTCAGCTCTCTTAAGATCATCGCCTTCGACCCGGGTCTAAATACTGCCTCAGTGGTAATGCCCAACATGACACACTTTTATTACTAGCTGTCCCCCACGGTTTCACCCGCGTCTTTGTTGACTGCTCCGCTACTATTGGTCGTAGCGTGATGTCATGAACGGGCTATCCAACACTAAAAGCTTTCCAGTAATTCTTGAGATTAATGCGTTCAACCAAACAAACAAATTCTTCTATACTATCATACTAATATTAAAAACGCGAAAGTTTGTATGTATGGATGTTTGTTATTCTTTCACGCTAAAACTACTGAATGGATTTTGATAAAACTTAGTACACGGGTAGACCGTGTCCTGGAATAGCGCATAGGATCCCTTTTATCCCGGGAGTATGTTCCTTTGGGATATTTCTCTACTATAACGCGGGCGAAGCCGCAGGCAGCAGTTAATTCGGGCCGTAATTTAAGATTTAATTTTATGATTAACTTATTTTATAGTCTTCGTGTCTCTCTCCTCTTTCTCAATCGTTTCTGCTAGGTAGTGCCTCTGATTCCAGTTCCCATCATTGGTGGGGCTTAGGCTTACGCCTCGATCTCTTTATCCCGGATCCATTGCAGACGAAGTTTTTGTGGTACTTAGCGTCATCTCTGTAACAAATGATTTAGATTAGAATTCAACCGAATCATCTATATGTATAATTATACAGGGTGTTTGGTGCATCGTGTGCCAAATTGAAATGGTCGACGGGAGGGGTCATCTGCTATCCTTTCAGACCCCTAAACACTTCTCATGCCCTGTGGATTTTTTTTATCGACTTTTTATTGTTTTATGAAAATAAGGCCCAAATTTTTCATTCAAATACAAATTTTAAAAAATACGTAAAGCGTAGACTGAATTTTAATTTTATTTAAATGTGTGTTGTATTAGAGTACTTTTAAATTTAAAATTAGTGACATTAGCTATCTAGTTTTTTTTTTTAAATTCACTTGCAAAGTTTTAGACTTGAAATAAAGCAGTCCATGTTACAGCTATTTACTTGGCGATAAAAAAAAACCAAAAGCGACCGGATTCTTCCAACTTCCTCAAAAATGCCCTAGTTTATCCTCTTGCTAGTGATGTGCCACGTGCCATAAAAATCTTTTTATAACTTTGTGAATTCGCTAAAATTGTGAATCGAGTCACATAAGACCAATATTCAAAATTATTTTTGCTTATATGATACCTGAAAAACCTATTAAAAATGTTATCTCACTCTTATAAGAAAAATCTGTCTCGTATCTCTCTTTTTGTGGGTTTTACTAGAAAAAAAAATGGAATTGTATTTTTAACATTTATTTCATAATTTTTACAAATCCTGCTCAAATTGTTGGCCTCTGTTGTGAATGCAAGCCAATATTTCGACAGTTTTTGTACGAAGTCGCATTTCCTCCTTAATTGTATTGAAAGCCGTTTCAATGCGTTGTTGCAAGTTACTCTTATGTGACTCATTCACAATTCTAGCGAATTTACAAATTTGTAGCAGTTGTTGTGCAGTAATGATAGTTGGAAACTAGGGAGGTACTAGTTCAACGCATTGAGCACAAAAAAGAATTATTAAAATTGGTCCAGACGAACAATTTAGGAAAAGGAGAAACTGACTGACATATCAACACACAGCCAAAACTACAGGGGCAAATAAAAGGCCCGTTTTGACATATGTCAAAACGAATTCTTAAATATGCAAAAAGAATCCTCGCAATATATTCCATCAATATTATTTAACACGCCCAAAAAAAAAAGTATGTATTTTTTTTAAAACACTAGGCAATTAATTATTATTTTATTGTTTCTTTCAGTTTCGTTCCAAGTTACATTCTAGGGTATTTCTCAAATTTCAAAACGAGCCTTTTATTTTTTTAACGAGTTTAGGAGCGTGAAATTTTGCACAGTTTCCTTTTATGAGGTAGATGAGCGTTAAGAGAGGATTTTCCAAGTTCGCCTCCTAAGGGAATAAAACGGGCGTTCAAAGTTTGTATGGAGAAACGTACTTTCACGCGGGCGAAGCCGCGGGCAGAAGCTAGTATAATAAAAATAACAGTTGTAGTTATTGGAATTTTAGTTTTAAACTTAACGCGCCTTTTACACTACTCAATATTTAGACAGTCTATGTAGCGTAGTGTAATAAGGGTCAGACTGTCTTACTCTTAATTTCGACAGCAAGATCGGGTTTGGCAACGCTTACTGTCTTAGTCTGAATATCGAGTAGTGTATTATGAGTTTAAATGCCACAAGAGAAATGAGGTAGATCCTTAAAGAAATCTATTTGTTTCTTCGAGTAGATTACCAATATTGGATATATTCCTGTTGCCACGCAAACAAAACAATGAAGCCGACTTTTTTAACCGACTTCAAAAAGGAGGAGGTTCTATGTTCGGCTGAATGTATGTTTTTTTTTTACGTATGTTCAACGATTTCTCGGTCAATTGTGGACCGATTTTGAAAATTTTTTTTTTTTTTTTTTAAGTTTATGCTTCCAAGTTGGTCCCATAGAAATATTGTTATGATCTGATCATGAACTTCGAAGATATGGAACAGAACTCATACTGTCACAGCAGAACTATCGTAACAAGTAAAATTGCTTTATTTATACGTGTAGTTGATGACTGACTGAAAGCAGAAGGGGAATATATCGAACTGATCTGATGATGAAGCCTGAAGGCACCGGAACTCTGTAATAAATTAATTTAATCTAACCGTGTTTGGTATTATTAGAATTGTCATGAGATGCACTCTGGCTATAAATAAGGTATTTAAGTATGGCTGAGGGGCACTTTTTTGTGGTGGTACCATAACTAAGAAGTGTAAAATAAAAAACTTTTTACAAAAAAAAAAAATACAACCGACTTCCATGTAAAAAAGACACTGAAAAATGCAAAATAACTTTAATTTCAGAAGTCGGTGTTCAATAACGAAGAGACAAAACTATTATAGAAACACCGACTTCTGAAATTAAAGTTATTTTATACTTTTCAGTGTTTTTTTTACATTGAAGTCGGTTGTATTTTTTTGTAAAAAGTTTTTTATTTTTATCTGCTTTTATCAGGGTATGTCAGCCCCATCGTACCCAAGGAACCAATACGATACAGTGAGTTAAAATTCGTATGACGTTACACTAAAAAACCCAATAGAAAACTTAATAGAAACCTTTTTTGTTGTTTTGATATTTTTCTTCTTCCAAACGGCACTGTCAGAAATTAGTGCAATTATTTTTTGTATCCAAAACACATTCAATAAATAAAATTTTTAAATTATTAGCTTCTGCTAGCGGCCTCGTCCGCGTGAATATTGGGTATTGCGAAAATTAAATCGCAGTCGAAGATGGATAAAAAGTAGCCTATGTCCATCCTTGGAGTTCAAGCTTCCTTCGTACCCATCAAAATCGATTCAGTAGTTTAACCTCGAAAGCGTAAATAACTCTGTCTGTCTAGACAGAGTTATTTATTTATTTAGTTCATTAAACCCCGAGCGAACGCCTCGTCTATTGTGTCTCTAATTACGGTACTCAAAAGGTTAATTCCCATATAAAAAAAACTGATTTTCATCCGTACCTACACTCTAAGGTTCAGTTGAAAACCAGCGTCAGGCAACTGCTACGTAGTTGTCTGGCATTATGCTGAACTGGGGGGCTATTGGCTAACTTTTTCAATAACAGTTGACAACTAGCATTCGTTGCACACTAAACTTAGTTGTCAACTGACAATTTCATAAAATTGGTATTACGTATCACACAAGTGACTAAAAAACTACGGTGGAAATGTGGTGAATTATAAAAAAATACGGTGACCAGTCTAAAATTTTATCGACCATTATACAGCTTCAAAAGCTTACACAATCGCAATTTTAAAAGTATCGATATAATAACATCTGTCAAAAAACGTGTTACGGTGGCTATCAAAGGCACCAGTGGCTAATGACGTCACTGCAGTTGGTCACTGAAGATAGGCAATACGAAACTAGCTGTTTGACAGTTCAATGATGCACATTGTTAACAAGTGATCATCACTTGAACTGTCAACAGAGTTACGCAATAGCCCCGCTGGACCTATTTGGCGTAGCCTTGAGACATATTGTTACTGTTAATGTTATTTATCTTTATTTTTTTTTTATTTTATTTTAGTTGGTAATCAATTATTAGTTGATTAATGTATCATGGTGTGCCAAATAAACATATTTTCTTTCTGTGACATTTATAATATTAAAAAGTATGGATTACTTACATATTATTGAGCACCATTGGACAATGTTTGCAGTTGAATCTGTAAGCGTGTGTTCTTTCTGTGTGGTACCACAAGGTAGGCTCGTCTGGGAAACCAACTAGGCACACATCACACCTTTCTCCGCCAGTGTTCTGTTATGTAATTTAAAAATAGTACATTTTAATGTAAGTAGGCAAACTTTGTCATTGCAATCAAGGCGGCATACCTACACACCCGAGCCGTTTTTCAGCACACTGACTTGAAAAAAAAAAAACTGGCTAAATGCGTTCCGTATCGTCCAAAAAACGGCAAAAAATCACGTTTGTTGGATGGGAGCCCCAAGTAAATATTTATTTTATTCTATTTTTAGTTTTATTTGTTGTTTTAGCCGCAACAAAAATACATCATCTGTGCAACTTTGAACTGTCTAGTTATCAGGGTTCGTGAGATACAGCCTTGTGGCAGAAAGACGGACAGCAGAGTCTTAGCTATAGCGTCCCGTTTTTACTCTTTGCATGAGGTCGGAAACCTAAACAGACTAAAACTTCATAAACATAACTCTCATTTAGAAATTATTGTAGTGATATTTTCTTGCGCCTTTATGGGGCTGCCTGGAGACCAGCCTGATACAATAAAGATAATAAAATTGTTGTGGGGGCTGGCCGACGTACTTTTCCGAACAAGTGCGAAATACACTACGTTACGAGCCTGAAAGGGGTTGTAGTAGGAGCAGGTTTTCGAGTGTGTTGAATCTTAGACCCCCGTATTACAGAACCTTACTCAAGTACTACTTAAACTGCGTTCAACCGATTACTGCTTGAGCGAAGAATCTCGACTTAGGCGTTCAGTTTATTTTAGAACTATCCTCAAATTCAAATCAAACGAAACTACGCTTGAGTAGAGATTTTGATATCTGATTTAAATCCACAATTTCCATGAGATTCTATGCTCAAGCGTGGTCTCGACTACACTTGCGAAAACAAAGATCAAATCTCGCCTCAAGCAGAGATTCTGAGCTGATTGTGATTTTAAAATAAGGACATATTGAGTGGAGCTCACTCAAGCACTGTTCTATAATACGTAAAAAATGTCATTTTAAAGTGACACTGCTCAGGTGATTATTGATTGTAGTTTCTCTGCTCAAGTCAAGTTCTAAAATGAAAACTCCAACTGAGACTCGTTTTAAGTAATGCTTGAGTCTTGATTGTAGTTCTGTAATACGGGCCTTAGTTATGACAGTTTGACATAATATATTTTCTTTACAGGTAGGTAAGTACTTACACTAGTGTGGTTTTGAGAATGTGCATTAAGTGCGTCTTCAGTCTGAAACGTTCTTTGACAAACACTACATATAAATTCTTTTCCAGTTTCGATACGTTTCATTACCATATTATCTCTCCATGCTTGTTTTTGTTCGATAACCTGTAACAAAAAAATCTCAAGGATTGTTAAAAGATCAATTATAGACTGGAAAACGTGAAAAATCTATCAAAATTGTGAACATTGTATAATTATAGAAAAAAAAAAGAAAAACTGTTTATTCGCGCGAAATGACGCAATCTTAAAACTAGCAAACAAACATTGTAAATTGATAGGGAAGATATGCGTCACATCCGCGCAAAACGGCCTAACGCTCAGCATAAAGCTGTGGCCTCACGCATTATGCGTTAAGCTCACAGCGCTGGTTTTCAGCGTGGGCCGGTGGCGGTGTCGACATAAGGACGCCCGAACGGTGCAGTGTACAACAAAATTTGGATAGAAAAAGGAAATACATATAAATTATAAATTAAAAAGAAAAGAAAATTAAACTAAATAAAAAAAATAACCATTAATAATAATTATCTGTATTTTTAGGAAATAAAGATATAACTGATTTAATGAACATTTATATTATTCATTTAATTTTTAGGGTTCCGTACCTCAAAAGGAAAAAACGCAACCCTTGTTGTCTGTCTGTCTGTCAAGGTGTCTATCTCGGGATCGCGTGGAAGTATATATACAAGTATTGACAGACAAGGTAAGGACCTTGACAGACAGACAGACAACGAGGGAATTTTTAGGGTTCCGTACCTCGAAAGGAAAAAACGTAGTTTTTCCTTTTGAGGTACGGAACCCTAAAAATTGAATGAATAATATAAATGTTAAATAAATCAGTTGTTTTATGTAGCTATAAATATTACCGGTATCTTATGAGTAGTGAAGTGTTGTGGAATATCTTGAAATTCCTCCAGCTTATACAAACGAATACGTTTCCTTTGTTTCGTCCACCTTGGCTTTCGTTGAAATTTGCTTGATATTCCTTTGGCGCACTGAAAAATCAAGCAATAAAAACTTTTTACAAAAAAAAAATAACCGACTTCACTAAAAAAACACTAAAAAGATCAAAATAACTTTAATTTCGGAAGTCGGTGTTTCTCGGTATTATTATACAGTATCTTATTTAACATCGACTTCCGAAATTAAAGTTATTTTGATCTTTTTAGTGTTTTTTTAGTGAAGTCGGTTATTTTTTTTTTGTAAAAAGTTTTTTATTTCACACTTTTTAGTTGCGATAGGTACATTTATAAGCAGAGTGCCTATTTCTCATGATATTTCCAATTAACCCAAACACTGCTAGGTTACACTGTTTTATTATGAAGTTCCTGTGTCTACCTTCCACCTTCCGGCTCCATCATCAAATCAGTTCGATAGTACCTTATAGCCAAAGTTCATCTCATGATAATTCTAATAAGCCCAAACACGGCTAGGATACATTGATTAATTACGGAGTTTCAGTGCCTACCTTCCGGGTCCATCATCATCATCAGATCACTTCGATGATACCATTTTCAACGTAACTATTCAGAACCATTCATTCATTTTGTCATAGCCGCATAAGTATCTTTATTGTGATATCTATGCGAGTATGAAGTTCCGTTGACCATTTCTGGTCTTCTTCATCAGTTCCACTTCATCAAATGTTACTTTTTGACTGTAAATGCTTAAGTTCTCGATGAAAATACATAAATCACTATATAATTGCCTATAATATTTGAGGAGTTCCCTCGATTTCGCCAAGATTCCATCATCAGATCCCGACTTGGTGACTATGGGACCATTTGGAAAGTATACCCTTTCCAACAAAAAAAGAATTTTTCAAATCGGTTGGCAAGCGACGAAGTTATGCGCGAACAAACATAAAAAAAAAAAAAATACAAACATCCGAATTGAGAACCTCCTCCTTTTTTAGAAGTCGATTAAAAACATTGGCCGCAGGTACTGGGTTTGTTCGATAGAATCATAATGGCCCTGGACAAGAAAAGGCAACTGAAGTAACTTGTGTAGGTTTTAGTCAGTGAAAGTCAGACACACTCTCTCTCATTCCACCCAGAATGGAAGAAGTCATTAGATGATTACTTCAACCCAAAAAAGGGTTCTGTGCGTAAAACACCAATTCAGATTTTTTTCTTGTGGAAAAATCAAATATACAATACACAAAAAATAAAAAATAATAAAATCAAAGACACAATAGTAAGACAATGGCGCGTGAACGCCGGCGTTAATGCGGGGATCAACAGCTTACGTACAATTCTGGAAGAGCTTTCTTCGTAGCACTCAGGCCTTGACCCACCACCTAAAGAAAGAATAAAGCGTTGGGAAGAACATCCTACCAGAATCCGACTTCTTGAAACCCCAAGAACATCTCTCGCCCGGACGCGATTAAAAAGTCGAAAGTTTTTTTATTTTCACATAGGCCTACATGGGCACTTATAAAACGTCAGAAGCTAGTGCACGGTTCCAAATTGGTCGTTTCCTATGGAGAAGAACCGGCCAGAAACTCCATGGTTACTCTTTTAAAAAAAATGTTGTTCTTACAATATTTCCATATTACAGTATAAGTAGATATTATGTAAGGACAGTGTAACAACAACGTAGCCACCTACTGAGCCCAAACTGTTTAACGAGTTTACCATCGAATCGAAAAGAACTTGTACAATTTGAAGCACATACCTTCTCTAGTTTTTCATTCGTTTTGTGAGGTACCAAGCTTATGTACTCCCCATTTGATTCGCCATCTGAACTGTCAAGTTCTACCATAGGAATTTCCGGTTGTATTTCTACCACGCTGATATCATCTTGGTCAGCTATTTCATTTGCCCCAACTTCATTTTCGATACCAGAGTTATCAATTTCCATTTCGATGTGGGGATCGGACTCAGCTTGTATGTATTCTGAAGTTCGGCTGTCGTCGTCATATTTGATGTAGTAGTAGTTTAATAATAAATAGCTATCTAATGGAGATTGCAAGTCAGGTTGTAATATTTTCTCTTGTTCTATGAGAGTTTTGGTGATCTGAAAAATTATGAATCACTTAGCTAATATTTTTGCAATACAGACACTTTGTTTTTATTTACCCTAAGCTTAAAACGGAAGGGACCAAACCACAGATCGCAAAAAATAAAACCTACTGCTCCATACATAGAGTTCACTTCCCGTTAGGTTGGCCTGCCAGGGCTGCGGGATTGTGAAAAAGTGCAGGTTTCAAGGCTGCGGTACAGCCCTGGAATCTAAAGGGCAACTAAATGAACACAGGTGGGTTTAAAATAAAAATATTGATAGGTTCACGTCTGAATGCTATCATCACCTGATGGAAAGCGACGATGGAGCGCGCTTACCTAAAGCAACCTATTCACTCTTGACTTAAAGATTCCCGGGTTGTAGCCATCAGGAAACACAGACTCCGGCAGGGAATTCCACTCCTTAGCTGTACGCACAATGAATGTGTTCCCAAAACGTTTTGTGCGTATAGGTGGGATGTCCACCATGTACCGGTGGCGCATCGCCGTACGCCTGGTGGTCCGTTGATGGAACGGGCGCGGGCGGAATTAGGCTATGTAATTCCAACGCACACTCCCCGAAATGCAATCGGTAGAAAACCGACAGGCTAGCAACTCGGCTAGCCTGCTTGGCTTAGTTTTCACCTGATGGAAAGTGACGTTGTGGTCGACAATGGAGCACGCTTGCCTAGAAGTAACCTATTCACTCTTGACTTAATGATCCCCAGGTTGTAGCTGGGGTTAGGACAGGTTAAGAGGAGTAGAGGAGGAGGGAGTATCAGACTATTACTAACTACTAAATAGTCAGTAAAAATTTGTCACACCCTCTCGCTTTACCCATAGCGGAAGCAATTATTTGATGATTTCACAACAAAAAAAAATTGGAGTTCACTTAGGTCTACAAAATGAATAGAGTATTAGATTATTTATTACTTACCAGCCCATTCTTTGCGACTATACCGAGAAGTGTAGCCTCGGCCACTTTACTTTTCTCGATTAGTTTAGCACATTTCAACAAAATTGGGGCGCATTGATAGCACACAAAATTTGGGAGACCTCCACAAGAACTCTGAAAAAAAAAAATGTTTTTGATTTTAAAACATTTATCAGATAATAATAAATAAAATAAAAGCGCTCGACAGCGATGCGGAGGAGTTTTTCGACGCCATACTTTAGATTACTTTTAGTTAGTTCTTAAGGGCTTTTATTTTATTTATTTTTATTTAGGGCATAGTGTGTTATTGTTACGAGGTGATGTTTCTAATAAAAATCTACAAACATGGGGTGCATTCACTGAAAACTTGATACATGATGATTTGATATATTATGTAGATAAGAACAACTATTACTGTAAGAAATGTAAGCCGCAAAAAAACTACTACATTTATTTTATCCAGTTATTAAATATTGGTAGATATGGAACAGCTGGTTTTTTTTTTTGCGTTTTTGATGTTTTTACATATACAATAGCAAAATGCCTTAAAGATGAGGTATTTTCAGGTTTTTATTACAGTTATTCCAATAACAATAACAATATCTCCTTGACATCGCAATACTAATTAACTAATCTTATGTGTTTTAAAATCAAATGTTTTGTGTTAATGTTATGATTGTCTCTAAGTGTTGCAGCACTTGAATAGAGTTTTATAATTGATCGTGTAAATTCCCAGTGCATGTAATGTAATTTAATAATAAATAAATAAATAAAAAACAAATCCTGTAACTTATCGTTTTAAAAGCATGAGGTAGAGTACTTACAGTACTGAAACCAGCAATAGACTTCATACAGTTCCCCAGGTGAGTATCTTGTAGACTAAATAGTTTGACATTTGTGGCCAAACATATTCTGCAAGCTTCCACTTCAGATACTTTAAACAGGAAGCCTCCCTAGAAAATGTGTTTTTGTTAAATAAGACATTAAAGCGAGCGTAAAGTCCCTTGAATATCTTTAATTCCGGCCAGCTGCGCCTGGATAGAGCCCCGCTGACCTTTAAATCCATTTTCTTTGCGAAACATGATTGATTTACATATGCTATGTACTCATTCTGAAGAACACTTAACCAGCAATTTTTTTGTGTAAACATATTTCTAAAAATCAAAGCCGTTACAAAGGAATAGGGAAAACAAGCGAAAAAATATCATGTTGTTAAACACTTTTTTTAGACAAAAGTATTAATCGCACGAAAAAATCATAATTAAGTTGATAATGAAACATTTTTTTTAGACAAAAGTATTAATCGCACGAAAAAATCATAATTAAGTTGATAATGTTGTACATGATGAATTTATGATAAACTTTTTTTTTTTAATCTATTAACCCAGCCATCACCGAGGAGTAGACTTCAGAAAGTCACTGTTTTATGGCACTGCTCGGGTGCTAATGCCTTAAGCAGGAAACATACCGGCCTCAAGTCTGCTATTACAATAGTGTCAGAATGGTCTATCATTGATTTCATAATTGTTGATTTTGACAAGTTTGGTAATCTTTTTTTTTTAATTTGATATAAACCAGTGCTTGACTGCGATCCCACCTGATGGTAAGCAGTGATGCAATCATTGATGGTGAGGCGCACTAGATTATTAAGAGCCTATTCACTCTAGCCTTGAAGGCACCTAAATTATAGTTGGACGGGAAGACCGCAGCAGGCAAATTGTTCCAGTCCTTTGATGTACGCGGTATAAACGACGAAGCGAAACGCTTAGTCCGGACCGTTGAAGTTTCAACAACGTAAGGGTGGATACTCGCCGTACGTCGGGTTATCCGATGGTAGAAATGAGATGGCGGAATCAAGTCATGCAATTCCCGCGCACACTCTCCAAAATGCAACCTGTAGAATACCGATAGGCTGGCTACCCTGCGCCTGTGCTCGAGGCGCAGGGTACTAATATAATGGGGTCATTATTACTTTCCAATGATCAACCACTGACTGACACCCCATTGAAAGAAGTGGTAATCTCGTACATTATACTGACCAATGAATATCTGACGTATGCGGTAATCCCAATTTGGAACCTTGCACTAGCTTCTGACATTTTATAAGTGCCCATGTAGGCCTATGTGAAATAAAAAACTTTTGACTTTTTGAATCTGCTAAAATTTATAGTTCCTTTAATCAGTGCTTTTAATAAGCTCGATATTGTCATTCTACCACAACTCTATTACGAGACCATTGACAGACCAATGATCGATCATTATGAAATAGCAAATTACAAACTTTTAGCAAAATGAGAATGGAATCGTGTTGGAATGACGAATTTATAAAAATAGCAGACTTGGACCCCTGTTTTGCCGCAGGAGCAGGAGGTGAGGAGCTCGCCGTTCGGTCGTCCGGTAAGGACCCAGCTGGGATCGAGGGCGTGCTGTGTTCCACGCGCGCCTCAAAGAGATGTCAACAAAATTTACAGGACCAAGTCCACGCAAAAAAGGCAACTGAAGAAACACTGTAGCTTTTGGTCAGTAAAATTCTGATACTTCCTCCCGCTCAGTGCCCGCAGCTCCCGACCAGAGGAGAAGTCATTTGAAGTTTTCTTTGTAAAAAAAAAAGGTAGACACCCAAACAAACTGCAAATCTACGTGGCAACTTATAAAATAGCCAGATGCAACCAATACTTACATCTATAGATTGATCATCGGTATTTATCATATTTTCCTCTATACGTTCTGAAACAAAAAGTAATTGGTCAATAATGAATCCAGCTTCTTTCGTCGCATATGGCGGTCACAGGACCATCAGTATCGTTGCATATGCTCGTAATGTCTTCACTGCCATGACCCAAATAATATGGTGCTAATATCTACTGTATAATCTATATTTATAAAAGGAGAATCTGACTGACTGACATATTATCGTACAATGCGTTCCAAATAAGAATAGGATCGATTGACAGGTAGTGACGTCACGTCATACTGTCAAATCGAAGAATTATTATGGTGAGCAAAACAAGAAAATTTTAAAATTTAATTTATTTACGAACTGTGAACGAAAATAGTTTAATAAGAATCCAGTTCTTCTCTCATCTCTGAGTTCTTCAATTTTGCCCAATTTCTTGCGATTTGACAGTATGACGTGACGTCACAACATGGCGTCGATCCTATTCTTATTTGGAACGCATTGTACAGCTGAAACTACTGGGACTAGGAGCGTCAAATTTAGCACAAGGCTTCATATATGATGTAGGCAAGCACTAAGAGAGGATTTTTCAAAATTCAGCTCCTAAGGGGATGAAACAGGGCAGGGGTCTAAAGTTTGTATGAAGAAACCTACTTTCACGCGGGCGACGCCGCTGCGCTGGTAGAAGCTAGTGCTCATCACACAAACATTTGTCCTGGGTGGGAATCGAACCCACGCCTCCACGTACTACAGGAACATTATGTAACAGGTTTATGCTAAACCTAATTGTGGTTAAGCTCGACTGTGTCAGCTGTCCTGTTTTAAATAGTTTTTAAACTTTTGTGTACAATAACACTATGACTATAATAAAAACTCTGAAATCCGAATTTGAACAGCTGCCATATCTCGTATTTCAGTATTGATCCCGAGGCAAAATTGTCTTATAAAGATATTCATGACTGACTGTAGACTTATTCTGTGCCGTAGCACAGAATAAGAAATAGTACAAGTGCCGTAGGTACTTTCTTCCCTTGAAAGATTGCCAATATATGAAAAGTCACCTGTATAGTTTTGATATTTTGATAAATCAGGTTGACTGGTAGAGAATGCCTTGTTGCATTAAGTCCGCCTATGTACCACTACTGTACATCATCATCATCATCTTCCTGCCCTTGTCCCATCTTATTTGGGGTCGGCACAACATGTTTTTTTCTTCCATTCTATCCTGTCAACCGTCATGCTATCACTAACTTCCTTTTCTTTCATATCACTGCTCACACAATCCATCCATCTTTTCTTTGGCCTCCCTCTCCCTCTCCACCCATCCACATGTATACTCATAACTCTTTTAGTAACATGCGTTTCATCTCTCCTCTTTACATGACCATACCAAGACAAACGATTCCCTACTGTACATGGAGTTTAAATAAATAAATAAATAATCATCATTATCATCATCAATTCAGCCAAAAAACGTCCACTGTTAGACATCGGCCTCCCCCAAGGGTCTTCACATCGATCGGTCCTGTGCGTCAAAGTGACTGACTTGGCTAAGAGCTTTTTTATATAGAGACGTGCAAGGGTTCGAATGTTCGTTATCCGCGAAATAAAGATAAAGGGCATTCGTCAACAACTCCGGTGTTTCTTAAGACATTTCAAAAACACTCGGGTTATTTTAGTGTGCATAATACACTCGTAACTACTCAATATTGCCACCAAATATTATACGAATAGACATATTTTATTAAATTCCCTTTGTCCCCTTTAGCCCCGCCAAAGGGGAATTTAATAAAATATTGTCTCCACATGACTTAAAGGAACAACGGGAATACAGGCTCTATGACATCTCAAGTCAAAATATGAACAGAGCGTATTTTTTTATTTATTTGTATAAACTAGTGCTTGACTGCGATCCGATCGATCGTGGATGGTGAGGCGCACTAGTTTATTAAGAGCCTACTTTATATAATCGTATGCATATATAGGTACACAAATTTAATAGGTAGGAAAACATTAGACAATAAATAAAAACCATTTTAACTCAACTTCTGAGGCGTTTTCATGAATGTCGCTTTGAAGAGTGTCAGAGCCGCGAAGGATGACAAATAATGCAAATTTTAAAAAGTAATTTTCCTATGTCTTCAGTTCCTGATTTTATAAATTAATGCGTGTATGTGTCAAGGATAGAGTGAATAGGCTCCGATTGCATCACAGCTTACAAACAGGTGGGATCACAGTCAAGCACTAGTTTATATCAAAATATAAACGTATTTAAAAAAAAATATGCATCTACAAAAGTGAATTATTTCTGAGCCACCCAGTTTAATGTACTATGAATTCACTAATCTAAATTGCATTTGGTCAAAATTCGCGCACTGTAGTCAGTTGGTCTATGACATTCAGAACCCCAAATACGAAAGAGTAACGAAGAATACATTGTCTCAAAAATAGTGATCACAAGAACGTAAATAAAAAGAGTTATTAAATATTATCTTAAAAACTCACCGTATTTTGAAATGCAAACAAAAAGTCACAAAATATCACTATTTTAAACGGTTTTTTTACAACTGATTTCTAATACGTCGTCAGTCCACTAGTTCCAGCCGTGGTTTAAAAGTTAGTTTCTTGCTTGCTGGTGAACACAGCCCCAATACCAGCCAACATGATCACACGTGCGAATACTTAGAAAGTAACCTACACAATGTATTTATTGCCTTGATTGTTTAACATGACTTAAAACGACCATTCTTCGCAGCCAGATGTGGGAATTCTTTTGTTTTGTAGTATAAGCTATGAATCAGTATTTCGGGGCTCTTCGGGTTTTTTTAAAAAAAAATATTGCCTGAGGGGTAATTCTCGTAATTTTAAAGACCGTACGCATTCTCATCACAGTGAGTCACATAAAAACACCTCTATTAGGTTACTGTCCCTACATTTATAGACAATGATTGTCGCCAAGAAGATGTTGCGAATTGAATTTGATCGTATTTTAATTAGCATTTCGAATACCGTAATTAGATACAATAGAAAGACAATGAGAGAGCGAACGCCGGCGTTCGCTTAGGGTTTAATGAATTAAGAGACTGTTGACCTTCTGACCCCCAGCTTTTGTCCTGAATATGCAGGTATTGTTATCACGCTTACATTGCTATACATATATTTACAAATACAGTAGAGCCTCGCTAATCTGGACCCGTACTGTACCACGCGCGCCTCAAGGAGACGTCAGCAACTGTAGGGGCCCAGCAGGGTCGAAGCCTACTGGGGCCAAGGGTCTGATTCTGAAAGGAAGACTCGACCCTGGTACGAAAGGCAACGAATGAACAGGAGTGGGTTTTTAGTCAGTAAAAATCTGACACTATCTCCCGCTCCGCCAAAGAGCGGGGGATGTCATAAGATGATTTTCACAACGAAAAAAAAGACCCCCGGTTAATCCGGTGCACGCTGTAATCGAGGTGAGAGGATCGCACGGGGGACATTCGCGGGGGAAGCGGTAGGTGCAGGTCATAACGTGGCAATATCCAATAATTTTATTTGTTTCTCCGTCAACTTAGAAACCATGCTTTTGAAATGAAGTGCGAAAATTATAAGCAGAAGTACTTATATTACAGACTTTTTCAAGAATTAACTTTTAGTTTTTTTATGTTTAGTACGCAATTGTTTTTTTTTGTAATATATAGGGTGACTGGTAATTAGTGACCGATACTCAAACACGTAATTGTACTCATAATTATAAACAACTTTCCCAAAGAAACTTTTTTTATATTCTCATTAGTTTTGTCACAATAACAAAACAGCTGTTTGAATCCGGTACATACACTGATTACGTACATACCTACACCGCTGGGTTTGCAAGCCGCGGGTGTTCTATCACTATTGTACGGCGGCCTCAAGCGGTTAAAAATAGCTGATCGGTCGCCGGTCGCAAGTTCGCGCGTATTACAAACAGCCGATTCAAGTGATAAAACTAGTGAGTATATAAAAGGTTTCTTTGGGAAAGTTGTTTGTAATGTAATCATGAGTACAATCACGTGTTTAAGTATCGGTCACTAATTACTAGTCACCCTATATACATACATTCATTTATACGTATACGTACGTACGTTACGATTGTACGTACGTTACGTTTGTACGTATATTCTTGTCTAAATTGACTGTAAATTTTTGCTTTACTAAATAAAACCCAAGTTAAAAATGTGTTTTGTTCCTATTAAAATATTGCATAGATAGGTACTTATAATCCAGATGCCTCAATAATTCGGAAGAGGTCTTGTTTTCCCTATCTAGATTAGCGAGGACCTACTGAACGTACATTTATTAAATTAGGTAGGTAACTATTTTGATTTACGGTTTTATTGTTAACCGGACAATTTTTTATATGATGCATTGTATTAGGAATTTCATTCGATTGTGGATGAAACGTGATTTTATGTGTTGAAAGGTTTTGCTTATAGATACAGTGAAATACTTTATTTTCAGTAAGTGCTACTAAGACTAAAATGACAGCAATCCTAGGTCCCCGTTTAGGAGCTTCTTCTACTCTAAGACCTGACGATATCAGTTTTGTTCCTAAATTTATCGATGTCGCCTCTGCTATGTTTTAGGCCATAGACATGAAGTTTCATTTCTTCAGGCGATATTATATTCTGTAGTGACTTTGTGTCACTTGTACTGAATATATCATCGCTTGGTTGAACTTCTTCGGCTGGAGTCGGCGGAGGAATTCACCGTATTAACTAATACGGTGAATTCCTCCGCCGACCTATCCGGCGGCTATTCGACCGTTGCGTAGCTCCTTGCTTATAACTAACACAGAGATACTTTGATTATAAAATATTTAGTTTTACAACACAACTTAAAAGAGTTAAGATTTTAATAAATTTCAACTACATATTATTCTAAGAAATTAAAGAAAAGAATAGATTTATTACCTGAATCCTGACTACTTTGTGTATGTTCTGGTAAGCACTGTTCAGAAAACTCTCTGGAGGTAAAAGTAAACACTTGAATTTCTGAAAAACAAAACAGAAATATAAAGCAAGCGTCTTTAACATATTCAAGTGTCCTAAATATGTCGCAGCTGTATCATAAAACACGTCGCTGTATTAAAAGTTGGCGCGCCAGATTGAAAAACGTGGCTGTAATATAATGCGGCTATCTCGCATTCAGCCGGATTGTTGTAGCGATACAGCGATACGTTGTACAAAGCAGCGGCGTCCAATGTTTAGACTTATTATCGGTGTAGGGTGACTATAAATATGTGGGCTATTGAAGTATTGGTATGGCAATGAGTCCAATCATGTAAAATGGGACGGTACGAAATTATGAAATGAAAAATTGTAATAACGTCATAATCGCGTAAGAGCGGTTGTATGAAAAACAGTGAAAATGTATGTCTAGTTACATCCCCATAAGGACTTCCATCCTTTGCAAAATATAAAGTAGGTAGTTATTAGTCACACGCGACACTCTTTACTTTCGAACTGAAAGCGCGGATAATTTTATAATATTAGGTGTACTTACCTAGTTATTTTTTAAATATTACATTATTAATTAATGTAAAGTACACGTCTACTAGGTCTCAAGTCTCGTAAGCGATTCGAATAAAAGTTAATTCTAGCACAATGTTCAAGTTGTAGTCCACGGGAAGGTAGCCATTTTGTTAAATGATAAATATATACTTAAAATTTCGTAAGCGGCTTCCTTTTGGCGAGTCTACCACAAGTTGTATCGACTATTTTTTTTTAAAGTGCTAGATTTTCAACCATGTGTGTGTTCTTATTTAAATGAAGATTAGAACTCTAAATTACCTGAGTCTGGATTAGCTGGTATATTTTGTGTAACTTGTGGCAAAGTTTCGACAAGCACTTTTTGTTTTGTTTCATACAAGCTAGAAGCAATGACTTCTGAAATAGTAAAAAAAAAATTATAAGAGTTGAGATTTTAACAAATCACAACTACATATTAGTCAAGAAATTAAAGAAAAGAATAGATTTATTACCCGAATCCTGACTACTTGGTGTATATTCTGGTAAGCACTGCTCAGGAAAATCTCTGGAGGTGAAAGTAGTCGCTTGTATTTCTGAAAAATAAAACAGAAAAATAAAGCAAGCGTCTTTAACATATTCAAGTGTCCTAAATATGTCGCAGCTGTATCATATACAAGTCACACGTTGCCGTATTAAAAGTTGGCACGCCGTATTGATAAACGTCGTTGTAAGTAAAGCAAAATTAAGATAATCAAGTTAAGATTTGAACAAATCTCAACTACTACTATACTTTAACTACTATATTTTAACCCGGCGTCAGTATGGTATAAAATGAGTACAACAGCTGTAGGGTGGGTCAAAATGACCCAGGTTTTCAACTGTATCTGATTTTTACCATTTCAAGGAAACTTGAGGACTTTCCTATTTAGATAAATTAATTCCCAAAATAAAATATTTTAGTGAAAAACAATAAAAATTGTATCATATTAAGAACTTGTTATTTATTTACGAAAAGACTATAAAATCTATAACTAAATATTGTGGCGACCTTCATGGTCACACTAATATTGCAAACTGACATGTTATACTTTTAAGGTTTATATTTTAAATCAGTTTAGGTTTGATTGATGTTCAAACAATAGATAAGGGATGTCAATAGAAAACATAATAGTAATTTTTATAAATTACAGTGATATGAAAGAAAAGGAAGTTAGTGATAGCATGACGGTTGACAGGATAGAATGGAAGAAAAAAACATGTTGTGCCGACCCCAAATAAGATGGGACAAGGGCAGGAAGATGATGAATTGTTTTATTTATATGATGAATTAATTGTATCAATAATTTACGCAACAAAGTACTTCATTTAACTAAAATATATTGTGACTTGTAAATGTAATCTTTACCAATAAATGTGTTTATCTGTTTAAGTATATATAAAATGTATTAGAGAGTGCTTCATACAATGGAATAATAGTATAATCAACCAGAAGCCTTTCATTCGTCGATTTCAGAGTCTCCCCCTATCACAATATCTAACTTCTGTAATCTTATTAATAAACAAACAAAAACTGAGTTTTTAATAAATAACAAATACTTTTTGGAAAGTCTAATGTGAGATCTTTTAGAAACTGAATGCTAAATTTAAACAAATCTTAGAATTAATCACTATCAGCATGTACATGGACATATCCGTCGCAGTAAGAAATTATATCTCAGGGCAGGAAAGCTTGTTGTAAATTTGACAGTTGCGGGTAGTTTCCTATCTTTTTGCGGAGAACATATTTGGCATCGATATCGAACAGCATGAATTTTAACTGGTGGCTCCTGTGAAGGTTCTTCAGTAAATTCTCAACCGAAGAACTTTCATCCTCTTCCAAGGACGCTTTCCTCCAATATCGTTCACGTTCTTCTCGGTTCATTGTGCAAGTATAACCTAATAATTAAATAAACGTGCACAAGTCGTGTGTCCGTAGAAAATAAACAAAATAACCAAATAATTAAAAAAAATAACGGGCACAAAATAGTCTCATCAAATGTATGGTTGGGTCATATTTACCTTTTTGCTGTTTGATCACGCCCAACTCCCCGTACAGGTGCAAACTGACTGCGTAGACACAAGAAACGAAAGGGGCGAGATCTTAACTGCTGCTACTGAGAAGTTCGGCAACTTCACACTTTTACTTTTAAAAATACCCGCGTTTAAAAATATCACGGGTCATAATGACACCTGGCTGACGTCGGGTTAAGAAATTAGAGAAAAGAATGGATTTATTACCTGAATCATGACTACTTTGTATATAATCTGGTAAGCACTGCTTAGGAAAATCTCTGGAGGTGAAAGCAGTCGCTTGTATTTCTGAAAAATAAAACAGAAAAATAAAGCAAGTGTTTTTAACATATTCAAGTGTCTTGAATATGTCGCAGCTGTATCATATACAAATCACAAGTCACACGTTGCCGTATTAAAAGTTGGTAAAGCTGCGCTGGATTGTCGTGGCGATAAATTTTACAAAGCGGTGTTCAACGTTTAGATTTTATTATCAGTGTAGGGCGACTACAAATTATGAAGGATTGATCTAAAAACAAGCTTGAGTAGGGCCTCCAATTCTGCCTGTGGAATTTAAAGTAACCTAACACAAAGGAGATAACGATAGTTTCTTTGCTCGCTCACTGTACCACCGTAATCCCCTTCTAACCTAATCTGTCTGTGTCGGGGTGCCCTAAAATTCCGACCTCCATTTAATCTCGACTAATTATCCTAATTAATTAGGATGTACACATTAGGTGTTGCGCCCTTACGCTCATATAAAAACAAGAAATAAAATCTCTTAAAAAAAAAGAGGATTTTTTACCAAAAGAGCAAAATTACACACGCACACGGCATGCCATAATCACGGCGGTAAATCCCCACTTTAAAGAATGGCTGGAGCGGCAACACAGCGTCCTCACCTTCCGCAGGTGCTCACCGGACATGGTAAGTTCGGGAGGTTCCTGCATCGGATTCAGGCGGAAGAAACGCCCGGGTGTCATCATTGTGTGGACCGCCCGGAGGACACGGTGGAGCATACGGTGGAGGTGTGCCCCGCTTGGGCGCAGCACCGCCGTGTCCTCGTGGAAGCAATCGGCGGCAGTGACCTTTCGCGTGGGGCCCTGGTTCGGGCTATGGTCCGGAGCGAGGAGGAATGGCAGGCGGTCGCTATGCTAGCGTGAGAGAAAGAAGGTCCTCACGCACCAGCCGCTAAAATTCCGACCCGACTACCAGCAGTAGGGTAAAATTGGGGCTTCTGCATCACTCGCCTCGCTTCGCTCGGTTCGTGATGCAGGAGCCCCAATTTTATACTCGATTGGGGTTTCTGCGTCACTCGCCCGCTTCGCTCGGTTCATGATGCAGGAGCCCCAATTTTATACTCGATTGGGGTTTCTGCGTCACTCGCCCGCTTCGCTCGGTTCGTGATGCAGGAGCCCCAATTTTATTCACGTAACGTCAATATTATTTAAGTAGGCGCAAATTAACTCATTCTGTGAGTAACTGTTTCAGACAGTTATCAATATAATATTGTCTTTTCACGGCGTTTAAATAAAAACATTGAGGAAAATGAATAGCATGTTGCAATCTTCTATAACACCTCCCCATGAGAAACAAGCTGCTTTATCATTTATACTATTTCCACAATAAAAAAATCCAGCATCCGCCATTTCCATCACCAATCTTCTCCTCGAATCAGCAGTTGCCCAATAATGATTAAATGAAAATTCACGCATTTTATATGTGTTAAACATGTCATATCGAGGATTGTATTTTTTAATTTGAGACATCTTCTGATCACTTCCTAGTTCTTGATACAGACAATTATTAAGGCATAATGACATTGCATAACTGTTGGCAGTAACTTATAGTGATTTGCTTTGGAGGGGGATTGGGAGTGAAAAGATACTATTACTAAGATATGTTTTAGGCACATAAGTTTAGAAATTAAACAAGAAAATAATTATATCAAAAGTTTATTATCAACACACCATTTACTAAGACATATAACATTTTTAAAAGCACATATTGTATCATGATAAATACAACTATACAAATCATGACAGTGTTCATATTTTTTGTACAAGCTTTTCAAACTAGGACAACCTTTATCTTCTAAATTTCTAACATTATTATTATTTAAAATATTTTTTAACCATAACACTTTTTCTAATCCTTTGGTGTAAACACATTTGTCTTTTAAAATATCTACAATCAAATTCTGATGATTTGAGTACGACACAAATCCTTCACTCCAGTATATCTTTCTGTTACGTTCAATCCAGCTAACTTGACGCTTTTCTTGTTTCGTCAAATCGTGATATGAAAAAGGTGGCTTAATTAAAAACAGCAAAGTTTTTTTATCACATAATACAGCAATTTCTTTTATGATAAATTCATTTGCTTCTGTTTTAAATCCTTGAACGTCAACAATGGCAGTCATGATAACCTGCGCACTATGTTGCTTAGAGGTTTATATTCCACAACTCGATCGTTTATAATCAAACAATATGCAGTAGTGTTATCTGGTATTGATGCTGAACATTCAATTTCTAGTCGAACATCTACTGGACCAGATTTTAGATTATCGTTTTGCCTTGAACAATCTAAAATAAACAGGGGCGCTTTCTCCTTAAATTCCTTTAGATTGAGCAAGGGGTCCACTGGACAGTTGTAATACGACTGGCGAAATTTCGCATACATTTCGTATAATATACTGTATTTGTTCTCAGAAAACTTTAAGCCCAAAGGTTCGTATGGATAATATTGAGAATTTAAAAAGAGGGTCACATTTGTTACTTCACAATGATCGAATAGTGAACTATCTTTCAATTTATTACTTTTTCTATTAGTTTGTAAGCAAAAAATTACATATTTAGGTTTTTCTAACTGTGATGCAGTTTTAACGGACCATGAATGCTTTGTAGATTTTGGTAATAATGGGTACTCATCATCATCATCTTCCTGCCCTTGTCCCGTGTTATTTGGGGTCGGCGCAACATGTTTTTTTCTTCCATTCTGCCCTGTCACTCGTCATACTATCACTAACTTCCTTTTCTTTCATATCACTCTTCACACAATCCATCCATCTTTTCTTTGGTCTCCCTCTCCCTCTCCATCCATCCACATGTAAACTCATAACTCTTTTAGTAACATGCGTTTCATCCCTCCTCTTCACATGACCATACCAAGACAAACGATTCCCTTTCAACTTTTCAGTCACTGGCGCCACTTTCAAACTTCCCCTAATATACTCATTTCTCACTTTATCCATTCTCGTCACACCACACATCCATCTTAACATTCTCATCTCCGCTACGTGCAATCTTTTTTCATCCGTCTTTTTCACAGCCCAACATTCTGATCCATACAGTATGACAGGCCTTATCACGGACTTGTAGATTTTACCCTTCAACTTGAGGGGCATCCGTGGGTCACAAGTTGTTCCCGTGACCTGTCGCCATTTCATCCATCCTGCGTTGATCCGATGTGTTACGTCCCGGTCTACCTCACCATCCCCTTGGACGAGTGACCCGAGGTACCGAAAGTCGGAGCAGATCGGTATGGGTGTTCCAGCGAGAGATAAAGGCACTGAATTGGAGAGACCGCCGAAATCGCAGAACAAGTATTCCGTTTTGGTTCTACTCAATTTCAGGCCAACACTCTCCAGTCTGTGCCACCACACCTCCAATCTGTTCTGGACCTCTAGGCCACTCTCGGCAACCAACACAATGTCATCGGCAAACAGCATACACCAGGGAGCCTCTTCCTGAATGTCCGACGTCAGAGCATCCATTATCATCAGGAAGAGGTAAGGGCTGAGAGCCGACCCTTGATGTAAGCCGACAGCCACATTGAAGCTGCCAGTGGTGCCCACTGTAGACCGGACTTGGGTACTGCATCGACTGTACATCGCTCGGATCAACTGCACATACTTCCCAGGCACACCTTTCTCCTTAAGGGCCCACCACAGAACCTCACGAGGTACCCGGTCGTATGCCTTTTCGAGGTCAATGAATACCATGTGCAAGTTTTTATGCGCACCTCTGTATTTCTCGCACAGCTGGCGTATAGCGAAAATGGCATCCGCTGTACCCCGACCCGGCATAAAACCGAATTGGTTCTGTGAAATTTCACTCTCTTCTCTCAGTCGCCTTTCAATAACTTTCTCCCAGGCTTTCATAGTATGTGACATTAGCTTTATTCCTCTATAATTGTTGCACTCAAGCACATCACCTTTGTTTTTAAAAATCGGCACCAAAGAGCTATTGCACCACTCAACAATAATGGGTACTCATACAAATCCCAATTTCTAAACGCCATTTGAATAGGTCTATCCCTTTCTAAATGTTTTAAAAGTATAAGTCGTTCTCGATCTGACACTTTTATGTGTGGCACCCTCCATTGCACCCTTGATATATCTATTTGGAAATGTGCAGTATCATCAGTTAGTAAAACACTGTTTAAGTTAGTATTACTTCTGTTCAATATCAGTTCATGTTTACAATTTATAACAATTTTATTGTAATCTTCTGCAAACCCTAAAATCTTATTTAAAGGTATTACTGCGCTAAAGTTACCATCATTTTTAAATCCATTCAAGTCCCAACCCCATAAGGCAGCGCAGCGGAGGTGGACCGCAGTGACCGCTGCTTTCAGTGCGGTCAGCCTGGTCACAAGGCCGCCACTTGCAGTGCAGCGCCGCATTGCTACGCATGTGCGGCGGCAGGCAAGCCGGCAGATCACCGGGCTGGGGGCAGGTCCTGCGATCCCCCCACCAAGGCTAAGGGCAAGGCCCCGAGGCCCATTCCAGCGGATGTGCTCACTGCTGCGGCCGCCAAGTTAGCCACCGCCGCTATCGCTTCCGCAGACGCCGCCGCTGCAACCACCGCAGCTGTGCCCTTACAGGGGGCCCGGGAGGAGACTATAATGGACTGCCATTAATGGCTCCATTACGTCTCCTCCAGGCGAACATCAACCACTGCGCCCCCGCTCAGGATCTGTTGCTCCAGAGCATGGCGCAGTGGTCGATTAACATCGCCGTAGTCTCCGAGCCGTACTATGTCCTACCCAGGGCTGACTGGGTGCAGGACCTGAACGGCTCGGTGACCTTAATTTCGTCGGCCGCCGCCGGTACCCCGTCCCTCGAGGGTATCACGAGAGGACAAGGTTGCGTGGCAGCACGGTTCGGGGAGATGGCTGTGGTTGGGGTGTACCTCTCCCCGAATAAAACTCTCGCCGAACTCCACAACTCTCTTATGGAGCTGAACGCCGTCGTCGCTGGGTTTGGATCCCTCCCCGTGGTCGTTTGCGGGGACTTCAATGCCAAGAACTTGGCTTGGGGTTCCCGGTTCACGAACCAGCGGGGTCGGATGGTGGAGGACTGGGCACTGGAGACAGGCCTGGTTGTCCTAAACCGGGGTTCTGTCCCCACGTGTGTGCGGATGCGGGGTGAGTCAGTGGTGGACATTTCGTTTGCCGCTCTGTCACCGCGTATCGTCGACTGGCGCGTCATGGAGGGGGTGGAGACGTACTCGGACCACCGCTACATCCGGTTTGACGTCTCCACCCAGACCCCGACCGCGCCAGTCCAACAGACCCCGTGTGGTCCACGGTGGGCGCTGAAGCAGCTGGACCGGGAGCTTCTCCTGGAACCCGCGATGGTACAGGCCTGGGTGCAAGCACCGGACAGGCCTGTCGACATCGACGTCGAGGCAGAGTGGCTCCGGGAGGCCATGTCACAAATCTGCGACGTGGCAATGCCCCGAGTCCGGCAAGAACGTGCTCGGCGCCAGGTGTACTGGTGGTCGCCGGAGATTGCTGCACTGCGTAGTGCGTGCAAAGCCGCGCGGCGCCGGTACGCCAGACATCGCAGGCGCCGCAACCGCCCGCCGGATGCAGAGGCTAGAGAGGCGGAGCTGTACGAGGGATACAGAGCGGCGAAGCGCACCCTCCAAGCGGAGATAAAGCGGGCCAAGTTGGAGGCCCGCAACGTGTGGCTGGGGACTCTGAACAGAGACCCGTGGGGACGCCCCTACAAGTTGGTGCGAGACAAGCTCCGCCCCTGGGCTCCCCCGCTGACACAGAGTCTCCGGCCCCAGCTTGTGGAGGGTGTGGTGAGCGCTCTGTTCCCCGAGCGAGAGGAACACTCTCCCCCGCTCATGGCTCCGCCACCTGCGGTGTCCGACGTGGACCACGACGGCGACGACGACGACGACAATGTTCCAGAGGTGACCGAGGTAGAAATGAGTGTGGCGGTACGAAGGCTGAATGCCAAGAATACCGCCCCAGGACCCGACGGCTTGCCTGGAAAAGCCTGGGTCCTGGCCATGGAGGAAATCGGGCCTCGACTAAGGGGGCTCCTAAGCGCATGCTTGGAGAGGGGCCAGTTCCCACTTCGCTGGAAGACGGGGAAGCTGGTCCTCATCGCGAAGCAGGGGCGCCCTGCGGACTCACCGTCCGCGTACCGGCCCATCGTGCTGCTCGACGAGGTGGGCAAGCTCTTTGAAAGAGTTATTGCAGACCGCCTCGTCGCGCACCTAACACGGGTGGGGCCGGATCTGGCGGACGGCCAGTTCGGCTTTCGCAGGGGACGCTCCACGGTGGACGCTATCATGCGCGTGCGAGCCCTCACGACGGGGGATGCGGTATCCCAGGGCAGGTGTGTCTTGGCGGTGTCTTTGGACATCGCCAACGCCTTCAATTCCCTGCCCTGGAGTTGCATTAGGAGGGCACTCAGGTATCACCGGGTGCCCGACTACCTCTGTCGTGTAATCGAGGCCTACCTGACGGACAGGTTCATCATCTACCCCGGTCACCAGGGAGAGTGGAAACGGCGAGAGATGTCGTGCGGTGTTCCGCAGGGATCGGTACTAGGACCGCCCTTGTGGAACATCGGGTACGACTACGTGTTGCGCGGCGACCTCCCTGACGGGGTCAGCGTGATCTGTTACGCAGACGACACGCTGGTTCTGGCGCAGGGAGAGTCGTACCAGGCGGCGGTCGAACTAGCGACACGCGGGGTTGCGATAGTCGTGGAGAGGATCCAGCAGTTGGGACTCGAGGTGGCACTGCACAAGTCTGAGGCCATGTGCTTTCACGGCCCTCGGAATGCGCCACCACCGGGTTCCCAAATAACAGTAGGAGGAGTTCACATCGGCGTCGGGTCGACGATGAAGTACCTGGGACTCGTCCTCGACAGCCGATGGAATTTCGAGGAGCACTTCCGACGTCTGGCTCCCAAACTGGATCGGACTGGGGCTGCTCTTAAGCGGCTTCTGCCTAACCTAGGGGGTCCAGACGCCTCCTGCCGGAGGCTCTACGCAGGAATCGTTAGGTCCATGGCCCTTTATGGGGCGCCGGTATGGGCGCCGTCGCTGCGAAAGCGACCGGCGGCCAAGCTGAACGCATGCCAGAGGGTCATGGCCATCCGGATGGTGCGGGGATATCGCACGATTTCCCGCGAAGCAGCGAGCCTCCTTGCTGGCCAACCACCGTGGGATTTGCAAGCAAAAGACCTTGCACGCATGCACGATCTGCGCATGGAGATGCAACGCCGGGGCGAAACTCCGCTGCCGCGCCATGTCGCGGCATGGCGGGAAGACTTCCGGCGAGATCTCATGGTGGAATGGCGACAGCGACTGTTGCAACCCAGTGCTGGGCACGCCATAATTATGGCCATAAGTCCCCTCTTTGAGGAGTGGCTGGAAAGACCTCACGGCGTCCTTACCTACCGCATGACGCAGGTCCTCACCGAACATGGTAAGTTCGGGAGGTTCCTGCACCGGATTCGTGCAGAAGAGACGCCCGGGTGCCACCATTGTGTGGACCGCCCGGAGGACACGGTGGAGCATACAGTAGAGGTGTGCCCCGCTTGGGCAGAGCACCGCCGTGTCCTCGTGGGGGCGATCGGCGGCAGCGATCTCTCGCGCCGGGCCTTGGTACAGGCCATGGTCCGGAGCGAGGAGGAGTGGCAGGCGGTCGCCTCCTTCTGCGAAGCAGTAATGCTAGCAAAGGAGGCGGCCGATCGCGTGCGGCAAAGGTCCTCACGCCCCAACCGCCGCCGGGATTCTGATCCCGATTTCCGGCCACCGTAGGCGCGGGCTTGCGGACGGCGAGCAATGGGTGGCTCGCCGTCCGATCGTCCGGACCGAGCCCAGGTCGTCGACGGCGCGTAGTGTTCCACGCGCGCCTCAGGGAGATGTCAGCAACCGTAGGGGCCCAGCAGGGTCGAGGCCTACTGGGGCCATGGGTGATGCGAAAGTGACCCCCGGGGCCCTGGAAAAAAATGGCAAAGAAGGAACAGGAGTGGGTTATTAGTCAGTAAAAGTCTGACACTATCTCGCGCTCCGCCCAAGAGCGGGGGATGTCATTAGATGATTTTCCCACCCGAAAAAAAAAAAAAAAAAACCCATAAGGCAGCAACTTTATTTTCTGCTTCATTTAATGAAACATATGATTTTATTGTTGATGTTATTCCCGAATTTTTTATGCGATCTATTTCAATTCCATTCATTTCGTACCTGATGTCTTGAAACAAGAACATAACAGGGTTATTACTAAACGTAATAGTTTTCTCAATCGGTTTTCCATCTTTTCCGAAGAGTTTTGCTCGACCTTCGATGTAAATTGAACTGGCTGATGGTAGCCCGTATATGTCTTGTTGGTGTATGGGAATTCTGATTTCATCGTTTTCTCTGAAGCAGTTATTGTAGGGATTGTAAGAATGGACTTCATAACTTTCAATTGAAGTATCGAAGTGTGGTAAGTCGTTGATCTGCAGTATATTCATACTTTAAAACCCAGGGCTTTAAGAAAATCAATATTTATTTTAGTCAACTTCTTCACTTTTTTCTTACGTCTATGCACCTTAGTGGTTGTAGAAGAAATAAGGCGTTTTGTTTTGACTGAAGAGGTTTTATTATATATTATCATTTTGTTTTTCTTAGATGAAGACGCAGTTGTATATTTTCTATATAGTTAATGCAACGACCAAACTGATCAACAAGTCTAATAGATATAGATGAAATTATATTTTGTTCACTGGAAGGTAAATAACGTTTTGAGGCGTTTCTATGTATTGCTGACTTTCAGCAGTACTAGTTACAAATTCATGAATAACATGAGTTGGTAATCCGTTAGAGTAAGAACCATGTATTAAATCACATTCAATTCTGATTACAGGCGGATTGCTAATGTTATAATGAGCCTTTGGTTTTGAGTTTAATACTGAAAGGTATAGTAACCCGCACTCATATTTCCCAGATAAACATAGAGGTGGTTGAAAATATGACTCTAATTCTGATTTATTACCAGAGATGGTGACTGTTAAAGACATAATTGTACACTGAACACTTCTGGAACTTCCTTTTTATTTTATTCTACTACGATTATGCCAAAATTTCTTTAAAAATTTTAAACAAAGATGTCCGCAATTAAAAGGATGATCGCCTTGTATATTTTCAAAGTTATAGTTGATCTTAGAGCCTAAATATTTAATAAATTCTTTCGGGGGTTTAAGATTTCCGTAACTATCAAAATATTCAATATATTCATTGTATTTTGCATAGGCTACCCAATGAGAACCAGGATTTTCAGAACTATCTAAATTAATAACTCCACATTCTTTTTTGAAAGGCCGTTCAGGGAGTTGATCTCTCATAAAGACACCTCGAAAATAAGGAATTTTATGTCCATACTTCTAAATGTCAAAATTAGTTAAGGCTCGTTTGGGTAGCCGATATTTTAGTTTTTTTCTTTCGATACAAATATTCCAAATCTATCATTATGAGGTTTAAGATGTAGTCCCTTTCCAATGCAAAGAGCTTCCATTATTTCATTGTGTCTCTTCAATTCAGCAAAACGCTTTTTCGCAATCTTAAATTCATTTATGGCTTTTGCTATACCAGCTGCACCGCCTGCTAAGGCACCTGCTGCTGACAATCCCGCAAAAATAGGAATTAATGGTAATACTCCACCAGTTTTTGGTACAGGAATAACACGAGGAAGCTTAATAGGCGATTGATCGACTAATTCTCTAGCAGCAGCCATAGCGAGCTCTATTGCCGCTTTCTTACATTTTGGTTTCAATTTTGTTATATGTTTTTTCGTATTAGTAACGATATTTTTAAATTTCTTATTTATCCATTTTCCAGGTTTATTTTTTCTCGGAGAGTTTTTACTATGGGTTTTTAGGCCAGCACCGGTTTTAATTTTTGCTAACATAGCATTGCTTACTAGATGTGCCGCAAATTTCTCTCCTGCACTCGCATCAGAGGCAGCTGCCCGTTTCTTTGCCATTTTAAGCAACACTAAATCTGCTTTATGTCGATCCTTTAAGATTGATGACTTTTGATATGCAATGTCATGTTCTTTACAATATTCGTCTAATTTATTTACACCTTTATCTCCACGTGTAAGTCTCTTAATTAATTTTGTACCAGGGCCACAATAATTATACCCTGGTAAATGTAACTCAAATGGTAAATGATTTATAAGCCAATTAAGAAGACTACTCTCTCCAATACACATATTAAGACTGATTAATCAAGGTCTAAACACTCAATAAATATATATGAGAGCTTCTACAATAGGTCCGACTTATCGATCCAACTATTTTCAGCAGAAGACAAACCTAACCATTTTACTAAAACCCTATTTCCTTTCCTTTTAAGAACTTTCTCAACTAGATACACATTTGGATGTTTTGTTTTTTGAAGCTCTTGTTCATAAAATGCTCCTAAAATAGGTTGACCTCTGATCGTATCTTCAATTAAATAAGTGATAGGAGTTGTATTCTCTTTCTTGCGAATTTTAAATATTTCTGTTGACCAGTTTGGAGTATACCCTTTTTCAAATGTTCCTTTGTACTTACTGATTCGCACGTAATCTCCCACTTTAAGCTTGCATTTCATACTAACTTTTTTTATCAACCTTTCATATCTTTGTAATATACGTTTTTTATTTGTGTTATCCACATTTGCGGGGATTTCACCAACTGTCCGATGGTAGGCGTGATTGTATTTATAAATGGCACTATTGAGGGTCTCATTGACCCAATTATAATTACCTTTCAAACTGAATTCCTTGTACAATTTAGATTTTAATGTTCTGATAAATCTCTCAACTATTGAAGCTTTTTTGGATGAAAATGTTGAATAGTGATTAATATTGTAAGATTGCATAAGATTTCGAAATTTACTATTATAAAATTCAGTTCCATTATCAGTTTGTAAGTTCTTAGGAACACGCTGCTTATCTAGTAAAATCTTAAAAGTATTATATACTGCATCTTTGTTCTTACTTTCCAAAGGAAATGCCCAAGCGTATTTTGAAAATGTGTCAATAACGGCAAGAATGAATCTAAAGTTATTATTTTCTTTAGAAATTGATTGCATGTCAATTAAGTCTGCTTGCCATAGATCGTCTATATCTTTCATAATAACATTTCTTCGGGAAAAGTTCACCCTCGCGCTTTTATGTATTTCATTTACCACATCTATTTTGCTCATATTAGGAAATTTTCGGTATCAGTTTTTGTCTTAGATTTTCAAGGGAATATTAAATTTAATAGTCACGTGTATTTTTAACCACTTTGAAATATGTCATTATTTATAACAATGTTCGAATGACTTAATGATACTAAATCAAAAGCTTATTATTATTAGTATTTATTCCTTAATTATGCCAGCTTCTTTTAATTCTTCAATTATTGATAAAATTTCATTATCATGATTTGTGTTGCCAGCGTCTCTTGATGCTACTAATAATTTTAATCTCTCAACCAATTCATTGGGATCGTCCCATTATACCAAATCAGTGTTAGTTTTATATGTCTTAAGCTTTGGAATGCTACCTCCAAGTTTTGTTTGAAGTTTCTCGTTTGTATCCTTAGAAAATAAAGGTTTGATTATTTCACGATATTTTGTTCCTTTATCACCTCTTATTTGACCCGCAGGGTTGAAATCTCTTTTGTGAGCATTTGTGTGATATAAAATGTCCTTGTAGACAAGTTTATCTTTGCTTGATATTGACTTTAAATCCGGTTTCTTTCGAAGTAATAATTCTTTGAGTCCTGGGGTTAAGTTGTAACTTTTGTCTCCGATTTTTATCAAATACATCATATCGTTATTCAAATTATCAATTTTAGAAAATGTTACTACCGAGTTACCCATCATTAAAGTTTTATTATCTTTCCTTATTCCAAAAGGTATATTTAAGCTATCTTGTATATCATAAATATTATCACATTCTAATGAAGTTTCTAAATCTTCTACTTTATCTTTAGGGATTTCTATGGAATCTGAATCAGCATCGTAAAAGTTATTGCAATTAATGGGAGAGTTTATATTATTTTTATCCGCTTCGTTTTTTTCAGAAGTCGCAAATAATATATTTTCATCATTTTTTGAATTAACAAGGGTCTTAAGTGGCTCCGTAACAGGTTTTAGCATTTTGTCAAGCGATAAGTTAATTTTATGTTCATGATTTTTCATTTGTTTTAATTTACTTTTTATGGAGTCCACAGACTTCATTAATTCCATTTTAATGTTTTTCTCCATGTTATTTTCAACACCTGTATTCGTTGAAGAAAAAAAATATACTAAATCTATTTTATGTGAAACTCATTTATAACTGCATTAAAAGTGGAAAAAAGTATCAAAATTTTTTCTGTACCTTCCATTATTTAATGGCGACTCTTTGTTAATAAGTAAAAAATTATATGGGTTATTCCAAACTGTTTTACACATATCTTTAAATTGATTCCATAGTAAATCAGAACTGACCTGTTCTTTATAAACATGTTTTAAGTTTACATCATCTTGTTTAAATATTATAAGAAAATTTGCATTATCGCGTAACAATTGTTTAGGAATTTTTGAATAGGTTTGAGATAAGTAAAAGCAATCAATTTGCTTATGCCTGCCCATAGAGAAATAATTGCGAATATTTATTTGATTTTCACAAGCAACATCATCAAAAATAAATACAGAATTGTTTAAAGCTTCACTCGGAGATATCACATCTTTATCATCAATTTTTAAAACTTTATCTTAGGTACTTACTCTCCTTATGACTTCTCGTAAAAAACTATATTTTGGCTGAAAACTGGTTTTCGAGTACAGGTAAAGATTTTGGAATTTAAGCCCATTTTCATGTAAGAGTAAACTGATCATTACATTTGTTTTGCCGCAGTTTGAGGGTCCACATATCAAACTACGAATCGTATTAGGCAATAATGAGCTGTGTTTGATGTGATGAACAGAGTCATCGAAATTTATATTATTAACGTTCAGGGATATGGGTTGTTTGATCAACTTCATCTTGCATATTACATCTATTTCTTATCATCCCTCAAATATATACTGCCGTAAAATAAATATTTGAGGGATAAAAAAAAACTTTTTACAAAAAAAATACAACCGACTTCAAAGTAAAAAAAAAACACTGAAAAGTGCAAAATAACTTTAATTTCGGAAGTCGGTGTTTCTATAATAGTTTTGTCTCTTCGTTATTTAACACCGACTTCCGAAATTAAAGTTATTTTGCACTTTTCAGTGTTTTTTTTTTACTTTGAAGTCGGTTGTATTTTTTTTGTAAAAAGTTTTTTTATTTTACACTTTTTAGTTATGGTACCACCACTAAAAAGTACCCTCAGCCAAACTTAAATACCTTATAGCCAGAGTGCATCTCATGACAATTCTAATAATCCCAAACACGGTTAGATTACATTAATTTATTACAGAGTTCCGGTGCCTAACTTCAGGCTTCATCATCAGATCAGTTCGATATATTCCCCCTCTACTTTCAGTCAGTCATCGACTACACGTATAAACAAAGCAATTTTACTTGTTACGACGGTTCTGCTGTGATCCTATGAGGAGTTCTGTTCCATATCTTCGAAGTTCATGATCAGATCATAACAATATTTCTATGGGACCAATTCGGAAGCATAACCTTTCAATCAAAAAAAAAATTTTCAGAGTCGGTCCATAATTGACCGAGAAATCGGTGAACATACATAAAAATAAAAAATAAAAAACATACATTCAACTGAACATATTCGATGGCTCCTAAGTATACTGAGTCAACTATACTTCTAATAACTTTACAGGAAGGCGATAAGAAGAGCGAATGGTTTTATTAAAATTGTTAATACCACCAAGAAAAAATAACTAATCAAAATGAATTAAATATAACAAAACCTATCATCTGTACAAAATAAATTTAATTTTATTTTATTAATTTCTGAAATAATGTAGATATACTAGTATACGGCGATTATTTGTTTACTAAAAATGAATCAACTACCACTTATATTTTTATACGTCGCATTATTGAATCTACGTTTTTCGGAAAAATTACTTAACAAGTGTGGTAAAAAATATTTTTATTAACTTATTGGATTTTTTACATATTATAGTTTATGTCATGAATTCATATTTTGTTAAAATAAAATAAGTTGAATCACTATACATGGACATAATTTTAAAAATGAACCATCCTTAAATTGAGTCAAGTGTGGTACAATTTAGTTAAAATAATAAAAAACGCCTTTATTGTTTAATATTTTAATTAAAGAGATCTCGAAATGGTATTGGTAACATTAACACAACTTTAGGATATCTATAAAATTAACAAAAATCAACAATACTAGACATAATAAAAACAAAGGCTTAGTTTGGTCTAGACTTAGGTAACCAAAATAAAAAATATTGATTGTATCAATAATTGCACGTTTCTGTAAAATAGGAGAATTATTTATTAATTGTTTGAAATCACAATAGTTTAGGAACAGTAATCTTTCTTAATTACTTTAAAGAAAATCACAGTAAGTGTACAATTCTTAATATTCTTATACTTAGTATTTATTGCTGAGAATAAAATCAGTCTTAAAAATTAACTTATGAGGTAAGTACTCAATAATTACGAAAAAAAATCTAGAAAAAGAAAAAAGACAAATTATATTTTTAATTATTCTGAATCGCTTTTAACTCTATTGCTGTCACTTTTAATTAAATTAGAAAAAAACAAGTGATATTCCTTAGGTATCACCAATTTGTTGCACATGTCCATTAAATCTTTGTGTTTATTTTTATCTATTGGGATTGGCCTGTTGTAAGCTGGGCGAAGATCACTAAAATCTATATTAGGGACAGTTTGATTACGTGTTGCTTTAGGTTTATTAGCACAGTCAATACTTTTATAAGAATCTTCCATGTAACTAGTTCTATAAAATAATTTGTAAGGATTTTTTGGCTCAATTTTTATTTCAGTGACTTTATTCCATTGCATCTTAGATCCATCACAGGCAAAACTCCAGTTGTTGACCTTTTTAAGCATTGTTTTGAAGTCCATTACAATATCTTGAGACACTTCGGTGACCTTATAAGGTTTATCGTCGGTTTTGGCAAATTGAAACGCCATGTACCATTGGGCAGGTGTATATAGTATTTTGTCTTTCGTCTGTCTTTCTATTAGTGCATGCATACTATCTCCCTCGTTTTGGGTGTGACCAACAATCAGAAAACGATGACTAATTTGTATTTTGTATTTATAACTTGCCATCATATACATCAAAAAAACGATTCTGTTCCGATTCTGACCACCGCAGTTATCAGACCAGAATCGGTAATCTTTTATACCTGCCATAACTGTTTGTTCAATAAATTTAAAAACACAGCTAGCAATTTCATTTGCTCCTCTTTTAGCAGTTTGTTGGTGCCAGGAAAAGCAATAACCCTGACGAAGTCCTAGATCAAATATAGTGAAATTATAAATGGTAAGTTTTCGTTTATAATAAAATGTGCTAACGTTACCATGGGGTACATTTAAGCACTTTTGGAGATCGTAAGCGGCTGTTAGTATTTCTGGGTTTTGTTGCGCTAATTCTTTGTCTTCTGCTTTCAACTGTCTTGCTAAATCTTTTTGTTTCAAGTGCTCTGCCTGTTTTACTGTTTCTTGTTCTGTGTGTTGTTTATTGTTTTCAAATATGTGACATTCTTCACATACATCTTTTTTCGGCTTGTGGAAACTAATGTTTATGTTTTTGTTGATAATATCACGATATTGCCGCACACTAGTTACTTTATTCGTGTACTTATTGGGATCAAACCATTCTTCATACAATTTAAACATTTTAGGAAACGATAGAGATCCGTCAAGATACTTTTTGTTGGAATCTTTACGAGTATAATGTGATTCCACAGGCGAAAAACTTGCAACATGATCAAGTACACTACGTTTCATGTCATCGGTTATTTTTTTCTGATGGTGAACATGCTTTCCTCGCTGATCAGACTGTACAGCTCCTTGACCTTTTTCTAGTTTTTCTAAAGCTGTGTATAGGAAATTGAAACTTATAGATAACGTATTTAAAAACATGGTTTTGCATACAGGAATATTCCTTATAACAACGTTGTCTGTTTCATAAATAGGTAAAGTGTAAGAAATAGTACTCAGTCTTTTAGTATTCTCCTTGTCTGTTGTTATCCTCTTCTTCATTTCTTTGGTAGCATATTTCGTCAAAAAGTCCCACTGCCTGGAATGATCTCCAATGTCCCAAAATGTTTTAAATATCTTTGATCTAGTCTCTTCGGATATTTTTTCATAACATTTCTTTCTACACGTTGTAGGACATGAAGGTTTCAGTAGTTTTTTATTATGCACTTTTCCATTTCTACTAATATATTGTAAGCCTCTATTGACATTTCGTTTCCTTATCTCATCCTTCCAGTCCATAAGACAACGTTCTCTTTCTCTACCTTTGCTTTTTTTAGTTCCTGAAATTCGTTTGCGGCTCCGAGAAGTTGGAGTAGTTACTGGAGAGTCTGTGTCGTTAACGTTAGTTGCGGGCGTAGAGACAGGATTATCAAGACAAAGAGCGTCAACGCAAATGGGTGAAGGACAAAAATCAAAGTAGGGTGATGGCATTGGAGTATCATCGTCTGATTTTTCATGATAGTTAATGGTGCTAGGCTTTTCTTTGATATTCAACTCAAGAGTTTCTGAGTTCTTATAAAAAATATATGGATTAGGAGTGTTTGGTCGAGAATCTTCAATTACTGATGACGGTGAAGAGTTAGAAGGTAGCAAAGTTCCAGTTTTATTACAAGGTTCTTCAGTGAAGTGTTTATCGTTAGGAGTCGGTGAAAATTCGGGAATATCATTCGGAAAAATTGAAGAGTTTGATGGCAGATTTTGTAATAAGATATCAGTATCTTCCAAATCAATGTCATCTAATATTGATAACTCATCGTGGGTAAAATTTGCATCTGAAGGCAGTGGAGAATCTGAAAGAAAAACACATAATTATACATTCTAATAACTAAAACTCATACAATCTAAAAATAAAAATCCTTAATATTTTTAATTAAATAATTAAAATTATTAATTGATTAACTTGATAACAATGTTTTATCCAATTTAGAATCGTACAATCTGTTTAAATAAATCAACAGAATGAGTCAAATTAATGCTTCGTAAAAAATGTTCAACGTATACTGATCTATCTACAGTTATACCAGTATACGCGGTTTACTTTCAAAATAGAATAATAATCAAATTAATTATGCACTTAACTATTTTTCTAAACTAATAAATAATAATTTAACTCCATTTACCTCTTTGCGCTTCATTTTGAACATTATCACAAACTTCAGAAGTATTTTCCATATTATCGTCATAATTATCATATTTTTCATTCACTAAATTAATGATTTTTCGAGACCTAGTACACATCACCACTTTCTGTTCAATTATGACTCTAAATTTAAATAAAAATAACAGAAGAAAAGCAACTATTTCTCGATAACAAAAAGCACACAATTACGTCCGCACACCGCGCTGTTTCGACGTATACTGAGCCAGTTTAAACTTGCACCGAAATGAGCGCATTCGCGTCCCGCGTATATTGGTAGCAAACACTTGACTCAGTATACTGAGCGTAAAATAAATAAATTAGTATACTTGATCCAGTATACGCTATTTTTTTTTAGTTATTTATGGAGATAAAAGTTTTATTTTTTACAGGTAAATAGGAAATGATTTAATGGTTGTTATTACACTAAAAAGTGCAATTCTCAAAATTTGTTAGTTGACTCAGTATACTTAGGAGCCATCGATATAACCTCCTCCTTTTTGAAGTCGGTTAATAAGAATTAGATGAAACATAACATACACACATTAGGTATTATTTAAACATCGGCGTATTGCACATTGGACTTGCATTGCAGGTTTGGACTTGTTTATTATACTCATCCTTAAAAAATCATCTACATATTTGGCGAATAAGGAGCAGTTCACACTGAAACCTATCGCGATGTTACGCGCAGATAAAAAGTCTGTTGCTTTACTGAGATGTGTGTAATTCATGTTAATAAGTTCGGTATCGCTATAGCGTTGTGTCGCATTGCGTTTCAGTGTGAACTGACCTCATCCTAAACTGTAATGTGAGTCTATTCATATTACACACCTAAAAAGTTCACCAGTTTTAGACATCTCAAAGTAAAGAAGTAATTAATTTAATTGTGGCAACTATCAAAATACAGTCACTTCTGCTGTGGTTTTAAATTTTTGAACTTTTTCATTTCAATTATAAAAGGTAAGTTTTTGCATACAAATCAATTAAAATCCATATTGATGCGCAGTTTATATTGACTTTATTAATAAATACGTTGTTTTTTTTTTCAGTATTATGTCTCGTTCACCAACATACACCCCCACCATTTTGATTGATGATAATGAAGATCATGAACAATCCAGAATGCGTGAGGTATGCAGTCCCGATATATTATATTACGAGTAATTTGTGTAAATTTATCTGATTTGTTTTCTTTTTGCTCATGTGTATTTTGTATTATTTTTTTTACAGTGGAACTCTGCGAATCTCGATGATGGCAATCAGGTCATCAGGCCTTTCTTTTACTCTCAGGGTGATTGTAGCTCGTATTTTGAAAGCTTGGCAAATCGGCAACGTGAAACTGAAGAACTGGACAATAATCCGACAAATACTCAAGAACCAGCCCAGAAAAAAATAACAAGAAAGAGAAAGCGCTCATCAAGATTTTCATCATCAACATCATATATTGCTCGCCGTGGTAAACCAAATGATATAAGAGGACGTTATTTAATTAAATTGAATGTGTATGAACTAAAAGATTGTGAAAGTGAAAATGACTGTAACAATAGTGATAATGCTTGCACCAGTGTACAATATGTGGTGCGCGAAACTTTTGATGATGTGATGAATGCTGCAGAGGTGCTTATAAAAAAAATCGGTGAAAAATTAGAGTGATAAATTATGTAATATTTAATATATGCTTTTAATTTTTATCGTTATTGATAATGTATTAGAAGTAGTAGTAATAGGAATAGTTATTTGTATTTTTATATTTTAATAGTTTATAAGACCATGTAAAAGGTGTACTTAATGCAAATAATACATTTGTTATACTCAATATTTGTGTTTTATTCCTGGGGTTTTATTCCTGCTGTAAAGAGTGCTATTATGAGGTTATTAAATAAATACACATAAGTTTCGTCACGTAAATTTATTTAAAAATAAAATATTTCTTACATACTAAAATACAATACACAGCTTAACTTTAAATGATTGTTTTTGTTTTATGCAATGATTATTATGAATTATACACACAATTGTTCGTATTTATTTATTTATTTATTATTTAAATACTAAAACTTTTCTTACACAGATCAGTTTAAATACATTGTTTTTTATTTTATTTAATAAGATTTACATAAGTAACATACATTAAAAAACAGTTTTATAATGTCCCCAAGGCAAAGTTTTACAATCATCTTCTAATATTTGTCTTTTATCGTCTTCTCTGCTAAGTACAAGTTTATTAATTTTTTGAGTAAATATATTATGATTTTTTGACCTAATTATACACATATTTTCTCTTAAGCGTTCATCAGATTGTAAAGCTCGATTATAATTTTCAATATTAAGTTTATTTGTAACGTTTTTTTTAATACCTTTTGCTTTTTTTATTGAAGTGGTTACAGAATCTATACAATACAATTTTGCTCTTAAACCCACAAACTCAGATATTATATCACCACCCATCTCATCCTTAAAAAAACCTGGTACTTTACTATTTACTTTCGGCATATCATAATTCTCATTTTCAAAATTACTTGTGTCAAAGTATCTAATATGCTTTTTCATGTCTTTATAAAAGTCTTTAGTGTATATTAAATACAAAAGACTGTCAGTATCAGTATAACAAAGTTTGATAGATTTTTTATAAATACGTTTCATTACAGAATAGTGAAAATGGTATAAATGACTCTTAGCCAATTCTAAAATTGAAAATCCAATATAAATCGGACGATCCAGAACTATTTGTGTTTGTTGCATCTGGATTGCAACCAATGACTCTGATAACATTGACATGTTTTTGAAATTTGGAGCACTTACATATTTTTCTGCTCCACACAGTTTGTTAGTCTTATTTGATACATCTTTCCATACATTAACCAATTTCACATCAACTTGTTTTCTTTTGTTTTCTATTGTCTTTCCGAAAATAGAGTTATTTTGTTTTTTAAAAAAGTCTCTTTCAAAATTTGAACCTGCTTCTTGACGAAGGGTTGTATTCAATAAGATGTATGGTGCTAAAAATGCATTTTGACTAAAAGTTAATATCCTATGAATTTTGATTAAAATAAGACCTTTTTTAAGGCACTCTTTCAAATGAATGTAATGAATCACATATTTGCATTTGTCGTTCAAGTTAGCAATGAGTTTATAATTTTTACTACCCGGAGGCACAAATTTTTCAGCTGCAAAAGGTAAATCAGAATGGTCATCGTGAATTTCGTGTGGATAATGTAAATCTACTTCGAGAATATATCCGCTATCACTATCATTGGAAACATTCATTATATCAAATTTATTGATTTCTTTTTCGGTCAAAAATTTAAAGTTCCCTGTTGGTAATTTTTGCATCATTGCAAAACCATATAAATTGACACAATCCAGATAAACTAGATAACTATTTGGTTCCTGACTATTGTAATGTGGAAGATATTTATTGTTTGCTTTGGCATATCTTAAAGAACATTGAGCAAGACCTCCTCGTATACCTTTTTCCAACATTTGATACATTTCAATATCCGAAATCAAGTCTAACTTAATATTAGTGTATAATAACATAGCATCCCAACTCAATGATGGTGAAGATACATAATAACATGGATCAAGGTTGTAATATTTCAAACTCATAGCTCTAAATTTTTCAAATACATCACATAAAAGAAGGACGTCACATTTTAAATATAAATCTGTATACTCTCCTAAATTGGAAATATTAAATGCATCCCAAACTATTAACGCATGTTTATAGTCTTCATCGGAAACAGTTTCAGAAGTAAGATTATTATAAAATTTGATTTGATCTGGCAATTTATTTTCTTTGTAACGATCCCATGAATCAATATAGTCATAACAGTAAATACCTTTTTTTCGAATTAAATTAAATAAGTGCTCATCGTCGAAAAACTGTCGCAGACTTTGAAAATCCTCGGCTTTCATTGATTTCACTAAATTATCAAGACTTGAGCTCAAAAAATTAAAAGAGTCAATAAATTTTAATTGAGCGACATTCTTACCATCAATTGGTATAAATTTAGTAAAAGATATATATTTTTCCTTATTTTTTGGTATTAAATTTATACGTCCACAAATGGTAGAAAGTTCTTTTATAAACAGATGACAATCATAACCTGAAAGGTTGTGAAATATTATTGGTATGAATGGACATGTTTTAGCATTTAAATTACATTTATTATGCGCCGGTCCTCTGTATTTTCCTGTGAAATGATCATGATCTGCGACAATTACATCTGTATCACAGAATTTTTTCTTGCATAAATAACATTTTTTTGCATTGTTAAAAGAATTACGCTCATCATCACTGATTATCATGGGCTTTGAAACTGAAATTATTTCATATAATCTTTTCACATCTTTGGTAATTGATATAATAAACTTCTTTGAACAATCTGGTCCTCTGTATGATACGAACTTATTAAGTTCAGGCTGAGAATGACAAAAGATAAAATATGCAAAGCAACTTGCCTCGTGAATTTGTATGTTTTCAACATGTGTTGTTTTATTTTTGTCTGAATATTCTCGTAATAAGCTTTCAAAATCACCGTAAATAACTATGGGAATACTTTGAGTTCTTTCAAAATTTGAAAAATATAGTGTTGTGTTATCTTCAGGGAGTGTAGTTTTCACCCTTGCACAGTTATGATTTAAAAGTTTTTCTGGAGTATTAAAAGATATAAAACACTCATCACATAAATGTATCTTGGACTTATGTCTAGTTAATTGTTTATGTACAAGTCTATCAAACTTTTTTATTAAACAGTAATGATTTTTACCGTTTTTATTATTAATACAAAGTAAGTTAACGTGCATTAATTTTCTTTTGAAAGTTTTATACAATGGTCCTGTCACTTGATTTTTAGAATCTAAACCATAAATGTTTACACTAAAATTTGGATTTAGATTTTCAAATACTTTAATATCTGTAAAACTTGGAGGAAATGACATATTAGTTGTGTTAAAAACTTTTGAATAATGAGGGTATGATGTCACTCTATTTGGATTATTCTTAGTCGGATACAAATGAGCTACAACACTCCATAGGAAACAATGTTCATCATTGTTAACTTTTAGACAAGATTTAGTTTTTCGAATATTTTTAGGTAAAGGAATGTAAGAACCAGCTCTTAAAGGGTTGTATTTTAAAATATTTATTTCTAAATGACTTATTCTCTCAATTGTCCAACCTGATTCGGAAAGTTCAAACTCTGAACATTTGCAAATCATTTTTTCAGCGCATGCGTTATAAATAGATAGTAAATCGGTGTTTTGCGATATTATTTCATATTTAGTATTAAAAGATTTCAGAGATGATTCATAATTTTTAGGCAAAATATATGAAACATATAGCTCATAAAAACTTTTTAGAAAAAAAAAATAACCGACTTCACTAAAAAAAACACTAAAAGGATCAAAATAACTTTAATTTTGGAAGTCGGTGTTTCTAGGTATTGTTTGTTTCTTATTTAACACCGACTTCCGAAATTAAAGTTATTTTGATCCTTTTAGTGTTTTTTTTAGTGAAGTCGGTTATTTTTTTTTTCTAAAAAGTTTTTATTTCACACTTTTTAGTTGCGATACACTTATAAACAGAGTGCCTATTTCTCATGACAATTCCAATTAACCCAAATACTGCTAGGTTACATTGTTTTATTATAAAGTTCCTGTGTCTACCTTCCTCCTTCCGGCTCCATCATCAGATCAGTTCGATAGTACCTTATAGCCAAAGAGCATCTCACGACAATTCTAATAAGCCCAAACACGGCTAGGATACATTGATTAATTACGGAGTTCCTGTGCCTACCTTCCGGCTCCATCATCAGATCAGTTCGATAGTACGTTGTAGCCAAAGTGCATCTCATGACAATTCTAATAAGTCCAAACACGGCTAGGTTACATTGATTAATTACGGAGTTCCAGTGCCTACCTTCCGGCTCCATCATCATCATCAGATCACTTCGATGATACCATTTTCAACGTAACTACTCAGAATCATTCATTTATTTGTATTGTGATAGTCGCTTAACTATGTATATCTTCATTGTAATATCTATTTGTGTATCAAGTTCCGTTGACCATTTCTGGTCTTCTTCATCAGTTCCACTTCATCAAATGTTACTTTTTGACTGTAAATGCTTAAGTTCTTGATGAAAATACTAAAATTACCATAGGGTTGCCTATAATTTTTGAGGAGTTCCCTCGATTCCTCATGGATTCCATCATCAGAAATGGATTTTGAAAAAAATGGGACCAATCTGGAAGCATATCCTGTACAGGGAAAAAAAAATTTTGCAAATCGGTCCATAAACGACGGAGTTCTGAGGTAACACACATAAAAAAAAAAAAAAAAAAAAAAAAAAATAATGATAAAAAAAAAAAAAAAAAAAAAAATACAACCGAATTGATAACCTCCTCCTTTTTTTTGAAGTCGGTTAAAAATTGACCTTTAATGATGTGTGTACTTTTAGTTTCTCTTTAATAAGATTACAACATATGCGAGAAATATCATTTAAAAATAATTCAGGTGAAAGATTTAATTTGTGGGCATCTATTCTGTAACTAACAATTTTGTTTTTAAAGGCACAAGCAATCATATGAACATTGTCAAATTCAGTTTGTAGCAAACAGTTAGATTTATGGATGTTGGATTTCTTATGAGAAGAATATTTTTTAACGTATTCATTACAGGTTTGACAGAAATACATTTTAGTCAGCAAACAATAGTCAATTAGTTTTAGTGTTTATTTATCTATAAAAAAATATTTTTCTAGGTTCAAATTTTAGTTTTATTTATTCTTAGTGTTGTTTGTGGTTTAGGTTTTTGGTTTTAGTTTTATTTATTCTTAGTTTTGTTTTCCTGGTTTCTAGGTTTTTTGTTTTAGTTTTATTTATTCTTAGTTTTGTTTTTCTGTTTTCTAGGTTTTATGGTTTGTCTTAATTATTCTTAGTTTTGTTTGTGGTTTAGGTTTTTTGTTTTAGTCTTATTTATTCTTAGTTTTGTTTTTGTGATTTAGGTTTTTTTTTTGTTTAAGTTTTATTTATTCTTAGTTTAGTTTTTATGGTTTTTTCTAGGTTTTTTGTTTTAGTTTTATTTATTCTTAGTTTCGTTTTTCTGGTTTTATAGGTTTTTGGTTTTTAGTTTTATTTATTATTAGTTTGGTATTTTCTGGTTTCTAGGTTTTGGTTTTAGTTTTATTTATTCTTAGTTTTGTTTTCTTGTTTTCTAGGTTTTTGTTTTTAGTCTTATTTATTTTTAGCTTTGTTTTGTGGTTTAGGCTTTTTTTTGGTTTAGTTTTATTTATTCTTAGTTTTGTTTTTTATTTTTGTTTTATTTATTCTTAGTTTTGTTTTTCTGGTTTCTAGGTTTTCGGTTTAGTTTTATTTATTCTTAGCTTTGTTTTTCTGTTTTCTAGGTTTTTGGTTTTGGTCTTATTTATTCTTAGTTTAGTTTTTGTGGTTTAGCTTTTCTGTTTTAGTTTTATTTATTCTTAGTTTTCTTTTTATGGTTTAGGTTTTTTGTTTTAGTTTTATTTATTCTTAGTTTTGTTTTTATGATTTAGGTTTTTTGTTTTAGTTTTATTTATTCTTAGTTTTTGTTTTTCTGGTTTTTAGGTTTTTGGTTCTAGTCTTATTTATTCTTAGTTTTGTTTTTCTGGTTTCTAGGTTTTTTGTTTTAGTTTTATTTATTCTTAGTTTTGTTTTTCTGGTTTTTGGTTTTTAGTTTTATTTATTCTTATCTACAGAGTAGATCCTGTAAGAAACAAAGCATTTAACTATATAAAAACATAAAATACTATTCAATAAAATTTATAAAAATGTAGTAGTAATGATTAATTCAACCTGAAATAAATGAATTTATTATTATTATTCTAATACATAATGATTAATCCTTGGAAGGATACAAAATAGGTTTAATTTGACTGAAATCTTCTTTTACCGCGGAAACAAGTTGAGTAACTGCTTTCCACGTTGGCGTATTATCATTTTCCGCAGTTTTAAAAGTGATCAGGGAATGTTGCCATCGATTGTTGGTAATTACCTCCAGTTCACGGCTGTTCGAGATGCGAACTTCGACGTAGTAGTCACCTCGTCTGGTGGGATCGCTTTGATAGGTATTTCCAGAAGCTACACGCCTCGAAAGGAAATTTTTTAATTTTGCTGCCTGAACAAGTTCAGGCTCATCATCCTGTCAACAACAAGAACATACTTAGAAATAAATACATTATGTCTGTGCGAGATTGAAAATAATCACACTTCCGACTATTAAAGCAAGATCGTTCGCAAGATTAATTTTATTTCTGCTCAGACTATTTTAATTTTATCAGTAATAAACAAAATATTGTGTAGATAATTAACTCGCCTGAGAATCAGGAAAGGGATTGATTTTACGCCTTTTGTTCACGTTTGTTGGTGTTGCATCAGTCTCTGATTCCGAGCCGCTTCCTAACAAATGATCCTGTCTTTTTTGTGTCTTATTTTTCTGCTGCTTTTTGGATTTCTGCGGCTTGACAATCTTTTTCTTAGCCAATGTTGAAGGCACTTCAGCGTCTGAATCGAACGGATTTGAAGACCTGAAATAAAGATAAAGTAAGTAAACTGTTAATAAAACGATAACAACAGATATAAAAAAAAATATTAGCCCATCGGCACACAGAGCAAAACAACTGTATTATTGAAACTGAGTTGCTTATGTGCATAGGGTCTAATTGTACGTAAAGTCTGCTGCAAAAGTGCATAGGAAGTACAGAAATAAAATCGTGTGAAGCGAGAAATGACGCCATCTAGCGTAAAACCTGATTGAAATGTTGCTATCGACAACATTACATTATACTGTTAATAGATGGCGCCGCTGTGCTTCAAATGATTAATGCTTAATTAATGCTTATTTTTGTACTTTCTTTTTGTTTCTTCAAACATTGAAATAATTTATAATTTCTTTTAAAGAGATGAAGATATTAAAATTGAATATTAATTTATAAATATTTGATTATCTATGTGTTAGTTTTCAAACTTGAGGGGTAGGTTGAATATGGATTTACAGTGAGGCCGCAAAAGTTAAAGATTACATTGCTACGAACCGAGCGAGCACGCACGACACTTCCGTGCGTATGTGTGCGCGTGTATGAGTATCCACATTCCACAGATAACACATACTAAGGAACTGTCGTCGCACTGAGCTTAAAATATCATTATTATTTTTCTGTGCCATTGAATATGCATCACACAGTCACAGAGGCGACTTGTTCTTACCATTGCATTGATAAAATTCACGCAAACGTGTCATGTGCTGTTAGCCGTATGAACTAAGTGTTGGATTCGCAAACAACGTAGCCCGAGTTCAAATCATGGTCGGTCCGTTGTGGTTATTTATTACTTATTCCCAATCTATATTAATATAGTTGTTTTTTATATTTCTATGAAAAATACTATTGCATTTTTTGCACTAAATAGTTGCAAATTACGAATATGATCTATTAACCACAAGAAGAACACATTCGTAATTTTCAATTATTTAGTTGTTACATCTTTTCAATGTTGTAAGGTGGAAATAAAAAGACGTGTTTAATAAAAAAAAATATTCTTTATATTTACAAATTAAACATATATGAGAATTGTGACGCCGAATTGTTACCTAGACAACAAAATTATCTTGTAACCGTTATCTATGTTACGTGTAAGATTGTTTGTTGGAAGTATATCCACTTAGACCATTCATAATATGAATAACGTAACAATGAAAGGATATTAAAATTTTAATAAAATAAAATATAATTGTTTATATCCAGTTATTTATTGAAAAGTGATATATGATTTAGACTTTGTAAACATTTTATTTGTATGTAACGTCACAATGAATGTATTGAGGTCATAGCTTAATTGTTCATTTTCTTGACGAAAAGAAGATTGAAACTAAACCTCAATTTCTGTTAAAAGAACTTTAGTTCTCACAAGATAATCGTCAATTAGATGAGAAAAATAAATTGAACAATTATGTTAGAACAGTGTGGGTAGAAGAATAAAAAACGAAATAGAATCATGATTATTGTCAACAAAATTGATAGCGAGTTCACTGCATTCTTAAGATAAGGCGATGGCACAAGTTAAAATGTATAGCTGTTTTAAACGAAAGTAAACACAATATAATACAGTGTTTGTTAACGAATAATCATTTAAATATGTTAAAATAAAATGGCCTACTAAATATTTAATTACACCGACTGATTTTACTAAAACTTAATATTTTGTATAACCCCCATTATTTTCGATACAGTCAAGTAGACGTTTGCGCATGGACCCAACCATATTACCGCATATTTCGCTCCCTCTAAAACTTTCCCATACCTCCATGCAATGGGTTTTTAATTGTTCCGTAGACCTCTCATTCCGCGAGTCCCACCTTTGCACCATCAAACCCCATAGATTTTCTATGGGGTTGAGGTCGGGTGATCGCGCTGGCCATGGAATAACAATTACTTCCGGGTGATTGTGAAACCACTCACGCACAGTACTCGCTCGGTGAATAGGACAATTGTCCTGGACAAACGGAAATTGTGCTAACTCATCAGCTGGGTAAATGTTGCGCACAGTAGGTAGCATAATTGAGTCTAACACTTCCACATAAGTTGAACTGTTTGCGCGTGGAGGAATGAAAGCCAGTTCTCCTGGTCCTGCTGCACTCATCCATCCCCACATATTAATTGTGATTCGACCTGATTCGGTGTTAGGTATAATGTTTTTATCACACCAGCGAGTGTTATTCTTGCGCCATAAGTGAAGCCTGCCCTTTTGACTGGATTTAAATGTTTTTTCATCTGAAAATACCGCAGTATTCCAATCAAAATCTAAATAATCACGTGCGAAACGTAATCGTTCCTGTTTATGCCTCTCTGTCAAGTACGGCTTTTTAGCAGGTTTTCTGTGATGCACGCCTTCAGCGTGAAGTGCACGGCGAACAGTATCAATCGAGGTGTCATATAATTCCGCAAAATGTCTCGTTGGTGCGAAACCATTTGTTTCGTATACGTCCACCATATGTCGTCGCTGCGCCTCGCTAATAAGCTTCGGTCTCCCACTTCTCTTTCGACTAGCAAGGCTACCTTCTTCCTCATATCTTTTTATCCAAAGACTTACAGTATTTTTCTAAAACAAAAAAAAATATATTAGGCAGCTATACCTACTTGACTTCATTTTCATTATATAAAATGTTAACAATCATAATTATTGAATATAATTTTAAAATAAAACTGCATTTATAAATCCAATAACCAATCCAATAAACCCAACGATTTATGTATTTTTCTTTTAAGCCTCATAAAGATACGATGGATGGATTCATAAATGGCATACTTACATTTTAATTAGAAGATTAATTTATAATAAAGTTACAATTCATTAATAGCTATTATACTCACATTCAGTCCGGTTTCTTCAGATATTTGTGTTTTATTAAGACCGCTTTTATGCAGCCCAATGATAGTCGCCCTCACTTCAATACTAATATTAGCCTGCATTTTGCGAATATTACAATACTGTTAACCACACGTCACTAACCAACAACTACAACCAAACGACAGTTCATTTCGGTCAAGTTAAAACTTATGTCTACCTCGCAGAAATCTAATTCTTTATTTAGTTTTTTTGTGATCCCTTTCTAACTCTAAGAAATGTGTGAACAAGTTAAAGAATAATTTAATATAATAATATGTAATGCTAATCCATAACTTCCAATCGGGTAAGAACTTACAAAAAGTCAACAATTGCGTGGGATTTGAACTTGCGGCACACTGATTTGCGCTTCAATCTGTGTGCTCTATACCACTAGGCCATCTTGACTTATGCTAAGTTGATGAAATTATGAACTACAATCAGTTGTTGACGACAATGATGACGCATGTGTCTATCTATTTGTTAAACTAAAAGTCAAGTTTATACTTTGTGAGATTGCCTTTGCTCGCCACTTAGCTGTGAAGAAACCAACGCCATCTAGTTTAATTTTCGAAAACTTGAACTCTAACGTGCAAGGGAAAATAGGCGTTAAGGTATCTAAGCACTTTTACACCCAGATTGTACATACTTGACGCCTTGTGAAGATATCCACACCCAGCAATGAAGGATTGATGCACCACTAATGTGTAGCAAAAACACTTTGAGAGCTCTATTTATACCCTAATATCATAAGGGAACGAACATCATAACGTATTTAAGTTTTTGCTGACGCTGCGAATGAAAAATAATGAATTATTATATTAAATATTAAACTCTATACTTATTGGTCATAAGAATTATTATGGTTTGTTCTATATTATAAATTAGACACTCAAGTGTTAACACGTCCTTACTAAATTTATTTGGATGCAACCCTATACCGGCGCCGCACTGTCGCTGCAATTTGAGACGTGATTTTTATATGGTAATCGTATGTACTCACGAGAAAATCTTAATGTCGTTCAACTTAAAATATAATATTATAATACAAATAGTTTATTATTTATCAATATAATAAATTATTCGTATTATATATACATAATATTTAATCAAAAAATTTAATTTTTAATATTAAAAATAATATTTAAAAAATGAAATGTCAAATTAAAAAATATTTATAAAAACAATGGTATATATAGGAAATATTAACATCATAAAGCCCTATTATACAGACTCGATAAAACATGTTAAAAATAAAATAATCCGCTGTCATTCGTTTCTAGTTTTGCACCCATAAGTCAAGGGCGCCCAACGGACACATGGCTAAGAATCCGCAATTTGTCCGTTTTCGAGCTGCAACTTTTCAACGATAATAGAAAACTTATGTTAAGCCAATATTGCAAGAAACAACAAAATGTTGCAATGTAAGCTATATAAACAATAAATAAATATTCAATCATTATTTTTTGTTCTTTTTGACTGCTTCTTCTGATGTAGCGGTCGCAAGCGCGACTACTGCGCATGAGGCCTTGGGTTCGATCCCTCCAATAGTTGAGTAAAGTGTTATTTTGGGGTTTGAATCTGAAGTTTCTCAGCAGAGTCTGAACCTCGGGCCTGGTTGATAACAATAGGCTCACCCTATTAATGTTGCAATAACCCGCAATATGTATTTTACCCCTCTACCTAAACACTTCGGGGAATACAAGTGCGATGTTATTTTACATGCTAATTTATTTGCAAACAAGAAGACGTAGCTTTTATAACTCGCACCTAAATATCCAATATTTTTTTTAAATTTTGTTTATACTCAAACGGCAAACGAAAACATTTTAATGAAATCTGTACGGTATATTTTATACATTTTATTAAAGACCACCCTTTTTATAAATATTCGGAAAGTTTGAAAATAAAGAATAAATTAAACGTTCATATCGCAAAACATTTGCGTTGCTTGCATTTTTACAGTATAAGAGCACATACACTTCAATCGACGTTCATCAGTGCTAACAATGCGCTGTATCGGTTAGACGTTACGTGTATAAAATTGGGGCTTCTGCATCACTTGCATTTTACGGTATGAGAGCCCATACACTTTCTGCGAGTGACACAGAAGCCCCAATCGAATATAAAATTGGGGCTCCTGCATCACGAACCGAGCGAAGCGGGCGAGTGACGCAGAAACCCCAATCGAGTATAAAATTGGGGCTCCTGCATCACGAACTGAGCGAAGCGAGGCGAGTGATGCAGAAGCCCCAATTTTACCCTACTACCAGCCACGGTAGACGCGGGCATGCGGACGTCGAGCAATGGGTAGCTCGCCATCCGGCCGATCGGTAATTAACCGGACCGAGCCCAGTCGTCAAATCCACGCGCTCCTCAAACAGATGTCAGTAAACCGTAGGGGCTCAGCAGGGCCGATGCCCGCTAGCTAGGACCGCGGGGGAATTGCTGAAAAGGAAGCCCGTAGTCCTAGAACGCAAAGGGTAATTGAAGGACACAGGTATGGTTTTAGTCAGTAAAAGTCTGACACGCCCTCACGCTCCACCCAAAGCGCGAGAAGTCATAAGATAATTTCCCACCTTAAAAAAAAATGACATAGAAAATAAACAGTGCATTTTTACGGATGCGTTCGTTTCATTCTTATTCTAATTATTATTGTTACTTACTTGTTTTGTTTGTAGAAATATTATGTTTATTAAATAAGAAAGAAAAAGTAACGTTTTTTTTTTGCAGTAAAAATTACGGAGTCTGGGAGCTAGATGGCGCTGCGGACGTTAAAAATTGACCTTACAAAGGAAGACAAACTAGCATGATTGGAACTCTGAATTACTTGAATCTGGATTAGCTGGTAGATTCACTGTAACTTGTGGTATAGTTTCGACAAGCACTTTTTGTTTTGTTTCACACAAGCTAGAAGCAATGACTTCTGAAATAGTCAAAGAAAAAATTATAAGAGTTGAGATTTAAACAAATTACAACTATGTATATATTATTCTAAGAAATTAAAGAAAAGAATAGATTTATCATCTGAATCCTGACTACTTTGTGTAGTTGGTAGATTTTGTGGAACTTGTGGTAAAGTTTGGATGTCATAGTAAGCAATGACTTCTGAAATATTCAAAAGACAAAATTAAGTTAAGATTTGAACAAATCTCAACTACATAGGTATTATTTTAAGAAATTAGAGAAAAGAATAGATTTATTACCTGAATCATGACTACTTTGTGTATATTCTGGTAAACACTGCCCAGGAAAATCTCTGGAGGTCAAAGCAGTCACTTGTATTCCTGAAAAACAAAACAGAAAAATAAAGCAAGTGTTTTTAACATATTGAAGTGTCTTGAATACGTCGCAGCTCTATAGCTGCGCCGGATTGAAAAACGTCGCTGTAATATAATGTGGCTACCTCACGTTTAGCTGGAATGCTTGGCGATACGTTTTACAAAGCGGCGGCGTCCATTTAGCATTATTGTCAGTGTAGGATGATTAAAAATTATGAAGAACAGATACCTGTTAAATAACATATGATTAATTGCTAATAGAGCTATTTAGCCTTTTACAGTTCAGTTTAGCTCGTCAAATGGATCACGTTAAGAGCTCGTGGGCGTGGTAGGGCCTCTCGCCTAAAACAGAGTTTTCGTACCCGCCCCATCAGGGATTCGACACGCTTTCGTACGATAGCATAAAAGTCATCAATACGTGCTTCCGCAAACATCCCCGATGCGCTCAAACATACAAACATTGCAAGTTAAATAAAAGCTCGTAAAAAAGCAAAGAGAAACAGTTATGGATAGGTGCGCCGTACGAGCTTAAAATATTGCCGCCACATATCTTTTATGTACGAGAATGCATAGAATTAAGTATAGATACCTGGGCTTGATCTTTTTTTTCTTTTAGGTGAAAGCACTATCTCCTTTTTTGTGCAATAATCATGGTCAGACAACTGGAGTCTTGAAGTTGACGGTTCTGTAAATTTAAATGAAATTAATGAGTTAGCGCTACGCCACAGTATTAAATATACAGGGTGGTCCAGGCCCAATGGATATAATTTTTTTTTTAGGTAGTCCCTTAGGGACCTATTTGAAACCGCCAATAAAATATTTTTTTTTCTTTTTAAACTGGAGTTTACGAAAAATCAATCGATTTCAAGGACAGTAACTATTCTTGCATTGATATGAAATTAAATGCACTTTTTTTTTCTTTCTGACACTCTCACACATTTTTTTCTTCCTGAGAGAGTGCAATGTTTAAGTAAGAACCTAAAATACTAATATAAATTTTTCATTTCAAAAGTTAATAAAAATCATGAAATCATTAAAAGTGGTGGTTATTAAATAACAAAAAAAAAAACATATCTTGTAAACGGGTGACAAGCGATTTTTTTCCCGGCGGGTACAAATAGGTCCTTAAGACAACTACCTAAAAAAAAATTATATCCATTTGGCCTGGACCAAGTTTAGACCTTGAAACCTTTGGTTGTCATTTCCATACATATCCCTGTAGTGTTCAACAAAGTGTATTGAAATGAACTATATTTACCTGAACTAGATGACTGTTTTCTTTTATGTGATTGAATTTTTTGCTTGTCACTTGATTCATCAGCCAACAGCTGCTGTGCTCCTGTACATGAGTCTGGAACAAATTGCAACATAAAAAATAGAACCCAAATCCTGTAAATATAAAAGTTCTAAAAAGTTCAGCTGCCAAGCAAAGTTGAGAAAAAGAGATTGTACCTGAGGTACTGGGTCCGGCCTGGAATAATGAAGCTTCATTGTCAATAATCCCTTGAGACGTGTTTGTCGTTGTAACGTCAACGTTTGAATAAATGTGACATGGAAATTCAAGCAACATTTTATCAGGAAGTGGATCAGCTTTCAAATTTTTTGATGGTATGGCCCATTTTTTAAGGCGATTTTGTTTTTTATTAAACGCTCTTTTATCAAAGTGGTTTCCACATACATACTTTAATGTATGCAACTTTTCAATGGGAACATATATTAAATCTTCTTTGCCCACAAACTTGACCCACTGTTTGCATCTGAAAATATTTTTAAATTAAAATTAAATCATGTTTCTTGGTTAAATTAATAAATATTGATACTATTTCATGTATGTATATGTTAAACATTGTGCCCCTACTCTTTCACGCAACATTACATTTTTTTTTCTTATGTAAACAATAGCGTTGTTATCGATATGTGGATCTTACAGTTGCAGTACATCACTAGCACACAATTTAAATAAGATAAATTTGTTAATTTTATTTGTTCCTAGCCTGCTTTACTTACATGTGGCTGCAAAATATCTTATTAAAGTTCTTACCGGTCTTCATCTAAAGGGAATCTCGCCATAAACATCCTTTTTTCACGATTTGAACGACTTGCTCGATTTTTACAAATTTCACAAGTAATAAACCGTCTTTTCGGTGGCATTTTGATTCACAGTACGCCTCTGATCACTCGTCACTAATTTTGATGAGAAATTACACTTAATTACAATTTAAAATCCACAATCAAACTTGCATTTACATTCAAAACACACGGCACGAAATGAAGTTTGACATTACCAAAGTACTCTGTGTCTGTGAGTTTGACTTTGTTTTGACAAATAACATGGCTGACACTTGACGTAAGAAAGAGAAACGATAGAGGGAAAGTGATAGCAATATCCACCATTATTTGCCACGTAAAGTCCATATAAAATTTTTTTTGTTCCTAGTTTCGCTAGGCTGATTCATTCACTGAGTACCTTTTTTATGTATAGTCATTCATTTGTGTGTGCACAGAGTACATTTTTATTTTGGAGGTACATTAGTGTGACCAGGTTAGCGGTTCACCTGAATTGTAAAAAAAGTTAATAAATATTTAGACTTGCTAAACATACTCTCAAAAACTTGTTAAAAGTATGGTATGTAATTTATCTAAAAATTTTAAGTGTACAATAAAAATAAAACTAGTTCAAAACATTAGTTTTTGTGTAGTGACATCTATTGGCACTTTGGTGAAACTTAGCACTAAACTGCCATCTCTTATCCATACACGGAATATCATCTGTCTACGTCACAATGCAACCCGACCAAATTGAAAATACATTTAAACTCATTTTGAGCAGGGACTATTATATACTTCGTCATTTTGTATCATTGTAACCATTGCTGTCCCAAGTTTTTTGTACTAAGTTTGAAGCAAAGACTGCTATAGTATACTGGGCTAAGCAAAGACTACTATAGTATACTGGCTAGGCGCGAGCAACCACGCGATAGCCAGTATACTATAGTAGTCTTTGCACGCGATTGCCGATGGATGTCCGCTCAAATGCTTATGCCCCGTTTACACGTGGCCCATGGGCCCAGCCTCGGCCAATCGTCATCCATAACCATTGTGTAAACGGGGAAACCCCGTTTAAACTGGGGAAGGGGTCGGCCTATTCTTATTTTTTCTTAAATAGGGGAGGAAGGGGTCAAAAACTAGTAAAAATCGTTTTACGTAATAAATGAATGGCCCCAGGTAGCATTTATTTATTGCTTATGATGATTTAGGGTTGGAGGGGGAACTCACACCAAAACATGCAGGTGCCAGATCACAAAACTGGACCGTAACGAAAAGGTCTATATTGTCTTACCTTAATAACTATAAAACTATAAGTCTTAGAAACATGAATCTTATGTCATTACTTAGAGTAGAAAAAAATATATAGGTAGTCATCTCGCTGATAAGACCTTGAGTTAGCATCGGGGCCGGGTGGGGCGAGTGGGGAGGGAGGAGCTCTGCGTAGAATAACTGAAACTGACGCTCTCGCTGTCTTCTTTTCAGTAGGCGTGGCCAAAGTGTGTCATTTTTGCGATTGGAACATTTGCATCTGAATCACTGAAATGTTCCGGAACAGTGATATATGTATCATTTGGAATATTTTGGAACATCGGCTCAAAAGATAAAAACGGAACATTTGGAACATCGGTTCAAATGAATCGTGATCTGTTATGTCGCGTCATATAGACTAACAGTTTTATTTAATTGAATTTTGATTTAAGAATAATTTCAAGCAGATGTTTTTGGTTCAGTTACGAGTATATTTACACTATTTACGTTTTAATTTGAATTTTAAAAATACTGCAGGTCCAAATTCCAATCTTTCGGAACACTAAAATGTTTCGGAACAGTGAGTCGATTCAGTAAAGAGTTACACACGCCTACTTTTCAATATAACTCACGACTCATACGTGACAGCGCGGTGATTATTTCATGGATGTATAGAGTTCATTTAGGCCAATGGCTTTAAATAATAATAAATGTAACTTGGACGATATTTATAGTTAAAAATAACCAACAAGTGTAAAAAAAAACAGTATTTCGGCTTTAACTCATGCAAGGGCCAGCCAGAAATATAAACATATCGTCGGAAAGAGGAGTTTATGGGTCATGCACAGGTACCCCAATGTCTGGTATCGAGTAAGTGAGGCAGTTTCGGGAGCATCTCAAAGCTGCGAAGGCCGATTTCGCGTGGACCTTTAGGTACTACTGCCGTCGATTGTCGAATATTAAATGGAATGTTATTTATACTAACCTATTCAATGTAAGATTGTATTAAAATATTTAGGATGAATTCAATCTGGTTTTCTTTCGATATTTAACACAAAAAGCGACTCGCTGTTATAGAACTTTCACATTAAAACCAACGGCCGTGTGCACCGATACAGCTCCGCCCTATTTTTTTTCTTACAAGGGGGTGGGAGGGAGTCTTAATAGCTGTTCTTATGCAAGATCGCAGAACGTTCCTAAAAATTGTTACTTTTGAAAATAAATGTCAAAACCAAGCAACCTCAAGTTATGGGGCCAGATAGAAGTCTTTGATGCAATTTCTATTTAACCGAATTGTATCAGTATGGAACAGGCTCCCGGAAAGTGTTGTGAAAGCTCCCACATTGAACTGCTTTAAAAATCAGTTGGACTGACTAAACATCTCCAAACTATATAAAACACACGCACCAGCTAATAGCTGCTAGTGTGTCTTACTAAATAATAATAATAATAATAACCAGACGTATATTCATTTCCTTTAGATTCTTAGAAAACGACCTTACACACTCTATTAAACAGGGGGGATGGGTTGGCCTATTCTTATTTTTTCTTATTTAGGGGAGGAGGGGGTCAAAAACTAATAAAAATCGTCTTACGCGTAATAAATTCGCCTAAGTGTTTTTTTTTTTCTAATCGTAAGTTCGTATTAAAATGTGAAAATCTGATCAGCAACTAATTTGGCAAACAAGGATTCGAGCTAATCCAAACTGTTTTTGGGTTTTTGCATATTAAAAATAGAAGCAGTATTTACCTACAGCAGTCTACTGCATTCAATAGGGAATATGCATTTTGACACAAGTGGACCAAGTTTGTTATTGCGACCGAGGAGGAATTCAACGTGTATCAAACGATGTTTTACAATACGAAGAAATACTTACCTTTAAATCTCTGGCCTTTGACGTCAAATACCATGTCGCATTTCTTTTTAACCGACTTCAAAAAGGAGGAGGTTATATGTTCGGTTGAATGTATGTTTTTCATTTAGCAGCTTTTAAGCTACATACAATTTTTTTTTTTCATATTTGTTTACTAGAGCTAAAAAGTAAAGCTAGCAAATAAAATTGCATGTATATTCCCTATTCAAAAAACAAAACAAACAAAACAAAAAAAACGTGTTGCGCCGACCCCAAATAACACGGGACAAGGGCAGGAAGATGATGAGATGATGATTCCCTATTCAAGTCCAGTCAAACGTTTAATCCACATAATTTAGGCTAAGCTTGGCTAGTGTGTGGTGTGGGCCTTAACACAAGGAACCTAAAAGACTTGAGTTTAAAACTAGGGCAAGTTTCTACATTTCGCATAATCTGTGCAGAAAATTGTCATTTGTCATTTTGCTGCTATAATCGTTTCGCGAGCTTTGTGTTTTCTTGTCTCAAAATAATCTCGAATAAGTTCACGTGTTTCGTTATCTATTTAAAAATCCAGTTCTGAGATCGAAATAAACGATATTAAACAATAAGTTATCAATTCGGTTGTGGTAAATGTGCGTACGGTCATAACAATGGAGAACCTTGATCATAGCAATAACAAAAACGTGTCCCTTAGTTTGATAGCGGAGTACGGCGGTTCAGATTCGGATTCAGATGATACGGAGACTCGTTCGAATGATAATGCGACAGATTCCGACGCCGCGGACTTAACGGAGATGGTGTTGAAGAACAATATAATTAATGCGTGTGCTCACGGGCCGTTGTCGAGGCCGAGCGGCCGTGACGAGGCGGATGTTAGCAGACACATGATAATCGACAGCGCGGAGAGTGGCGTGGTGGAGTATGAGGTGACGGAGTACCGTGACGCGGACAGTGACTCCGATAGCGAGTCCACCAGCGCGTCCAGCGACAGCGATGTCGACTCCGTGAAGGACATCGAAGAGGTCTCCAGCGGGTGAGTACACTTACGACTACCTCTCACAGTTACGACACATTTTTAATGTTTACAACATTTAGAATGCAAGATAAACCGTGAAAACATTACATATACAGCTGCTATTATGTATGTTTATTAGAAATAAGGTAGATGAAAATCTTATTTGGTTCATTTTTAAAGTGGGAGGTATGATCAGATCTTTTGTTAACGTAATTTGTTTTTCTGTGATATTGGGAATTAAAAGATAAGGAATTATTGTTTTAGCAAATAACTTAGTCCATATTATACCACTGTATGTGAGGTACCTGTAGTATGGTTTGAGATATAGATATTTATTGATAAGACAAAGTGCTTAACAGGAGTTAACCTTTTGAGTACCGTAATTAGAGACAATAGAAAGACAATGACCAAGCGAACGCCGGCGTTCACGGGGTTTAATGAACTAATAAGTATATTATTTATATTGTGTTAGTATAGGATCTCCAATAACTTGATAATAAGCTTTGACTGGATGCACCGGATTTGATAGAGGACATTCATTATGGTGACATCACCGGACACTGCACACTGAATAAGCACCTCCACACAATAGGCATCACAGACAGTCCCTTGTGCAGAGCATGTTTGGAGGGGGAGGAGACAATTGCACATATGCTCCTAGACTGCTCAGGGGACTGTCTGTGAAGCCTATGTGTGTATGTATATGCCACACTGTCACTGAAATATGCACACAAACCTTAGGATCCCCAAACTCCCTTATTGATGTCCTGAAAGACCTAAGAGGTCTTATCTGTTTTTGGAGAGAGGTGGGCTGGTTGGAATAAGCCCATCTAAGGTTATGGCCGCCATGGCCCACGTAAAATGGTCCACATAGGACTAAATGCGGAAACCATACATAAATAGATAGAATAGATAGATAGGGTGACATTCGGGGAGGCCTATGTCCAACAGTGGACGTCTTTCGGCTGAAATGAAGACGAAGCTTTTACTGTGGAAAATTCCGTGTGGTACACCACACATTAATATTTTGGATTTTAGGCAGGTCTTGCACCATATTAGAAAACCTTGTAAGTTTCATCTTATGTAAGTAATCTGTCTGTTTTAAAACAGTCAATAGTACTCATTTGTGTTTCACTCACATTGGGAAATTATTATGAAAGACACAAGACTGAACAATTAACTGAAGAAACTATTATTTGATGACTGAAGAATTAACTTTAAAGAAGCCTGAGTTGAGCTGAGTGGGGCTGATGCATGCATCATGCTCGTGAACGGGTGCTGTCAGTTGAGACTGGTCATCTCCTAGCTGCTAATGGCTTAATTAAATTTCTATCTTCTAATTAGGCTCACATAATAGAAGCAACACGAAATATGTTACCGAGATTATATGTAACTCACAATATAATTTAAAAGAGTGTCCATGGAGTTTGTTGCACGCTCTTCTCCATAGATATCTATGCTTTGGAACATGCAATTTAGCTTCACTTTTTTTTATTTTGGACTGACCTATATTTGACTATAGACTTTGACTTTGGCTTACCTACTGCCAAGAATATGCTATTGCCTAAAGTGATTATTGTTTTAAAACTAATAGTTAGAAAAGAGTGTCTAGATGGGTTTCAAACACACTAACATAAAATTTTATTTTGGTATACATTTTTACTCTTTGTAGGTACTTACTTGATATAATTATGTAAAAAAATCCATAATTAAATACATAAAGATTAAGTCACAAAAGACATGGTGCCGTTTTAGACTGACACAGCAGGGCATCAATTAAGGAGTTAATTTATTTACTGGCAAAAACCAGTCTCTGTATTTGAAAAAGAAGAATAATTTGCGCCTCCTTTCGATATTGCAACCAACTTCCCAACCAACCACTAAAATACCAACAAACCAACATACCAACCACCAGCATACCAACTTTTGGCCGGATGGCCAAATGCTGGTATGCTCCACTAAATAGCAGAATCGTTTCAAAAACTTCTTGTTTTACTTTATATTAAATATAATATATATTAATGTAATATTCTGTTAAATATCTATGTATGTCTTGTTTTCTAAATAACATTTTCTTTTTTATGCACCTACCATGTTGTCTTTTCACCACCCTAGGTTGACTGGTAGGGAATGCCTAAGGCATTGAGTCCACCTTTGTACTTTGTGTTGCATGAAGAATATATAAATAAATAATTTGAAGACCCAGGTTCAATGTATAATAGTATTATTACTAGAGTACATCTCTGATTGAGTTTTATGAGAATCAAATTTTCAGTTGCAGTTTTTAGAAAAATTTATATGTATACATATAGATTATATAAAAAGTCATAATTTAAAACTCCTATAGGTATTAAATTATTATGACTTTCTCTTGTTCATGAATGTTAACAATAATATGGACCAGCTTTTCATCATTATGATAAAATAGTCATAAAACACTTAAGTACCAATTAATTTGATTAGTTTATAATCCATAAACACATTGACATTGTTTCTCATGAGAATCTACTTAAAAGAGAGATAAGAGTAAATGCATGTTTACTGTTGCTCCCTTTATCTCGTTGAATGTCATTGTTATTGGTTCCATTGATTAGGTATCCATGCTTATGGTCTAGTGTTTGTCACCTGCATGTTTATGAAACTCGGAAAGTTTTTAACTAGATATTTATTTATCTGTAAAGGACAGCATATTCTCATTTTTTTTTTAATATTGCTCCACACTGAGAATGACACCTGTAACATGGGTGCCACCCAGACCCGGAACACTTATCTGTAGGCTATACAAATATTTGCTCCGAGCGGGGATCGAACCCGCGGCTTGCAGCGCAGCAGCCAGTCGCTCAACCACTGCGCCAACTGTGCCATCAAATTATAGGCACATATGATGTGGTGGGCCAATGGTAACAGCCCCAACTTACAAACTGTAGGTTGTGATTGCAAATCCAGGCAGGCGCTTTACTTTGAGTAGTTTTTTCATCATTGATGCTATTAAAATGTTGCAGGGAAATATTGTTAGGAAACTGGCATGTCCTAGTATCAAAAATTCAAACATGAGACATCTAATAGGCCCTAGCTTGGACCCATTATAGTATAATGGGTCCAAGCTAGGGCTGGTAGTTGCTACAATGATTGTAGCCTATTCTCTCTTCCAGAGAGGAGGTCTGAGTCCCAGCAGTGGAAATATTATAAGGCTGATTATGCTCATGCTTATGATGGTTACAAAAAGTCAATAGGTTCCATTTCCAAAGTGTGGTAGACATAATAATGTTCCTTGAGATACCGTTAAAGTAAAATTTGTTTTTTGCCTTATAATTTCTTTTAAACATCTACATAGTTGGATTTTGAACTTAAAATACAAATCAAATAATGATTTATTTCCAGAGAGGAAGGTGAAGGACGAACCAGAACAGGAAAACCAGAGACTCCGAAAGTGAATGGTGAAATGGGCCTTGATGACTTGCCTCCAATAGAAGACCTTGCCATCAGCCTGCCAGCCCAGGAAACCACCAAGATTGGAACCATTGCCAGCATAGTTGATAGATTAGGTAACAGATTAATAGAATATATTTATTTGTTTATTCTCACATCGGAACGCCTTGCAGCAATTACACCAAATCAAGGGCGGACCACAAATCTTGCATTTCTTTAGCATTTCCTCATAGCTTCAATCTTCTATATTAAAAAGCAAAGCCCTGACTCACTCACAGACTTCTTGATCCTCAGCCCTAAGCCCTTGGACCGAGAACGCTGAAATTTTGCACAGAGGTTCCTTTTATAATTTAAACAAAGAATAAGAAAGGATATTTTGAAGTACAACCCCTAAGGAGATGTAAAAGAAAGAAAGAAAAACATTTTATTTGGCGGAACAAGGCCCAAATTTAGAACTAACAAATTATAAGTACATTATGTGAAAGAAATATGCGCCACATCCGCGCAAAACGGCCGAACGCTCAGCATAATGCCGTGACCACACGCAAAATGCGATGAGTCTACGGCGCTGGTTTTCAGCGTGGGCCGGTAACGGTATCGACATAAAGACGTCGGCACGGTATTGTGTGCTAATTTATTTGAATAAAATAGATAAATATAAATAAATTATAGGGAAAGGAGAAAAAAAAGAACAATGAATAAATAAAGTGGAAATACGAAATCATAATATATATAAAGTGGCAACATTACTTTTCGTCTGTGCCAAAGTACGTGGTTCATGTAATAATACCTAAGGTTTGCTGTAAGAAAACCCAATTGTGGTTTAATCTCGCCTGTGTACATCAGTTGTCCTTTTTTTAACCTTAGGGTCCCAGCAGGCTCGAAGCCTACTGGGGCCATGGGTGATGCGAAAGAGATCCCCGGGGCCCTGGAACAATGGCAAAGAAGGAACAGGAGTGGGTTTTTAGTCAGTAAAAGTCTGACACGTCCTCTCGCACCGCTTAAGAGCGGGGGATATCATTAGATGACTTTCTCACCTAAAAAAAAAAGTTGTCCTCTTTTAATTTATTATTTGTAAAAGTTGTGTACAATAAAGAATATAAGAGATGAAACTTTGGGGGTTCAAAGTTTATATGGAGATAGCTACTTTCACCTGGGTGAACTGCTGGCAGAAGCTATTCCTGAATAAACTGGGAGGCCTTATCTGCTTCTGGATGAAATAGAGGCCGCTGTGGCCCACTTACAATAGTTCATAATAGACTAATTGCGGAAACAAAATCCGGATAGATTAGATAGCGTTTCTTTGGAGATAAAAATTTACCTTTAAATAAAAAACTTTTTACAAAAAAAAATACAACCGACTTCAAAGTAAAATAAAACACTGAAAAGTGCAAAATAACTTTAATTTCGGAAGTCGGTGTTTCTATAATAGTTTTGTCTCTTCGTTATTTAACACCGACTTCCGAAATTAAAGTTATTTTGCACTTTTCAGTGTTTTTTTTACTTTGAAGTCGGTTGTATTTTTTTTTTGTAAAAAGTTTTTTATTTTACACTTTTTAGTTATGGTACCACCACTAAAAAGTACCCCTCAGCCAAACTTAAATACCTTATAGCCAGCCAGAGTGCATCTCATGACAATTCTAATAATCCCAAACACGGTTAGATTACATTAATTTATTACAGAGTTCCGGTGCCTAACTTCAGGCTTCATCATCAGATCAGTTCGATATATTCCCCCTCTACTTTCAGTCAGTCATCGACTACACGTATAAACAAAGCAATTTTACTTGTTACGACGGTTCTGCTGTGATCCTATGAGGAGTTCTGTTCCATATCTTCGAAGTTCATGATCAGATCATAACAATATTTCTATGGGACCAACTCGGAGATATAACCTTCCAATCAAAAAAAAAAATTTTAAAATCGGTCCACAATTGACCGAGAAATCGGTGAACATACATAAAAAAAAAAAAAAAACATACATTCAACCGAACATATAACCTCCTCCTTTTTGAAGTCGGTTAAAAAATAAATAAAATTGAAGTATTAAAATGTTTATTATATTAATTTTTATATTTTATTTTTAATGAAACTAAACTAATTTTATTGCTGACCATACCATGCTAAAATAGTGCCGAATAGTATCATATTATCGCGGGGTTGACTTCCGAAGGTCGGGGTACTGATAACCAGAGAGATATTATTCTACGTTCATACTTATTATCTACAGTGCAACAATGTATTCGCGGGGATTTCCCGATTTCATTTGCGCTACAATGGCTTTAGGTTCAAAACTCATTGGTATTGTATTGGTGGGATATTTTTGAATAACGAATCATATTGTTTACATAATGTTATGACGTAAACATTTTGAAGGCAATGCGATCATTGTCTTCAAACTGTAACTTACAACCATTTCCTATAGGGTCGAAAAGCACACTACCATTGTATCTTTAGTCTTATAATTGGCCAATTTTTTGCATTAATACTGGGATCATAGGCTGTTTATCATTTAAAAACAGTGCTTTTACTAAAAAACAAAGCAAAAATTTGGCCAAGTGCATCTATACAACATTAAACAACTATAATATAACTTTTTTTTTTTAGTTTTTAGTACTTATTTGTTGTTTTAACGGTAACAGAAATACATCATCTGTCTAAATTTCAACTGTCTAGCTATTACGGTTCTTAAGTTAAAGCTTAGTGACAGACAGACGGGCAGTGGAATCTTAGTAATAGGGTCCCGTTTTTACCCTTGAGTACGGAACCCTAAAAAAACTCTTGAGGGGGCGATTCCCATATCATCATCATCATCATTTCAGGCGAAAGACGTCCACTGTTGGACATAGGCCTCCCCCAAGCGTCTCCACAACGACCGGATCGCTGTGGAGATCGGTCGCGGTGTGCGTCTCGCATCCACTGCATTCCCGCGACTCTCACCAGGTCCATAGGTCTATTCCCATATCATCATTCTTAAAACTTCTAATTCACCTTCATTTCGACCATTTTTGATATTATATGTGCCTGACGATAGCAATTTGATTTTCTTAAGAACTGGAATTTGCTTTCTGGCTTCACGAGCCTCGTAAAATCGTGTAGTTTAGAGAAACATCGATTTTATCGCAGACATCGCGTAAAGTCACGGTTTCTGCCCTTGACGTCGCGAGCTTTTTTTCCATGACCTCCATTGATTTCCGCATCGTTTGCAATCGATAGTTATGCGACCTTTCTCTGAACGAGTTAGTTCAAGTGTTCACTTCCGATTATTACCTTTTTTGTCTAATACTCAGTGGCGGATTAGCCATGTAGCAAGAGTAGCAAGTCCTACAGGCTCCGCGCATTCGGGCATCCTGCACTTGAGCGCAAAAAAATCTGGTCAAAGTATATAAGATAAGTAATTATTTCATTGAATATGATAGTCAATCTTTTCGATTTCTCTCATTATACAGTACTTTCCACGCACTTTACCCAATCTTAAAATCCACGGGGTTATTACTGATTGAGAACAAGAGAGTCTACACAGGGGCACCTTGGTTGAATTTGCTGCAGGCCCCGCGCTGACTTAATCCGCCACTGCTAATACTACTACGTCTCGGAAGCGTCAACGACAATCACGTAATGAGTTTCTAAGATTTTTAAACAGAGATGATTTATTTACGATTAAGTTAGCACTGCATGGTCCGTTGGTTCAGAGGTCGTGAGATTGGCAACTACAGTCAAACCGGGTGAATAGGAACGCAGGGGTGAATAGGAACAAAAGTTTGAAGGAGCTCTTCGCGTTAATTAACAATTTTTCCCAGCATTTAAGTCCTCCTATTTATTCATTAATTGTAATAAAAACGGATGCTTTGATAGAAATCAATTATCTATCTATATATATAAAAGGAGAAACTGACTGACTGACATATCAACGCACAGCCAAAACTACTGGGACTAGAAACATGAAATTTTGCACAAGGTTTCCTTGTACGATGTAGGCGAGCACTAAGAGAGGATTTTCCAAAATTCACCCCCTAAGGGGAGGAAACAGGGGTCCAAAGTTTGTATGGAGAAACCTATTTTCACGCGAGCGAAGCCGCTGGCATAAGCTAGTATAAATATAATTATACCAATGTGAAAAACCTAACTAAAGTTTTGCGGTATACTACGAGTTGCGGAACTTTCCCAAATTACTTATTTAGCCTCCAGATGATGTAGTTGACAGCTATCTCACTAGTTTCTGCCCGCGACTTCGCCCGCGTGCGTTCGTTTTTAACATAAAACGTATCTCTTGAAAGGAATTTTGCAACCGGACCAATTATTCTTTATAAAACATGACCTCTTTACAGTTTAGATATATCTATAAACAATGAAGTATGAAAAATATAGGACGCTTCCTGGACCGACATTTGTAGGTCGTCGGTTTTCAGTCTAAACAGATAATGGCGTATTGTCTAACTAGCTGTCCCCGCGGTTTCACCCGTGCCTTTTAGTCACTGCTCCACTTCCGTGGGTCGTAGCATGATGTTATACAGGGTGACTGGCAATTAGTGTACGATACTTAAACACGTGATTGTGCACATGATAACAAACAATTTTTATTATGGGAGCAAAGCCGAAATCGCGAAAAAAAATATCAGCTGTTCAGTACATTAGGCAAACATAAATGTACTGAACAGCTGATTTTTTTTCGCGATTTCAGGTTTGTTCCCGTAGTAAAAGTTGCTGGTTATCATGAGCACAATCACGTGTTTAAGTATCGTACACTAATTACCAGTCACCCTATATAGCCTGTACTATACATCATGAACCTAGCTATCTAATACAGAAAGCTTTTTCAAATCCGACTGGAAGTTCCGGAGATAAGCGCGTTTAAATAAACAAAAAAAACTCTTCCGCTTTATTATATTATACTAGCTTTTGCCAGCGACTGCACCCGCGTAAAAAATAGAAAATAGATAGCCTATGTTACTCAGTGATAAAGTAGGATTCTATTGGTGAAAGAATTTTGAAAATTGGTGTAGTAGTTCTTGAGTTATTTATTACAAACAAAAATACAAATCTTTTATCTTTAAAATATTAGTATAGATTATTAAATTGGTATTTTTAAGAAATCACATCGAATGTCGATCATCGTCACGTCGTCAGTAACGACAGACAAAACGTTATAAATTTAGAAAAACGTGTTCCAACCCATGATAAATGTTTTTTTTATTTGTAACTTACAGTGATAGTTCGTGCACTCCCCGAGACACCTGCCGTGGACTTGGACAGTGTGCTGTTTTTGGATAATGGCTCCAAAGCATTAGGAAGAGTCTTCGACGTATTTGGACCCGTAAGTATCAAATTATGAATGAATTCTAGAAAGTTCTTGAAGGCACTCCCGGTTCCTGGTGGTAAACAATTTGCTTTTCAGAAAAGCTGACGTGCTCTCTTTTTTGAGGGTTGGAACTCATAATATAACTTTTCTTGGTCTTGGCGAGCGAGTGTCAGACTTGACCCTTACTGTCCAAAAAGAAACTGTCGACGAAGGGGCAGACTCGTGCAGTCAAAAAAAAAAAAAAATTCAAAATTCAAATGTTTTTGTTTCACAAAGGCCTATATGGGCACTTATAAAACGTCAGAAGCTAGTCGTAACGTTACATGCAGGCGTACACCAAGCGTATAATGACAAATACGCGTCTATGAAGCTACGCGTATATGAAGCTACGCGTCCATAGACAGCAGGCCATACTGACTGACTATACGTGTTCCTTTACTTGCCCGTTGCGTGTCAGGGTGGCGGTGACTCTTTCAAAGAATCTGTTGGTGACCTAAATACATATCTAGGTCAATAAATATAACTTAACAAAAAAAACAGTCAAGTGCGAGTCGGACTTGCTCACCGAGGGTTCCATACAAGCTTACCTATGTAAATAGTTCAATTCCCGAATCGAGTCTCGAAGATTTTGACGTTAAATACAAATTTACAGTTTTCAGACTTACTCCTATACTTGTACTATGAGACCTTGTTTCTTCATGTCGGTCAACGAGAAGTAGGTACCCTAAAGGTTTTGATTTCCTAGCGAGTATCACAATATGCGCCTAAACGGAGCATAAATGGGCTTATCTTTGCGATTTGATTGCAAGAGATTGCGTTGACTTACAAGTTTTATTTCTTCACTACTGCTTGGGGTAGCAGTAAAAATTCACAGAGTATTTGATATTAATTCAGCTTCATACCTCCACGCGTTTCTGAAAAAAAAGGGTCTTTTTTCTTATAAGGGTTCCGTTTTTGCCGACTTAGGTACAGTCATAATTTCACACCTAAAAAAGGTACGGAACCATAAAAACGATGCTTCATGTAGAAAATTCTGGCCAATACTGCATTTTTTGTCGTTGTGAGCATAAATAGCACACTGAGTACAAATTTCTCTGCCAGCCACGCGATAATGCGTCTTGGCTTAATTTTAAACAGCTTGACATATACCTAGTTCTCTCCTCATAACCCCAAGGGGGTCAAAAAACTTATTAGGACATCAGCCAATTGCTAGCCTTTTAAAAATGGTAATACTTGAAGTAGGGTTTTATAAAATGTGATTGGCTTTCATCCAGCGAGCATATTTTATCGCTCCCTAATTTATAAAGCACTTTTATGTGCATAAATAACATAATAATGGCAATTGTAATTGTAAATGGGTATACGGGGAAAAAACCCATAAAAAAATATGAATACATTGTACTAAAGTTTGCAAGATAACTTTGAGTATACAACGTCGCCCTTGAAGTTTCACAAGTAAATTAATATTTATGAGTATGTATGGGAGATTTATTTTTATGTCAGTCTATTACTACAGAAGAGCTTTAATGGTTGTTATTATGATAATGACTAGTTTTAACAATACTGTTTTGAATAAGTACAATGATTTGTACGAATGGTGATGGAGCAAAGCTCCACGGACTATCGTCACAGTATAGATATATGGAACAGTACGGAAACTACCTACAAATGTTCGAAACGGCTCACTCACACAAACATACGCATCGACGAGACTCCTAAGCGGCATTCGCTACTGAGAGGACCGCGAGAAACGCTTAGGAGTCTCGTCGATGCGTATGTCTGTGTGAGTGTGCCGTTTCGAATTTTTGTAGGTAGTTTCCGTACTGTTCCATACGTATATCCACAGAACAAAAAAGTACATAGAAGTGCCCCTACACTGGTTAAGCACGGGAACCAGTGTCGTCAAACTCACACATTTGCATATAAAATTGTCCATTACACACATAAAAAACAGTGATTTGATTGGCTACAAATTACAAACGGAACTTTTACAAATCATCTTCTTATTGCTTTCAAAAATTAAGTCTTATTACAACGAGTGAAAGTTGTTATTATTTGACATGACACAAACAATAAAGACGTTTTTCGTCCAAAAACTTTAAATACATAAATTTACAACGAGTTCAGCTACTCAACGCTAGATGGCGCCGTAAACAATTCATGCTATTCTGAACGCTAGCGCCTTTGAAATAGATGTCATATTCCCATGGACATGTAATCTCATTTGCTACTCAATTAGAGATGTAGATATATATCGATATTTAAATATTGATGTTACGTAATTTATTCGGGTGAGCAATGTAATAATTATTTAACATCATACAATGCTTAATAATGGAAAAGGTTGATCTTTAAAATATCAATGTTAAAGAGGTATTAGTATGTTTTTATGTAAGGCTAGGGGGTAATCTTATTTTCATATAATCAAGTACAATGCGTTCCAAATAAGAATAGATCGATTGCCATTTTGTGACGTCACGTCATACTGTCAAATCGAAGAAATTGGGTAGGGTGAGCAAACCAAGAAATTTTTACAATTTAATTTATTTACGAATCGTGAACGATTAATATTATGTAATTATCTTCATTAACTATTATCTGCTGCCAGCGAACATACTTTCGTGACGTGGTCTACCCATGTACCAAGTTTTATTGAAATCCGTTCAGCCTTTCGAACGTGAAGAAGTAAAAGAAAGTGATTAGCAAACCGCACTTACTTCGGATGGATGCAGGTTACGTGTTGATACAACCTCGAGATTTCTGTGCAATCTTAGTTAAATATTTATAAATTATACACGTGAACCATCCGACACAAATTTTGGATGATGGTGCCAGCCATGAAATGAAGAGTTAGAAATAAATAAAAATTATCGATACCAACCTACTTCACGGATGTGTCCCATCCCTAATTGAGTAGCGTCGAAGTTACTAGAATTTATGTTACGATTTTCCAGATGACGACCAAGTGCATTTAGACTTTGTTTCAATGAATATAAGGTTGTTTATAGTTTGCATTGAAGTCATAAAATGTGGAATTGTGATTAAAATCAAATATATTAAAAATTAACAAAGTTTAGAACTTACCGATGATACGATACACCTCCACAAGATACATTTTTTTTTCTGCTTTGTTTTTTGCAGGTCAAAACCGCACAATTAGGCATAATTTGTAATTATTCGGGTTTTTTTGATACAACCAATCGCGACAAGTATCTGACAGCGAATAAGCTAACTCTTGCACAGCTGTGCTTAATGTTGACACGCGTGCGATATCTGAGGGGCACTTCCCTACTTTTCTTTATTCCGTGCGTATATCTATACTGTGCTATCGTATACCGTCGATTTCGATATCCTACTCGCCATTTTCGCTCTGTTAACATATCTCCAACGGTGATTGACTGGTTTCGTAGTTACCTGTATGGCCGCAGGCAACGTATTTCCATAGATGAGTCCTGTTCTTCTTGGTGTTATACTTCTGCCGGTGTGCCTCAGGGTGGCGTCTTATCTCCTTTACTCTTCGCAATATCCATAAATTCTTTTTCTAAAAATCTTCTTTCCTCCTACCACCTCTATGCTGATGATTTGCAAGTTTATAGACAATCTCCCATCATTAACCAGGACTTGACTTCAATTTGTGAGTGGAGTGAGGCACACGGTCTGAAGGTTAATCCATCGAAGACTCAAGTCATAGTTGTTGGCAGCTCTAGGTTGATGAACAAGGTAAACTGGTCCCAGCTTTCTCGGATCCTATTCAACGGCACTGCTATACCACTAAGCGAGAAGGTTAAGAATTTAGGGGTTTGGATAGACAAACATCTTTCTTGGGGTCCCCAATTACAAGAGGTAAGGCGCAAAATATTTGCTCCTGAGACCTGAGACGGTTGCGTAACTTTCTGCCAACTGCCACTAAAATTGCTACGCTGATGTCAGTTATCTCGATCTCACTGAGGCACAATTAGATAAACTTGAGCGACTTCAAAATGTTTGCATACGATTTATATTTGGGTTGCGCAAGTATGATCATGATCACATATCCGATTTTCGTACCAAACTCGTGTGGCTTCCAATAGTGGCCCGGAACCTACGAGCTGACTGACACGCACGTGTCACGCGTGCGCGTCAGTTACGTTACGCGATCCCGCGCGCGGCTCGTGAGTTATAGGGCGCTTTCAATTTAAGCGTTTTTTGACGGCCGGCTGCGGTGCGGATGCAGTGCGTTAGTCGCACTGCGTACGGACGATCGTATTTTTCATACAAAGCGCGCGGTGCGGCAACCGCGCGGCGAACGGTCGACAACAGGACGGTAACGTCACAAGCACCACGTGATCAATTCGGTGTTTAATAGTGCGGTTTTTAATAGCGCATCACTGGCATACAAACGCACTGCAGCCAATTAAGTTTTCAATTTAGGCGCTTGTTGTCGTACTGCTAACGTACTGCAACCGGCCGGCAAACGTACGGCAGCGGTCCGAACATGAAACGTCTAAATTGAAAGCGCCCATACAGTTGTGTTTTGGAGCCTGTCGCTATTGTGTAATCATGTCATATTCTTACACAAACGTCCATGGAGTGTACAGAAATGGTACAAACACTAGCAGTTTGTGGTGATAACGTATCTGACTCCCTTTGGTTTTTTTCTTTGGGGTCACGTAAAGACCTAGTATACCAAACGGACCCTCAAAATGAAACTGAGTTAAAAAATAAAATTAGAAGTGCATTTGACAGTGTCAAAAACAATCATTACGTTTTAAGTAAATCAAATAGAAATTTGCGTAAGCGCGCCCGCTTGTGCGTAAGAAAAAATGGGGGACATTTCGAACAATTATTACGATATGTTTGAGTGATTAGAAGCATTGTAAATAGTGATTAGGTAAGTCAATTATTGTAAATAGTGATGATTAACATTTTTAAACACGCCAAGATGATGATTGCTATTATTTGTAGGTACCTACATAAAGCATGCCGTGGTTAAGTAATGCGATGTTCAACACATTTCATCCATTTGAACTTTAAGTGGTTGGCATAAGGTGCAACAAATCGCAATGACTACATTTTATCTTAATAATATTTACCTACACTAATTGACCATTGCAACAGTTCAAAGCCTGCAAGTATGATGGAAAATGTTATCATTAGTTAATTACAATACGAACTGAAAAATTATTATCAATGAGGGCTAGACTCGTGGTGACCATGTATTTCTCCGGACAGTCCGGTAACATAACAAACAAGCTTATAATTTTGTGATTTTTCATGATATGATTTTGAAATTTTGTACATAGATTCTTTACATAAAAATACTAGACAAGTGTTTCAGGTTTCGCATATACTAAAACAAAGGTTGTATATAGGGTGACTGGTAATTAGTGACCGAAACTTAAACACGTGATTGTACTCATGATTACAAACAGCTTTCCCAAATAAATATTTTTTCTTAAAACAAAACAGCTGTTTGAAACTTTGAATTCGCACGCGCGCATTCACCCGATCAGCTGTTAGCGGCGCGGCGCCCGCGCCCGCGTTATCGATGACGTAAGCAATGTACCAACATGTTTCGGTAAAATAATATCCAAAGACTAGTATTTTGATACATTACGCGCTACAATAAATAAATCCATAATCTTTCTAAACAAACTAACATCAGGAATTGCGTTTGTTTTGTTCGCCTTTATGTTTATAAGCGGCATATAAGACACCACTACCGTTCAACCGTGGAAGAAAGATTGGTCCCACAACGTGGTTTCCAATGAAACCAGCCCACAATTTAATGAGAACCAATGTTGAAAATCACTAGGTTTCACGAGTTGTGGATTTTCGTATGCCCAATGGTGGTAATTATGGCAATTAAAAAGACCTTACCTCACAAAAGTCGACTCATCAGTCCATAAAATGTCTTTGACGATCTCCCGGTTTTCCAACATCCTCCCACAAATCGTAATCGGGCTTCGTTATCTCCCGTCTTGAACCGGCGTGAAATGGAAAGGGTGGCGCCCATCTCGCCGCAACACAGACCAGACGTACCACTTCGAAACGCCAAACATTCTAGCAGCTTGTCTCAGGGTCCATGTCAAAATACTGAAGAATGTCTGCCTCGTAACGATTGCAACGTGGTTTTCCTGCATTCACATTAGGCGCGATGAGCATTTCTCAGTCTCTTAATCGCTGTGCAGCGCGTAAAAATGTTCTTGGGGTTGGAAGAGTTCTTGTTGGGTACAAACAAAAGTTGATATAATCGCCTAGCCAAATAATAACATATCACCATATCGCTGTACTCACTCGCGGTGTAATTGTACGGGTCAATAATCACACCGAGGTACTTTGTGTTTGGAACTAGGGACAAAGTGATACAGTTGCAGGCACCATTTGTGTTCTCCTCTGAACATGTGTGAGAGTTAATCAGGAGAGAATCTATTGGAGGCAAGTTTCTGTTATGAAGCGAAAAGCAGACGATCTTTGTTTTCTCCACATTCAGCGTTAAAAGGTTTGAGGAAAACCAGTCCATCACTAGACGAAGAGAATGCTCTGTACTTAGCCTAGCCCTCTCCCAGTCATCACCATGAACGATCAATGCCGTGTCATCTGCAAAAGTAAAAATGTCACAATTTGGTATGTTCAAACGGCACAGATCGTTAATGTAGACCAGGAAGAGGGTAGATCATCTTACCTATACGCACAAAACGTTTTGGGAACACATTCATTGTGCGTACAGCTAAGGAGTGGAATTCCTTGCCGGAATCTGTGTTTCCTGATGGCTACAACCCGGGAATCTTTAAGTCAAGAGTGAATAGGTTACTTCTAGGTAAGCGCACTCCATCGTCGACCGTATCATCGCTTTCTATCAGGTGAGATAGCGGTCAAGCGCGAACCTATCAAGAATACAAAAAAAAAGGTCCCAAAAAGAAGTTTTACCAGTTACTTTACGATTCTAAAAGCTTCCAGTCTATCTAGACACGGTCACACGGCTGAAGATCTGACTATCTTTACCTGATACCTGCTACTATACTCCTGTTTCCTACTGCAAAATTATGAATTGTTTTTACAGATAACAGAACCCCACTACTGTGTGCGCTTCAACTCAGTGGAACATGTGCGCGAGCGAGGCGCACAGCCAGGCATGGACGTATACATCGCGCCGCAGAGCCAACACACCAACTACGTGTTCCTCAGCGAACTTATGAAGTGAGTCGTCTAATAACTATATCAAGTAGCCCGCATGGGCATGCTCATCGCTCCGCAGAGCCAACACACCAACTACGTGTTCCTCAGCCCTGCGTTCAAAAATGAGGTTAGGGTTAACTCTAATGACGACATCAGCCCTGCGTTCAAAAATAACCAGAGTAGAGTTGCTACTCCAACCGTTCAAAAATGCTTCGAGTTGCAACCCAGGATCGTTCTTTTATAATTCTAGTAGCTACCCTAGAGTTAACCCAACTAACTCTAACTCCGAGCAGGGTAGGTTGGTGTAAGCGGCCATAAATGACACTTGCTTGGCATTGACAGTTGAACTCTACGTTCGCGTTCAAAAATGCGAGCGTAGAGTATCTACCCTGATGACGTCATTAGGGATAACTCTAACCTCATTTTTGAACGCAGGGCAGCGAACTTATGAAGTGAGTCGTCTAATATTTATAACAATGATTCTAACGACTAGTCCGCATGGACGCTTGACAAGCGTTTACTTGACTTGATAATGTGCAAGCTTCAAACTGCTTACATCAGTGATACGGTCATCCCACTCTTCGCCAAAGAGGTGGGACAATCATAAAGGCATCATTACCTTTAAATGTATGTATTTCGGTCTAGTTTTCTGATCTCCACGACTAAAGCGCGTATTTTGCGTACGAGTGGGACAAATGTGTCAATCGATCCACTCCGGCTCCTCAAGGAAGGCCAGTAGTGCCTTGATGTTACTGACCATTTCACGGAGGGTATCTGGGTTTCCGAAGTACTTTTGCCCTGTATCCAGCGACCACTGGGCGGCTTAGAAGCCGATGAGCTGCAGAGCTAACACCTATGTGTTCCTCAACGAACATATAAAGTAAGTCAACACATCATAGTGTGTTGACTATACATCATAATGTATAGTGCGTGCGGAGTAGAGAACACACAGAAAATGCACTAAATTCCACATATTTTTGAGATATTCCCTTAAAATGCTTTAGTTTTTAGGGGGCTAAAGAACGTTGTCACCAATCATCGCAAAAACTTCACATGACTTATGTCTCTTAGCTTAGATGGCCGTTAAAATACAGGGAACGTAGGTGAAAACAGGCACAGAAAATATAGAGATAGATGTCATAGGCTGTAGTTTTCTAAAACATAGTTGAAAAGTTTGAACTTTAGAGCGTACACACACACGGACTCACATACATACAAACTTTCGCCTTTATAGTATTAGTTTGATATCCATATCTGGGGAGTAAAGAAAGAAGCCTGTCCACAAGTTTAGACAGATTTCTGATACGCCTTCCCTATAGTAAACTAATAGGTCTTTACCTATGAAATTGAGATTTTTAAAACGGGTTGCTTTGAAGTGTTATATCATTGGATTGACTTGGAATCATAAGTTCAAATAAATTTTATATTAAACGTATGTTATTCTTCTTTTGAAATTAGGTATTTATTGGTTTCTTTGTGTTTTATATTTTCTGTAATATAGCAGTACTTATAACCATTTTTGTATGAAATCTAGGAAAACTCGCATTATTTTGTAATATGAGTTCTACCGTGGAAACTATGGGACTCAAGTGATATGCAATATTGATGATGTATACGGACTTGAAACTGCTAATGAATGAGATGTCTATTTTGGTTTCAATCACTTTCATGTGAGAAATTTTATCTCAGGATAAAATTTCTCACATGAAAGAATCTCTTACCAAGAACACAGAGTTTTTTTGTTAGAAGAAAGTCGTAGGTATGCGACATTGATATTGTTTGCCCTTTACAATGCATAGTATCTACGTTGAAACTCTTAATATGAAAAAAACGTTTTTTTATTAGCTTTCATGGTTACAAGTACTGCGATATTACAGAAAATACAAAACACAAAGAAACCAATAAATTTCAAAAGAAGAATAACATACCTTTAATATAAAATTTATTTGAACTTATGATTCCAAGTCAATCCAATGATATAACACTTCAAAGCAACCCGTTTTAAAAATCTCCAATTTCATAGGTAAAGACCTATTATATCTGTGATGAACAACCTTGTCAATTAAGCCTTTTGACAAAGCTATATCTTACAGAACAGAGCAATTTTCATAAAAAAAAGTTGTCAAATGTGAATTAACAGATTGATATTTCTGTCTTGACCAAACGAGTAATATATACTACTAATGTCCCACCCCGGATTCGTATGACTATAAATTCAATTCGCTTTTTCAATTAGTGAAAATCATATCAAAATCCGTTGCGTGGTTTAGTAGATATAGCGGATAAACAGACAGACGCGGAATGAGACTGTTTTACACTACGTAAAGATAAGAAGTAACCGAATCAGTAGTGTACTTTTTAATCGGTGGCAGATATTACCTAAGTGAATCAGCACTTTTATATTGCTTAAAACTATAAATTCATTATAATAAAACTTCATGCTCAAGTAAAAATGAACGGAACGGAGGCAGAACTAATAAAATACTAATACTAATATTATAATTTTTTGTAAATTTCCAGAATAAAAGGCTCCGATGCATCGTGGCTGCACGACGTGGAGCCTCCCCCGCATCAGCTCGAGTATTCCGATGACGAGGAAGAACGAAGAGCCAACAGAGCCCGTAAAGAGCAGCGCAGAGAGAAGACACAGACAGAAGAATCGGAGGACGGAGAGACCTCCAAGAACACGAGGAAAGTCCCCGAACGACGCAACCAAAGACCCTCGGAGTCCAGCAGCCGCTTCGGCAGCGGACCCAGCCGGGGACGCAACCCATTCTCAGCAGGATCTAGGAGAAATAATAACCCCAACGTGTTCCCACGTGTAGGTAGGCCCTGGCCAAGCAATATTGGATTAAGAACGCCTCCCCCACACCCCAACACAGACCCTGGAGCTCACGGACCCTTCAGCGCACCCCCTAACTTCACAGGACCCCCGATGTTCCCACCCCCATTCAATCCTTCCACACCACCACCTTTCATGAGCAATATGTTCCAGTTCGGAGCGACCAGGATGGCTGGTAGCCCTATGCCTCTACCGATGGGAGTCATGCCCCCCTTTAGACACAACATGCCAGTGTTCGGCTCCAATTACTGCACGGTAGCCAGTCCGCACCCCCAGTGGGTGAACAACGGACCCCCTCCCCCTCCAGGAACCTAATGCGCAACAATTTTTTTATTAATAAGATTATCTCATAATAATTAGTCGATAGTTAGTTCAGTAACATGTCTAACAATACTAAAGTGTGGTTATCCAAAAATAAATTTATATTTATATGGAATAAACAATGATTATTACAGTATTTGGTGTTTCATTTTCTCCTAGAATACTACTAAGGACTATTTTTATAGACCGTAGTGTGACTACTTTGCCAAGATTACTATGTGCGCATACGTCGAATATGAACGGTCAGGAGTTTGTTAGATTGTACCTTTTGGTTGCCGCCCTGGGCTATGGTAATGGTTCAAAAAGCGACACGTTTTGCATTTAGAGGTATGCGGAACAGAGTGTTAAGTCCCACTTAAGAAATTAGGGTTTCTGGATCAGATGAGATCCAGAAACGCCTAATTTCAACCATTCATTCATTCTACTATTACATAGTGTACTTCTCTGGATCAGATGTGGCATCCGAAACAATTTCAACCATTCATTTCATTCACTCTACTATTATGTAGTGTACTCTTTTGGACCCAGTACACTTTATTTCACTTACTCAATGTAATGAATGGTTGAAATTTAGTGTTTCTGGATCCCATCTTATCCAGAAGAGTCTACGTGTTTTTTTATTTATTCTTGATAGTTTCGTAATAGTAGAATGAATGTTTGAAACTACTCACTTACCATCGTTGAAAAGGGAGAATCTTCCGAACAGGCGGGTGTTGTGTCTGGTCCGGGCAACTATCCCATAGTTGATTTTGGACTGTTTTATGTTTTAATTGTGCGCAGAAATCGAAAACCGCAATGCAGGATTTTACTTCCTATTACATATCAATATCAGATGTCGCTACACACGTTTGGTTCTGATGAATACAATATTATTTTGGTAATATGTATTTACTTTTCGGGGGCATCACACTGAAGTGTGCTCTATAGGCGCTCGCGAAACACGATATCTTTATTTTTTAGGGTTCCGTACCTCAAAAGGAAAAAACTGAAACCTTATAGGATCACTTTGTTGTCCGTCTATCTATCAAGACCATTTATCTAAGGAACGCGTGGAGGTATCGAGTTGAAATTAAAGCCATATACTCAGGTCTGCGACGAATAAAAAAGATACGGCCGTTTATGTCGCAAAAAAGTATATTTCGATTCCCTCAAAGGAATCAAAATTCATAGGGTACTTCCCGTTGACCCAGAATCCTGAAATTTGGCATAAAGCAAGTTCCTATAGCACAGGTATAGGAATAAATCTGAAAACAGTAAATTTGTTATTACCTAGGTCACAAGAAAAAAAAACTGCAATTCGGAAAAATCTTCGAGACTCCAGCTTGTACGAACCCTCTGTGCGCGAGTCCGACTCTCGCTTGGCCGGTTTTTTTGGTATGGTGCATGATCATCAATCAATATAATCTGAAAGGGAGGGACGGATTAGGCGCCCCTACTTCCAATCCCTAAAAGACAATTCCCTATCTGTGTATCTTTAACTAGAATAGGCATACAGAGTTGCAATAAAGCAAACTAGGGTTTTAGTTTAGAACATGGTAATAATGTGCTGGCATTTAAAGTTCTTGACAGAGCTCGAACATTTCGGCATCTCTCATCTAATTGGTCTTCACGACCACTAACTTAGTTTTACCGGCCCACTACTCGATCGGCATCCGGCAGACATGTCCAGCCCAGTCCCAAGCTGGGCAGCCTTCTGAGCACGTAAAAGATCTGTTTGGGAGCGCAGTACTCGTATATTGTATAAATTGTGTCATCCTCATCATCATCATTTCAGCCAAAAGACGTCCACTGCTGGACATAGGCCTCCCCCAAGTGTCGCCACAATGAACGGTCCTGGGCGTCTCGCATCCATCGGACTCCCGCAACCGTTACCAAGTCATCGGTCCACCTTGTAGGAGGCCTTCCAACGCTACGTCTTCCGGTACGTGGTCGCCATTCCAGAACCTTTCGGCCCCAACGGCCATCTGTTCTGCGAGCAATGTGCCCTGCCCATTGCCACTTTAGTTTGTCGATTCTTCGTGCTATGTCGGTAACCTTGGTTCTCCTGCGGATATCCTCATTCCTGATTCGATCACGCAAGGAAACTCCGAGCATAGCCCTTTGGGTGACTTTAAGTCTTCTGATGAGGCCCATTGTAAGCGACCACGTTTCGGAGCCATATGTTATCACTGGCAACACGCACTGGTCATAGACTTTCGTCTTGAGACACTGTGGTATATTGGACGAGAAGATACCGCGCAGCTTCCAGAACGCTGTCCAGCCGAGTCGGATTCGACGATTGATCTCTTTCTCGAAGTGGCGAGTACATCATTCACCTTCGGTTTGCCGACGACATAGTAGTCATGGCTGAGACTACAGAGGAGCTCAGTACAATGCTTGGTGACTTCAGTAGAGCTTCCGAAAGAGTGGGACTTAAAATGAACATGGACAAAACCAAAGTCATGGTAAACAGCCATGTAGCACCCATGACCCACTCCTATCAAGATCGGGGACTCTACACTCGAAGTTGTAGACGACTTTTTTTTTTTTTTTTTTTTTTTAGGTGGGAAAATCATCTTATGACAAATCCCGCTCTTGGGCGGAGCGGAAAGTAGTGTCAGACTTTTACTGACTAAAAACCCACTCCTGTTCCTTCTTTGCCTTCGTCCCAGGGCCCCGGGTTTCGCTTTCACACTACCCGTGGCCCCAGTAGGCTTCGACCCTGTTGGGCCCCTACGATTTGCTGACATCTCCCTGAGGCGCGCGTGGAACAATACGCGCCGTCGACGACTTGGGCTCGGTCCGGACGGTTACCGGACGATCGGACGGCGAGCCACCCATTGCTCGCCGTCCGCAAGCCCTCGCCTACGGTGGCCGGAAATCGGGATCGGAAGTTGTAGACGACTACGTTTACCTGGGACAGACTGTCCAGTTGGGAAGGTCTAACTTCGAGATAAATTGTGTACATACTTAAAAATAAAATCAAACCCAAATATAATTTTGTGATTTCTTTATTAAATATTTCATGTTAGAAATTAACTAACGATCGAATTTCATAATGTTAAAATAAAAAAAAGTTTTTAATAATAAAGATTACATCTAAAAAATACTGCTCTCGGACTATGCAAACATAAACGTATACATCTGCTGCCCTATCTGACGATTCGTCAAAGTAAACTGGTTAAACATATAATAATTTTGCACTCAAATGATCACAACGTAAAATGATGAACATTTCACAAAATACAGGAATATAAAACGTCCATTAAAACTAAACATAATATACTATTTGTCTAAAAACTATCCGGTCGTATAATATGATGTTACGACTATTATCTATGGATACGTGTTTCTGATTAGGACAGTACTACACATAGCACAATTTTTGTGATATTTCCTGACATTCATGAAGATATTGGGTGACTGGCAATTAGTGTACGATACTTAAACACGTGATTGTGCTCATGATAACAAACAATTTTTATTATGGGAGCAAAGCCGAAATCGCGAAAAAAATATCAGCTGTTCAGTACACTACGCAAACATAAACGTACTGAACAGCTGATTTTTTTTTCGCGATTTCATGTTTTTTCCCATAGTAAAACTTGTTGGTTATCATGAGCACAATCACGTGTTTTAAGTATCGTACACTAATTACCAGTCACCCTATATTGTTAGTTCATGTAACAATGGCAATGTCGCTCCAGTTTCGAAAGAACATATCTTCGATAGATATAGTATCTGTTATTTGTTTGCCAAATGGTGCGTATTAAAATCAGAGCTACGTCATCATCAGGATATATCGAGTTCTTAGGCTGTTAGTACAACTAAGACTTAAAATTACTGCCAAATAGCTGCTAAATAATTGCACTTCACATTGAACACATTAAAGAGGTTGGTGGTAGCGCTGTATTGAAATGCTTTCATGAAATGCGTTACTGAAGAGCTATGAAATATCCTTGCTTATTGTGCTATGTGTAGAACAGAAAAACTTAATTATGCCAAAGCAACTTATTTCAATTTTGAAGGAGTGTTTGGATATAAAAATAATCTCATGCCAATGCTCTTACTAAATATAGCAGTAGGGAGCAGCATACAATATTTTTATCGTCATAGACAAATAGAGTAGGAAGTTTAACACGATTTCAAAGGACTGTCAGTTTAAGTTAATAAGTAAATTAGACAAGTCATCTACAAGTATTTGACGATATTTTTCTAAGAGTGAGTTTCACCAACATATCTCGTTTGGTCCAGCCATCCTGACGCTGACCTTGAAATATGCCTAATCAACCGTCATTATTATTTGTATCAAAAAGTAACTTTACCCAAAATCGCAAATAGAAAGATTTTTGAAATCCGGTCAAAATTGAGTTTTCAAATCTCGTGGAAGTGGAAACCGTCAAATAACACAAAAAATATGCATACACTACATATTTGATGTCACTGCCTTTAGGTAACGCGCGTAGAAAAGAGATAGCGAACCGTTACCAGCGCGGGTCCACTCTTCAAATTCGTACATATGCATGAGGAAGAGTGGGAATTTATATGGCTACCTTTATTTTATTATTTTAAAATTAACTTTGACGGAAACTTGAACGTAGCTCTTGGTGCATCTCACTCTGAGACCAATACGATACCTGAGATGCTAAGAAAGTGGGGGTTTCACTCCACCCAGTTGTCAATTAGTGCGTAAAATAAAAACTAAACTAACAGTCACTTAGAACTCATGTTAAACAACCAGATATTATTTTCATGTACAATAATTAATATTTTTAGACAGCGTATACTTGTAAAACAATACAATTTCTTCAAATATCCGTTTTCAAACAATAATTTTGCAACATAACGCACCAATACAAAATAAATATAAATGCAATTCATGCTCTCGATTCTAACGTCCGATAATAACCGTCAATTGCCAAAACGTAAGAATTGCCAATCAGTATCTACATATATTTTTAACGCTTTTTTTGTCTTAGACTGAACTCCATGTCGTTTTTAAGAAACAAATAGAGAAGATAGAACTGCACTCGAATGTTAATTTATTTGTAATGCAATAAGAAACCGGTTCTTGTATCCTAGAATGAAATTATCGATGTTTCACAAATTAAACTTTCGAATAAGTACCGTAATTAGAGACACAATAGAAAGACAATGAGAGAGCGAACGCCAGCGTTCGCTTGGGGTTTAATCAATACGTAATTTGTATGAAAAGATTGACAGTCGGAAGTTTATTAAACCAATCTCAGCATCGAAATGCTATTTTAAATATTGTCATATTCATTTTGCGATACCTGAGTCTTATTTAAAAATTGTCCTGAATAAAATGCAATGATTCAAGGTTGTAATCGATTACCTTCTGGCCCTTATTACCACAAGCATATCAATCTTCCTAATTATTGTTTTTCATTCTAACCGTAAAATGCAGATATATGTAGATAATGACCGTCGATCCTTGAAGAGAACACAAAAACTTAACGACAACGGAGCCAATAGGCGATTGTAAACACAACTTAAACACAGCTTACTATTCTATTACGTGTGACGGGAGTAACTGATTACTGTATCAACTTATCTTAGTTTCGTTATAAAAATACAGATTCCTATATTAAAATAATTCTCAATAAGCTTAGCGTGCCGTCTGAGACTCATGATTACATGCCTCTTCGGGGCTTCATTTATGTCAAAATGTTCACAATAAAATTAAGTGGGTGCAGCTCGTTGGTGCGGCTTCACGGCGCTCGGGGCCTACTTCCGCTTCTATAGCGCACTAGTGCAGATAAGTGCGTACGACTGTCCCGGCTCTGCCCGCGCTGTGTCTCGTAGCACGCGTCCCACCAACGAACACAAACCCCAAACGATACACATCAACAGAAAACGAATCCGAGCAGTCTTCCATTAAATACGTAAAAATATATCGCAATGATACTTAAACAAATCGACAACTATCACTAATAGTGAATACTAAAAAAGATATACTCAAAGTTTGATCATAATATAAACTTAATTCTAAATGATTAAAGAAATATTACTTCTCATCTACTTCATTAATTCAAGGGTTATAGTTTGTATCGATTACAAGTTAGGAACTATATCTACTACTGTACAGATTTTAAAGAAAATAATGATTATGATTTTTCATAATAGTGAGTTTAATACTTTTTATTATTACACCGACATTATAATATGTATGCAGACTTCTACAATAGTCTCTAACGAACATAACGAGGAACTAAAATGTGTTTGTTCGAAAAATATCATCGAGTCGGCGTCGACTGTCTCACATGCCGCAGCGCCGGACTACTGCTGTCTTTCTTTATGTGGGTATATATTGCGCACTTCATTATATATAGAACTACGATACGTTATTTATCCATTGCTTTTACAGGCAAAACTATTAAAGAAATATATTGTTAATATGTCAATACAATATGTTTCTGCTAAAAATATGTAGCTTATTCGTATCACTTGTTCGTGTGGTGTTGTCGAATTTAATATTTAGAATATTTATATTCATCTAAGACACTACGTACTACATTCTAATATTCACAGAGATTGATACAGTTAAGAAATATGGAAAAGGCGAAACAGCGTGTGCCTTGCTACACAACGACTAACTATAAAATAAAAATACGAAATAAACGTAAAATAGACAGCCAACCAGATGCTACGTCCGCTCCACTGCTCAAAAATATTTCCTAATCACGTAATGGAAGTCAGTCTCTCGTTACATTAAAAAAATCAGATCAATCGAGAGATTTCGCGTGTAAAAAAATAGAAATACTTTTGAGGAGTGTCAAATGAAAGCCGGTTCACATACCGCCATGTCGTCTTGTCGGCGCCACCCGGCCACGGTCGCGGCGGAGCGAGCGTCCTAAACCATTACACAGTGAAGGCAACGTTAAGTGCACATTATCATAAACATCGCGTATCTAAATAGTGTCACTGTTACAATTATTACTCAGTAAATATGCTGCCTCTATGTAGATATTCGCAAAATACACATCTATACGTAAAACTTTGTTTTGGAATATACTGCGCGGGGGGAAAACTATTTACGTGAACACTGAAGTAATTATTTCCTTTATTAATGTTACTTCGTATTGTGTTAACTTGTGTTTTTAGTTGCATTAAGAGAGTAGTTTAAAAACACTGTCTTTAAATAATTATTGGGAGTGAGCACCTTTTTATGGCAATTATGTATTTCTTGTATTATGTTCTGGTTTAAAACCATATTTTCACCTTTTATTGGTTCAATCAATGGAGAATGAAAATACTAACTTCTATTGCTGCCATTTGTATGTTACCCTCTCAGTACACTCCAAAACAACATTGTGACAATTAATAATTTGTTCTGATAAGTATACAAGTCGTCTAATTGAGTATCACGATTAAAATTATGTAAAGCTTATGGCATTATGGTACATTAGTCGACCAATAAAATAAATATTTCATCACCACCAATTCTAAATGCATTTTTGACAGTCACTTGAATTTTTTTTTAAATAGATATAAAATGAGTATCATTGTAGTAGCATTACCGTGTCTAGGAAGACTTTTATGTAAAACTTTTAAAGCGAGTTTTAGTTTAATTAATTTCTTGATGTGATCGTGATCAGTCTGGTTGCAATGGAAGAATTTCAACCTGTAAATACTCTTCGGGTAAAGCACCGTCATTTAAGTAAGGTTGAGCTCGAACGTGTTTTTGTGAAGAAGAATTTGAAAGTTCAAGTTAATTTTACGGAAGCACGACCTTTGACAATTTCTCATTTTGATTTCAATTAATTTCAGTAATAGGCTGCGCTATTGTTGTATATTATATTCCACTTCAAAACCAGAAATGTTTTGCCTGTGACCACTTAATCCCAAAGTGAATGCTACCACAATAATAAAATATTACAATAATGTCTACCCCATATCGTTTAGAAATCTTTCCTACGACACCTCGAAAAAGCTACAATTTAGAATTTCCCAAATGCAGAATACACATTAATTGCAAAGGAAAAACAAACACTTTTAACACAATAGGATGTTTACGTAAAGTAAAACATAATCCACAAATTGATTTTTCATCAAAAATCGCAACTAACTATAAAACTTGCATTGACTCTCAATCTGAGATCTCGCAAAATATAAAACTCATAGAACCATCATTACTCACTCACATTCTTCGCTAAATAACAGTCTGCAGCAATAGGCTCACATCATTCCCGTACCTCACCGAAGTATACGGGGTAGACGAAAATGGGTGTGAAATCTTATGTGTTCTCAACAGGCCTGATGGTACAGTCGCCTACGGTGGTGATGGGCGTGATGGTGACCGAAGACGGCGTGGACGACGACACGGTGCTGGTCTCCACGATCTGTTCCATCTTTTCTTCCTTCTCTTCGTTATTGGGTGGTAGTTTGACGATCTGGCAGTCTCCTACGGTCATGATCTGCGTTTCCATGGCGACGGGCGGCACGCTGTCGTCCTGCTCGACGCGCGAGTCGTCGTCGTCTGTTGAGGAGTCGGACACGTCGATGGTGCGGTCGTGCGAGTGGTCGGCGGCCAGCGAGTGGTCGGTGTCGGCGCCGCGCTCCGGGTCCGCGCTGGCGACGCCGTACTGCCCGTAGGCCAGCGGGTTGTAGATCATTTCTGTCAGGTACGAGAAGTCGCCGAAGGGTAGGTTGGTCGCGTTGTAGTTTTCGTTGGGTCGTCCGTCTGAAAGATTTGCGATTTATTTTTAATATTTTTTTAATTATGACTTTTTATTTATTATTAGTTTGTTTTGGGTGCAGATTTACGTTCATGCAGTCGCTCGGAATCAAATCACAGTTAGTGTTTTGTGCATTTGTTTAGATTAAGAAGCATGTGAAAGCAAACAATATGTGTATAAATACATATATATACTGATAATATTTACCTACCAGCTGTATGCAATACATGACTTATTTGTTAGTAACCATTAGTTTTGTTAGTCAATTACAGTTTAATATTTATTTATGCAGCCCGAGCTTTGTAGCGGATTTTTATTTTGTTATTAAGATTTTAAGATAAATGGCGGCGAGGGTTTCTATCAGTAGTCATAAAAAATCAAAATATTTAGAAGAAATTTTGTTGCGTTTTTTGCAAGAATGGGTTTCCTCATAATATAAGTTCTTTGTCTACAATTTAAGCAGTTTAAAAACAATTTCAGTGTCATAAATTCATAACCATTATGATATACTTTTTAATAAATGTGTTACTCGACAACTCATTAGTTTTCTGTGAGAGTCTATACTTCTTCAGCGTCATTTATAACTTTTTAACTAGTTCCTAAACAAGTTATATCAATTATAATGTTTCTACTGTTGAACCTACTCAGACCTCCTTTCTAGGAGAGAGAATAGGCCGTAATCCAACACGCGGACCTAGTGCGAGTGCAGCGGATGTCACATGTCTTCGAGTTTTTGGTTTTCGGACATACCGGTTTCCTCACGATGTTTTCCTTCGCCGTTTTGAGAGCAGTGGTTATGAAATAAACAAAATAAAGGGCCTGTCTGGGTTTGAATCCACGACGAACGAATCGGAAGTCGGGGTCGTTGGCACTGGGCCACCACTGCTCATCTAAACAAGTTAGTTTGGTCTAAAATAAAGATATAAATTCCCGACCGCTCCATGTAAAACCCAAGCCAATAAAAACTAATACCGATTAGTACCGACATCTGTTCCCAATTTTGTCAATAAGTTACAACCATGCCTCAAAAGTGTGGTACTAACAAATCTTGTTCATCGCGAGTCCGTACTGCATCGGTATTTCCATATCCATACCTAAGAAAAGATATGCGTTAGCTGACGGTAGCGTTGAACCTGATCTCTGGGGCCTTACAATGACATGATAAAAAATCAATAGTGGGAACGAGAAAGAGGATGGAGCTTTACACCCTATATAGCTCCATCTCTTTAACAGTTCAGTTTAGATCGTAAAATGGATCGCGTTAAGAGCTCGTGTTAGGGTCCCTGGTATTTTGAACATCATCTGCCCCCCATGGGCGCGAAGTGGGAAATCATCGAATAACTCCACTCGCTCTGAGTGGAAGCGAGAGGCCTATGCTAATCATTCTATTAGTTTCTTAAATGGACAAATATTTAAAGGCATTTTAGGTTTAGGTAATAAGATAGGACTTACACGTCCTTGGCTTTCAACAAAATTAGAACAAAACATTCAAAAATATAAGTCTCATTCATATTAATTTAAATTATTAGAAAATCTAGCATATCTGTGGCCAGGTTCAAAATGTATTCGACAAAGTTAATATTACATTAGACAAAGTAAAATATTTAAGAAGTGGTGCTGAAGATGCAGCCCCCTGAAAATCATTCAGGCCGTCTGACCGGCGCGGCGCCCACGTCATTATAATACATTAATGAGCTCGATCTTATATAGTCTCTGAGAGAAAAGGTGTTTGCAGTAAATGATTTGTAAGCCAGTATTTTACTTTGAATATTTTTAAAGAACAAATTAAGACTGCAATTGAATTAACTTAGCTATATTATTTTTTGTGTGAGAAATCATCAAATAACTTCTCCCGCCCTGGGTAGTAGCTTAGATAGACGTGGGCGAAGTTTTATAATTTATAGGCTCACGTTTGACCACTATTTCATCTGATGGTATGCGACGATGTGGTCACTCGCCAGTCGCTGTCTCGTGTCTGCCTGATGTGTCTTTGATTGAAATCGTCAGTTGTGCCTAGACTACAAGGTGGCGGGTTTGTTCGAAAGAGTTACCGCGTCCATGGAAGGCAAAGGCCAACTGAAGGAACACAGGTGGGTTTTTAGTCAGTAAAAGTTTGACACTCCCTCAAAGGCACACTATTAGGGCTATATTTCACCGGGACACCATGGCGGCGCGACCAGTTGCGCCGCCATGGTGTCCGTAAGCTACCAAACTAGACACCATACAGACACCAATCGCTACACCACACTGAGACAGTATCAAAAACAACACGACACCAGGTGAGTAACTCTCTATAGAGCTGTATACATTTTTTTGGTAGCGGCGACTGTTCGCGCCGCCATGGTGTCCCGGTGAAATATAGACCTTATGTTTAGAGGCAGGTAAACTAAGATTTTACTTCACACAAAAAATCTCTTTATAGGCAAAATCTGAATTCTTTTGAGTGTTAGTTCAAAATGTGTTTTTAAATATTCCTTCAATATTAAAGAAAATATTGCCATGCAGCAAAAACATGGAGGAAAATGTATGATGATGGGAGCCCAAAATAATCAGAAACATCAATGATCCAAGCAAGAGAATAGGTCCAACGCAATAAAACAAAAAGCATAATGCATAGAGGCACTGTTGTGTTGGTCATATTTAAAACATAATAAGTTTTATCGAAATAGTAACAGTCTACATAAAATAATATATTATTATTATTATAATCAGCCTTAAAATGTTCCCACTGCTGGGACTCAGGCCTCTCTAGGAGAAGGAACGCTCCATAATCCACAACGCGGGCACAGTGCGTATTGGTGAATGTCACATGTCTTCGAATGTTTGGTTCTAGGACATGCCGGTTTCCTCACGATGTTTTCCTTCACCGTTATGAGAGCAGTGGTGATGAAATAAATTACGCGAAGTAATGCACTGGGGTTTGAACTCGTAAGTCGGGGTCACCACTGATCTCGAATTACGATTAAAACTGCAGCAATTATTATTTATACGAATGAATGCTTCTTTATTTTAGCTAGAATATAATCAGTGCAGTTTTAAGAAAATTATAATATTAAATAAAAATATATATACATTATAAGCATTCAATACTGTTTAACTATCAAAAATGATTACTTGAATTTGTTTCAACATCAATATAGTGGATTCAAGATGTGAAAAGATTTGCCGCAAGCTAGATAATTTAATTAGATATGACGACACAACACACACATACACAAAAATTGCAATAAAAAAACACAGACACATAAAATATAAAACAAAAACAGTTGTGAGTGAGTAACACAATAACAGTAGGATTATTCATTACAATAACATTCTGATCGTGACTCAGAGCAAATTGTAGGAATTTAAATTGTGTAATTGTGCCTGGAGGTAGTTTAATGTTAACAAAAAGAGTAGGGGACATTTTGGATTAATTGAGGAACAAAAATGTGAATTCACAGGCTTAGAACAGGTAATTTGGCAATTTGACAGTTAATTGACAAGGCAATCAGGGTGATGGTTTTGCACGAAAGCTGTGTGATGTAGCGAGGCTACGCTAAGATGCGGAGCGTGTATTGCGAGGATGGGTAGCGGACTCTTTTTAGCTGTACACACACATATTCCTCGCTATCTCCCACATCTATGGTGGAAAATTACCTTTATGCAGTAGTTGTTTTTTGTAATTTGTGATGTGGACTTATTTAATTCAATTATGTGATTTTTTAAGGTCGCTTAAATTTATAGGCTTCCGAATCAGTATGGCAATAGTGGTGTTTAGCCTCTTCTGAATATCTCTTTGTAAGATCCCGTACAATGAAATTGTACAACATACGGATGCAGCTGTGTAACATTATTTTACATGGAGTGACTGCCTGTCTGTTGGTTGGCTAAAATGGAAATATTGTAGCAATAAAATCATTAAGAAGACGGTGGCATGTTCTGTAGCACATACCTTGCCTGGGCAGCAGATAATTCTTGGGCGGGCGGCCCCGCTTGCGCTTGAGCAGCAGCTGCTGCCCCGACGCCGTGAGCTGCGACACGTGCGCCGCTCCCATCACCGTGCCGCCCGTCAGCACGCAGCCCTCCATGTCTGGGGGCACACGATCATACATTTATTTAATATGGCGCGTGTTTAAACGCCTATTTACTTACTAAATTCGAAATACTTGCTAGAATGCCTTAAAAGAATTCGCAGGGGGCCTCCTACATCTGTCTGTGAATTTAAAATAACCTAACACGAAGGGGATAACGGGAACTTCATCCGTTCGCTTTGCTCGCTCACTCTAGCCCCTTCTAACGTAACCTGTCCGTATCGGGATGCCCTAGGATTCCAAGCTCGCTTCCTTCTATTTTGGACATATTGATTAGCTTTTATCTATTTTGATAAGCAAAAAGAATTTACGTACAATTATTCTGACAAGTGTATCTATATTTATTTTCGAACTTTAAACATTGTTTTTTAAGCACCTCAGTATAATGGGTTTATTTTATATGAAGTTAATACATTTCACTTAGTTTAGGGACAAAAAAAAACAGTTTGGTGAGCATTTAAATTGTACCAGCATTTTATTTGGACTGAGATAAGTAAAGACGACATGTAATCTTGTGAAAAAGGGTTCTGAAAGTCCAAAGCACCTCACATCTAAGTTACTTACAACAAGATCGTTCATTTCTCGCCACTACCACGCTATGAACGAAAATGATGTGGATAGAAAATAAATCGAGCCAAAATACATCATGCGTAGCAATGGATGGCAGCTTTAGACCGTGTATTGACAGAATATTACTGTGAGTGTGAAACCCCTATCCAGAACGTGGCTCACATATATGACTGCTCCAAATGCACGTGCACTTAAGAGGTCCTGAGAAACGTCACTGACAGGGCCCAAGGTTTAAAAGGCCCCACCACCACGTCACGCCACGTCATCACGTCGGGGTCACCAGTTTGGGGGTAGGCGGAACAGATAGTAAAGTCCCGCAAACCTCCGTTGAAAAAGGAGGATCTTCCGACCAGACGGGTGTTACATCTGGTGGGCAACTGCCCAATAGTTTTTTTTTTGGGCTGTTCTATATGTTCTAATCGCGCGGAGAACTTTAATTGCGATGCAGGATTAGTTCTTATGTGACGCCATAGATGATAGATGTCGCTACAGGTATAGACCCAAAAATGAAAGGCTTATGAGGTATAAGCCAGCCAATATCGGTTGTTATCTTGGTCGTTTTAGATAGACAGAAATACTCTTTATTATACACCAAAAATAAAATTTCAGTAGGAACTTAAAATTAACTTTAGGTTTACCTATTATCCACAAAAAAATGAAATAAAACAAGGAAAGTCATCATGATTAGAATAACTCACAATGTATATCGTTAGACTAACAGAAAAAAAAAATCCACAGCTAGACGTACCCATGGAAGTCTTAGGCGGGCGTCCTCGCTTCTTCTTGATCTTGGGCGTGAGCGGCAGCGGCGTCTTCCGGGGGCGGCCGCGGCCTCTCCGGGGCGGGTCCAGCAGGTTGTCGGGGTTGATCTCGTTGCGCACGGGCTCCAGCGTGGAGTTGAGCACCACGGGCGTGGCGGGCGCGCGCGGCGGCAGCATGACGTCCCCCGACGGAGTGAACACCAGGTGCCCCGACTCGCGGTGCGTCGTGCGCACCATGCCCGACATTACTTCCGAGTTGTTCTCGCGTTTCGATGACGGGGTATCGTTTGCCATGTCGACGGTTGGGTCTTCCTGGAATTTCAGAGGTGAATTGGTTAGAAATATGATGGAAAGATAAGTGTATGTTATGAAAAATTCTTGAAATACATTTGTTTATAGATACAGTACTTAAAATACATAATGTAAAAACCTTATTTAATAAACTTTCTAAAAAGGTGTAAGAATACCCGTTTTTGAAACGTATTGTAAAAAATACAAACAACTTAAAAAATAAACTGAAAATTACAAATACTACTTTAATATTGAAAGCCAGTGTTTTTGGTTCTGTATCTTTCGTTTTTTGACACAATCAAAAACTTTAAATCGACTTGAGAACCTCCTCCTTTTTTGAAAGTCAATCAAAAATAGTTGTTCTTAATAGTAGTCTGACAATATTAGGTATTGTCAGACTACTGGGTGGCTGGCTGGACCAAGGTGGATTTCTTAACTTTTATAAAGTAACGAATTGCTAGCAACATTAAAAATATATATAGCGGATCACTTCCAACCTCTGTAGTAATTATATAAGAAGAAAACGAGGCTAAAAAAAATACGTCGATTACGACAATACAAACAAAGATGTACCGCGTGACAATTGCCTGCTGTCAGACGGCCTGCATCGCAGCAACCGCGCGCAGTTCGATATATTCATCAGTCCGCGCCTGCGGTGGCTCGCAGTTCGGCTCAGGAGGATGGCCGTGCGGCCGCCTCTTCCACTAGCATTACAGCTTCGCAGAAGGAGGCGACCGCCTGCCATTCCCCCTCGCTCCGGACAATGGCCTAATGCGTGAGCGAACCGTCGCCGTGAGCCCCAACGAGGACACGGCGGTGCTCCGCCCAAGCGGGGCACACCTATACCGTGTCCTCCAGGCGGTCCGACGATAAAACATCCTCCATTAAAAAGGGAGGATCCTCCTACCAGTTTCATATAGTATCTGGTGGACAACTAATAATCAATGGTTGTTAGTGAGCAATAGCTCAACCAGTATATGATAGTATACTTTAAAATTTTGCTGATATCTACGGCAACGTCCATCTTTCTTAGTATGTCGAGGATAAATTCTGCTACATTCAAGTTACACGGTGAATGAATGCTATGCTTACCTTCTCGCATATCTTGGTGTGCACGCGCAGCTTGTCGGAGCGCGCAAAGGAGCGTCCGCAGCCGCCGCACGTGAAGGGGCGCTCTCCCGTGTGCGTCAGCTTGTGCCGCGACAGGTGCGACGAGCGCTGGAACCTGGACAAATTACCTTTTCATTAATATACTAATTAGATGACCTTCCTCGAAGGTGTAGGGAGAGGAGTTTCCATTAAAAGAGCTGCCGGACGCCAAAGGACCGTTACCTAACTATCTCCAGTTACCAAATGGAGAGGATTTTGAGCGGCGAACTTGGGTTTAGGTCGGCACTCGACCACTCAGCAACATTACACGCGCGCCTTTGTGGGAGTATGAAATGTTGAATCCTTTCTAATGACATGATAATGAGATACAGATGAACCGTTAGTGCAACTAGTTAAAATATAGTTACAACAACATTATCTGGATAGCTAAAGCGGACAGGTGGACCAGCCCCATACTGAGGCATTGGATATGCCTGCATGCCACTGTGGTGTATACGGACGCGTAGCTTATTCGTCATTATACGCTTGGTGTACGCCTGTGTGAAGCTTACATACAAAACTATGGCCTACTGTCCACGGACGCGTAGCTTCATAGACGCGTATTCGTCATTATAAGCTTGGTGTACGCTTGCGTGAAGCTTACATACAAAACTATGGTCTACTGTCCACGGACGCGTAGCTTCATAGACGCGTATTCGTCATTATACGCTTGGTGTACGCTTGCGTGAAGCTTACATACAAAACTATGGTCTACTGTCCACGGACGCGTAGCTTCATAGACGCGTATTCGTCATTATACGCTTGGTGTACGCCTGCGTGAAGCTTACATACAAAACTATGGTCTACTGTCCACGGACGCGTAGCTTCATAGACGCGTATTCATCATTATACGCTTGGTGTACGCCTGCGTGAAGCTTACATACAAAACTATGGTCTACTGTCCACGGACGCGTAGCTTCATAGACGCGTATTCGTCATTATACGCTTGGTGTACGCCTGCGTGAAGCTTACATACAAAACTATGAAACTCTGTCGACCGGCGTGTCGCGTCTATGAAGCTACGCGTCCGTGAACTGGGCCTCAAGTCTGCTATTACAATAGTGTCAGAATGGTCTATCATTGATTTCATAATTAATGTAATTTTATAATATTTTAATTTCAAAATATGATTGAATAATAATAATGTTTAATAAATGTAATGTAATTTAATCTATAATGTTATTTTAATTTAATTTATTTTAAATTTATTGTTAGTATATTAGTTTTTAATTTTAGTTCTTATATTGTAATGACAATTTCCAGTTTTAAACCTAATTATAATAATTATAATCATTAATTAATAAGACCTAATGTAAATGCTGTGCATACCTGTAAGTGACTTTTTTACACAGGATGCCCTCGTAAATATTTTATTGTCAATGTTTAGTAAATAAGTCGTTGGTATGCCTATATAAATAAATAAATAATAAAAAATAATAATAATTGTTGATTTTGACAAGTTTGATAATCTATTAAAATAATGGCGTCATTATGACTTTCCAATGGTCAACCATTAACACTCCATTGAAAGAAGTGGCTAAAATGGTAATCTCGTAAATATTGACAAATGAATGTCTCACGTATGCGGTAATCTGCTAAAATTTTGACAGTTTCTTTGATCAGTGACCTACCATTAGAACGTCATTGTGCAGTCATTGCTTTTAACAAGCTCGATATTGTCATTTTACCACAACTCTATTACGAGACCATTGACAGATCAATGATCGATCGTTATGAATAAGCAGATTACGAACTTTTAGCAAAATGATAATGGGATCGTGTTGGAATGACGAATTTATTTACAAAAATAGCAGATTTGGGCCCCAGTAGGCCTAAGTATTTTTTTTTTCTGATTTTTAAACTGTGTGTTTGCGAGCAGTGGTGGCCGAGTGATAACGGCCCCAACTTACGAGTTGTACGTCGCGGGTTCAAACCCAGCCAGGCGCATTACTTTGTGTAATTTATTTCATCACTACTGTTCTCAAAACGGTGAAGGAAAACATCGTGAGGAAACCGGCATGTCCTAGAACCAAAAATTCGAAGGCATATGACATCCACCAACCCGCACGGGGCCCGCGTGGTGGATTACGGCCCATTCCCTCTCCAAGAGAGGAGGCCTGAGTCCCAGCAGTGGGAACATTAAAAGGCTGATTAAGATTATTATGCTAAACTGTGTGTATAACCAACTATCAACTTTGTCCGAAATATAAGATTTATTTTTATTTATTTCCTAGCTTCTGCGTCTTCGCCCGATAGAAAGTAGAAAATGAAACCTAACAAACATTTTGACTGGCCTGTTGGTCTAGTGGTTAGTGGCCCTGATTGCTATGCCGGAGGGTTCGAGTCCCACCTAGGACAAAAGTTTGTGTGATGAGCACGATTATTTGTTCTTTGTCTGAGTGAAATTTATCTATAATAAGGATGTATTTAATTATATACTATTATTATGTATATAATTATGTTTATCAGTTGTCTAGTACTCATAACACAAGCTCTGCTTAACTTGGGACTAGACGGCGTTGTATGATTGTTATGGAAAATATGATTATTATTTCCTTTATTCATTTAATTAATATTATTTCAATACAAAATAAATAAAACATTAAAAAATATAAAAAAAAAAATAGTAGGCCACCGGTATCGGGAACAAGGTTCAAGCTACCGGCGGTCAAGGCTCCAGAGAAAGGAACCTCCTAACTATATGAGCCGTTTCCAGAAGTATCGCTTTCTGATCTAATCGCCTATCGCGAGCCTCCTAAGGTGTTGGTCGAGGCTCTTGGCTATTAAGCCATTGGCTGACACGACTATCGGTACAATGATCGCCGAATCCACATCTCACATGTCGACAACCTCGCGAGCCAAGTCAATATACTTGATTTGTTTGTCTTTCTCGGCATTCACGAGATTCTCGTCATGCGGAACGGATATGTCAACAATCATTGCACGCCTCTCGCTATTATTATTATTATTCTCTCGAGATAAAAAGTATCCCATACGCTATTTCAGAAAATGGTCTACCCTTGTGCTAAATTTCATCCAAATTCCTTCAGCAGTTTCAGCATGAAGAAGTACCAAATATACATACACACTCATAAACCTTCGCCTTTATAATATTAGTGTGATTTATAGTTACCTGAGATCACACACATCGCACACGTGGGGACGTCCCTCCTGCGCGTCGTTGGTCGCAGAATCGGAGACAGATCCACTGGAATCTGTCTCTTCATCGTCATCCAAGTTCTTGTTGCCGCCTTTCTCTGTTGAAAGATTATTGTTAAAGTCAGTTTTAGGTAGAAGGGTGTAGGATGATGATGATGAGTGAATTTGCCATGTTTGTGTGTATGTTTGTTTAGGTGAAATTTTACAAATGGACTTTAAAACAGTTACCCCTAACCGACTAAGCTGAAAATTTACAGACACGTTCAGTTTGTGTCAGTTAAGTCATTCTAAATCCAATGTCGAACTAGCCCACTCGCGTTAAGAAAATAGTGACTCATCGTTGTCATTTAGCTTGGCTACAACCCTTAACCAATTAGAAAACCGTGTTCACATTGTCCAGTTGATGCAAGCCTTTTAGGCAGTATAGACTCGACTTTTGTTAATTCTTAAAATTAATACCTCAGCTATTCGTAAAAAAATTAACATTCTAACAATTACGATTAAATTTTTAAATTAATATTTGAATATAATAATGTGTAATAAAAAGTTAGCTTTATAATGGTTTAATTTTTTACCCAGTATGAATATGGCTTTACTTTGCAGTAGCATTGATGCGTCACTATTGTCTTAAAGCGAATAGACTATATTTTTATGTAACCCCATAATAAAAATGTCTATTAAAAGGGTTTGTTGATAAGAATACGAAAAAAGAAACTATGTCACAACAAATCAAATATGAAGGATAATTAAAATATGTTTTTCAACATTATCTTGTTTTACGTTTAACACGTAAACTGCAACGTCATGCTCATGTGCCTGACGCAAGAAAAGATTTTAACCTTCCAAAATGTGTATCTTTATTTCAATATTTTATCCATATTGTATATGTAGGTAACTTTATTAATGTTGTGTAATTTCGGTGGTTTTTGTTTGGCAGAACGAGTTTCAAAAATGATAAATAAATTTATTATTATTGGCAACAAAGAACAAACTATTGCGCTTTCAAGACACAGATACAAGGTCAGGGGTCTTACCATGACGTGTTCAAATGTCAGGCGCGCGAGCGCGAGAGAGGGATGGAGCTATACAACCTATATAGCTTCATCCCTTTAACAGTTTAGTCGTCAAATGGATCGCGTTGAGAGCTTATGGTATATATATGGTATATACCTCAGGTTCCTCTGTTTGAATCGTTATGTAATGTCATCCCTTTTTAAGAAGAATATATTAAGTAGCAGTTTGCGTATTTTGCAGGATTGGGTTATGGATTAAAAAATGTATCTTATTATCCATATAACTACTGATCTAATAGAATACCAAAGGACCCAAACCTCTTTGGTAGTCACCCAAAGGTTGACTGCCTAAGGCATTAAGTCCGCCTCTGTACTTTTGTGTGCATAAAGTATTTAATAAATAAATAGTTTCTATTAACGTATTTTTTTTAAAGGGAACACCCACGGCTCAATAGAATCCATATCGTTGATGAAATGGCGTTGATACTAATAATGAGGTGATGAACAAAATAATAAAAGTCTCGATACCTAAAAAATTCTCACCGTCAGAATCGTCCTGGTCGTTATTGGTTGGTTTCTGCAGTACTGCCAACTGCACCACTTTGATACCGCCGTGTTTAGCGTCCTCGTGTCCATGTTTGCTTGACTCATTGCTGGCAGCGCCTGAGGACAAAAATATAAGAAACTTTGTTAGAAATGGGTTTTTACAGTGATTATGGAAATGTTCTTGTTTTAATGTCCAGTGAAAAGTCTTGGGATTCCGCGGAGTGTACAAGAAATGATTAATCGCTCTACGGACGAAAAAACGGAAGCAGGCTTCTTTCTGGGAAAAAAAAATCTTTTACTAACAGATGTGAAAGTATCTTTTCTCTCTCTCTTAATATTCGCCAAAATCTTACCTGAAAAGTCCTATCACTATATATTAATTTCATATAGAGCCCACTAGATTTTCTTGCGTATTATAAAACTATATAAAGTGTTGGGGACTATGTTTAGCGTCTATCATTCTGTTCGCGATAAACGCAAAAGACAAAAGTGATCCGTGAGAAAAGTTGAAGTGTACAAGGCAGGATTTCTGAATGGAGTATACTGAGTTAAGAACGTCTCAAACCCTACTTAGGACCCCTCTGGCCCTCAGGTTTTCAGGCTAGTGTTTGAGAAATACTCAGATTGAAATGCTTAAATCAAAAATCGGGGGTAATACTTACGTATTACAGTAGAGAAAAGACGAAAAATTTGTATCACCTGTGCTAAGCTGGAACTGATCGCCAGATCAATTTATTACAAGAAAATATATTTCTTGGACAACTATGTTACCAGCGGTCATTGACCCCATCATCAGCTGAAGTTTCTAAAATTATGAATACGATACCCATCTATGTAAGTACCTATGTGGAGTTTCGCTAGCCAATTTAATTTGACCTTCTATAGTACAGACACGACGTGTTCCCATATACCAATTGTCTAAAAAAAACAATTAATCATACAGTGATCCAGTTCAAAAACACGTTTATCATAAATCTTACTTTTTTTTTTTAACTGACCACGTGCACGTCAAGCACTTCTAGTTAAATAACGAGTCGGAATGATTATGCTTATGATGTTTAATCTAAAATCTACAACTGTACGAGAATTAATTATGAAGTAATTCATATAACGATATGAATGAATCAGGAAGTACTGGACTGTCTCGGTTAGCAACAAATTTTATGAGTACACTATGTGGAGCATTTTGGTAACCGGTTTCTGAGCAACAAGATAATTGAGGAAAACTGATACAAGATTGAAGGAAAACATCGTGAGGAAATTGGTATGTCCAAGAATCATAAATTCGAAGAAATGTGGCATCTACCAACTCGCAATGCCCCCCGTGTGGTTGATTACGGACCATTCCCTCTCCTAGACAGGAGGCCTGATTCCCAGTAGTGGGAACATTCATCATAATTTCAACCGAAAGAAGTCTACTGTTGGACATCAGGTAGGTTTTAGTCAGTAAAAGTCTGACACGTCAGTTGTCACGTGACTTCTCTGCAGGTAATGTCATTGCCATACAATTTGCACTTAGCGTTTGGCGGGAGCGCTAACAGAAAAATCATTTGTCTAATCCTATACCTAATATAATATACCATTATATTAGAAAAAAAATCCTTATAAAATATATTATGAAATAAAGCCCCCTATCGCGTCAGTCTGTCTGTATGATCGCGATAAACTCTAGAACTACTGAACGGATTTTCATGCAGTTTTCACCAATGGACAGAGAGATTCTTAAGGAAGGTTTAGGTGTATAATACCTGCATATTATAGTAGAGAAAAACCGAGAATTTCAAAGATTTCTAACACCCGTGCGAACCGGGGGTGGGTCGCTAGTATGTAACAAAGAAATAGTAGTTTGACTTTTCTCTGACTTCAGATGAACAAGGAAACATTTATAGTTTCATCACAGCAGAAAATATTACAAGTTAATAACAAGACATGTGTCATCATTACAAGGCCTAATTGTTGCTCATCAGTTAAATAATTTATTTTATTAAAACGCAGATGGTGTCTACTTACTTCACTGGAGTCGGGCCGGAGTGAATTGTAAAATTACATCTTTGCTATTGCAACCCTAATTATCTTTGTCACCACTTCCCATTTTATTAGTAAACTAGATTCAGCCAGCGCGTGATAGTAGAAAATATAATATAGCATAGGTCATCTAGTAGCACTCTACTGATGAATTTTTAAAAGAGTAAACCTTCAGATACATTTGGGGACAAATTTTCCCCGAACATGACACGCAACGCTCAATCTACGGGAGGCTGCAACGTTGTCCCACTGGACAACGTGCAACGTGCGTGCCAAGTTGCGGGACACTTCCCGAAACTTGGAACTGACGCGGCTTTGCACAGGTATAAATCATACATTTGGCTGGCCTGTTGGTCTAGTGGTTAGTGGCCCTGACTGCTATGCCGGAGGTCGTGGGTTCGATTCCCACCAGAACAAATGTTTGTGTGATGAGCACAAACATTTGTTCTGTGTCTGGGTGTAATTTATCTGTAAGTATGTATTTCGAAATATTTAATTATGTTTATCAGTTGTCTAGTATTCATAACACAAGCTCTGCTTAGCTTGGGACTAGACGGCGTTGGGTGATAGTTGTGTGAATATTATTATACAAAAAATCCTTCGCGTTTTACTATGTGTATTAGTGAAAACCGCATCAATATCCGTTGCATCGTTTAGGTGAAGTTTAGCGAATGGACAAAGAGAAGTGGTAAACTGATAAGCAATTTTGTTTTATACGATGCAGCGACGTAGATATCAACCGTTAAAATATATTTGTTCTTCAAAAACTTCGTTAACATTTTTAAAGATAAAGTCTAGTTGGAATACAAACTAAGTGCAGACAGACATTTTTAGGGTTCCGTACCTCGAAAGGAAAAAACGGAACCCTTATAAAATCACTTTGTTGTCCGTCTGTCTTTCTGTCAAGACCCTTTATCTCGGGAACGCATGGAGTTATCGAGTTGGAATTAAAACCCTATACTCAGGTCTGTAGTCCCTCCCTTGAAGCTGTGAAAACACCAAACTACTAAGTTAACGAAAAGAAATGATACGGCCCTTTAGTCGCAAAAAACGTATATTTCGACACTCTCAAGGGAATCAAAATTCAAACTTCCCGTTGACCCAGAATTCTGAATTTTGGCATAAAGCAAGGTTTTATGGTAAAGGAATAAAAATGTGAAAACAGTAATTTTTTTGTTACGTCACAATAAAACTTTTTTTGCAATTCGGAAAAATCTTCGAGACTCCATTCGGGAATTGAACTATTTATATTAGCAAGTTTGTACGGAACCCTCAGTGCGCGAGTCCGACTCGCACTCACCCAGTTTTTTTTATCGTCTAGATTATTTTTAAAAAAAGTACCGTTTCTTGCAGCTTTTGAACTTGCTGCGATTTTGTTTTGTTTAAAAATAATGGCATTTTTAATACTTGGGTTTTTCCATAGTCAATCTTAAAAGTTTATTAAAACCTACAGACGTTAATGCTAGCTACATAAGTTTGTCTCCCGCACAATTTGTATAAGACAGTAAGAAGGATACAGATTGTTATGTCGCTTATTGTTAATAACCTAACTACCAGTTCTTAGTACTATAATCATTTTAATTTAGCGCTCGAGCCAGCCGCGCTAGGTCGTCGCCAAAAGTACAAAAACCAGTTATACATTTCGACATTTTGTCTCTCATTTCATCTAAATATAGCCCTAACATACTTCTTACCTTGCTAAGTAGACCGTACAAGTAATTTTCATAGGAAGTTAATCAAACAGAACTTTATTCAAGTCATCATAATTTCGTAAAGATAAAAAATTCCTTTGTTTGTCTCGGTACGTTCACACGGAGCGAACATTTTTTATTGTCTATTTTATACGTACTAAATATTATAATAATACTTGCAACGTCGGGTTTTACATTGTGAGTCATAGTTAAAAAAAATCAGACAATCAGATTTTAGTAAAGGCAAGGAAAACGTTTACAATATTGGTGTAACTAATGTTTTAATGAAACTACAGTCAAACAAAAAAAAAAAAAATTCACACAACTTATTATAATTTTGTAACGATGATATAAAAAAAAATTATATGAAAATATACGGGCGGCGGAGTTTTATGAAAAACTAGTCAAGGTATGTAAATTTGAACAATGGCAGAGTTGAAACAAGTAAACATATACCACAATGGTTTTATAGCAGTGTGGGTCCGTGATTGTGCAAAATATTGTGTAAGGAAATTATACTAAATTATTGTCTTGCGGCGATCTATTGTCGGGTTTCTTGTTACAATATCGGCTGATGGCTCCGTTTGATATAAAAACTTTTATATTCTTTCGTATTGAAAATAGAACTAGTATACTTATTTTGATCTAGATATGTGTTAAACCGGTTTCTGTATATTTTGAAGTGTCGCAATCTACATATTTGATCGATGGGATTAGGTCTCAATTTCAACCAGTATGCAATATGTCCCAAAAAGTATCAGATAATCCATCAATGGACTGATTACATGGTTACAGTGTGCATACAGGAACCATAACATTTACTGATAAATTTATTGAACTTTAACTTTTATATTTTTCATCGGTATGTTAATTTATTCAGATTTATTTTTTATCGTCCAATCACAGCGTGAACTTACATGAGAGTAGGTATAAGTGTATCATTATTATAATTTTTTCTTTATTTTTTTCCGATGCCAATTTGTAATTAATAACAGTGCATAAATAAAAAAAAACGATCTTGTTTTTTGTTGTTTCAACATCAGAATATAATAATTTTACGCCCACAATAAAATTGCTCTGACGTCTTTATTACGGATATTGTTAAAAAAAACTGACATTTAATTAAAAAAATAAATTGTGAAACGTCTAATTAGGAATAAGAGGTAACAGGTTTTATAATTTGATGTATAAAAATATTTATTGATAAGCAAACGAGATCAATCAAATGGTAGACAATTAATAACAAGAAATATTAGCATAATAAAGTCGAAATATAAAATCATATTAAGGGCCTATTTCACCATCTATGATTCAGTTTCCGATAACTTATTTGGCAAATAATTTCATAGAAATTATATTCCATTTTCAGGGTTCCGTACAAAAGGTTAAAATGGGACACTATTACTAAGACTCTGCTGTCCGTCCGTCTGTCTGTCTGTCTGTCTGCCCGCTTGTCACCAGGCTGTAACCTCATGAACCGTGATAGTTACACAGTTGAAATTTTCACAGGTTATGTATTTCAGTTACCGCTATAACAACAAATACTAAAAAACAGAATAAAGTAAATATTTAAGGGGACTCCCATACAAAAAACGTGATTTTTTTACTCGCTTACTATGGACGATACGGAACCCTTCGTACGCGAGTTCCACTCGCACTTGACCGGTTTTTTAATTTATTCAGGATATAGTGGGTAATTGGACATAGTATATAATAATATATATATTATTATATCGTATATAATATATATAAAATATATACCTATACAATACAACATATTATACTTTCGATCAAGAACAAAAAAAAAACAAAATAATTAATACCAGTGACATTTCAAAATTAAAAAGTTAAACATGAATAAAACAATATTGCATTCTTTATTTTTTTCTCCAATATTTCTCGAAATGACAAGGTTTTAATTTCGCAAGTTGATATTCCACATTTTTAAATAAAGAATCCGCGCTTTTACAACTTAAATGTCAACTCAAAAGAAATCGGATGACTAAGGGCAAGAGAATCCGTTTTTATATAATTTTCGGAACGTGTTTCTGTTCAAAATAATTTGTATTTTAGCATATTACGGAACTCGAGCTACGCCCTATTCTAAAATAAAACCAAGAAATTCTTCGAGAGCTGGTTTTCGACATTCTAAAATGGAGACGAAACAAAATAAAAAAGCAAATATACAATGTAGTAGATATAGAGGTATTATTTTGCTTTATTCTTTTATTATTTGCTTCAAATACGCAGGTGCAAGCCATACTCATTCATATTGTTAATGTTTTCATAATGTGTGGCCGCTGAATGAATAACAAACATTGTAATATAAATAGTTTAACTTTATAAATCGCATTGTTTTTCGACGGAAATAATTACTAACGATCCAATTTAAAACATCGTTGTGTAAGGGCAGATACAAGGGCACATTCCAATTAAGTTCGAAAGAGTTACCGCGGCCCTAGAACGCAAAAGGCACCTGAAGGAAATCAGGTGGGTTTTAGTCTACTACTACTACAAATTTAGTTTTCAGATTTTTCCTATATTTGTGCTATGAGACCCTGCTTCATGTCAAATTCAACGGGAAGTACCCTATGAATTTTGATTTACTTGAGAGTGTAGAAATATACGTTTTTGACATAAACGCCCGTATCTTTTTTTTTTTCGTAACTCAGAAGTTTCATTTTTTCACAGCTTCAAGGGACCGCAAACCTGAGTATATTTAGACAAGTTAGATCAATTTATGAAACGGAAACAAAATAAATGATTATTTGGGTCATAATCACAATATCATTTTTATCAACTATAGGAATAAATTAAATGTTAGAAAATAATCTCTATTATGTATTTTATAGACGATGTGGTCTAAAGCTATAATCTATTTTGAAAATGACATCACTGCATATTATTATCAGGCTAGACCTAGTTTAAGGGATAGAGCCAATAATATTGTGCTAATAATGTGATAATGTTAACATTAATACTCTACTATGTATACAGTGCAATGAGTTCCTATTATATGAAATAAATATTATTATTATTATAGAAAAATAAACACAGGTAAATTATGAACTCAGTTTCACAAAGGTAAAAATAATTGTTGTTTTGTTTTACTTGTTAATAAATTATTTCATTTTTAGGGTTCCGTACCCAAAGGCTAAAACAGGACCCTATTACTTCGCTGTCCGTCCATCTGTCGGTCCGTCTGTCACTAGGCCCAACCAACCATTGTTGTTGTCCCATGAACCAACAGATGATGTATTTCTGTTGCCACTATAGTAACAAATACTAAAAAATAGAATAAAATAAATATTTAAGGGGGCTCCCATACAACAATCGTGATTTTTTTGCTACGGACAGTACAGAACCCTTCGTAACATTGTAATAAAAACAAATCAAATTCTGATATAAAATAAACTAGAATTTTTAATAACTTTTAAAAGTCATGAATATTTAAGACGATAAGCTGCAGAAACAATTTTATAATAATAAAAAAAAATTAAAGCATTTTATTATTGTTATAATTTAGGAGGTCGACACCGTCGAGGTCGACCGCGGCGAAAGTGGTGCAACGATCTGCTCATGTTCGTGGGGCAATCTTGGCCAGAGATCGCCCTAGACGTTTGGTAGTAGAAAGGGGATGAGGTCTTTGCCCAACAGTGGGACATATGTATAATAGGTTATTTAAAAAAATAAAATAATATAGGGTTCCTTTGATAACCGTATGTATAAAATCTCAAATTATTGTTGCAATTCATAATGTCATGTTATTATTATTATTTATTTACTAATTTATTTATTTAGTACAGCAAAATAGCCATTAACACTAAAAATACGTTAATCCTTTCACTCTGTCTTCTCACAGAACCGCAAACTTTCTAATAATATCGTCTTCCATTCATCAGCAAACAAGTCCAATCCAGGGTTTGTCTCCACGAGCGTGTTGAGCATCGTTAGCATACGCGGTATAGGGGAGGTGGATCGAGATGCAGTGCGACGAAATGGGACATTAAATAATTTATGTTAAATAAAATCAATAATAGGGAACATACTTTTTTTTTGTTATTTAACCAGTTGTGAAAACCAAATCAAAATTGGTAGGAAAGCAAACGAGATAAAACGATTATAAAAAAATACTCGTCAAGATGTCCCGTGCCGTTTTCTATGGCGGCCCTAAAGCTAGAAGTAAGTACATTAGACCGACGCACACGTGTAACACGCCTGATTTGTACGTAGAACGACGTCGCGTGGCGTGGATCAAGTGTAGCTCTACAAGTCTAGTTTCCATATAATGTAAGGCGTCCATTAACCGGTCATACAAGTGTCAATCAAAACCATAAATCATGTAGAATGTTGTCGCCGTTATGTTTTCGTCATGCAAACGTCAGTCATCGCATTCGACTATAGGTTTTTCGTCAACCAAAATATTTGAATGTGGCAAAACTGTCAACAAAACCTATCGTGTAATGGACGCCTATGGACACCGACGCGTCCAGATCGGCGTGTGGCACACGTGTGATAGAAAATATCGAACTTCTCTTTCTTATCAGCAGCTTTGAAGCCTTGTAACATCGTTATTGATGAATGTATTTTTAAAATTCTTTCATATTTGTTATTTCTTTTTTACTAGAAGTAAAAATAAAACTGCATGTATACTTTTGTCTATGAAGACATACAACACATCTATCACACATAATTGGTATTTGGTATTTAGTGTGAAGTGTCGATTGATAATTTTATTAATATTTGGAAAAAAAGTCTCTAAAACAGGGCTTCAATTTTTTTGAGATGGGATGTCATCAAATAACTCCTCCTGCTCTGGCTGGAGAGAGGGAGTGTCAGACTTTGACTGACTAAAACCCACCTGTGTTCTTTCAGTTGCCCTTTGCGCCCCAGGTCCACGGTAACTTTCGAATAATCCCACAGCCCAACACAACTCAGGCTTTTTATACTAAGCTGGGCAAGTACCGTCTGTGATTTTTTGCATTATGAAGCTTTGACAATTCTTCAAGTTTTTATCACACAGTGTGGTTGAGCTTATATTTTGAAAAAAAAAAAAAAACAGTGCCAATACTTCTGCCTAAATAATAATAAAAACTTACGAAACGAATTTCAACTTTAACGTTTGCGATAAAGCAAAAAAAAAACTTTTTTTACAAAACCTGCTTCTCGTTATAAACGAAAAAAAAAAAAACAATGAACCCATATTCTGAGAATCTCGTTTTAGTTTTTTATTTTTTAGTGAAGGGAAATATAAATCACGATTTTTTATTGCGTTGCCGGACTAACTTCAGACATTTGGTCGTGACATTCAAAATTAATTTTAAATATAAAAACATAATAATAATACCTAAATCATTAGAGTTAAAACAGAATTAGTGCTTTTTTGTAATAAATAAAAATATATTTTGTGGTAGCGCGCTACGCTTTGTTAATTTCAACGAAAAAATGTGGTCTTTATATATTTTTTTTTATTAAACCAATTTAATTCGACTTTAATGTTTAAGACGAAGGTCGGATATAAAATTTTATGATTAGGTAGTTATTACATACGTAGTCATTTCAAAAAACAAAAAAAAATGTATATGGCTTTTTTCAATACACGTGGTTATTTTACCACGTGTATTGAAAAAAGCCATATACATTTACATCACCCAGACCATTCTAGGCGCTATTACAAAAATGTTCTATAGAGCTTATTGCTCTGGGCCTAGAACGCAAAGGGCAACTAAAGGTTACAGTTCGGTTTTAGTGAATTTTGGCTGGCCTGTTGGTCTAGTGGTCAGTGGCCTGACTGTTATGCCAGAGGTCGTGGGTGCGATTCCCACACAGGACAAATGTTTGTGTGATGAACATGATCATTTGTTCTGTGTCTAGGTATAATTTATATATATTATGGATGTATTTAAAAATATATAAGTATGTTTATCAGTTGTCTAGTACTCATAACACAAGCTCTGCTTAACTTGGGATTAGACGGCGTTGTGTGATAGTTGTGGAATATCATTATATCTTTATTATTATAGTGAGAGTAAAAGTCGGGAGGAATTGTCAGACTTCAAGTTATTTAATGATTTTCCACGAAAAATAAAGTTAGGAATAATAAATAATAAGTGCATTTCAAAGCAAAATCATGTTTAAAATCATCACAGATATTTACTCAAAACAAAACCCATTGAAAATGACAAATCATTATTATTCACAGCAACAGATAGCGACCCTTTCAAAATTTCGAGTCGTCATCCCTTCTTTTTACAAAAGACGGCGCCATTTGAGCCTGGTAACAGACTGTATTACCAGCTTTTATTATGTTACCTGTTTTGGAACACAGCGTATTATTCTGTATTCGGTCTATTCTATCCCTAAAGCGAAATTTTTTCATTATCATTTACGTTAATACTAACTTTAGTTAGCGGTTTGGTTTGCGTGAAAGTAGAATTTTTTATTAACGGAATATACCTATACTCCCGGTGTAAAATTCGGAACTACTATATGAAGTCCTCTCAACCTTAGTTTGGTCTTCTTCAGAATTATTATTAAGTTCTCTTAATGTTTTGATATTTTTCATAGTATTTATTAGTTTATAATTTTAGCATCAAAATGTATTTTATTATTATAAATAACTTATTTTTTATTTTATTTTTTCGTTGAAGTATCTGTTATTTGTTTATTGTGCAAGCCTACCACAATGTTGTCTTTTTTAACCCAAAGGTTGACTGGAAGAGAATGCTTGTCCGCCTATGTACCACTACTGTAAGTAAGTACATGAAGATTAAATAAATAAAAGTATCCTATGTGCTATTCAAGGCCATAATCAACCCGGGTGCCAAATTACATCCAAATCCGTACAGCCGTTTAAGCGAGAAGGAGTAACAAACATACATACATACAAAATTTTGCTGTTGTAATATTAGTGTGATTATTTTGCTATCCAAGAGGCTTACTATTGACATCGATCTCGCATTATGGTAAATGATAAATTAGAGGTCTACGATGGAATGACCGACCCTTCAAGATGCCTCTTTACTCTCGATTTTGAAGGCTTTGCGTGGTTAATGGGCGTGCAATTTGCCGCTGCGGTCTTCCCGTCGATTATGATTTATGTGTTTTCAAGGTTAAAGTAAATAGGCTCTTAGTAAACTAGTTCGCTTCATCATCAACGATTTCATCGCTGCTTACCATCGGGTGGGATCGCAGTCAAACCCTAGTTTGTCATTTAAAAACAAAGGAACATACGAGGCAGGGAACAATCTTTACTAATATTATAAAGCTGAAGAGTTTTCTCAGGAACTGCTGGTTTGAATTAAAAAAATCTTACTAGTGTTAGGTAGCTCATTTATCGAGGAAGGATAAAGGCGGCTATAAACCATTACATAACCTAAGACGTGGGTAAAACTGTAGGGGACAGCTACTTTGCAATAAACCAAAAAGTTCAGAAAAAGAACCCTGCAATGATATCAGCATCATAGCATAGTAGAGAGCAGTGGTGGCCAAGTGGTAACAGCCCCGACTTACGAGTTGTAGGTCGCGGGTTCAAACCCAGCCATGCGTGCATTACTTTGTGTAATTTATTCCATCACCACTGCTCTCAAAACGGTGAAGGAAAACATCGTGAGGAAACCGGCATGTCCTAAAACCAAAAATTCGAAGACATGTGACATCAACCAACCCGCACTAGGCCCGCGTGGTGGATTACGGCCCATTCCCTCTCCTAGAGAGGAGGCCTGAGTCCCAACAGTGGGAACATTATAAGGCCGACTATGCTATATCAGCATCATTTCATTAAAACCAGAAACAAAAGTATTGTGGTGAGTGAGAGAACGTCTCATTCATCTAGCCTAGTTTTAGTACCATCTTTTTTGTGTCGTAAGCCACTAGGCGCGCAAATGAGTGCCTTTGATACATTTAGTGATCGGGGACAGGCGCGCCGGCTTTTAGAAAACCCCATGGGTGCTCATGCTCATTTGATCACTCAAAAAAGTGTGAGAAGAGAAATGCACACTGATCGATCGACAAATTAATGAAACCATTATTTATTATCAAGAAATATTATAATTTATACGTAAACTAAGAGACGATGACTGATCTGTTTCTTGATGTCTATTCTCAGGGGTGCTTGGCACCCACTGTTTATTTCACATGGGTGCTCGAGCCCCCAAGCACCCACGGAGTCGGCGCCCCTGATCGGGGAAAACTAATATGCAAATTGTAAAGAAAAAATTTGGCCAGATGAATGAGACACTCTCTCGGCTTCAAAGAATCACGTTGGTCGTCAAGACTTACCAGGTGAAGTGACCTTATGGCGCTCATCAGTCTTATTATCATCCTGGAAGCGTACAGTCATCGGCTTCTTCTTGGCCCGGAGCCTGTCATCATCAGGCGACAGGATCGAGGTCCGCTTCTTCGGACGGTCCTCTTCTATGTTCATCTTCACATCCGTTGTCGATGATGCTGCCACTGTTGAGAAAAAGATTTTTACATTCCATAATTGTGTTTGTTTCGGTCGATAAATCGTAATTTGGGTCGTGAAAGTAAAGAACAAGGGTTAACAAAACCCACCAGTGTACCTATTAGGACCTTTTTTACGTGGGACATCATCGAATTACTTCTTTCACTCTCACTCACTTTTTGACTGGCCTGTTGGTCTAGTGGTTAGTGGCCGGCTGACTGCTAAGCCGGAGGTCGTGGGTTCGATTCCCACCCAGGACAAATGTTTGTGTGATGAGCACAATCATTTGTTCTGTGTCTGGGTGTAATTTATCTATAATATGTATGTATTTAGAAATATATAAGTATGTTAATCAGTTGTCTAGTACTCATAACACAAGCTATGCTTAGCTTGGGGCTAGACGACGTTGTGTGATAGTTGTGGAATATTATTATATTATATTATTATTATTACTCTAGGGTGGTGCGAGAGGGCGTGTCAGACTTTTACTGACTAAAAGCCACTCCTATGTTCCTTCTTTGACTTACGTCCCAGGACGCCCCCGGGGTTCCCTTTCGGACGACCCATGGAGTGTAATAAGGCCATGGGAGGACTACTGAAAATGTAACTTGTGGTCCTAGAAAGCAAAGGACAACTGAAGGAACATAGGTGTTGTTTTGATTTCCCACCTAAAAAAAGGGTAGTGTGAAAGCGAAGCCCGGGGCCCCGGGATGAAGGCAAAGAAGGAACAGGAGTGGGTTTTAGTCAGTAAAAGTCTGACACTATCTCTCGCTCCGCCCAAGAGCGTCTCATTAGATGATTTTCCCACGTAAAAAAAAAACCTAAAAAAGGGTTTTTACCACATGCTATTAAAAAGTAAATAACAAGAGTTAAAAACACCTAATATTGGCAAAGGTTTAAGAAAGCAAAGAACTAATACATAATGTTAAGAACACGTATTTGTAAAAGACTTTCACGACACGACTGACGCAGTGGCTGTAATGGCGGCAGATCGATTGGCATCCGCGCTAATAATAATTGGTCTCAGGTTCTAAATATGTATTTGTTGGCCGTAGGGTTTCAAACTACAAACATACCTAATTATTAAAATGAATACTCCAGAGTAGCCAGTTTTTTTTTTTAAAGTTTTTTGCATTTTGCAGGTCACCGTCACACAGAGAACTGCAAAATGCAATTTGAATTTCGCAGGGGTATAAATAATTAATCAGGAACGATAAAATAAAATATTTAACGTTTCATCTTTCAGATTTAGGAAGATAGAGTACTTTAACTGACATTGATTAGTTCCATTTCACTTCCTATTAAGGATTTGCAGAACACAAAATAGAAATGCAATTTTTTTTTAACTATCACACGACGCCATCTAGTCCCAAGCTAAGCAGAGCTTGTGTTATGAGTACTAGACAACTGATAAACATACTTATATATTTCTAAATAGGTACATTTGTCCTGGGTGGGAATCGAAACCACGACCTCCAGCCCAGCATAGCAGCCAGGGCTACTAACCACTAGACCAACAGGCCAGTCAGCCATTTATTTAGCTGTAAGATAAAAAATTGAAAACAATATATTTTCAGTAGGTACAAATTCTGCAGAAAAATCACGAGTTCCATGGAAAGTTGTTAAATCAGTCAGGTTATATCATGTTCATTAAAATAATGATTTGCGAAAGTAACACGTATTTATTTATGGAATTGAAATCAATAAAATCATCAATAGAACCTTCTCAGTTCAGCTAATCCTATTGACTATGTTATGCTGTGACTTTTTCGTGAAATAGCCATTGAAGACTGACATGTTGGTCTAGTGGTTAGTGACCCTGACTGCTATGCCGGAGGTCGTGGGTTCGATTCCCACCCTGGACAAATGTTTGCGTGATGAGCACGATCATTTGTTCTGTGTCTGGGTGTAATTTATCTATAATATGTATGTATTCAGAGATATAATATAAGTATGTTTATCAGTTGTCTAGTACTCATAACACAAGCTCTGCTTAGCTTGGGACTAGACGGCGTTGTGTGATAGTTGTGGAATATTATTATTATTCAATAGGGTTAGAATAGAATAGAATAAAGTTTCCTTTTTTTTCTTTAACTTTTTTCTCTTTTTAGGTTAGACGAACTTCAGAGGGTTTGTATTAATAATTTTAACTCGGTAAAGCCATATTTGTTAGTTTTGCAAATCATATTTTAATGAACATAGAACTTGACAACATTTTGCAAAATTAAAAAAAAAATCTTAAGAAAATTTGAATTTCACGTTACTATGGAGCATTAATCATAAACGTGCTACGATACAGAAGAAACAAAAGAGCGGGACTGGTTATTCAAAAAATGATACATTTAAATCTAAATGGGTGTATAACTGAGGGGAGAAACAGCTGGATTTCCTCCAGCACCTGCCTCTCATATCCTTAGGTCAGACCAGGATAGAGGCCACACTTTTTTAAATCATTTTATATCTCTTAGTTCAAGAAGCAAAACATATTTTACTTGTAAAACTGGCAGGTACCTACTATAGCAGATATTATAATTTTTTTATCTATTTTAAACATATCTTTACTATTTCTAAAGTATAAGGTCTACTGTTCACTCTGTCGACGACAGAGTTTCAAAGTTTTGTATGTAAGCATCACGTAGGCGTACACCAAGATCATAATAACGAATACGCGTCTATGAAGCTATGCGTCCGTGGACAGTAGGCCTACGCGATTCTACTTATTATCCATATAAATTGCGTATCCCGCAAAAAAATTGATTGCAACTCATCTTGGCACACAATCACGTGAAACTAGAGTAATTACCATCGGGAAACCTACACCCCATAGGGCATCTATCCTGGATTTATCCTACAAATATTTATCAAGCAGATTAAACGTACCCTTGCATAAGAAGTTACCTATAACGTTACCATCTTGAAAGAGACTTTTTGAGAAAAACCGAACATTTAAAATAGTCAGAGTTTATCGTTTTCTAAAAAAAACCCTTACGATGTTGAAAAGATGAGACGAAGTCCGAACTGCTAAAAAACCAAAGGCCCAAACGAGCTCTAAACGCAATCCACTTGAAGACCTAAAGTGAACTGTTCAAGGCATGGAGCTATATAGGGTGTACAGCTTCATCCCTCATTCATGATAAAGCCCCTGATACCTGATATACAAAATCCGAACGAACGTTTATTTTTATTAAAGTATCTGCCCCCAGTTGGGTACGCCCAATATATATATGTATGATGTCTCCAACTCACCCTGATCATGTTCCGTCTGTATGCTAGCTACGACCCTCTCTCCAACCAAGGAACCACGGGACGCGTGCATAGCCTCCTCCATTTCCCTCGCAGCAGCCGCCAAGATATTGTTGACGGCAGTATGCGTGGTAGGTGGATCCTCGCGACGCCGCCGCCGGATCTCTTCAGCGCGCATCATGGATTGCTGGTACATGTGTATCTAGGAATTATTTGTGATGTAAGGTAATGGTCTGGATGATGGTTAGTTAAGCTTGGTAGGGTTTTAGTAAGCGTTAGGTGGGGGGGGGGGGCGATTGTGGAAGGTTTGGAAGTGATCCCAGTTTTTGCCCAATGATTTGAGATAAATGTAGGTTCTTGATTTGGTCTTTTGGCAGTTAACATTGCGATTTGGCAATACAGTACTTATTTGTCTTTATAGTCTAGTTTGTCCTATTTTACTATTAAAGTTAGATTGGTTACTTAGCGTGGCTGAAAAGGGCTGGCTTTTACCTCAGTCAGGGAATAAGCATTGCCATACAATGTGACCATGCTGCCGATCTTTCAGGCACATTTCCAGTCGACAGCGATGCGGAGATATTTTTTTATGCATTTTTAGTTAGGATTTTTTGTTTTAAATTGGATACATATAAATAGTAGTATATGGATTGGATACATATACATATAAAGTATAGTTAATAAATAAGTTTTTAATATTTATTAGTTGTTTATAAGTACCTATATTCTTATATTTTGTTGTAAATAAAATATATTTTAAATATACTTTAAATTCAAATAAAAAAGGGCATTGGTATATGCAAACATTTTTTTCGCCGCATGTAGCCGTAGTAATTCAACACATTCTATGTGAATTGAAATACGCTCATAAATTATACAAAAACCAGTTCTGATTCTAATCAAACTATATTTTACTAATTATCTCATCAATCTGAGTGGACACCAAAATAATTAATTTTATTTTAAAACGACCAAAATCGTTCGAGTCACATTGATTATAAATAATGTCTAATAAATTATCAAGATTCTTATAAAATAGACCGAGACTCATTATTGAATCAATTTTCTTACATAACTAAAAAACTGAACGGGAAATGCTTTTATTACTTTTTCTAATGAATCATAATGGTAAGTAATTATGTGACTTTTGCATTGTTCTAGGAATTGAAAACACATACAATGTGTTAGTGGCCTTATCATACCCGCATGTTATAAAAAGTAGACGGGAGGAAAGGTTACTGCCCCTTATGTTAAAGCCAGACAGAAGGTTGGAAGAAAAACGTAGGTAGGTACAAAGTGGCTCGTCTACCTCCCACGATGTATTGGGAAGTGTAACGACCAAATCTGAAACACTAATCAATATCATCTCTCAGTAATATCTCATGTTAACAATTAAAATGTATTAAAAATTTAAATGTCGTTTACGAATTCGGTGTTAAGTAGTCTCCCAGGGCTGAGAGTTGCTCGAAAGAGTTACCTCGGCCCTGGGGCGCAAAGAGCAACACAGGTGGGTTTGTACTCAGCAAAAGTCAGACACTTCCTCTCGATCCACCAAGAGAGGGAGGAGTTAATTGATGATTTTCCACCACAAAAAACAAACGAATACAGGTGGGTTTTTGGCAGTAAAATCCTGATACTGCATTTCGGTCCACCCAGAGCGCGCGGCGTTAATTGATTTTTTCCCATCTTAAAAAAAGGAGTCTAGTGATCTTGCCTAGCACAGAGGTGGACCTTCGACCTTAAAAAGTAGCGAGGACACAATGGATGCGGAAGGAGGCCAGAAAAGTATCATCATGAGTCGTGTCAAAAACGAGCGTAACGTTGGGTGCCCTCAGCTAGATGGTGGTAGCTTTAAAATGAGACCGGAACAGACGGAAAGGAAAGGGAGTTATGGTGCAGTTTGGGGTAGGCTATGTCCAATAGTGAACTGCGATAAGCTCAGCCATTGTCTAGTCCAAATAAAACAATTTCTAGCCCAATGTACGCTTACGTCTCATTTCAGAATCGTATGAAAAAAAAACAAACCACGAATGGTTCAAGCACTATTCCGAGTCCAGACTATATTCTGAATTCAGGGCTGTTCAACATTCGTGTACATCAGAATATGTTCAGAAACACTAAGACAGAGGCAAGAAATGAAAGCGTACGCTTCTCTATGTCTCTGTCAAAATCTAGTCAAAATGAATAGGTGAGAGTTGTGATGGCCCGGTGAGTACCTAACTGCCACAGGTCGAGGGTACAAACCCAGCCAGGCTTATTATTTTGTATAATTTATTTTATCACCACTGCTCTCAAAACGATAAAGGAAAACATCGTGAGGAAATCGGCATGTCCTAGAACCAAAAATTCGAAGACATGTGACATCCGCACTAGGCTCGCGTGGTGCATTACGGCCCATTTCCTCTCCTAGAGAGGAGGCCTGAGTCCCAGCAGTGGTTACAAGGCCGATTATATTAAATTTGACAGAATCATATCTTAGGTTTATGGGTAAGTGACGGGTCTGTTGTACCTATATCCCTTAGGGCCCAGACTTCGGAAAACTTTGCAATAGTCGAGAATTTCAGTTCCTCGTATGATCATTCATTGATCAGGCAATATTTACGAAATTAAATATGGAAAATAATAATGATAGATAAGAATAATTTTCAACATACGTAATAATACTACGAACATTTCCACCACATTCTAGATATAAAGATATGACGTTGAAAATAGACTTTATCGCGAAATTATTGTAAATTTTTACTTCCATAACCCAAAGTTATCTGAAAACAAAATATTTATCTTCGTTAATTGTTGACTGGCTAACTAAATTATTAATTAAAATGTAACATTACTGACCGCTTCTATTACACTTTAAAAAAATGAATAAAAAATTAAAGTACAGGCTGGTTTTACCATAATCTCTAAAAAAACATCCATATTCTTAATTTGAAACATTTTTAAATTGCCAGTGTGAAATGGCATAAAATACAATAACTGTTTATGAATGTACCCCACAGTTATGTCCCCACCAACTGTGTTCCCACGTTGTCGTCGTGGTGGGGCTTGCGTGTCTCTGTGATCTTGAGGGCTATGCCGGTAGAGCTACTCATGCCGGAAGGCCTCAAGTGAGAGACCAGACCAAGAGGAACACACACAGGCGGAGTCCAGACGGACCGCCACGGAGGGTGCGCTGTCCAGAAGAATCGGCACCAACAGCTGTTGGTATTTTTGGACAGCGGTTTTGGGAGAGTGGGTTCGCCTCGGGTACGCGTCTGCTTATCAGACGTGACCATGACGGCGAACGTGTTATTGGGGACCCCACCCCATTGACAAAAAGGCAAAGCTAGTTTAGCACCAACCATGAGCGCGAGTAGAAAAGAAATAACTACCCCAGGAGGGTACCTGCATGCAGGAGAATCCCTCCCCGAGCAGAGCTCGGGCTGCCCCTCGTATTCTGGGGGGGGCAACTACCGCCTCGGGTCTTCGGACCCTGTACCGTCCTCTGTGGACGCACTGAGCCAGGGTGGCTCACCCGCCGGTAGCGCAGAGTCCCTGGGACCCGTTCCCAGCACGTCTGCGGCGCCAGCGGGTACCGAACAGGCCGGCAGGAGCTTCGGCCTTAGAGAGGTGAGCGGAGACGCGGTGTCGGACTCCGATACCGCATCTTCGCTCACTCCGGAGATAATGGAGGTTGCAGAACCTGCAGACACCTCTTCCAGGAGGAACCAGTTCCTCCGGAAACGCCCCATGTCGGGGGTCGGTCAGGGGTCGTCCTCTGACGAAGCTTCGGCCCGTAAGATCTCCACCGCTGGGCGGGGGGCGGGCCGTAAGACAGGAAGGGGGAGGGGGCTCGCTGCCCAGGATGCAGCCAGGCGATCCCTGGAAATCGCCAGGGAGGGGCGCCACTCCGGGGCAATCAGCGGTCAGGCCAGCCCCTCGGAGCCTTCTGCAAGCGATTCAGATGGTATGGAGGAGGCAATGGCCAAATTCACCGAGGTCGTGGTCGCCGCCTTAACAAGCGTCTCCAAAAAAAGGAAGAAGTCCAGGAAGAAGGAAGCTATCTCCCAAGGCACGACCACAATTACGGAGGCACTGGGTACCGTCTTGGAGCCTCTCAATAAGAGGATTGGGCGGCTCGAGGCGGACCTGGCCAGTCTCCGAGGAGCTGGTCCCGAGACGGCGCCAAAAGGAGGACGCAAACGGCCACAGCCCCAGTCAGAGAGCGAGGTGCTGACCCTGCTGCGGCAGGAGCTGGCTGCCTTCCGGCAGCAGCAGCAACAGCAGCAGCAGCAGTTCCAGCAGCGGGTGCAGCAGCAGCTCACCGTTCTGGAGGGCATTGTGCTGCGCCCACCGCTTACGGCCTCCGGCCAACGGAAGGTGGCGTCATACGCCGCCGCCGCCGCGGTCTCTGCTGCTGCGCCTAAGCCGGGCCTGTCAGGACAAGACAAACGCGGGTCCACGGTGGTGTCGGATCCCGCGAGGCCAGCCCCGGCAGCTAAGCAACAGCAAAGGAAACATGTCCCCCCCCCTAAAAAAGGCAAGGCGGCAAAAGCTCCTGCTGCGGCGGCGAGCCGGCCTCCTTCGCTACCCCAGCCTGTGGATTCTCCGGCCAACGCCGAATGGCAAGTGGTCGGAGAAAAGAAAAGGGCGGGCAAGGCGGCTAGGGCGGCCAAGAAGCGCGAAAGGCGGCAGCAGCGCAAGAAGAGGGCCCTCGCGGCTAGGCTTCGTGCCCCGACATCCGCAGCTGTAGTGATCACACTACAGCCAGGTGCGGAAAAGAAGGGCACGACCTACAACGAGGTGATGACCAAGGCGAAGCGGGCGGTGGACCTCACCGAGTTGGGCATCGCTGGGGGATTGCGAATGAGGACCACCGCAACCGGAGGCCGCATGCTGGAAGTCCCTGGTGCGGACAGCGGCCCCACCGCGGACGCTCTGGCTGAAAAGATACGAGCGTCCCTAGACGCGGAGGTGGCCCGAGTATCCAGGCCCACGAAATGCATCGATATGCGCATTATGGGCCTGGACGACTCCGTGACGGAGGACGAGGTGGTGGCCGCCGTCGTCAGGACGGGAAAGTGTCCTGGCGACCAGGTGCGGGCAGGCTCTATCCGTGCCGACAACACGGGCATGCGAACCGTCACGGTGAGCTGCCCCGTGTCGGCGGCCAAGGCCATAACCGGGGAAGGTCGAAGGCTCCTAGTGGGCTGGGTTTCAGCGCAGGTGAAACTGCTGGAGCCCAAACCTCTGAGGTGCTTCCGTTGCCAAGTGGGCCACCATGCGGGGGTCCACTGCACCTCGGAGGTGGACAGAAGCGATCACTGCTTCCAGTGCGGTCGGCCCGGCCACAAGGCCGTAGCCTGTAACGCTGCACCTCACTGCTATGTGTGTGCAGCGGCTGGCAAGCCAGCCGACCACCGGGCTGGGAGCAGGAACTGCGTTCCCCCCGCTAAAGCTAGGGGTAAGGGCAAGAGGCCCTCCCCCACCACCGCCGTCACCGCCGCAGCCGCCGCTGCCGCCACCACAGGCACCGCCGCAACTGCTGCGGCAGGGCCCTCACAGGGGGCTCGGGAGGAGACTGTAATGGACTGCCGATAATTGCTCCATTACGTCTCCTCCAGGCAAATATCAACCACTGTGCCCCCGCTCAGGATCTGTTGCTCCAGAGCATAGCGCAGTGGTCGATCAACATCGCCGTGGTCACCGAGCCGTACTACGTCCCACCCAGGGCTGGCTGGGTGCAGGATTTGAACGGCTCGGTGACATTAATTTCGTCGGCCGCCGCCGGTACCCCGTCCCTAGAGGGTGTCAAGAGGGGACAAGGTTGCGTGGCAGCACGGTTCGGGGACATCGCAGTGGTAGGTGTATACCTTTCCCCGAACCGAACTCTCGCCGATCTCCACAACTCCCTTATGGAGCTGAACATCGTCGTCGCCGGGTTTCAATCCCTCCCTGTGGTTGTTTGCGGGGACTTCAACGCCAAGAACTTGGCTTGGGGTTCCCGGTACACAGATACGCGGGGCCGGATGGTGGAGGACTGGGCCCTGGAGTCAGGCCTGGTCGTCCTAAACCGGGGTTCTGTCCCCACGTGCGTGCGGATGCAGGGCGAGTCCGTGGTGGACATATCGTTCGCGAGCCCCGCTCTGTCTCCGCGCGTCATTGACTGGCGCGTCATGGAGGGGGTGGAGACGTACTCAGACCACCGGTACATCCGGTTCGACGTCTCCGCCCAGACCTCGACCGCGCCGGTCCGACAGAACCCATGTGGTCCGCGGTGGGCACTAAAACAGCTGGACCGGGAGCTCCTCCTTGAAGCCGCTATCGTACAGGCCTGGGTGTCAGCACCGGACAGGCCTGTCGACATAGATGCCGAGGCGGAGTGGTTCCGGGAGGCCATGTCGGAAATATGCGACGTGGCAATGCCCCGAGTCCGGCCAGAACGTGCCCGGCGTCAGGTGTACTGGTGGTCGCCGGAGATTGCGGAACTGCGCAAGGCATGCGTTTCCGCACGGCGCCGGTACACCAGACACCGCAGGCGCCGCATTCGCCCTCCGGATGCGGAGGCCATAGAGGCGGAGCTGTACGAGGGATACAGAGTGGCGAAGCGCACCCTCCGAGCGGAGATACGGCGAGCCAAACTACAGGCCCGCGACGTGTGGTTGGGGACTCTGAACGGAGACCCATGGGGACGCCCCTACAAAATGGTGCGGGATAAGCTCCGCGCCTGGGCTCCTCCGCTGACACAGAGTCTCCGGCCCCAGCTCGTGGAGGGTGTAGTGAACGCTCTGTTCCCTTCGAGAGAGGCGCCAACGGCTCCGCCTCTCGCGGTGTCCGACGCGGACCACGACGGCGATGACGACGATACTCCGGAGGTGACCGAGGTAGAGATGAGTGTGGCGGTACGAAGGCTAAACGCTAAAAATACCGCCCCAGGACCCGATGGCTTGCCTGGGAAAGCCTGGGTCCTGGCCATGGAGGAACTCGGGCCTCGACTAAGAGGGCTGCTTAGCGCATGTTTGGAGAGGGGCCAGTTCCCACTTCGTTGGAAGACCGGGAAACTGGTCCTTATAGCGAAGCCGGGGCGCCCCGCGGACTCTCCGTCCGCATACCGGCCCATAGTGCTGCTCGACGAGGTGGGCAAGCTCTTTGAAAGAGTAATTGCAGACCGCCTCGTCGCGCATTTAGCGCGGGTGGGGCCGGATCTTTCGGACAGCCAGTTTGGCTTCCGCAGGGGGCGCTCCACGGTGGACGCCATCATGCGCGTGCGAGCCCTCACGACGGGGGATGCGGTGTCCCGGGGCAAGGTCGTAGTGGTGGTGTCCTTGGACATCACCAACGCCTTCAACTCCCTGCCCTGGAGTAGCATTAGGAGGGCACTCCGGTATCACCAGGTGCCCGACTACCTCCGTCGTTTGATCGAGGCCTACCTGAAGGACAGGTTTATCATCTACCCTGGTCACGAGGGAGAGTGGAGACGGCGAGAGATGTCGTGCGGTGTTCCGCAGGGATCGGTACTAGGGCCGCCCTTGTGGAACATCGGGTACGACTACGTGTTGCGCGGCGACCTCCCCAACGGGGTCAGCGTGGTCTGTTACGCAGACGACACGCTGATCCTGGCGCAGGGGGAGTCACACCAGGCGGCGGCCGAACTAGCGACACGCGGGGTTGCGACAGTCGTGGACAGGATCCAGGAGTTGGGACTCGAAGTGGCACTGCACAAGTCCGAGGCCATGTGTTTTCATGGCCCTCGGAACGCGCCACCACCGGGTTCCCAAATAACGGTAGGAGGGGTTCGCATCGACGTCGGGTCGACGATGAAGTACCTAGGACTTGTCCTCGATAGTCGGTGGAACTTTGTGGAGCACTTTCGACGTCTGACTCCCAAACTGCAACGGACCGGGGCTGCCCTAAAGCGGCTCCTGCCCAACCTTGGGGGTCCAGACGCCTCCTGCCGGAGGCTCTACGCGGGAATTGTTCGGTCCATGGCCCTTTACGGGGCGCCGGTGTGGGCGCCGTCGCTGCAAAAGCGACCGGCGGCCATGCTGAACGCTTGCCAGAGGGTCATGGCCATCCGGATGATACGGGGATACCGCACGATTTCCCGCGAAGCGGCGAGCCTCCTTGCTGGCCTGCCACCATGGGATTTGGAGGCAACAGTCCTTGCATGCTTGCACGATTTGCGCGTGGAGATGCAACGCCGGGGCGAAACTCCGCTGCCGCGCCAAGTCGCGGCATGGCGGACAGAGTTCCGGCGGGATCTCATGGTGGAATGGCGACGGCGACTGTCGCAACCCAGTGCTGGGCACGCCACAATCATGGCGGTAACTCCCCTCTTTGAGGAGTGGCTGGAGCGGCAACACGGCGTCCTCACCTACCGCATGACGCAGGTCCTCACCGGACATGGCAAGTTCGGGAGGTTCCTGCATCGGATTCAGGCGGAAGCAACGCCCGAGTGTCATCACTGTGCGGACCACCCAGAGGACACGGTGGAGCATACGGTGGAGGTGTGCCCCGCTTGGGCGGAGCACCGCCGTGTCCTCGTGGAGGCAATTGGCGGCAGCGACCTTTCGCGTCGGGCCCTGGTTCAGGCTATGGTCCGAAGCGAGGAGGAATGGCAGGCGGTCGCCTCCTTCTGTGAAGCAGTAATGCTAGCGAAGGAGGAGGCTGCACGCGTGAGGGAACGAAGGCCCTCACGCCCTAGCCGCCGTAATTCCGACCCCGACTACCAGCCACGGTAGACACGGGCTTGCGGACGTCGAGCACTGGGTAGCTCGCCGTCCGGCTGTTCGGTAATTAACCGGACCGAGCCCAGTCGTCAACAGCGCGTAGTGATCCTCGCGCTCCTCAAAGAGATGTCAGCAAACTGTAGGGGCCCAGCAGGGCCAATGCCCGGTAGCTAGGACCGCGGAGAATTTCTGAAAGGGAAACCCGTAGTCCTAGAACGCAAAGGGTAATTGAAGGATACAGGTGTGGTTTTAGTCAGTAAAAGTCTGACACGCCCTCTCGCTCCACCCAGAGCGCGAGAAGTCATTTTGATGATTTCCCACCTTAAAAAAAAAAAAAAAAAAAAAAAAAAAACCCCACAGTTATGTACAGTCACCGACAATGACGGCGCGCCAAATAATAAATGACTAAGATTTCTCGTAATTACAATTGCATGTTAATTTAATCATTTAAATTGTGTTTCTTACACGTGTAAGAACAGGGATCTTAATTGGTATATTACACTAGAAAATAATAAATGGCCATGTAAGTTTTTATATTTGAATTGTGATGGTAACTTGACAACTAATAGGCTGGTTTTGAAGTGTTTGTCTCTGGTAGAAAGTCTTTTGTTAGTAAGGAATAACAATCCATTGATGAGTAATTAACTCAGTATTTCCTTTTTTATTTATTGAAATATTTTTTAGTTTTTGTATTGTAGTGTGAACCAAAAAGATCAGATTATTATTTATTTATTTTAAAAGATCAATTCTGTCTTAGGATCAAACTTATTTTCCTCTATGATATTATTTCATCATAGTGATGAAACAATTTTGTATTTTGTAAAATTCGTTATAAATTATTAATACCCGGATTTTACATCTTTTTTGTCATAACTACGTCAAATAGATCTACAAAAAAAAAAAATATTACGCAAACAAAGCATACATAAGTATCTACAAAAACAATATTTATTCTTTTCGATTCGAAATTTAAATAACTATTGACAGTAAAAGAAAAATGTTCAAGGCTATTTTTTTAAGAACAAATATCTATATTTCCATTTATGTTTAGAACAAAATGGGCAAAGGAAATACCCGAACAGCGAGCATTTAGCAAATATAAAAAACCATGACTCAACGAGTTAACTCGAAATTACGTCATAATATTTATTTAATGATAAATTATCTGATTAACAAGTACACTTGTTACAAGTACAAGCCAACACTGTGTTTTTTATTTAATATTCCTGCTTCATCCTACTACTAGGCAAAATTTATTTAATTTTTAATCTGGCATATTTTTTTTTATTGTTAAAAAAAATCCAGTTTTAACCAAAATTAATATAATTATGTATGGTTATACTTTTTGCTCTGCTACTAGCAAATAGCTTCCACACTTTTACCTAAAAATAATAATCATGGCGTGTTTAATTAAGGCAATTATTTTTAATTGATCTTAAGTGGTTTGCGGAACCTCTTTAAAAATAAAAATGTATCACTATGGGTTACTTTAAAATCTACTTCTGTTCAGAAATTTTTTAAACATAACATTATTTGACAATGTAATGTATCCATTATTTATTTCTTTGGATATAAAACCTTTTAAAGAAAATAAAGCTAATAGGCTAACACATCCAAAAATAAACTTACTTTTATGTGTGAACAACAAATATTGATTATTATTGTTATAATGATTTCATATTTGATTAACAACCATTTTTATCTAAAACCCGTTAGCCTGATACAAAACTGTAAAATCATGGAAAATATTTTTATTTTGCCCAATTAGCACCTAAAAGAATTAACAATATCATGAGAAAATATCTCATTTAAAAGTTGATACATTTTTATCTGACATTTTTTTTTTTAATTTTAGTACCTGTTCAGATTGTGGTATCACCATGTAGGTACATTTTATGTAAGGAATTTATTATGCAAAACAAATTCTTGGCTATTGCTAACATTTTGATACTGGCTAGATAAAAATATGCAAATAATGTTGCTGTTATGTGAAAAAAAATGTATATTCACAGACAATGTCTAGCAGCGAGACTAAGGTTTATAATAATGATATAGTTTTAAAGCTTTATGCACATCTAGCTAGACCACCTGTAATCTAATTGTTAATTTGATAACAAGCCATAAAATTCACAGTTTTAAGTTATCTTTAAACTTTAATTACCTTCATTTGAATAGGAATAACATAATACATACAAGAATTTAAATAAAGAATGTAAAATTTCATTTGGTTTTAAGCACATTTTTTAGGAAGCCATTGAGAAGTATGAGCCTTATTGTATTGCCGAGATCAATGTTTACTGCCAAACAAGTAGTGAATTAAACCAACCAACCACCAAACAGGAATCTTTAGTACAATTGTTAGACCAGCATTGATGAAAAATAATGTTAGAATAGTCAAAAGTCTCACCTGTTTCAGCCTCTCCACATCTGTCCTAGCTTGTGAGTATGTAGGCTGTGCGGATACGGAAGTTGCAGGATATGATGGATACTCCAAGTTCACATTCAACATCTGTGCAGCATTGTCTCTAGCCTCATACGCAAGCCCCCGGATCTCTAGTTCTGACGCTGTGTGCATCAGAGACTGCAGGTCCAGTTCTTGGACATCCACCGAACCTTTGTACATAAACTCTACGAGGAGGTTGATCTCCGAGAAGGGGATTCCCTTCAGGATCACTATTGGATGTTGACATGGGTTGTCCCTAGCAAAAGACATTAATATTTATTATACACACTCTGTAGTTTCAATATAATACCCTATCTCATTATTTAATAACCAGACATATTTTTATTCTGTTATCACAAGATAATAAAAGTAATTATTGTATAAATTCGACTCCTATGACATTTATGTAACATTTCTTATGTACATACATTAATTAAATAGAATTATATTTAAAATAGCTCATTAAAACCCAGGCTGAATGCAAAGTATACTTTGCTCATGTCTGTATACATTACATGGTATTATAAATAACTTCACTAGAAAAAATAATGATGTCATAATGACCAAATGGAACAGATTTAAAACTGATGTGTAATAAATACACAATTTTGTAAATGGAACCCTAGCTCGAATGCGTTCTAAAATGTTTAATGCAAACACTTACTTGAATATCTGTTCGAAATACGGACTGCATGCTGAGAGCACGAGTTTGTGCGCCTTGAGGGTGCCGTCGCGGCAGGAGAGCGTCACGTCCGCGAGCGCCGACGACGAGTAGATGGTCGTGAACAGCTGGCTCAGGTTCTGCAGGTGGTTGTTCCACTTCAAGTGGAACGTCTTATCGCTCACCAGCCCCTGCATCTGCACCACCACATACACTTTTCAATCACAAATCACACTTCTTCGCGACTGATGGATAATCGACAGCAAACCGACTCTGCTGCGACCGCTACATAAAATTATAATTATTACAACTTATTTTTAGAACGATGCCCGTAAAAAACACTATACGTACGCGGTATGACAGTGTAATATACCGTAGGTACGCGCCGCCGACGGAATTTAGAGCTATAAAATTTTATTTATATTTTATTCGGTAAAACGGAATTTCGTCAAAAATCATGCCGGTGAGAATTTCTTACCTCGCAAATCTCTTTACCGACTTCTCGATTTTTCACAAATAACACCGAAACATTTCACAAAATTAATACAATAATTATGTTACACAGAAAGCCGTGTCGTAAAAAACAGAGTGGGGCACGCCGTGGCCCCCTCCTTGCCCCGGCCCCCTCGCACACAATCAATATACGGAATATGAGAGCGCGGCGCGCCCCCTCGCCCCCCGCATGCTTTATTATACCGTAATTAATATACAACTTTATAAATTGTATTATAGGCAAGCGGCATAACTTCTATGTAGGAATGTGTACAATTTTATAGATACTCTTTATTATGAATTACGTGCGTACCTACACTGATAAAACTCTAAAATAACAATACACATGAATAAATCGGAAATACACTCGCACGTACCGTGGTGTTTTATTGACATAAACATTGAAGCAAAAATGTAACTGATTAACTTTTATTTCTTTTTGGGCTCTAAATAAACAAAAAAAGGTTTAAAATGACGACGTTTTCAGTTTTTTTTTGAGTTTTCAACCCAATTTCGTGCCCCTTCCTTTAAATAAATTAGATACAGTAGGTAGGTAGTACATTGTTAGTTAGTAGAGGTGAGAATGTGTGTGTGAGTACTTCAATCTCTTTCACATCGGCATGCAGTAGTGTGTAGTGTACACAGGTACACTGTATAATGTGTACACTTTATTATATGTATGCAACCACTACATGCGCAAACTGGAGAATAGAGGCTGACGGATTCGGATAGTTTTGTTTTTATTAGATTCCATCCTTCCGTCTATACTTTGGAATGAGTAATGTATTTATCATTTTGTATGATATTATGATGAACCAGTACTAAAATGAGAAAAAGAACACATTTATTGTGCGCTTGTGGCTTGAACGAATATTAAATATTTGAATTTCAACATAGATATAACTAACTACACACCTACCTATTCTTTCTATATCATTATGGTTGTTGTACCTTTGGCACTCTCTATGTAGGTATACCAAGTAGGTAGATGCGAGTGTGGGCGAGGTTTAATAAATTAATAATGTACAATATAGGTGTATTGTACTTTGTTGTGATGTGAGAGAGCGGTACAGGTATAGTACGGGAAAAAAATATATAGGAAGGATCTTGTGAATGTGTGCTCTTTTCTGAGACAGTGCGTAGTCGGTGCCGTCTTCCATAATTTTTACTGAATTGCAAGCATAGACATTCTGCAACAAATTGCATAAAAAGTTGAATGGTTTAGTTTTAAAGTAATCTAATGTTTGTCAATCAATACCGTTTTGTTTCAGTTTAGAACCAGCTATGTAATTGCATGATAGCAATTTGGATACCATAAATATCTAAATAGTTTGGTACAGGTTTTGAGATCTCAAACTAAAAAAAAAAGGGAAATAAAAAATAAGCAGGATTTTGATGAAATAATGTAACTGTTCTATTGATTTATGTTTTAACATAAAAAAACAATATCTTGATTTCGATTTTCAAAATAGGTTTAGCTTATCTTTGGTAATCGCTACGAGAATATCTTCGACAAAATACGGAATGCGGAGTTGAACACATCTTGGCGCACAGTTTTTTTTTCTGTTTTCATGCTCATAGACAAAGCTTCAGTCTTCATGAAGGACGGCAAGTAAAATTATTTACGGCTTCACAGCCTTTTATTTTACCGCCACACACAAGGTATGACAGCCAATTTATCGCTCACAATATTAAAATCTGTGTCTGAGACGTGTGATTTTAAAATCAATATCTAGTCGCCGGCGACTAAAGCGATCGTGTCTGTACCTGGCATTATATAAACTTGTAGTAGAATATGGTTACCTCGGGTACACCTCTATCTGTCAATTGTAAACGTCAACGACAGGTTGACGTTGACAACTGAGTTGACTCGCGTCATATTTCACTTTTCACTTCACAGTTTTTATATTGTGTGTTGCCGGAACACGAATCGCTCATATCAATTTCGATATTTGTTGGGTATCGGCGACTCTGCAATTAATTAAACATTAAAGCTATTAATCAAGATTAAGCATTAGCTAGATCTCTCTAATAAGAAAGACTTGTTAAAATCGAAGTTTCTCGTGTTCTATTACAAAATTAACTAAAAAATAATTTTCGTAGATAAAGATGGAAAAACTACCGACGTTGGTTATTTACAGCGATAATATTAAATATACCGATGACTACATTTATTCGGACTACGAATATGAAGAAACTCTGGTGACTAGAAAAGGCTGCGACGTGACGGTAAGTGTATTTTGTTGATATTCAAGTGAATGCATTTCGCGGCATTTGCTGTCGACGCGGTATTGATTTGTTGTGCATGTTCTAGAAGGAACTGATTGCTGCTATATTCACATGAATATACACCTGTAAAGCGAACTATCAACCCTGTATGAATCCAAAAAGTTGTTCCAATAACAATCTAATTCATAATTTTGGTTGTGGCACTTACTCAAATCAATTATCTTAAGTTGTGCTATCAATACGAAGTTATGACATTTTAGTAGATAAAATTTTAAGCTTTTGGGTCTTATCATGATTTGTAAATCCATGGGACAACAAAACAAAGCCAATTATGACTCTTAGGTGACTTAAACATACTAATTAAACACCTTAGTCTTCACAACTCAATTTTAATTGTAAAACAAAAATGCATTTTTTTTAAATGATATAAACTAGTAGCGGTGTTGCAATTGATGATGGTGAATTGCACTATTTTATAAAGAACTATTTCTTTATTTTTGATCAACAATAAACTCTACTGATCATTGACAAAATTTTAAATAAATAGCTATTTACTAAAAATGTGAACATCAGTATTATTGAATAAACCCATACTCGTTTGAAAGAACACTGTTTTGTAGTAGGTTACTGTAATCTAATGAGTATAGCTAGCTACCAGTTACAGCAGTATTTCAATCAGAATTTAGGAAATAACTATTAATAATAAAACTTTCTATTACCATTTAGATAGGGATTAATTCTGTAACAATACATCAGATAAATAAATTTCTTATTATCTGTGACTTTAAAATCATATAATAAATTACTTTTATGCTTACAGTGTAATAGTGTAATCTTTGGTTACTGCTATGTTACAATTCCCTTCTTGCCATCAATTTCAAAAGTACCCACACTTTGATTGTTATCAATTTAATAAATTACTAGCTAAATAATAGAAGTGATCAATGACTAGTAATTAAACCCTTTAATAATTTTTAAATACTCTTAATATTTTTTATATATTAATATTATAAAGAGAAAAGATTTGGATTTTTGTTGGTAATGAATAAACTTAAGAATTACTGGACCTATTTTCAAAATTCTTTCTCAAGTAGAAAGCTATTTTATCACTGAGTGACATAGGCTATATAATTTCTATTTTCATGTGGGTGAAGCCGCTTGCAAAAGCTAGTTTTATAATAAACTAAGAATACCTTCTCATATTTTGCATGATACCACATAGATTCATAAAAGAAATTTCACACAATGCCTGCTCAAATTGCTAATCCCCCGCTTAAAACTGCAAGAGGGTGGGCAAGAACACCACAGATAAAGGTAGATAGGTACATTTCCCCATACCTGGAGCAAGTCTTTACACCAAATGAGGACATGGACTCACAAAATGAGGAACAAGTTGACAACTTCCTCAGTCAAGCTTTTCAAATGACACTTCCGCCTCGCCAAATAATAGTACGTGAGGTCTGGAGAGGAATCTCAAAGCTACAAGACAATAAAGCTCCCGGGTACGACCTTCTTACCAAGGAAATTCTCAAACATCTTCCTTAAAAGGCTAGTGTGTTCCTAATGTCATTTTTCAATGGAATTCTGAGAACTCAGTATTTCCCATTGGCATGGAAAGTATCCCAAATTATAATGATACACAAAATAGGTAAACCACCCACCGAAGTATCCTCATATCGACCTATAAGCCTGCTGCCTATCTTGTCAAAAGTATTTGAAAAGTTGGTGAAATACCGCATATTGCCTATCCTAAGCGAAAGAAATGTGATTCCTGATCACCAATTCGGCTTCAGACAAGAGCACTCCACAACAGAACAAGTCCACAGAGTGTGCGATAAAATTAGAAAAAGCCTGGAGGAAAAACAATACGGTTCTTCGGCTTTTCTCGACATGTAACAGGCTTTCGATAGGGTTTGGCATAAGGGCCTGCTCTGTAAACTGAAGATGAGCCTTCCTCATCAGTATTACTTATTACTGAAATCTTACCTTTCGGAAAGAATCTTTCAAGTAAAAATAGCAGACACGAAGTCTAGATTCTACGACATAAGAGCTGGAGTCCCTCAGGGTTCAGTTTTGGAACCTATTCTTTATACACTCTACACTGCTGAGCTACCGCAGGTTGAAAGAGTTACGAAAGCAACTTTCAACGCAATACTAGCAAGCCACACAGACCCTTCTATGGCATCAGAAATGTTGCAAGGAGGTCTCGATAAAATAACAACTTGGCTACGTAAGTGGCGAATAAAATCGAGTGCAAGCAAATCGGTTCACGTCACCTTCACACTGCGGAAAAGTCATTTCCCACCCGTGAAATTGGATAATGTCACGCTTCCTCATCGAGATACTGTAAGTACCTTGGGTTACATCTCGATCGCCGTTTAACGTGGAAAATCATATAAAGACAAAGAAACACGAGATCAATATTCAATACAAAAACCTACACTGGATAATGGGACGTAACAGCCTATTGTGTGTTGACAACAAACTCCTTATCTACAAAGTAATCCTTAAGCCAAAGTGTCATACGACCTTATCACCGAAGTGATGTACGCTGATGATCTGTGTTTTGTGGCAGAGTCCTCAGAGGACCTGCAAGAGTTGATGGGGAAACTTAATAAGTCATGTCGTACATTTGGACTTAAAATTAGCATCTCAAAGACTGAAGTCATGGCTTTAGATACTGCGAACTATGGCCCACTTAAAATACGACTCGACGGTGCCGTCCTCAAGCAGGTGGACAAATTCAAATATCTGGGTAGTACACTTACCAGTAAAGGTGACCTGGACCCAGAAATTAACAGCAGAATCGGTGCTGCTTCGGCAGTGTTTGGCAAACTTCGGGAAAAGGTATTCCGCTCACATGACCTTAAGTTACAGACTAAGGTTAAAGTATATATGGCCATTGTCATGCCGAATATTCTTTACGCTGCTGAGACATGGTGCGTGTACAGAAGACACATTCGTGCATTAGACCGTTTCCACCTTAGGTGCCTCCGCGACATTTTGAACATCAAATGGTCCGACCGTGTTAGGAACACGGATGTTCTACGAAGGGCTAATGTCTGTGGTATTGAGGCCTATCTAATGCGTCGTCAGCTACGCTGGTCTGGACATGTTGTAAGGATGCCTGATTTGAGGGTAGCTAAGCGCATTTTCTTTTCTGAACTCAAGGACGGTAAGCGGAAACCAGGCGGCCAGTTCCTCAGGTATAAGGACGTTCAGAAAAGACATATGAAGAAATGCAATATAGACCCTTCTCGCTGGGAGGAGGCGGCAAAAGATAGACTTGGTTGGAGACGTGTAATTAAACAAAACGTCTATGCCTTTGAAGACCAACGTAAGAGAGATCTCGACTTCAGGCGAGATACCATCAAGAATAAGCCGCCCTCCAACATCCAATACCTATACAACAATGGTGTTTTAACGTGCCCACACTGTGCACGCACGTTTACAGCAAAGATAGGCTTTATTAGTCACATCAGAGCACATGATCGCAACCCGTAGTTGCAATAAAACGGAATCCAGTCACCGTAGCCGAAATCGGCTAGGGAGTATATATATAATCCTTAAGCCAGTGTGGCTCTATGGAATTCATCTATGGGGAAGCGCGTGCAAATTAAGTACCTATTAGCATAATACTGAGAATGCAAAACATGATTTTGAGATCTATTTCTGATGTTCCTTGGTTCATTACCAATACCGAAACTCACGACGAACTAAAAATGAATACTGTCTTGGAGGGAATACAAAAACCCTCACAAAAATACCAGGAGAGACTGGAAAGGCACCCTAATGATCTGGCGGCAGCGCTTAAAACCAGAAGTTACTCAAAAAGACTGAAAAGGAAAGATATAGTCCAATTGCTAAGGTGGACTCAGGAACTGATTGGATAGATGGCTCACTGGAGCCCGTAACAAATTTTAAAAGCACTATCTTAGTGAATTCACTCAGAGCACATTAAAATATATCCACGTTGTCAGCTATGAGGTAGAGCGTGCGCAACGCGCGCGTGAGAGACGCCTCGCTCAATAGCTTAAGGGCCTATTACACTATGCGATATTCAGCACACGATTTTCAGACTGTCTTATTTTTTTTCCGAGTAAGACCGGTCTAACCCTTATTACACTACGCGACATCGACTAAGACTGTCTGAATATCGAGTAGTGAAATAGGCCCTTAAGTGTGCGCGCGCGGCACCGCCATCAGGCGCGGCCGTCGCCGACGCGTCGCGTAACCGTCCGGCACACACAAACCTATCCTTGCCTAAATATCAAATATCATAATACCGTAAAGATATAGGTTACGAGTGTGAGTTCTCTCCTGACCCTCAGTTCATAATATCCGACCATACCTAGGACAAATAGGGTAGGATACATTAGCGGATAAAAAGGATAAACCCCGTAAAGCTTCATGTAAATAAATCTAATGAACTTATTTTGCACACGCTCCAACATGAGGCTATATTTAGTCTCATGTGGGGCCCAGATAACTGCGTTACATTCTAATTGGCTTCTAACTAAAGAATTATATAACGCTGTAATAGCTTTTATATTGGTAAAGCCTCGCATTCGAAGAACCAACCCCAAGTTCCTGTATGGTTTTTTACAAATTTTGAGAATGTGAGCACGAAACGTCAGCTCAGTAATAAAATGAACTAAATCCTTCACAGCCGTTACCCTAGTCAACTCATTTCCATCCACAGTGTACTTATACTGAATACCTATTCAGTCGGGCATGCGCACCTGCGTGTGCCCGTAAAAATGAGATAGTCACGCACTTCGACACGTTGAACTGCAACCGATTCTGTTTGCTCCAACTAACGACCCTGTCTATATCTCTCTGCATTATTTCACAATCTTCCGTGTTTCTAACAGCGAGAGATAACTTAAGGTCGTCCGCGAACAACAGACACTTGGCCTCTTGTATGACATCCGGCAGGTCGTTTACCATCAATATAAGTTCCAAAGGGCCTGAATTACTTCCCTGGCTTACGCCAGATCTTGTATAATATAGTTGCGTTCGGTACCCTGCATAATCCACATACTGCTGCATGTCTCTCATATAGTTTGCAAAGAAGTTAAGCAGATGAGGAGTGAACCTGACGGCTGCCAACTTCTTCAGCAAGTTGAATTAATCAGCGTCGGTCTGCCCTCCATTGTCCACTGTCGGCACAACTTCTGCTACGTAGCTGAGAAGATTTGTAGTGGTGCTTCTTGCAGGTCGAAATCCGTGTTGTGCATCTGCAAGTTGCGAGCGCACTTGAAGGTGTATATTTTTTTGAACAACGGATTCGAGTAGCTTTGCCGGCGTTGACAGTACAGTAACTGGTCTGTATTCCTCCACTTTCGTACCCGAACCTCCCTTCGGCACCGGTATGACCCGGGTCATCTTCCACCTCTCTGCATACTCTGCAGATGCAAGGCAAATGTTGAAGATATGCAATAGTGGTACCGCCAGGAAAATACGGCAATCCCTAAATACAAACGCCTGAAGACCATCAGGTCCCGATGGTGTTTTCGGCTTAAGTTGCGAAGCGCACCCATACGTTATCTATGTTTACCTTGTCGAGATGAATCCGTGCTGCTACGTTACCTCTTCCCGTCTCCGCTATAGCCCTATCCACATCTAACTTGGGCTTCTCTTTGCTGTAGACAGAATGGAAATACTTCGCAAAATCATCAGCGGCTTGGGCACCAGTCAGAGCCTGTCCATCCTTTAAAATTTTGACCTTACTCCTACTGGCCCTTTTGGAATTAATACAATTCCAAAAAGATTTCGGGTTCCTTGCCAAATGATTTTGTATTCGCTGTCTATATTGTTTTTCTGCTATTTCTAGCTTCCTTTTGACTTGGGTTCTACACTGAGCAAACGCTACTGCTAAACCTTATACTGTTTGTGAAGAGTGGCTTTTCGTCTTATGTCGCAAACTATCTCACTCGTATACCACTCAGGATAAATGTATCTAGAGCGTATGACTTGGGTTTTTTCTGGGTACACAGCTATCTATAAATATATACATAAGTAGTAGGTTCAAAGTACCTATACTTAAGCACTATAGTTAGAGTCAAGAACAGCCAGAATTAGGTGGATTTTGAGGACTTAAGATATATGCAGGCACTCTATGTAGAATACTGGTATCCAGCTACATTCAGGTACCCTCTGCACAATGGTCAGTATCACTAGGGCGCTGCTGGCTTTCCTTGAGAAGCTGGGGTGGATCAAATGACACATTTATCCCACCCATACGCAAAATACGCGCCTTAGACGTGGAGTTATGGACACCAGCCCAAAATACAATATAGTAAAATACATCCCGTTAACCTGGAAGTTGACCTCAAAATGGTAGATGTTTGTAGATGGATAGTTATCAAATGTGACATATTTCCAACAGGCACGTCCCAAATTAAGTATTAGCATAATACAGAGAATGCATAACATGATTTTGAGATCTATTTCTGATGTTCCTTGGTTCATTACCAACACCGAAATCCACGACGAACTAAAAATGAATAGGTACTGAGGGAATACAAAAACCCTCACAAAAATACCAGGAGAGACTGGAAAGGCACCCTAATGATCTGGCGGCTGCGCTTAAAACCAGAAGCTACTCAAAAAGACTGAAAAGGAAAGATATAGTCCAATTGCTAAGGTGGACTCAGGAACTGATTGGATAGATGGCTCACTGGAGTCACTCTCATCCTGCCGCGAACTCAAACTCCAACACACCTGCTAAAAGTAAAACTGATTGCAGATTAAGGATAAAAAAAAAAATGCCTGCTGATATTTATTTATTTATTTTTATTCCCAACAATATCCTTACCGACTAATACAAATCGATATTGAGGTTTCTTATTACTAAATTACAAACTAGATTCCGTAACAAATTTTAAAAGCACTCTCTTAGTGAATTCACTCAGAGCACATTAAAATATATCCACGTCGTCAGCTATGAGGTTGAGCGTGCGCAACGCGCGCGTGAGTGGCGCCTCGCTCAATAGCCTATTACACTATTAAGGGCCTATTACACTATGCGGTATTCAGCACACGATTTTCAGACTGTCTTATTTTATTTCTGAGTAAGACCGGTCTAACCCTTATTACACTACGCGACATCGACTAAGACTGTGTGAATATCGAGTAGTGAAATAGGCCCTTAAGTGTGCGCGCGCGGTACCGCCAGCAGGCGCGGCCGTCGCCGACGCGTCGCGTACCCGTCCGGCACACACAAACCTACCCTTGCCTAAATATCAAATATCATAATACCGTAAAGATATAGGTTACGAGTGAGTTCCCTCCTGACCCTCAGTTCATAATATCCGACCATACCTAGGACAAATAGGGTAGGATACATTAACGGATAAAAAGGATAAACCCCGTAAAGCTTCATGTAAATAAATCTAATGAAATTATTTTGCACACGCTCCAACATGAGGCTATATTTAGTCTCATGTGGGGCCCAGATTACTGCGTTACATTCTAATTGACTTCTAACTAAAGAATTAACGCTGTAATAGCTTTTATATTGGTAAAGCCTCTAGCCATTCGAAGAACCAACCCCAAGTCCCTGTATGCTTTTTTACAAATTTTGAGAATGTGAGCACGAAACGTCAGCTCAGTAATAAAATGAACTAAAACCTCCACAGCCGTTACCCTAGTCAACTCATTTCCATCCACAGTGTACTTATACTGAATACCTATTCAGTCGGGCATGCGCACCTGCGTGTACCCGTAAAAATGAGATAGTCACGCACTTCGACACGTTGAACTGCAACCGATTCTGTTTGCTCCAACTAACGACCCTGTCTATATCTCTCTCCAATATTTCACAATCTTCCGTGTTTCTAACAGCGAGAGATAACTTAAGGTCGTCCGCGAACAACAGACACTTGGCCTCTTGTATGACATCCGGCAGGTCGTTTACCATCAATATAAGTTCCAAAGGGCCTAAATTACTTCCCTGGCTTACGCCAGATCTTGTATAATATGGTTGCGTTCGGTACCCTGCATAATCCACATACTGCTGCATGTCTCTCATATAGTTTGCAAAGAAGTTAAGCAGATGAGGAGTGAACCTGACGGCTGCCAACTTCTTCAGCAAGTTGAATTAAGCAGCGTCGGTCTGCCCTCCATTGTCCACTGTCGGCACAACTTCTGCTACGTAGCTGAGAAGATTTGTAGTGGTGCTTCTTGCAGGTCGAAATCCGTGTTATGCATCTGCAAGTTGCGAGCGCACTTGAAGGTGTATATTTTTTTGAACAACGGATTCGAGTAGCTTTGCCGGCGTTGACAGTACAGCAACTGGTCTGTATTCCTCCACTTTCGTACCCGAACCTCGCTTCGGTACCGGTATGACCCGGGTCATCTTCCACCTCTCTGGATACTCTGCAGATGCAAGGCAAATGTTGAAGATATGCAATAGTGGTCCCGCCAGGAAAATACGGCAATCCCTAAATACAAACGCCTGAAGACCATCAGGTCCCGATGGTGTTTTCGGCTTAAGTTGCCGAAGCGCACGCATACGTCATCTATGTTTACCTTGTCGAGATGAATCCGCGCTGCTCCGTTACCTCTTCCCGCCTCCGCTATAGCCCTATCCACATCTAACTTAGGCTTGTCTTTGCTGTAGACAGAATGGAAATACTTCGCAAAATCATCAGCGGCTTGGGCCCCTGTCAGAGCCTGTCCATCCTTTAAAATTTTGACCTTACTCCTACTGCCCCTTTTGGAATTAATACAATTGCAAAAATATTTCGGGTCCCTTGCCCAATGATTTTGTATTCGCTGTCTATGTTGTTTTTCTGCTATTTCTAGCTTCCTTTTGACTTGGGTTCTACACTGAGCAAACGCTTCGTAATCTACTGCTAAACCTTATACTGTTTGTGAAGAGTGGCTTTTCGTCTTATGTCGCAAACTATCTCACTCGTATACCACTCAGGATAAATGTATCTAGAGCGTATACGACTTTGCTTTTTCTTTCTCGGTACACAGCTATCTATAAATATATACATATCATAAGTAGTAGGTTCAAAGTACCTATACTTAAGCACTATAGTTAGAGTCAAGAACAGCCAGAATTAGGTGGATTTTGAGGACTTAAGATATATGCAGGCACTCTATGTAGAATACTGGTATCTAGCTACATTCAGGTACCCTCTGCACAATGGTCAGTATCACTAGGGCGCTGCTTGCTTTCCTTGAGAAACTGGGGTGGATCAAATGACACATTTATCCCACCCATACGCAAAATACGCGCCTTAGACGTGGAGTTATGGACACCAGCCCAAAATACAATATAGTAAAATACATCCCGTTAACCTGGAAGTTGACCTCAAAATGGTAGACGGATAGTTATCAAATGTGACATATTTCCAACAGGCACGTCCCATCAAGAAATGTCTGGGCATCCGCACAGACCGTCGCGTAGGCAGAGTTGGTGTTATGTTGGTGGGCTGGGGCGGCAACAATGGCTCCACATTCACTGCCGCAGTGCTGGCCAACAAGCACCAGCTGACGTGGACCACTAAGAATGGGAAGATGGACTCTAACTGGTGAGTGCATTCAGAGCTAAGTTTAATTTTAATTAAAATCAAAAGTTTTCGGTAATCAAATTGCCATTACTTTCGAGAGGATTTTGACATTTTATCGTTTAGGGTGTGTGTAGTCCCGTGATGGTAGAAAAAAAAAATACCGACTTCTCCTGCTCTAAGGTGGAGCGAGAGGACGTGTCAGACTTTTACTGACTAAAACCGTCATGTGTCCTGCTGTTGCCCTTTGCTTTCCAGAACCACGATATCTTTTTCAAAAGTTCCCGTCGCCCTACGGTTTTGTTGACATCTCTTTGAGTCGCGCGCCTCAAAGATACCAGGCTCGGTCCTTACCGGATGGCTGGACGTCGAGCTACTCATTGCTTGTCGTCTGCAAGACCGCGCTTACGCTGGCCGGGGATCGCCCGTGGTGTGGCGGAGGCTATGCGTGAGGATGTCCAATCCTTCCGGTCCGACCGCTTCCCTTTCCTCTCACTCTGGACCATGGCCTGAACCAGGGCCCGATGGGGTTTAAGTTGGATCCTTTGAATCCAACTTAAACCCCTGTGAAGAGTATCCATATCTTAGCACTTCTTTTTCTTTTCGTAAATAATCGTAGCCTTAGAAGGCTAACCTAACCTATCCTAACCGTTTCGGGGTGCCCTAAAATTACGTCACCTCCTTCCTGCTTTCGTCTTTTACACACATTACCGGCTGCGCATTCGGTATTGTATAGAATATTAGGCAAAGTATGAAATAAATAATATTTCATACATTACGTGCACGTTTTAGGTATTCTATAAATTGCCTAGGTTTTGTATAGAGTACTGAGGTATACAGATTGCTGGTAACATATATATTATTATGCTCTTCGACAAAGTCAATCGAATTTCCATAATCCTTGTTAAAACCGTTCCGCCTTAACGCAATTAACCTTTCGAATACTGTAATTAGAGACCCAATAGACAATAGAAAGACAGTGAGAAAGCGTACGCCGGCGTTCGCTTTGGGGTTTAATGAAACTAGGTACTTCGGGTACCTCGTACCGTTCAACGCCACCCACGTAATTAAAAGAAATGAAGCCCTATAACTTCTAATGTAATGGGATTAAGATCATTGAAGGTATGTAGGTACTATTGTTTCAAATCGGATACGGTTCTCCATAAAACATATTATTTATTATAATATACCTTTATATATTCCGTGGATATGGGATTGGCTAGGAAAGTTCTTCTACAATCCACATTCATAATTGCATGTTTTTATCGTCCGCTTCAAACGGTATTGCTTTGTTTTCGCTCTTGTCTTCTCGGAGAAGGTAAAGACCTTGGTTATCTAGTTTTCAGGTGTCTTTAGGCGACGATTAACGCATCCCTTTAACGGACTCAGGTCTGTTTAAAGAGATCCCCCTTTTTATGTGTAGTACTTTCAGTCCACCCTAAGGTTGTCTGGTAGATATCGCTGTCAGCGATAAGACAGCTGTTGTGCCTATAGATATAACTAACCGGGGCCGCGGGGTGATTTGAAAGCATCACCGTGGACCTGGAACACAAAGGGCAACAGAAGGAACACGGGCGGAAGGGCTAGTCAGTAAAAGTCTGACACTCCTCGCTTCACACAGAGCGGGAGTTAATGATAATTATTTTGCAAATAGGTTTTAAAAACACTTTTACACGTCAATTTTTTCGACAAAGTCCATACATCAAATATGTGATGGTCAAATCACATGAGAACCATGCAGGTCCATACACAACCACAGAGATTTGATGAATTCCCACCAAAAAAGGCTCTTTAGAGCATTCTGGGTTTGTGCGCGGTTGGACATGATAGGCCCCTAATTGTAAATAAAAAAATATTTAAAGAACACGGCACACGGGACGATCGCCATGGTAAACAACGCTTGCTGAATCCGGTCTTTGGATGGGTGACCATCTAACATACCGAGATTTCTCCGTTACCTCGGAAAGTACGTTTTGCCATTGGTCACGGTCAGTGTTACTTTCAGCCCGGAGGTTGGAAGTACTCCCGTGCTTCGGTTTCTCTGTCCGGTCGTCTCGGATTGCCGCCTTATCGGGCTATGTATGGGGCTTGTGGGCGGTGAGCAATGGTAACCGTCCGGACAAAGGCCGAGTCGTCGGCGGCGCGTAGCGTTCTAAAGAAAAACCCGGGATTGCGTTCCCGGGCCAAAGAAGGAAAATAGGAATGGGTTTTAGTCAATGACCATAGATTCCTCCGTTACGTCGGAAAGTACGTTAAGCTGTTGGTCGCGGTCAGTTGTAAAAAAGTGACAGTGGTTACGGATAGTCGGAAGCCAGAAAATCTGACACCAGTCTTGCCAAGGGGTATCGTGTTACCTAATGAGGATCAGTCATGATTTTTGTGGAGTATGCAGACTTATAGCGTCAAAAAAAAAACAGTAAATACTGTGAGGAAATTAAATGACGAAGATACAGCAACTTTAGTGTATTAGTTCCAGAAACGCGCCCGAGAATGAAGCGACTCGCTGGGACGTCAACTGTCATGATCGGTCTCCACCGGCGAATGAATACGATCAAGCCAGTCGTCGCACGGATCATGACAGATGACGTCATCGTAAACAGTCCAGCGAGAGCGCGCGTTTCCATGTAGCCGTTCAGATTTTTTTCCACCATTTCTTGACGGATTTTAATAATTTAAATAAGTACTTAGTAAAAATCGGGTTTGCTATTATGTGATTGATCCTCATTACTGATTGTGGAGATCAGGTAGGCAGTCCGCAGTTTGTAATACCGATTGCTTTCTGATATAGAATTTGTATTGTCTATTGTAATAGGTGGGGTTCAATAACGCAGGCGTCGACAGTCCGCCTCGGTATCGACGAGAAAGGCAACGATGTCCATGTGCCGATGTCTCAATTGCTGCCCATGGTACACCCTGATGATTTAGGTAAGTCTCTTGATCAATTATAATAAATAGGGAGGAGGACGCTGTCGACTGTGTCACAGTTCATACTAGTACAGTCGTCAACTTTATCTCTTAAGCAATTTGCTACCTTATTGTCTGTGAAATTTTGGTTAAGAAAAAATATATGAGAAATTGAAAACGTTGAATAAATTATTATTATTATTAATTTTGTTAATGTTTTTGGCTTAGATACTAAGTCCTTTCAGACAAGTCTTCGTACGAATAGTTCATTAGTTTACCATTAAAATGTGGTTGTAGGTACACATTCCAATATTTTTTGCAATATTTGGCAGCAAATGTATCAAATCAACCTTCTCGGTAAACTTCGCAGAGTTAGCCAAAACTACAATTAAATTCTCAGCTCCATTTTACCGAGATCGCGCCTGTTTCAATGATTCCACATATTGTCCAGTTGCGCAGACACTTGAGATACAAAACTACACCAATTTTACATCACAATATACACAACGAATCAATTTGTTATATAAATCGAATCCCACCAAAAACTCCATCAATTTTGTATGTTTATGGAATACAGAATCGATAACCTCGCTAAGAATGTTGAAGTTTTGTTTTCTTCAAAATCGGACCCGAGACTTATTTGCGGGTTCTTTACTATTCCATAAAGTTTCTGCGCCAACTTGGAATATTCACTTTGTTTATTGAATAGGCTTGGGGGACTCCTTAGGTCGCGGGGTCGATTCCCGGAACAAAAATTTGCATGGCCTACAGATAGGTGTTTTGGATCTGGGTGTCTTGTTCAATTATGCCAGTTTACATGTTTTTGAACGTATACAGGAGTTAATTCTAGTGTGGAGCAAAGTTAAAAAAAAAAATGAAATGCTAATTACTGTTTTCAGAAAATAATTTGTTGTTCCGTGCGAAATATTGTACAAAAATATACAGAGACATGTGTACCCAATTTAGTTCGTGGGAATTGGCTGGATGCGGGCATCGCAGAACCGACCGTTGTTATGCTCGGTGTTAGCTCCTGACGAGCTCTTACCGACAGCGATGGAACTCTTCCACAAGTATCAGCAATGGGCTGCTGAAAACAATAAGACAGAGACAATAAGAACAACTCAAAACAATAAGAAAACATGGTCACATACAACCTAGCAGACAGATATTAGCATAATCAGCCTTTTAATGTTCCCACTGCTGGGACTCAGGCCTCCTCTATCTAGGAGAGGGCAGACAGATATTAATACTTACAAATATATACCTATGTAAACTTACAAAATAGGATTTTCAGCATTCTAATATTGCCTTCTATGGATAAACATAATAAAACTATTTATATATTTAGTGATTAATGTTAGCTATTGTAGAAAATTTGCCATTTAGAGAAGAGAATTGGGCTTTTAGAGAATTGGCCGTTCATAGAGTTAGGCTTTTAGAGAATTGGCCGTTCATAGAGTTAGGCTTTTAGAGAATTGGCCGTTCATAGAGTTAGGCTTTTAGAGAATTGGCCGTTCATAGAGTTAGGCCTTTCATAGAATTAGGCTTTTAGAGAATTAGCCAGAGCTTTTATTTTACATCACTTAGCCTTTACGGTCACGCATTGCCATTTCAAACCGTGATGGGATGGCACTATCCTCTCTGGCCAAAAATAACTTCTCTAACGAAAACCCCCCCTTTCCTAGTGATCGACGGCTGGGACATAAGTCCCCTCAACCTGGCAGAGTCCATGGCCCGCGCCAAAGTCATCGAGTACGAACTCCAACAGAAGCTGAAGAAGGAGATGTCGCAGATGAAGCCTCGACCTGCCATCTACGATCCTGACTTCATCGCTGCTAATCAGGTATGTCGGGTGTTCCCACGTCCCATTATTAGTGGGTGTTTCCTTTAGGTTTCACTTTCAGCCCAGAGGTTGGAAGTACTCCCGTGCTTCGCTTTCTCTGTCCGGTCGTCTCGGATTGCAGCCTTATCGGGCTATGTATGGGGCTTGTGGACGGTGAGCAATGGTAACCGTCCGGACCGAGCCCGAGTCGTCGACGGCTCGTAGTGTTCCACGCGCGCCTCAAGGAGATGTCAGCAAACCGTAAGGGCCCAGCAGGGTCGAAGCCTATTGGGGCCATGGGTTCGCTTCTGAAAGGAAAACCCGGGGTCTTGGAACAGTTGGAACGCAAGGCAAAGAAGGAAAATAGGGGTGGGTTTTAGTCAGTAAAAGTCTGACACGCCCTTTCGCTCCGCCCAAAAGCGGGAGAAGTCATTGGATGATTTTCCACCTAAAAAACAAAATCGGGCTATGTATGAGGTAGGCTACGAGTGAGATTTCTTATAAAAAACTTCAATCCCGCAGACGTGTGGGATCCCGCATGCGTAATCCCGTATTTCCGATCCCACAGAAAAGGTGCGGGATCCCGCTCTTGCAGGATTGGATTCCCTAGTCAAAACAACAGCTTTATATTAAATGCATGTACTAATACCATTTTTTTTTAAATTTATATTTGCGTCTATTTGTTCCGGGTAATCTCAGAAACGGCTAATGTTATAAGAATTAACTTCTACGCTACTTTAAGTTAAGTTATAGAATTAGGAATTCGCGACAAAATTAAAAACCATGAAATGTAAATAAGTGCTGTTTTATGTGTTACAACGGTTACCGCGGCATATTGTGGCAATGAATATTAATGTCAATAAAATCCGTCGCATTCCATAGTTTTAGGAATGTGTGCTAGATAATCTGTTGCCATGTGAACTCTCATAGTTCATTGACTAGCCTCTAATATATGCATATCGCGAGCGCGACTTTTTTCGCGGTCAAATACTAAAAATATGCTATAAGGGCTGCCACTGCCATAAATTCTCCAAAAGTATGCAACATAAGAACAAAGACTTGATTTTTTGTTTGTTTGTTGACCAATGAATATACAACACTCAGGGGCGCCGACTCCGTGGGTGCTCGGGGGCTTGAGCATCCATGAGAAATAAACAGTGGGTGCCGAGCACCCCTGAGAACAGACATCAAGAAACAGATCAGTAATCGTCTTTTAGGGATGGGCGTTTTTTCATTACCCGACGACCCGTTTACTGTAGTGGTTTAGAGCGCCGGTTGAGACGCAAACGGTCGTGGGTTCGATTCCCGCACGAACATAAATGTTTGTTGATCAAACAGATATTTGTGTTTGGTCTGGGTGTTTGTGGTACCTTCGTTGTTTCGATAGTACAAGGGAAAACCTTAGTTTGGGACCAGGACAATGTATGTGATGTTGTCTCTATTTATTATTTATTAACGATGCGGGCTACGGATGCCAGTTACTGATATCTGGCATGCCGTATCCGTTATCAAAATGTCGATCAGTGAGCTTTTCTCTTCCCACAATTCGCCACTTTTTCGAGTCATCAAATGAAAATGAGCATGAGCACCCATGAGGTTTTCTAAAAGCCGGCGCCCCTGACAACACTGAAAGTAGTATGTTCAGAATCGAATTCAGCTATTTTTACATTAGGTAATGTTTTATCCTAAAATAATGCTCTCAAAAACGGTGAAGGAAAACATCGTGAGGAAACCGGCATGTCCTAGAACCAAAAATTCGAAGACATGTGACATTCACCAATCCACTCTGGGCCCGCGTGGTGAATTACGGCCCATTCCCTCTCTTAGAACGAGGAGGCCTGAGTCCCAGCAGTGGGAACATTAAAAGGCTGATTATGCTTATGCTATAATGCTTGATAAATGATAAATCTTCTGTCACTAGCGTATTTGTGTGTGTTGCTCATGTTATTTGCCTATGATTAGAATTACTAATTTCTTAAAAAAAAAACACTACCTGTACAGTTTAAATAAAATTTCAATACTTAAATTAATTATGATTGTAACTTAATTTTCGTACCTCATTCTAGTTACATATTGTTTTTTTTTTTTAATTTTGTTGACCAACCCGTTCTCTCTATTCCGTGACCAACCCGCACTGGGCCCCTTGTGGTGGATTACGGCCGCGGCCCATTTCATCTCCTAGGCTTGTGTCCCAGCATTGGGAACTTTACAAGGCTGATTATGAATGCTTATGCTTGTTGAATAAGATATTGTTTGCTAAATTTAAAAGTATGCGGTATTTTACTGACGCGGCTTGAACGTAATTTATCTCTATAATAATACTCGCACGTAATAGCATACCTTGAACTTAGAACGTTTATGGTGTCTTAAACGTTAGATATATTTTTCCTTAAGAGCTGGTACTGTTTACTATTTTACATACACGCTTATTTAAATAATATAAGTGTATAATTGCGTAAATTAATACATTGTGCTGCGCACGGTATAATGCCTGAATATGTAACAAAAGTATACTCCTCAATAATATATAGCCTGCACTCAAGGAAAGTGCAGCTAAATATTAGTAATAAAAATTCAGAATCGTGTCCAGAAGTTACCCTCTATATACAAACATACAACTTTTAACTCTATATAAATTATTACCACATTATTATTTTATTCTTTTTAAAGTATTTGTCCTATTTTAAACACGTGCGGGATATTTCGAAAATGTCACCGAGGCCTTAGAACGCAAAGGGCAATAGAAGGAACACGGGTGGGTATTAATCGGTTAAAATTTGACATTCCCTCTCGCTCCACCCAGAGCGAGAGAAGTTTTTTGGTAATTTCCATATTCTTTTTCAAAGTCCAGACCATTATCTTTATTTAGTTAAAATAATTAAAAGAGGACTACATTGTGACATGATCCTCTGAATAATTAACCTCACAGATCGAAGAGAGAAAGAATATCTAATTGTTTCTTGCCGTTTCTTTTCCTTCCCAACCTCAAAAAAAGTATTTCATTTTTTGGAGAGCTCCGAATAATATTTAAAAAAAAAAACATTTCCATACGAGAATGCTAAAGTTCTTTTATCTTGGCATTGGCACAGTTCGCACTAAAACTGAGCAAACGCAACTCCTTCCCGAGAATTTCCTAAACTACACGTAAGTATTACTAATAGAACTATTTACGTATATGCCATAGTACCTACAAACTAACAATACAAGTACATACGGACAGCCCTGAAAGATCGCACCAACCGGTAGTTCACAGAAATAGACCACTCTTACGTCACGTGACGTCGAATGCGTCGTGTGTGTGTGCGTGGCGTGACGCGATATGACGTCATGTCAGTGTGGCGAACATGGCATGATTGTATGGCATGATTATGGTGTGACAGTAGGTATTGTTGGCGGAATTTTCTGTGCAAAGATTTCATGTATAATGATACAATAATACCTCCTTACATTTGAAATTGGTGTTTTATAAAAGGGGTTGCTTTGAGCGGTCATAACTTCGTATCAACTTGGAATTATAAGTTCATCTAAATTTTATATTTAAGGCCTATGGTTCCTATTTCGAAATTGGTTTTTCATTTATTTCTTTGGGTTTTGTATTTTCTGTAATAATTGCGATATTACAGAAAAAAAACTCGGACAAATGAATAATTTCTTTGGGTTTAATTGTACTTACTTGTATTTTCTGTAATATGCGGTTGCTAAAAAAATAGTAAATTGATGCCACCACGCCCAATTTCAGCCGTGTGAAGGCGGAGGTCTAAAACGACAAACTTTTCTTTGGTTAAAAAAACTTTTCTTTGGTTGTAAAAGTTAGTCTCTAATTTGTAATCTCTTCTTGGTTTATTTCCTCCTAACGGATCTTGATGCGGTTTTTCACTAATAGAAAGAGTGATAAATGAGGTAGGTTTGTATATAAGTACATACGAGGGACGGCTGATAAGTCCGCGGCCTAGGGTACTTAACGATGAGTAATTAGCTTGTTACTTATGTCACTAGTTGCGACACTCAGTAGTATTATAAAAGCAATCACTAATTAAGTTTGCATTGATAGTTCAATTATTTATCGAACAACAAATATCATCATGTCAGCCGAATCTGGAAATTCTCTGAATTTTGAACACCGCGCCGTGATAAAATTCCTCGTAAAGAAGGGAAATACACCGAAAGATATTTTTGAAGAGATGTTATCGGTTCTTCAGGATTCTGCGCCTTCATATAGGGTGACTGGCAATTAGTGTACGATACTTAAACACGTGATTGTGCTCATGATAACAAACAATTTTTATTATGGGAGCAAAGCCGAAATCGCGAAAAAAATATCAGCTGTTCAGTAGATTAGGCAAACATAAATGTACTGAACAGCTGATTTTTTTTCGCGATTTCTGGTTTGTTCCCATAGTAAAAGTTGTTGGTTATCATGAGCACAATCACGTGTTTAAGTATCGTACACTCATTACCAGTCACCCTATATACAATGGTGAAAAAATGGGTCCGCCTGTTTCAACAAGGACGAGAGAGCTGTGAAGACGACCCTCGCCCGGGCCGCTCTGTCCGAAACCACACATCGCTAGTTCATAATAAGTTCACGGTAGTCCAGATTAGTCGAATCTATATTTGTTATTCCAAAACTTCACACAATTTAAATTCAACTTGATCCTTTACTCTGTATGTTCTTGCTACTTCCATACCAATACTTCGCTCTACGCGAGACCTTGTCAGTAATTACGGTTCTGTATACACTGAGAATTATCGGAGCTAATGGGTAGTTATAAATGCACTGGCGATGGCGTTAGTCATTGTGTCATTGTCACGGTCACTACTACGTTAAATAGGGCGCTGGGTCGGCTGTATTTCTAAAATAACTGCCTGCCTTACATAATAATCGATGGAAATGTCTATTTAAAGGTGAGGAGACACGATGAAGGGAAAGAGATCGAAACATTGAGCTTCCCAACGAACGATAACTTTAATTTTAATGTTCTTGGTATAGGTGCCGTGGTTTTGGTTAGAAATTAATCCCGATTAAAAACGTTTTTATTAGTTTCTCATGCCTATAATTATTTAATAGTAGAGCTAGAGGGTTTGGTGTCAATAAGCCAGAAAATATGACAACATTTACGGCAATCAAAAATCTTTAAATCTCGAATGAATATGTAAAATGGCAAATAATAAAAATAACGTTATTTCGGGTGGCATAGACTCATAGAAATCTTTAACCTGACCATATTTATTTACATTTTATTTACCATGACTGGTCACATCTACACAAGATATGACTTACTGATTTTGAAAGGAAGAGTTAAAACGTACAGCTATTGCGTTCTGAATGCTGTTGTTGCTACTCTGTATACGGGCCAGCAGGGAAGCTGCTTTGAAACCATCAGTGCGTGCTTCAGCAAACATACCAGAGGTGCCACAACAACATCCTAAACGCATTATTGTCGTAAAAATTACGACTCCTCCCAAACCTTCTCTCACTCAATGTCACACTTCGACCACCTACCCACCCCTAGTCCCAAATTGTGAATGTGTGTCAATATTGTGATAAAATCTTAACACCACAGGGAAACATCAGACAGGGCGTTGAAAAAGGTACATTAACTTTGGGGGTCTATTCAGGTTCAAATGAAAAGCATTTAGCTGAAAGGATTTATCTCGTGAATGACAGGCAACAGGGAAGCGAGGGTGAGGGGGAGAGTCGAAGGGAAGGGAGGTGCCCTTGACACTATTCGCCATGTTTTTATTGATGCGTTGGGAGGGAATAGGTCAGGTGGGAAATGTTCGTAAACGATGCATTTATGAACGATACGTCAAAAAAGATGGAAGATGAAAAGATATAGGTACATATTAGATTTTTTCTTTATAATCTCATTGCCCTCTTTATAATCCCAATGGAAAAAATATCGACTAAGGTTACACTAGTCGATATTTTTTCCATACAAATTTCGGGGGGTATTACTCCACAGTTCAAACTGTGGAGATTCAAGATTTCAATGTTGACATTGCACATCCAAAATCAAACATGAAATCTTTTTATCTTATTATTAATTTTGTCTGTGTGGAAACAGAAAATAATAAAAAAAAAGCCATTAAAAAGTTATGAGCCAAAAAGTTTCGTTTTTTTGGAAATTTTAACACAATTTTGGGAGTAAAAAAGTAACAAAAATCGTGTAAGATCTCTAAAACGAAGTTGGTACCGACAAACCTCAATTACCAAAGAGTTCAATAAAAGGGAATGAAACTTTATGCAGTGCTTTTCTCATAAAACTCTCTGGGTCAATATAAATTTATAGTATGTTATGTATTGTACAGCTTGATTTTCTTGCTCCATGACCTTTCGAAGTAAATGCAAGTATCGATTTGGACGCATCCGACTGGCGTACTTACCAATGTTATATATTATTATGTTATTAGATATTGTCTATTGGTAATGTAAACTACATTGTAGATAGCAAATGTGTACTACAAATATACGTGTTGTTTTCCGTATTCATTTGCGTAAGGAATTTTTATTAATTCGTTTAATGCATGATTTTACTCCCCTCTCCTAAAAAGGAGGCCTGAGTCCCAGCAGTGGGAAAATTATAAAGCTGATTATGCTATATGATTTTCCTTTAATTTTAGTGTGAAATATTGAAGCTGTTCTATGGAATATCACAACTAATAAATAAGTTAAACAAGGATAATATATGGTTTTCTCAGACCTTGATTATATTTTCTGGAACACTGTTCACGCTAGTCAATATAGGAATGTCTTTGTTAACAATCAGTGGCGTAACTATACCATCTGAGGCCCGTGGCAAAATCATTAGATGGGGCTCCAGGTAAAGCGTCAACTTTGTAATTTAATTCGGATAAATCACTGAAATACAGACGTAAAATATTCTTTCTTATTAATAAATCGGCAGGTCTCTAATACACAAGGATTTTTATATTTCGTCTCTGGAGGTGAGCTTCCCAGTGGGCAGGCAAAATACCACGGAAAATTGATCCTTTTCTTATGAATACGTTTAATAAACCTTAATAATTTACTTGAATTTCTATATTTACTTCTTCTGAACTCAAGGCCTCTCGGACCGGGGGCCCCGCCGGGCCAGGGGCCCGTGGAATTTTGCCAGCCTTGCCACCTTATAGTTACGCCATTGTTAACAATCAACTTTTGAGTCTTTCGTGGTCTTCGAAAGAAACTGGCAAGGCAAAGTGAAATTTTTGAATTGTTTTTTTTTCCATTATTTCTTACGAAAACTATCCTAAAGTTCTTCTACAGATTTACTTATTTTTAAGTTGCACCGACTAAAAATCGATGTATATGTTGTTGTCATCAAGTGGCTTTTTTCGGTGAGACATCTTCAAATAATTTGTACTCTATAATAGGTGGAACGAGCCTCGAGTGTCAGACTTCTATTGACTTAAACCCACTGGTGCTTCAGTTGCGTCATCAAGTGGCTGTTGCTAAGAGTTTCTTCCGTTTATAACCGACTAGCGATCCGCCGTCTGTGCACGAATGTTTTATGTTTTTCAATTTTCAGAAAAAAAAAAAAACTCTTTTACTATCAGCCAAGTCCAGAATCCTCCTTGTGGGAAATTTTTGCTTGCACTGCCCGTACAAATTTTGTCCTGAAAATTACAAACACAACAAAAATTACCTGATTTAGGTGTAGCCGTTCTGAAGTGATGCGCATAAAGCGCGCACTAGCTCATGCATACAACTTCGTTCGTGTGAATATCAGCTAAAGCGAACGCGTAGTTGAAGTCAAAACCATATAAAAAATAGCCTTATCCTTCCTTGGGGTACAAGCTTAATTCCTTACCAAATTTCATCAAAATCGGTTTAGTAGTTTAACTGTGATAGCGTAACAGACGTTGCGCTTTCACATTTATAATATTAGAATAGATTTGGCAATCCCCCAAAGGGCAATGGAAAGGGCTATGCTCGGAGTTTCCTTGCGTGATCGCATAAAGAATGAAGAAATCGGCAGGAGAACCAAGGTCGTCGACATAGCTACGTCCCAAATTTCTAATTAGACTGCTGTTGTGAGAAAATTGAAAGATCGAATTTTTTTTTTGGTGTCGTGGTTTTCTTTTCGGAGTAATTTTTCACTCCATAAAAAGTAGTTGCGCACCGTAAAACGCAGCGCTGGAAGGCCTCCCGCAAGGTGGACCGACGACCTGGTGAGAGTCGCGGGACTGCGGTGGATGCGAGATGCACAGGATCGGTCGTTGTGGCGACGCTTGGGGGAGACCTATGTCCAACAGTGGATGTCTTTCGGCTGAAATGATGATGATGAGATTTGGCAATTGATTTTGATTCTATTTTTTTATTTATTGATAGGCTCGCGCTTGACCATTATCTCACCGAATGGTAAGCAATGATGTGAGCGACAATGCACGCGAAGTAAAAATTAAAAAAAAGTCATCACTTCAAATAGGCCTAAAGCAATTATAACACATTCAACATCGTTTGTTTATAAATGGTATATTATTACTACAGCCATGTTTTCCTGGTTATTAATTAAGTTATTAACTTATATCACTTCGTCATCGTCACCGAACTGACTTATTTCCTTTAGTTTTGCATTCATGCCAACCCAGCCATGTATTTCTTGGCGGAAAGACAGGTTATCCCTATTGATTAGCTATAAAAAGGAAGAGTAGTATGAAGAATTTTTTCAGTTCTATTTTTAAATAATTTAAAAAAAAAGTAGGCTCCCAATATGCATGCAATTTTTTATTTCCTTAATAAAATGCTTTTTATAACTTAAATATGGAATACACGACAAAAAATTTACAAAAATGGCGAAATACTCTCTGTTTGGGCAATAGGTATATGCTTTTGATTACTATATTATTTATCACGTAAATGTCACTGAATTAAAAGATATACATATATATCTATCACTATACGAATGCGTTTAAAAATATACTTTTTTGAGTGTGTGATGGGCGACAAATCATCCCCCGTCCTATCAAGCGTAATTACGATATTTACATTATTTTTCGAGGGGAAAAGCGATTGTCGATAAAAAAGAACATCCTATCTACGCTGCCCATGGTATCCCATCTCTAAAATCCACCCTGAATTGCACAGTAACAAACTATAATTCCCTCCCTACCTACCTACCTTTGCGTTGTTTCATTCATATTTATGACAGCAGTACCTATTGTCTCGATCCATATTAGTGATTCACTGATAATGTTTATAAGTACCATACTTATGTTGGAACTAATGTTATGAATTGATAAAAATGTACCTACCTATAATGGTGTACATTATTTTCATAAACTCTTTCATGCGTGAGGTGTAAAATTACCAATAGATGCTTTAGAAAATTATGCCTTAAGAGGGTCCTTTTCCACTCGCCTATCGTCAACTTCGAGCATGGTTTAAAAGCTTGTTACTTCATCTAACGCAATCCAACGCTATGTTTGATGAAAAGACAACGCGAAAAAAGAGACATAACGCCTGAAAACTCTGTTAGCATTCGGTAATTCCGTGATTTACTCGAATAGGTATTTTACAAAACTTGTTCCAGGAAACACTTTTTTTTTTAAGTTTTTGAAAAAAATTGTCGTCATTCAGAATCTTGATTAAATTTGCAAGGCTTCTATTGTTATACTTTTCTGACTTTTTTAAAATTTTTGAGTAAATTATGAAGTGTCAAAGTTCATGCAAAATAGCAGATTTTCAGAGGTCTTTACTGGATTAGTTTTACACAAATTTATAAATTGATTTCAATAGAAGCCTAGATAATATCCACAAGATACTGTGTTTCCAAAATATCTATTGAAAAATGTGTAATAACGTCATAATCGCGTAAGAGCGGTTGTATGAAAAACAGTGAAAATATATGTTGAGTTGGATGCTCTTAATGTTTCTAATGACAATTTGATGATAAACAGTGACTAGCACTTTGCCAGTGACGTCGTATGTTTGAGTATGTTTTCATAAAAACTAACACCGAATAATGACTTTATTATTGATTTTGATTAGAATTTGAGCCAAGTTTCAAGTTTATTAATCCAAGTAATAAGGGTCCTCTATACAATCTTTAAAAGTCCCTAAATTGTTCTATCGGGGGTTTTTTTTCTTTTTTTTTTTCTCCACCCACAGCGCGAGAAGTCATTTTGATGATTTCCCACCTAAAAAAAAAATTCGGGGGTAGTTTTGAAAAAAAAAATCACAATCTTTATTATTTACTTAAGTTACTATTTGTGTAAACTTTGAAGTATATTGACACACGGAATGAGATTTTGCATACAAACGAAATAACTCCTTTTCACCCCCCTAAAGTTTGAATTTCCGGAAACCCCTTCGTAGTGCTCGCTTACGTCATAAAAGGAAGCCTTGTGCAAAATTTCATGCCCCTAGGCCCAGTAGTTTCGGCTGTGGATTGATATGTCAGTCAGTCAGTTTCTCCTTCTATATAATTATACTAGCTGACCCGGCGAACTTCGTACCGCCTTAGCGTAGCAATGATGCACTACTTTATTTTGTTGTATATTTTTCAATATTTCTGAGAGATTTTCTTAATATTTTTTTCCGTAAGAACCTTCTCCTAATAATAACAAATACAACAAAAAAAGAATTAGTGAAATCGGTCCAGCCATTCACGCGTGATGCCGTGACCAAGGAAAACGGGTTTCATTTTTATATATATAGATAGATTAGATTGATTTTATAAAGTGATAATGTTTATAAGGAATGATGAAACAAATTTATATCAAGCTCCTTTGCCTCTAATAGCAATCTCTGGCAATCGTCCAGAAACGTTAGTCCTACGATTATGAAAAAATAGCTGTTGACCGCGGTTCTACCTGTGTGAAATTAGTACTTCCCACTTTTATAAATGCCTGTGTGTTAATTCAGGAAGAGACCTGCCACCTGCCACCACTTCATGATGTAAATCACGAAGTGATCAATATAAGATATGGCCACGAAATCTAGATTCTCCACATAAGACTAATCCTGTCTACTGTCTATGAAAATATTATTTGTTTAGTTTTCAAAATATTATATGTAGTCTACTGCTTTGATTATGATATTATTATCTTTGGCTTACACATTGCACGTGGCAGTCCATTTTCTATACCTTGGCCTTGGCAATGGTAAATAATTGCGATGAATCTTACAACATACATACTAACAAAATTGAATAATACGAAGTAGGCAGGGTGTTCTATGTTTACATACAGAACAAGGTCCCATTATTAACTGGAGCTTACACAAACCTAGACTAAACTTATTCATAATTCATAAACAATATAGAGGAATATCGGTGTTATATTATTAATGATTCATCAAGACATGTGTCGAGCTTGATACACGTTACACGTGTACCGTACCCGCCATTGTGTAGGACCTTTTTTTTTCCAAAACACGTGCTCGCCAGTTCATTATAAGCGGACAGTATGTTTACAAAGAGCGATTGTCTATGAACGACCTGCAGTGGAATAATACAATTTTCCATTGCCTTCGACGACCTGTTTATAAAACAGTGTCAGTTCGTGGGTTCCGATTCTTCCTTAGTCTAAAAATATGGCACCTGTCTATGGGCTATGTTTTAGCTAGCTACATGTATGTTGAAGCTAGAACATGATAAGAGGGATAAACAAAATGTCTTGTTTTTCACAAATCCTGTAACTAAAATATTTTAAGATATCTTTTTTTTGAAGTCGAAACATTGTTTTTTTCGAATAACATAATAATTATTTTTCGGTTTCCTTCTTTACGTCTTTATTTTATATACGTGTGTGCAATAGGGAATGTGCATGCATTTTTTAAAATTTGCTAAATTAAATAATTTTTGTAGGGGCCCAGCAGGGTCGAAGTCCACGGGTAGTGTGAAATTGAAACCCGGGGCCCTAGGACGAAGGCAAAGAAGGAACAGGAGTGGGTTTTTAGTCAGTAAAAGTCTGACACTATCTCCAGCTCCGCCCAAGAGCGGGATTTGTCATAATATGATTTTCCCACCTAAAAAAAAAGCTCTCGTAAAGAAACATGAAAAAAAAAAATCTTCATCAACAACGAAGTTATAAAGCTTCAAAGCTGCTATTATGAAAGAGAACTCCGACATGACACCTTTACTGCCGCTATAGGAAACCGTGGCGAGATATAAAAAAAAAAAAAAACAAACCAAACCAAACCAACCAAACCAATTATTTCAAATTAACCATTTACAGGCACTTTTGAAATGTCAAGAAAAATATATAAACAAACAACTTTGTGAAGTTGTTGAATGTAGTGCAAATTTTTTGAAACGTCTAATATCAAATATGTTATAGATTTTATTTAAAAAAATCGCGTGACGTTATGGGAAGTTCCTTAATTGGTTGCATTTAAAGAAAATCACTACAAAAATAAGTAATAGAAGCAATAAGAAATATGTAACAACACAAAACATGGTTTAAAAAAATGTTCATGGAGTTTGAAGAAAGAAGAGAGAAGAAGAAACACGAGAGAAGTCTCACGTTCTTCTCCATAGAGATCTCCGCTTTGGATTGTGCAATTAGCTTCACCTTTCTGACTGACCGACTACTTAACAATTAAAAGTACCTGTGTAAAAAAATGGTTTATTTAAAAATAGCGGATACCCGCCTTATACTACTACACTATCATCATCTTCCTGCCCTTGTTCCGTTTTATTTGGGGTCGGCGCAACACGTTTTTTTCTTCCATTCTGTCCTGTCACTCGTCACGCTATCACTAACTCCCTTTTCTTTTATATCACTTCTCACACAATCCAACCATCTTTTCTTTGGTCTTCCTCTCCCTCTCCATACATCCACATCCTTTTACTACTACAGTAAAAACAGAAATATATTTTGTTTATTTGTAAGAAAAAAAAATGCATTAAAAAAAATGTATTTTTCGCATTATTGTCTCTAGGCACAACGGTTAAGGCTTTAAAGACGGGAATGGTAAAAAAAAATGTATTTAATATATTAATTAGATAAGATATTTGAATTAAACTTTTAATTAACTAGAATAAATAGATCCGCGTTACAATAAATAATAATCATAATTTACAACAGCACAAATAAATGTCTCCCTAGTTATAATGGCCCAATTATTGGCACGCCTGCTGTAAGGGATTGCCAAAAATCCCGTGTTACTATGGAGCTGCGGATTATTGTGAGAGAAAGCGCTTAAAATAGTATCAAATCAATCAATAGCTTTGGGGAGATAGTCGACTGTATGCCGATATTATTTGATAGCCGACGCGTGGTACACTTTAGTAGTCAAGGTTTGTAAGGGTACAATGTATTGGGATTTATTTATTGAGATGGGAAATCATCCAACGATTTCCTCGCCTAGGATGGAGCGAGAGGGCGTGTCAGACTTTTACTGACTAAAACCCACTGTTCGAAGTAATGCAACCAAACAATTCAGCACTTTTACCTTCGCGTCCTGCATTTTTATAAAACCAGCTAAATTAATTATAACAGTCAGTACGTACTCGGCCGTCCGTCGATCGCCTATCTTAAACCATACTCTACATCTTAGAGTAAATTGCCTTAGCTTTCTTTACCTTCTTATAAATATATTTAGTTGTTTACACCATTTATTAAAGTTGACTTAAATAATGAAACCAGTCTATCGAACCTAACCAAAATCACCAAAATACCAACCAATCCAGAAAGTTGGTATTGCGTAGACAGATACCAATTTTCTACACCCACCTTCACGCATGGTGGTGCGAGAGGGAGAGCCCTCTCGTTCCACTCAGAGCAGGAGACGTTATTTGATGATTTCCTACCTTTAATATAAAAATCTTCCTTTAAAAAAAAGTCCCGATTGCTGTGCCACCAGTACTTATAATCCGAGGTCGGAATTAGGTAGAGTTATTTAAGTACTTATACCGATTTCATACAGCGAAAGAATAAAGTGGATATGCCTCAAAACCAGAGATTAATTTTGAAGAGCAGAATTTGTTTATGACACTATCAGAAATATAGCAGAAAAAAATTCTTCCTGCATTAATGACGAGGAGGAGGAAGTGTATAAATTTGTTAACCTCACCTCAGTTGACGTAGAGAGATCTTTTTCAATGAAAAATACTAATAAAAATTGTATACGTTAATTATTTTTTATTATATTTCTCTTATCTATCTCTGAGGTTTTTATTATTATTTATTTGTAATATTGTTGGCCACTCGGGATTTTTCATTAGAAATCCCGGGTAGATCTACATTAATATCGACATTTCGATGCAAGTACATGAATAACTCTACCTAATTCCGATCTCTGCTTATAATATAATATATATTTTTTTAACTTGAAACGTAGCATGCATTGAATGCTCCGCGAACATTTTAATAGATTCCTTATCAATGCGTATTACGTATGAGGAAAATTATTGGCTATTCACAATATTACAACTAGTAAAGTTATCGCGGCAGGAAATTGTTGTAATATGAATTATGTATGGCGACCATGCTTTGTCCTTGGTTGTGAACTTCAGACATTTTCAGTAGTTAAATCTCGATCGAAAGATCGATTGTCCTCGTTGGAAATGCAGGCGTAAATACCTTTTTACACAGACAGACAGACAATAAGAATACCTTTTTAACCGACTTAAAAAAAGAGGAGGTCCTCTATTCAAATGTACCTACCTATATTTTTAAATTCGTACCTCTCAAACGCATGTTACAAAAAGAGTTATGAGTATACGTGTGGATGGATGGAGAGGGAGGCCAAAGAAAAATGGATGGATTGTGTGAGGAGTGATATGAAAGAAAAGGGAGTCAGTGATATGATAGCGTGACGGGCGACAGGACAGAATGGAAGAAGAAAACGTGTTGCGGCGACCCCAAATAACACGGCACAAGGGCAGAAATATGATGATGATGACATCGATCTCTTGATGATCTCAAAACTCCATCCACATTCCCTGGTACAGGCCATGGTCTGGAGCGAGGAGGAATGGCAGGCGGTCGCCTCTTTTTGCTAAGCAGTAATACTAGCAAAGGAGGCGGCCGCACGCTCGAGGGTACAGCCCTCTCGCCCTAGCCCCGATTTCCATCCCCCGTAGGCGTGGGGTTGCGGACGGCGAGCAATGGGTCCGTCCGGGCCGAGCCCGAGTCGTTGACGGCCCGCGGCGCGTAGTGTTCCACACGCGCCTCAAGGAGATGTTAAGAAAACCGCCTACGGTTTTGTTGAAATCTCCTTGAGGCGCGTGTTAGGCCCCTAGGCCCAGAAGGGTCGAAGGCTGCTGGGGCCATGGGTTCGCTTCTGAAAGGAAAACCCGACGCCCTGAAATGCAAGGTAAAGAAGGAACATAGAGTAGGACTTTTACTGACTAAAAGTCAGTAAAAGTCTGACACTTGAATGAGTCCCGCTTGAATGATTTCCGACCTATAAAAGCCCGAAATCAACTGTCGGGCAGTTGCCACAACACCCGTCTGGTCGGAAGATCCTTCATTGAGGGGTTTACGGAAATTTACAGCTAACAGCACCCTGTTCAGCATACCTCTAAACTTCCATGCTTCTACAGTCTTTCAAAAATTAGATAAATCATAGCTCCTGTCTGTCTACAGGCGGACCGAGCCACCAACCTGATCCGTGGCACCAGGCATGAGCAGTACCTGCAAGTGCGCGCCGACATCAAGGACTTCCGCGACAAGAACAAGCTGGACAAAGTCATCGTCCTGTGGACTGCCAATACTGAGAGGTACGACACTCTTCTAGTTTTATAATCACATTTTTAACACAGCCAAAAATTTGTATGTATGTACTGGTGTGTGTGTGAGTGTTATTTATTTAATCTTCATGCAATGGAATTTGTACATAGGCGGACTTAAGAGCGTCCTTTTCGAGGTACATTTTCGTATAACCGCTCTAACGTGATTATGATGTTATTACAAATCTTTTCTCTCGGCATTTCGGATACACAGCTATCTTGTGGATATTATCTAGGCTTCTATAGAAATCAAAACATAAATTTGGGTAAAAACTAATCTAGTAAAAACCTCTGAAAATCTGCTATTTTACGTGAACTTTGGCCCTCCATAATGTATTCATATATTAAAAATATAAAAAAGTACTTCAATAGAAGCCTTGCACATTTAATCGAGATTCTGAATGACGACAATTTTTCTATAAAATTTTTAAGGGTTTAAAAAAAATCACGTATTACCTGGAACAAGTTTTGTGAAACATTCGAGTAACTCACGGAATTACCGAAAGCCAACAGAGTTTTCAGGCGTTATCTCCCTTTTTTTTGCATTGCCTCTTCATCAAACATCGCGTTGGATTGCGTTAGAGGAAGTAACAAGCTTTTAAACCATGCTCGATGTTGACGATAGGCGAATGGAAAAGGACCCTCTTAATGCCTTAGGAGATGTAGTGTTGTGTTTAAAATACCGTAATCTCGTATTGCTTTGACCCTGGAGTATAACTTTGGTTAAAGCTCGTTAACCTCCCCTCCCCTAGCCTATTATTAGTAAGAAAATTTGAGGTTGTAGATAACATGTTACGGATTTTTGCACACGTCGGGGCCCCTGTCTTATCTTATAGTGGGGCTGGCCCTAAAACCAGAACACTTCGACCTTTCTGGATCTTTTGTGCTAATCCCCCTCCCTTCTACTCAATCACCAGCCCTCCGTGCACCTTCTTCATGAGTCCCAGTATGGCCTTGATGGGGCTGAGCCTGTAGTCCTCTGGTCTTGGAAATGGTTGGCCCAGATACTCTTAGTCTTTTGTACGTGTAGCATTTTCTCCTCTGCCTCTTCACAGATCCTGCAAGTCGGGTCGCTTGCTAGTCCCATGTTGTGGAGCTGTTTGTTAGTGGCCCCTGTAGCTTGGGGCCTCATATCATTAATACAGATGATACGGCGGTAGTTACACCCTTGGATAAATTACAATTTACTTCACCCCAAATATCTTTAAACCCAATTGTTTCGACCCGGTGGGATAATGGAATGGGAACCTGACTAATATTTTTACATGTTGTGGTAGTTTTTAGTATGAATAAAAGGCGTTTTGCGAAAGGCTGTCGGGTTTATTCCTAGAACACTACACTGTTATTATGTTCATTATATAAAACTAAAAGCCGCCTGTCAGCTTGACTTTAGTCCTGACTTCGACTTTCATTTTAATCAAACTCAAACGCCAATTCTTTTGCATAATTTTTAAAAAGTATAATTTTCTAGCCAGCGTGTAAGTTAATAAGAGCTATTTTTCATGATATCTCCTTCGTCATTATCACAATATCAAAAGCGTGCCGACAAGAATGAAAGGTACTACAACAACAACAGGCGCTATTTTTTGTTATTTAATTATTATTTTTATTGATAGCATACTCCCGAGATAGAAAGTTATTTTCAGGACATGGTCTACCCGTGTGCCAAGTTTCATCGAAATCCGTTCAGCCGTTTGAGCGTGAAGTAGTAACAAACATACACACACAATCACAAACTTTCGCTTTTATAATATTAGTGTGATTTTTCACATCTCAGCATTTGTAAGGAATTGAAGTTCAATGTATACAACATTTTGGTATATGCGAAACCTGTAACACGTGTCTAGTTTTTCTATGTAAAGAATCTATGTACAAAATTTCATAACTGTATCATGAAAAATCACAAAACTATAAGCTTGTTATGTCAGCAAAAATACATAGTCATCAGGCCATCCAGGCGACTGAGGGGTTGTTTTGCACCTATTACCTTTATACTTGTTTGCTGGCACCTAATATAGCATAGCATAGTCGGCCTTATAATGTTCCCACTGTTGGGACTCAGGCCTCCTCTCTAGGAGAGGGAATGGGCCGTAATCCACCACGCGGGCCCAGTGCGGGTTGGTGGATGTCACATGTCTTCGAATTTTTGGTTCTAGGACATGCCGGTTTCCTCACGATGTTTTCCTTCACCGTTTTGAGAGCAGTGGTGATGAAATAAATTACACAAAGTAATGCACCTGGCTGGGTTTGAACCCGCAACCTACAACTCGTAAGTCGGAGCCGTTACCACTTGGCCACCACTGCTCACCTAATGCCTGCTATGAACTGCCGTGACCTGTGTTGTACTTAGTGTAGGCGGTGTCCAACTTGTGACCTTTTTAAATATTTTTGGGAAAAAAATATAACATGGTGTAAAAACTATTGGAATCCATTCAGTTACTGATTCTGAACAAACTATATTCAGGTTTTGCATATACTAAAATTTAATGTATATTGTATATGTTGTAGATACTGAATGTTATTGACCGTGAAACAAAAACGCATGGCAAGCGATATTTTTTGCAAGTGACAGTGCTAATAGACGAGGTCAATGATCTAGTTTGTATGTCTGTCATAGTATGTAATATGTTTGTACGTTACAAACACGTGTTTGAAATACCGTAAATTCGTGTTACTTTGACCCCGGGGTATAACTTTGGACAAAGTTCGTTAACCGATAGGAATACAGTACATAGGTACGGTAGAAATAGAATAGGTTTTCTTTTATCTTGTCGACTTGAGCAGAAAGGCTTTAGAACTAAAGCTATAATACCAAGCTTTATGCTAAATTTCAGGATTCTGGGTCAACGGGAAGTACGCTATGAATTTTGAGTCCTTTGAGAGTATCGAAATATACGTTTTTTGCGACATAAACGGACGTATCTTTTTTATTCGTTACCTCAGAAAATTGATTTTTTCACAGCTTCAAGGGACCGCAGACTTTGTTTTAATTTCAACTCGATATCTCCACGCGTTCTCGAGATAAAGGGTCTTGACAGACAGACGGACGGACGGTCAACAAAGTGATCCTATAAGTGTTCTGTTTTTTCCTTTTGAGGTACGGAACCCTAAAAAAGGATGCAAGAGCGAGAGTAACGATGCTATGTTCTCTAATATTTTATGGGAAGTATTTAACTGTATTCCGGGTTTCTACCCAAAATATGTTGAAACAAATCACCAAAAATACTAATTGTGCACTAAAATATGCTCTTCGGGTGAGTTAAAAAAATAACCATGTAGGGGATGGCGGTGTCCTAACCTGTCTGAGTCAGTAAAAGTCTGACACTATCTTCCGCTCCGCCCAAGACCAAGACATCCCCCATAGGATATGTCATTGAATGATTTTCCCACCGAAAAAAAAAACCTGTCTGAGTTGGGGTGACCCAAGTCCCTTGATAATGTAAAAAGTCTAATAATATTTTGTGTACAATTAATATTTTTAGCGAAGAATAGGATTTTTCATGCACAGTTAAAAATATCCCATATTGTATTATGCTTTTTTAAATGAATTTTTAATGTCTTAATGTATTTTTTTTATATATTTTATTATTGAAAGTCTTCCGGCCCCTATGTATGTGGATTAGCCAGTAGTTAATCATTTTTAATGGCAGGTTCTGCGAGGTGCTCCCGGGCGTGCATGACACATCGGAGAACTTGGAGCGCGCGCTGCGAGCCAACAACACCGAGATATCGCCCTCCACCATTTTCGCCATGGCTGCCATTGATGAGAACGTGAGTATACATCTGATTTAGTACGTTTGTAAATATTATGGATTAGAAGAAGTTTATTTTTTAAAGTAATTTTGATGAAGTTTGAAAGTAGCCTGCGCCAAGTGGCTCTATCTTGGGTTGTCAGTTTTAACAAATGAGTTTGTTTGAGGTCCCTCTCTATATTTGCCCAACAGGTCGATTGCAGGCGGCCTGTACATCTTTACCGTTCTGATTGGCGCAGAGAGATCTGAACTACGTACGTCTCACTACGTCTTTGGACGTGTCCATATCAACGAAGGCGATTTCCTGTTATATTATCGGAGATCAGTACGACTTTAGAGGTTCCTCGAATGTGTTCATTTCGCACTCTAGCAAGCCAAGTCACACCCCATCTTAGCATCTTTATTTCGTTGGTAATGGATCCTTTATTCATGCGTTTTTTTTACTGTCCAACATTTGGACCCATAACAAATTCGTTTGGCGCTGGTCGGAATGCCGTTTTGTATACTTTGCCTTTAATGTATCATTATTGAAGTAATGGTGAATAACCGACCCGACAGTGCAGCGAGTATCCACCCTTCCATTGTTAAAACCTCTACGGTGCGGCCTAAGCGTTTCGCCTCGTCGTTTATACCGCGTATATCGTAGGACTGGAACAGTTTGCCTGTTGCGGTCTTTCCGTCCGATTACAATTTAGGTGTCTTCAAGGCTAGAGTGAATAGGCTCCTAATAAACTAATGCGCCTCGCCATTAACGATTGCATCACTGCTTACCATCAGTTGGGATCGCAGTCAAGCACTAGTTTATATCAATTAAAAAAATATAATTAACGTTACTCTGTTTAAATTCCAGTGCATATACATAAACGGCTCGCCTCAGAACACTTTAGTAAACGGCGTAGTGGAACGAGCAGAGCAGCGCGGAGTCTTCGTAGCCGGGGACGACTTCAAGTCAGGACAGACCAAGCTGAAGTCCGTGCTCGTCGACTTCCTCGTGTCGGCTGGTGAGTACAATGTGCACAGAACATGCTAACAGCTACTGCGGAGTGTTCATAGGTTCACGACTTCCAGACCAAGGTCAAGTCGTGTCGGCTGGTGAGTAGCTCTTGAGTAATTTGCCGTGTCCACTGGTGAGAATTGGAGCCTAAGGGTCATATTTATTGCCTGCTAGAGCTGCGTCAGCAGACGAAATTACCGTGACCGAATACTGAGCCAGGCCAAGCATTTATTTTAAATAAAAAAAATAAACTAATTTTTGCCATCGACACGCTAAGAAGAAGGGGTTCATTAATGTTCGAAAGAGTTACCGCGGCCCTGACACGCAAAGGGAAACTGAAGAAACGCAGGTGGGTTTTTAGTCAGTAAAAGTCTGACACTCCCTCTCACCCCGCCCAGAGAAAAGAAGAGTGATTTGAAGATGTCCCCCACCGTAAAGATAAAGGGGGTTATAACTGGATCTTTAAGTTTTTGTAGGCAAACAATAAGTCACGCCTTCTTTAACCTGTCAGGCACCAGTGTACCGAATACTGTACACCTGATACCAGCTAATATAAACCTTATTACGTAAAAATAAGGTTTAAGTTACCAGGGGCCCAATTCTGCTATTTTCATAAATTCGTCATTCCAACACGATCCCATTGTCATTTTGCTAAAAGTTTGTAATCTGTTAATTCATAATGGTCGACTATTGATCGGTCAATGGTCTTGTGGTATAATGACAATATCGAGCTGTTTCGTAACAAATTAAAAGCAATGACTGCACAATGACGTTCTAATGCTAGGTCACTGATCAAAGGAACTGTAAAAATTTTAGCATATTCCCGAACACGTCAGACATTGATTTGTCATTATGTACGAGATTACCATTTTATGCCATTTCTTTCAATGGAGTGTCAGTGGTTGACCATTGGAAAGTCATAATGACGCCATTATAATTATTAGAAGATTACCAAACTTGTCAAAATCAACAATTATGAAGTCAATGATAGACCATTCTGGCACTATTGTAATAGCAGACTTGAGGCCCTGGTACCGAGGTTAAGTGCTCACGGCGAAATTCGGGTAAACATTGAGTATGTTGTACACTCCTTGGTTGAGAAATTACTTCACTAAGAACTAATATGTACATATTTTATTCTTATTATTATTATTAATCTCAGGTCTGAAGCCAGTTTCCATCGTGAGCTACAATCACCTGGGTAACAATGACGGCAAGAATCTGTCCGCTCCCAAACAGTTCCGTTCCAAGGAGGTTAGTAATCGCCATAAACCATTCTAGAGGTAGCTGAGAGTCTAACTATAGTTAGTAGATAACTACCAATAATGTTATAATAATATTCCACATCTTTTACGCAACAATCATAATTTAATTTAGGACATTTTATTTTAATTTAATTAATTCGTAATTTGTATTCTAAATCTATTATAATTTGTTTGACATGCGCATGCTTATCAAAATTTAGTTTTGACATTACTTTTATTTTATTAGAAAAAAATTTTAAACAATATTAAAGGTATGTAACTTTTAATATTGTTTTTTTTTCCTATGTGTCATATCATGCTTAATACTTTTATTTAATATTTTCATAATTATTTAGAGCCATGTTTACTCGTTTATGCATAAGCTGTGGATGCCTATCATTGAGTGTGCATTATATGACTAGGTTACGTGTACCAATTTTAATTTCTATTTTTTTTTTTTTGTAACTCTCGTTAGTGATCCTTAAATAAAAAAAAATAAATAAACACTGTCTACCCCCAAACTAATACAAAAATAATATTTAAATACATACATATTATAGATAAACTAGCTGAGCCGGCAAACGTTGTTCTGCCATATAAAAAAAAAAAAAAAAAAAAAAAATAGATGTTGGCCGATTCTCAGACCTACTCAATATGCTCACAAAATTTCATGAGAATCGGTCGAGCCGTTTCGGAGGAGTTCAAGTTCGAACACCGTGACACGAGAATTTTATATATTAGATTACACCCAGACAATAAAAAATGATCGTGCTTATCAAAGAAACATTAGTCTTGAGTGGGAAGTGGGAATCGAACCCACAATCTCCGGCTTAGCAGCAGAGCTACAAACCACTACACCCACAGACCAGTCAAAACAATAGTTTGATAATGACCTGATAAATAACGAAAGCAATATTTTATTCTATCATCGGACCACCAGCTGTACGGCGATGCGGCACCCGTACATGGAGGACATCCCACCCATATGCACTAATCGTTTTGGGAACACATTCATTGTGCGTGTGTGTGTCGCTAAATCTTGGAGAACGATTCGAGTGGCTGAATACTTAGCCACACGTAAAGGCTCTTTGGAATGATCTTAATGTGTACTATAATCTATATAGGGTGACTGGTAATTAGTGAACGATAATTAAACACGTGATTGTGCTCATGATAACCAACAACTTTTACTATGGGAACAAACCTGAAATCGCGAAATAAAATCAGCTGTTCAGTACATTTATGTTTGTCTAATGTACAGAACAGCTGATATTTTTTTCGCGATTTCGGCTTTGCTCCTATAATAAAAATTGTTTGTTATCATGAGCACAATCACGTGTTTAAGTATCGTACACTAATTGCCAGTCACCCTATATAATAATATAATAGGGGTTAAAGTATGAAATTGCCTTTTTTTAAACGGGTTGCTTTGAAGTGTTATATCTTTGTATTGCCTTGGAATTATAAGTTCAAATAAACTTTATATTAAAAGTACGTTATTCTTTTTTCAAAATTAGGTATTTATTGGTTTGTTTGTGTTTTGTATTTTCTGTAATATCGCAGTACTTATAACCATGAAAGCTAATAAAAAACGTAAAAGGAGAAACTAACTGACTGACATATCAACGCACAGCCAAATCTACTGGGACTAGGAGCGTGAAATTTTACATAAGATTTCCTTTTATGACATAAGCAAGCACTAAGAGAGGATTTTCCAAAATTCACCCCCTAAGGGGAGGATAGGGAAACCCGTAGTCCTAGAACGCAAAGGGTAATTGAAGGATACAGGTGTGGTTTTAGTCAGTAAAAGTCTGACACGCCCTCCCGCTCCACCCAGAGCGTGATAAGTCATTTGGATGATAACCCACCTTAAAAAAAAGGGGGAGGAAACAGGGGTTCAAAGTTTGTATGGAGAAACATACTTTCACGCGGGCGAAACGGATGGCATTAGCTAGTAATAATAATAAACATTTAATTTTCAGGCATCAGAGGCTCATAGAAAAAATACATAAAATAATCTTAAACAATAATAAACTAATACATATTAATAAGGGAGCAGTGGTGGCCGTGTGGTAACGGCTCCGACTTACGAGTTGTAGGTCGCGGGTTCAAACCCGGCCAGGCGCATTACTTTGTGTAATTTAATTCAACACCACTGCTCTCAAAACGGTGAAAGAAAACATCGTGAGGAAACCGGCATGTCCTACAACCAAAAATTCGAAGACATGTGTCATTCACCAACCCGCACTGGGCCTGCGTGGTGGATTACGGCCCATTTCCTCTCCTAGAGAGAAGGCCTGAGTCCCAACAGTGGGAACGTCATAAGGCTGACTATCCTATGCTACATATTAATATAAACATAAAGCACCCACCACCGCGCTATAGCACGCGATGAAAGCTTGTTATGTAAACAATCTTCAAAACTTATTTTATGTTATGTTTGCAGATCTCAAAGAGCAACGTGGTGGATGACATGGTGCAGTCGAACGATGTCCTGTACAAGACGGGAGAGAAGCCTGACCACGTGGTCGTCATCAAATACGTGCCCTATGTCGGTGAGTCAAGCTTTGGGCTTTGCATTTCCAACAAACTGATTGCCATTAACAACTTACCGGATTACCCACGGAATAAAGAAAAGTAGGGAAGTGCCCCTCAGATATCGCAGGCGTGTCAACATTAAGCACAGCTGTGCAAGAATTAGCTTATTCGCTGTCAGATACTTGTCGCGATTGGTTGTATCAAAAAAACCCGAATAATTACAATTTATGCCTTATTGTGCGGTTTTGACCTGCAAAAACCAAAGCAGAAAAAAAAAATGTATCTTGTGGAGGTGTATCGCATCATCGGTAAGTACTAAACTTTGTTAATTTTTAATATATTTGATTTTAATCACAATTCCACATTTTATGACTTCAATGCAAACTATAAACAACCTTATATTCATCGAAACAAAGTCTAAATGCACTTGGTCGTCATCTGGAAAATCGTAACATAAATTCTAGTAACTTCGACGCTACTCAATTAGGGATGGGACACATCCGTGAAGTAGGTTAGTATCGATAATTTTTATTTATTTCTAACTCTTAATTTCATGGCTGGCACCATCATCCAAAATTTGTGTCGGATGGTTCACGTGTATAATTTATAAATATTTAACTAAGATTGCACAGAAATCTCGAGGTTGTAACAACACGTAACCTGCATCCATCCGAAGTAAGTGCGGTTTGCTAATCACTTTCTTTTACTTCTTCACGTTCGAAAGGCTGAACGGATTTCAATAAAACTTGGTACATGGGTAGACCACGTCATGAAAGTATGTTCCCTCGGGATAACTTTCTACTTACAGGCGGGTCAAGTCGCTGGCAGCAGATAATAGTTAATGAAGATAATTACATAATATTAATCGTTCACGATTCGTAAATAAATTAAATTTTATTGTAAAAATTTCTTGTTTTGCTCACCCTACCCAATTTCTTCGATTTGACAGTATGACGTGACGTCACAAAATGGCAATCGATCTATTCTTATTTGGAACGCATTGTACTTGATTATATGAAAATAAGATTACCCCCTCGCCTTACATAAAAACATACTAATACCTCTTTAACATTGATATTTTAAAGATCAACCTTTTCCATTATTAAGCATTTGTATGATGTTAAATAATTATTACATTGCTCACCCGAATAAATTACGTAACATCAATATTTAAATATCGATATATATCTACATCTCTAATTGAGTAGCAAATGAGATTACATGTCCATGGGAATATGACATCTGTTTCAAAGGCGCTAGCGTTCAGAATAGCATGAATTGTTTACGGCGCCATCTAGCGTTGAGTAGCTGAACTCGTTGTAAATTTGTCTATTTAAAGTTTTTGGACGAAAAACGTCTTTATTGTTTGTGTCATGTCAAATAATAACAACTTTCACTCGTTGTAATAAGACTTAATTTTTGAAAGCAATAAGAAGATGATTTGTAAAAGTTCCGTTTATAATTTGTAGCCAATCAAATCACTGTTTTTTATGTGTGTAATGGACAATTTTATATGCAAATGTGTGAGTTTGACGACACTGGTTCCCGTGCTTAACCAGTGTAGGGGCACTTCTATGTACTTTTTTGTTCTGTGGGATTACCAGTCAGCCTCTCATACATGCAACTTCTTGTTGACAACTACATACATGTGAACATTCTCCGCTAAACATATCCTACACATTGGCAGTTATTACTTTTCTTTTTTAAATCAAAATGGATATTTCTTTTGATTTCGTTTACGCCACTAGTAGTATAGTTAAGAGCGACCAACCCGAGATACATTTCCATACAACCATTCTCACGTGATTATGACGTTATTACACATCTTTCTCCAGATGTTTTGGATACACATATATCTTGTGGATATTATCTAGGTTTCTATTGAAATCATAACATCAATTTGTGTAAAACTAATCCAGTAAAGACTTCTGAAAATCTGCTATTTTACGTGAACTTTGGCCCTTCATAATGTACTCATAAATTAAAAATAATAAAAAAATATCCATAGAAACCTTGCACATTTTATCGAGATAACGAAAAATCTTAATGACGAAAAATTATTCCAAAAACTTAAATAAAAAAAATAAAAAACATTTTCTTGGAACAAGTACTGTGATATATTCGAGTAAATGACGGAGTTACCGAATGCACATTGCCTCTTTACCAAGCATTGCGTTGAATTGCATTGGATGAAACTCAACGCAACGCACTTTTAAACCATGTTCACGATGAGGATAAACTGCTCGGGAAGGACCCTCTTAAACACTTACGAGGACATTCCCTCGAGCTATGAGGAATTGAAATACTAAAAAACTACTGCAATCACATTCAGTTAATTCTTAAATATTTCCCAGGGGACTCAAAACGTGCCATGGACGAATACACGTCAGAGATCCTCCTCCACGGCACCAACACCATCGTGGTCCACAACACTTGCGAGGACTCTCTCCTGGCAGTGCCTCTTATACTGGACCTGGTGCTGCTAGCGGAGCTGTTCGCTAGGATGTCCTTCCGCGATGCCGACCACTGTGAGTATTGTTAGCCCACTGCTGGGCAAAGGAACACGAAACACGTAATAGCTGATCAACTAGTAGTAGGTTTCAAATCTAACTGGATGCAGTATGGATAGACTGCTTATCTGCTCTTCACAACTTAAGTGGCCTTAATGGTGGTTCTAGTGAGGATAGGTAGTTAGCTCAATTTCTTTTAATTACTTGTATCTAAAAGTTTATGCAAATATATAAGTAAATATATACAGATGTGTGGTGTGACAAGAATGGATAAAGTGAGAAATGAGTATATTAGGGGAAGTTTGGAAGTGGCGCCAGTGACTGAAAAGTTGAAAGGGAATCGTTTATCTTGGTATGGTCATGTGAAGAGGAGGGATGAAGCGCACGATGCTAAAAGAGTTATGAATTTACATGTGGATGGATGGAGAGGGAGGCCAAAGAAAAGATAGATGGATTGTGTGAGAAGTGATATTAAAGAAAAGTTAGTGATAGCGTGACGAGTAACAGGACAGAATGGAAGAAAAAAACGCGTTGCGCCTACCCCAAATAAAACGGGACAAGGGCAGGAAGATGATGACTTGTATCTAAAAGTAAGTGTGTCGCGGGTTTGTGGACGATAAGCAATGGGTAGCTCGATGTCCGGCTGTCCGGGAAGGACAGAGCGTGACTCGTCGGAGCGTAGTGTTCTACGCACGCTTCAGAGAGATGTCAGCAAAAACCATGAGCGTTCAGCAGGGCTGATGCCCGCTAGAGCCGTTTGGAATTTCTGAAACAAACACCATGGTCTTGGTCTTTGACAGGTGGATTTCAGTCTGTAAAAGTCGGCCATGCCCTCTCGTTCTTTCGTGTAGGTAGTAATTAGTGTCATTAATCAGCATCCCACTGAAAATGAAGTAAAATGAAACGCCTCATATTTGTTGTGACCCGTGCAGCGTACGCGAGCATGCACGCGGTGCTGTCGAGCCTGGCGTACCTGCTGAAGGCGCCGCTGGTGCCGCGCGACGCGCCCGTCATCAACGCGCTGTTCCGGCAGCGCGCCGCCATCGAGAACATCCTCCGCGCCGCCCTCGCACTGCCGCCCAACAACTATCTGGGGCTGGAGCACAAGGTAACATAGTCTCGACTAGTATATACAACGCGCTGTTCCGGCAGCGCGCCGCCATCGAGAACATCCTCCGCGCCGCCCTCGCACTGCCGCCCAACAACTATCTGGGGCTGGAGCACAAGGTAACATAGTCTCGACTAGTATATACAACGCGCTGTTCCGGCAGCGCGCCGCCATCGAGAACATCCTCCGCGCCGCCCTCGCACTGCCGCCCAACAACTATCTGGGGCTGGAGCACAAGGTAACATAGTCTCGACTAGTATATACAACGCGCTGTTCCGGCAGCGCGCCGCCATCGAGAACATCCTCCGCGCCGCCCTCGCACTGCCGCCCAACAACTATCTGGGGCTGGAGCACAAGGTAACATAGTCTCGACTAGTATATACAACGCGCTGTTCCGGCAGCGCGCCGCCATCGAGAACATCCTCCGCGCCGCCCTCGCACTGCCGCCCAACAACTATCTGGGGCTGGAGCACAAGGTAACATAGTCTCGACTAGTATATACAACGCGCTGTTCCGGCAGCGCGCCGCCATCGAGAACATCCTCCGCGCCGCCCTCGCACTGCCGCCCAACAACTATCTGGGGCTGGAGCACAAGGTAACATAGTCTCGACTAGTATATACAACGCGCTGTTCCGGCAGCGCGCCGCCATCGAGAACATCCTCCGCGCCGCCCTCGCACTGCCGCCCAACAACTATCTGGGGCTGGAGCACAAGGTAACATAGTCTCGACTAGTATATACAACGCGCTGTTCCGGCAGCGCGCCGCCATCGAGAACATCCTCCGCGCCGCCCTCGCACTGCCGCCCAACAACTATCTGGGGCTGGAGCACAAGGTAACATAGTCTCGACTAGTATATACAACGCGCTGTTCCGGCAGCGCGCCGCCATCGAGAACATCCTCCGCGCCGCCCTCGCACTGCCGCCCAACAACTATCTGGGGCTGGAGCACAAGGTAACATAGTCTCGACTAGTATATACAACGCGCTGTTCCGGCAGCGCGCCGCCATCGAGAACATCCTCCGCGCCGCCCTCGCACTGCCGCCCAACAACTATCTGGGGCTGGAGCACAAGGTAACATAGTCTCGACTAGTATATACAACGCGCTGTTCCGGCAGCGCGCCGCCATCGAGAACATCCTCCGCGCCGCCCTCGCACTGCCGCCCAACAACTATCTGGGGCTGGAGCACAAGGTAACATAGTCTCGACTAGTATATACAACGCGCTGTTCCGGCAGCGCGCCGCCATCGAGAACATCCTCCGCGCCGCCCTCGCACTGCCGCCCAACAACTATCTGGGGCTGGAGCACAAGGTAACATAGTCTCGACTAGTATATACAACGCGCTGTTCCGGCAGCGCGCCGCCATCGAGAACATCCTCCGCGCCGCCCTCGCACTGCCGCCCAACAACTATCTGGGGCTGGAGCACAAGGTAACATAGTCTCGACTAGTATATACAACGCGCTGTTCCGGCAGCGCGCCGCCATCGAGAACATCCTCCGCGCCGCCCTCGCACTGCCGCCCAACAACTATCTGGGGCTGGAGCACAAGGTAACATAGTCTCGACTAGTATATACAACGCGCTGTTCCGGCAGCGCGCCGCCATCGAGAACATCCTCCGCGCCGCCCTCGCACTGCCGCCCAACAACTATCTGGGGCTGGAGCACAAGGTAACATAGTCTCGACTAGTATATACAACGCGCTGTTCCGGCAGCGCGCCGCCATCGAGAACATCCTCCGCGCCGCCCTCGCACTGCCGCCCAACAACTATCTGGGGCTGGAGCACAAGGTAACATAGTCTCGACTAGTATATACAACGCGCTGTTCCGGCAGCGCGCCGCCATCGAGAACATCCTCCGCGCCGCCCTCGCACTGCCGCCCAACAACTATCTGGGGCTGGAGCACAAGGTAACATAGTCTCGACTAGTATATACAACGCGCTGTTCCGGCAGCGCGCCGCCATCGAGAACATCCTCCGCGCCGCCCTCGCACTGCCGCCCAACAACTATCTGGGGCTGGAGCACAAGGTAACATAGTCTCGACTAGTATATACAACGCGCTGTTCCGGCAGCGCGCCGCCATCGAGAACATCCTCCGCGCCGCCCTCGCACTGCCGCCCAACAACTATCTGGGGCTGGAGCACAAGGTAACATAGTCTCGACTAGTATATACAACGCGCTGTTCCGGCAGCGCGCCGCCATCGAGAACATCCTCCGCGCCGCCCTCGCACTGCCGCCCAACAACTATCTGGGGCTGGAGCACAAGGTAACATAGTCTCGACTAGTATATACAACGCGCTGTTCCGGCAGCGCGCCGCCATCGAGAACATCCTCCGCGCCGCCCTCGCACTGCCGCCCAACAACTATCTGGGGCTGGAGCATAAGGTAACAGTCTTAACAAGTATATACACTAGTCTTGTGAATTGTGAACGTTACGTGAACTATATCCCAGATCTGTCACTCTTTCGTTCGTTAGTTCATTCACTGTGACCGACGTAACTGTAAAAGCGAGAAAGTAGAGCAGAGAGAAGAGTGCAGTGTCGTCCGAGCTAGTCGCATCACTACTACCGTACACTTACTCGCGGCAGTTGCGCTTCTCATCGTTCGTTTAATTGCATAGTCTATCGATCTAGCAAAGCGATCGAACGATCTGCTTTTCTCTGATTCGAGTCAGGTGTTGACGAACTAAAAAAGGAGGAACCTAGTTCGCTACGGAGACGCGCATTAAACTAAGCGCTCCAAATCGTAAACAAGACTAATTTACACCACAATGATGATCAATCATATAATAGCAAATTCGATATTTACTAAGTATATCGCATGTGTAATAATTTACTGAGCATTTAAATTATTAAAATCCGTCAAGAAATGGTGGGATTTATGAAAGTTGTTCTGAACGGCTACTTGGAAATGCGCGCTCTCGCTGGACTGTACGATGATGTCATCTGTCATGATACGTGTGACGAACGGCTTGATCGTATTCATTCGCCGGTGGAGACCGATCATGACAGATGACGTCACAGCGAGTCGTTTCATTCCCGGGCGCGTTTCTGGAACTAATACACTAAAATTGCTGTATCTTCGTCATTTTTGGTCCGGTTTAAACTATTTCTTCACAGTAATTACTGTTTATTTTGACGCTATAAGTCTGCATACTCCACAAAAATCATGACTGATCCTCATTCTAATCTAACCCCTTTATTATCGAACAGTTTTGGGTTGTAACACCTTAGTTCGTATCCTATAAAAAATCTACGCTCGAAGGCGGCGACAAGCGGATAGAAGCGTTTTAATAGTGACTCTATTCGTTACAAATAAAATAAGATCAAATAAATAATGAAAACTATAGCAAAAATACAAGCAGTATCAACCCAAACCAATCGTTTTTCTCCTGTATATATAAAGCAACATGACTGCCAGAACAATGCCGGATTAAAAGGCAGTCCAGCCATCTCGCAATCATCGCCAGTAAGGTGGTGGAACTGGAGTGAACTCTGCTCACATGGATGTAGTGCGCTAATATTTCCTTTTTTTTCTCCAGGTACCCTTCCTGATGAAGGAACTCCACAGCGGTGCTCTGTTCTCGTCAACGCCGAACAAGAAACAGAAGGTAGCCCACGCGAATGGCGACCAGTGAGCGCCAGCAGCCGCCACCGCCCGCCATCATGTACCATTCACCTCCATGTATCAACACTTGCACCACGGCACAAAACTATTCACGAGCAGTTCTTCATCAATTCTTTATAATGTCTGATTTGAATTTAGAATCTTTGATAAATCAATATTTGTAACCATGAACTCAGTGGCTTTCATAACAGAGTTTAAATTCCTTTGCTAAACAAAAATTTTATATTTAACTTTTTTATTGTAAATTTTATTTGTTCTAAAATGTATTTATAGACTTAGGCCCCTCGCCCACGGCGACTTTTTGTAGCGATACTGTCGCGCGTTCGCATCGATACAGTCGCGACGCCGTAGCGCGTTGGCATCTTTTCTATAGCGCTTGCAAATGCGACTAACGCGCGTTAGTAGCGATGCTGTCGCGTGCTTACGAAACGCGCGACAGCATCGCTACAAAAGTCGCCGTGGGCGAGGGGCATAATAGCGCTAAAGTAGTTAATGGCATATTATTCTTTCAGATTCTAAATCCAATTCGGCCTTGCCATCAATGATCATTTATTATATAATAAGAAAAGAGATCTATCCTTGCAAAGTATATATGTAGAAAATGTGTATATTACAAATCTTGTTAAGTAAACAAATATTGGTAATTTCAATCAATCTTTTCAGTATTTAGAAATTAAGAGATGTAAAAAGCTCTATTTTCGTACAGTATTTGTTTACAAAATAACAAATATAAGAAAAAAAAATTGAAATATACACTTACAAGTGAGTGTTTTCGGTGCTTCAATTATTATTTATTAGAAAAAAATATTTTATTTATTTTGTTTCTCTGCTCTGGTAGTACTTATTATTAAGTTATGTACTTAGCACCTGCACCCTCGCTTTAGATTCAATTATGTTGGTTAAGTTCTGTGATAAGTTGTGATCAACGTTCGTACTCTTTAGTACGACGGTAAACTAGACAAATGTTTATTTATATGCAGATGTATATGATACATCTACGCTTTTTATCATTAATTTGCCCACCTGTGTCCGAAACTAGCGAAATTTTGGAAAATTTACAAATTCATTCGTGTAGTCAGGTTTGTAACCCTCGCGCGTATATTATTATTCGTAATTGTGCGTTTTTACGTAAAATCACCAAAAAATATATTTTTTTTTTCCGAATTTTTCTTTGGAAAAAACGAAGATATTGAGACCAAAATTTTCGGCCGAATAAATTTCGTACACCCGTGTGTACAAAACGACAATTAAGCGTTTTTCAAGGTCACTCAAGTTGTACAGACGTATGTACAATCGGCGCTCGAGGGGTTAAGACCATATAGTTCAATTTCACTTGCACGTCTTAAAAGTTGAAGTTTATTTTTGGTTCGACGAATGTAATCGATCGTTGGTGAGGGCTCCCACACAAAACCTGCGATACAATTACGTGCGACAAAGCATCGGGTCAGCTGACCAAGCTATGTGCGACGCGAAGCTATTCGCAATTTCGCGATGCGTCGTGCGAACTCGGTAGACTTTTACGATACGATGTCGCATCGCAGTTTTGTGTTTGGGCCCTTATTGAAGTTTAAATGTTCTGCAAGTGTTTGCCAAAGATATTAAGCAACTACGAGGTCGGATACACCTACTTAGGCCATCGTGACGTCTTTTTCTAACCTGTATTGGAGTATTTTATATTAAATAGTTAGTCCCAAGCTTCATCTCATCATCCTGATAACCAAAAATGATGTGTCAAAGTTACTAATTTATCTCATCTAACTATGACATTCCATTTCAACGTAGAATCTCGCATTTCAGTATTATAGATGCGTAACAAGTTCATTTAATTTATTGAGCACCGGTGTTATAAATATTTATTTATGAATTTCATTAATAATCTCAGTATTTTTCTAAGTTTACGAATGTAATGTACGAAAGCATTTAATTAGTTATTTGATTACAAATTTTAAGCACACGTTATCTTAATAAGGTACATTATGCTTATGTTGTACAGCATAGTGTCTCATTAGATATCCTATACTGATGTCAATGGACAATATTTTTCTTTCTTTGAACTGGTTTCAAACGAGAATCGTATTGATTTATTGTGTCGGTGTGCGATTATGTTAAATAAAATGATTTTGTAATGGATGTTTGTGTTTTATTTATTTGTCAAAACAATACCCCGAAATATGAAACGCGGTTTTAGGTGTCTAAACCACGTCACATGCTATGCATCACTATGAAACTATTTTCGCTGATACACGAAAGAATACACAAAGTATCGCTTAAAATCGAGCACAATTAAAACAGTATCGGCGTCAGGCTGCATCCACCGTCTTTCTGTACAGCCGCCTTCGCCATAAAAAACAACACACACGCACACGCATTATTTATGAATTATGATGGCGAAGGCGGCTATTAAAAAATGTCCTGAGTAAAAACCCCAGGTCAGGGCAATCACTCATTCTAGAACACTTCTGGAACCCCAGGATTTGGTATGTGTATGTTCAAATCCTCCCGAGTTGAAATGATCATGAGCGAGCATGGCGGATGAGATTATGTCATGCTCTCTCATGTCTCGCTAATGGTGCCATATGTGTAGAATCATTCAATTCTCTTCAAAATTGTTCAGCAGAAACACAGTTGAGGTTTGCCATTTATCTGTCGTAGGCATATATTGTTTTCTCTTTAATCATTTACAAGGGTGTCATAAAGAAGCAACAAGAATAATGTAATCAAATTTTCCGGAACATAAAAGGGTGTCCTCGCCGTTTCTTGCACGTTATTTTCCATAGAGATCTACGCTGTGGAATATGCAAAAAGGTTCGACCTCCTTAACGATTAAGAAGTGCACAAGAATTGAACTACTGTAAAGCTGGTCGCCACATTCCGATACGAGGATTGCGAGGTGGTCAAAAATACTGGGTTCGGCTTCCAGTCTACCGGATGCAGTCATTATACTATTTTTTATAAGGTGAGATAGAGACTCAGTAACTGAGCAACAAGTTACCCCTGGTACGGACGGCATCAGATATTCCGATAGTCAGAAAACGGGTGTAAACGACTGTCAATGATCCTACAAATTAATGACAGTCTGTACCAAAATATTAACGTTCTTTCCAGAAACTGTATTTAATGAGTGGGCACCCATCCATGAACCGGTCTCGGCAAGCGATGCTTAACAAAATTACATTTAGTTTAGTGACGAGGCCATTCCATCTAAAGGACAGCCACTGACTATCACAGCCATCTGCTTTGTTTGCTTAACTCGGTGTTCCTTCAGTGATACGATGGATTGTACCTATCTCATTTTTCTATTTCGGGGAGCAATTTCTGTTTCATCTTGTGATCTGCATCTTTTGTAGAAATCACGATAATACCTATAAGTTCTGTGTCTGATGCATGCCGTGGCAGCCTTTAATTAAGGCTACACTATAAAACGTATAAAGTACTGAATCTTTAGCATGTATAATGGTGTATGCTTTGTTGCTTGTCCTTAAATAAATAAATAAATAAGGTTTTTGTTTTTGAGTAGCTGTTATGGAGAAAAATATTACAATTCACGCGCACTCGTCTTAACTCGTTATCCTCGTTTTTCTCTTATTCATAATTCGGCTCATTTTCACCACAAGGTAGGCCTCAATATTCCTGTAAAATAAAAATTTACAGGAATTTTGAGTTAGGTCACTTATTCTAAGGGTTTAAAATGTGACAGCGTGAACTGCAACAACGGTACGGTAGATAATAAAACGCGTAATCTGATTAATCTTCTTTATTTTCAGTTAAGCATAGAATAGTTACAGTATCCCAATTTCTCCAGTCTAATCTGCCAGTATGTCGCAATCACGCACCAAGTAATTCACAATGAAATCTTTAAGTAACGTACATTATTGGTGTTTCACAATACAAGTATATACGGCCGAAATTAAATACAATAAATCAACATACCTTATGTAAAAATCTATGTTTTATCATTCCTTATCGTAAACGGGGAATTATTACATGCGAGTAACTAAAAAATACTTAAAAACTAAGATACATCGTTTTGTTCTAAGTTTCGAAATGTAACCGTTTAACAATTCCTCTTAAAACTAACATAATCGTTAAAATGTCACTTGTCATGCAGTTAGTAAGATTTTACACATAATACAAAATTTTTGGTAATAAAACATTTATCATTAGAGTTCAAACTTAACGTTTGACAATACAACGTGCCGTTATAATCGATCATATTCAAAATGACAAAAAACATGAGAACATAAATTATTGTAACAATGCAACATTTATTCGCTGTGATGTTCGGAGGAAGGTTGCGCCCTCAGATACATGGAATGTTAACTAATTACATCTAAAGCGTTTAATAGTACCACAATACTGTCGCTTACGAATAATAATTAAATACTTAACAATATAAATTATACAAAAGAACCTATACAGGCAAACAGCGAGGCCGCAGCCGCAACAACGCAATAGCACATGTTCCTAACCTTTTAATATCGCAACACATTGATAAAATACAATATTATGGGCAACGACAACACAGATATAGTAAAGTATGGCCATCGAATACCATCCACGACTGACTCGCTTGTGATGATCTGCTTACTGAGCACATGCCGCGGTCGGCAGAAGGATGGGTGACCGCCGGGAGAGAACGTCGCGAAGTATCGAGCGAGACCGACGCGTGTCTTTACAACTATAATATAATATCGGTGCAAAATGACTAATAGATAGGTACTACGCACTATTTAGAATAGTTTGTGGACACTTGAGCTCTCCTGCGACGCGCACCGCATACGATCCATTACGATAATATTTTTATATAATAAGTCTTTTCTTCTACATTAACAATAATTTGTTATAATTTATAACCGATTTATTTTACGAGTTTTTTTTTCATGATAATTTGTTTATAATGTACACGATTTTAAATTTGTTTCAGTGCTCAATATTATATATTTTATATTTTAAAATTCGTTGGCTACCTAACGACTGGTGATAGCTATGAAGGACAACAGAATCTACAATAGGGAATGGAATATATTTTACAGTCAGTGGCACGAAAAGTGACCAGCTTGAGGAACGATTGTAGAACACTAGGAGAGATAACACGACCGAGGGTTTGGTAACTTTCTGTGCCATTAATTGTATATTATAGCATTGAAATGGCGCGCAGCAATGATTATATTTAGTTGTATGTACACGCTGTATTTAATTTACTAAAAGAATAATAAGTAATTACTTTATTCAGTGAATTTACTGTTTTTTATTGGCTTCTAGACCATCAGCTGTACAAGATTAAGTAAAAATAAAATGACAGTATATAATGTAGCATGGCCCGCGCCACTCTATGCTTAGTATCATAGCTACGAATCTAGCTTATGTCTAGGTATCTAGGGAGTAATACACTAATGTTTGATAAGGGCTATAAATACGTTCCTGAGACCGGTCGGTCATCAAAATTTCAACTACTTTTAATTCCTTACGTGCCTCTCATTGAGCAGTTCACCTGTCTCGCATAATTACAATATAATACGACTACTATATATTTTATTGCTCAAAAAACAATGATTTGATAGAAAGCGCGGTCGTGACCGACGAGGTGGTCCGCGGCTCGGTAGAGTTCCATGCGGCTCAGTAGAGTTCCAAGCGGTTCGGTAGAGTTCTAAACAGCTCGGTAGAGTTCCGCGCGACTCGGTAGAGTTCCGCCGAAGTGCGCGGGCACACGACCGCGCCACCCTTCTCACAGAAAGGTAGATACGACTACTACAATAGTTTCAAAAATATGAAGTCTTATAATATTTTCTCGTATAATATAATACATAGATGAATAATTTGTTTAATTTATGTACAGAAGCGTTCTCCCGTCGCTAGGCGGGTTTTATATAAGTGATCTAAATTTTTTATAATAGGAAATGGTGAATCGCTGTCCCCTACCTACATTCAAGCTTTAGATTCCTCTGACGCGTTACATTATGAGCACCAACATTGGCTACATTAGTTAGCATTCTTAGCCCTCATTTATTTAAAATATTTAATTAAATCTTGTAAAATTTTAAGCTGTAGAAGAATATTTATCCATTGTATGGTGTGTCACATCGATCAATTCCTTGAAGCAATAAATTAAATCAGATCTATGTGTTTATACATTTGTTAAGTGTGGTAAAAGGTGTAATGCTAATAATACTTACAAAGGATAATAATATTGTACATAATATATTATTCATTATATGATTTTTTTTTATCGGATTTACATAAATAATACTTTAAAATACTCAAAATCGTGTATCGTTAATTCTGGACCAATTATAGGAATGTTTTTTTAAAACTGTTATCTATAATTATATAATCGTATTTTTGTGTGTGACCTATCGGGTTGTTTCTGTGTTGTTATCTTTCAAATAATAATATTTATTTTGACGGTGAATTAATACAGCTTAGTGACAATGATTTGCTATCAATGCCACAAAATGTTTATTTCTATCAAGAAACAGTGCCTTTGAAGCGGTTCTGATATATTCTATACATTTCTTCACAATATCTATGTGAAATAAGCGATTTTGTTCGTACGTGAAGCCATTGACACCTAACATACTTGTGCTATAATAATTGGCACTTTATGTGCGTTATAATTTTTCAAATAGATATAAATATACCCAGTTTACAATCTAATTTTATATTCTAATTTAGTAATGCCATGAAAAGGATAATTTATTTTATATTTGGGATTTAATTTTACGACTTCAAGCAAACATTTCACGGGTTCTGCCCACGTTACTTTGAAGTCATCCCTTTTTTACATAATTGCTTTATGTACAACATTAACATCTTTAAAAGTACTTCGAGTACAGCCAGCGATATAAATCACTGAACACAACACAATTTAAAAAACCATCTATCTGCTAGATCATCCACAGTCAATAGAAAGTATTTTTTTTGTAAATATGAAAGTGTTCACTATTTATTTTTCCGTCAGTACTTCTTAGAATAGAGGCTTCATAATTTTATCTTTACAAAATGTTTTCAAATGCCAGCTCATCGTTCTTACTTAACGCGCCATATTTTATTTACAATATACGCTCTTCTTACGAATAAGAACGGCGCTATAAATGTTATCTACATAGTTCTGAGCCTTATACCCGTTTTTACAAACAGCAGGAAATACTTCAATAACTATCCAAATATTGCATTTTTAGATTTTCAACCCTCGGCGATGAATCGAGCTTTGAAAATCCAATAGTGTACTTATTGTTTAGGCATTTATTCACATAAATATCCTAGTGTATGTAAAAACGGGTATTAGCTTTCCAGGGCAGGGCCAATCGAATCCAGAGGAATCCAGGGTCCGTCTTACGAGTTTGAAAAACCCGGGGACCACTCGACTCGGAGTCCAAAAGACTCTGGATCTGAAAGGCCCTGGGTCCGAAAGGCCCGTATACATGTATGCAGACAGATCTAATATGATCACTGGCACATCACTCAAATGTAGTCCAAATTTAACAAAATCGCTATCGTCAATGGCTTCCTGGCGAGGTGGTCGCTGGTGATCAGAACCGCTTGGTGGGCTTCTGGGTGGGCTTGCGTCAGTTGAGCGGCAAGCAGAACATGTGCTGCAGCAGGGTGGGCTTGCGGGGCGCCAGCGACGAGCACACGCTGTCGTAGTCCGACGACGACGACTCGCCGCCGTAGCCGTATGTCTGCGGAGGATAACGGGGGCTTTTAGTCAGTTAAAGTCTGACACAAAAAGTCTGTCTAAAAAAAAGCCGTATGCCTGCGAGACCAACACTACTTCACTGTACTAGCAAACGTTGTTCTGCCATTTATATGGCAAATATTATCAAAGAAAAAAGGGGGTTGTGGTAGGAGTGTAAAAAATAACCTACGACCTATTTTCAGATCTTATAAAAATTCATAAAAAGCAGTCAAGCTGTTTCGAAGGAGTTCGACATCAAACACTGTGACGCGAGACTTTTATATATTAGAACGTAATATACTTTATTGTACACACTTTAGCTATATATACTACAATAAAATTCTTTATTATAAAAGAAGTGGCGCCAGTGACTAAAAGCAAAAAGGAAATCGTTTATCTCGATATGGTCATATGAAGAAGAGAGTTGAAACACATATTACTAAAGAAGCTATGAATAGACAAGTAGATTGATGGAGAGGGAAGCCAAAGAAAAGATTTGAATTTTGTAGGAAAGAAAAGAGAGTCAGTGATTGATGGTAGACAGGATAGAACGGGAAAAGAAAACGTTTCGCGCTGATCCTAAATAACATGGGACAGAAAGATGATGATTGTACATATTACAGTACAATACAAATACAAACGTAAAATAAAATCTAAAACACTAACAATGAGTTGTGGTTCGAGAAAAAAGTACCTGGAAAAAATTGGAGGAGGCTTTTGTCCAATAGTGGGTAGGGTAAAGAAAAAATATACGAAGGGCGGCCTAATCGCATTCCGCAAAAATAATTCATCTCAAAGATCAGATAGAAATTGAGGAAGTTATCATAATGTAAGGTCTGTTTTACATAGCATGGGTAGGATGACAGCAGGACATTGTATGAATCCGACAGCTGTGACCCGCACCATCCTATAGCATTTGTAGTATATTGTACCTGCGCGGGGTCGTGGTAGGGATGCAGCAGGCAGGCGTGTTGTCACACGCAGTCCTCCAGGGACATCAGCAGCGGGTTCACGTACTCGAAGCCCTCGAACTCCGACTGGTCGATGTCAGCGATCACCGTGCTGGAAACACAACCAAATATGTCAAATATCTAAAAAGAACGTTTGGAGGTAGGCAACATTTTTGTATTTTTTGAGCCTGGTAACACTGTAGTAGCTGTCAAAATTATTTCTTTTTCGAAACTTGATTATCGTAATGTTGGGTTATATTGGTACAAGCTCGTGAACCAATAGAAATACAGTAAACACAGTGTCCCATGCTCCTATGAGTTAAAAGCTGGAACCAAAGTTAAGGGCCAAAGTAAACCCGGCTTTGCTGCAATAAAAACTAAATAAACTAAAAATGTTGACTTCAGCGTCACTTAGCCTAAAAATCCACGCTCGGGCACGCAGCTTTCACGTTACGAGGGCCCTTCCCGATAGACGGGCTATTGTCAAATTGAACATGGCTTGCTTGTTGGTTCATCTAACGCAATCCTATGCAATGTGTGCGCCAATGTGTGTCCCCTTGAGCGCCGATTGTACATACGTCTGTACAACTTGAATGACCTTGAAAAACTTTTAATTGTCGTTTTGTACACACGTTGCTACGATTTTTTTTTAGCCGAAAATTTTGGTTTCTATATTTTTGTTTTTCCTAGAATAATCCAGAAAAAGTTTATTTTTATTATTTTTTTATTTTTTTGGTGAATTACGTAAAAACGCGCAATGACGTAATAATAATACCCCCGGGGCGCCCGAGGGGAGAGGCAACGTGAAAATGAGACAACGCCTGAACGTTCATTTGACATTCGGTAATTCCATCACTCACTCGAACATGTCACAAATATGATCCAGGAAATAAGTGTTTATTTAAAAACCTCAATTTTTTTTTAGAAAAATCGATTAAATGTGCAAGGTTTCGATAGATATATTTTCTCACTTTTTAAATTTACGAGTAAATAACGAAGAGCCACAGTTCACGTAAAATAGCACATTTTCAGAGGTCTTTACCGGCTAATCCAGTGTATGTATGTAATTTCATTTTACGCAAATAAAATTACATACATACACCATTCAATAGAAATCTAGACAATTTTCACAAAATATCTGTGTTCGCAAAATATCTAGACTTCTAGAGAAAGATGTGTAATAACGCGTGGTTGTATGGAAATATTCTCGGGTTGGGCGCTCTTAAGTAGAATAAAGCCAAGCCACTGTTTACAATAATACTAACTCGTTATCAGGCGTGAGGTGCACGGGCTCGTCGGTGAACTCCGGCGGGAAGTTGGCGAGGTCCCTCTCGCCCTCCAGGCGAGGTTTGAACGGAGGAACTACTTGCTTTTGCTCCAGCTGAAAACGACAAACATTTTTAATTAAAACTAAGTATATTCTCTATGTATTAGTTTTTTTGTTTGTTTTTTTATCATTCGTGAACGCCCACAGAAATGGATTTACCTTGCTAGTGCCTTTATTTGTTAGGAGAAAGGTCAGTTTTCGAAGATCAAGTGTTGCTAGGCGAACCATATCAAGAATAGAGTACCACTATTTCTGAATGTGTGATAAAGTAACCCAAATAAAATGTATAACAGAGACAAATGGCCATAGCAATCCAAGAGTTAAACGATTCTAGCATAAAACCCTTCAATTCAGCTTATTCCCTAACCTAAACTGAAGACGTCACGTATACAAAAATGACCAGCTTTTGCCAGCGACTTCGCCCACGTGAAGGTCTCTCCATACAAACTTTGGACTCTCATTTCATCCCCTAGGGGGGTGAATTTGAATTTTGGAAAATTCTTTCTTATTTTTTGTATCCATCATAAAAGGAACCTTTGTGCCACATTTAGGCATTCTAGGTCTAAGGGTTGGGGTTGGGCGTTAATAAGACAGTGAGTGAGTCAGGACTTTGCTTTTTATATACACAGTTTGGCTGTACAGGATGCAATGTTTATCTATTAGCAATCTTTTTTCATTTTATTTTTAACTTTATTCTCCCCTACTTCTGGTCTCAAAACCATCCTCTCTTTCCGATGTCCTTTCCGACCAATCCGATTGATTCCGATGTCCTTCCTTTAATAACTAGTAACAATGAATGAAACTGTATGCTCACCATCTCCCACTCGATGCTCTTGAAGAAGGGATGGCTGACGATGTCGAGGAAGCCGTTCTCGCCGCAGCCGAGCCGCTCAGCCGGGTTCTTGTTGAGGAAGCCCTTCAGCACCGACGCCGCCTTCACCGACAGCGAGCGTGGGATACGGATTGTCTTCTCTAAGATTACCTGGAAACACGGACATGATATGTGAACCTATGTAGAAGGAAATTTAGATGTCTTGACGGACTACAGTTTGTAAGCATTAAATTGTTCGGAATATTCATTATTAAGTTTTTTTTATAAACCGTATAATATATTATTAATATATTTTGATATAATAACCCCTCCTATTCTTCTGCTAATTTTCAAGAGTGTCCAAAAACTTTTTTTTCCTAAGTCTGTTTTCATTGCATTGAAATAGTGATGAAAAGGGGTCAAAGGTGAAATATGGCAAAATTTGATGTTGTAGCCTTTTATAAAATAACTTTTTTCGTAAGAGGAGAAATGGTATTTTTAGGGAAGGATACAGTTTTTCCTCTCTAGTGCAAATTAGTCAAAAGGTCAAAAATGTATTTTTAGCCTAGGACATTACTGTCATACTTAATTTTATGTCAGTTGTTAAACCAAAGTTTTCAATTTAATTTCAACATTCTTGTATATCAATTTTGCACCATTTTCTCTAGCTCCATCGACCTACCTGGAACAAATAATCCTCAGTATTCTGATCAGGGTTGTCAGCGGCCTGTGCAATGTCGAAGGGCGAGCGGCCCGCCAGCATCTCGTACGTCAGCACGCCCAGCGCCCACCAGTCCACGCTGAAGCCGTACTCCTCGCCACGCAGGATCTCCGGCGCGATGTAATTGGGGGTGCCGCAGAATGTGGATGTCGTGTCACCAGGTCGCACGCCCTCCTGGAATTGGAGAAGGATATTTTATTAGAAATAGTAACGAAAGTTTTGAACAAGAAGAGTAGGACATATAAATGTTCCTTGTGGAACTCCATTCGCTATAGGAAATAAATCTGACCTTTATTTATTTAAGTCCTGGGAAACCACAAAAAAGCGTTACTGAATGAAATAAGACTGTGTACTGTAAAGATGAATGCCTATAAATAAATATGTTTATTACTTTTTTAATCAAAAGGTGTTATGAACTTTGTCGAAGGCTTTGCTGTAGCCCGTCAAAGTCAGATTTTTTTTCTATGGCTAAAAGCTTTTGTGAGTAAATAAGAATCGAAATAAGTCATGTAGGTTCAAGATTCTCCTATTATTTACCTTGCACATGCCATAGTCAGTGAGTTTGATGTGTCCCTCGTGATCCAGCAGCACGTTGTCGAGCTTGAGATCACGGTAGATGACGCCGCGCTCGTGCAGGAAGTGCAGCGCTAACGATATCTCCGCCGCGTAGAACCGTGCGTGTTCCTCTGGCAACCGCCGCTGGCGCTGCATGTGGAACCTGGAATGAACCACCATCGAATATAATATAGACAACAAACAAGTAAAATAATCGTAAGCCCCAAAAACACTACTGATTGTCTTGTTAATACTAATCGCCATCCAACTTTTGGGGCTATAATTTATTTAATATTTCCAGTTTCTTGACCTGATTTGAACTTTAAAACGAAGGGAGATCATTTTAGTAATGTCACATCTTATGTACTCTTCTTTTTTCGTAGCAACGGTTTGTAACCCGATATAAGGTATAACATTATACTTAAAGTTTACAGCAAGTTACCAAGGTGTTACATAAGCTTATAGGGTGCATGGTGCACTCAGTTCTGAATTATTGGCTGTTATATAATTGTTTCTTAAGACTAAATAAAGGTGGCCACTCACATGAGATCCCCGCCCCTAACGAACTCGATGACAAAGAACAGCCTACTCGGCGTCTGGAAGCAAGAATGCAACCCAACCAGGAAGGGATGGTTGGAGGCAGTTTCGAAGACGTGCTTCTCTGTCTGCACCCAGTCGATGTCCTCGTCGTCCGTCACGAGCGCCTTCTTTATCACCTTCATGGCGTACACGCGTTTTGTGCGCTTCAGTTCTACCATCAGGACCTGGCGAGGAACATAGAAGTTTATTATTGTCTTGAAGAATTTTAAAGGTATAGTTTTTAAGATACTCCATTACAATGATAGTATCTGACCAAGATTATGTCTTGACTTTAACAATAAGATTGACTTTTAATATGTGACCTCTGAGACAGAATAAATATAATTTACTGACTGACTGAAGGCATTTCTTAACTAATTGATGATCAGCTTCAAGTTTTATGTAACGATGAAATAGCACCTTTATGCAAATGTTAGCAAATGTTAAATCGGTAATAATATTACAAGCTTCTGCATATTTAGATATTTATTTAGTCAATATCTAATAATTATTAAAATTGAATATTTTGTAGACCCAAACCATGTATTAACCATCGATTATGTTGGTGTGAGATTTAAGTAGGACAAAATTTTCATTGATTAGATCTAGAAGCTCAGATAGGTTCAATGATGATCAAGGTTTAACTGTTACAAAATAAAACTAAGCTAAGACAAGGCCCGCAAAATCCGCTTTATAGTAAAAAAAAAATATCTATAGTTTATAAATAAAAAAACACGCACCTTAGCATACGATCCTCGTCCAATAACCCTGATGAGTTCAAAGTCATCCAAGGAGTACTGTCTCTGGGAGCCCGGCTCCAGCTCGTCCGCCCGAGGAGGCGCAGGCGCGGGGGCAGGCGGCGTCTCTGGTAGCGGAGGCTCCACCTCAGCCCGAGATCTACATGGTACCACACAGCTTGAGAACAGTTCTTGAAATTTTCTTAAATGCTTTTGTTTGAACACTCGTAGGTAACGGTATAGGTCCTTCATTATTGAATGGAGGGATCTCAGGAGATGGAACATTTCTGATCCATTGAAAATTTATGCGTTGAATAAAGATACAACAGAGTAAATTTTTGTTAGCACGATTTGAATTACACTATAACCACAAACTGTTGAGTGACTCCAAGTTCATATCAAGTATCCACTAATAAAACACAATTTAGAATTTCTATTGTTAAGTTCAATCCTCGGGATTTTTTCGTTGTTAAGAGATTCTAAGTCAAATATTTCGATTATGATTGTACAGAGTCGTATTTCCGATACGGGCCGGGTTGATACTGGGTTACATGTCGATAATACTACCAAAAATATCCATGTTTACAAACGAATTTATTCGGGTGATATCGTTAGTCACGACTCACGCCAATATCGCCCGGAAGGTTAAGATGATGAAAAAAAAACACTGATAAGTGGACTCTATAGGTATATTTGTGCAAAAAAACCCCGATGTAAAAATTTTGTTGTTGTATAATGTTGACCAATAGATAAGAATTGGAGAGAAATGTGATCTTGCAAAACTTGTGAAATGAGAACTTTAAAAACAAGAGATAATGAGAAGCAGGGATCTCACTTTAATCATTCAAATACCGTAATTAGAGACACAATAGAAAGACAATGAGAGAGCGAACGCCGTCGCTTGGGGTTTAATGAATTCATCATCTTCCTGCCCTTGTCCCATCTTATTTGGGGTCGGCACAACATGTTTTTTTCTTCCATTCTATCCTGTCAACCGTCATGCTATCACTAACTTCCTTTTCTTTCATATCACTGTTCACACAATCCATCCATCTTTTCTTTGGCCTCCCTCTCCCTCTCCACCCATCCACATGTATACTCATAACTCTTTTAGTAACATGCGTTTCATCTCTCCTCTTTACATGACCATACCAAGACAAACGATTCCCTTTCAACTTTTCAGTGACTGGCGCCACTTTCAAACTTCCTCTAATATACTCATTTCTCACTTTATCCATTCTCGTCACACCACACATCCATCTCAACATTCTCATCTCCGCTACATGCAATCTTTTTTCATCCGTCTTTTTCACAGCCCAACATTCTGATCCATACAGTATGACAGGTCTTATTACGGACTTGTAGATTTTACCCTTCAACTTGGGGGGCATCCGTGGGTCACAAATTGTTCCAGTGACCTGTCGCCATTTCATCCATCCTTACGTACGTTTAATGAATTAAAGGTGGAAATTATCAAATAACTTGATGGCACGGTTTTTTTTTTTTTTTTTTTTTTTTTTTTTTTTTTTTTTTTAAGGTGGGATGGCACGGTTGGCGCAGTTATTGAGAGATTGGCTGCTGTAGCTCAGCAGCCAGCAGCCGTGTCACGATTTCGATTCCCGCACGGAACAAATTTTTGTATGGCCTACAGATTGTTTTTCCGGGTCTAGGTGTCTTTTGTATGAGACTAGCGACCCGCCCCGGCTTCGCACGGGTGCAATGCTGATCACTTCATAGTATAAAACAAAGTCACTCCCCACTGTCTGTTCCTATGTACGCTTAGATCTTTAAAACTACGCAACGGATTTTGATGCGGTTTTGTCCAGCATTGCACCCAGGCGGGTCGCTAGTACTAAATATACCACAGAATGTCTTTATACACTACGTTCACAATTTTTTTGTCATTAGACAATACAAACATGATTTCTTTTGAGGTTACTCTTGAAAGAGCGACATATAATTGGCCATGTGAAAAACATTCAACGATCAAATCTAAGCCTGCAACCTTGAAAGTTTGACCCTGCGATTTATTGATGGTCATTACAAAAGATATATTTTTAGCGGAAATTGTGGGCGTTTATACTGGAACGGTAAATTCGATGGTATTAGAATTCAATTTTAATTAACCCAAACACTGCTAGGTTATATTGTTTTATTATGAAGTTCCTGTGTCTACGTTCCACCTTCCTCCATCATCAGATTAGTTCGATAGTACCTTATAGCCAAAGTGCATCTCATGACAATTCTAATAAGCCCAAACAGCCGGCTAGGACGCATTGATTAATTACAGAGTTTCGGTGCCTATCTTCCGGCTCCATCATCATCATCAGGTCACTTTGATGATACCATTTTCAACATAACTATTCAGAATCATTTATTTATTTGTATTGTCATAGTCGCTTAACTGTCTTCATTGTGATATCTATGCGAGTATAAAGTTCCGTTGGCCATTCCTGGTCTTCTTCATCAGTTCCACTTCATCAAATGTTACTTTTTGACTGTAAATGCTACCATACAGTGATTTTGGTATTTTCATCGATAACCTATATCGATGAAAATACCAAAATCACTGTATGGTTGCCTATAATATTTGAGGAGTTCCCTCGATTTCTCATGAATTCCATCATCAGAACTGGATTTGAAACAAAATGGGACCAATCTAGAAGCATATCCTTTAAGAAGAAAAAATTTTTTTGCATATCGGTCCATAATAGACGGAGTTCTGAGGAAACACGTATAAAAAAAATAAAAAAAAACGTACAACCGAATTGATAACCAAGGAGGAGGTTGTTTTTTGAAGTCGGTTAAAAACACTAAAACGATCAAAATAACTTTATTTTCGGAAGTCGGTGTTTCTGGTATTGTTTGCTTGTTATTTAACACCGACTTCCGAAATTAAAGTTATTTTGATCGTTTTAGTGTTTGGTTTTTTTTTGTAGTGAAGTCGGTTAATTCTTTTTGTAAAAGTTTTTTTATTTCACACTTTTTAGTTGCGATGCACTTATAGCCAGATTACCTATTTCTCATGACAATCCGAATTAACCCAAACACTGTTAGGATACATTATTTTATTATGAAGTCCCCATCCACCACCCGGCTCCATCATCAGGTCAGTTCGATGATACCATTTTCAACATAACTATTCAGAACCATTTATTTATTTGTATTGTCATAGTCGCTTAACTGTCTTCATTGTGATATCTATGCGAGTATGAAGTTCCGTTGGCCATTTCTGGTCTTCTTCATCAGTTCCACTTCATCAAATGTTACTTTTTGACTGTAAATGCTTTAGTTCTCGATGAAAATACATCACTATATTGTGCCTAGAATATTTGAGGAGTTCCCTCGATTCCTCATGGATTCCATTATCAGAACTGGGTTTGAAAAAAATGGGACCAATCTGGAAGTAACCGAGTAATATTTGCGTCGACGCATCAATCTTTGAAAGAATCAAGTTATTTAACGCAACCGCTATGTCCCTGCATTTTAAATCTGTAATATCTTCAAAAATATTCCCTTAAATTACACGTTGTAAAGGGCCATATTGATCTATATTAAATGCACAATGTATTTATGTTACCTAATTGGATAAAGATTAATGCTGTATTGCATAAAATAGTTTCGTAAATAAGCCATTATTTCTCGTAAAAAGTGAAGGATAAAAAATGGTTATTGTGGGTTATACCTAAAAGATAGACATATACCTACCATCGCGGACTTTTTTGTAGATCTTTTTAAGGTGTACAATACTGTAGTACATTATTTTGCTCTATCTGTTAGGGTTCAGCCAGCGTTTGCAATATAAGCGCAAAAAAATGTGTTTATTTACGACATCACATTAGAAACCTCTAAAATCATCAGTGTTCCTCTACTAAAATGTGCGTGTATTATACTTATAAACATTCCTCTTGAATCACTCTATCTATTAAAACAAACTGCATCAAAATCCGTTGCATAGTTTTAAAGATCTAAGCATATATAGGGACAGACAGACACGAAAAGCGACTTTGTTTTATACTATGTAGTGATTACATGAGTCTGTGAACACTTCCACGATACAGGGGTTATTTAGGAATTAATCAACAAGTAGGAATTATTCAACAAGAGTTAAGTTTTTTAAATTAACTCTGGGACAAGTTAAAAAAAAACTTACACTCACTTTGGGTGGTGCGAGAGGGCGTGTCAGGTTTTTCCCGGCTAAAATCCACCTGTGTACCTTCAGTTGCCCTTTGTGTTCCAGGGTCACGATAACTCTTTCGAACAATCCTGCAGGTGTAGCAGACATCGGCCCTATTGGACCCCTTCAGTTCTGTCTGTCATCTCTTTGAGGTTGTCATGGAACACTACATGCCATCACTTTGAAGCCCTAGAGTAGACTGAGAGCTTTCTAGTGGTATTGAATAATGAACTTTGTTATCAGTGCAGTTAAGTGGAAAGTTGTACGAACAACGAAGAGCTTCTCGTATAAAAGGTATGAGTTGGTTGGAGGTTGGATTTGGTTAATTGGGAGTTGGTTGGATCTAATACTTGTACAGGTATATCAGAAATAATTGTTTTAATTGATATAAACTAGTACTTGACTGCGATCCCACCTGATGGTAAGCAGTGATGCAATCGTTGATGGTGAGGCGCACTAGTTTATTAAGTAGTTACAGAATACGACAAGATTTAGGCATTACAAGCCCCACCAAAATGGCGCGGCGCCTAATTAAGTACCTATTCTCATAGCAGGCGCCTATGAAATCGAAATTAAAAATAGCAAATACATATTAATCTTTAATCGATTTTTATCACAAAGATGGCGCGGCGCCTATTTAAGCACCTATTCTCATAGTAGGCGCCTATGAAATCGAAATTAAAAATAGCAAACATATTAATCTTTAATCGATTTTTATCACAAAGATGGCGCGGCGCCTATTTAAGCACCTATTCTCATAGCAGGCGCCTATGAAATCGAAATTAAAAATAGCAAACATATTAATCTTTAATCGATTTTTATCACAAAGATGGCGCGGCGCCTATTTAAGCACCTATTCTCATAGCAGGCGCCTATGAAATCGAAATTAAAAATAGCAAATACATATTAATCTTTAATCGATTTTTATCACAAAGATAAAAAGGTGGACTTTTGAGAACGATCGAGATAGCTTCAATAAATGCACAGGTATTGACCCAAATACTGATATGGTAGTATTACATAATATTTAATAGATTAGAAATAGTCATATTCCTGTAATGAGTATCTTATCGATGAGTTGGTAAACATGGTCTACGGTGATAGCTACTATACCTACTATATGTTTGATAGGAGTTATTGCAACGGTACAAATTGACAGCGCTATATTTTCATGGTTACGGGATCCCTGAATTAAACAAATATTTGGGTGACCTCATACAAATATATAATCAAAAAATGTTGGCCATGATATAAAGAAATATTTATTTATTTATTTATTTCATACTTCATGCACATAAAGGTAGGTACAGAGGCGGCCTTAATGGCTTAGGCATTTTCTACCAGTCAACAAAGTCAAAGTCAGTAAAGAAATATGGTGTAGGAAACATCCCTACTCGGTTCAATACCCTCAGCACTTAACCTTACTAAATCGATAAAAATAAATGAAATTGAAGTGGCTGTTTGTAATCTTCTATATATATATATATATAAAAGCGAAATATCACTCATTGATTAATCACGAAATCTCAGAAACTATAACACCTACAAACTAAAAATTTATAGGTACAGACATCCGCTAAGAACGGTTTTTACGAAACTCGGTGGAGTTGAACCCCTGTTTTACCCCCTTAGGGGTGCCTAGGGCGGTAAAACGGGGGTTGGAAGTTTGTATGGAGAAACCAACTTTAGCGCGGACGAAGCCGCTGGCACAAGCTAGCATCTAAATAAAAGATTTTTACTCAATGCTTTCATATAAAGTCAAAGATATTAAGTATATCTCTTTAAATCTCTTTGTATAAAGTATATATAAAAAAAAAACCGCGAAATGGTAATTTTTATTGTTTTACGTGTTAGACCACAGTCTGTGACACCATCTATATCGCCGAATATAGGACAACATGGCGAAATATAGTCCACAAGAAAGATATTTGTCGAGGTCACAACCCTCAGCATTTAGGATAAACGACGCTAGGAGGGACGAGTTCGACATGGACGAAGTCGCCGGCAACAGCTAGCTTTTTGCTTGATTATCAAAACTCACCTGACAGAAGACGCTCTTCCCAAGGTGCTCTCTCCATTAGCATCATCTTTGACCTCGATGGGGTCCACATGTTCGTTGGAACACGGCTTCTGCACCAGCTTGTGGCACTTCTTGTGCACCAGCAGCTTGCACTGGATGCACTTGAAGCCCTGCCGTCCCAGGCCCCAGATGCGGTCTTGGCAGAAGGCACAAAAGGCGCGCTGGAAAGGAACGAGATACAAGTTAGAAAAACGGAAGATACAGGTGGTATCGCAGTCAGGCATTAGTTATTATATTTAAAAAAAAACGAAGATACTTATTTTCGAGAAGATGGTGTTTTAGCACTTATGGGCTTACCAGACGCACAAGCTTCACCACAGTTTTGCCTGCGTAGGCCAGTTTGTACTCATAGTGAAATGGCGACAATGACTATCACAACCCAGTTCTAGGCACGCCATAATAATGGCTGTAAGTTCAATCTTTGAGGAGTGGCTGGAGAGGCATCACGGCGTCCTCACCTTCCGCATGACGCAGGGCCAGACCGGATACGGTAAGTTCGGGAGGTTCCTGCATCGGATTCAGACGGAAGAAACGCCCGGGTGTCACCACTGTTTGGACCGCTAGGAGGACACGGTGGAGCATACGGTTTAGGTGTACCCCGCTTCGGCGGAGCACCGCCGTGTCTTCGTGGAGGCAATGAGTGGTTGCGACCTCTCGCGCTGGGCCATGGTTCAGGCTATACGCACAAGCGAGTGGTAGGCCCCTAAGACAGTTTGGGTCCATCAGGCCACGTATATAACAGGCATCAGGGTTAAGAAAAGTATTTGCAGGCGCTTTTGTATTGTTACGTTAAGTCAGAAAGATAAAGCAAGTTGCCCATTCTAAATCACACTTCACATCACACTAACATACTATAAAGGCGAAAGTTTGTGAGCGTGTTTATATGTTTAGATGAAATTTGGCACACGGATAGACCATGTCCGGGAATAGCAAATAGGATATCTTTTACCTCGGGAGTATGCTCCCTTGAGCTAATTTTCTACTTTCACGCGGGCGAAGACGCCAGCAGCGGCTAGTGTCATATAAATCTGTGTCTAAATATTAGGGGTTAAAGTATGAAATTCTCGTTTTTTAAAACTGGTTGCTTTGAACAAGTACTGCGATGTTACAGAAAATACAAAACACAAAGAATCCAATAAATACCTAATTTCGTAAAAAGAATAACGTACCTATAATATAAAGTTTATTTGAACTTATAATTCCAAGTCAATCCAAAGATATAACACTTCAAAGCAACCTGTTTAAAAAAAACGGTAATTTCATACTTTAACCCCTATTACTATAACGTCTTCGTAGTCAGCCAAGAATATCCAATTTTTGGCTGCGGTTGTGTGCACCTGGATTGCAGATATTATAAACTTTATTTGATTTATAGTATTCCGACACGACACTTAGTTATAAATCGAACATAAGGCATAGAGATAAGTTCCTAAACTCTTGTTGCTTACAATGCGTTCCAAATAAGAATAGAATCGATTGCCATGTTGTGACGTCACGTCATACTGTCAAATCGAAGAATTATTAAGGTAAGCAAAACAAAAAAAAAAAAATCTTTACGAACTGTGAACGAAAAAAGTTTAATAAGAATCCAGTTCTTCAATTTTGCTCATCTCTGAGTTCTTCAATTTTGCCCAATTTCTTGCGATTTGACAGTATGACGTGACGTCACAACATGGTAATCGATCCTATTCTTAGTTGGAACGCATTGTACTTATGAGTTTTCTTGATTTTATTAGGTACGTATTTGTCAAATGCTTGGTGTCTTTTCGCCTTTCGATTAACTAGTGTACTCGTAGCTATACCTCCCGGTGTTACTTTTTTTGAGGTTTGGGCAGCGGTGGCCTAGTAGTTAATACTAGGTCACCTGTCTACCTCACCTGTCACCTGTCTGTGTCTGGTTTTACTTTCTGTAATTTATTTCATCCAGCAGGTTCTAGAACCAAAACTTCGAAGACATGTGACAATCACCAACCCGTACCGAGCCTGCGTGGTGGACTACGACCCATTCCGTCTCCTAAGGCGGTCTGAGTTCTAGCAGTGGGAACATTATTAGCCTGATTATGCTTATTATGCCCCTATCCTTCTGAGAGAATTTCAATTATATTTAGGCTAATATAATATTTATGGAAATGGCATACTCACTCTATTAAATCTCTTAGCTTGGAAGATGTGTCCATTGACTCGGTATAGCTTTCGCCACCGTCGCGCGCCTCTTCTGTATATGCTTCCTGAAAAGTAAATAAAAACAATATGAGCCTCTAAAAGAAGAACTATAAGGAAGAAAATACGACAGAGCCTGGGTACAAAGAAATTGAGCGAAAAAGTAGAACAGAATACATAATTTTGCGCCGACGACACGGTTATCGCAGACGCACTTAAATAATTATTTTTATTTATTTAATTCATTAGAACTGTTACAACAATCAATTACAATTACTAAGACAAACATAATTAAAATAATACAAACAAATAATATGTACATCAATCCCTCTCACATACCAATAGTATAATGGATAATCTTCCATTCATCCGCAAACAGATCGTTTTTTGGATTAGAATCCAAGAGATAATTTAGTGCAGCCAGAGCGCAACGTATTGGGGACTTAGCACGTGCAACAGTACGATACTGAGGTATTGCAAATATCCTATGCTTTTTGCCGAGCCGGGACAAAGAAACGAGCCAGCACAGTAAGTATATTTCGAACTCTTAGAACAAAAGTGGCACTATACTGAACTTTTTTAAATTTAAATTTTCACGTAAGCGGTTGTATGAAAAACAGTGAAAATGTATGTCGGGTTGGACGCTCATAAGTTTACGATCTTTTCTTTGAATATTCGAAAACCTCACAATAACACTTTCTGTTTTTGAAAGCGCCGTGTTCTGTCGCTGACAAAAAAAACCATGAGAACCAAATCAATATGCCGAACAACCTCATATTTCCAATGACAAAACATTTTAACAAAAGGTGCTTTATTAAAAAAAACTCCATATAAATCTTTTCAAATTGATAGTGTAAGTATCTAGTGGCATTCAGAATAAAATGGGCCAGACCTATGTCACTTCAGCAACCCATTAATCTTTTAAGCACGCGATCTGATTCCAATTTAGGGGGTGGCGCCGAAACGAGCGTTTTTATAACCATTTGTACTTGTTTAACAATGGAAGATAAAGTAAGGATCAGAAAATCGACTGTTTATTGAGGGTGTCGGAGATTGAGATAAACAACTTAGATGCGTAGATCGATACTGCTTTTGTGAGATTTTCCGAGACCCCTGATTTTAAAAGGATTGTTAGATAAATGTACCTGTACAGATAAAGAAGGAAGGATTTTTGAAAATTCTTAAAACTTCCGTCATATTCAATGGAATGAATCTCATTAGTCCTGATTTTGCTTTTGAGCAGGATAATGATCCTTTGCATTCGTCGAAACCGTGCCAGAACTTTTTGAAAAAGGATGAAAGGGTTAAAAAATCATGCAGTGGACGGCCATTAATTGAGACATGAACTCAGACGGCTCAATTCACCTGATCTTTTCCCATTGAACTTGTTTGGGATGTAGTCGATTGAAAGGTGAAAAATCGATCGAACTTAGAACATTTGTGGCAAGTATTGGAAAGCGAATGAAATAAGTTAGAACGCTTAGAATACGAAAAAACTGGGCAAGTGCGAGTCGGACTCGCGCTTTGAGGGTTCCGTACAAACTTACCTATGTAAACAGTTCAATTCCCGAATGTAGTCTCGAAGATTTTTCCGAATTGCAAATTTTTTGTTGTTGTGACGTAACAACAAATTTAAAGTTTTCAGATTTTTTCCTATATTTGTGCTATGAGACCTTGCTTCATGCTGCAAATTTCAGGATTCTAGGTCAACGGGAAGAACCCTATGAATTTTGATTTCCTCGAGAGTGTCGAAATATAGGTTTTTTGAGACATAAATGGCTGTATCTATTTTTTTTCGTTAACTTAGAAATTTGATTTTTTTCACAGCTTTAAGAGACCGCAAACTTGAGTATATGGTTTTAATTTCAACTAAAAACCCCCACTCGTTCTCGATATAAAGGGTCTTGACAGACAGAAAGACAGACGGACGGACAGCAAAGTGATCCAATAAGGGTTCTGTTTTTTCCTTTTGAAGTATGGAACCCTAAAAAGATACCTAAAGAAAAAGGTAGACATTTCGATGAAAGTACAATTTTAATTTAATTTTAAATTTATATTTTCAAGTTATACTTAAAAAAAATGTTTTTGTTTAAATTTAATTTCGAATCAATACCAAAAAATAATTGACAGATTTTTTTTATTTGATTTTATCTGGCTGCTTCCTAACTTTTGGACGATAGTGTAACTATATTCAGTGGAATAAAATTAGTTTAGGTTTTTATATGGAAAATGGCGCTCGTAACCTTGTTTAATGTTTACAAATCATGATTGCCGTACGGTAGCAGGTTATTGAAATGACTACACCACACACACACATCACATTTACTATTGTTATTTATCTATAATTCACATTAAGACCAGGGGAGCGGTGGAGCAGAGAGCTGAGGGGCAGTGGTGGTCCAGAAGAAACGGCACCGACTTGAGTGGTACGTGTGGGTTTAAACCCAGCCAGGCGCTTTATTTTGTGTAATTTATTTCATCGCCACTGCTCTCAAAACGGTGAAAAAAAAAACATCGTGAGGAAAAATTCGGCATGTTTTAGAACTAAAAATTAAGACATGTGTCATCTACCGACTCACAACGGCCCATTCCTTCTCCCAGAGAGTAGACCTGAATATCCAGCAGTGGAATTATTACTTACATTCACAGTTCATCACAAATCACACTATCATTCACTCACTCACACATTCATTGAAGTAAACCAATCTCAAAACATGTTATGAATTTTAATAATAAGTTCAAAATCGAATAACACTGTCGTAACCATGTCCGTTGACTTCGTGGCCATACAATCACAGGGTAGACGCCCCAATTATCGACCATTACTAAAAATATTTTCGAATATACCTTTTAACAGGTGCTTAGCAATTTCGATAGAGCAGGACATTTATTATGTGTGTCAGGACATAGTAGCAAGTAGAGATACTGTTCCGAGTCGCGGTCGTTGCGATACTGCGCCTTATCACTGTAATCTTATCGAGTATCACGAAATTATTGAATCACACAGCCAGTGAAAACGAATTCAATGAATTTTTGAGCAAATAACTGCAATTCTTGTATTTCGAAGTGTTATGTTGCTAATCGCGTTTAGATTAGTGTTATCATTTTTGTTTTTAAACTAGGTTCTTGAGTTTTATAAGGAAAATTACAGGTTTCTTTACTTTTTGCGCGGGATCAGTTATAAAACAGTTTTGCTAAAAGAGCATTACAAACTTCCACACTAATATCGTAAAGGAAAACTAAAGGTTTCTTTACTTTTTGCGCGAGATCAGTTATAAATTAGTTTTGCTAAAAGAGCATTACAACCTACCACACTAACATCATAAAGGCGAAAGTTTGTGAGTGTGTGTGTATTTTTGTTACTTCTTCACGTTCGAACAGCTGAACAGATTTGGATGAAACTTGGTACATAGACCATGTTTTGGAATAGTATACACTTTTTATCCCGGGAGTATGTTTCCATTAGATAGTTTTCTAGATATGTCAATAAAAATATATATTTGACTTGATTTGTGTTATGAAATAATCTCAAGTGAATTTCTTCGGATTGACTTGGAATATATATATAAGTATGTATAATAAGTTCAAATAAACCTTATATTAAAAGTAAGTTATTCTTTTTTCGAAATGAGTTTTTTATTGGTTTCTTTCTTTGTGTTTTGCATTTTCTGTAATATTGCAGTTTAATCAGTAAAGTAAATAACCACCATTTTATAGGTAAGGACATATTCGCAGTACCTTGTAGTCTAAATAATATGTACCTTGGATGGGAAATCATCAAATGACTTCTTCCTCTCTAAGATGGAGCGAGAGCGCATGTCAGACTTAATGACTAATCTTGTGTTCCCAGATTTGCCTTTAGCATTCTACATTGCATATCACTTGAGTCCCATTGTTTCCACGGTAGAAATCATATTACAAAATAATGCGAGTTTTCTTATATTTCATACAAAAAGGTTATAAGTACTGCTATATTACAGAAAATATAAAACACAAAGAAACCAATAAATACCTAATTTCAAAAGAAGAATAACATACCTTTAATATAAAATTTATTTGAACTTATGATTCCAAGTCAATCCAATGATATAACACTTCAACCCGTTTTAAAAATCTCCAATTTCATAGGTAAAGACCTATTATGATCAGTAACGGGTACGGATAGAGTCCTATTTTTTGTACTAATTAAAAAATAGGGCTGTATAATTACGTTTATCAGTTGTCTAGTACTCATAGCATAAGCTCTGCTTAGTTTGGGATTAGATGGCATCGTGTGAAAAATGAGGAACAAAAAAAAGATGTTATTTTGGCCAACTATAAACCATTTATCAAGCTCAAAGAAACTGCATTTTAAATAAAACTTACCATTCCACATAGCCTGCAATTTTCTATTCACAGAAAACATTTAAAAACGTAACAAAATCCTCTTTTTTTAAACACATAATCACGTTTAAAAGAACCGCACTCCAATTTAAGCGCGCCATTCTTAATGCAAGTCGGACATTGGTATGCAAATGTGTCCTGTTGGGAGGACACCGGACAGTGTCACCGTAGAGATTTTAGTAAATGTCAGTGTTGGCGCCGGGATTTCAGCAAATATTACCTCGCTAGCTGTACTTGGGCGACCGTTGTATGTTGCTGGACAATTACAGATGCTGTTTATACAACCAGATGACTGCGGATTTCAATATGATTATAGTAAAAGTAGAGAAGGTTATGGAACAAAAGACAGGAGGCTTATACTCAAATATGGGTGGAAAAAGCTGCTTGTGATTATGAAGATTTGAGAGAGAGTAGTTTTGGACGTTACAAAACAGAGAATCATACTAATATTATAATGGCGAGAGTTTGTGTGTTTATTATTTCTTGACGCTCGAACGGCTGAACGCATTTGGATGAAACTTGGTACACGAGTAGACTATGTTCTTGAATAGCAAAAAGGCTTTTTATCCCGGGAGTATGTTAATTGTGGTTAATTTTCTACTATCAGCTAGTGAACACTTACTCGCTTACTTTCGCTTATCTTTGTTTATATGTTAACTTGTTTACTTGCTCAAATAGTTGAACTTAAATGGACCAAAGTTGGTTCGAAACCAGTGTATCGAATTCTTTTAATCTGCTGTATAATCTATGTAATAGCTATTATTTAATCGCCTGTGTTTCAAAAAACCTGCAGCCACACCAACCTAACACTGGAACACAGATCGCTACTACCAATTTAGACTTCAAGCAAACACACCTAATCACACAAAACAGACAGAAAATAAACAAGAAATTCGGAAATGCAGGAAACATTGGATGCATATCTGACCCTCAAAGACTGCCACGATTGGATAGCTAATATGGCGACAGGAACTTTGTTTACGGGAAATTACACAGAGTGGCGAAATTACGCACATCTGCTGTTGGTAAACTGGACATATGCTGGAGCATGAGGCAGTCTTGATGTTGACATACTTCATCAGCGTCAGTGTCACTGTATTAGTGAAAGGATGCTGCTTATCTTTATGGCCTTGTCCCGTGTTATTTGGGATCGGCGCAACATATTTTTTTCCTCCATTCTGTTCTGACACTCGTCACGCTATTACTAACTAAAACTCCCTTTACTTTAATTCATATCATCACCTATCAGCCTCATATAATCCATCCATTTTTTCTTTAGCCTCCCTTGGGCTTCTAGTGTGTTTATAGTTTACGAAAGTTTGTCTATTACAAAGTGAATCTGTATGCTCATATGCTGCAACAGTAATGTACCTATGTATGTAGAAGGAATTCCCTAACATTTATATCGATTAGCTGTGTGATGTTCGTTGTGTTAACACTAATGTGCATTTGACTACTATACTACCTACTGATACCTACAATATATATATATATTTATTGATAGTTTCGCGTTTGACCTCTCTCTCAACAGATGGTAACCAGTGACGTGGTCGACGATGGAGCACGCATAGTACAAGTAATCTTATTTAGTGATATGATTTTGAGTTCTTTTTTTTCCTTAATTATTTACTGTAATTTTTGTTTTATTTGTTACAGTTATAATTTCTGTATGCTATTATAATTTAATTTCTTCGTATTGTATAATGTGCTGTGTGACACAGAACTTTCCATCTGTCTAACCTGCTATTTAGTCCTGGGCCCCCAAGATACAGGTTGTGCCTAGTTTGGGGCCCACGGCTACCTCTACTGTGTTCTCGGTTTGTCTTCTTCTCAACTGTATGTCTTATTTTTCTTTAAAAACTTGTGTTTGTCAATAAATAAATAATTAGCATTAGTATTCAGTCCTGTTAGCAGTACGCACAGCAATGTGTTCCCGAAATGTTTTGTGGGAATGGGTGGCATGACTAAGTTATCTACACTGGCAATATTAAAAAAAAATATTTAGGCTATAAATCTATTGCCTCAAAGTAGTGAAAGCCGCTAAAAGAGCACGTGTTGTACATACAAATATTATGATGATAGGTAGAAACACGGCTGAATAGCATACCAGCCGTCGGCACTTCGTCGGCATGGGTAATGTGCATCATTTCGGCGTATTCACATGGTAATGTCGACTGTGGCGCAGTCGCGCTACGTCCGCGGACTAATATCTCCATTTTTATATACGACTTTGAGAGTTGTAACTTTGTGGCTGTACTAAGTACCTAATATAATACAATATAATGAGAGCAGTGCTGGCCGAGTGGAAACGGCCCCGACTTACGAGTTGTAGGTCGCGGGTTCAACCCAGGCAGGCGCATTACTTTGTGTAATTTATTTCATCACCACTCCTCTCAAAACGATAAAGGAAAACATTGTGAGGAAACCGGCATGTCCTAGAACCAAAAATTCGAAGACATGTGACATCCACCAACCCGCACTGGGCCCGTGTGGTGGATTATGGCCCAATCCCTCTCCTAGAGAGGAGGCCTGAGACCCAGCAGTGGGAACATTATAAGGCCGACTATACTATTCTAATAATATAATATTCCACAACTATCACTCAACTCCATCTAGTCCCATTCTTAGCAGAGCTTGTGTACTAGACTATTGATAAACTTACTTTAACTATATTTCTAAATCACTAAAAAAGCACTAACGGTATGGCAATCGACTGTCTTTATATTCTATAATTTTCTTTCTTTCTCCATTAACTGCGTTTATATGACTTCATCTTTTAATGGTTAATAGATTGTTGACCTGATAAATAACTTATTTATTTATTTATTTAAACTTCATGTACAGTAGTGGTACATAGGCGGACTTAATGCAACAAGGCATTCTCTACCAGTCAACCTTTGGGTTAAAAAGACAATACTGTGGTAGGTACTTATGTGCTTGACTGTACAATACATACACATATACTGACACATACACACACACACATACACACAAACAAACGCACATGATATACTGTATTGTACATAGTCTACAATCTCCGTGCCTTCTTTAGTTCAACATACGCTCGCGTAAAACTAAAACAATCCGCAACTACAGGCCAGTAATGAGCTAGCCAGTGAACCGGCAAGTTGTAGACAGCTCCAATAATTACATAAAGTACTTACTGTCTTCACCAGCACAGGGCATGCCAGGAGCGGCAGGCACATTGGGGAAAACTGAAACAAACAGACAATATCATTAGAACATACCACGAAATTACACAAAAAAAAGAACAAGAAAATAGTCCCTCTCTTTCGCTTATTTGTTGAAACGAAATTGCATTGCTTTACGGAGAAATAAGCTATGGCAGACGTCGGCCGCATTCATTGTTGCCGGCAGCGACAGTGCGACATTGCGACAACGGCGCGACATTGTGATTTTCCGCAGTCACAGTAGCGTCTAACTACATTATTTGCTGAATTCTCTACGAGTCTAGTTTGAAGGTTTGTTTTCTGACTATTTATTTGATGTTACTTGGCGTAAATATGTTTCGAAAATGAGTTGTCTTTGTCGAAGTGAGTTAGAATGATAGCGGTCAGTAAAATGATTTGGGATTATTTATTTATTTAGTACATAGCTGACTTACAGCTAATAAAACTAGACAAAAAAGGAAACTATAATCATTAGAAAGCCAATTACAAGTCCTTACGTATAGACATTATAATACATTAAAAATGATGTGAGCACAAAATCAAAAAGCTTCGCTTTTTAGTTAAGTAGGAGACAGCATAAATCTATATATATAAAAGAAAGTCGTGTTAGTTACACTATTTATAACTCAAGAACGGCTGAACCGATTTGGCTGAAAGTTGGCGGGGAGGTAGCTTAGAACCAGGAGACGGACATAGGATACTTTTCTTTTTGAGTAGGGTAGAGTAGGGTAGAGTAGGGTAGAGTAGGGTAGAGTAGGGTAGAGTAGGGTAGAGTAAGGTAGAGTAGGGTAGAGTAGGGTAGAGTAGGGTAGAGTAGGGTAGAGTAGGGTAGAGTAGGGTAGAGTAGGATATAGTAGTCAGGGTTCTGGTAATGCCAGTAGATGGCGTTATCTTTTGACAGTTCAGCTATAAGGTATCACAACATTCATTGACCGTATGGCGGTACGAAGTTCGCCGGGTCAGCTAGTCCATAATATTATTGAATATGATTGCATCAAGTAGATTATAGACTGAAATATTAGATACTAGCTTTTGCCCGCGGTTTCGCCCGCGTACATAAAATATAGCTTATGTCACTCAGGAATAAAGCAGCAAGATTTTAGCAATCGGACCAGTACTTTCAGAGATTACCTCCTATAAACAAAAAAAACAACTTTACCTCTTTATTATATTAGTGTAGATAAAATATCACACAAAAAATTATATGAGCGAAACTTTGTATGGGTATGTGTATGTTTGCTACTCATTCACGCTCTAACGGTTGAATGGATTTGACTGGCCTGTTGGTCTAGTTGTTAGTGGCCCTGACTGCTATGCCGGAGGTCGTGGGTTCGATTCCCACCCAGGACACATGTTTGTGTGATGAGCATGATCATTTGTTCTGTGTCTGGGTGTAATTTGTCTATAATATGTATGTATTTAGAAATATATAAGTATGTTTACCAGTTGTCTAGTACTCATAACACAAGCTCTGCTTAGCTTGGGACTAGACGGCGCTGTGTGATAGTTGTAGAATAAAAAAATAAAAAAAAATGACATTTAGCACATGGGTAGACTATATCCTGAAGTAGCGCATAGGATTTTTTGTCCCGGGGCTATTTTTCCTTGAGATAATTTTCTATTTTCACGAAGGCGAAACCACTAGCAGAGGCTAGTACAGCACGCGTCACGTAAAAAGAACGCTGGAAGAAAGTGGTGGGAGTGTGTTTGCGCATGGGTACAGTTTCGAACCAATCTCGTACAGTTCCGTTAAGTTTTGAACCAATAGCGCACCGGTAAACATGCGGCGCGTGGCTCACCCGCCCCGCGCCCTACCTCATACCACCAAATGGACCGATAAATCGCCTATGCGCAGCTTGACCGCCAGCGTTCTTTTTACGTGACGCGTACTGTAAGTAATACAACTTTAATTTTGTGTGTAAATTCGAGTGGGTCATTGGATGGTTTGAAAATACAATTGAAAGGTGGCGCTGCAATTGGGTCTTCATTTTTTTTTTTACGGAAAGCCAGTTTTCTGTCAGGACAACGTCTACCGGGACCGCTAGTATAGACAATTATTTAAAAAAAATATTTCATTTAACCAAATATTTGACGGCCTATGAGGCATTGGTTATCGATAAACTTAGTTGGTGCAACCAACCCTTAATAAACAAGCAAGCCAGCCCTCAGGTCATTTCCTGAACTAGTGTAGGTACTTGGCAATTGTCTGACCGTAGAGATAGACCTCAGATTTATTGCGACATAAAGTGACTTGTAGTCTAGCAGTTACATTTTATCGCACACACGAGGCGGCCGCCATGCCGAGCTGCTGCAATAAAATAGGATATTAACACAAGCTCAGATATTGTTAGTGGTTTTTCTAGTAGTGTTGTGAGAAATCGCTCTGTGTAATATGAAGTAAGATTGACTTGAACTTTTTCAATCGTCAGAAAAAATGTATCTCAAGAATAAATATGGCGGGCTGTAGAATTGTTCGAAAGAGTTCCCACTGCCACAACACAGGGGGGTTTTTAGTTAGTAAAAATATGACACCCCTTTTTGCTCCACCCAGAGCGTAAGGAGTTATTTGACAATTTCCCACCAAACAAAAAAGAGAATAAATATGATCATTTGACGTATTTGCCATTAAAAAGCTGGCAAAGAGACATACTTATTGACAAAAAAAAAATTGCTCTTAAAAAACAATTTCTTTAGTCAAGTGGTGTCGAAGATTATACGGTAAAATGAGTTAATTACTGAGATGATCGACGACATCGACGCCGAGTTGCTAGCCTGTCGGTTTTCTACCGGTTGCATTTCGGGGAGTGTGCGTCGGAATTGCATAACCTAATTCCGCCTAGTCCGTTCCATCATCGGACCACCAGGCGTACGGCAATGCGCCACCGGTACATGGTGGACATCCCACCTAAACGCACAAAACGTTTTGGGAACACATTCATTGTGCGTACAGCTAAGGAGTGGAATTCCTTGCCGGAATCTGTTTCTTGATGGCTACAACCCGGGAATCTTTAAGTCAAGAGTGAATAGGTTACTTCTAGGTAAGCGCGCTCCATCGTCGACCGCATCGTCGCTTTCTATCAGGTGAGATAGTGGTTAAGCGCGAACCTATGAAGAATAATAAAAAAAGAGATGAATAATAACAGAGAAGATGGATAAGAAAACAACACGATTTCTTTTCCATACAACAGAACGTTCATGATACGTCTCAGGTGTCACACCCAAAGGGCATTGGGGAGAGTTATGCTCGCAGTTTCTCAGCCAGATTGAATCAGGAATGAAGATATCTGTAAGAGAACCAAGGTTACCTAAATAGTCCGAAGTTTCACCAAACTTAATTGCCAGGGCACATTACTCGCAGAACAGATGGTCAATGGTGCCGAAAGGACCTGGCCAGGGTTGCTGGAATCTGATGGATGTAACAAGTAAAGGAAAAGTTTGGAGGAGGCCTATATTCATATCTATGAAGTTTACTTTATGTATTAAGTATCGATCTACGCTTAAAATGATTGAAAGACTATATACCCATCAAATCTTTTATATCTCCAACCGTCCCAAACGGGCATTATCGATGAAGTTCCAATTTTGTCGTCATAAAAGCGAAGCTGCCGTCCGATCCGACAATAGGGCCCTTTGTTTTCGTCAAAATAAAGAGTGGGGAAAAAGCCGATGGCACCGAACAAGGTCTTCATTCAAATCTACGTGAAAAACTTGCAGGCGGGGTATTTGGAAATTCGGACACCTCGTTCGGGAATACGAGGCCTAATGTTAGCGGGATTTTGAATTCGAAGTGTGGTATGAAAGCATGGAAGCCGAACGCTGTATTCCCGTGTTTTTGTGTTTCGAGGGTCGTCGAAACTCGTACATCGAGGGCCTGCGAGCTGCAAATTGAACACGTTCGATTGGAATGTTTTGCTGTTTTTTTAACCGGTTTTACAGGACGGTTGTACCAAATGGTCGGCTTATTGAATTGAATTAATTTTATTTCGAAATCAAAAAGATTCCATACAATGTTAGTAAAATACGAGTAATTATAACTTATTATCTAGTATAAGTACCATTACTCTTTACAAAAGAAATTGTAAAATGGGAGAACTACAGTTCTCATATCGCTTATGCGTTTCATTTTGAATGAAGCAACCAAATTGAATCGCGTAAAGATAAAATGAAATTTATTGTTTATCCTAACGCTGAGCAAATGCCTCTCTATGCTTTCCCAATTATCTTTAAGCTTTTTTCTAAGCGTAAGAATCAAGCTGTGGGAATAACATCACCTACATCCTTCCGACTTCTTGAAACCCCAGGAACATCTGCCACCTGGACGGGACTTGCAGTGGCCTATATGGAAAGTACTAAATCTATTCGCCGATTGTGTGGTTACAAATACTGAAGTTCTTTGGGCACATCTCTAGAAACGAAGTTTCTATGGTAAGACTTGTGGTTCTCGGTCGCGTTGAAGGCAAGAGAGCCCGCGGTCGATCCCGGACTCGCTGGATCGACCTTATCACTAAGGCTACGCTGTTGACCACAGTACAGTGTGCGCGTGATGCCAATAACTGCCAGAAATGGAGAGACATCGCTCGACGTGCCGTAGCCTTGGAGGCAAAACACGACGGTGCGCCGCGGCCCTGTTCATCAACAACAGCCACGACCACTGTGACAAGAGTGCCCGACTAAGAAGAAGAAGAGGAGAAGAGAAATCGGTTGCACATCCAGGTAGGCCGCAGTATTTTTTAAAGCGTTCCCACTTGGGTTTACGGATGATTAACAATGGGTAGCTCACCGTCCGGCCGTCCGGTAACTGTCCGGATCGAGTCCGAGTCGTCGACGGCGCGTAGTGTTCAACGCGCGCCTCAAAAAATATCAGCAAAACCGTAGGGGCCCAGCAGGGCCGAATCCTACTGGGGCCTTGGGTTTACTTCCGAAATCGTAAAGGCAAAGAAAGAAATATAGGTGTAATTTTAGACAGTAAAAGTCTGACACGCCCTCTCGCTCCGCTTTAGAACGGGGGAAGTCATTAGATGATTTCACAACTTAAAAACAAAAACCATTGACTCGTCAAGAAGAAACCTACATTTTACTTTAATATTAAGTAACCTTATTTATTTGACATAGAGCAGTATTGTATGACAAGCTAACCGGATATGGCGTGTGTATCCGCCGCGGACATGTCGCTGGGAGCAAAGTTAGTGACAGCCGCGCGGACAACACCGGAACTTACGTCACGTGGACTTCCGGTCATAGTATGGACTAGTTCCTAGAGATAGAAAGGGAAAATGTGATATTCTAATAGTCTTTATCATAGATAGTATTTGTGACATGTTTGTTTTATTTGTGGAACCTTATTAATATGTTGCGGGATCGATTCGGCACGAAACAAATATTTGAATGGTCTACACATAATTGTTCCGGGTCTGAATATAGTGTTTGTGAACGTATCACTCCTAGTGTGGGGCGACGTTTTTAGGGTTCCTTCCATACTTCAAAAGGAAAAAAACGGAACCCTTATAGGACAGCTTGAATAATAATGCGCCCATTGGTCGGACCAGGTCGGACAAACTCGGTTGTTCCCATACCTCTCTATAGTTAAAGCGGGAATTCTGTGAAATTCCCCATAAATTAAAATCATGTCGGAGTACTCCAAAGCGGTGTAATTGTAACGAGGCACAATCATTCAAAAATAAAACGTAATTACAATACAAAACTTTTCAAATAAAAAATAAAAATAGTAACGTCAGTAACCTTGATATGTCAACTGTCATTTTAACTTGATTGATTAATCAATTATTGTTTTATGGCATAAGGATGTAAGTATGTCTATGCAACCGAATATGATTTTATTCTTAGTTGCCAAGGAATTTTTTTTTGTAATCGTGTAGAATACATCATGTAGAAAATGCTGAAAATGGAAAATAATCTCCTGTGACAAACTACTGGATATATTCGAATAATTTTTGGAATGCGGCCTGGAACATAATGAGTATACAATGCGTTCCAAATAAGAATAGGATCGATTGCAATGTTGTGACGTCACGTCATACTGTCAAATTGAAGAATTATTATGGTGATCAAAACAAGAAATTTTTAAAATTTAATTTATTTACGAACTGTGAACGAAAATAGTTTAATCAGAATCCAGTTTTTCAATTTTGCTCATCTCCGAGTTCTTCAATTTTGCCCAATTTCTTACGATTTGACAGTATGACGTGACGTCACAACATGGCAATCGATCCTATTCTTATTTGGAACGCATTGTACCTCATTAGCCGCAGCTTAATTTAATGTCGTATTATCGGCGCCACCCCGTTTATACTAAATAGGTGGCGGAATTATTCGATAGAGTTACCGTGGCCCTGGAACGCAAAAGGCAACTGAAGGAACACAGGTGGGTTTAAGTTAGTAAATATCTAACACTCCCTTTCGCTCAACCCTGAGTGCTGTAGTCTATGTATCATAAAATAAAATAATTATTTTATTTTGTCTGTCAATAGTTTTTCCTTTGAATTATTTAAATTTAGAAATCGACGGTTAGATCATATATAAACTTAGTACGGGAAAGATCAGAAATACTCTAATACTCAAGATAAGGACTGATTAGATATGTTTCTGGTATTGACATTATATGTTATCGATGATTCAATGTTCAATGTTTAGTACGATTTTTGTACTTGGTCAATCGTCAGTGGTCTGTGACTGTCAGTGTCACAAACCATACTGTCAATAAATTGTTTATGGTTAAACTTTTCATAACACCAACGATTATAGGTCAAAGATTAAACAAAGTTATTGATTTCATTAACTGACTTTTGTTTTTTGTTTTTTCAGTATTAAGTCCATATACTCGTACATCATCAATATTGTTTACCGCTTGAGACACATTGTTTCCACGGTAGAACTCATATTACAAAATATTGCGAGTTTTCTTATGTTTCATACAAAAATAGTTACAAGTACTGCGATATTACAGAAAATACAAAAGACAAAAAATCCAATAAATACCTAATTTCTGAAAAAGAATAACGTACCTTTAATATAAAGTTTATTTGAACTTACAATTCCAAGTCAATCCAAAGATATAACACTTCAAAGCAACCCGTTTTAAAAAACGGCAATTTCATACTTTAACCCCTATTATTATTATTTTTATCCAGTGAAAGGGGAGACTGTAAAGTTACAGCGAAAGGATGATTTATAGCGAGATGTTCCCACCATGCACCCACTCTTCCTCATACCAATACTTGAAATGATAATTGCTGCTTAATTTAATTACCAATTATGATGCTATTCGTAGGAAACATGTTTTTATTTGTGTAGACTTAGAAAGGTTATGCTTGGAGTCCCTTGCGTGATCGCATCAGAAATAAAGATATCCGTAGGAGAACCCAAGTTACTGACATAGCCCGAAGAATCGCCAAACTTAAGTGGCAATGGACATCTCGATGAGGCCGAAAGGTTCTGGTGCCGCAACCACGTACCGGAAGACACATCGCTGGAAAGACAAGGTGGACCGATGACTTGGTGAGGGTCGCGGGAATTCGATGGATACAAGACGCACAGGACCGTTTGTTATGGGAACACTTGGGGGACGCCTATGTCCAACAGTGGACGTCTTTCTGCTGAGATGATGATGATCATGAAAAGAAAGAAAGACCCACCGGTGTCTTTCAGTTGCTCTTTACGTCCCAGGGCCACGGCAACCCTTTAAGAAATTACCAAGGCCCTAGTGGAACTATTTTGCAACTAACAGCACAAGTCCTGTCTTTTCTAACAAACCATATGAGCGTCACATCAGAATATTCCAACTACAGCGCCACACTCCTCCATAAATCACCACGAAAACTTTGGAGACAAGTAACACTACTTTATTATTAAACTTCGTATCTTACTACCCACTTAAACTCTGAAACACTGCACAAAGTTTTGGTAAGCAAATATACAGGGACTTTAAAATTTATCCATTGTGCAGACAGAGGAAAAGCAAGACAAAGGCTCGCGGTTCAATCATGTTTTACCATTTAGTTAATTCAACCAAATTGTATAGTGAAAGTCAATCAATTTGGTTGAACCAAAAAACACACTACCGTGTGTTGAATTATAGCATAGCATAGTCGGCCTTATAATGTTCCCACTGTTGGGACTCAGGTTTCCTCTGTAGGAGAGGGAATGGGCCGTAATCCACCACACGGGCACAGTGCGGGTTGGTGGATGTCACATGTCTTCGAATTTTTGTTTCTAGGACATGCCGGTTTCCTCACGATGTTTTCCTTAACCGTTTTGAGAGCAATGGTGATGAAATAAATTACACAAAGTAATGCGCCTAGCTGGATATGAACCCGCAACCTACAACTCGTAAGTCGGGGCCGTTACAACTCGGCCAGCACTGCTCTCTGTGTTGAATTAATTTGGTTGAATCAAAAAAACATACGGTAGTGTCATGTGTTTTTTTTTAAATAATATAAACTTGTGTTTGACTGCGATCCCACCTGATGGTAAGCAGTGATGCAATCGTTGATGGTGAGGCGCACTAGTTTATTAGAAGCCTATTATCTAGCCTTAAAGACACCTAAATTATAATCGGATGGGAAGACCGCAGTAGGAAAATTTTTCCAGTCCTTGATTGAGCTGTATTATGTTGGCATTATACTGTAACTTTAGAATAATAACCATAATACCTATCACAAAATGAGAAGTGTTTTTAACAAAAAACTAAAGTCTACTTAACTGAAGTCTACTTTTTAACAAAAAACAATTCTTTGATAAGTTCCATTGTGTAATTTTGTATCTCACTACAAAGTTCTCTTTAATAAAGCACTTAGATTCAGTGAACAAAACTAAGATACTTAAAGTACAAATGTATCAATTTTGTGAACACGAGAAAAACAGGACACAATTATGTAAATATATTGAAATGCAAGATATTAAAATTGGTACTGATATATTTTGCGTGTGACTCAACTAACAGCTCATTTGTTTTATGTGTGTCTCAAGTAAGTCTAACTGTTGTTTTATTTAGTACTCGAAAAGAGATCGTCAAAACGAATAGGTTTTGTGGCGCTGTTTAGCTTTCAGTTTTCATTGCAAAGTTTAATGAAGTGTTAGTTAAGGGCTATTTTTTAGATAAGTTGCTTATATTTTCAAATTTCATATATTAAGTATATAGGTATTTGATTTCTCTCAATCTTAGCGCTGCAACAATCTTTTCTATTTTGACAAGAGAAAGTACTTATCTTTCTTTTTTGGGTTCGTAAATCATCAATTATCTTCTCCCGCTCTGGGTGAAGCGACAAGGGGTATCAAACTTTTACTGACAACCAGTGTTCCTTCAGTTGCCTTTCGAATAATCCCGTAGAGTAAGTACTTATCTATACTCCATTTGTTTAGGTAGTTAACTAAACATAAACAATCTTGATATGTCTTTTTATTAAAAAAAATCGTATAAAAGACATACAAAGATTATTTAAATTTAGTTAATTACCAAACATCGTTATAGGTAAATAAGAAATTGTAAACATTTTTAGATAATATTTTTAGACAACTTTTAGATAAAAGACATGTTAAGATTGTTTACATTTAGTTAATTACCAAAACAGATGGAGTATAGTTGTTTATGTTGGTCTTCACGGACATATTTTGAAGTACTCTTCTTAATAGTCCATCAACAATTATTATGATTCATTATTCAATAGTTTTATATCAACACTTCCACTTAACTCTTGCATATTTTACTCATTATCAATTCATTAGTGTACTATTTGATTAAGAATATAATAGGTCTTTACCTATGAATTTCCCGTTTTTTAAAACGGGTTTCTTTGAAGTGTTATATCTTTGGATTGACTTGGAATTATAAGTTCAAATAAACTTTATATTAAAGGTACGTTATTCTTTTTTCGAAATTAGGTATTTATTGGTTTCTTTGTGTTTTGTATTTTCTGTAATATCGTAGTGTGTATATTTGTTACTTCTTCACGCTGAAACTACTGAAGGGATTTGTATGAAATTTGGAACAAGGGTAGGCCATGTCCCGAAATAGCATCGAGTGAAATTAGGTACATAAGTAGACTGTGTCCCGGAATAGCACATAGTGTAGTTTTTATCCCAGAATTCCAGTATTAGTCCAGTCTTCAAAGCCTTGAGCACAGGCGTAGGGTAGCCAGCCTTTCGGTATTTTACAGGTTGCATTTTGGAGAGTGTGCGCAGGAATTGCATGACTTGATTCCGCCGTCTTATTTCTACCATCGGACAAACCAACGTACGGCGAGTATCCACCCTTACGTTGTTGAAACCTCTACGATTCGGACTAACCGTTTCACCTCGTCGTTTATACCACGTACATCGAAGGACTGGAACAATTTGCCTGCTGAGGTCTTTCCATCCGATTATAATTTGGGTGTCTTCAAGGCTAGAGTGAATAGGCTCTTAATAAACTAGTCACTGCTTACCATCAGATGGGATCGCAGTCAAGCACTAGTTTATATCAATAAAAAAAAAATATCATGTTCCCATAGCACAACTTCCTACTTTTACGCGGGCGAAGTCGCTGGCAGAAGGTAGTGATATCACTCAACTATGCACCTAACTTAGCATATGCTGAGTTAGGTGCCTTTTTGGCCTTGCACAGATTTTAATGTTAAATTTTCATACCTATTTTAATTCTACTGTATGTGTGAGGCACAAATAAACGTTTTTCATTCTTTCTAACTATGAAATTAATTGTCACAAAAGATTTTAATGACGACAATTTATTTTAATTCAGTAGACGGAAATATTGACTGTTTCTTTATTGTTAATACTTCTTATTTACATATTTAAGACAAGTACTTTGTTTTGCTCAAACTCGACACTTTGAAGTACTTCCAAACAATCTCGATAGAAGAAATCTAATTAGGTAGAACAATTAAGCTTTAAAAAAGCAAACAAGGAAAATATAAATACGTATTGTTATAAATTAATACAATGCCTTGCTTAGCTTTATTACTTCAAACCCCGCACAAAGCTTTGAAACCAATCTTGACTGCACTTAATAAAGCGACTCTACTAATTTCCACGTCAGAGACTCAACAAACAAAGTGTAATGCAATTTAATTTCGTATATAATTTAGCTAGTAACGTGAAAGAAAGGCGAGTAAATAAAATAAAGGAGACAAAGGCCTGGATGGCGTCAAAACCAATCTCGTTGGTGGCGGGTCGAAAGAAAAACACTGGGCACGCTGGACCCACTTGACGGGACCTACTGTTGTGGTGTTTTCACTCCAATTCGATTTCTTTGTACAGGACAATTACTCGCAGCGTTCAATTGTTTTACTCGGACAATAGCGGAGAAATTGTCGTGTTTAAAGGACCTGACATATTGCCGTGGACGTGAAAGGCATTGCAATAGAAATGGAGGATTATTTACACTTTTTAGTTGTAGTACATTCTATTACTAACCTTTTAAGTAATAAATACGTTTGAACCTTATAGAATAAATGCAAATATGAATAATTCCTGGAAAAATAAAATATTCGTCATTTAGACGGAATAAATATTTTTTATGTTCGTCGTTTTTAACTATGTTTTTAAATCCTAGTTTTTTAGTTGTGTTTGTGTATACTAACCAACTATGGACCTTAAAATAGAATAGAATAGAATAAAACTTTGTCTAAAATGTGTTTATGTGTGTTGTTTGTTTGTGTGTGTGAGTTGTTTGTAACTTTGTCTAAAATATAAGATTTTTTAAAATTAGATTATCATAAAATATTGAACATGTATTTTTGCTATCACATTAATAAAAATGTATCAAGATCGCATCAAAGTACATCACTGGTAGGGGTTTGTTTGTGACGTCACTTCTAAGTAAAAATTGGTACATTTTTTACGTAAATGTGACGTCACGCGAAATTTCAATGCACAGTGTCGTTTTAATTTTTTGTTTACGCGACACAAGGTAAATTACATATTAATTTAATCGATAGCGCAGATATGTAAAAATTACACCATTTCTTTTTACATTTAGGTGTTTAAATATTATCTAGTATTTAGGTGTTTAAATATAAGTATTCAGATATATTCTTACAACAATTTAAATAATCTATTGCTATTCATTAAAAAATAGTAGATAAGTAAAAAAAAAAATCATTTACATAATTATTAGTAAATAATTTATTTCATAGGGTACCTATATCCAGAGGACCGGTAAGTGTTACGGTGTAGTCCTTCAATTCTGTGTGAGCCAATCAGAAATGCGAGATAGGCGAAGCGCTTAAGCCTAGTTTTAGAGAGATATTTCCGTTGAGTTGTAACTTAGTTTTCCGGTACGAGTTTAAGCCGTGTTTCTAACTTAAGTAAGGAGTAGGGCTTTTAGTTATTTTAGTTTTTATGTAAAAGGGAACGTATTTCTTTTTAACGTAGGTACGCTTTGATTATGTTAGGACGACGTATAAAAAAGAGGACATATTATGTAGTTTGTTCTTTACACTTTTACAGTTACAGTTATTTTCTGTTTATCTGTAGTTAGACACGTTTTTTAAATCTAATATATAAAAATCTAGAGTCACAGTGTTTGAACTCCTCCGAAACGACTTGACTGACTTTTATAAAAAAAAAATGTGTAGGTCTGGGATTTTTTTTTTTAAGGTGGGAAAATCATCTAATGACAAATCTCGCTCTTGGGCGGAGCGAGAGATAGTGTCAGACTTTCACTGACTAAAAACCCACTCCTGTTCCTTCGTTGCTTTCGTCCTAGGGCCCCGGGTTCCGTTTTCACACTACTCATGGCCCCAGTCAGTAGGCTTCGACTCTGCTGGACCCCTACTATTTGCTGACATTTGATTAGGTCTGGGAATAGGTCGTAGGCTCTCCTACCCCATCTCTATTTTATTCTTTGATAACTTATATGGTACAACAACAACAACGTTTGCCGAGTCAGAACATAATTCACTTTTCCTCGAATTACTTTAATTACCAACATACACGAATATTTTGATATATGAATGTTGATAAGATACGCATTCCAGCGAACTAATTTTAAAGGAAATTCATAGCGTAAAGCATATAATCCAGTTTACAAGGCAAGGTAAAGTCGGTAAGGGTAGTACATTTTTATTTCTTGTTATTTCAGGTATTGGAAGTATTTTTAAATATCGCCATTATGCCGTGGAGAATGAAATGAGTCTGCAGGTCAGGCGTTCCTTCGACGTAATAACGTTGAGAAAATTGAAGTTTTGTGAAAAACCAGAGGGAAGGCAGGTTCAATTATTTGATTTTAATGGACTTATTGGTATTTGTGGTGTTTGGAATTTATTGATTTGAAAATGAGAAAATAAATGTGGAAAGAGGTTTCTTTACTCTTTGTTATGAGCTCTCCTGATACGTGGAGCATACTGAAAGTCTCTGGATCTGGCCACTTACAATAAAAGAATGAAAAAACCATTTTAGGATTCGAAAATGGAACTCTTTGCGAGCAAGTTACTTTTTAATTTGCGAGACTGTCATTTGTTTTTTCATTGTGGCGTCCGTCCTTTCGAACATTGTGTCGCTATCAAAATGAACGAGTTAAACTCGTGAACATTCGTTCAATGATTTTTTATGATTTTCGTTGTGGCGTAAGTCAACAAGAGAGTTACCAGAGACTTCAACTAGCATTTGGTGATGAAGCACCATGTCACAGCTCTGTGTATTGGTGGTTTGGAGCACTGGGAGGGACTACTTTCAAACAATCCTGCAGCCCTGGCAGGGACTACTTTCAAACAATCCTGCAGCCCTAGCAGGGACTACTTTCAAACAATCCTGCAGCCCTAGCAGGGACTACTTTCAAACAATCCTGCAGCCCTAGCAGGGACTACTTTCAAACAATCCTGCAGCCCTAGCAGGGACTACTTTCAAACAATCCTGCAGCCCTAGCAGGGACTACTTTCAAACAATCCTGCAGCCCTAGCAGGGACTACTTTCAAACAATCCTGCAGCCCTAGCAGGGACTACTTTCAAACAATCCTGCAGCCCTAGCAGGGACTACTTTCAAACAATCCTGCAGCCCTAGCAGCGACTACTTTCAAACAATCCTGCAGCCCTAGCAGGGACTACTTTCAAACAATCCTGCAGCTCTGGCAGGGACTACTTTCAAACAATCCTGCAGCCCTGGCAGGAACCACTACTTTTACCAAAGGATTAACTTTTAAGGTACCTTCAATAAAAAGGAATCAGTTGAACAAATCGTCAGTAATCGGCTTTCAATACCTACTAGCAAAATCAGCCTCTTAATGTTCCCACTGTTGGGACTCAGGCCTCCTCGGTAGGCCACCATGCGGGCCTAGTGCGGATTGGTGGATGTCACATGTCTTCGATTTTTTGGTCCTAGTACATGCCACACAATTCCACGCAATGTTTTCCTTCACCGTTTTGAGAGCAGTTGTGTTGAATTAAATTACACAAAGTAATGTGACAGGCTCGGATTGAACCTGCGACCTACAAACTCATAAGTCGAGGCAGTTACCACTGGGTCACCACTGCTTTTATACCTACTAATATATAAAAGGAGAAACTGACTGACTGACATATCAACCCACAGCCGAAACTACTGGGACTAGGAGCGTGAAATTTTGCATAAGGTTTCCTTTTATGACGTAGGCGAGCACTAAGAGAGGATTTTCCAAAATTCATCCCCTAAGTAGATGAAACGGGGGTCCAAAGTTTGTATGGAGAAACCTATTTTCACGCGGGCGAAAGCCGCTGGTAGAAACTAGTACCTACTAAAGCTAAAACAATTCACAAACAGCCAAAAGACCAATCCACTTCTAATTTCGATAACAATGCTTGCTATAGACCGTTTACTCCAACCCGTTCAACAATTCACTCTTGTCTTGTCACAGGGATCAAGTTATACCAACACTCTGGCACTCGAGATGTAATATAATTCCCCAATAGTTGAGGAATGTTACTCAACGTTTGTAGTAGGCTGCCTGAATAACTTGTGTTTATTGAATTCGTGGGAGTGGATTAAGGATTAAGTTGGAAATTGCATTGTTTGATTATATTGAGCCTTTTCAAGAAGAACGACGTAGGTTGACTTCTGAAAGGGAAACACGTAGTCCTGGAATGTAAAGGGCAACGATGTGTGGTTTAGTCAGTAAAAGTCGGACACGCTCTCGCACTCCACCCTAGAGCGAAAAAAGTCATTAGATGATTTCCCAACTTAAAGAAAAGCGACAGTATGCACTTATTGCAGAAACGGGTTTTTCCTTTCGTAATATATCTATATATATACAACGTATTTTTTTTGATATCCCATAACTCTAGCTAGGGTATGAATGAGACCATATCAAAGAATCAATTGGCATATGAAATATTTTTCAATTATCTTATTTTTTTTTGTTTTCGTTTTTCATACAAAATAATTCGGTAAATTCACGATTATTAATGTAAAATACCCTTCCGTGAAATACGACAGCGTTGTTTTTTTCTCACAATTTTACTACACTACTGCGAAGTTTGGCAACGTAGCAAAAGTAAAGACTCTGTTTATACGATTGTGTGAGGCACGTATAAACGTTTTTTCTTCTATTTTCAAACTATTTCAACTTAATAAATACGAAGGTTGCAAATACACCTCCAGCGAAACTCGACAAACTGTCCGTTTAGTTCCATACAGAATGAATAAATGAGAGCAAGCCAGCCACAAGACAGGGCTATCAAATATTCAGGCTATTGCTCCTGCAACTTACATGCGTGGGTTATACGTAGCCGCGTGTTGTGTTTCAGGCCATTTTCAGGCGCGTTCAGTCAAGGTCGAGCTAAGGACGGGAGAATGAGGATTTGAATCTGTATGGAAATATTTTTAGCAGATATTTGAGCTTTCTGCAAATTGTTTTTAGGGTTCCGTAGCCATGTGACATAAAAGAGAACCCTTACGGATTCGTCATTTTTGTCTGTCTGTCCGTCCGTATGTCACAGCCACTGAACTGAACGCAAAATATTTTTTTTCAAATAACAAAAAAATTAACCCATGTGGGGTATCTATGGATAGGTCTTCAAAAATGATATGAGTTTTCTAATAACATTTTTTTCTAAACTTAATAGTTTGCGCGAGAGACACTTCCAAAGTGGTAAAATGTCCCCCCTATAACTTCTAAAATAAGAGAATGATAAAACTAAAAAAAATATATGATGTACATTACCATGCAAACTTCCACCGAAAATTGGTTTGACCGAGATCTAGTAAGTAGTTTTTTAATACGTCATAAATCGTAAACCGAAATTTACCTTTCAACTATTTATTGCAGCTGCAATTTATCTTGCCACTAACGCAATAAGAGTCAAAATCGAACGGACAGTTTAAAGGTTTGTTCAAATGTCTAATCTTATTGTGAATGGAGTATAGGTAGTGTTTTTTTAAGAAACTAGTTATCTTAATTGTAGGAAAATAACATTGGTATCGACGCTCTATATTGATAGCGCATCGGTATTGGTATCTACGCACAAAAACGCACTAGTGACTGAAGAATTTTATTGTAATCTTAGAATAATTTTATTTTTTATGCTAAAATAATTCTTGATTATTTTAGGATAAAAAATTATCTATATTGAGATTCAAAGATTCAAAGCATTTTATTTCAAATAAACCATTTACAGGCACTTTTGAAATGTCAAGATGTCAGTCAGTCAGAAAAAATGATGCTAAATGCACATTCCAAAGCGCAGATTGCTATGGAGAAAGAATGTGCAAGAAAGTCCATGGACACTCTTTTCAATCATGTTATGAATTACAAATATATATATATATATATATTTTTTAAATATATTTAGTAGCTGATTTTAAACATACTGGTTTCAGGATGTGTGTTTGTTATGTTACATCTTGTATATATGTCGCAGGGATATGATAAAAACAGAGATTTGATCAAATCACGGAGTATGTTAAAATATCAACACTATTTTGTAATTACCCTGAACAAATCTAGGGATTTGAGCAAATACCAGAACTGGTTCCGTGAAATTACTAAAACTTTTCTATGGTATTTTAATCGTTTATTTTTATTTACACACATAATTTTAATAATTAGTTGGTGCTGTTCATAGAACGTCGGTGATCTGAGGAAAGAAATGATGAAATGATTCGGAACTACTACTTGAAGTCCTCTCAACTTTAGTTTGGTCTTCGTCAGAATTATTATTAAGTTCTCTTAACGATTTGATATTTTTCATAGTATTTATTAGTTTATAATTTTAACATATATATGTATTTTAATACTATATTTTTTTTTTTTTTTCTGTTTGATGTATCTGTTATTTGTTTATTGTGCAAACCTACCACAGTATTGTCTTTTTAACCCAAAGGTTGACTGGTAGAGAATGCCTTGTTGCATTAAGTCCGCCTATGTACCACTACTGTACATGAAGTTTAAATAAATAAATAAAATAGTGTTACCAAAGTGTGTAGTGTTAACAAACTCCATGATTTGATCAAATCACTTAGGGAATTGATCAAATCTCTATTTTTATCATATCCCTGCAACTTAGAGAAAATCTTGCTTTATCAAACCACGTCTGCTTTTACACAAGCACACAAACTATAACTCCTTGACGCAGATCACACACATGCAGCTCATAATCATAACAACATAGTCTTAGTTCAATGCTTTGCATAATATCGATGAGTTCAGTTCATGGTTCTATTTCCGTACGTTTACAGGTTCAGTATTACACTTGAATATTTATGTGAAGCGGTGAGAACACATTGTAAGGAAGGCAAAATAAAGGTTTACTAATACCAAGAGCTATACTTATCAATTTAAATGAAGTTATTTGGCCTATATTGAGGGTGAGAAATTATCAAACTTTTCGCGCTCTGGGTGGAGCGAGTGTCGGACTTTTACTGACTAAGACCCATCCATGTTCCTTCAGTTGCCTTTGCCTTTCAGGTCCGCGGTTACTCAGTCGAACAATACCGCAGAGAAAGTACTTAACTAGTTGTTTGATTTGTATTCTCACGGTTACTATCCTCCCATGTTACTTGACCATGTAAGTACATGGGACCAAGGCAGAAAGATGATGATTGTTAACACTTAAAAATGCTTCTCTTAAATCTATAGACTAAAGTCTCATTTTTTCACAGGTACGAGTAAGCAACATAAATGCTAAAGTATACAAAATGATAATGTGCCTAACTCAATAGTTGCAGTAAAATTATTACACTAATCACAGTAACTTTTGACTGGCCTGTTGGTCTAGTGGTTAGTGGCCCTGACTGCTATGCCGGAGGTCGTGGGTTCGATTCCCACCCAGGACAAATGTTTGTGTGATGAGCACGATCATTTGTTCTGTGTCTGGCTGTAATTTTTCTATAGTATGTATGTATTTAGAAATATATAAGTATGTTTATCAGTTGTCTACTACTCATAGCACAAGCTCTGCTTAGCTTGGGACTAGACAGCATTGTGTGATAGTTGTGTGAATATAATTATTAATATTATATTTTAGTAATATCATAAAGACGAAAGTTTGTAACTGTGTGTGTGTATGTTTGTTAATTCTTCGCGCTCGGATGGCTGAATCGATATAGTTGAATTTGGTACATGGGTAGACCATAACCTGGAATAGCACATAAGGGCCTATTACACTACGCGATATTCAGCACACGATATTCAGACTGTCTTATTTTTTGTTCCGAGTAAGACCAGTCTAACCCTTATTACACTACGCGACATCGACTAAGACTGTCTGAATATCGAGTAGTGTAATAGGCCCTATAGGATGCTTTATATCCCGCGAGTACCTTTGGGACAATTTTCTAGTAAATGTAATACAACATCGTAGTCTGTGCTCCAGTAAGTGGATCCTCTTCACCTATCTGTTCTGTGGCCAGGCTGGCGTAGGAAGCTTCCGAGCCATTTCCGCTACAGACCTCGTTACGCTAACTTTGGGACTACATTGTCATTGCATGAGTTTCTAATTTTAAACTTGCGAAGTTGCGTAATTATTATTACAATGAAAAGGGTAACGTTTTGCAGTTCTGCCTATACCATGTGGGATAATGGCGTGAGTTTTGTGTCCTTGTCTTGTGTGTTCTCGTCATCGCAATTAATAAATATTTCTTTAGAAGTAGTGAGAGTTAAACTTGATGTGTTCTCATCAAAATAAAATTATATTGTAGCGAGAAACAAGAATTTTCGCCATTTCATTTAACTTATTCAGCAAAGAAAAAATATTTTCATCTAAAAAACTGCATTTACACTCGCAAACATGAAAGACTCGCTTCCAATTTTATAATGGAACAATAAACGAAAAGAATGTAAAGTATAGAAGCTAGGAAGTGTTTCACCTCAGGTTCAGTTGAAAACCAGCGTTCATGCTGAACTGGACCAATTTTGGTGTAAAGCAAATTTACTATATTTTGGCTTCTTTTTTTTTTCGTGTTTACCCAACTATTGTTTGTGTGTATATGTATTTAGGTATTGTTACATTTGTGTGTCTGAATGTACATGGGACGGGCTGGATTTGTTTTTGTCTATTCCCTCTGTGAGAGATCACAACTTCTTGTGAGCTCAATTGTTTATACGGTTTACTTGCAAAACCAAAGACACTGAGGTTCACTTGTTTTTATGTGCAACTAAATACTGAGAAGTCCTTTGCTTCGTAGAAATTAATTAAACTTGCCTCCGGAGTTGGTAAGTACTTTCTCCTTTAACAGTATTTTCTAAGAAAATATAATATTAATTTGCAATATTATGCAGTTTTGTACAGGGTGTTCATTTCAAATGATGGTCTCCTTTCTAGGAAATAAAATAATGAAGTTGTATTTCCTGCAGACGGAAAGAAGCCGGCTCAGCAAGAGGTGGAGAGATGATTTAGACGCGTACCACGAGGACTGATTCGAGACGACGCGGAAGAAAAATGTCTGGAAGGACTTGGGGGAAATAGGTGTTTTCTAAAAAACCTTAAAAGTTATTAAAAAAAAATGTTAGTCATTCAATATCTCGATTAAATGTACAAGGTTTTCTATAGTTGTATTTTCTCTACTATTTTATGTATCAGTAATTATTAAGGGTCAAAGTCCGCGCAACCTAGCAGATTTTCAGAGGTTTTTACTGTATTAGTTTTACACATACATATATATATATATATATAAACCTAGATCCAATTTATGACGTTATTTAAGAGCGTCCAAGCCGAGATACATTTATAACTCATAAATATATATCGGCTTGGACACTCTTAACTACGATACCGATTTTCTAGTCTTAAATTTCGGAAGCGTCTTCTAACTTCAACAAACATATAAACTTTCATACGATAAGAAAACTGCTACGTTTTATTTGTACCGTCAAAAAACAAGGTAAGTCTTCGTACACACTTACAGAATGGCGTCGATAGCATCAAGAATAATGGAAGTGGAAGTAAATGGATCGATTACTATGCTGACAGTACAGACAACGGTGGGACAAAAGAAGCATGGACTTTCATCGTGCACGAGTCATGTGTTATTCTTGTAGGATTGCAGATTATTTTGGTATTATTGTACTGAAATGTTATTTAATGATCAGATGCTTCTTGTCATATGTTAATTGTACCGTATGTGATGAATGTTGCAGCCAGCCACAGCTGAATAGGGCTGCAGTCAGCAAAAGTCTGACACTCCCCTTCACATTACCCAGCAGAAATTGCCCATGTGATGATTTTCTACCAAAAACCTTCGCCTTTTTTCCCCCTAATAAACGTGTTTTTACTTTTCTTTTCTTACCCCAAATATAAAAGAAACCTAAACCAAATTATTTTTTTATGTTTTTAATCCAACTTTTGTATATCTTAATTGATAAACTCCAAAACGTTCATAAAAACACAAGCGATTTCCTCAAACAAACCCGCAAAGCACACGTGAAGAACCAATAATATCAGCTGCCATTGCCATAAAAAAAAAACTTTTCAATAAAAACAGAACGATTACGATTTCGTGTGTGGCAACACTTAGGGGCTTCCTAAATACTCTTTGGCTAATAGATTTACTTTTAACAAGTTTTCTTTGAGAGTTACTCTTGGGTGGTTAGCGGTTATCGCCGGGGACTATTGGAAGCTCAATTATTTAGTTTACTGAGTACCTGACTTGCATGTGATGAGTTTGATGTTGTGGTAGGAAAAGTAGAAAATGAGGGGAATGTGCGATTCAGTAGTTGGGTAACGAAATAAATTATGTTTTTGGTAGTGTTTCATTATCATCAACCGAAAGACGTCCACTGTCCGACGACATAGACCTCCCCGAGTGTAGCCACAATGACCAGTCCTGTGCGTCTCGCATCCATCATCGGATTCCGGTGACCCTCACCGTGTCATCGGTGCACCTTGTAGGAGGCCTCGATAAGGGTCGGTACATATCTGACGCAAAATGCGTTGAGCGTATCATCGGTCGCGTCTATTTGGTTAAATTAGACCTGGCACAACGCGTCGAGTCAGTTTCTGCGTTCAGCATCTACAGAGTGGTTGTGTTGTGTGATAATTAATTTAAAAATGAAGCCCATCGAAATAATAGCTATTTGGGAGGCTATTGAACAAGATCAAAGAAGGAAACGATGACGATATTGGGTGAAACGTTGACGGAAACGGATCAGACGCTGTACGGTCGAAGCATTAACGCATCATCGGTTGAGTGTGAAATGTTCAATGTTTTATTATATATTTATTTTTTATTTATTTTTTTATTTTTATTAATGATAGGATCGCGTTTGACCACCATCTCACCTGATGGTAAGCGATGATGTGGTCGACGATTTGTCTGTTCTGGCGTTACGCGACCGATAATACGCGACGTATTTTCCGCCAGATATGTACCGACCTTACGTGATAGTGTTTACAGTTAGGTAAAACTTATGTTTATTAGACTCTTTAAAAATTATTCATGATTTTATGTTTATACGAAAGCCAAAGTTCTAGTATTAACTAAATATTTATGGTAACTAACGTCTTTTAGAATAAGTAGCTCAGCAATGTGATTTTGGTAATTTTTATTTGATGTTTTTTTTTTTTAGAAACAAAATCTCGGAAGGCACGCCTTAATTGCACACATAAAATGTTTAGTAACCTGTAACGCCACTAATGACCGTTCATGAGAACCTCATAAATTCTCATTTTTAATATAATAACTTGAGAAATATAACTTATATCCATCTGAAAACGTATTCAAATTGTAAACTAAACTAATTTCTATTGAGTTCAGCCACCGTGATTAATAATAGGTTTGCAGCATTATTGCATAAAGAAAAACGTATAAATGTAAAAAGCATTTTGACAGCTCGATGAAAACACATCACCGCGTACCTCAAAAACTCAATAGTTAAGCACAAACATGGGTACAAAAACATTCTCACTCAACAATAAAACAAGAGTCAGTTTCTTTAGGGTCGACGGCGGAGGGTTAACTTGTGATAACTTGAAACGGGTCAAAGCAAAAGTTTCTGTTTACTTTCATACTTGGCATTCACTTGAGATATTTACTTAGAGAATTGATTTGTTCTGCCAATTTACAAATAGAGAGACAGGTTGATAGATAAAACATTTATTTGACGCTGCAGAAAAAAGTTATAATAATAGTAAAGCTTTTTATTTTGTATCCTTGCTAAAGAAATAAATATATTTAATAATAACACGTTATTTGATTTATTTTCTAGTCAGGAATCTCTTCTAGGATATAGGCCTCCACCAGCATATTCCACTCAGAAAAATAACATATAATACAATGTCAAGATGATTTTGTAGAAAAAGTGTTATTGCCTATGTGAGAGGAAAGTCTGAAGTCGATTTGTAGAGTATAAAGCGACTTTCTATCAACCTTAATGATTCTCAAAAAAACAATTGATAAAATTGCGATTTTTATATCTATGTGTTCAATTTATGAAAATAAATAAATAATAATTATGGTTTATTATTATAATTAATTAGTGGGACTGGGCTGGACATGTCTGCCGCATGCCGATCGAGCGATGGGCCAGTAAAACACAAAGTTAGTGCCCTGAGATCGCACGAAGGGGTCACGGACTCACGGCATGCGGCAGACCAATAAGAAGATGACGAGACGACTTAGATGTCTTCCTTAGGAACTGGCAATAAGTGGCTCAGAGCCGGGAACAGTGGAAGGAAGGGGAGGGAGGCTATTGCCCAGCAGTGGGACAGTATAGGTTAGATATAATAGTAATAATAGTTTATTGTCACAAAGAAACATGAAGAAACATCTATTACGTCAGTTAGAAACTAAAAACTACAAAGTCCTACATCGCGGTATTATAGTTCTCCGCGCGATTAGAACATATACAACCGCCTGAAATCAACTATCGGGCAGCTGCCAGACCAGATAAAAATACCCGTCTGTTCGGAGAATCCTCCCTTTTCAACCGGCGGTTTGCAGGACTTTACACTCTGTTCCGCATACGTACTTCTAAACATACTCGTACATTACTATACACTGTTTACTACTGAAATATGTATCCAGACATTGTGAGCCTTACCTCTAAAACTAAGATAACCTGTATCTTAAGATATAGCGTTCGCTACCTTATTAAAATTGCACGCCCAACGATTTTAGGCTCCTATTTAGTCGCTTGAATTTCTTTCCAAATCAAAATATTCGAAAACCTATTCATGTCGCTACAAGGTTTAAAATTTCAAATCTCTTCCATAGATGCACCAAAAGATGCGAAAAGACCTACATAGCTCTCTCGCTCTTTCATCAAACTCAAAAAATAAACACCACATTAAAATAATCGGCCAAATTTGAGTCGGACTCGCGTACGAAGGGTTTCGTATCATTATATATACAACATTAGACACTATATTAAACTATTATTAACATCGAGCAAAAAACGGCAAAAATCACGTAAATGTATATTAGATTTGGTGCCCCACTTAAATAATAATATAACACATTTTTTTTTTTTTTTGTATATAATTATAATAGTATATCATGTTATATTATTTCATTGATAACTATGTATTTTGTGTCTACTAATTTTCCTTTTACTTTTACGCACATCTCTATTTTTTCCAACTCTCCTTTCGCAGGTATGCTGCAGTTAGTGGTTAGAGTTACCCCAATGACGTCATCAGGGTAGATACTCTACAGTCGCATTTTTAAACGCGAACGTAGAGTTCAACTTTCAATGCCAAGCAAGTATCATTTATGGCCGTTTACACCATCTAACTCTAACCCTGCTCGGAGTTAGAGTTAGTTGGGTTAACTCTAAGGTAGCTACTCGAGTTATAAAAGAACGACCCTGGGTTGCAACTCGAAGCATTTTTGAACGGTTAGAGTAATGACCCTATCGTTACTCTAACTATTCTTCGAGCTTCGCTTTTTTTCCCTACTCTGGTTATTTTTGAACGCAGGGCTGGAAGAGATTTCTTTAGAAATAACCATCGCTTTTGTACTATTCTTCTGTTTCCTTCTTCTTTTCTTTGATTATTATGTGTACATAAACTGTTAAATAAATAATTATTTGTTTTATTTTGTGTTTAGTATTTGTTGTTATAGTGGCAACAGAAATACATCATCTGTGAAAATTTCAACTGTAACTATCACGGTTCATTAGATTTAGCTTGGTTGGCAGACAGAGGTGTATCAGTGGAATTTTAATAATAGGGTTCCGTTTTTACCCAGATACAGAACCCTTAAAATAAGCGTCGTAGCAATAAGCAAGCTGTGCTCAAAATATCGTTATTAGCAAAGTTGGTGCGGCCAGCAATTTGGCAAGCTCCCCGCGCACCCGGCGTGATGTATCGCCGATACTTTGGTTAGTTAGGAAAAAACGAAGCGCGAGCCTTGCAGCGAAGCCGATGGGAGCCACAGTCATTGCTGTTACGTATGCAGAGTTTTTTTTTGCTTGATTCTATCTGGGTATTTTATAACCACTAATATTATAAAGGCAAAAGTTAGTGAATGTATGTGTGTGTAGTTAATTGCTGAAATTATCTTCTCATGTATGCAGCATAGATACAGATACAAGGATAAAAATTTAATTTTTTTAAACCAAGAACTGAGCTTTTAACTGTAGTATTTATGATATTTATTTTTGTACGTGAATGCGCGTTTCGTATTTGCGGAAAAAATCATTTTTCTTCAACAAATAATAATAATAAAACTATGTCTGTATGTGTGTGTATGTTTGTTACTTCTTCACGCTCGAATGGCTGAACGGATTTCGATGAAACTTAGGACATGGGTAGACCATGTCCTGGAATAATACATAGGATACTTTTTGTTCCGGAGAGTATGTTCCCTTGGGATAACTTTCTACTATCACACGGGCAAAGGTTCTGGCTGCTGGTAGCTATATAGCTATAATATAGTATAATAGCTAGCTAAAGAAATCCAAAAAGCTTATAGAGAAAGATCTTCAGATGCTACATAACAAATATAATGTCAAGAAAACAAAGTAATTAAAATAAAAAACCCTTTAAGAATCTATTACGTAAAAACCTACAATAACAGCCTGTATAGTAAAGGATCTTCAACTAAGTCTCATTTATAGACACTAACAATAAAACACAACATAAGTCACAAAATTAAACAATGAACTATTTCGTAGCAATGCTACGAGCCCTCGTAGCCGTAGCACTCGTAGGCGTCTACGAGAAGTGCTACGAGCTACGACAATTCGAATATTGCCAACTATTTGAAATTCCTTGCCGGTATTGTATTCATGTTTAGATAAATGTTAGTAAGTATAGCCATATATTTGATACGTAGTAGGACTACTTTATTGAAATGTGTGATAGCTTTATCAAATCAATTAGGTACAGGTAAAGCCGAAACTGGAGCACTTTGATTTATAAGCGTTTTTAAGTATCCAAGATAACATATAAGATTTTATATTTTTTTCCACCTTAATAGGAGAAACGCAAAATTTATATAAAAAAAAAAACAGTATTTGTCTATCTGTCACAGAAGTTTTTTTCGAGTGTCATGGGTAGGTAAAAATTTAAATTTTTGCTTCATGTTCTATCTTGATGACGAGGTTATCGAGAAGACCAAAAAAATTAAATTGGCAGGTTAATTTTTTATTTATTTAAAATATTGGGCGACACCAATAATAATAATAACAATTTTTTTTTTTTTTTATGGAAATATTTAACAATCTGTCTTTCTGTCTGTTATATTGTCACACTACTAAACCGATTTTGTTGAAATTTGGTACAGAGGAAGCTTGAACTCCAAGGATGGAGACAGGCTATTTTTTATTCGATTAATAACCAACATTCACGCGGACGAAGTCGCTGGCAGATGCTAATAATTAATTTGAACAATAATAATAAAATATATTTCAGAACTACTTTCATATGTTTGTTAGTAACAATGTTCTTAGCCTAGTGTTAGTAAAAGCTAAGGGACTCTGAGATTTTATAACTTTTGATATTAGAAAAATCCTTGTCCCTCTTTCTACCTCGATTTTAAGCTCAACTTTAGCTTTAATAATCTATATATATAAAAGAAAGTCGTGTTAGTTACACTATTTATAATTAAAGAACGGCTGAACCGATTTGGTTAAAAAAGCTTAGAACCAGGAGACGGACATAGAATACGTTAATACTTTTTATCCCGTAGAGTAGGGTAGAGTAGGGTAGAGTAGGGTAGAGTAGGGTAGAGTAGGGTAGAGTAGGGTAGAGTAGAGTAGGGTAGAGTAGAGTAGGGTAGAGTAGGGTAGAGTAGGGTAGAGTAGGGTAGAGTAGGGTATGGTAGAGTAGGGTAGAGTTGAGTAGAGTAGAATATAGTAGTCAGTTGACGGGAGCGAAGCCGCGGGCAAAAGCTAGTAGATGATAATAACAATTACTTTAACGCAACGCTTCTGTGTAATAATCTTCTGAAGTTAACCAATTTGACGAGAGGAAATTGGTAGATTAAATAAGGATAAAACTCGTCAAGAGCCGATCATCATAATCCGTTTAAAAACGACATTTTAACGCAAAACTTATTATTGGAAGGCTTTACGTTTTATGAAAGATGATTAGGGATTTTTAATCATATTTTTGGCTTATTTTCTTGTTAAATAGAACGAAGATTTTGAGTTATAAGGTTAGATTTGTACGTAGTAATTGTCAAATAATAAAACTTAGAAATAAGAATAATATTCCACAACTATCACACAACGCCGTCTAGCCCCAAGCTAAACAGAGCTTGTGTTATGAGTATTATACAACTGATAAACGTACTTATATACATACATATCACCCAGACACAGAACAAATGATCGTGCTCATCACACAAACATTTGTCCTAGGTGGGAATCGAACCCACGACCTCCGTCATAGTAGTCAGGACCACGAACCACTAGACCAACAGGCCAGTCAAAAAATAATAATTTAGTACTTCTTAGATAAGTACATTTTTTAAGTGATATAAGTAAGCAGTGATGCAATCGATGATAATCGTAGTAAATCGCACTAGTTTATTAAGAGCATATTCACTGTAGCCTTGAAGAAACAAGAAGAAATATACTTACCATATTACAAACTATTTTTTTTGTTCAACAAATGCGAAAATGTTTTTTTTCTCTTAGGTCGAGATCTAATATTTAATTGCTCTAATTGTCTTCTCTTATATCTTGTATGTCAGTTACAAGGATACCCATTTAAAAATGCAAAGTCAATGTCAATATTTAAAAAATACTTAAAATTACACATCTTTAACAAACCAAGCGCACCTTAGTACATGCCGCTTCCAGTTGTTCGTACTCCGTGTATGTTTACGATTTAACTATGCAAGTATTTATCGACTACCAAACACTTTTTATTACTTCTCTTTAAATTGTAATTAAGTCAAAACTGTTACTGTAAGCTACCAATAACGTTTATAAATTAATTTTTAAGTTTTCTCATGTAAGTGAATTGTAAATTCTTATGGGAAATAAAGATATCTAGGAACTGAGCTTTTAGCTGTATTATTTGTACAACAATCATTTTTTTTTTTATTCCACATCTATCACACAACGCCGTCCAGTCTCAAGCTAAGCAGAGCTTGTGTTATGAGTACTAGACAACTGATAAACATACTTATATATATTTCTAAATATATACATATTATAGATAAATTACACACAGACACAGAACAAATGATCGTGCTCATCACACAAACATTTGTCCTGGGTGGGAATCGAACCCACGACCTCCGGCATAGCAGTCAGAGCCATTAACCACTAGACAAACAGGCCAGTCAATATAATAATAAAACTACGTCCATGCTAGTACAAGAAATATTATATTAAGTAAACACTTTTTTGCTGACCCACTCTTTCATTCAACTCGTTTTACAGCTACAAAGTCACCAACATTGAAAAAAAATACAAAAGGGAAGGTCATAATTTACACTACAGCACTAATTAACACTTCACTCTATAATTAAACTTGTAATTAACGCCCATTCACTTCCATCATTCTGAAATATCTTTTAAACCAACAATCACGACGGACAATTAAACAGGTTAAATAAAATAGTTAATTTTTAAACGAATCGAAAGTAATTAGGGTGCTTGTTCACTAGAGTTCACTAACAGAGTTGCACTGTAAGCTGGGTTGGGGATGTGTAGCGGACTTTACTGTGCGAGAATGTTGACTTCATTGTGCGAAAATGCAGACTTTATTGAGCGAGAATGCTGACTTTACAGTGCGAAGACACAGACTTTACTGTGAGAGCATGCTGGCTTTACTGTACAGGACTGACTCAAGATAGGTGCACACACGCATTCACAAGCATTCTTCGCGCTTATTCCTCGAACGATTACTTGAAGGATATATTTTAAAGATCTAAAGGTTAAGATCTTTTTCACTAAGTGCGTTATCATGATGCTTTTACGCCATCATGATTTCAGTTTTAGAAAGAGACAAAGAAGTTTTTACAATGGAATCATAATGGCGTTAACACAATGACATTTTGATTATTTTAATTAATTTAATTTTGACGATTGTAATATTGCTGACATTATTTTATCTTTTGGTACTATTTTATTTAAATTTTACAATTTTCATTTGCTGACATTTTTTTTTAATGGGATTTTTGTATATTTTCACAATTAATTTATTTTGATAGAATACTTTGACATATCACCACTATTTTGTATGCCTTTCGGCGGAACATAGGATGGACCTAACATTATATTATAAGATCTTTGTACCCTGTGTTCACAAAATGAATAAATGAATTAAAAATGAATGAATTCATAATATAGCCTTCTGTGGAATGCGCTTCCTCTCGATATCAGGGTGGCCGAAAGTCGGTATGCATTTAAGCGGAAGTTGCGGAATCATTTTCTCCTCCAATAGCAGAATCGTCTCAAAACTTCTTTCTTTACTTTATATTAATATTTATGTATAGTTTAACTATAATATGTATACTTTTTTACTCTTGTTTTTTATTATATAAAATTTTCTTTTTATGCACCTACCATATTGTCTCTTCACCACCTTAGGTTGACTCGTAGAGAATGCCTAAGGCATTAAGTCCGCCTTTGTACTTTATGTTGCATGAAGATTAAATAAATATAGCCCTAGAAAAGCGCTGTTCAAGTCTAGGCATTTCCTATTATAGATATCGCAAACATTTCTTGCCAGTTATTCTCGCACATCTTTGATGGAAAAGCACCCTTATACGGCCATGTATTTAACAAATGAGGTAGAACTGTTGTTAAAAGTAACGACGCGACAGGCAATCGAAATATCGTTGGCAATTTATATTAATTTTGTATGAGATTTACTTGTACTGTATATTGGTACTGTGGCTGATAATTGAGAAGTATTGTAATACCCTATTTTGTAATTGACTTATTTTAATGTTGTTTGTAGAGACTGCTAGTATCAATACGTGAATCACACGTAAATAAATAATCATTATTTAAAAGTTGCTTCATTTTGGGGTTCAGTACCTCAAAAGGAAAAAACGGAACCCTTATAGGATCACTTTCTTCAGACAGACGGACGGACACTTTCTTGTCCGACCGTCTGTCTGTCTGCCAAGATCCTTTATCTCGAGAACGCGTGGAGGTATCCAGTTAAGATTAAATCCATATACTCTGGCCTGCGGTCCCTTGTTGCTGTGAAAAAATCAAACTTCTCAGTTAACGAAAAAAAAAAATAAACACACAAATATAGGAAAAAAAAAGAAAACTGTAAATTCGTAGTTAAACAACAAAAAAAAATTGCCAATAATCTTCATAACTCAATTCGGGAATTGAACTGTTTTCATAGGTAAATTTGTAAGGAATCCTCAGTGCGCGAGTCCGACTCGCACTTGCCCAGTTTTTTTAATTTACGAACGCAAGGACCACTGTCTAGCCACCTAGCATGCGTCGCCAATTAAAACTTAGATGATAAAAGAATAAACTTTTGATAACATATATCCTTTGTTTACCTTCATAAAACGAATGTGGAGTTTTGAAACGAGTCACCGAAGTTTGTGGGCCTAAGTATAACTTACCTTAATTGTTCGCACCCGGTGATATTTATAAGCACCTGGATTTACTTTGATTGTTTCACTGAAACGTCGCCGGAATGTTAATATGTTATCGCTTTTATTTGAAACTTTTGAAGTTACAATTTGGAACTTTATGTGAGTGTTATAAACAGGGAAATGAGAGTGATTGAAGTTTACAAAGTCAGATAGGAGATCGTGAACAGGTTTTTTTTTGAGGAGGGAAATCATGTAATGAGTTCTCCCACTCTAAGGTGGTCGTGTCAGACTTTTACTGACTAAAACCACACCTGTGTCCATCAGAAACCCTTTGCTTTCTAGGATCACGGGTATCTTTTTATGAGCATTGACCCTGCTGCACCGCAACATCAGGTAGTTTTGCTGACATCTCTTTGAGGCACGCGTGGAACACTACGCGCCGTCGACGACACGGGCTCGGTCTTCTCTTTACCGGACGGGCGGACGATAGCGAGCTAACCATTGTTGTTCGCCCGCAAGCAATCGTAAACAGGTACATACGTATTCGTAGATATGATAAGATTAAGAGTCATTATAATAACAAGTCACTAACTATTCTGTTTTCAGCACACTAAAACCAGAATTGAAAATACTAAATCAAAAAAGACAATAGTGATGTATAAACAAAACGTTTAACTCAACTAAACCAAAACATATCGTCCGGTTTCGTATAACGATGAATAATAATAAAACTAACAGCATTTCTGTTTTGTCAACCGAGGCTGCGGTATAACATGACAATGCTGCACATTAATATTCACAATTTTGCGGTACGCGTCATTTGCTACGGCACAATAAAGTTATGCAGATAAATCACACTGATAGGCATCGGATTTTGGATCGAAATCGTAATTGAATTTCTGTAAAAAAAATATATTTAAAAGACTAAATTGAAAAAATAAGAGATACTAACGGTGTGCGGCGTATGAAGGGGCTGAAATCACAACATCTATACGCGGATACGGCTGAGAGAGTAATCCTTGAGCGGCGGCAAACCTCTCACACACATTCAAGCCGCAATAAAACGTTTGCCACGCGCACTCACGCATACACTCCGCTGTCTGCGACCACGACACCGACGGCATCCTCATATCGACTAACTGACTACACAGACACAACACTATCACAAAATCGAACCACTTTGCAAAACACCCGACACTAAAACACAAAACATTTTCACATTATTATTTACAAATTTAAAATTGAAACACTAGTACACGTTCGATACGTACCGATAGTATTGCATTAACTACATTTAGATTAGATAAGGGCCATCACAAACCAATGGATAATGTTCATTGACGCGCGTGATTTCGCGGAGGTATCGATGTTTCTTGTGTTGATAAGATCGAATAGATGGTGCGAGGCGAGAGTGTGCATCTATGTGGAAAACGGCACTGATAGATGGTGTGTCTCTTACTGAAGATCAGGTGTTACGTAGGCGTCATCAAGTCTATTATCTCGTATTCAAAGATAAAGGCAATCGAATAGATAACTAACGCGATAACTCATCGTGTTTGCGCAACGTTTATACGGATAATGTACAAAGGAATATACTTATTTATTTCAAGTGAAGGTCGCCTCTCTTTGTTACAGTCATAAAAAGAAACATTGAAGGTACTCGTGCATGTCGATTTAATAATGTAAAGGGTGACCCTTATTGTATTAAAAATACATATTTAATTAAGAAGTTCTAAAGTTCCGATCAAAGAGATATCGATTGTCGAATTGAATAAAGGGTGTTTTCAATTTGTAACAAATGTAAAAAGGTTTTAGAATTTTAAAAAACATGCTTGTAGACGTAGAAAAAAGGCTGCCAAGCTAAAAAGAGGTGGGTGGGTCACGTCAGTCGCATACACTGACGGCTGGGCAACAGTCTCCACAAAGTGGATGCCTGAGGACGGGCGATGCCGCTGAGTTCGACATGGGAGGTGGCGAGATGACCTAGACGCTTACATCCGATGTTTGTGCCCATGTAGGCCTATGTGAAAAAGATTTTGAATTTTTCTTTGCTCGAGAAGAGAGTACCAGAAAGAAGTTGTGGGAGGCCTTTGCACAGCAGTGGAAAAATTTAGGCTAAATAAAAAAAAAACACGTTATTTGACTACGAAATTATTTTGACTCGACTCTGTATTTCACAAAACATAATACTTTTTTTAATGTTTTCTCTTATATTACTTTGTAGTTTTATTTAACCAGGCACACGCAACCACCGTAATTACCAGCTTTAATTAAAAAACACAAATAACTTGGCAACATTAGGAGTCTTCCTTAATTAGGGATGGGACATGTTGCAAACAACAGTTAGTTTAGGACAGTTGTCCCTTGTTGTTCTGTGCCTATGGGCAGAGGACACACACGGTCTTGCCAACATACTGTACTTGGACGTACAAGTTAGTCATTAATTTGGGGGCAGACTGCTTTAATTTCCTACGAAGTTTTGAATGAGCTCCTTTGGAGTAAGTAATTTAACTGTTAAGTTTCCTGTGCCAGGTTTAGTGTGTGTTTAGTTCCTTTTGCTTTGACATTTACAGGTCTTCTTCTGTTTGCAGCGATGGTACGTTTACATAGTTGCACTAATTGGGTACAGTCCTACTAATATTATAAACACGAAAGTTTGTCTGTATGGATGTTTGTTACTCTATCACGCAAAAACTACTGAATGGATTTCGATAAAACTTGGTACACGGATAGACTATGTCCTGGAATAGCAGAATACGTTTTATCCCGGGAGTATGTTCCCTTATTACTGTTCTTACCAATATTGGTGTTAGTATTAAGTTGCCATCGTGAGGAAACCGGCATGTCCTAGAACCAAAAATTCGAAGACATGTGACATTCACCAATCCGCACTGGGCCCGCGTGGTGGATTACGGCCCATTCCCTCTCCTTAGAGAGAGGAGGCCTGAGTCCCAGCAGTGGGAACATTAAAAGGCTGATTATGCTATGCTAATGCTATTAAGTTGTCTCGATTGCATGCCGCCGCATCTAGTATGTACTTTTTCTCTAGATCTGTGCTCACTTGTTTAGAGACAAACACTTTTGTGATCGCCTACCTACATTATTTTTCTTTGTATAAAATGACTTTTAACTGTAGTTCATGTACGTTCATAACAACATATATTGTAAATTTAATTGTTCAGTAAGTGAATTATTGTTCATTCTGATAAGGAAATAAAGTTATTAAACCAAAATATAAACATCACGATTAGGATTACATGTTATTTCCTCATCAAACATAATTTCCGCCGTAATTGTAATAATAGATTACATATTTTCAAACATATTTTGTATGTAAGTAAATACAAACAAAGCCAGTCCTGTGTTTATCCGGTTTAATGACGTCACATGACCGTTAATCTAAATATTGAATGTCAGATGAATCAAATTTGATAAGCGCAGATCAAATTGATTGTTGGTTTTATTTTTAGTAAATTCAATTTATAAACCAAAATTATTGTTTTGTTTGAACTTGGTTAAGAAGAGAGTCAATAAGAAACACCTCTTACAGTTTTCAGAATTTCTAAAAATACACCGTTCTGAATTACACAAAAAAAAAACCGGGCAAGTGCGAGTCGGACTTGCGCATTGAGGGTTTCCGTACAAACTTACCTATGAAAACAGTTCAATTCCCGAATTGAGTTACGATTTTTTTTCCGAATCACAAAAAAAGTTGTTTTTTGTGACGTAACTACAAATTTACAGTTTTCAGATTTTTTCCTATACTTGTGTTATGAGACCTTGCTTTATCCCATATTTCAGGAGTCTAGGTCAACGGGAAGTAGTAACCTATGAATTTTGATTTCCTTGAGTGTTGAAATTTACGTTTTGCGACATAAACGCCCGTATCTTTTTTTTTCGTTAACTCTTAAGTTTGATTATTCACAGCTTCAAGGGACCACAGGCATGGTTTAAATTTCAACTCGATACCTCCACGCGTTCTCGAGATAAAGAGTCTTGACAGACAGCTAGACAGACGGACAACGAAGTGATCCTATAAGGGTTCCGTTTTTTCTTTTTGAAGTACGGAAGCCTAAAAATAATGAAGAACCCAAATAGATTTGCCAACAGTTTCACCGCGGGGTATTTGCAAACCTATCCTTAATTTAAAAAAAAAGAATGTTAATATCTCTCAAAAACAGCTAAATCGACCTTTTCTATTTGCAGGAGTTACTAAATTTTAAACATTTTTTTTTATTTTTCTCGAAATGAAGGATAGGTTCGCAAATATCTCGCGGTGACTGTTGGCACATCTATTTTTGGTTCTTCATTATTTTGTTTTGTGTAATTCAGTGCGGTGTATTTTTTTTTAATTTTTAAACTTAACTATGTACCTTTTTAGTGTTTCGGACTCTCCTCTTAAGTACACTTTAACTGTTGATAATCTGATATTGTTGGTATATGTGTGATTGTGGTAAGATATATTTTTCTTTAAAGTATTGAATAACAAAGCACTTCAATAATTCTCGCTATTGTATTAGTCAGCCGAAAGATTCATTATTATCAAAAATATTTTGGGCATTCTTTTTTCAATTTATTATAAATTTTATTGTACAGTGTCCACCTTGTAGTGTGTGTTATCGCATAGGGCAAACTCTAGCTGACAAGTTTTAGAAGGACTAAACGAAAGGAATAAATATATATATATATAATGTATTATAAATTTTTTAATAAGTTTCTTAATTCTCTTTAAATTTAGTTTATCATTAAGAGCGTTCACTCGAAATTACGCGCTATTTGGCCAAAAACCATGATTTACAAAGCTATTTTAATTCAAATTTTATATAAGTAATACGTTTTGAAACACATGTTCTTCTATTAGAATAAGCTATTATTATAATGATAAAATTAAGTTAAGTCAATGAAAATGATCATTATATTTACCCATAATTTCTTAATAATATGACAATGTTTTTATTTTAATTTTCTTAATTAGTAAACTAAATCAATGAATCTTTTTCTATAACTATTTTGTTAAGGATACTAGTTACTGGTTTGTATTTTTTGTTTATTAATTCTATTAGAACTGTAGAAGTAGTGATGAAATGGTAAAGTTGGCGGATGAATCTTATCGATAAAAAATCACTACATCACTTAACCAGTTACAGTAAATTCGGTTCTTTAGATTCTTAAACAAAGTAACAAAACGGGACTGAACAAACAAATACTAAATTCTAATTTGGCAATGGCGGGAACATTTTAATTGGATTACACATGCATCTAGGTGCACAAGTGAAATGTTTATTTGCACAGCACACGAGTGTGTAAGAGGATTTAGAACCCGGTAATTTATTCAACGGGATTGATACATCTAGTTATTTCATATTGGGTATTACACTAATTAGCATTGTTTAAGCTCGATGGCGCCGAAAATGATTGCTATGATTGATTATTATGTTTTGTTGTATTATTAGGTATGATATAAAATTATGTAAACCTTTAGTCATCATTTCAGCCGAAAGACGTTTACTGCTGGACATAGGCCTCCCTCAAGTGTCGCCACAATGAACGATCCTATGCGTGTCGCATCCATCGGACTCCCGCAACCGTTACCAAGTCATCGGTCCACCTTGTAGGAGGCCTTCCAACGCTACGTCTTCCAGTACGTGGAAACCAAACCGTAAACCGTAACCGTAAACCTTTAAGTAAGCATTTAACTTGATAATTTATTTTTAAACGTTAGTAATTTTGGCATAAAGGAGTGCATATGTTTTTTGTAAAATTAGTGTATCAAGTTATTCTAATTAGTGTCAATAACAACCGATTACGATAAATGCGAAAGAATTGACGATTCAATAAGGAACTGAAAGAGACAACAGTATTACCGAGTAAAAACCAGATTTGTCATAACTACGAGTAAATCCTTTTATTGCAGTGGTCCTGCAACTATTTGTACCTATTGTGAAAGTACACGAACTTTATCAAACAAAGGCTTTTCCTGTTATCGTACAATGGACACAAAGCTAGAATAAAATGTATATATACAAAATACCAACGATCTTCATTATCTTCATTTGACTGCAGATCGAAAGGCGACAGCAAGTCAACGGGCAACGGGAACGGGTGGTTCGCGGCCGCGTTCAGAAACTCACTCCAAAACGTGTTCATTTTCATCGTTATGTCAATTTATCGATACAATCAATTGACATTGTCACATCACTACCGTTGCGTTTGAATATTGTTTCAATTCGTTTTGTTGTCGTTTAGGTGTGTATTTGCCGTGCAAATATTATTTTATGGTTTTAGTTTGTTTTTTCGGAACCGGCGAGTAGATACACTCGGGGCGCGCGGCCGGCGACTGTTTAGCTGTTATCAATTCAGCGTCGTCTCGCCTATCGCAATGATAAGCCTCGCCCACAACAATTAGGTGAAACAGCTGATAGTGCACAGGTATATAAAAAAGAAATGTTTTCGCAACCGTGTTATCTTCGGTATCAACAAAAACCCTGTAAAGGATCTTAATAATGATATCATACGAGGCTGATTTATATTCAAGTCCAGATGGTACTAACAGTCGGGAATTGCGGACAAAGTGAATAAATATGGAAAGCATTTTACCACACCTGTCCGAATATAAATAAAAGTGAAATTTCGTAATTTACTTTTACTCAGATTTTTAAATAAAGCGGTCGGTTGCTTCAGGCAAATACAATAAATTAATGCTGTGCGTATTTCCGATTGATCCGGCACACCGTGCGCAGCACCGTTCAGAGAAATCGCGATATTATACGTAAATACACCGTGATAAGCTGTTCATGTACCTGCAAAAGTAGGTCATACCAGATATATCGGTACTTGTGTCGTATATTTTCTAATTTGTGTACGCCTACACCTGACACTGAAAGATAACGATGTTGATTACAAATTAACACGCACTGAGCCCTAATATCAAGTAAACACTTAAACGTTAAGTCATCTTATTATTTAAACGAGCGTGCGCACAATTGTTCATTGAACCATAAAATCATATTGGCAACAAGCGCACAATTTACGATGAGAAAAGTAGAATAAAGAAACGGAATAAGGAAATTTCAGCGTCCAATTTCGGCATGATGATATGAATCGTATGAAATATGTGATAATATCAGCAGCCGTCGAACCAGGGTGTGTCGAGCTCGGCACGTGCCCAATGTGTTGTCACTCCCAATTTGAATGTAACATGACATCTGAGACCGAGTGACACCAGCACGACTTCAATTAACCTGTGCGTCGAATTTCCAAATGTCATGTTGACATATCGATACTCAGAACGCATAGCCATAATTATTTATGTCCCATGCTCGATATCTCATTCCACGACACTACACTTATGCATGTTCGGAAATTCGAACTATAAATTCAAAATAAGAACTTAAAAACTACCATAACGATAAATATGTTCGTGTAAGATCGTAAATACGAAAGTTTCCGAAATAGAAATTCGAGAATAGAGCTGTCTTACCTTCTTTTATTTTCTGTCTCCTGTTTTGCACTGTGCTTTTTTGGGCACATAATAAACTAAAGAGTTCTAATATACAGTCTTGATCCTTTTGGTGCACCATTTTTGTTTTCATATTAATAACTGTTTAGCATATTACTAACAAATTCATATTACAAATGTCTTCCATAAGAACACCATATTATTTTCCGTTGGTAATTTTGAAAACTATTTCTAAAAGGAAGTTTGCAAACTGGGGTAATAGGAAACAATGTAAGTTGTGTTACAGTACTAACAGAACTATGCGGATGGGCCGGGTTCCGGTTGGAACCTCCTGCAGATAAACACGTATGTAAGCAATAATGGGCTTATCAAAGCATTTTGTGGGACCTTAAAAAGAGCTGTAGTTGGTAACAAGGAAGAGCCTTGATGTGGGTTTATCGGAAATTACAGGAGGTAGACCCAAATAGTTGAATGTTTAATTAAATTAAACAGAAACCACAATTGGAGTTAATCGAATTATGAAATTTCCAGAGATAATGTCAAAAGTGGGTCGTCCTCTGATCATTCTAATTTTCTTTTTGTTTACTGAACTTTAAACGTAAGGGTAAAAAGTCACCAATTCTTTTCAGTGGGGTGATTTCGTTTGCGTAACAGACAAACAAAGGCAATGCCTTCCATTTTGATAATTCAAAAACAACAAAATTTACTGCGTTCATTACGCTGTTGAGTAGATGAATTTTCAATACAGAAGCATTAAGAATTTCTTTCAAAAATCTCAGCTCTGATTGTGACAGAATGTGCAGGTTGCAGGGTTGCAGATCATAAGCCAACCAAAGTCTAACTTTGAAATACCATGTTGCTCTCAAATAGTAAAAGCTTTTTCAGCCCATACAAAACGAATGAACACTTTCTATTTCCGGCCACACAAACCAATGCCGCCACATTGTTACCCATATCAAACATGCAACAAAAACTTGTAATAGAATTTTATTTAAAAGCGAGGGTAGAACGTAGTGGCCGACCGGACGTCAATTTCTGGCCGAAGCCGAAACCAAAGCCGATTAATTGGCTCCCGCCACAACCTTAGGTGTCTAAAGTTTATTAACCCTAGTACCTATATAAACCACTTATATATATGCATACATCCATAATCATAATCAGACTTATGAAGGGAAAGGGCCGTAATCTACCACGGAGGCTCAGTGCACGCTTATTTATTTATTTAATACTATATGCACATAAAGGTACAGAGGCGGAGGTGGAGGTACACATACCCTCGATTTTTTTTTGTTTTAAAATATGCCGGTTTCTTCACGGTGTTATCCATTACCGTTTTGAGAGCATTAGTCATGGAATAAATCTCACGAAGTAAATGTACCTGGGTTTGCACCCTCGATTTACAATTCGGAAATTTTCGGCTTCGGCGAACACCAAGGCGAAGCCGAAAGTGGTCGGACACTAGTAGGATGTAAAAATAGCACGCTTGTGCACGGTACGTTGGCTAGCGTAGTGTGAGCAGTCCACTCGGTCACCTACACAGCCTATCTGATTTGTGACTATGCCAAACAGTGCTATACACTAGCGTAGCCTCTATGGTAGGTGTGTGCTCTAGTTTTAGTTTTAAAAGCGGGAAAAATGGTGTTGATGGCATTTGAAGTCATGGAAATTAATTCATTAACGCTCAGGCGGTAGCCGGCGCCCGGAAGCCATTGTCTTACTATTGTGTCTCTAATTACGCACGTCAAAAGGTTAAGGATTAAAGGTTACAAATGAGAAAAGTTATAGCAGTTTGAAGAAGTAAATTAAAAAAAATGGATTGGGAAATAGACAGGAGATTAACCAAAGCGACTGAAATTCATGGACTAGATTCTGATGAAGATAAAAGGACATCACACAAAAGTTAAAAATGACAAAACGATCAAAATATAATTTACGATTATTAAGCTAATCTTTCAAAACAAGCAAGCGATAAAATTACGCCAATATTTGCTCCCACATAATACCGAAGATAAGCATGAATAGCTCCTAAAAATATACCAACTTAAACGGCGCACAGCACTACTATCGACACTCATACACGAGCGAACCTTGGCACTTCACTAGAGTCCACAATAAATTCAATTTCCGAACACAAACAGCGGGTGCCACAGAGCAGAAAAGTAAACAAGAAAAAAAAAGATATATCTCAATTTCTCAAACTACTCTTCGGAACAAAAATAAAACAGCAAATGACAGTGATCGCGAAATATTGGGACAGGCGTTTGCATATGTGGGACGTATCAGTGGCCTAGTTTCTTCGATATCTGCCCAAGGGCACGGGTGGCCGGGCCTGGCGCGGCTTGTCTAGTGCTTATCAATGATCGGACACCTGCTATCTGATTTGTGGGGTGAAGATAGGAAGTGTCAGAATGCGCGATGAGCTGTGAGTTTGTGAGGGGATGGAATTGTGTTGTCGGGGTTTAAAATGGAATTGTTTTTTCAGTTGAGTGCGATCGTTTGTGTTATCTTTTACAGTGACATTTATGAATGGTTTTGATAGCTAGGTAATAATATAATCCTCTTTTGTTACAGAGATAAAGCAATTAGTGCAAACTTGTCTCGTACCCGGGTCAAAAGATCTCATAAAAGAGCAGACTAAGTGTAAACCAGCAATCTTATCTGCCTTATACAGGCACATACGATCAGGTTTACATACATACATACATATTCAGCCTTTTAATGTTCCCACTGCTGGGACTCAGGCCTCCTCTCTCTAGGAGAGGGAATGGGCCGTAATCCACCACGCGGGCCCAGTGCGGGTTGGTGGATGTCACATGTCTTCGAATTTTTGGTTCCAGGACATGCCGGTTTCCTCACGATCAGGTTTGCCTGGCCCATATTACGAGAAATGTTGCCATGAATTGGAGTTTTACACCTGATGCTTTAGTAAAATACTGGTTTTCAACTGCACCTGATCATATTGCGAACCGACTCCAACGTAGTCCTTAAAAAATGTAGGTGTGATAGTATAATATAATAACAGAATGACAGCAAAATTATGTACCTTCCTACATTATTTTTGACAGTGTGACAATTTAAAATAATGCTGGCTTCCGTCAATTTTACTGAAAATTCTTGAGGTGCACGTGGCGCCAACACAACGCGCCGTCGACTCGGGCTTAGTCTTTGCAGGACGGTGAGCTACCCATGACTCGCCGGCCGCAAACCCGCGCCTGTGGTGGCAAAAAACATCTTGCTACTCCCAACACCTGACGAGCCTTCAGCGGGAGTCGGGGTGGGGAAAGTGTCGACGATTTTGAAGAACTAGAGATAACGGAATATCAACACGTTGACACTATGTCCATAATATTATTTTTGAAAGTGACAATTCTTCCAAGTAATATCGCGTGCCCACAAAGATCACTACAGCTTAATGAAGCGCAAAACGAGTGGTGTCCGCACTAGGTGTGCTGTTTAATGAGACGCGTAATCCTATCATTGAGCCACCGCTGTTCCATTGTACTGCGTTATGGTGCTATTGAAGTGATGTTGTTGTGTTAGTTACTTTGCTAATGTGTCAGTAGTGGGGACAGTGTCGTGGATTGTACCTAATGGTAGAAGCATTTTACAGGTGATTAAATCAGATCAGTATTTTTTAAGTTTATTAATTAGATATCTTGTGGCATATAGGTAGAGTTTTTTCAATTGTTCGGAAGAAATTGACTAAATGATAGTGAAATCGTATACAAAATTGGTTGAATGGTTAAGTAGACTATAACAGCACATACATACGATCAAAAATAGCTTCTTTATGTACTGTGTAGTGATAGTACCAGAAATGTTTTTACTATTTTCACAATACAGGCTATAATAACCCGTTACAGGAATGGGCGGTCATATTTTAGATACTGCTTCTGCTGATGGAAATGAACCATTTACTTTCTTCAAGGAAGTTACAGGCTCTTCCGAAAAAAAAAACTGAACTTCCCAAACTCATTTTGATCAGTTGATGACCATTTTTTACGTGAATCCTAAGTTTTTTTGGGAATTTTCTTCTTGAATTTTGTTCAGACAGAAGCATTATCTAAAAAAGATCACCAATTTTCGTTACATCTTCTCTATCTGATTTCTCTTATCGACTCCCTAAGCAAAAATGGTTTGAAAAAGGTTTATTATAATAATAATATAATACAGTTTATCACACTGATAACTATGTTACTGAAGTAGTAGATACGAGGTGTAATATAAGAGTTAAATAAACGTAGCAATAATGATAAAAATCTAGGCCAACTAAAGATTGAATGAACACATCTTCAACATAATCCATTATTATATTACCACATGATGTGGGTAGTAAGGGAAACCCCTTCAAAGGGTTTTGAAAATTAATCCGCTCGTCCGATCCCTGTCCACATCACTTCAATCAATCTGCTTAGACTTTTCTCTATTATGTATTCGATGACTGGCCTGTTGGTCTAGTGGTTAGTGGCCCTGACTGCTATGCCGGAGGTCGTGGGTTCGATTCCCACCCAGAACAAATGTTTGTGTGAGGAGCACGATCATTTGTTCTGTGTCTGGGTGTAATTTATCTACAATATGTATGTATATAGAAATATTTAAGTATGTTTATCAGTTGTCTAGTACTCATAACACAAGCTCTGCTTAGCTTGGGACTAGACGGCGTTGTGTGATAGTTGTGTGAATATTATTATTATTATGTTAATATCGGCTTCCATTATATCTGCCTGAATGCCAGTATTCTACATGGAGCGAATACCTTTTTAACCTCAACAACCCAGAGACTCATCATCATTACCGTTTCAGTCGATAGACGTCCATATGTGCCATATGTCATGTGCGTCTCGCATCCATCGGATTCCCACAACTCTCACCAGGTCATCGGTCCACCTTGCTGCACCTTGCAAATTTAACACCAGCCTCTGCGGCGAAGTATTTGAAGACCTCCCGTCTTCAAATACTTTGCCGCAGAGGCTGGTGTTAAATTTTCTGGTTTCGGAGTACCAGTAATAACTGAAAAAGTCCTAAAACCAAAGGACAGGACCAACAGTGCACATGCTTTCTTCACATGCTTTCCGACCAATCATGGTACGGTGGTTAAGCGATTGGCTGTTCCCATTCGGAAGAAACATTAGAAATAGTTCTTCCGGATCTAGGTGTCTTGTGAATGTGGGTATACATATTTGTGGACGCACCCAATATACAGAAGTAATAAGTAGTACAGGGTTGAGTTAAAAAAAGAACCAAAACATGCCGAAATCGGATCACTTATCTACGGCCTACACTGGGCACACGTGGGCCACGTACGCCGATCGGGGCGCGTCGGTCTTCATACAATTTATATGGCAACTAGATTAGTAGAGCTACATTAGACCCACGTACGCCACGCGACGCGACTCTACGTACAACTCAAGTGTCGTCCACGTGTGCGTCGGTCTAATGTAATTCCCGCTTAAAGGTGCTGCTACACGTGTAACTGCTGACAAGTGTGCCACACGCCGATCTGGGCGCATCGGTCTCCATACATTTTATATGGAAACTAGACTTGTAGACTTGCAGACACACTTAATCCACGCCACGCGACGTCGTTCTACGTACAAATCAGACGTGTTACACGTGTGCGTCGGTCTAATGTAATTCCCGCTTATGAGTTGCCTCATAGAACGACCCGTTCGGTTAATATTACACCATTTCAGCCCCAGCTTCTTTCTTCTGCACTACTTAACTACTTATAGGTACCACAAAATGACATCACCGTATAAGAGCCCCATATCGTTCCCCATTACCCCCATTTACATAATACCACCATGGGGGGTGGGGGGGGGAACGTAAATTAAAACAATAAAGCTTGTAGTCAGATCCCCACGGCGTTATGTTGATAGCTATAAACATTTATTTGTGTCGCAAATGTTTACACCCCTTGTTTGTTTATTGTTTGTTATATTAAAATCTTTTATTGTTGATGGCGGCAATAATCTTTTAAGGCTACGTGGGTATAAGGTGGAATTTTGACGGCTTGGAAGCATGTTGGGGTGGTGAAATATCACGGGTAATTTGTTGTAATCTTTGTTGGATCTGTAGGGGCTGTAGGGATCGTTATCGTACCTGATGGAACACGGGTGGGATTTAGTCAGTAGAAGTCTGACACTCCCTCTAGTTCCACCCAGAGCGGGACAAGTTATTTGATGATTTCCCAACTAAAGGAAAATAGGTTAATGTTGAATTTTTCATTTATAGCAGGGATGTTATAGAGCTCCATAACCGTTACTGAAACAATCGTATATTCGAAATAAAAAAACTATTCGTAAACGAAACCGATATATGTAAAAGTTTTGGATAAAGGCGGAGCCTTAATTCATTAACGCTCAGGCGGTAGCCGGCGTCCGCAAGCCATTGTCTTACTATTGTGTCTCTAATTACGCACGTCAAAAGGTTAAAGTGGCTACAATATTTACTTATGTCACTGATTGTAATATATCATAGAATGAGCAGTGGTGGCCGAGTGGTTTCGGCTCCACTTACGAGTTGTAGATCGCGCGTTCAAACCCAGCCAGGCACATTGCTTAGTGTAATTTATTTCATCACCACTGCTCTTAAAACGGTGAAGGAAAACATCGTGAGGAAACCGGCATGTCCTAGAACCAAAAATTCGAAGACATGCGACATTCACCAAACCGCACTGGTCCCGCGTGGTGGATTACGGCCCATTCCCTCTCCTAGAGAGGAGGCCTGAATCCCAGCAGTGGGAACATTGAAAGGCTGATTATACTATACTATATACTGATTGTAAAATATAATGATAATCAAGATTAGAAACTTAATAATTTTAAAATAATAATATACGTGACCAATACTATTCCAAACCAGCGGATAATCCGAAATAATGTTATGTCCGTAACCGTATCCGAAATTGGTATAAAATGACTCCTATATCCGAAATTTTATATCTTTAACATTATTAACACATATATTACTTAACTTTATAGCCACACAAACTTAAAATGCTGCATGTGATCTAAAATCACCCGTAAAAAGACATACAATAAGTATCAAAATCTAAAAAACCGCATTATAATTCCCCGATCCAAGGCAGCCATTCGTGGCAGACTCGAAGATACGGACGTCTAACAAATCGGCAAATAAAGAATCGGCAACTTCTCTCTGGCGATAATCTGGGCCGCGTCGGGGTTGCCACCTGCCGGCTTGATTTGCGACTGTCGCACGCTAGGGGATGTGGAACTTTGTTGTTATTTGTGAGTGCAAGAATTTGTGGTGTTATTGGAGGTCCGTGATAAATCTATATTAATACTAGCTGAGCCGGCAAACGTTGTTCTGCCATATAAAAAAAAAAAAAAAAAAAAAAAAAAAAAATAGATGTTGGCCGATTCTCAGACCTACTCAATATGCTCACAAAATTTCATGAGAATCGGTCGAGCCGTTTCGGAGGAGTTCAAGTTCGAACACCGTGACACGAGAATTTTATATATTAGACTAGCTGAGCCGGCAAACGTTGTTCTGCCATATAAATAAAAAAAAAAAAAATAGATGTTGGCCGATTCTCAGACCTACTCAATATGCTCACAAAATTTCATGAGAATCGGTCGAGCCGTTTCGGAGGAGTTCAAGTTCGAACACCGTGACACGAGAATTTTATATATTAGATTATAAAGAGATGGGGTTGTATTTTTGTTTGTAAGGAATTAAGTCGAAAACTACTGGACAGATTTTTTTAATTTTTGATAATTTCACCAGTAGAATGTTACTTTATCATAATAAAATAAGGAACAATTTGCATGTTCAGAAAAATGTGTTTTTTTACTGTTTTCCGTTCCGCTTCATAAAAACCTTCCAGAGACTTTAACAAATAGTTTAAAAAAAACGTTCATTCAAATTAGTCCAGTCATTTTCGAGTTTTGCTCTTAGATACATAACCGTTCAATTTATATAGTAGATAAATTTAATTTTTGAAAGAAATAAAATTCTGAAAAAAAAACGCTTTAAAAAAAAAATTAAACCATGTATTTCAAAAGCGTCAGCCCTAACCCCCTCCCGATTTTCAATCCCCCCACCCCACACAACGCAGGTGAAATAAAGGTATAGTTCAATAGAACGACACTCTTAAACACTTTCTTATACCTAATAATTTATAGCTACGGCGCAGATAAGGGTCCTGAACTGAATCAGCAGGGCATAAAGGAACAAAATTAAATAATGTATTACGTAAAAAATGTTTTCGGGGTTAGTGAACTAGGGAGACGTTTTTAGAACTTTGGCATGGTTACGTATCGGAGAAATACAAATAAAATACTTTGACTTTGTCTTTGACAAAATAGAACTTTGATTTTTTTGAGGTGGGAAATCATCAAAAACCGGCCAAGTGCGAGTCGGACTCGAGGACGAAGGGTTTCGTACCATTATCTATAAAAACAGCAAAAAAAAAAATCACGTTCGTTGTATGGGAGCCCCTTAAATATTTATTTAATTCTATTGTTTAGTATTTGTTGTTATAGCGGCAACAAAAATACATTCAGCTGTGACAATTTCAACTGTCTAACTATTATGATTCATAAGATACAGCGTGGTTACAGACGGACAGACAGACGGACGGACGTACAGCGGAGTCTTAGTAATAGGGTCCCGTTTTACCCTTTGTGTACGGAACCCTAAAAAACTTCTCCCGCTCTGGGTGGAACGAGAGTCAATGTCTGACTTTTAGTGTGTTTTTTCGTTCAAGAACCAAATAACAGAAATAGCATTATCAGCATGACCGTGAAAGTGTGACGTCACAAGCCTATTAAGGTTGCGGGCTTCGATCATGTACGTTGTGAGCAAGCCCATTGTGCCCACAACAGTGGATCCGCGCTTGTTACAGATTTAGTTTAGTATATTTCCAATTCTGCCCCAATCAGCCAGGTAAATGAACGAGCGATCCCTAGCGGCACAACTTAATATAGACATCCCCAGGGAACGATGTGTTTTTATTATTAAGTATACTTGAAACAATGTTCTAAATCATCTGTAAACAAATAGTTTTAGTTACTCCATAATATATACCTAATATAGTATAGAGCAGTGGTGGCCGAGTAGTGGTAACGGCCCCGACTTACGAGTTGTAGGTTGCGGGTTCAAACCCAGCCAGGCGCATTACTTTGTGTAATTTATTTCATCACCACTGCTCTCAAAACGGTGGAGGAAAACATCGTGAGGAAACCGGCATGTCCTAGAATCAAAAATTCGAAGACATGTGACATCCACCAACCCGCACTGGCGTAGTGGATTGCGGCCCATTCCCTCTCCTAGAGAGGAGGCCTGAGTCCCAACAGTGGGAACATTATAAGGCCTACTATGCTATGCTATAATCGATACACAATTTGTGCTTTTGTTTGTGTTACATTTGTTAGATTTCCGTTTGACTGCTATGTCACCTGCTGATAAACGATGCTGTGGTCTACGATAGACCACACTTAAATGTCATCATCGTGCTGGATTTTCGTCAATTTGATGTACTTACACGACTTATCAGCGAATTCTTAAACAACCAAGTAAATGAGTAAACAATCGAACGGCTACCTACGCCCGCGTTGAATTAAAAAAGTATCCAGATTGACAAATTGTAATTGCACCTAAATTCCATGATTATTCTGGATTTACTTAAAACGTGTGTGTTGATTAGACAAATATTGTCAAACAACCCTATCTACATACATCGCTAATAAATCTATTTATTGCTTTATCTGCATTTCTCTATTCTCAATCGGCCAGGTAAATGAGCGAGCGATCCCTAGAGCAACTATTTAATATAGACGTCCCCACGGAGCGATGTGTTGTTATTATTATTGCGCTGGCAACATTGCTGCCGTCCGCGGCTCTGCGGCCTGAATTATGAAATGAGAAGCTTTGTTTATGTGGCTTATTAGTTTTGAAACTGAATTATGGCAACACCTGCGATGGAAAATAGAATGTTTGATTATGTGTTTGCACGATAGGGATAGCGATTTGGAAAGTGGTTTTGTTTGTGAATTGTAGCATGTGGTGTAAAATTAAGTTTGTAGTTAAGAGATTATATATTTTAAGTTATTTTGCGTAGGAGGTATCTAATCGCAAAGCAAACACAGGGACCACGCAGATTAGTGTTTGAAATAGTCTTTGGAGAAATGAACCTCGCAGATTTGAGCCAATGCATCTCATTTTTTTTAAAAGAATAACCATTAAGTTATTGTTTTCGGTTCTTCTCCATAGGAAACGACTAAGGGTGCTTTAAAAATCGTGCTGATTTCATCACGCATGCGGGTTTGTCCCGCATGCAGAATATTTCAAAATGCAAAAAAAAAAACGCGTGCGTATTCCACGCTTTACAATAAATACTTGTATGAAACGTACATTTGCGGGGGTTACGCGTGCGGAGCAATCCCGCATGCGTGATCAAAACCGCACGATATTAAAACACCATAATTGGATTCGTGCACTAAAATATGGTTTGTGAAATATTTTGTTTTGTATTTTGAATTTAGAACATAATTTAACAAATCGACGAACAAGTTCTCGCTCATCTCTAGAACTACCACTTGGATTGGAAAAAGACTTTTTGTATTGGATAGCAAGTTTTATAACGAATATAAAACATCACGCAGGTAAACAAAACCACGGGGGACAGCTAGTCTAAAATATTGGTTAAGCTGGTCGTGAACACAAGTTCGTGGAGGGTGAAAACTGAAAGGTTATACATAGGCCACTCGCCCATGACGCCTTTTTGTAGCGATGCTGTCGCGCGTTCGAATCGAGACAGTCGCGATGCAGTCACTAGCTGTTAGCCCTCGCCCACACTACGATTCTCAGTAGCGATGCAAACGCGATGCTGTCGCGATACAAACGCGATTCCATTCGCGAGTAATGGTAAAAAAATGAAGGTTTTGTATGTAGAATATTTCACTTACGCGCCTCCCTCCCTCTGTTCTCTCCCCGATGTTGTCCGACACGGTCACGCGTTTGCACCGATACAGTCGCGATGCTGTAGCGCATTAGTAGCGCGTTGCAAATGCGACTAACGCGCGTAAACAAAAAGTCGCCGAGGGCGTGGGGCCATATATTTATGTATGTTCATATATAAATAGCAACGCATCATCTATCTTCATGTAGACCCAAGAGACCGGTGAGTTACCTTCTAGGTGTTGTAATCAATCCAATCAACGCAGTCGCGAGATCTGCTCACCTTTACCTGGTAACTTTAAGATCAATCGATTTATTAAAGGCGGTGAATTGCCCATGGGGCGTTACGCCAATTTAATCTTACTTTATGTGATGTGTAATAAGCTATAATGAACATTGCTGCACATTAAGAATTTTTTCCTAAACTAGGTTTTACCCGTGACTTCGTCTTTGTGAATGTCGGTTATTGTAAAGTCGAAACCAGATAAAAAGTAGCCTATGACCTTTTTTGGGGTCCAAGCTTACTCCGTGCCAAATTTCATGGAAATCGGTTCAGTAGATTAACCGTGAAAGTGTAACAAACAGAGATACTATCACATTTAAAATATTAGTAAGGTACATATGTTTTACTCTGCACCCTGTAATTAGATTGAGTTGGCTACAATATTTTTAGGACACTATTTTCGAGTTTTATGCCAACAACTTATTTTTAAGGTGGTAAATTATTCAATAACTTATCCTGCTCTAGGGCGGAGTGGGAGGGCGTGTCAGACTTTTACTGACTAAAACCATACCTATATTCCCTCTTTGCCTTGCGTTCCAGGACCCCGGGGTATTGTTAACATTTGTTTGAGGCGTGGAATGAACACTTCGCACCGTCGACGACTCAGGCTCGGTCCGGACAGGTACCGGACGGCCGGACGGCGAGCTACTCATTATCAGCAAGCCCAGGCCTACGTTGGCTGGAAGGTGGGTGGTACGGGATCCCGGCGGCTGGGGTGAAGACGACCGTTCCCACACGCGTGCTGTCGCCTCCTTCACTAGCATTACTGCTTTGCAGAAGGAGGCGGCTGCCGGCAAGAGGCCACCGCCGCCGATATTCTTCCCATAAGATAGTCAAAACTAAAACATGAGTTACAACTCCAACTCTCCGATACAAGTACCCAATACATAAATCTATACACATGGGCGCTTAGAACGTCCAACTTTATCGTTCAACTTGGCTCACATCACATGCTAACTTGCTAATCACATCTGCAGTACTTAGCTCCAGCTTGAGCGATGGCCTTCCATTGCTGTGACATACAGATAAGGCTATCTGTGAGATAAAGTTGATAATATTATTGTAGTTGAGAGCAGTAGCTGTCGCGCTTGGTTGATCATTTGGATTTGATGATGCATGCAAGGTTAGTCCAAACAGCCAGGGCTGCAGCAATGTTCGGAAGGATTACCGCCGCTCTGGAACGCTTCACAATTAGTCAGTAAAATTCTGACACTGCCTTTCCCTCCACCCAGAAGTTATTTTATGATTTCTCAACTAAAACAAAAGGTTCGTCCGATCTAACTTTGTCGTGGACGAAATTAACACAAAAATATTCTTCAAGTAGATATACTTATTTCATTTTAAATCATGTTGTACCTACAACGTCAATGCATTAATAATTATTATTCTGAAATTTCTCCATAGCAAAGATTTATTATTTCGTTTCATAAATGTCAAAAAAAAAAATGTTTGTTTCTGTATTTCAATGCATTTTATATTTTTTTGTCTAATTAATATTATTTATGATTTTTGTCCACTGAACGCCCATTATACACTTAGTTTTGAGAATGTTTATCCGGTCCACATTATGAGGTGTAAATAATAGTAATAAAACAATAAAGTATATAATAAATAATGATACGCATGTGCAACATAAGCATAATAAACTTGATTGACGGAGAAACCCTGATGTATAAGTACGTACGTTACTGGAACCGGCGTACTGAATAGCTTGGCAATTTCCTTACCTGGAAAGAAACAAAAGAACAATTAGTAATGGAAGTTGCTATAAAATCTTGATAAAAACGAATTGTCAACCAATTTTACACAAAACAGCACGCCTTTATATCCTGCAGGGTTAGGGCAGAGGCTTAGGCCAATAGTAATTACACCCACAAGAATATAAAAAGGAGTGAAAGTTCCATTAAAATTTTGTTCAACCGTTTCGAAAACTACGGCATACGTTTTCGAAACGGTTGAACAAAATTGAAAGCCCGCGGTTTGAAAAGTATCCTAAGTTACTCCTTGTAACATGAGCTATCCGACAGTGACCGTCCATCCCATCAAAATCGGTCCAGCCGATTCAGAGATTAGCTAGAACAAACAGATAATTTTGTTACATATATAGAATATACTTTAGACACTTCAAATTTTATTTATATGTATAGATCTATAGATAGGACATTGTATATGTGTGGTGGAGGGCGAGGCTTGAGATCCATTTGCAATGCATGTCAAATAGACGCTCACAAAGGTGTCAGTCAATCGTAAACCTTGCCCTGACTGTACTTATTCCGGGATTAAATTGTCCACATTGAGAAGCTTACGTATCCCATACATGACATTTCTATGGTAGCCTGACAAATTGTCCGTCGAAGTCCAACACGAAATATCGTGGGGCCCAGCAGGGTCGAAGCCTACTGGGGCCACGGGTAGTATGAAAGTGAAACCCGGGGCCCTGGGACGAAGGCAAAAAAGGAGCAGGAGTGGGTTTTTAGTCATTAAAAGTCTGACACTATCTCCCGCACCGCCCAAGAGCGGGATTTGTCATTAAATGATTTTCCCACCTAAAAAAAAAGTCCAACACGAAATAGAAATGCTACGAGTTTTTGACGAGGTACGGCTAACAACAACTACACACACATGCTACAGTCATGTCTCATACAGAACAAGTACATGGGTTTACTGAACTTGCAGACGATGAGCAATGGTTAGCTCGCCGTCCGGCCGAGTCGACGGCGCGTTGTATTCCACGTGTGCCTTAAAGAGATATCAGCATAACTGAAGGGGGTAGGGCCGGTACCTGCTAGGGCTGCGAGAATGGTCGCAAGAGTCACCGTGACCCTGGAACGCAAACGCAGATTCAGTCCGTAAAAGTCTGACACGTCCTCTCTCTCCACCCTAGAGCGTGAGAAGTTTTTTGCTGATTTTTCACCACAAAAATAGGCTTACTGAACTTTGCATTTTTTATTTAACAGTTTACACGTTCGACGAAAGTCAATTATAAAATCGTCAGCAGGTACACGATATCAAAACAATTAAATAAGCATCAACTTTAAATCTACCAGATACTGATCAAACAGAATAGAATCAAAACAGCCTACTTCCAAATCAAACGTTGTTTACTTTGTAACCAGCATGACATTTTCAGCTAATTTGCAATTCCAATACCGACCACTGCGCTAATGCCGAAGCAAAGAGTCAAAGAAGCCGCATTTCCGGAAACTGCCGAACATAGCCGATGGCGACCGAGCGTTTGGCCATACGGCTAATGAGCAAATAAAGAAGGCACGGTGATTAGCGAGCCTGATGGATGGCCAGCTATCGAAATTACCTTTAAATTGTGAAGCCCTACTTTCGTATTGGGTGTTGGGTTAGTTCTTAATTGGCTTGTGATAGTTTTAGGAACTATATCACAGTTATATCACACTTTATCAATTTAGTTTTGTAGTATAATAAACGCATTCGTGAACGAACGACATGATGTAATGTCATTCTAATTGTCAACGATTAAGTTCATAAAAATATAAACGTTTTTCAGGGTTCTGTAGATAGACGTAGGCTTGCGGACGGCGAGCAATGGGTAGGACGTCGTCCGGTCGTCCGGTAACCGTCCGGACTGAGCCCAAGTCGTCGACGTCGCGTGGTGTTCCACGCGCGCCTCAAAGAAATGTCAGAAAACCGTAGGGGCCCAGCAGTGTCGAAGCTTACTGGGGCAATTGGTTAAGTGAAAATGAACCATCGGGGCCCTGGAACACAAGGCAAACAAGGAACAAACGAGTGGGTTTTAGTCAGTAAAAGTCTGACATGCCGAAAGCAAAGAGTGATATGAAAGATAAGGAAGTTAGTGATAGCATGACGGTTGACAGGATCGAATGGAAGAAAAAAACGTGTTGCGCCGACCCCAAATAAGATCGGACATGGGCAGGAAGATGATGATTATTACTTCTTTACGCTTGGATAGTTAAACGAATTTGGATGAAATTTGGCACAAAAGTAAATTAAAATAAACATACATACATACATCTATATATGAAGAAATCTTCTCATGAACTTGATTTTGAATTTTAAGAGCGTCCAACCCGAGATACATTTTCACTATTTTTTTTTCATACAACCGCTCTTACGTGATTATGACGTTATTACAGATAGCGGCACGAATCTTGAGCGCTCGGCGAAAGCGCGGGGATCGCTTTGCGCATCGTACACATCAGCAACCCAATCACTGTACAAGGATTGCACTCCCCGCCCCCGCATCTCTTTTCATATCACTAAAAAGACCCGATATTTCACTTCTGCTTGCTTCTGAGCAAGTAAAACTGTAGAAGTCAGCGCTCAAGATCCGTGCCGGTATCTGTACACATCTTTCTCTAGATATTTTGGAAACACTACAGATATCTTGTGGATATTATTTAGGTTTCCATTTATTGCTAAGCAAATTCTTACCAAAGCGTATGCAACACTTATAGGGCACGTTCTAGTATGAGAGCTAAACATTCAAGGATCGCACGCCACGCACATCGATTAGTTGCGGATGGCGGACACGCAAGGCGACGTGTGATGACTAATATGCTGTTATAATGCGCTATTACAACTGCTAACGAGGGCAGGTCATTGATAGGGATTGCGTAAGAAGATGCGAGGAAAGCTTTACGACAATTTTTAGTGTAATTAATTCTTTTTTTAGGGTTCCGTACCTTAAAAGGAAAAAACGGAACCCTTATAGGATCACTTTGTTGTCCGTCCGTCTGTGTGTCTGTCAGTGTGTCAAGATCCTTCATCTCGGGAACCGTTTGGAGGTAGGTATCGAGTTGAAATTAAAACTATATACTCAGGTCTGCGGTCCCTTGAAGCTGTGAAAAATTCTAACTTATGAGTTAACGAAAAAAAAGATACGGACGTTTATGTCGCAAAAACGTGTATTTTGACACTCTCAAGGGAATCAAAATTCATAGGGTACTTCCCGTTGACCTACAATCCTGAAATTTGGCATAAATCAAGGTCTCGTAGCACAAGTATAGGAAAAAATCTGAAAACTGTAAATTTGTAGTAACGTCACAAAAAAAAGGGAGAGATGATTAGATTCGGAAAAATCTACGTAACTCAATTCAGGAATCGAACTGTTTTCATGGGTAAGTTTGTACGGAACCCTCAGTGCGCGAGCCCGACTCGCACTTGCCCGGTTTTTTTTTTAAACTGCCCCATACAAGGAATGATTCCTGTATCGTGGGTGCGTTCACATACATGTAAACACACATATACGAGACACAGCCTCGGGACATTTATCTGCAAGCCATTCAAATATTTTTCCTGTGCGGGAATCGAAACCGAGACACGCAACACAGCGGCCAATCGCTCAACCACTGCGCCAACCGTGGCGTCGAAATTAATTAGTCCTTTGGTCTATCACTATTTCAGCGTTTCAAGCCCGTGGTACTTTTTCAAACAATCCCATAGCCAATACTTACTCCTGGGAATCATTTTACAAGCAAACGTTTTCATACATTTATAACATAACATGACACCTGCATTTCCCAAAGGGTCAGGCAGAGACCACACAAATTTAAAGCCCCACGTGACAGGAGTGAGTCAATTGTCGTCATCCAGACTGCTTCTACTGAGATTAACCTAACCTATTTGGCACAGCCGTGACTTCAGCCACATAATGTTGTTGCTTTGTTCATTTTATTTAATTTTAAGTGTTTACATAAGTAGTTTCTGATGATGATGATGACATAAGTAGTTTCTTCATTGTGTTTGGCTGTGTGCTAAATAAATGTCTTTTCTTTTTTTCTTTAGATATACAAAACCGGTCCTGTGCGTCTCGCATCCATCAGATTCCCGCAACCCTCACCAGGTCAAAAATCAAGTAACACATCGCTAAGCCAGGAATCAAAGGACTTCCATTCTTGGTAATTCTACTTGCGACCACTAGAGACGTGAAGCAATTCTAATACTTTATTTTATAAAATATATGTATACCAAACATCGGTTATTTCTTCCAAATCAACATAAAATAAACATCCCACTAATATCAAGACGAAATTTGAATGCATGTGTGTGTGTCTACGTTCGCTGCTCTTTCGCGCTAAAACAGCCTACAAGTAGTTATAATTTTTAACCAGTTGGTTGTAAAATAATTTATTTGTAAACTAGTTATTTACGTATTTTAATAAAATTGTTATCTACACAAACATTTACATTTAGTTTAAGTATATTATAATTTATTTATCCTCGTCCGTCCTTGCATGATCGCATAAAGAATGAAGATATCCGTAGGAGAACCAAGGTCGCCGACATAGCCCGAAGAATCGCCAAACTAAAGTAACAGTGGGCAGGGCACATTGCTCGTAGAACGGATGGTCAATGGGGCCGAAAGGTTCTAGAGTGGCGTCCGCGCACCGGAAAACGCAGCGTTGGAAGGCCTCCCACAAGGTAGACCGACAACCTGGTGAGAGTCGCGGGAATGCGGTGGATGCGAGACGTACAGGATCGGTCGTTGTGGAGACGCTTGGGGGAGGCCTATGTCCAACAGTGGACGTCTTTCGGCTGAAATGATGATGATGATGATGATCCTCGTCCGTGCGTCACTGCGGGGTGCCAGCTGAAAACCACCGCAGGGTGTCTGAAGCCCAACAAACGCTGAGGTACTACTTATGAGGTGCTTATGTGCTACTACTAGCACATAAGTAGACCATGGGCCTTACTATGATGTGTTATAATATCAGTCATGCGAGCGAGAAAGAAATGGAGCTATAACCCTATATAGCTCCATCCCTTTAACAGCTCAGTTTAGGTCATAAAATGGATCGCATTAAGAGGTCGTTGTAGGGCCTCAGGTCCTATCTTTAAACCTCGTTGTCCGTGCAGAGTCCGTGCCCTTTCCACTTTCACGTGGGCGAACACACTGGCAGGAACTAGTGATAACATATGGACACCCAAATATGCAAACTTCTAACCCTACACCGATACTGCTCATAAATGTTAAGTAGGGTAAAACGAAAACGGTTTCCATGGCAATCGTACTCCGGGCTAAGCATTCCATTACTAGTTAATGTATTATTGAAATGTCCTGCAAGGCCACGCAACTCCATAACTATTTAAACTAAGGGTTCTGTTTACTCATAAGAGGGAGAGGATAGATAACATTATCATAAATGTTCATTGGAGAACATAAAACAGATCATAGGCAGCTACTATTTTATATATATAGACAGCTATTTTAGAAGGAATATAGATCGTTAAGAACGATCTATATTCCTTCTAAAATTATTTCGTTAACATTGCTATTACCGTTTCAAACTTATCTAGTTACCACTTATAATACAAGAGTAGATCCTACATTACAATGCGCGGACGGCGAGCAATGGGTAGCTCACCGTCCAATCGTCCGGTAACCGTCCGGACCGAGCAGCCCAAGTCATCGACGGCGCTCACTGTTTCACGCGCGCCTCAAGGAGATGTCAGCAAAACGTGGGGGCCCAGCAGGGTCGAAGTCTACTAGGACCAAGGGTCTGCTTCTGAAAGGAAGACTCGGCCCTGGTATGAAAGGCAACAAAGGAACAGGAGTGGGTTTTTAGTTAGTAAAAGTCTAACACACTCGCGCACCGCCCAAGAACGGCGGATGTAATTGGATGATTTTCCCACCGAAAAAAAAAAACTGCGGTCCTTAGCATAAACAGCTTTATAATGTTCCCACTGCTGGGACTCAGGCCTCCTTTCTAGGACAGGAAATGAGCCGTGACCTACCACGCCTACACACCTACACACACCTGACCTACACGACTCAGTGCGAGCTGATGCATGTCAAATATTTTCGAATTTTTGGTTAAGGACATACCGGTTTCCTCACGATGTTTTCCTTCGTCTTTTCGAGAGCAGTGGTGATGAAATAAATTACACATAGTAGGCCTGAGTTTGTTTCAACCCGTAACGTACGAATCGTAAGTCGGGGCTGTTACCACTCGGCCACCACTGTTCCTTAAGCAGTAAAAATCAAATATTGGAATTAAGGCATAGAAGCTAAATTAATATTGAATTTAAGTTACTATAAATAATTAGAATTATTGTTTATTGGCTTGTGAAAAGATGGATGGATTGTGTGAACAGTGATATGAAAGAAAAGGAAGTTAGTGACAGCATGACCGTTGACAGGATGGAATGGAAGAAAAAAACATGTTGTGCCGACCCCAAATAAGATGGGACAAGGGCAGGAAGATGATGAGATGATTGTTTATTTGCTTGTAAAGATAATCTTTGGAAGATTGACTGCCTCGATTAAGAAAATTCTTTATTTTGGTACACTATCGCCGAGCCACTCCTGAACCTTTCAACCCAATCGACCATGTGTTCTGTGAGCAATATGCCTTGACCACGGCTACTTGAGTTTGGCGATTCTTTGGGCTATGTCCGTAACCTTGGTTGTTCTGCAGATATTTTCATTTCTGATCCGATCACGCAAGGAAACTCCGAGCATAGCCCGCTCTCCATTGCCCTTTGACTTTAAGCCTTCTGATGAGGCCCATTGTGAACGACCACGTTTCAGAGCCGTATGCGACCACGTACCGGAAGGCAAAGCGTTGGAAGGCCCATAAGGAGGACCGACGACTTGGCGAGGGTCGCGGGAATCTGACGGATCCGAGACGCTCAGGACCGGTAATTGTGGAGATACTTGGTGGAAGCCTATGTCCAGCAGTGTACGTTTTTCAGCTGATATGATGATGATAATGACGTTGATGTCACGAGAGCGAAGCCACAGCCAGAAAGTTAAGTTATAAGTAAGGCTGAACCTCATCGGAGCTCATCTGTCATCATAAATTACAACGAAACCAATAATCCGTTGCAACTTCAGTTAACTTCTATTTATAGAATGATTGATTAGTCTTAGCATCAATACTAACTTTTACTGATTAATTACAAACTACTTACTTTAGCTCTAAACTGATATCGATTTAGCTTAGTGAGCATTCTCGGTTTGGCTCCGAATGTATCAAAATTTCATGAAATCTAAAATAGATGAACATTAATCTGTGTCAAGTTTGATAGGTTTTATTCAATACTATCTTTTGTCCGCGGCTTCACCCGCGTACTAAAATATAGCCTATGTCACTCAGGAATAAAGCAGTTTTCTATTGGTGCAAAAATTTTAGCAATCGGACCAGTACTTTCAGAGATTACCTCCTACAAACAAAAAAACATAAAAACAAAGTTTACCTTTTTATAATATATTAATAATATATATATATATATATTATATGGTCGGTATTATATATGTATATTATGGTCGGAGTCGACGGCACGTAAAGTTCCACGCGCACCTCAAAGAGATGTCTGCAAAACTGCGGCGACCCCAACTCGACCCCAGGGTCAATGCCTGCTGGGGTTGGTTTGAAAGAGTGACCCCGGCCCTACAACGCAAAATGCAACTGAAGGGTATCGATGATTTCCCACCTCAAAAAAGACGCCTAAAAAGCGATCTGGACAAGTTAGCCGGAGAAGAATAGCCACAAAGATATGGTGGATGTCTCTGCCCAGCAGGGCACTGCTGTGAGACAAACGTAAGCTAAGTAAAAAAAAATTAATGGTATAAAATTATTAGCCAGAGCAACTATAAAGGAGCGGAGGGGGGGGGTGTTAATAGATCAGGGTGTGGCTACTGAACAATTAAGTATCACCACCTGTGGAAGCAATTATGGTTAAAAATATACGGATAAATGTTGATGCAAACATGTCGTGTCCAAGTGGCATCATAATCTTCAACCCCACCCTTCACAGTGGGGTTAATCTCCTAAAACAAACCATACTAATATTTTGAACTAGCTTTTGCCAGCGGCTTCGCCCGCGTGAAAATAGAAAATATAGGCCTAGGTTACTCAGGAATAAAGCAGCTTTCTATTGGTGAAAAAATTTTCGCAATCGGACCAGTACTATCAGAGATTACCTCCTCCTAAAAAAAAAAAAAACAAAAAGAGAAACTTTACCTTATAGAATAATAATAAAATGTTTAGAAATATTTAAAAATACCAAAAATATGTATAGAAAATAAAGGAAATAATAATAATATAATATAATATTAGTGTAGATGAGAAAGTAACTGTCTGTCTGTATGTTAAACGCCTTCACGGCTAAACTACTAAACCGATTTTGATGAAATTTGGTACAGAGGAAGCTTGAACACAAAATATGGACATGGGTTCCTTTTTATCCGTTTTCGACTTCGATCACGCGCCCACTTTACAACAAAAGCTAGTAATTTTATAAATGAGTCTACTTCATTATTCAGGCTAGTTTCTATTAAATACGCACAAAACGAGTTAAAGCAATGTTAAATGTTAGTGTTAGTGTAAAACATTGCGGCCATTTGTTTCCGTCTAAACAAATGTTTTGACAAAAGAGTAATGAATCTGTCAAGGGGTGCTCGGTTCGCTCACTGAATTATATTTGATGCTGTTATTTTGACAGTTTTAGAAATTGTACCTACATATATCAAATAACTAGCTTCTGCCAGCGGCTTTGTCCGCGTTAAAAAAGGTTTTTCTATACAAACTTTGGACCCCCGTTTCATCCCCTTAGGAAGTGAATTTTGGAAAATCCTCTCTTAGTGCTCGCCTACGTCATAAAAGGAAGCCTTGTGCAGAATTTCATGTTCCTAGTCCCAGTAGTTTCGGCTGTGCGTTGATAGGTCAGTCAGTTTCTCCTTTTATATATATCAAATAGTGAAGATTATTTACTTTATGTGTATGTTGCAAGATGAACAATAAGAAATGGTGATGAATGTGAATGTCGTTGTTGCATCGCGTACGAGCAAGCTCCAACAGCATCCTAAAAGTAATAGCGGACAGACTAGACGGTCCATTTCTGAGACACTGGATTGCGCTCCTCCATTGATTGTTGGTTTTCATTACGGTTTCGTACCTCAAAAGGAAAAACGGAACTTTATAGGATCACTTTGTTGTCCGTCCGTCTGTCTGTCTGTCTGTCTGTCTGTCAGTCAAGACCCTTTATCTCGGGAACGCGTGGAGGTATCGAGTTGAATTTAAAACCATATAGTCAAGTCTGCGGTCCCTTGATGCTGTGAAAAAAAAAGCAAAATTCTAAGTTAACGAAAAAAAAAGATACGGGCGTTTATGTCGCAATAAACGTGTATTTCGACACTAAAGGGAATCAAAATTCATAGGGTACTTCCCGTTAAATGATAAATGATATTTATTTTGTAAATAGGTTTAAAATAACACTTTTACACGTCAATTTTTTTTTTTTCGTCATTTTTAAACTAGATGACCTAGAATTCTGAAATTTGGCATGAAGCAAGGTCTAATAGCACAAGTATAGGAAAAAACTTTTTTTTTTTTTAATTTTTGAAAAAGTCTGAATTTGTAGTTACGTCACAAAAAAAAAACTTATTTTGCGATTCGGAAAAATCTTTGTAACTCAATTCGGGAATTGAACTGTTTTCATAGGTAAGTATGTACGGAACCCTCAGTGCGCGAGCCCGGCTCGCACTTGCCCGGTTTTTTTTTATTATGATTAATTCATTAACGCTCAGGCGGTAGCCGGCGCCCGCAAGCCATTGTCTTACTATTGTGTCTCTAATTACGCACGTCAAAACGTTAAGTACACTGACATTGAAGCCAAGACAGGACTTACACGTGTCTCACGAATGTTTATTTTTAATTCAGTTACAATAGAGGACAGTGCAACTACACTTTTAATCTGACTGTACCTTAACATTAACCTTTCGAATACCGTAATTAGACACAATAGAAAGACAATGAGAGAGCGAACACCTGGACTTTAATGAATTAAACAGGGCTCGAGAAAAAAAAACAATTTAGGTATATATGTAGTAGTCCTCCTTTTTTAAATGGGAAAATCATCGAATAATTTCTCTCGTTCTCGAGAGGGCATTTCAGACCCTTCAGTTTTGTTGACATCTCTTTGGGGCGCGAGTGGAAACCAACGCGCCGTATGTTCGGGCTTGGGTCTTAGCGGACGATGAGCTACCCGTTGCTCGCCGTCCGCAAACCCGCGCCTACGATGACTGGGAATTGCCCTGAGGCGTCTACTGCGGATGTAGTGGTAGGTATTTAGAGCTCCTAATTCACCAAAACTTATAAGAACTGCGCGTTAGACTTGCCCTTAAGCTCCTAAAAATAACTCCAAAACTTTCCAGCTATATATAAACCACTACGGTTTGAGTGATAGGCCAAACTTGGGCAAGCGCGATGATGGATGGTATCCTCCTCTTATTACATGATTATTTGTTAAAATTCGATATTTGACAGCCTGATGGATACTATAAATCTTGGCTTTTTAGGTCAGGCAAAAAGATGGGGCGAATAAAAAGGGTAAATATGTTTTACGATCATTACGCTCCGTGTTAGCGTTGTGTCATTAAATCTTTCTAGAAAAATACGTGGATTACTTTGTGCTTTTAAAGGATAATAGACCGACACAAGCTTATAAAAGCCTATGTAATTAAGTTTATAATCGATTAGCAATTATATGTATTGTCAAATCGCGTGTTAACAGCTGTTGTGATAGACTGATCAAAATACTCGTCGATCGAACAAACAATTAGTAACGTTATGAAGTTAGTTATTATGAATATTAGATTAACTGAAATTTTGGAAAATCTATGGCAAGTAGGGATTTTACTTTATTAGACTAGACAATTATTATTAAACTACTCGTTTCTGTAAAGCAGTGATTCCCAAGCTTTTTAGGGTTTCGTGCCTAAATCGGCAAAAACGGAACCCTTGTGTGATCACTGTGTTGTCCGTCTGTCTATTTACACGTATGTAACTATTTACAGAGTTTAGTTTTCAAGGAACCCCAGTGCGTGATCCGCCTCGCACTTGCCAGGTTTATTTTTCAATATCGACCATTTCGATTTCTTTAAAATAACAGGGAGACCAAATAATCAGAAAAAATATCTAAGTTTGTATCATAGTTACGATTTTCGATTTGTTTTTTAAGTTTCCGTACCTCAAAAGGAAAAAAAAGGAACCCTTATAGGATAACTTTGTTGTCCGTCTGTCTGTTAAGACCCTTTATCTCGGGAATGCATAGAGGTATCCAGTTAAAATTAGAAACCATATACTCGGTCTGTGGTCCCTTGAAGCTGTGAAAAAATAAAACTTCTAAGTAAACAAAAAAAATAGATACGGCTGTTTATGTCGCAAAAAAACGTATATTTTGACACTCCCAAGGGAATAAAAGTTCTTAGGATACTTCCCGTTGACCCCGAATCCTGAAATTTGGCATAAAGCAAGGTACGAGTATTATAGCACAGGTATAGAAATAAATCTGAAAACAGTAAATTTGTTGATATGTCACAAAAATTAATATTTTTTTTGCGATTCGGAAAAATCTTAGAGAATCGATTCGGGAATTGATCTATTTTACATAGGTGAGTTTGTACGGAACCTTCAATGCGCGAGTCCGACTCGCACTTGCCCAGTTTTTTTTTTAATTCTCCGACCATATTTCAGCTCTTAAGGATCACTAGTGGTCTGTGGACCAAAGATTGGAAACCACTTCTGTGGCATCTTCTGCAGCCTTTATTACTAAAGGAGAAGTCCTCGTTTTAAAAGGTACATAAATGGTGAATCATCTGTATATATATAAAAGGCAAAGTTCCGACTCTCTCACTGACTCATCAACGCCCAGCCCTAACTCACGGACCTAGAACGCTGAAATTTTACACAGAGGTTCCTTTTATGATGTGTACCAAGAATCAGAAAAGATTTTCTAAAATTCACCTCCTAAGGGGTTTGGGCACGCCACAATTATGGCGGTAAGTCCCCTCTTTGAGGCGTGGTTGGAAAGACCTCACGGCGTCCTCACCTTCCGCATGACGCAGGTTCTCACCGAACACGGTAAGTTCGGGAAGTTCCTGCACCGGATTCGTGCGGAAGAGACGCCCGGGTGTCGCCACTGTGCGGACCGCCCGGAGGACACGGTGGAGCACACGGTGGAGGTGTGCCCCGCTTGGGCAGAGCAACGCCGTGTCCTCGTGGGGGCGATCGGCGGCGGCGATCTCTCGCGCCGGGCCTTGGTACAGGCCATGGTCCGGAGCGAGGAGGAGTGGCAGGCGGTCGCCTCCTTCTGCGAAGCAGTAATGCTAGCAAAAGAGGCGGCCGATCGCGTGAGGCAACGGCAACGGTCCTCACGCCCCAACCGCCGCCGGGATTCCGATCCCGATTTCCGGCCACCGTAGGCGAGGGCTTGCGGACGGCGAGCAATGGGTGGCTCGCCGTCCGATCGTCCGGTAACTGTCCGGACCGAGCCCAAGTCGTCGACGGCGCGTATTGTTCCACGCGCGCCTCAGGGAGATGTCAGCAAATCGTAGGGGCCCAACAGGGTCGAAGCCTACTGGGGCCACGGGTAGTGTGAAAGTGAAACCCGGGGCCCTGGGACGAAGGCAAAGAAGGAACAGGAGTGGGTTTTTAGTCAGTAAAAGTCTGACACTATTTTTCGCTCCGCCCAAGAGCGGGATTTGTCATAAGATGATTTTCCCACCAAAAAAAAAAAAAAAAAAAAAAAAAAAAAAAACCTCCTAAGGGGTTGAAACGGGGGTCCAAAGTTTGTATGGGCAAACCTATTTTCACGTTACATATTCCGCCATTTATTTCATATTCATTTCTACTTTTTTCCCAAAATAATAAACATAGACACGTATCAGTTTAACAGGATGGAGGTAGTCCCAGTAGGCATCAGCGAATGATGTTGAACATTTATCATGAGTAACATACGCGTCAGAGCGTATCATAGATCGCGGAATAACCGCGTCGGCAACGATTTCAGCGATTTTAAAAACCTTTCGACTTCCTTAATGATTCCCAAACTTTTATTGAACAGGGACCAAAATCCAGAAGAAAATTTTAAGTTTGTATCAATGTTACACTTTTCGATTGGAATACTTGAATGTTTTTTTTTAAATTCTCGGACCAAATTTCAGCTCTTAAGGACCAGTGGTCCGTGGACCATGTTGGAAATATGTACAGCCTTTATATTGAAGGAGAATTATAACATAGGTGGGTTCGTTTACAAACATATAAAATGACATACAAAAGAAATCCAGATGATTCTTCGATTCTGAGCGGGAACTCACGCAACGCTGCCACCAATTGCTGAACTACTGCGCCAGTCAAGCTATTTTTTTTTCTTTTATGCCTGCTTAGGCGTCTCATGGATCTGTGGATCGTAGACAAAGTATAAACCGTCGGGCATATTACCGCGTCTTTGCTTCTTATTTATCTTTGTTATTAGAGTGTATGTACTAACATCTCAACTCTCACAACAAAGGTGGTTTTAATTATTGCGGGTAAGATTACCTACACGTGTGTCGGGTATTTTTAGAGCAGGGTGAGGTGTTTTAATTAGAAGTTTGAGGAAAATTTTGCGAGACTTTTAATTAAGGAACCACATTTCTGAAAGTACAAGGTCATAGCCTAGAGGTCTATACTAACAAAACGAAATGAAGTGCCTTCCATTTTAGGGATGCTGTTTTATTAGTGCGGACCTTTTACTTGAGAGAAAGGATTATATGTACTGCAACTTACTCTTAAAAACTTGGATTAGAATAAACTTTATATCAAACATAAAAGTACGTTTACGTTTTTTGCATGACTTGATTCCGCCATCTCCTTTCTACCATCGGACAACCCGACGAACGGCGAGTATCCACCCTTAAGTTGTTGAAACCTCTACGGCCCGGGCCAAGCGTTTCGCCTCGTCGTTTATACCGCGTACATCGAAGGACTGGAACAATTTGCCTGCTGCGGTCTTCCCGTCCAACTATAATTTAGGTGTCTTCAAGGCTAGAGTGAATAGGCTCTTAATAAACTAGTGCGCCTCACCATCAACGATTGCATCACTACTTACCATCAGGTGGGATCGCAGTCAAGCACTAGTTTATAATAATTTAAAAAAAAAGCACCTAAGAAGCTACAATCTAATCAAACCTGTTAAAACGAGAGGCAGTCATCCAAAAGGCATTGGAGAGGGCTATGCTTGGAATTTCTGATTCGGTATCAAAAACTGAAGATATCCGCAGGAGAACCAAGGTTATCGACATAGCCTGAAGAATCGTCACTTAAGTGGCTGTTCAGCCACTGCCACATTGCTCGAAGTAGAGATGTTCGTTGGGGCCAAAAAGTTCTGAAGTGTCGACCGCGTACCGAAAGATAGAGCGTTAAAAGGCCTCTCACACGGTGTACCGAAGATCTGGTGAGGGTCGCGGTAGTCTGATGGATGCGAGACACAAAATACCGGTAGTTATGGCGACACTTGGAGGAGGCCTATGCCTAACAATGAACGTCTTTCAGCTGTGGTTGATGATGAGGTTGTAATGATGTTGATGATTAATGACTGAAATACCTCAAACTTGTAACTTTTACCCAAAACTTCTTCCCTCACACAACACATCCCAATTGTTTTTTATTTTTCAAACCCTCCCCAATGCTCTCGCATCTACAGCTCATCTCTAAAAGTGATCCCGATCGGTTCATAAATAACGGAGTCAATTTGCCGATACAAAGGTCCCGCGAAATTGTTTTCATGTCGCCGCGTCATCACGTCAATTAAAAAAAAAGCTGGTTAAAATTACTCTCGCGTGTTTATTTAGGGGACCTAGATATCGGTCTTTTCGGATTTTGGTCCTTTATGCTGTTGTTTTGATTAACTTATTTATGTTTTTTGATGGATTTGGTCATCGTCTGCGCTAATCGTATTGGCTGTTAACATTGTTTTGTTACTAAAAAGCCCGTTAAGTAATCTCACTGTGATGCCAACGTTTCACCATTGTTAGAGATACCATATTTATTAGACTATTACTGACTAAAAGTCTGACCCGCCCTCTTGCTCCACCCTAGAGCGAGAGAATGATTTCCTAATTTAAAAAAATGTCATCCTCATCATCATTATTTCAGCCGAAAGACGTCCACTGTTGGACATAGGCCTCCCCCAAGTGTCGCTACAATGAATGGTCCTGTGCGTTTCGCATCCATCGGATTCTCGCAACCCTTACCAGGTCATCGGTCCACCTTGTTGGGCTTTCCAACGCTACGTCCTCCGGTATGTGGTCGCCATTCCAGAACCTTTCGGCCCCAACAGCCATCCGAAAAAAAAATTTAGGTGGCCACATTTATTGCACCATTCAGATGAATCTTACTGATGCTGCAGTGGTTTAGTCAAACTTATGTTTAACCATATAAGATACGGATTGGTAGGTCAAAATAGCATCAATTGTTTTAGTAATGTTACATCCAGCTCCAAATATTCTAAAAACCACAAGAAGTAGACTTAGCCTGGAGTCTCTGAGCTGGTCTTTATCTGAAGACAGTAAGTTTGAGAGCTCTAAGCTAGCAGTAAGTTACATCTGGGCTGGCGGCTTCCGACAAATATTAAAGCTGCGATTGCACAACCAGGAAATTATTGCTGGACACAGTGGAGTACAGAGTAATCTACGTCTAATTTTTATTTGCGTGTTGAAATCCTTGTGATATCCTCAGCTTAAGACTGCCTGTCCAATAATGCGGGGTGAAGTAGCGGAGCGAAGCGAGGGAGTAATGCGGAGATGAACTGCGGTCATAGGGACTTCTGAACTAAGTATTTTGAGTTAAGAACGACTCAAACCCTACTTATATGCTAAATTTTACAGGTTTTCAGGCCAAAGTAGAGTTTGAGAAATACTCAACTTTAAATGCTTAAATCAGAAACCAAAGATTTGTCAATTCATTGAGTGAGTACGGAGCAGAGTTGCGGAGTGTGCTTATTTAGATCTAGATGAACTCGGCAACAAATAGAATAGAATAAACTTTATTAACTATTTTTTTAGTGCTTTGAGCGGGTGGCAGCGGAAGATCAGTTATACGCGATATAATGAGAACAACAGACATTTTGTCGAAACACTGCTTCCTCGCTTCGTTTCCGTATTCCGCTCCAGTGGATACTCAGAGTAAGAACGGGCGGTGGGTTCTGTTAGATTATTATTGACTAAACGACAAAAAAAAAAAAAAAAAAAAACCGTCTTGGACAGATGGATGGACCCGAATGTGGACCAATTGCATCAACGCTTTCAGACGTAAATACACAAGAAGAAGGCTTAATCCGCAGACTCCGGCGTCAGTCCTTATCCGAAGGCAGTAAGTTTGAGAGGTCTAAGCTAGCACTAAGTTACCGAGCCGGGCTTGCGGCTTCCGACACACACTAAAGCTGCGATTACACGGCCAATTTTATCAGCAATTATTGCCAACAGTTGCTTGGGATTGCTTGTGATAGTGGAGTATGGAGCAATCTTGTTTTATTTCTAAATAATTCTGTGACTGACAGAAGACCGAAGGCAGAAGACCATAAAATAGATCTTAAGTGCTTGAGACCTTTTCGAAATAACAAAAAAGTATTATTAAAGCCTATTTGCAAAATAAATACCATTTATCATTTGAACGAATGTGTTGTAGCTTCTACAAGTCAAAAGTTATACTAAATGGAAATCTTGAAACGCAGTAAAATTGCTTTTAAACGGCAGCGCTTCCTTCTCCACCGCGCGCGTAGCGTGAAAGTCGTCACTAAGCGTATAGGTGTAATTAAATTTTGGATAGAGATGATAGATATTATGTAGCTGTAAAACCAAACTGTATCCTTCGATTTTGTTATCATTAGTTTTTTGAATTGCCTCCAACTAAGTAGCAATTTTAAAGACGTATTCAACATCAAAAACAGAAAAAAAAAACCTTGTGGCAGTTGCGGGGTAGTTTGAAAAAGTGACCATGGCCTTAGAACGCAAAGGGCAACTGGAGGAGCACAGGTGTGTTTTGCCATTAAAAGTCTGTTACTCCCTCTTGGTCTTACAGCTGGAGGAGTCATTTGACGATTTCCCACAGAATAAATCTCTAACAAAGGCATATACAAGTTAGCATTACAATAAAATTGTTTGAAGTCGTCTTGACATCTCATTCAACAGACTACATGTAACTACACCTTTAGATAATCTAGGTAGTACAGCGTGGTAAGCGAACTATAGATATAGATCATTGGTTGGAATAGGAAGCAAAAGGGAATAGGAACACGTCGTTGAAGACAGTTCAATAACGAGCACTTGTGTGCTGCTTTTGTGTGACTGAAGAGGAAAATTGAGAGAAAATATCGAGAAGTGTTAGGTATATCATAAAATATTATTTTCACGGAATCAGTTTGAATGTAGGTAAAGTTGTTGTTGTTGTTGTTGTTGTTGTGTGTGTTGTAAAAATGCTGTAATTGTTCATATGGACGGAAAGGTCCGAAATAAACGTTTATTATTATTATTATTATTATTAAAGTTCTAGTATGTGCATTAGTTTACTGTTTTTTTTTTGTTGGTAAATTTTTCACATTTTATAAATTTACTAATTGTATTTTAATTTTGTGACAATTTTAATCTAGGCGTTACCGTGCCTAGAACGCAAAGGGCAACTGTAGGAACACTGGTGGGTTTTAACCGGTAGAAGTCTGACACACTGTCTCATTCCAACCAGGCGGGAGAAGCTATTAAATGATTTGCCAACTCAAAAAAAACCAAAATATAATTCAGCTTCTGAATTATTATAACCAACCCTACTCGTAACTAAAAACCAACTAAGTATAAGTAATTAATATCTTTCAACTCATAAAATAGTTTCAAGAAGTTCCTTTTCGTATTAAAGGCAGTCCTCTAGATCCCAAGACTTACAGAGGGGTGATATTTAAAAAGTTGCCAGACAAAGTTAGCGGGGAGAGCTCAAAGATGGACCAAAGTTATAGTGAATGGGACGGACGAAATTAACTTTTTATGTAATTATTTATTTAAAGCTTGTTGACGGTTAAATAATGCAGTTGATTGTAAGTATCCTATATAATACCGATACGCAGTCATCACTCCATACTCTTTCGACCTCATTGAACATGTTCTACGAGCAATGTGTTGGAATGGCTCCTACAAGGTGGACCGATGACCTGGTGAGGGTCGCGGGCATCCAATAGATGCAAGATGCATGGGAACAGTCGTTATGGCGATATTAAGCATAAGCATAATCAGCCTATTAATGTTTCCACTGCTGAGACTCAGGCCTCCTCTCTATTAGGAGTGGGAATGGGCCGTAATCCACCACGCGGGCCCAGTGCGGGTTGGGGAATGCCACATGTCTTCGCCTTTTTGGTTCTAGGACATGTCGGTTTCCTAACGATGTTTTCCATTCACATGACATGATTTTTCATTGAAATTTGTGTCGCCATAACTTTCCCCAAGGTGAAGGCCTATGTTATACAGTGGACGTCTTTCGGCTGAAATGACGATGATCCAATTAAGGGAAAACAGATGAAATTGGAACAAGACAAGGACGCGTGGTCATGATCACTTCAATCCAAGAACGCCTATGATTGAGGACTCTTCAAGAATCTCTGTTGAAGCGTATCAAAGAATTTCCAACCAATGAATATATTTTCCGGATGTCGAATAAATACCCAAAACATAATATCACGGAAGCTATTACAATCACTCTAAGCATCCAACAAAACGACATTGATTTTCCATTTCCACTCCAAATATCTCCACAAACATAGCTTTAATTTTAATTCAACATCAAAGGCATCGACTCTTCATTTCAAACAAACTAAATATAAATTAATAAGTCGCCAGAACTCCACAGGCTGTGCTCACGGGCGGTTGTGCTGAAAGTTTGAGCAAAGAATAATATTTATGTTTCAACAGGGCCAAGATGAAATTTGATAGACAAAAAAATTGAGCCAGATTTAGTTTGGGGAGAAATCTGAGTTTGGTTTTGACTTGGAAATGAATTTAGATTTCTAACACCAGTGAAAGAACATTAATTCCTATAGAGAGAAAAATGGCGTTTTTTATGGTGGGAAATCATCAATTCCTTCTCGCGCTCAGGGTGGAACGAAAGGGAGTGTCAGGCCTCTACTGCCTAAAACCTACCCGTGTTCTTTCCGTTGCCCTTTGCGTTCTAGGGTCACGGTTATGTAGCCTATGGTAAATCATTATTCTGCTTCGGTGACATTTGTTTTTGTCTGCCTACTCGAACTAGTCCGACTCCATGGCTAAGGCTTCCCTACATCTTTCGTGGTTTTTTCTCATTCGAGTTTTGTGGGATCCTGTCCAGTTCGTTCCTCTAATAAATAAATTTCCTTTGGCCTGCCCTGACCCCGCCTCGTTGTATACAGAGACATATTCAAACAATCCTTGTAAGACCACAGGTTTGACCTACTTTTAAGATTAAATTTTGATTAAAATTCTAGATTTTATACTTGCATTTAAAAACTGCAAGTTTTACAAAAACTACCATTTCAGTAGAAGTGCATAAGCACGCTTTGTTTAACAAACAAGCTTTGCTTTTTCACCAAATTTTTGTAAACCTTTGTTTTTTAGCTTTTACCGGTTTAAAAGTTCAAATATTATTATTTACTAACTGTGATTGCACAAACGCGCGCACACAATGGAGTTCCAACGACTTATTAATTTATGTTTCATTTCGCCAGATCAAGGCCTCCAGCGGGACAGCGAGACCCCTCTTGTCCGGAAAGAAGTATGAACAGAAGGACCAGTCTAAATAATTATTGCTTGACCAAGAATTATAAAGCAAAATATCGAAAGGAGTCAAAGGAATGGTGGAAAGCCTTTGCCTAAAAGTGGGACATTTCATGCCAGAAGGAAAATAAACTTCAAGCTCAACAGACGGTACGCAATTTGTTGCCGTATTAGCTGTACCACACGCGCACACGTGATCTGCTCTACAAATACCACACGCCTTAAAACGCAATTTCGTATACGCCTTGTTCTAACCAAAATGTTGTTGCGGTCTACGGTGCTGGTGCGCAAACGGAGTTAACGTATAAAATATTTCTTATATGTCCAATAATGTGTTCATTAATCATTATTTGAAGCAATTTGTCAGAGTAGGGTTTTTGAGTATGTAATGTATGTATTAAGAATACTGCTGCGCGCATCCCCTTCATCTTCGTGTCGGCACCGCATCGTTAGTGCCAAGTTTGGTGATCCATCCCCTCACTTTCTTACGTCTGCCAAAACCTCAAACAATATCTTGTGAAAATTAATAAAATTTTTGACATACTATTGTAAGTTTTAATTTTCTTTCTTGATATTATTTATCATTCTTAGTATTATGATTTTTTTTTTTTTTTTTTTCAATATTTCATTCTGATATTATGTTTATTATTTTTTGACATGATTGAAGAGAGAGAAGAGCAGGAAGATAATGAAGTGTATAGATAGGAGCTTTATTAAGTCAAGGAAATGATGTCACTTTATTGATCTTAGTCATATTATTGCCTTAAAACCAACCTATTTCTAACTATACATGTCTCTAACCAGCTTTTACCTTAATATTATATTGTTTTTTGGAAACACAATATACTTGAAAGAAAAGCCGACTGGTGCTTCTGCACATCCTGCTCGTTGTCCCAACCGGCAGCAGTAGCTTGCAATCGATACGACGTTTTATTCAAATTGAATTACTTATTCTGCAAATAACATGGCGATGGCGGGTTGAGTTTGTTTTCTCTGGGGTGTTGTCTACGGGGTGGAATGCTAAGACGTTCTGTCAGCGTTGCTTTATTTGATTTTCGGTAAAGAATAGGGTAATTGTAATAATGGTGAGACAATAGGGTGACGCGAAATGAATGGAAGATTAGGCAATATAAAGAATGTAATGTTCTGTTTGATTTGTAAGGTGATGTTCAGACTTTTACGAAAATGAGATGTGATTTTAGATGTTTCGTTTTGTTGTTGTTTTCGATAAAGTTGGGATGTTTTTTTTTATCATTGCTTAAAGGTTTAACTTTGAAACATGTTTATTTATTTATTTTATTTGTTTCGTTTTTTTTCTGTGTGAAAGTCATCTTATGACATACCCCACTCTTGGGCGGAGCGAGAGATAGTGTCAGACTTTTATTGACTAAAAACCCACTCCTGTTCCTTCGTTGCCTTTCGTACCAGGGCCGAGTCTTCCTTTCAGAGTCAGACCCTTGGCCCCAGTAGGCTTCGAGCCTGCTGGGCCCCTACAGTTGCTGACATCTCCTTGAGGCGCGCGTGGAACAAATAGTACGCGACTTCGACGGCTTGGGCACGGTCAGTAGGTCGGTTTTATACTGTTAACTTTATTTGGGTGGTTTAAAGTTAACAGTATAAAATATAACGACCGGGTAGATTATGACGAGCCATTAGCATCGATCGAGATATTTAATTCCTAAATTCATTAATTCACTTACTAACAAGGCACAACCCAAATCGTTGTATTTAAAATAAGCACAAAAGTTATTTTTTATGAAAAGAAGCATTAAAGGCATTAAGGAAGGACTTTTAATAAAATAAATCCTTTTCCTCTCTTTCTCTTGAATATACGTGCACTAAAGAAGTTAAATAGGTAAGTAGGTGATTTTAATTTTCGTGGAAGTTCGTTTTATTTTTTTCGATGGCAAATTTAATTACGCAACCGGCTTGTTAACCAAATTATTTCAATAAATAACCGATACTCATTAATATCTAAACAAAACACATTTCTGTATTCAAGCTAACCCCAGGCGTGCAGTACTCAGTTCAATAATTACAACATCAAACCGGATATCCGGTCGGATATTATGAATTTAATATTAAACTTATGACAAATGGAACAGCACAAATCGACGTCAAAGCTAATTGGCAGTCGTTTATTAATTAGGAGTATTTAACATGGCACTCGTTGAACAACGTTACAACAACACATTTTCGGCCTCATTTGTCCAGCTAATGACAGAAAATAATGTAACAGATTTTAAATACCAGTTGTTTGTTTCTGAACTGAAAAACTCGGCCCTGGGACAAAGGCAAAGAAGGAGTGGGTTTTTAGTCAGTAAAAGTCTAACACGCCTTCGCGCTCCGCCTAAGAGCGGGGGATGTCATTGGATGATTTTCCAACAAACAAAAAAAAAAATCAATTATGTTAAAAAATTTAAGCCTTTTTTTATTTATTTATTTAAATTTCATGTACAGTAGTGGTACATAGGCGGACTTAATGCAACAAGGCATTCTCTACCAGTCAACCTTTGGGTTATAAAACACAACACTGTGGTAGGTTTGCACAATAAACAAATAACAGATACTTTAAACAGAAAATAAAATAAAAAATAAGTTATTTATAATAATAAAATACATACTATACTAATAAAAATATCAAATCATTAAGAAAACTTAATAATAATTCCGACGAAGACCGAACTAAGGTTGATATATCGCTCATTTGGTGCAATAATGACGTAATTACACTTTTAGACATTTTACAGGAGATGGTAAAGGTGTGACATTTTGAGCGACTAATTACAATCGTCACAATTTACACACTGAACGAACTTACTTTTAAAATCATGACGATAATAAGTACCTTCAAAATGCCATTCCTTTAATGGAAATTTTTTAATTTCATCTCCTGTTAAATTTCTAAAAGTGAGCTATATTTAAGGATACAAAGGTGTGGTAAATGGAAAACGGGCAAATTTGTAACACGTTGCCCACTTTACGCATCGGTATATTTGTTTATCCGCTAACGCAGATCGAGTATATTATAATAATAAATTCAATGAAAATATAATATTCCACCATTTAGTAATACGTTCACGCCTAAATTATCACGACAACACCTCCATCCCCCTAGCCCTGTCCCAACTAGATCGTGGTCAGATCGTGGACTTGATCGTGGGCCCGGAGCGAGGAGGAATGGCAGGCGGTCGCCTCCTTCTGCGAAGCAGTAATGCTAGCGAAGGAGGAGGCTGCACGCGTGAGGGAACGAAGGTCCTCACGCCCTAGCCGCCGTAATTCCGACCCCGACTACCAGCCACGGTAGACGCGGGCTTGCGGATGTCGAGCACTGGGTAGCTCGCCGTCCGGCTGTTCGGTAATTAACTGGACCGAGCCCAGTCGTCAACAGCGCGTAGTGATCCTCGCGCTCCTCAAAGAGATGTCAGCAAACCGTAGGGGCCCAGCAGGGCCGATACCCGCTAGCTAGGACCGCGGAGAATTTCTGAAAGGGAAACCCGTAGTCCTAGAACGCAAAGGGTAATTGAAGGATACAGGTGTGGTTTTAGTCAGTAAAAGTCTGACACGCCCTCTCGCTTCAGCCAGAGCGCGAGAAATCATTTTGATGATTTCCCACCTTAAAAAAAAAACTAGCACTGTCCCAACTAGTTCGTGGTCAGCTTCCAGTCTAAACGGAAGCGGCTGAATACCTGTTTTACATGGACCAACTACCTATCAGAGCTCCACAACCTAGTTACTGGTCAACACGTTACTTCTTGAATATTCTGATAGACTAGAAAAAAAAAACCTTAAAAAATTCTTCAAAGATTCAAAAGCATTTATTTCAAATAAACCATTTACAGGCACTTTTGAAATGTCAAGAAGTCAGTCAGTCAGAAAAAAAAAATGATGCTAATAGCACATTCCAAAGCGTAGATCTCTGTGGAGAAGATTGTGCAAGAAACTCCATGGACACTCTCACAGATATATAATAAAACATGTACACACGTAGACTGTTGTCACTCTAGTATTTCACATTTTCAGTATTGTTTTTTTTTACGATTTATATGAATCACTAATGAACATGAAAATCAAAACAACAGCAACAAATATAGTCGGCAATAAACGAAAACTCAATTCCGCAATCAAAAGAAGAGAAATAAAATATTAAACCATCGCCGAGTCGTCAGCAGCATGAATCAAAAATAAAATTTCAGAAGCACGATAAATTAATAAAATCATAACTATGATGCAAGTCATATTTTGTAAGAGATAGTATAGTAAAATTATGGACTTTCGATGGATGGGCTCGATTCGGATGGTTACCGGACGGTCGGACGGTTACCGGACGGTCAGACGGCGAGCTACCCATTGCTCACCGTTCGCAAGCCCGCGCCTACGGTGACGTAAGGGTAATAGATTGTCAATTTATGGAGAACACAGGAATCAGAGAATAAATACAGCTAAATATTTTGAACTAGCGACCTGTTCCAGCTTCGTACGTAAAAATTCTACGTACAAATCTTTGAAATTCTCGTTCTTTTTTCTACTATAACATGCTTTTATTAAACACTTAAACCTTCCTTAAGAATAATCTGTCTAATAGTGAAAATTATATGAAAATGGGTTCCGTAGTTTTTGAGTTTATCGCGTTCATAAAGACAGACAGACACAGGCCTTGGTTTGATTTTTTCTACGCCCCTCCAGGGCCTGCGCCCCGTGCTTGGGCACCGGCGGCACTGCCCTAGTTACGGTACTGTCTATAAGGACACCTAATTCCTGAGACCGGCGCCGCGACGCCGGCGGTTTGCAGCGTCGTCACATTTGCATAATAATGCAGGCTGCAGCTCCCAGCTATTTAATGAAATCGCTGTGCTCGCCAGTACCGGCCACAATGAGCCACTGCATCGAATATTGCAGGTTGCGATCTATGCGTGACCACGAATATGGCCTCGAACTGGGCTGCGAAAAACATACCAAGGGCTTATTTCTCATGTCGACTGATTACTACAGTCTTCATCATTTTGGCCAGAACGGCGCTTTGCCTACACAGGACTTTCACTTTGAGAGACAGATTCACTGTACTCCCATAAACATAATAGCTAGAAAACCACAGCGTATTCACTGTACTCCCATAAACACAATAGCTAGAAAACCACAGCGTATTCACTGTACTCCCATAAACACAATAGCTAGAAAACCACAGCGAATTCACTGTACTCCCATAAACACAATAGCTAGAAAATCACAGCGTATTCACTGTACTCCCATAAACACAATAGCTAGAAAACCACAGCGTATTCACTGTACTCCCATAAACACAATAGCTAGAAAACCACAGCGAATTCACTGTACTCCCATGAACACAATAGCTAGAAAGCCACATCGTATTCACTGTACTCCTATGAACACAACAGTTAGAAAACCACAGCGTATTCACTGTACTCCCATAAACACAATAGCTAGAAAACCACAGCGTATTCACTGTACTCCCATAAACACAATAGCTAGAAAACCACAGCGTATTCACTGTACTCCCATAAACATAATAGCTAGAAAACCACAGCGTATTCACTGTACTCCCATAAACACAATAGCTAGAAAACCACAGCGTATTCACTGTACTCCCATAAACACAATAGCTAGAAAACCACAGCGTATTCACTGTACTCCCATAAACATAATAGCTAGAAAACCACGTATTGCTCCAAGTAGCAAACTTTTGAATGAGTTAATGTGGCCCTAGAACGCAAAGGGTAAATGAGGGAACATAGGTAGAGTTTTATCAATAAAGATCTTCTCGCTCCACCTTAGGTCGGGAGAAGTTATTTGATGATTTCTCAGCTCAAAAAAAAGACTGATTCTCATGTCTGTATTTGTGTTCTATAATGGTACACAAAGATCTTGCAGCAACGGCTAAAAGATAAGGTTCAGTAAAGGACCCTGTAGAGCACAGCAAAATCGTTCATGATGAACACAAATTTATTGATAGCTTACTTTGTTTTATATTACGTAGAGAAGAGGCTAGTTTTTAATACAGACTGTCTTCTCCAAAGTCTTCTATTTTTCAAATGTATAGCATTTTCTTTGAATTCTTAACATCAAAAGTCTCTCCACAAAATTATGTCACAAATAATATTAATACACCATAAAACTTAACCTTCAAATGACGCACCAGGTCTCGGAGACCCCGAGCCCAATTTATGAGCTCATTAGCTAGGGTACCCCACACCTGGTCGTCGGTAATGCCGCCCCGGTAATTGCCACCGCACATTCTTTGTTCCACATTATTAATTATTAGAGGGTATTCCGTATCTAACTGTGTGTAAACAAAAACAATAAAGTTTCATTACAACATTAACGGCGGACCTCGATGAGATTATCATGTTTTCAGAATTAACCCTGAGCCGAGTGAGATTGATGAGAATTTTCTAAATTTTTTGTTATTTAATTAAAATATCCGCTTAGTTTTTATTTTTATTTTCATTAAACTAAAAACAAAATAGCTAAAATAAAATTCAGAAAGGACTAATGAATAAATAATGAAAATTGCCCATTTATTTTGCTTCCAACGAAAGAGCTATAGGGTTGTTGACCTTAATAAACCTATTAACCCTGAAATATTACAAAAAAAAAATGTAACAACTGTAGCATAAATATTCAAAGCAGCAATATTTATTGTTGTTTTCAACGCACAATCGTTAAAATCTATTTATTATTTCTCTTGTAGCGAACAACGCCGATAATTCTGGATGATTTACAGTTAATTCTACCAAAAACTTGAAATAAACTTTCGAGTGGTATTAAATTACTTTTTGATTAGTCTCTCGTAGTGCCATTTGTATATAGCTGGTAATTAGATTTTATCGCTAAATTAAATTTTGAATGGTTATAGGGACATTCTATACTATATAAAGTAACTTCTGCGGTCTTCCCATCCGATTATAATTTAGGTGTCTTCAAGGCTAGAGTGAATAGGCTCTTAATACAATAGTACGATTCACCATCAACGATTGCATCACTGCTTACCATCAGGTGGGAAAGCAGTCAAGCACTGGTTTATAACATTAAAAAAAAAACTGAAATACAATATAAGATGCAGGAAAGTCGCTTGCGATGGTATGGGCATGTAATACACAGAAACGAAGACCACATGACTCGACGCCTTTTAGCCATAGAAGAGGACAAAGGAGGAAGAGGAGGCGAACCATCCAGAATGCCCTACTGACAATGGACCTAAAGCCAGAAATGACACAATCGCCTAAAATAGTGCAATAGTATCAGGAAGGCTGACCCCAAATAAGGAACAAGCCAGGGGATCGATTGACATGGACATACAATGAAACTTGTGGTCGCCACTTGTGGTTACTTACGGTATCTTCCTCTTTCTTCTTTTTTAAAAAAGGGGACACTAGGACTTACTCATGTATCGGTGGGGGCGTTCACAAACATACAGACTCACATACACAGGATACCCAGACCCGGAACACCTATCTGTGTAGGCCACACAATTTTTTTTCGTGCGGGAATCGAACCCGGGACCCGTAGCGCAGCAGCCAATCGTGCCGTCAAGTGATCGCTGGCACAACCAAGCATCAATGATGAAACTCATTTATAGTATGAGATGATAGATTCTCTATAGATCAGTTCTACTCACCCCTTAGGGAATCCAGCGTCGAATGAAGGGGATCGCGTGCACCAAAACAATATGCTTAGATCAAAAACGTAAACTACAAGTAATTTACTTATTGAAAATTTTCTCCTGGGGCTCGATCGACCTAGCCTGATTCTCATCTATATATATATGTAAGAGGAGAAACTGACTGACTGAAATATCAACGCACAGCCGAAACTATAGGGCCTAGAAATGTGAAATTTAGCAGAAGGTTTCCTTGTATGATGTATGCGAGCACTAAGAGAGGATTTTTCAAAATTTAGCCCTAACGGCCCGTTCACGACCTTGCCGCTGTGAGCGGTAGCTAAGCGCGGGGCGGCGAGCGGTAAGATCAAAAGTATGAAAATGTTTGAAGCACGCCACGAGGCGCCGCTCGCCGCTAAGACCGATGTCGTAAGGGGAGAGACGGGGGTCCAATGTTTGTATAGAGAAACCTACCTTCGCGTGGGCAACGCCGCTGGCAGAAGCTAGCAGGGTCATAAAACACGAGCTATTGTTTTCTAAACTAAATTAAAACGGCCAAAATACATCAAAAGAGCGGAGGTACAAACAATTTTTATTAGAGAAATTCCATTTCCAATGTTTGAATATGAAAAGCGTCCGTGAAATAGCTTCGGCATTCTTCGTGTTCCATTACGAATATCGAGTAATATGTTGGATCCGTAGTTGGTAATACGTTTGCTGTGTACTTTTAGGGTTCCGGCTTCCGTAGATAGGTGCCAAGTGATACTCGTATTTAGGCCAACCGACAGGACCGCAATACCAAACCTGAGTCCCGCTAGAACCACGGGGAATTTCGGAAAAGGAAACCGCGTGGTCCTAGAAAGCAAACGGTAACTGAAGAAAAAAAGGTGTGGTTTTAGTTAAATAAAAGTCTGACACGCCCTCTCGCTCCAACCTAGAGTGGTAGAAGTCATTTAATGATTTCCCACCTAGTGTTATTGATTCGTCTGTTTGTCACAGGGCTGTATCTCTAGAAGCGTAATATTTAAAAAGTTGAAGTTATCACAGCAATGTTTCTGAAGATAACGGTGATGCTTTAGTTTTGCAAAACATGACAGAACAATACCTGATGGCCTTTAAATTGGGATGTAGCTTCATGTTTTGTTGTTGTGACAAAAGCTATGTTTAAATCCACTATTATGGAAAACAAAAATAAAATTAGGTACTACTTACATAAATAAAATAGCCTGAGAAATCTTTTTGTACCTGCTTTATCAAGAAAATGAAATGACGTATATTATAAAGATTATTATAAAGTTACACATATTCATTTAAAAACTGCCACTATTATTTTATTTTTATTTTTATTTAACTTCATATTGCATGAACTATAATTACGTGAATTTGCAAGTTCTCTTTCAACTCTTTTTTTATTTATTTTTATTTATTTGATATAAACCAGTGCTTGACTGCGATTTCACCTGATGGTAAGCAGTGATGCAATCGTTGATGGTGAGGCGCACTAGTTTATTAAGAGCCTATTCACTCTAGCCTTGAAGACACCTAAATTATAATTGGACAGGAAGACCGCAGCAGGAAAATTGTTCCACGCCTTCGGTGTAGGCGGTATAAACGACGAAGCGAAACGCTTAGTCAGAACCGTAGAAGTTTTAACAACGTAAGGGTGGATACTCGCCGTACGTCGGGTTGTCCGATGGTAGAAAGGAGATGGCGGAATCAATTCATGCAATTCCTGCGCACACTTTCCAAAATGCATCCTGTAAAATACCGAAAGGCTGGCTACCCTACGCTTGTGCTTGAGGCTTTGTAGATTGGATTTAACCAAATCTGGATCACCAATTAGCCTTTTCGCACGCCTTTCCACCGAGTCCAAAGCTGCTAGATGGCATTTTGCAGAACCAGCCCATATGTGGCTGCAGTACTCCACACACGATCGGACCTGTGCTTTGTATAACATTAGAAGCTGTTCCGGTGTGAAGTACCGCCGGACCTTTGCAAGAACACCTGGTTTCCTAGCAGCTACTTTGTGGACTCAATGAACCGCCCAAAATTGAAGTCTGAGGAAATTTCAACTCCTAAGAGCTGAAGGCGGTCGGTACACTCCAGGGATACATTTTGAAAAGTAGGAGCCAAGGTGAACAGGCTTCTTTTGGCGGTGAACAGACACGATTGTGTTTTGGCGGCGTTGAATCCCACCAGATTGGTTTCACCCCATTTGGACACTGCCTGAAGTGAGATATTCGTATGCTCTACCATAGCTCTCGTTTGGACCAGATTAGCTCCTGACTAGCCCGAGCACTTGGCAAGTATCACTCTACAACTGTGCTATCATCTGCATCTATCATATCTGCAGATACCGGGCATCAGCAGATCATTAATATGGTGCAGGAAAAGAGTTGCAGAGAGAACAGCTCCCTGAGGAACTCCGGCATTAGTCGTCATGGGCACTGAAGAGCATCCATCGACAACAACTCGGAGAAACCATTCACTCAGGAAGTCTTTTACCCAGTTAATCAGACCAGGGTAAATGCCGTACGCTGGAAGCTTACTCAAAAGGCTACCGTGCCATACCCTGTCGAAGGCCTTCGAGACGTCTAAGGTGACAGAAATCGCTTCCCCATTCTTTTCGAGGGCCTCGCTTCACAAGTGGGTGGTATACACTATTAGGTCCCCAGTAGACCGATTGGGACGAAACCTGTACCGTCGGTCACTGAGTAGATCATTACCTTCCTCCAGGTATGCCCACGCTCCATAATCTTGCAGAGTATGGAGGTTATTGAAATCGGCCAATAGTTGGCAGGATCAGCATGACTGCCCTTTTTGGGCACGGGTTACAGCTTCCAGGAATTGAGACTCATTTAATATTTCTACACCAGAAAAGGTAGGTAGTATATGTTATTCCGTCTAATATAGATCTTCATGTACTGTAATCTACAAACAGCAAATAATAAAATCAGTTACTTCAAAAACATGAGGTGGTGTGAACAGAACCCTGTTTCTGCGAGACCGGCTCGCACTTAGCCAGTTTTTTATTTCGCCATCCGGCCTCGTTTCGTACGGGTATGCTGTTTCGATGTACGTCGTTCGCGATGATTTATGCGCAATGCTTTTAGTTCCAACTTCTGTTGTGTTATTTAATTTTCCTAATGTATTGTACATTCGCTGCGAATTTGTGAAGTCATATTTTAGGAATTCTGCTTGAATTACGCTTTGATATTCGGTTTAACATGATTTGTCTTGTTTCAGAGTGTCTCTATAATTTATGCATGTCTATGAGCAAGAGTAAGGGAGAGAATTATCTGTCACGTTGGTTTTGAGATCGCAAGCGCGACGGATGAGCATGGGGTCGTGGGTTCGATGACCAGGTCGAGAAAAAAGTGCTATTGGTTTTATCCATTACGAATTACTCTATAGCTGCCCGGAGTTTAAAGGTAGGTGGTGTGACACCCCCGTGCCTCGGAGAGCATGTAAATCCGTTGGTCCTGCGCCCGATCTCTCCTCGGTTCTGTCGGATTGCCGTTCAATCGGACTATGAGAGTAAAGGGGACAGATAGTGCAACTGTGTTTTTGCACACGCATGAGCACTATACTATCTCCTGCGTACCTGGCTTTTCTCTATTGAGATTGGTGGCTGGAAATTCGGTCTCGTTACTACGCCAGGCCAGCTTCTTTTCCAGCGCAATTTGTCCTTGAGCTGGTTTGTCGGCATGAGAAAATAAGTCATCATATCGGGAATAAATATTCATATTCATATCTATATTTGCATACCATAATTTTATTAGAGATGTTACAAAGTTAAGTTACAATTATGGACCCTGTAGGGCACAGCAAGAAAAATATAAATGATAAAATAGAATTAAACTTAAAAAAAAAAGAAATATTTACAATAATGTCATTAGCTTAAATTAAAAAAATAATAATAACAATGTCATTTAAAAAATAATACCGTCTTCCAAGTGTAATTCCTCAATTTAAGCTCAAATAAAAAGTGACATACCACAATAACGAAAGTCCCCAGACGTCTAGTATATCCGGGTGTCCGGTTGTACGACTATCCGGGTGTATAGCTGCCCGGTTTCAGACGCGTTTGATTCATGATGTTTGATATTTGAGTAGCGGCGTGTTACCCGGCTTCCGAAGATACTAGCCAGTTTCGAATTCGATACAAAAGCTATGCAGGGTATGTTTGGAGTTCCTGTTTATTTATGAGGGACTGTGTTATAACAGCCGCACGGATTGACCTTATAGATTACTTTAGGTTAGCAACGGTTGCTGCAGTCGGTTGGTAGATTGGTGGCCATTCTGTTAGTTTTGTTCATTCTCTTTTACCCCTTCTTTATCTGTGAAATCATCAAATGACTTCTTTCGCTTTAAGGTGGAACGAGAGGGCGTGTCAGACTTACTGGCAAAACCGGTCAATCTCAAATGTTCCTGCAGCCTTAAAGTTAGCAGGCATCAGCCCTCTGGGCCCCTTCAGAAATGACGCAGGGAACAAATACTTGTATGGTCTACAGATAGATGTTCTGGGGCTGATTGTCTTGTGTATGTGTGTTTACATGTATGTGAACGCACACACGCCACAAGAATTATGCCTAGTGTGGAACAAAGTTTATTAAAAAAGAAAATAAAGTTTTGCTGACATCTTATGGCGCGCGTGGAACACCACGCGACGTCGACTTGGTCTTGATACTTACCGTACTCTCACTTTTTCTCTTGGAAAATTATTGTGTCTTGTAAACGATCATAGAAGCGGAATCGCTGGAAAAAGGTTTTAATGTATCAGTTCCATCGCATCTTAACATATATGTATATCTCCACATGTACCAACCTCCAGAGCCATCGTTCTGTTCGGGGCGGTGAGTGATGATAGATGGTGATAATATCTTATCAGAACAGTACCTGTTTGTGAGCTGTTCCGCATGGCCAGTGGCCACGTGTATTGTTTACTGATGGAGACGCCTGATAGTACTCGAATGTCATGTCAACGGCGGAGGGTAATTGGGAGTGTGTTCAGTTTGTCAAGGTTTTGTTAAAAAAAAAAATAATACAAAGAGTGATAATAGTATTTTTATATTATCCTCCTTCATCATCATAATATTCCGCCCTTGTCCCGTGTTATTATATTGTGTGCGTGGGGTTTTTTTTTCTTCGATTCCGTCCTGTCACCCTCCCTTTTCTCTCATGGAAGGGTGTGTGAAGGGTAATCCTTCACACAATCCATCCATCTTTTCTTTGGCCTCCATTTATCTCTCCATCCATCCACATTATGTCCTGCTTATTGCAGTTTTTTATGGTTCACGAACACCAAAACATGCATATATTCGCACCACACAACCGCTCCGGTCGACTGCCGGATGGCGACTGACACTGACAGGTATCAAATACATGTCACTGGCACTTGAGATAACAAACAGTTCAGTCAATACACTACAGTATTCTTAAATTCTAACTAAACCTACTTCAAATAACACAAACAAATTACGTCATCAAACTAACGTTAGACTGTACTACCCTGCTATACCATATCTCTACAGCTTTTGTCTCGTCCATGTCATGCCACATGTCTTGTGTCTCGTTTGTTTCCTAGGATCTATGAAGGTGATCTATTGTATGGCCAGGCCGGTTTGATAAACAAACTGTTGACTGTTCTGTATGTATGTATAGTACATTCTCAGAAAATCCATTTGGGATATTGAAAGGTACGGCAAGTTTGGATATGGCTATAGCTTTGTTTATAATGTATTGGTTTATTATTGTATATAAGACTAGCTTTTGCCCGCTGCTTCGCCCGCGTACATAAAATATAGCCTATGTCACTCAGGAATAAAGCAGCTTTCTGTCGTTAAAAAAAATTTAGCAATCGGACCAGTACTTCCAGAGATTACCTTCTACAAACAAAAAAACAAACTACCTTGGTGATGGTGACAATGTAGAACGGAGGCCCTACCACGAGCTCTTAACGCGATCCATTTGACGATCTAAACTGAACTGTTAAAGGGATGGGGCTATATAGGGTGTGTAGCTCCATCACTCTTTCTCACTCGCAGGGCTCTCACTCGCAGGGTTCATTTTAACACGTCATAGTAAGGCTCCAGTACAAGTATCGAAAACGTTCAATGACAACATTGTCTCTTACCCCTTTTTTTTTTTAGGTGGGCAAATCATCTTATGACAAATCCCGCTCTTGGGCGGAGCGAAAAATAGTGTCAGACTTTTACTGACTAAAAACCCACTCCTGTTCCTTCTTTGCCTTCGTCCCAGGGCCTCGGGTTTCACTTTCACACTACCCGTGGCCCCAGTAGGCTTCGACCCTGTTGGGCCCCTACGATTTGCTGACATCTCCCTGAGGCGCGCGTGGAACAACACGCGCCGTCGACGACTTGGGCTCGGTCCGGACGGTTACCGGGGCCCTCGCCTACGGTGGTCCGCAAGCCCTCGCCTACGGTGGTGTCTCTTACCCTGATTTATTATTCATTTTATACTTTGCTTTTTTTTTGTAACGGATGGCCGTTGGGGCCGAAAGGTTCTGGAATGGTGATCACGTACCGGAAGACGTAGCGTTGGAAGACCTCCTACAAGGTGGACCGATGACCTGGTAAGGGTTGTGGGAATCCGATGGAAGCGAGACGCACAGGACCGTTCATTGTGGCGACAATTGGGGGAGGCCTATGTCCAGCAGTGGACGTCTTTCGGCTGAAATGATGATGATGATGATACTTTATTGCTCATTATATAGTTTGCTAGTTTCTGCCATTATTCCAAGGGAACATACTCCCGGAATATAAAGCCCTTATGCTATAACCTATGTGTTGTGCCATTTCAGACGATGGTCTACTTGTGTGCTAACTCCACTCAAATCTATTCAGCCGTTTGAGTTGTCTGTAGATAGTCTGTCAGACTTCACAAAAGCCATTAAACACGAACAGTTATTTAGAAGGACTGAAAGAAGATAGATGGCTGTCAGCGTACAGACATACCATACATTATTCAATTGTTATTTTTTTTTCTTATTTACGTAAGACCATGTAAACTAACGCAATGTATCAATACTAGAGCACTCACAATAGTTCTGTAATGTGTTCCATTTGATTGATGAGTGCACCCTCGCCGCGCCAAGTCGCGAACTTCCAATGAATCAATCTTACGAGGAAGGGTTCTACTGTCCCGCTTATGGCACTTTGTTATAACAAACATAATATCCTGTTTGTGACAACAAACGGGAGATAGATACACAGTTGTTGTGAAACAATCTATGGAACAGAATTTTGGGGCAAAGTAGTACTACATTTTTAGTGACTAAAAACTCATTCCTGTTGCTTCGTTGCCTTTCATGCCAGGGCCGAGTCTTCCTTTCAGAAGAAGACCTTTGGCCCTAGTAGGCTTCGACCATGCTGGGCCCCTACGGTTTGCTGACATCTCCTTGAGGCGCGCGTGGAACAGTACGCGCCCTCACGACGACTTGGGCTCGGTCCGGACAGTTATCGGACGGTGAGCTACCCATTGCTCACCATCCGCAAGCCCGCGCCTACTGTGGCCGGAAATCGGGATCGGGATTACGGCGGCTGGGGCGTGAGGGCCGCTCCCTCGCGCGTTGTGTTTTGGTACTTGGATTTGGTTCGAAGGAGTCGTGATAGCGTGACGGCTGGCAGGACAGAACAGAAGATAAAAACGAGTTGCACCGACCCAAATTGATATAGCTCAAGATCATATGATGATAGCACCTACTCGAATCGGTCGTTTCTATACTTAATTTCACTTAAAGGGCTTTAGTAAAAAAGTCACTTAAGTGAAGTTTTATTATAAGATAAGCTCGCGTTTGACCACGCTTGATTGCTGGAGCACGCTTGCCAAAAAGTAACCTACACACTCTTGATTTTAATCAAGGTCAGGTTGACCCTTAGGTTGTTCAAGCTATCAGGAAACAGACTCCAGCAGGGAATTCTACTCCTTACTGTACGCACAATGAATGTTTCCAAATAATTTTTGTGTTTGAGAGGTAGGTATGTCCACAATGTACCGGTGGGGTATCACCGTACAGTGGTCTGATGATGGAACGGCCTTGGCGGAATTAAATTATGCAATTCCAACGCACACTCTCTGAAATGTAATCGACAGAAACCCGACAGTATAGCAACTCGGTGTGCCGGCCAGTACATCATCAACGACTTGTGCAGAATACAAACAGTACTACTAAACTAATAAGTTTCCATTATATTGGTCTCTGTAGATACAAATAACGGGCTTTGGTAGTCACAGTCCATTTCCAATAATATGCATTCTACTATAACGTGCTAAGAAACTATTTGTTATTCCACTGACAGTAAATAGGTACCTAATAACTTTCACATAACGCCATTTAGTCCCAAACTAAGCAGAGCTTGTGTTATGAGTACTATATAACTGATACACATACTTATATATTTCTAAATACATATTATAGATAAATTACAGCCAGACACAGAACAAATGATCGTGCTCATCACACAAACATTTGTCTTGGGAGGGAATCAAACCCACGAACTCTGGCATAGCAGTCAGGGCCAGTAACCACTAGACCAACAGGCCAGTCAAGTAATGCCAATGCACAATGCGAGATTGATAATCAATTCGGGGACATACGACAGGTATTCATTGTAATGGAACTTATTTGTAATCATTTGTTGACTACAATGTAACATTCTTTATATGACTTGTAAGAATCCCTTACCAATAAATTACTTTGACTATGACTATTCCCTAGTTAGAGAATCTCTCGATACAATAGATTCTGCCCGTCAATTAACAGTGAGATATTTTTTACACTGAAATCCGCGCCGACCTGAAAGCTTTTAGGCTTTTCCGTTACGTGTTTTAGTTTATTCTGTTGTAGATCAAGCATTTTTGAACGATTGGTATAGTGGGGTGTTTGTTGTATTTTGAACAGTTTGGAGTTTATGGCCACAGTTAAAAATACACACATTGTATATATTGAAATACACGGTATTGGGATACGCATGCTTTCAAGAAGGTCTGGCAGAGTAAGCTACTTCACGGGTTCTTGTCAGGAGCCCTACATGGGCCTAATGTAGACCATTTGCCATCCGTAGCCTGGTGGCGTTTCGAAATTGTCTGTGTATTTATCGACAAAGTTACATGGATTTATCGTGAAGGATGGTTAACATCTGTCGGGCAAGTCACCGTCCGGGAGAATTAATTCGCCTCATTGTATCTGGTCTAGCTAACAGGCTCTCCGTTATTTCATGATTATCCTTCACCGACTTGTTCTATAATATTTTCCTGTGCAATCGGAATTTATGTGCCCGACCCAGTTCTCAATAATGGTCCATGGAATATTGTGGTCAAGAATCCTGATACAGGGCGGATTTCTGAATTGAGTATTTTGAGGTAAGAACGTCTCAAACCATACTTAACTGCCAAATTTTGACAGGTTTTCAGGGCAAAGTAGAGTTTGAGTAATTCTCAATTTCGAATGCTTAAATCAGAAACCGAGGGACAGTGGTGGTGGACCGAATAGAGCGTGCGTGATTGTTGGTATAACCGTCCTGCATGACGGGAACCTTATACATAATGCGCTATTGACCAGAGTGTTATCCTTATCGAACGGTGAGATACGTGCGCATATGAACGTTCTCCAGGGGCCTCACCTTGATGAATTAAATGCCATTCGTGCGAGCGAGGAAGAGGAAACTCAACGGTTTGCTGAGTTAAGCTCGCCTTTGTACATGAACTGTCTGTATAACCGTGTACTATGTATGTTTTTGTGTACAATAAAGAATTAAAGAAAGAGGGGAGGGACCAATAAACCCTATATAATAATAATAATAATATTAAACAACTATCACACAACGCCGTCTAGTCCCAAACTAAGCAGAACTTGTACTATGAGAACATACTTATATATATTTCTAAATACATACATCTTATATATAAAATTCTCGTGTCACAATGCTCGTTCCCGTACTCCTCCGAAACGGCTTGACCGATTCTCATGAAATTTTGTGAGCATATTGAGTAGGTCTGAGAATCGGCCATCTATTTTTTTTTTGTTATATGGCAAAACAACGTTTGCCGGGTCAGCTAGTATTATATATAAATTACACCCAGACACAGAACAAATGATCGTGCTCATCACACAAACATTTGTCCGGGTGGGAATCGAACCATCAACCTCTGGTGTTGTATATGATACTTATTAGATCTACCTACTTATTTAGCTACTCACAAAAAATCTATGGTTTTGTACTCTTTACTCTACTGTTGTCATCTTAATTTTTATAAGTTCGGTTCTATATTAAAATAAATTTCATACTTTAACATCATCATCATCTTCCTGCCCTTGTCCCGTGTTATTTGGGGTCGGCGCAACACGTTTTTTTCTTCCATTCTGCCCTGTCACTCGTCATGCTATCACTAACTTCCTTTTCTTTCATATCACTCTTCACACAATCCATCCATCTTTTCTTTGGTCTTCCTCTTAATACATTTTCCCTTATAATAAGATTATTCTTTCAACATCAGGCATAGCAGTCAGGGCCACTGACCACTAGACCAACAGGCCAGTCGAATATATAGCTCGCTTATATAGCTCCATAATTTTAACAGTTCAGTTTAGGTTGTAAAATGGATAGCATTTAGAGCTCGAGGTTGGTCATCTGTACTGCTTACAAAACCACTTTTCATTTAATAAAGTTATGAATTAGCTTCATAACTATACTGTCCAGTTATTACCCTCGTGTCCAACAGGCATTAACCGAACCTAATGTCCATTGGACATGTCGGGTAGTCGGAGTGTCACGAAATATTTCTTTCGGCCGCTAGGTTCAGCTTTGATTGATGTTACGTCCAAGGTTGCAGGTGACCGCAATAACGATGAAGGTCGAGGTAAAATCTTTTATCTTTTTTAAAAAACTGTGGGGTGAGGAAACGAGGTATCGTGATCGTTGGATGGAATGGAGGGAGGCCTTTGTCCAGCCGTGGGTCGGTACGGGCTAGTAATTTTTATACACGGTGTCTTAATGTACGACAAACAAACGAATACAACGGATCCAGTACATGATTCTGGACACCCCAGTGGCGGAATTTTTCGTCGGTTTTATTCCTAATTTAAAAAAACATCTGTTCTTTTTTTAAATTTAAACTGTGTAAAATAGTTCTTCTGACATTTTTAGTGAAAAAAAAAATATTATTATTTATTTTATTATTTTTTTGTTATTATTTGGGGTTCTATGTTTTTGCTTCTTTTTTATTTTTTATTTTTGTTTCGTGTTTACCCTATATTGTGTTTGTGCCTTGTGCTGTACCAAATAAAATCTTTCTTTCTTTCTTTCTTTCACTGGGGGGTCCACAATCATGTACTGAATCCATGGTATTCGTTTGTTCGTTGACGTAACAGACAGCCTGTAGGTATGTATATGTCGTGGTCAGATCTTAGAAATTGATCACTTTATGATATGGACCAGCAAAACTGGCCAGATCGTTTTAAACGTTAAAGTTTGATGATATTTCAATTTTCGTTTGGCCTACTTTCTTTAGACTTTTTATTATCATTGAAATCTTACATCAATGCAGGGCTGGGCAAAATACATGCTTTGCTTTAATTGAAATACAAAATACAAATTACATATTAAAAAATAAGTAATCTAGACCAGCATGGGCTGAAAAGTAGAGGAAAACGAGATTAATTAATCAGTAAAACCAGTTTCCTTTCATGAACACTAGATTTTTAAATGTACTGTCAGACAAACAGCCTCTTGTTGGAGAGTGAATAAAACCTGCTAAAGAAAACAATCTTTCTTGAAGGTTAAATGTATTTTAATGTTAAAATGTATTTTGAAGCCTCTGAAATACTAATTACAAAATTTATTATTATTACTTATATAGTCCCTGGATTTTTTGAAAATACAATTGAACACTGTTGGTGGCGCTGCAATCAGGTTCTCTTTTTTCTGAATAAAAACCAGTTTTCGGACAGGACAACGTCTGTCGGGACGGCTTGTAAAAAAATAATAATTGATAGTGTAGGGGGTCATACCTGTGGAAATTCGCCGGATTTTGAATTAAAATAAGGTTTATAACAAAATTATTATTTATTAGCCGTAAAGTAACACCAATGTTGTTGGAGGATTAGTTAACGCTTAACAATTAGCGGTCTGTAGTTTTGTACTAGTTATATTTACTAAAAAGAAAACACTTTTGTTTGTTTTGTTGTTGCAATGTCGTCTTCACATTGGACACTTGTGCTGGGCGATCGAGACATAATTTGAAGAAAATTTTCTTTGTATCATTAGCCATACCTACTTTCACTGAATGATTTACAAGAACGTTTAAATTGATAGTTTTCTTCCATCGAATAGCCTGGCGACATTTTAATAAGTCGTTTTTTCGCTTTTGATTGATATAAGGGGCAAAATCTTAGTTGACAGGCCAAGGCTGATCAAGATGAGGGTCGCTGAAGATGTGATTTTTAAATGAAAGAGTTTTTGCTGAGACATTGGAATTTGGTTGTTTAAGAAATATATAGATTATCCTTTCGCCTAGCACTATGGCTGATTTAAAGTGTTTAAAAACTTACGTAGACTTTATATGTTACTAGCTGACTCCGCAACAGCTGTTCTGTCATATAAATTCAGTATCGAAGAAAAATTGGGGTAGGGGTAGGAGGGTGAAAAATAGCCTAAGGCTTAGAACTTGGTGAGGCGTGTAAATAGCCTCAACCTGAAAAAGGATGGTGTTTTAAGACTACCAATATGGCGGTGAAATTATGGTTATATTACACAAAATTAAATCCCTGTTGACGATTCCCTGCGAACCAGAATCTAGCGACATCTATAGCAATTCAGAGCCCACGTACCTTGCTAATCCAGTGACCCCACTCGTCGTCAGGAAAGCGCTTCATCCACGGACGCGTGGTCTGTCTGTGTGCTGCCGGCCGGCGAGCTAAATCTTCATCCATCCACCGGTGGGCTGGTCAGAACTCGTGAAACCAACACTGCACTTTATGGTCTTAATGTCTCACAGTAGCAGATACACTTATTACAGGAGAATTCTCAGGTCTTCAACAGATATGGGATTTAATCCGCGGAGCGGTTTTTATTCGACGCGTGTCGAATTTGCGTAGCGGACAACTGTTTTGTCAGCGGGTTAGACGCCATCTAGCGGTCTTTAGCGAGCGTCTCAAGAAAGCATTCGATACGTCACCAGTGGGCGTTGCGGTCGTAGATATTGGTGAAGGAAATCGTCAACAGAGACTCAATTAACTTAGAGAATGCGGGAAAGATAACTAATTTATATTATTTATTCTCTAAAAATACATATACCTTAAGAAAAGGCATTGACGCTTCACCATGCTCCCCCCCTTGGAAGGACGCAAGTGCTTTCAAAGGGAAAGGTTAAAATTGTAAAGATTTACTAACCTAGATCATGATCGGAAAGTCTAAGCTTTATGACTAAATGCGGAAAATAAAAATCATTTAGAATACTAATCCTAAACCTTAAAAAACTACGAGTATCGTTAAAATGAAATTTTATTGCGTTGGAATAGGATATAGTTTTGTGACAGAGCGTTTAAAATTACCGAACCTTGTCCTCACCATTGCAACGCGAGCGACATTGTCAGTCCCTTTATAAGGATGCGGTTTTAATGGTTTTACATTGGCTTCCCACATAACGCCAAAATGTGGGGAGCGAGGTGGAATCATTTTCCACTTAATGCGGCGAGTTGATAACTCATTTAAAAGAGACGAATTGAGGTTTGACCTCATTAAGAAATTATAAAGTTCATCTAGCTGAGCTTTAGCACCAACGAGATTGGTAGCGTTATCCGAATAAAAACAGGATACTGGCCCTCGACGCGAGATAAAACGTTTAAACGCGGCTAAAAAGGCGTCGGTAGTAAATTCAGAGACTAACTCTACCTGGACAGCCTTGGTTACCAAGCACACAAACAAGCAGATGTAAGCCTTTTGAGCGTGTTGACCTCTGCGACGAGAGAGAGTTATGCGTATGGGACCAGCATAATCCACTCCAGTATGGACAAATGCCTTTGATTCCGATACACGGTATTCAGGAAGGTCCGCCATCATTGGAGTGGGATGCGTCGGATTAACTCTGAAGCATGTGTTGCATTGTCGCAACTTGGACCTAATGACAGTCCTGGCATCTAGTATCCAAAATCGCTGTCGTAAAATAGACATAAGTAGCCCTGGCCCAGTGTGACAATTCATCACATGGTAATGACAAATTATCAAATCCACAACAGGATCATGTTTGGGAAGTAAAAAAGGATGCTTAGCATCAAAGGGAAGGCATGACTTTGAAAGTCTTCCCCCAATGCGTAATATACCCTCTTCATCTAAAAAGACAGATAAACTGCGAAGTTTCTTTGGTAACAATTTACCAAATTTAATGAGCTTAATGTCATCTGCGAAATGAACAGATTGCACAGCACGGATCATAACTCGTTCCGCCGCTGACAATCCCTGCGGCGACCGGGGTTCACAACGAACCTTCGGTCTAGCGAATTTAAGTATATAATAATGCGGACTGTTCGAGGCCAGCTGTCGCTCAGTGCGCATAGCTATGTAAGGACTCGACTTCAGTCTAAAAGGTAAGCGGTTAAAAGCGAATTTCAACACAGGATCATTCTCACTGAATCGACACAAAATGCGTAGGTACTTACGCTGCTCAACAGGTACGCAAATTCGTAAATACATCTGCTTTATATCAGAATTTATAGCGATAGGAAGTAATCTAAAATTGATTAAAAGAAGAAACAAATCTGTTTGTAAATTTGGACCAATATGGAGTACATCATTTAAAGATAAACCGGTGTGAGTCCTGGCACTCGCATCCAATACAACGCGCGGCATCGGCTTGTCTGGCCGAACGACAGCGTGATGAGGGATGTAGTATCCGTCATCCGAAATGGCGGATTCGTCGACTGGACTTAAGTATCCATTATCTATGTACTCTTGGATCACTGCGTTATAATTTTCCCGCAACGTCGGCGATTGGCGGAGTTTTCTCTCCAGCGCAACCAGTCGACGGTACGCGGCGGTACGGGAGTTACCGAACTCGCTGGGATCCTTACTAAAGGGTAACGCGACAGTATAACGTCCCGCATCGCCACGTGACACGGTCGAGGAAAAAATATTCTCACATTCGGTTTCCTCAGGAGATAAAAAACGTTTATTTTCAACTTCTTCCAATTCCCAGAACTTTTGTAATAAATCATTAAGGGCTAATGCTGTGAAAGAAGAGCTAGGTAAATTTAAATTATCTTTACTATGCGGAAAATCACCCATAAGGACATACCCGAATGTAGTCAATAATGCGGGTGGCGCATTTGAACCTAAGTCTACCCTATTACCCAAATAAATATACGGAAACAGTTGAGCGCCTAACACTATGTCAATATCTCCTGGAATATTCCAGCTTAAATCAGCGAGCGGAAGCGAGTGGAAGTCCACATGACAATCCCACTTAATATGGTGCGAAGGTAGCTGGTCCGTAATGCAATCAACTACTAACGCGTAAATAGTATATTTTTGATGCGGGTATACGCGAGACTCGATATCTAGATTCACATAACCTATTATCGGCCGCGACACAGAACCAACTCCTTTGACAAAAGAATTATTCAAAGGAATTATTACTAAGTTGAGTTTTCTACAACAATCTGTAGTTATTAAATTATTTTGCGAACCATTGTCAATTAAGCACCTAACTATTGTTTTATGGCCCGAACTATTATTGTTAGCGCGCGCATAAACCTGAGCGGTCGACAACAAGACTGCCGACTTAGCCCTCGTATCTGCAGCCAATAATACGGCCGTGTTATGGGTCGGACATGTTTGAGCAACGTCACCCGAACCACAAGACGCCGCGCGGGGCGGGAGGAACGCGGGGGGCGCAGTGGCCAACGGCACAGCCAGGCTGGACGCGACGGCTACATTGCAATTCGTCGGTTTAACATCAGCTACATGCGATTGTTTATTATTTTTCTCAAAATGTAATAAAGTATGATGGCGTATTTTACATACGTTACAGACTGAGGTCGACTTGCAATTACTCAAACCGTGCGACGTGCTCAGACAATTTGCGCAACCATGTACGGATTTAATAAACTCAAACCTAGTTCTAGGAGTCAATGCGGATTGAAACTCAGCGCACTTATACAAATGAACATGAGCGTTATCTTTACAATACGCGCAGACGAAGCGGGGCGGAGCTGGAGCGGTCAAATTAGGCGATACATTCACAACAAACGCTTTCGTTTGCGTGCGAGGCTCGCGAGATGCGGGACTATGAGGTTTATTATAATTATTTTTCGCGTTCGAATGAGATAAATTCGAGCGTGCTAATATCTTAGCCTGATCTTGAACAAAGCTAATTAACAATTTAGTTGTAGGTATTTCAACATCGCGAACGGAAAGTTCAAACGATTGACCAGTCTGTGAATCTATTTTTCTCATAGCGCAATGCAAGAGAATAAAATCCGCAAGATCCGGAATACCGAGTTGTTTCAAGGCAGAAATACTTGCACTAAATGTTTCAATGAAAGAATCGAGACTATTTGCGTTACACAAACAACTTTTTAAATCTAATATATTATTTAAATAGTGTATACCTAATGTACGTTTATCCTGGTATTTATTAACTAAGCTGTCCCATAGAAAATGATAGGTATCAGCCGTAGGCACAATACCGGCTGTAATCTTTAACGCGTTATGTGTAAGTCTACCCACTAAATACTGCACACGCTGCGAGTCAGTCAGCTGATCATTGTCATGAATATTCGACTTGAACGACTCATAGAAAACAGGCCAATTCTCAGGTTTCCCGTCGAAAGATGGCAATGCAATCGGAGGCAGCTTTATTTTTAGTGGTTCAAAAGGCGTTTTCGAATTACTACATTGAGATAACTGAGATTGACTACTGTCGATTTTATTCCTAATACGCTTAATGCGAATAAACAAATCTTCAAAGGATTCTAAACAAGCATAGTCGGGACTCGAACCAGGTTTCAAATTAATGTTTATGTGGTTAATTTGATCGACATAAGATTCAAATTTGTCACGAATGTCGTCAATAGTTTCCGATTCAGTCATAAAACTTTCACTATTTCTCGTATCGAACGACGAAATATTTTTCGATAATTCATATAATCGATTAAGGCGTTTGAATAACAATCCTTTCTTCTCATGAAGGATAGTCAGTAAATCTTCCGGCTTTAATTGTTTCTCAGTCATTTTGTTAAGTTAATATCAAGAGCAATATCTAAAAATATGCGCGGGTAAACTTATCAGGCGGTTAGCAATCGTAAAGTATCCTCCCGCTCTGTGGCGGTATCTGAATAAAAATCACTAATACGCACAAAGCCGAAATGATGTGAAACTACCTCCTATTATATGTTATCAAAGTGAAATACGTAACTCATTAAATTCTATGAAACAATATTGACAGATTTACCAAAACCTACGTAGAATCTATTGTCAATTATGTTTATGTTATAGCGGAGAGCGGTTTATAGGCAAGAATAATTTACCAAAGGTTTACGTAAATATCTATAACCTATATATACCTATTATGATTTTCACCAAATATTACGTAAAAATCTAACTAGGGAGCGGTTACCTGGTTATCTATCCAGGCTCGAAAGGACCAAATAATTATGGTGAGGCGTGTAAATAGCCTCAACCTGAAAAAGGATGGTGTTTTAAGACTACCAATATGGCGGTGAAATTATGGTTATATTACACAAAATTAAATCCCTGTTGACGATTCCCTGCGAACCAGAATCTAGCGACATCTATAGCAATTCAGAGCCCACGTACCTTGCTAATCCAGTGACCCCACTCGTCGTCAGGAAAGCGCTTCATCCACGGACGCGTGGTCTGTCTGTGTGCTGCCGGCCGGCGAGCTAAATCTTCATCCATCCACCGGTGGGCTGGTCAGAACTCGTGAAACCAACACTGCACTTTATGGTCTTAATGTCTCACAGTAGCAGATACACTTATTACAGGAGAATTCTCAGGTCTTCAACAGATATGGGATTTAATCCGCGGAGCGGTGTTTATTCGACGCGTGTCGAATTTGCGTAGCGGACAACTGTTTTGTCAGCGGGTTAGACGCCATCTAGCGGTCTTTAGCGAGCGTCTCAAGAAAGCATTCGATACGTCACCAGTGGGCGTTGCGGTCGTAGATATTGGTGAAGGAAATCGTCAACAGAGACTCAATTAACTTAGAGAACGCGGGAAAGATAACTAATTTATATTATTTATTCTCTAAAAATACATATACCTTAAGAAAAGGCATTGACGCTTCACCAGAACTCATAGCGCGGTTTTCACCCGCGCCGCCGCGGTTTTGGGCCCGCAGCTTCTGTAGAATGCATCTTTTTTTTTTTTTTTATTTGATATAAACCAGCGCTTGACTGCGATCTCACCTGATGGTAAGCAGTGATGCAATCATTGATGGTGAGGCGCACTAGTTTATCAACAGCCTAAACATTTGTTTATGTGATGAGCACAATCATTTGTTTTGAGTCTGAGTGTAATTTATCTATAATATGTATGTATTTAGAAATATTTAAGTATGTTTATCAGTTGTCTAGTACTCATAAGACAAGCTCAGCTTAGCTTGAGACTAGACGACGTTGTGTGATAGTTTTGTGAATATTATTATAATTATCTTGTTGTGCCATGTTGTGACGTCACGTCATACTGAAAACAAGATTAAAAAAAAAAAAATTATTTACGAACTGTGAACGAAAAAATATTAATCAGAATCCAGTTCTTCAATTTTGCTCATCTCTGAGCTCTTCAAGTTTTGCCCAATTTCTTATTTATTTATTTATTTAATTTATATTGCATTCATGTCGTTTACAAGGTTGTTAAAAATTAAATATAAGATTCGTACCTACATGAACCCTGCTAGGGCACCGTAACATTATGTTTCTTAATTATAAATTAAATTATTATTGCATGCATTATTATATAAAGTTATTTAGAAATATATTATTACATTTTTAATGTCATCATTTCATTATTAATTAATTTATTATTGGATGTCTTTATTCAATTTCTACATTATTACATTGCGTCAATCTTCAAATAATCTAAAATGTTGATTTTACAGAATGTCAATTTGTTAAAAACTCATTTAGGCTATAATAGCACTTCTGTATTAGGTGCATTTAAGGTGCGTTTATAAATTTATTGTCAAATTCAATGTCTTTAATCTCATTGGGTAATTTATTATAAATTTTTATGCACATTACAAGAGGTCCTGAGTGAAACATAAGTAGCTAGTTTTGAACTCGGCATTGCTAATTCATTTTTTACTCTTAAGGAGCGTTGCAGCGGTCTTTCTTGCGATTTGACAGTATGACGTGACGTCACAACATGGCAAACGATCCTATTCTTATTTGGAACTCATTTTATATAAAAGGATAACTGACTGACTGTTTAAAGATTTATTTGTGTGTGATGTTTAAATATATACTAGCGACCCGTCTCCGCACGAGTGCAAATTATAAACACAAACCTTTCTCATTTATCGCTCTATCTATTAGTGTCAACCCGTATCAAACTCCGTTGCGTAGTTTAGGAGACATAAGCAGCGAAATAGACATTGGCAGACAGCGACTTCGTTGTTAATATTTAGAGATGTACTGCCTTAGCAGGTATAGTCAACAAAGGAGATAAGTAACCAGGCCCCCTAGCCAAGTTACAACCGTTTCGATTCTCTTTTCGTCGATCGCCTCGAGTCGGCCACGCTTCCGATTCCTTTGTTCTGACGTCATCTCAATGCTCAATCTCGTGGTCAGAACAAAGGAATAGGAGGCGTGGCCGACTCGAGGCGATCAACGAAAAGAGTATCGAAACAAAACGGTTGTAACTTGGCTAGAAGGGGCAGGACCGTGGATAAAGTTGAAGTATATGAATAAAACATAATTAAATTCATAGCAAATTACAATTCATATGCATCCATCGGTTTCCATGAAAACTTCAACCATATCTGACAACCCTGAGGCCTTACCATGACGTGATTGCCACGGTGACTCTTTTAAACAATTCCGACAACCCTGGTAGGCTTCGATCCTAGCGGGTCCCGTCAAAACCCAGAATCAATTATAAAAAAAATAGTATATGTCAGATTGACAGTTCAAAAAGTTAATAAAAGATTATTCTACTAAGTATCCGCTATGAAATTACGATTAAGATTAAGGAGCAACGTTATATCACTGTTCGCAACTTCTGAAAGCACCTAAAGGGTTCAGAGAAATCACAGCAGGAGACGTTCACACGAAAAAACAATCTGTATAAATCTCTATATAATATTAGGTTGGGTTCACAGTGCGAGCGTAGGGAAGTTGCAAAATCGCTGTGTAAAACCCTATGGAGGTGTCCTACGCAGGCAATTCAACGTGAAAGCGATTGCGAAGCGAAGCGGTGCGAATGAAGAGAATTAGAATTTTCGACACTTACCACAATAAAAACCAAAAAAAAGCGAACGCCTCAGGACGATTCATAAAGGGATAAGAGCAGCCCTGTCAACGATTACTCCAAATTTAGACCACAAACAAGCTCTTGTTTCGCATTAAATACCTTTTCTGCAATATGAAGTTTAGGTTTGTTGATTACTATTAAATATTGGTTTAATGACTTAAAAATATTATTTTGTTGATTAATACATCTGTTTAAAACGATTTGTCTTTTATGGTGTATACCAAAGTTTTCCGATTTCCTAGATTTACCTTGAATAAAAAGTTTGCGGAACACTGGTCTAGGTGACCAATCGCACTTAGGTGCGGTGTAGCGACGAGTAAAGCGAAGCAGACGCGATAAGTTGGTTTGACAGTTTCGCGCGATCTCTTGTGGCGCGGTGGCTGTACGTAAGACAAGAGCCGCCGCGTCCCGCTGAATTCGAGTATCCCACATCAGATCGCTTTGCGATCACGTTCGAATCGCTTACGCGGTTTCCTCCAACCGCGAAGGAAGCAAATTGCTGTTTCATAATCATACTTTTACATACTTATTGAACTGCCTCGTATGCTTCGTGGTGGCAAGCTCGACTGCTCAACTTTTCCTCACAAAGTTCGATAATCGATTTTGGAAACTTGTTATAAAAATGTATGCTGTTTATGACGAATGATTTGCTTGTCTATAGGTGAATCTACGCTAGAGAAGCCGAGCACGAGCCGAGCTCAAATTCGTGTAGTGTGGACCGACTCTAGAGAAGCCGAGCTTGAGCGACACTATATGAATACGAGCTCGGCTCGTACTCCGCTCATGCTCAGCTCCTCTGGCGTAGATCCACCTTTAGCTGTAAGTTGTTTGAATTTCAGAAATCTTATTCTCAATTCAGAAATCGGCCTTCTGTTTGTCAGTCAGTTGTCTTTTGCTAAAACACGGCATATGGGTGGGCTATGACCAGGATGAGAGCTTTTTTATCCGACCGATAATTTCCGACTTCTCTACGTGTCGTCACAACTGCGCTAGGCTCGTACTGTGGTCGCAACCTTAGTGGGGGGGAGGTCCTATGTCTTATAGGGGCTTCTTATCGGGTTCGATAAAACGTGGCATAATTTACGATTATATTCGGGAACAAAACTCTTATTTATTGCGTCACATACGCTCCGCAGTCTCCCTAAAGACGAAGTATTATTGGCGTAAAGTTTGCAAGTATCGATTCGAAATGAAAGAGGTAGGTCATTTGCAACGGCAGTGAAATATTTTATTTGAGTTTGTTATGTTTGTTTCCTTTTATGTTCAGTGAGAAGAAAAACACAATGTTTCTTCACTGAATAGACAGGGCTTTATTGACACAATGTGCGTCATGGTTCTGGGCCCGCGTGGTGGATTACGGCCCATTCCCTTTCCTAGAAAGGAGGCCTGAGTCCCAGCAGTGGGAACATTAAAAGGCTGACTATGCTATATGCTATGCTATAACTTCTGAGTAATGTCGAGTTCTGGAACAATAAACCCTTCATTGTCAAACTTATACTTAATACTGGATCTGGCTCGAAGGACTGAAAAGGGCTTGGAGAAGATTCTGTGTCAAAAAGTAACGCAAAACAAAAGTTATTTAATAATAAGTTACGGAAAGAAATAAGAGATTCTCATTCAATAAACATCTTTAAAAATAAGTAAGTTATTTTTAGCCAACAAAACCTACCTGTATGCAAGCGATAGACCGAACAATAAATATATATTTATTACATAAGATATTTTTTACGTTCACATATTAAAGTGGACTGAAAATGGCTTGCAGAAGATTCTGTGTCAAAAAGTAACGCAAAACAAAAGTTATTTAATAATAAGTTACGGAAAGAAATAAGAGATTCTCGTTCAATAAACATCTTTAAAAATAAGTAAGTTATATTTAGCCAACAAAACCTACCTGTATGCAAGCGATAGACCGAACAATAAATATATATTTATTACATAAGATATTTTTTACGTTCACATATTAAGGCTCCGTGCACAGAATTATCTCATTTTGAACCTTTTTGATCATGGTTTGTGAGAAAAGTAAGAAGAATTTAAACCTTATTTTTTAGGATTATGAAAGTCAAGTTCCTATTCTCTCAGTTGGCTTGACTATTTTTTTTAAATAATGTGTGTATTAATGGCAATTACCCATATTCAAAACCCTTTTCTCGCAAAAGTATCGATCGAGTGAAGTTTGACTACGTTTTACACAAACTACAAATGATTTATAACATTAAAAAAAATATTAGTAACATCATTATATGGTCTACTCTCAGATGGGTTGAAAACATTATTGACATCAATAGGAAATATAGCAGAAAAAAAATGTTGAAAAAACATAATTCTTGAAAAACATCTGTACAAATAAGTATTTTTTTCTATACCTTAGAAACACTTTTAAGAAAATTTAAAAATTACACAATAATCTTAAGTTAATCTGTTAATAGAATCTAAAATTTATTTTATAAATAAACAATACCTTCATTTCGTAAATTACAAACAAATTGAACTATATTATCGACCGCGCAAACACGATCGCGTCAGTAACGATCGGGCACTCCCAGCGAGACCACGTACTACTTTGTTCCGGAGCCGCTCGCGAAATTTACGTGAATATATTCCCAAATTTGTACGCCGACTATCACGTTGTGATCCAGTAAGTATTATTTTTGATTTTATGTGCTTTGTTTATTAAGATTGTTTAAATTTCTTTCGACTTCAATAGTACTTAGAGGTAACTGTTGTATGTTTGTATGTAAAGGTTATCTGCGGAATTACTCTGCTACTATGATTAAATTACAATTCTTTCACTAATGCCATCTGCAATGGTTAATGGCAGCTATATTACTATCCACAGAAAGTTGATATTTTTAATCGACTTAAAAAAAGGAGGAGGTTATCAATTCGGTTGTATGTTTTTAATCATTTTTTTATGTTTGTTACCTCAGAACTCCGTCGTTAATGGACCGATTTTTTTGCAGATAATGAGTCAAAAGAAAAGGACGCATTATAAAGGCGTCACTAAAAGAAAAAAAAAACAAAATGTGGGGCTGATACGTGCAAGACAATTTCTTAAAGAACGCAAGTCCAATGCACTGGCTACGGTTTCGTTTCCAGAACATGTAAGATTTCTTCGATCAGCAGTAGAAGTGAAATAGTACATTTAGTACAGTACATCACAGTGGAGAAAGTTTGTCATTGCGACCGAGGACGAATTCACACGAGCCGTAGGCGAGTGTTTTATATGAATCTGAGTGCTGCTGATTCATACATTTTTACGTGATTGCTTAGCGCTCAGCCTGATACAATAAATGTAATAAAATATGGTGGCAACGAGCACGCGTACTTTTTCGCACTAGTGCGAAAAACAGTAAATAGTGTGCCTAAAAGCGGTAGGAATAAGAGCGGGTTTTCGAGTAAGTGTATTGAAATAGCATTTACCAGTACATACTAATTGACAATGTTGCTAATTTTTAGGAAATAGATGCTAATGAAAATTCTGAAACGACTATGGACACTAATAAAGTTGACAATATGTGTCAACTTGAACTATTCATGGTAATTATAACCATTGTGTTACGTACAGGGTGTAAATAAATAAACGCAAGACCTACTTTTAGAAATTCATAACTTGTTTTAGTTGTACTATATATTTTTTTTTTTTTTTTTTTTTTTTCTGTGTTATATCTGCGATCAGTGTTTGACACTATGAGCAAATTTGGTGAGTGCGCTATGTCAGTTTGAGTGCGTTCCCCATTGGGAACGTCTCCTCATCGTCTATCTATATGATGTCCTTTCGCTTAAGGCGCTTTACGTAGCTACGCATCGTGAGCTGTGCTGCTAACGTATTCGGGTGCTTCTTTAGCTTCTCCCGGTATTTTATGGTTACGTTTTGGATTTCCTCCTTTATTGTGGGCATTTTCAGATGTTCGTGAATTTCTTGGTTGGTCACATACCATGGGACATTGCTGATCGTTCTGAGTATTATGTTTTGCATTCTCTGCAAGCATGATATGGTAGAGTTGCAGGCACTACCCCAGAGTTGAATGCCATACATCCATACCGGCTTTAATATGGCTTTATAAATGAGTAACTTGTTGTCCATTGACAATTTGCTGTTCCGACCCAGAAGCCAAAGAAGGTGCTTGAAACGAATGTTGAGTTCGTCTCTCTTTTTTTTTACGTGTTGGTTCCATGTCAGGCGCCGATCCAGGTGTAGACCAAGGTAACGGACACTATTTTGGTGTGGTAAGGTGGTATCTTCAAGTTGAACAGGGGGGCAATTACCCTTTCGCAATGTAAACGTAACTTGTACTGATTTTAATGCATTGACTTTAATTCGCCAGTCCTTTAACCATTTGGTGGTTTTATTCAATGCTGTCTGCAGGAGTTTTGTAGCAACACTCGGATCCTTGTCGCTGGCTAGAATGGCAGTATCGTCAGCAAACGTTGCAATTGTGGTGTTATCTGCTTCCGGTAAGTCAGCTGTGAATATAGTATATAGCACAGGTCCTAGAACGGAGCCTTGAGGAACACCAGCACATATCTCAAACAAACTCGACATTGCATCTCCTTCCTTGACCCGAAAGAGTCGTTCAGTCAAGTATGAAACAAGAATCTGATGATAGCTGTGTGGGAGACTATTTTTAATTTTGAGGAGAAGGCCCTCATGCCACACTCTATCGAAGGCCTGTTGAACATCCAAGAACACAGCGGAGCAGTACTCTTTTTCTTCGAGAGTTTTTCTAACTCTTTCGTAAACTCTGTGAACCTGCTCCACTGTAGAGTGCTGCTGCCTGAATCCAAACTGGTGTGCTGGTATGACGCGTTTTTCTTCCAGAATTGGGAGTATTCTGCATAGTAGCAACTTCTCAAAGATTTTCGACATTATTGGTAGCAAGCTTATAGGCCTATAAGAGCTGACTTCATTAGGTGGTTTGCCATCTTTGTATACCATCGTTATTTGTGATACTTTCCACAACTTTGGAAAATACTGTACTCTCAGGATACCATTATATAGCATTGTCAAGAAAACAAATGCTTTCTTAGGTAGTTGTTTTATAATTTCCTTAGTAATTAAGTCAAATCCTGGCGCTTTTTTATCTTTGAATCCAGCTGACACCCTCCAGACTTCTCGTGCAGTTACCGGTTTCGGTGGTAAAGCCATTTGGTAATCTTGTTTGAGGTTTAGTTCTACCTGTTTATCAAATTCTTTATCAACTGTATCATTCGGGAGAAAGACTTCAGAGAGATGTTTTGCAAATACGTTTGCTTTCTCTTGTGGGGTTCGTGCCCAGCCGGAGTTGCATTTCAGGGGAGGCTTTGCAGTCTGTGGTCTACTGTAATGTTTAGTGAACTTCCACAAGGAGTAATTAGTTGCCTCTGTAGCAGATAATGATTCCAGCTGCGTCTGCAACGTGTTATTATGCCATTCTTTTAATTTGCATTTCAAGTCTTCAGCTGCTCTATTGAAATTTGTTTTATCCCTTCTTAGTCTGGTTAGATGCCATACTCTACGCAGTCGTCGCTTTTCCAGTATCGCTGATTTTATGTCTAGCGGATAGTTAACTGTTTTTGTTTTACTCTGGTTGTTTTCAGGGGTACTCTTCCAGCAAGCTTCCTGTATGAGAGTAGTGATGTATTTAGCTGAATCCTCTATGTCATCAGGAGTTTTAAGAGCTACTTTTAACTGTATGTTTTTATCTATGTACTCCCTGAAGTAGCTCCAGTCGGTATGCCTATTAGTTAGGGTTTCTGGAGTGGTCATTTCTATGGCATTCGTGCTCAAAGTTAGTAGGACTGGAGTGTGGTCAGACGAGCCATCATAACAGGATTCTGGTTTTAGGTACATTTTGGAAACACCCCTGATTATGAAAAAGTCCAGGAGGTCCGGCATTTTATTAGTGTCACTTGGCCAATATGTTGGCTCACAAGAAGAAATAGCTCGAGCGTTGTTTGCATCAAGGCTTAGTTTTAACTGTCGACCTCTGGTTGTGGTAAGTCGTGAACCCCAATAAGTATGCTTGGCATTCCAGTCACCACCTGCAACGTACCGATTGCCGAGTGTTTGCAAGAAGTCGGAAAACATTGCTTCTGAGATTTTATGCTTAGGTGGACAGTAAACTGCAGCAAGAGTAAGGTTTCCAGATTTGTCTTCTACAGTGATCGACGTCGCCTGTATGTGCTCAGTTTTGTAGTCTGGCATTTGATGATGTTTTATCGATTTTCTTATGACCACGGCAGACCCACCATGGCCAGTTTCGTCAGGGTGGTGTGTGACATAGCATTGGTAATTGTCGAATTTTACTTGTGTCTTAGCAGTACAGTGAGCTTCGGATATGAGTAAGATGTCCAGTTTCTGTATCGACATTAACAGTTCCACATCGTATTTATTTGGGGCTAGACCATTTATGTTCCAGGTGGCTATGCGTAGCGAGGTCATTTTGTTAGCTTGTCGACAAGTTTAGCTATGAGACTCATTAGAGTACTCATTTGTTGGAGGATAATTTCAAACTTTTCGTTCTGTTTTGAGAGTATTTGTTCTAAAGTCTGGCTTTGTGTTGTGATTTGGAATTCTGGAGGCTTTTCTGTTGAAGTGCTATCTTGTGTCTTTTGTTTTAGGATTTCAGCATAGGATTTTTCAACTTTGCGATTGTATTGCTTAGGTTCTATATTCTGTGTATCCTTTTTATTGTGAATTTCTGCATGAAACTGTGATTTTCTATCTGTAATATTTTTTCCCCTTCTGGCTAAGATCTCTGTATACACTTGGCACCCTTTGTAGTTGGCTGGGTGTGGTCCATTACACAGCGCACATGTTGCCGGGGCTTTGCGATCTTGCTTCTGGCATTCTGACGTCTTATGGGATTGTCCACACTTAACGCATCTGTATGGTCGCATGCAGTAATTCTTAGTGTGTCCGTATTGCTGGCACCTCTGGCATTGAACTATTGTCCTTCTTTTTTTCGGGTCCTCTATAAGAACTGACTGGTGGTAAATATATCTTAACTCTTTGATTGTTGTATTATTAGGGCCTGGCTCCAAGTTGACGAAGAAGGTCGAGGTAGGTTTTTTTTCTGGACCAAATCTTGCATTTACTATTTCACCTGTTACTACATTTCCTGTAGCCTCTATTTCTTCCTTAATAATGTTCAAGGGTGTGGAAGGGTGTAGGTTTTTAATAACTATTCTAACTGGTCTTTTATCTTTCCTGTTAAAAGTATGCCCAATAAGTCCATTACTCCGGACAAGATTAATTAATTTTTTGTAGACCTCTGTATCTGCACTGTTTATTCTAAGCTGATTTTTGTTGACAATTTTGTAGGTAAATTGGTCCTTTTCTGCCACAGTTTCTAAGAGCTCAGTTAACTTATTAAGGTCCTCGACTCCATATAGAACAATAGGTGGTGGCTTGCTGTGTTTCATAGGTTTCTTATCTGTTATATCTTCAGTTAAATCAATGGGTAGGTCACTATATCTGTTACTTGTTTGCAACCTTTCTGGTGATGGACTATGGCACATCGTCTTCCGCTTCTTATTCTGGCTAACGGGTACTCTTTGCCAGTCTGGGGGACTAGGTTGGTGCTCTACCGTATCTTTTTGTGAAGCTTTTGAAGTGGTACTAGAAGTCAAGGGTGGGCTCGTTTTTGGTGTACTCCCAATGGACGCACTTCTTGGTCTCGTTGAGAATAGGCTGGGGTGGAAAGCCTGCTGAACAAATTTACGATTTCCAGTAGTATTTACAGCCGTAGGAGCCTGGTTGCCTACTTCTACGGAGTCTTCGGTAGCCAATTTCACACCGTCCGGCCCGGATACCGGAGGGCGCCGGGGGTTAGCCGGATCGCATGACAAAACAATCTCATTTTTCGACATTTTCATATAAGGGGGGGTTGGGAGATATACAACTGGCACTTTCCCAAGGTATCAGCGTCACTCTTTTAGGGAGATTTAGTTCCTTTAGGGCAGTGAGTTCCCTTAAGACAGGTTAATTAACCGCCGCCTGTTGCTCGGCGTTGTTGCTCGTTTTGCACCACCCGGGGGGCACGTGTAGGGTAGGCCTTGGGGAAGGTGGTAAATCCTACGGACGCGAGCAACTTCTACCCCCCAAGTACGAGTACTATATATGTGATCTAATTGTTTCAGTTTATATTGAAAGTCTCATATTTTTTCTCTAAACTTAACTCGTAAAGTGAAATTTTGTAAGTTCTTGGTCCGAGAGACCACACAGGATGTTTTGCGTTTATTATGTTATATCGTATAAAAATAAATAATGTACTTATAATATACCAACAATAATATATTCATTTACAGGGTTATTTGTAAAACACTAACAACCTTGCAGGACTGTATTACTGACATCATAAATAACAATTTTTGTTCTATGACTTTTTACAAAACATAATTCATTTACCAAAAATAACCCTTCAAGATTTCGTTGCTCTTTCTAACACACTTCAACTTTGTATTTTGCTATACCTACGTCTGTATGACGCGACGCAAGCGCATCAAGCACCCCCGCTGCCCGATCCCCGCTCCCCTCCGCTATTGTACTATCGCTTGCTTCGCAATCTTCGCATATACTTCGTAATGTTTAGAATGTTGAATTAAAATATTTTTATTTTTGTATGAAAATCTGATGAACTAAAATATGATACATTTTCAAGATAAGATAATAGAAAATCCGTAGTCACACGTTATTAAAGTGTTTCGGTTGGTACCTACGTGTGACTACGGATTTTCTTTTTGTTCTGTTCTTGTTTCTCCATTTACCTTGTTTATTCCAGCATCCTTACAATCTTGTTTCATAATTTATCAGCGTCGTTTTTTTTGTCGTCGGGTTTTAGTTTTTAACTGTTTTTTATTTAAACAATTTTGGTGTTAAATTTAACACATGACTTTTGGTCCGCTAGAGGGCGTCGCTTTAAATTTGAGCAATATTTTGGAAATGTACAAGTGAAGCCCTTTCAAATGCTACCAAACACGGCGTAATTATCACCATTTTTATTTTTAACACATAACTTTTTGTCCGCTAGAGGGCGACATATCAAGTTTTGTGACACGTCACGTAGCCTATGTTCAGCGGACAATTAAGACGGTTCTAACAATACCTCATATGTCGAGTTCCGATAAGTAGATTAGGAGCTATGAGGGAACAGATGAACATACTCACATACATACATAGCCTGTCAAAATCATTACCCTCCTTTGGCTTTGCCGTAGTCGGGTAAAAAAAAAACTAATTTGAAGGTAAAAGTGGCTGTGGCTGCGGAGCAGGACCGGCATTTAGCCAAGCGTTTTTATCAAGGATATACTCTTCCAGTTTATAATACGCTTGTCTACATAGTGTGCGTTTAATGCAACCTTTAAATTTGGATTCATTTAGTTGTAGAATCTTAACTGGTATTTTATTATAAAATTTTACACAGTACCCCATGAAAGAACTATGTACTTCAGCCAATCTGAACCGAGGTTGATCTAATTTGTTCCTATTCCTAGTAAACATACATAATGTTTTCATAAATGTATTGACAAGGGACCGTCAGGATGTTTATTTCCTTAAATAGTTCCCTAAGAGAATCGCGTCTGCAAAGAGTATATATGGCTCTGATAGCTCTTTTCTGCAGAATAAAAATAGACTCTATATCTGCAGCCCGTCCCCATAGCAAAATACCGTAAGACATGATACTATGAAAGTAACTAAAATAAACTAGTCGCGCAGTATCCACATCAGTAAATTGACGGATTTTTCTGACAGCATATGCTGCTGAACTAAGCCGACTTGCCAGAGATGTTAAATGAGGACCCCATTGTAGCCTCGAGTCAAGCGTGATCCCTAGGAAAACCGTATTCTCGACGAATTCGAGTTTCTCCTTGTTCAATATTTGATATCTCGAAGGCTTTCGATAGGGTCTGGCACGAAAGCCTTATTGCTAAGATTCCTTCCTTCGGTCTACCCACTGGTCTGTGTGATTGGATCGCAGACTTCTTGAGGGATCGATCCATCCGAGTGGTCGTTGATGGCTGCTCGTCCGGTCAAATGGATATTAATGCCGGGGTCCCTCAGGGGTCGGTACTCTCGGCAACACTGTTTTTGCTGCACATAAATGACTTACTTAAACCCGGTACCCTGCTGAGAGCAGTGGTGGCCGAGTGGTAACGGCCCCGACTTACGAATTGTTGGTCGCGGGTTCAAACCCAGCCAGGCGCATTACTTTGTGTAATTTATTTCATCACCACTGCTCTCAAAACGGTGAAGGAAAACATCGTGAGGAAACCGGCATGTCCTAGAACCAAAAATTCGAAGACATGTGACATCCACCAACCCGCACTGGGCCCGCGTGGTGGACTACGGCCCATTCCCTCTCCTAGAGAGAGGAGGCCTGAGTCCCAGCAGTGGGAACATTAAAAAGGCTGAATATGTATATGTATATGTTAAACCCGGTATCTTTGGGTATGCAGACGACAGCACTGTTGCCGAGAGATATGTGACTGACGCACGCGCTAGTGGGTCACAGATCCAGTCATCCCGAGAGGCTATGGTTGAACGCTTGAACTCGTCCTTGAAGGTGGTCTCCGATGGGGGCGATGCCAATCTGGTAAATTCAATGCAAGTAAAACCAAGCGTGTCTTTTTTCCGCTAAACGGAGTCAATTCCACCCGGCTCCATCTTTCCGAGGTGTGACCGTGCCAATAACCGACCATCTTGATCTTCTTGGCGTTACGCTGACGTCAACTCTCAACTTTGGGCCATACATCGAAGCAAAGGCTCAACTGGCAGCAAAAAAGCTGGGAATCCTCGCGAAGGTCAGACGGTACTTCACGCCGGAACAGCTGCTAAAACTTTATCAAGCGCAAGTTCGATCGTGTATGGAGTACTGCTCTCATCTTTGGGACGGGTCTGCCAAATACCAGCTTGATGCGCTAGAGTCGATTGAGAGGCGAGCCAAGAGGATCATTGGCAATGATGCACTTGTTGAGTCGAAGCTCCAAAGCCTTGGACATCGCCGCCGAGCTGACTACGAAACTGGCCACTAACAAAAAAAAAACAGAATAAAAAAACTTTCTAAAAAAAGTAATGAACAAGCGGGAGCGATAGAGAAAATTTAAATTATAGAATCTTTGAGTAGTGAATTTTGTTTGTTTCAAATCTCAAAACATTTTGAGTGATAGTTAAGATTAACTCGTAAATAATACTTACATATATTTCTCTATTATATGATTTGTTTTACTAAATAAAAAGTAGAGTATCCAACACAGGGATAAAGCTGTCTTTGTCTTGGGCGGCTTGAATTCCTCACTTCACTCAGGTTTCTTTATTAACTCCCTCGCAGTGCTCGGGAGTTAATTATATAAATCCCTCACTGACGTTCGGGATTAAAATTAGCAACCTTCGTTTTGTTCGGAATTCAACATGCCGCCCACGACTTAAAGACACTGCTTTATCCCCTAGTCACATAATCTACTTTATGCAATAACGCAATGAAGTTTGTGAAATGTATTATTTTTATTGTATTTGCTGCGAATTTTTTGGTATATATGTAGGTCTTTTTATTTCCTTTTTTTACGTAGTTTTTAACGATGACCTCAACTTGGTATTGTTTTGTCAATTAATTAATTTCTGAGTTGAGCTATACGTTTACTGACAAATGCTTGCACTGACTGAACAGGTCCACTCTAATCTGTATGGTTCCATCCTCAAAAGAACATCTCAGACACTAGTATACACTGTCCGCATACACCTTTACCGAGATTACATATCTGAATTTTAAAAGAGATATCTCGTAAACTTAATTTTTTTTTTGACACATGGAAAGTGTTTTTTTACAACTATTTTATCTTAATAAATATTATTGTATCATCGTTTTGTATTTATCATTTAGTTAATTGTCTAAATGTATCAACATCCATCTAACACAAAATTGAATAATTTTGGTGTGAATTGTGACAAATATAAAATATATACACGTTCCAGATTTTTATTTACAAACCATACTTACTTTATAATTTTGTAACTCAGAAAAATATCTTATAGAGGATCAAAATTGTTTGAGCGGCCACCAAGCTCGATTTTTACGCGTGTGTGCGTGTAGCTGCATGCACGATGCACACAAACATAACATTGCAGCGAATTTGCCTAAACTCTAGCGAGTGAATTTTCTGCACGGCCTCTTAAAGTGAACTATGTGTTCTTTTTTTGAGAAATAAATTTCTTTAAACCGAAACTGCCTGAGAAGTAGCACAGACCCAGCAATACCCAGCATTTATGATCTCATCATCAGCCAACCTCACCGTTACTTTTCTCGCTCTAGTGTGGAACGAGAATGCACGTCAAAACGTAGGGGGGGCCTACCCAGCAGGGGCGAAAACCCGGGGTCCTGGAACGCAAGGCAACGAAAGAACATAGGAGTGGGTTTTAGTTAGTAAAAGTCTGACACGGCCTCTCACTCCGCCCTAGTGCGAGAAAAGTCATAGATTTTTATCACATTAAAAAAAGAAGATTTTTGCTGACTAAATCCCACATGTGTCTTTCAGTAGTCCGTTACATTCTAGGGCCTCGGTTACTCTTTCAAATATTCTCGCAGCCCCACCTTACCTCACCTACATTACACATTATTATTATACACCCCAGAAACCTGAACACAATATGCATATACTTTATTCCCGCAAAGTTTTGACTGCCGACTCTTGACTATAAAGAACACAAAAGATAGTTCCCATTAAAAGTGAATCGGGCGACATTTTCAGGTATTCAGCGGACGGTCGCGGTCGTCAGCAATTTATTCCGCCCAGCCTTCTGATTGAGGGCAGGTAAATATTTATTCCTATTTGTGATTTAATGCGATTTATACCATATTTGATAGGTTGTTTATAGAACAAGAAGTGTCTGAAAAAAAAAGACGTAAAAGTTCACTTATTACAGGTACTTAGCATGTTCGAATTTTTTTTATTTTTATTCTTGGTAGGTTCGCGCTTGACCGCTAACTCACCTGATGGAAAGCGACGATGCGGTCGTCGTCCGCCAAATTTTCAGAATCATTTTTGAGCACACGCGGGTTGCAAGCTAACTCAAATTTCTAATTGTTTAAGGTGCTAATTTTTATCTTTTTTTTAACAAAAGAACTGGAGATATATAATATTCAATGTCCGAAATCTAAACTTAACATTATAAAGAGGAAATATTTGTTTGATATGAATAAAATCAAAATTTACCGATTTTAAAAATTATTTTACCAGCAAAATGCTACTTTATCATTGAGTAACATAGGCTACAGGTACATTTTATATTTTCACACAGACGAAGCCGCTGACTGAAGCTAGTATTATATAAAATTTTACATATTATAGTTGATTTATTATCTATATCTTTCACCAATCATTTAATATTTCAAAAAGACTTGCGTTGCTTGAATGGCAGTTTATAATATTTATCAGCACCACAACGATATTTTCTTTTTGGTGATATCTTTCTGTTAAGAAAGAACACCAGCAAAAAGAAAATATTTACACACAATAGAAAGACAATGAGAGAGCGAACGCCGGCGTTCACTTGGGGTTTAATGAAAACCTATTTGCTTTCCATCAACGCATCAAACGACCCATTTTTGAACTACCGCAATTTCTAAGAAAATCACTTATGTTCTCGTGTGTACAGCTAGCAAAAGTGTTATTGTGTTTACTGCGAGCCTTTTAATCCTGTTCTACCAAGTACATTCACGCACAGTGAGAAACAAAGCCTGCCTTTGAAACTAGGCCAGGCTATTACTAAGACTTTATTACAAACGCGTACCGACCATGCACATGTTACATTTATTAACCGACTTCAAAAAGGAGGAGGTTCTATTTTAATAGTTACAGACAATATATTAATGACTATGTAATAGTTTTAAGGTATTTTTTATTTATTGTAACAATAAACATTATTCTTATTTAAACTAGTAGATACCAGCGCGATAATATTGATTTTAATTGATAATATTAGAATAATTAAAGAATAAAGCTAATGTTACATATTATGAAAGCCTGGGAGAAAGTCATTGAAAGGTGGTTGAGAGAAGAGAGTGAAATTTCACACAACCAATTCGCTTTTATCGGACGGTCGGGGTACAGCAGATGCCATTTTCGCTATACGCCAGCTGTGCGAGAAATACAGAGGTGCGCATAAAAACTTGCATATGGTATTCGTTGACCTCGAAAAGGCATACGACTGGGTACCTCGTGAGGTTCTGTGGTGGGCCCATAAGGAGAAAGGTGTGCCCGGGAGGTATGTGCAGTTGATCCGAGCTTTGAATAATCGCTACGGTACTCAAGTCCGGTCTACAGTGGGCACCACTAGCAGCTTCAAAGTGGCTGTCGGCTTACATCAAGGGTCGGCTCTCAGTCCATACCTCTTCCTGATAATGGACGCTCTGACGTCGGACATTCAGGAAGAGGCTCCCTGGTGTATGCTATATGCCAACGATATTGTGCTGGTTGCCGAGAGTGGCCTAGATGTCCAGAACAGATTGGAGGTGTGGTGACACAGACTGGAGAGTGTTGGCCGAAAATTGAGTAGAACCAAAACGGAGTACTTGTTCTGCGATTTCGGCGGTCTCTACAATCCTGTGCCTTTAGCTCTCGCCGAAAGGCCCATACCGATCTGTTCCGATTTTTGGTACTTTGGGTCCCTCGTCCAAGGTGATGGTAAGATAGGCCGAGACATAAAACATCGGATCAACGCAGGGTGGATGAATTTAGAAGACTTATTAATTACATTGATAATAAAAAATAGTTAAAGCATGGAATACATTTTTGCATTGTTTCAGTGGTCTGAAACCATATTCGCATTATTGTTTCTTTCTTATGAATCCGGTTTGGGGCACATCGGTTGGATGGTTTCAAAGTCTACAACGGACATAGGTAGAGACAATTTTTGTGTTTTATTTACATTTGGGAATGAATTAATGTTGAAGCTTCTTCGTACTCTACGAAGAAGTTTCAACATTAATGGAATTTCGGATAAATTATTTTGCCACAAAAATTAATAGCATAGCATAGCATAGTCGGTCTTATAATGTTCCCACTGTTGGGACTTAGGCCTCCTCTCTAGGATAGGGAATGGGCCGTAATCCACCACGCAGGCCCAGTGCGGGTTGGTGGATGTCACATGTCTTCGAATTTTTGGTTCTAGGACATGCCGGTTTCCTCACGATGTTTTCCTTCACCGTTCAAAAATTAATAACTTCTACAAAACTGGCATTTGTACGTAACCTACATTGATAAATTGAAAATGCAAGCAAGAAAATTAATATTCACTTTAAAGTTTGTATTTTATCTTCGCATTAATAAAACCATTAATTCTTGATAAATTACTGTTGCCTCTTGTTCCAACTTGAGTAAAGTTGTTGTGTTCAGACCATTTGTCTGCTTTAAGACTTCACTTTTATCTAAGAAAGGCTTGCGTTATATTTTAATCTTTTTAGATTTTCTTGAGTACTTTGTTTCTAGTTATGACATGTAATCAATTTTCATCATCTAGCACTTTTTATAATTTTCTTCTAATAGAATAGAGTGATGTCATTTTAGGGGTTCAAAATGTCTCGTTAAAAAAAACTGTCATACCAAATTACATTTACTTTCATTTTCCTGTTATTTCTGTGGCCTCAACAAAAATAGGTCTCCTTAGGGACAAAATGCCAGTAACCGCACAGTCATTACCAAAAGCAGAAACTTTAGGCAACAACCACGAGACAAAAATTACAGTCGACAGAATATTTAATTTTCCTGTCGCCTTGATTCTCCTGGCACCTAAATGGAGCTCTTTACACAGCGTGCGACAATTCCCACCCTGTCATTACGTGAAGGCTTTATCTATTTCTGCACTGCAGTGTACACAACCGCCATATTAACTAACGCAAACACATTCGTGCGTAATCACATTAGCACTCGATATTTGGGGACTGAGTGTATAAATATGAAAGGACGTTTTCACTTCCCTGGGTTAAGTATAGATGCTAATTTAAGGGTAAGTGATATTTTCGGAACCCGTTTAGATTCCAGCTTTGAAGTGAGGTTTTAGGGATGTCGTCCGGATTCGGATTTCTTTTAGAACGGATGTGGTTTGATTGATCTAAATATAGGGTTTTTTCTGGGTGGATAAATCAAATTGGATTTATTTGAAGAAGGTATCTATTTAAATTGATATTGGAAATGTCCTCAAAATATGCTGACGATTTTACTGGATTGTATATTTACACACACATCCACAATAGTGCTTTAATTAAAAAAAAATGCAAACAATGTTTTTTGAATGTGAGTTGAATCCATAATACTCGTATTTGTAATATTCATTTTATATTGCTGTTTTATTTTTTATTTTTTTGTAATCTATTTGTATTTTTTTTAATCTATACATATAATAAATCTGTAGAAGTTAGTTGTGCGTGCATCACGTAAAATATACGAAATCGATGTAAGTAGATAAGTTTTATACATTAAAATTGTATGTAACTTGATATGTTACTTAGGCTTTGTTTCATCGCTATCGGTTGAATATATCGAAAGATATATTACATTCATTGACTGTTAGGCGGTACCGAAGTTCGCCAGGTCAGCTAGTAATATAATAAATTATTGACTCTTTGCACGTGTTGGTGTTAACTGTAAGAACAAGAGTCTAATTGAATTAATTTATTTTTATTTTTTATTCTTGATTGGTTCGCGCTTGACCACTATCTCACCTGATGGAAAGCGACGATGCGATCGACGATGGAGCGCGCTTACCTAAATAAATAAATAAATAGAGCCAAACAATTTAATTGCAGCGCACAATGCACTTTGACGATGTAAAGGAATGTTTTCAATAAGCTGAATATTGAATACCCATAACCCCTGGTACATTTCAATATTCGAGAATCCGGGTATTAATACTAAAAGCCAATAACTGCATTCCCAAACAAAGTTCAATACCTCATAAGCACATAACAGGTATTAAACAGAAGTTTTGTTCTCAAGACACGCCCATTGCATAGATTGCAATGTTCCAAACTTTGCCGTTGAGAGTTCGATGAAAATGAGTTATGAGGGTAGTCTGATACTCGAGTGGGAAGCTATCGGTAATTGGTGACTCAAACCAAGTTTACATGAACTGAACTTGTACGGAGCCATTCATTCATTACGTAAGATGATATACGTCGACCATGTCTTATTTTTAGGGTTTCGAACCTTAAAAGAAAAAAAAAAGGTACCCTTATAGGATCAATTTATTATCCGTCCGTCTGTCTGTCTGTCAAGACCCTTTATCTCGGGAACGCGTGGAGGTATCGAGTTAAAATTAAAACCATATAGTCAAGTCTGCGGTCACTTGATGCTGTGAAAAAATCAAACTTCTAAGTTAACGAAAAAAAAAGATACGGTCGTTTATGTCGCAATAAACGTATGTTTCGACACTCTCAAGGAAATTTATCGTAAAAAAAATGCAGTGAAAAATTTCTTGACAGTCAACTTGACAGCCGGGCCACAGATTATTATTATTATTATAATTAAAAAAAAAATGTTCAGAATTTGTGGCAAGTTTAAAGTTTATTTAGGCCAAGGAATACGATTCTCCGATAATAACCATAGGGGTGATTTTGAAAAACAAATAATGAAAAACTTTTTTCTGTTACTCTGTTTGTGGCGCTTATTTTGATGGTCGCAAGGGAATTAAAACTTATAGGAGAAGAGGTTTTCCGTTGACTTAGAATAATACAATTCAGCAAGAAGCAACGCCATGTAATGCAATTGAAGGAAAAAATCCGTAAACCGTAAATTAGTAGTACATCGCAAAATAACTACTTTGTAGCGATTATAAGCTCATGTTTGTACGGAACCGTCAGTGCGCGACTCCAACTCAAACTTAATTGGTTATTTTTTTTTCTATAACTTACTTCTGTGTCTCGTTGTTGTAGTTCGATGGGTGAAAGAATTGGAGACTTACCTGAAAAGGAGAAAAAAGTTTTATCAGTACACAAAAGTAATTAAGCTAAGTTTTTGTTACAAATAACTTATAGGATTAATAAGATATCTTTAATTAGTTTTGACTTAGTGCAAGTTAGATTGGGTTTTGTCAAGTTGATGGGTGTTTTCTAATTCCGATAACAGCGGAGTAGTAAGCTAGGAAAGAAAGGCTGCTGCAGGAATGTTTGAAAAAGCTACAGTGGCCCTGGAACGCAAAGGGCAACTGAAAGAAAACAGGTGGGTTTTGGTAAAAAAAAAAAATCTGCCTTACCTTCTCGCTCCATCCAGAGCTGGAGGAGTAATTTGACGACTTCCCAACTCAAAAAAGGAAAGGCCGAAAATAAGGCATAATCATCATCATCATTTCAGACGATAGACGTTCACTGCTGGACATAGGCGTCACCACAACGAACGGTCCTGTGCGTCTCGCATTCATCGGATTCCCGCAACCTTCACCAGGTCATCGGTCCACCTTGTAGGGGGCCTTCCAACACTGCGTCTTCCGTTACGTGGTCGCCACTTCAGAACCTTTCGGCCCTAACGGCCAGATCGGCCATTACTCGCAGAACAGATGTTCTGCAAGCAATGTGCCCTGCCCATATATCGAACTGATCTGATGATGAAGTCAGAAGGTAAATTAATGTAATCTAACCGTGTTTGGGATTATTAGAATTGTTATGAGATGCACTCTGGCTATAAGGTATTTAAGTTTGGCTGAGTACTTTTTAGTTATCCCACCACTAAAAAGTAACCCTTTTTAGTGGTGGGATAACTAAAAAGTATAAAATAAAAAACTTTTTACAAAAAAATACAACCGATTTCAATGTAAAAAAAACACTAAAAAGTGCAAAATAACTTTAATTTCGGAAGTCAGTGTTAAATAACGAAGACACTAAACTATTTATTTTTTCAGTGTCTTTTTTACATTGAAGTCGGTGGTATTTTTTTTGTAAAAGTTTTTTTATTCCGGAATTTTATTCCTTTGGGATAATTTTCGATTATCACGAGGGCGAAATCACTGGCAGCAACTATTACTCCAAAGTCTATTAACCTGGTATGATCAAAGTTCATTTTTTCTCCCTCCCAATGGGTATTTTGCACCCCCCTTCCTAGGTGAAAAGGTAGGGGTAATTTAATGAAAAACAGAACAGATTTAAACCTTAATTACGTGGTTGTAAACGTGGTGTTCATGCCACATAATTAGGACCGTGTCATCAATCAGCTACCTACCAATGTTCGTGATTTAATGTTATGCATATTTACGAGTTCATTTTATGTTTAAACGGCTTTTTAAATGAAAAATGTGTTTATGCCTGGCTTTAATATCAACATGGGAAATAATCCTCAGGGCGGTTTTATATGACGTGCATTTAATTTGTGGTGCAAACAATATGGTTAATTTAGACGTACCTAGTACCTACGTACATTCAGTTCCCTATTTTGTCTTTATTGAAGTGAAAACTTCTTTATGCGAGCTGGAAACTTTATTTTGTGGGTATTGAATGAAACTGAGCTGTCACGCGCGGCTATGTTACGTCCATTCGGGTAAACTAGAGCCGGCTTACCTTACTTGAACGAAAGTTGTTGGTCTCGGTTGTGTTTCGTAGATTATTGGCACTCATTACAGGCAGTCAGACGCTAGAAAATCTGACCATCAGTCCGGTTAGACTGGAAGCCGGTACTTTGGGAAAAGGATAGGGATGAACTTCGTGTAGTTGAAATAAAAGGTATCTGCTATCTATCTCACAAAAATCCCGTAAAAATCCGTCCAGCCGCAGAAAATTTAAAGAAAGAAAAAATATTTTATTTGGCACACATGGATACACACACTGTAAAAACAAAATTTAAGACAACTAAGATAAAAAATACACTGACACAATGTGTGTCTCACGGCTGCGCCAAATAGGTCCAGTTCAGCAAAAATGCCAGACAACTATATGGTAGTCAGTGGTAGTTGCCTGACGCTGGATTTGAAAATTTGCATTTCTGTTATAAGTATCGAATATACTTTTATACGCATTTAGTAAAAAAATTAATATTTTGATGTTTCAGACAGACACTTCAATTTTCTTTATATGTCTAAATAGATGATTATTTCATCTCGCACGTGATTTGGATATAAACTTGAAAACCTTTTTATACTTACTCGTATATCTCAAAACAGTTCCAAGATATTATCGAAAATTACAGTTTTATCTTTAAAGACAGTGTTAATGGTCATTTTTACTGTCAAAGCTTAAAACTTCCCCTTAACGACACGCTAAATCGTAGGGATTTATAAAACGGGCCCAAAATGGAAAATTTCCAATTTTTTCTTCGATATAGAGCGCTACATTTCCGAACATAAAACCGTAGACGATTGGAGTTTTTACGAGAGGCGGCTGTAACTCTTTGCTTTACGGTTTGAAGTGAATAGGGTCACAGGAATATTGGGTAGTGTTATGTTATCGAAATGACAGGAATGACACTTGCTGTGGCTACAAAAAGTTATATTAACGTTTTATGTATCAGCATTTGGAGGGTATACAGCGAGCGGAGTGCAAAGATTTGGGGTCCTTAATTTTAGATTCAATTAAAATAAGTTCTTATTTTTTGTGTTGAAATTTATTTTCAAATACACATAGGTGTTTTCGAATTTTGGTCTAGCATCTTGCAGGTATAGCAATCGTATTTTTGGAGGAAGGGGGGGGATCATCAAATAAATAAATTCTCTTCCCTCTCCCACCTGTGTTTCTTCAGTTGTCCGTTGCGTTACAGGGGAACGGTAACTATAAGAATGAGCTATAAGAAACAGAATTCACAAACTATATTTGCTGAGGAAACGTTTTTTTTTTTTTGTTGTTTTCAAAACATATGGTTTATACAAGAAATTTTATGGGAGTGCCCTTTTTCTTGCTGGCAGTAGTTGTTTTTATAATCTTCACAAACAATCGCTATTTTAGTAATTTATGAAGGCTTATGGAACATTCGTGATAGAGTCGAGTAATTTTATTGATACTGAGATGAACATACGACAATTTGAAATATAACTAAGATAAATACATGAAATAAGGCGGTAATAAAAAAAAATGAGTAAACATTACACACGGCTAGGACTCTTGTCCTGTCCTGTTAAATTAGAAAAATCCTGTACCTTGAAGAGAGTATGTAGTATTTTGAAATAATACGAGAATTACTGAAACTGACTATTTTTGAACTGCTTGAAAACAGTCAGTTTCGGTAAACTCAAGTGGTGAGCTTCGAAGCCAAAGAAAAGCAGCCATAAAGTTTCCAACTAAGTATATTTCCCCTCACTCAAAACAGAACACGACCAAATCTAAGCCTAGAATCGTTCACTGCGTACCACGCACACATCGGGCGGGCGAGCAAATAGCTAATTTACGATCGCATCGCCACCCCAGCATGTAAGTGGCGGCGGGTCTGGCTGACTGCGCCGCCAATGTAATGCGCAGTGCGGATGCCGATGCAAAACACTGCATTATCGCTCGTCGCCTATATTGCGGTCAATGTAGGTCGTGGGTCGACAATGTTACGGTGATTTAGTTGTCGATTGGTCGGTGGGAATCGAGCGTTTATTGGGTTGGTGAGCGTGTGCGCAGGTTTTGAATTTTGGTCTGATTGATTGTAGGTACTCTTGCGAAGAAACGAACATGTCTGATGGGTTCGTACAGTGACCTGGGCCGCGGTAATCTATGAGAAAACCATGACCGGTCGATCACCATATCGACCGCTTCTGTTTTTCTTTTGTGACAGGCTTATGTTCAGAACTGGAAGTCTTTTGACTGAAATGGTCCTTTATTCTTTATTGTACACACAATTTATATAAACAATAAAATAGGACAGTTGATGTACATAGGCGAGCTTAACCCACAACTGGATTTTCTTATAGCAAACCATATGAGTGAGAAAGAAATTTTACATATTTTGAGGAACTTGAAATGTAAGTACAACAAAAAATTAAACACATAAATTAAACCTAAACTTAAAACTAAAAATATACTAAACAGATATGTGTACAGCACACTATACATAAACATGCAACGTAACTATAAATTAACCCATCGAGTCTTGGTAATGATGAGACAAAATAATTATCTATTACTAGCGACCCGTCTCAGCTTCGCAAAGGTGTTAGAAATCTTTCTCGGTCTCGGTTTTTTCTTCTATAATGTATGTAAAACTAAAACTTCCTCATGAATTACTCTATTGCTGAAAACTAAATGAAAATTCGTTCTGTAGTTTTTGTGTTTATCGTGATTAAACAGAGTGACGCGTTGGGGGACTTGGTTTTATAATACGTAAAGATTACACCTGAGAGGCTTTAGATTGCGAGACTAATATAATTATTATTTCAATGCACAAACCATTTATATTATGATTTCCGCATGATTTACAATGTCAACCAAACGCTGTAATCTCAGCAGTAACTTACTTTATGAAGACTACAGGAGCTAATCGCGAGTTTTATAATACGCAAAAGTATATGATACACTGCAGTAAACCGAATCAGAAAAATATATGTTATTTTTCAGGATAATTGCTAGATAGATTCTAGATTCAAATCGTTTTTTGGGGTCGGCGAAACATATTTTTTCTTCAATTCTGTCCTGTCACCCGTCATACTACTAACTCCCTTTTTTCATGTCACTCCTCACACAATCAATTCATCCAACGTGTGTTTAAAACGTAATACAGCTAGCTACGTAGTACGATAAAAAAACCCACGATGCCTCTAAAAATTACTTTTGACGGACAAAAATAAAAATAAAAACTTAAAATTTACACTAATATACATGCAATCATTTAGATTGTATGTCAGATTATTCTACAAGCAATGTTTTACCGTTTTTTGTGTTTTGATTATCGCTAAAAAGCTTCAGATTTGCAAGCAGTGTCTACGCATCTCTTTCTTTTGTATGCAGTCTGAGAGTGACCACACTTTAGGTCGTGTAGTCTTCTTAACCAAAACCAACGCCGACATCGCAAAGAAAAGAGAGAAATTTCTCTTGAAAAACAAATGAAATAAAAGTCAGTATCGCCTGGAGTCGGGGTCGCGCGACGCTGGAACTTGTTGAACGAGTGCGGCACACAATAGCGCAGCATTGTGATCCAAGTGACGCTCGTTATCGGGGACGTCACGACTGCCGGTGCACCCTGTATATGGGTATGGACAATACAACTAGAAATAATACGGAAGTGGTTTGGAAAAATCTGGGATCTGGTTTTGTGGGCAAAGATTTTAAGGATTCTGTACACCAGTCGGCAAAAACGGAACTCTTATAGAATCACTTTGTTGTTCGTCTGTCAAGACCCTTTTTCTTAGGAACGCGTGGAAGTATTAAGCTGAAATTGATATTAAATACTCAGGTCTGCTATCCCTTGGAGCAGTGAAAAAATCAAACTTTTTAGTCAACGCAATCTAAAGTCGGACCACGCAATTTTAAAACATTCGCAAGGAAATCTAGACCTTTATATAGGTTACCTACTTCTCATTAACCTAGAATCCTGAAATTTGGAAAGAAGCAAGGTCACATAGCATAAGTAAAGGAAAAAGACTGTAATCCGTAACTTTGTAGTTATATTACAAAATAATTCCTTTTTTGCGATTCGGTAAAGGGGTAGCTTACTTGTCTCTACGAAGTACAACCTAAATTAAGAAGTCGTTCTTAAAAACATTATTTTACTAAACAAATGAAAATTTATTAATAATCATTTTAATAATCTAATTGTAAATTAATATAATAAATGTTTGGAAACGGCAAACACTATTGTTTTTCAGGTTTCTATCCAAGAAAACTGCACGGACTATACTTTTACTATCTATAAAAGTTAATATTTTGAACGGTACTTGCGAGCAATTTTAGAGATACTTTAGGCAAAGGGGCGACTTACGTGACTCGTACCTACCTAAATAATAAAAAATCGTATAAAAAGTAATATTATATGACATTTTAATAATCTAATTCTAAACTAAACCTGACCCGAAAATACTTATGAGATCTTTTTTACTAATACAAAAGTACCTACACTATTTCTAAGTTTTTATCAAAGAAAATTGCACGGTTCTTGTAAAATAGAAGACGGTAGTAGAGACGCAGCAAAACCTTAGTATGTGCAAGTTAGCTGCTATTACACCATCCACCTATAAAAAGAGCAATAATTAAACCAGACTATACGTTTACTACCTTTAAAAGTTAATATTTTGAACGGTACTTGCGAGCTGTTTGAGAGACACTTTCGGTGAAGGGGCGACTTACGCGACTCTACGAAGTACCACTTAAATTAAGAAGTCGTTGTAAAGTTTGCTCTCGGTATGGAATATTTTTTATTTTTGTATTATTTTTATGCTGTCATTACTGGGTATTGGTTCTGCAATGTTTTCATTGTAGATTCAAGATGTTTATGATCTTACAGCATAGGATGGACCAAATATACGATAGGTGGGCTTTTAGATGATAACTAAAATTTAGACAGGCCGGTTTTCGGCAAAAGAATAACGGTATTGGAAATATTATGAAGCATGTTTCAGTCTGTCTTTTCGTAGTTGCGTAGTTGTATATTAGACAAATGTTTGAAGTGATATAAACCGATGCCCCAGCATAAATTACGTCTTTCGAAAACTGTAAGACTATTTATAATAGGTACTTGTTAATCAAATCTACATCCAAATCGGAAAGCCACTTAAAGATTGTATTATTCAAGAAAACAGAACACAAAAAGACAAAATACAGTAACGAAAGCTTAGCTTTCTAGAATTCAAGACACAAAAAACGGGCTACACAAAACACTTTCACTCGTAATGATCCTTCGCAGCAAAACTAACTCCAACTTTAGTCACAGATTCATATAAAGCAGGCTAGCAGCTGTCTCCTTAGCTCACGTAATGTCAATAGATTTCGTATTAAGTATCAGAAAAAGCTCAACAAAAACCTTGGCCGATTCGGTCGGGGAAGCTGGAGTTTTTGCGTGCGGACAACGGAAAGGCGTGGCTGCCTTATAGCTGATGATTTAGACTCAACGCACACAGGCTGCGCTTCCGTCAAAAAAACGCGTCGCCCAGCTGCGGACTGCATTTGTCGCATATTTACACATAAATAAAATTAAAGTGTCTGTTTGTAATATCAAAATAGCAATTTACTAAATGTATATATTTTAAATTAATTGTTTTAAATTTTTGTCTATTTGTTTGTTCCGGCTAATGTCCGAAACGGCTGGACCAATTTTGGACTGATGTTATAAGGAGTAACTTAGGCTACTTTAATTTTAGAAAAAGAATAAGGTTCCGCGCAAAAAAATACTTCTAGAAACCGATACCAATTGGCATTGTGCTGTTTTACGAACCTGAAGTGTATAAGTCGCGGGCGCCAGCTAGATGGAACTAAGAATAATATGAGAGAGAGTTGAGAGAGAGAGAGAGGGAGAGAGAGAGATAGATGACATTATTGCCATCGCGAGTAGAACTTGGATGAGGCTATCACAGGAGCGTGGAGCCTGGCACAAAACAAGAGAGGCCTATGCTCAGTAGTGTGAGTAGTCGGGCTAAGAGTCAAATGATGATGAAGAATAAGAGAGAGGGAGATTTTGGATACCATCATGGGATTAAATGGACTTGTCACATGGCCATTATGTTTTTTTGCGTTCATACTAAAGTGATTATGGCGGGCGCCCAGCACGACATGACGCACCAGTCTCGCTAGTGTGCCATCAGCATCGTCCATAACTCCAAATAGTTTTACCCTGAGGAATTACGTCCTCCTAATGGCCACTACAACTGTCGAAGCACAGTGGCTACCTCGTCAATTCGACCACTGCGCCCACATTCTCCCTAGTCACCACACGCTCACTTTGGACAAGGACTGAGTAACCGCTTCCATCTCTATGTGGTGACGCCGCGGTCTGTGCGCGGTGACCCTTAAGGATCGATGGATCAATATATCCAAATAGGGTTCGAGGGTACCGAAAGGATTATTTTAAAAAGGTCTGGCGAATCGTTTGATGTACGAATTATAGAGTGAATAATGTGACGATGGATTTGAGGGACCTTTTCAATCGCTGGTTTATGGAAATCGGAGATAAATTGTTTACACATGACCATAGCAAAATTTTGAAGAGGAAAATAAAAACCATATTCTCAATATTTATACTTAGTAAAAAATATTTTAGTGTAACAGTTTCCAGTAGTAACTATGTCTAATGGATCCATTTTTCACGTTCGTTTCATAGATATCTTTAACCTACAGGGTTCGTGAGTGTTCGAAAGAGTTACCGCGGCCCTGGAACGCAAAGGGCAAATGAAGGAACACAGGTGGGTTGTAGACAGTAAAAGCCTGACACTCCCTCTCACTTCACCCAGAGTAAGAGGGCTTATTTGAAGATAGCTTAGTGAAAAAAAAAAGTTACACAAGTTTGTTTGGGTCGGCATTGAGTCTGACCACTGCATCTGAATATCGAAGTTTTGAGTGGATATTCCCATCTCAACTTCAAATGTTACACTACACAACTGTGCACCGAATAATATATAGTAAGTAATACAACTACCTACTCCAACTAGCAACTAGCTACTCAACATCATTGTACGTGGTCCCAGCTTTTAGCAGATGTCGCTAGGAACAATACGACGACGTACAAAACTTGTCTAATATAAGAACAGTGGTGTAAAGACGTTTGCCCATCTACTCGATACGAGCAAAGACAATGTTAGAAAGAAAAAAACAAGATTATTTGTGATACTCACGAGACAAAAAATAAAAGAAACTAAATTATTAACTAATCATAAACATACTAAATAACATAACAACACAAAATATGTACCTGTACCAAAAAGGTCTCAAAAATCTTAGCATATTCTGCAATATTAAAAAAAAAAATCAGCGCTGGTATTCTGATGGGGCATGCGATATCACAGACACACTCTCAGAACGCAGATTTAAAAAAATAGGTAAAATAATGGAGCGGAAATCAAACAGTAAAGACAACTTTATCATTTTAACATGTAAGTACCTGGTGCACGATATGCGGCACAAGATAAACCAAACTAGAGCCAATTCGAGCAAAGTTAAACGCTTTAATTTAAATAAACACAAACTGCATATGGCAGCTTTAAACACATTTCTCGAAAGCAAAATATGAAATACATGGGAATCTGTCCGTGAAATGTGTTCAAGCAACTTCGACCGCTACCCGTTTCAACTGTGAACATACTCGTAATTATTATTGTGAATAACTTTAAAATATTTACACTATAGGTAATCACGAAATTCAGTTATTCAGTTAATGTTTATATTATTTAAATGAAAAAATATTTAATCGGATAAAATTAAACCATCATAGTAATGGGCACTTAAAAATAAACTCATAAACGCTTAATGAAAGCTACAACAATTTTTAATAAAACAAAAAATGAATTTTCAACGTTACGTAACAGAACGTTGCCAAAAACGAATAAAATGCATATAAAGTACAATCTTCAGCGTAACGTGGACTTTTTACGATTCATAATGCTCTATGACATGTCGTAAAGCGGGGCGTACAATGCAAAATTTACATTCGTGTAACATTATATTTACATATTTTCGCAGCTTATAAACAGTCGTATATGAGTGGTGTAAAAGCTCCCACTTCTAGAATGCTCCACCTGCTCTAATGCTCAAACAAAGCGTGCTTGTAATCTCAGACGAACAGTTGATGAATGGAGTCTAGTGGGAGTAAGCCCTAATGTAATACGAAACTTTATATTGTGTGAGAAGCGCGGAATCATCCCGCAGTATATAGAGCGCTCAGCTGCTGATATTACCAGATATTTGCCTGATAATAAAGAGCTGCTATGGGAAAATGCGGGTAGTGCATTTACTGAGTACATTTCATGACTTATATCTTAAATTCCTGTATAAAAACAAAGCTTGGGCTATTAAGGGCTGTAGGATTGTACGAAAGAGTTACAGCGGCCTTAAAACATCAAATGCAACTGAAGGAACACAATTAGGTTTTAGTCAGTAAAAGTCTGACACTCCCTCTCGCTCCATCCAGAGCGGTAGAAGTTATTTGATGACTTCCTAAATAAATAAAAAATGGGTTATTTTTAAAATTATAAAAGCACTTTAGTATACTTTTACCTATATTGTCATTTTTGCTGAATGACAAATAGGTAAAAATATACTAAAGTTGGTTCACGTACACAAACAAAATATCCGAATAAAAACTGACCAACACAAGTTTCTCCAAGACAAACAATAGAAAATGAAATGAGTAACTACAACAAACATTTGCGAAACCATGCGCGCGCAAAATGTTATGATTAGGAGACATAAACAAGAAAACTTAGACAAGAATAAACGTTGAAACTATTTTCTGAGCCCCGAAAGGAGTTTCATCTTTCTACGAAGCGTTTGGGGAAAATTAAAAAACTTGTATCCAACTCACATTTAAGCTAGAACAAACAGATAGACAAAGTTGTGGAGAAAATAAGGATCAGGTCACACCGAGGCGCAATGCGACGCGATGATGCTTAGAGGCAAATTGTCCCGCTCTACGCAGCGCTGCACCGCGAAATGTATGGCAATGGCTCTTGATTCGACTGTGATACGCAGTGCCTGACACATTATCCTCTTTATCGCTGACGTATAGATGCTGCGACGGAACAAAAGAGCATTCTAGACGATTTTTTGTACGGTTACGTGTCCGGCACCGCATACCGCTACGTTATGCATTACGACCAAGAAGCTTAAGTGATACAATTAAATAAAAAGAAAAGCTCACCACGTCATAAGGCACTGGGTGTATTTGCTTTTGTTTTAATTTGCTCACGATGTGTGTTCATTTTGTATCGTTAACTTATATATAGAATGCCAGCTACGAGATATCTCGTAGATCATTTCTTCAAAATGGTACATACGAGATCTATCGTAGGACCTTTATGGCGTTAGATGTGCACTTAGGAAAGTTTAAAATTGTTGGTACCTAAGTACGAGTTATCTCGTATGCGATATATCTCGTCTTTGGGCACCGTGATTAATAAAGACGCCAGTTACGAGATTTATCGGAGAGGCTGACGATGTGTAGTGGGAAATGATTTTGACTCCTTGAAATTCTTTGGCATTCTATGTGTAAAAAACTGCGTATCGCCACATCGCATCTCGTTTTAGTGTGAGCACACCCTTAACGTGGCCGGACACTGGATAAAGACAATCTTTGAAATTGTTTACAGAAAGCTCGTATTGGTAAAGGATGGGATTAAAAAAGTTCGTTCGTTCGTCACAATATAGCTGATGTATTATATGGTATAACGCAAGTACTTTTTTTTGTGCTGAAAAAAACTTGTCTGGCCAGTATTTAGTAATCTGTACAGCTCTTTCAACATATCTCTCCTACAGCTCTGTCCTTCTCATACTTCTAATTTTGTTCGTTTTTCCTTCTATATACAGTCCACTCTTCTGTGGATTGTGCTTCCTCTCAATATCAGGGCGGCCGAAAGTCGGTATGCATTTAAGCGGAAGTTGCGGAATCATTATCTCCACTAATAGCAGAGTCATACCAAAAACTTTTTTAAATTATTTTATATTAATATATATTATATTCAACATATATGTACGTTATTTTGAACTATACGTATACTTCTTTACCCTTGTTTTTTAAATAACATTTTCTTTTTTTTGCACTTACCATATTGTCTCTTTACCACCCTAGGTTGATGCCTAAGGATTAAGTCCGTCATTGTACTTTTGTGTTGCATGAAGATAAAATAAATATTTCACAGCAAATACTTTCAGGAGGCTTTTGTTACTGCCACAGCCGGTAGATGTATGGGCACGCCATAATTATGGCGGTAAGTCCTCTCTTTGAGGAGTGGCTGGAAAGACAACACGTCGTCCTTACCTTTCGCATGACGCAGGTCCTCACCGGACATGGTAAGTTCGGGAGGTTCCTGCACCGGATTCGTGCGAAAGAAACGCCCGGGTGTCACCATTGTGTAAACCGACTGGAGGACACGGCAGAGTATACGGTAGAGGTGTGCCCCGCCTGAGCAGAGCACCACCGTGTCCTCGTGGGAGCGATCGGCGGCAACGATCTCTTGCGCCGGGCCTTGGTACAGGCCATGGTCCGGAGCGAGGAGGAGTGGCAGGCGGTCGCCTCCTTCTCATCATCATCATCATCATCATTTCAGCCGAAAGACGTCCACTGCTGGACATAGGCCTCCCCCAAGCGTCGCCACAACGAACGGTCCTGTGCGTCTCGCATCCATCGGACTCCCGCAATCGTTACCAAGTCATCGGTCCACCTTGTAGGAGGCCTTCCAACGCTACGTCTTCCGGTACGTGGTCGCCATTCCAGAACCTTTCGGCCCCAACGGCCATCTGTTCTGCGAGCAATGTGCCCTGCCCATTGCCACTTTAGTTTGGCGATTCTTCGTGCTATGTCGGCAACCTTGGTTCTCCTGCGGATATCCTCATTCCTGATTCGATCACGCAAGGAAACTCCGAGCATAGCCCTCTCCATTGCCCTTTGGGTGACTTTAAGCCTTCTAATGAGGCCCATTGTAAGCGACCACGTTTCGGAGCCATATGTCATCACTGGCAACACGCACTGGTCATAGACTTTCGTCTTGAGACACTGTGGTATATTGGACGAGAAGACACCGCGCAGCTTCCCGAACGCTGCCCAGCCGAGTCGGATTCGACGATTGATCTCTTTCTCGAAGTTAGACCTTCCCAACTGGACCGTCTGTCCCAGGTAAACGTATTCGTCTACAACTTCGAGTGTAGAGTCCCCGACCTTGATAGGAGTGGGTGCTACATGGCTGTTTACCATGACTTTGGTTTTGTCCATGTTCATTTTAAGTCCCACTCTTTCGGAAGCTCTACTGAGGTCACCAAGCATTATACTGAGCTCCTCCGTAGTCTCAGCCATGACTACTATGTCGTCGGCAAACCGAAGGTGAGTGATGTACTCGCCATTGACATTAATGCCTAGCCCTCTCCATTCCAAAACCCTGAAGACATCCTCCATTGCTGCCGTGAACAGTTTCGGAGAAATAACGTCTCCCTGCCTCACACCCCGCTGCAAGAGGATAGGTTTCGAGGTCTGGTCTTGTAGTCTGACTGACATAGTGGCGTTTTTGTACAAACACTTCAGCACTTCGATATACCGATAGTCAATTTGGCACCGTTGGAGAGACTGCAGTACAGCCCAAGTTTCAATCGAATCAAAGGCTTTCTCGTAGTCCACAAACGCTAAGCAGAGAGGCTGATTATACTCCTCAGTCTTCTGTATAACCTGCCGCAGCGTATGTATGTGGTCCACGGTGCTGAAGCCTTTACGAAATCCGGCTTGTTCGGGAGGCTGGAAGTCGTCGAACCTGCGCGCGAGACGATTCGTGATGACTCTGGAAAACAGCTTGTAGACATGGCTCAGAAGCGAGATGGGCCTATAATTCTTAAGCAGGGCATTATCGCCCTTCTTAAAGAAGAGTACCACCACGCCTCTGCTCCACACCTGTGGCGTTTTTCCCTCGAGTATGACGGAATCAAATAGCTTCTGAAGGGCCTTAAGGACCGGTTTTCCACCCGCCTTCAGGAGTTCGGCCGTAATTCCGTCCTCACCCGACGCCTTGTTGTTTTTCAGCTGCTTCAGAGCCATCCTAATCTCGTACAGGCTGACGTCCGGGATATCTTCGGTATAGTGTCGAGTCAATCTAGCTCTTGGGTCGTTCACTAGATTTACAGCGGGTTTAGCGATAGACGTGTATAACTGTCCATAAAAAGCCTCGATCTCTCCCAGAAGCTCCGATTTGGCGGATATGACTCTGCCATATGCCCTCCTTCTGCGAAGCAGTAATGCTAGCAAAGGAAGCAGTCGCAGTCGCGAGGGAACGGCCCTTACGCCCCAGCCGCCGGGACCCCGATCCCGATTTCCAGCCACCGAAGGCGCGGGCTTGCGGACGTCCGGTAACCGTCTGGCCCGAGCCCAAGTCATCGACGACGCGTAGTGTTCCACGCCCGCCTCAAGGAGAGGTCAGCAAATCGTAGGGGCCCAGCAGGGTCAAAGCAAAGAAGGAACAGGAGTAGATTTTAGACAGTAAGAGTCTGATACGCCCTCGCGCTCCGTCCAAGGGCGGGAGATGTCATTGGATGATTCCCACCTAAAAAAAAGCCGGTAGAAGTAAAAAACAAATAACCTCCTTCCAAAATGATTGATTACAGAATATCGACAGAGAAACAACTATACCTAGTATCATAATACCATCCAACCAATCCCGGATTCTGTCGGGATCCCGGGATTACGTCATTTCCTCTCACAAATACGCACCGTGTTGTCTATTTAGGTCAACCCTGTATCTCTATAGAATGTCAATGTCTTAAAAGGTTTTTCCTCAAGAAGTTCTTAAGGGAAAATTTTCACAGGAGTACCTTAGTGAATAGGGATTAGATGTCATAAATGCTTTTGGTAAGTAAGAAGCAGCGGATTATTTAATTCCGAAATGAATAGATGACGGGTTTGGGTTAAGTTATCTTTTGGATAGAAATGTCTCATAACATGATCTATTCATTCTTGTTTTCTTTCAGTAGGATTTATAGTACATCAGCTTTTAAGGGCGGTTTCGCCCGTGTGAAAGTAGGTTTCTCCAAACATAGTTTGAAACTCCGTTTCATCTTCTTAGGGGTGTGAATTTCAGAAAAATCTTTTCTTATTCTTGTGTTCTAAGTTCAAGGTTTTATGAAGCTGGGGGTTGATGAGTCTGTGAGTCAGGACTTTGTCTTTTAATATTAAACAGTCTTGACTAACATTACTGAAAATTTCAAACAAGTCAGTGTTATGGCACGCCACAATTATGGCGGTAAGTCTTCTCTTTGAGGCGTGGTTGGAAAGACCTCACGGCGTCCTCACCTTCCGCATGACGGACCGAGCCCAAGTCGTCGACGGCGCGTATTGTTCCTCGCGCGCCTCAGGGAGATGTCAGCAAATCGTAGGGACCCAACAGGGTCGAAGCCTACTGGGGCCACGGGTAGTATGAAAGTGAAACCCGGGGCCCTGAGACGAAGTCAAAGAAGGAACAGGAGTGGGTTTTTAGTCAGTAAAAGTCTGACACTATTTCTCGCTCCACCCAAGAGCGCGATTTGTCATAAAATGATTTTAACACATAAAAAAAAGAAAAAAAAAACAAGTCAGTGTCATTTTGATCTTTCCCACTCATATTTACGTAAAATTAAAAATTCAATACCTACCTGTTAAATATAAAAAGATAAAGAAAAAGAGTAAAAAATAGAAAAAAACATATTGTTTTTGTTTTATATTTTTTTATCTTTTTCTTTCACAGACACGCCAAAAAGGTCCAAGTATTTAGCATTCATACCTATCTAATACAAATTTGACTGCGTTTCTTCAGGAAATAACAATTAAATCTAATAGCTCTTCAAACTTATCAATATTTCCCATCGGTTTATCGGTTGTGAGCGTGAAAAACACGGCCATTAGAGGACGGACCGTTGAAGAGCCATAACCACTTGATGGGTGGCGGTCGAGGGCCCTCGAGCACCAGTTTTTGCTAAAGGGTAGAGCGAGTCGATGATCACGCGTGAACGCACTACATGCGCCCAGTTTTTTTAATTACAACATGAACGAAGCAGCAATAAAAGAACGAATTTTGCTGTAATACAAACTAGACAAGTTAGAGCAGTGGTGGCCGAGCGGTAACGGCCCGACTTACGAGTTGTAGGACGCGGGTTCAAACCCAACCAGGCGCATTACTTTGTGTAATTTATTTCATCACCACTGCTCTCAAAATGGTGAAGGAAAACATCGTGAGGAAACCGGCATGTCCTAGAACCAAAAATTCGAAGACATGTGACATTCACCAACCCGCACTGGGTCCGCGTGGTGGATTATGGACCATTCCTTCTCTTAGAGAGGAGGCCTGAGTCCCAGCAGTGGGAACATTAAAAGGCTGATTATGCTTATGCTTATGCAAGTTCGATTTGGACTAACACACGAAAGGTTCACACAGGTACTACAATATTCAAATCTAGCAAAAAACACGTCGAAAAAATAACGTTTTTTTAATGATATAAACAAGTGCTATATTGCGATCCCACCTGATGGTAAACAGTGATACAATTGTTGATGGTGAATCGCATTAGTTTGAAGATACCTAAATTATAATAGGACGGGACGACCGCTGCAGGAAAACCCTTGTAAACAATTTTTAATTTTATTATTTGTTGTTTTAGCGGCACATTCATACATACACACATGACACAACACACATTCTGTAAAAAATTCAACTCTTTACTTACACTTGGGAAATCATCTAATGACAAATCCCGCTCTTGGACGGAGCGGGAGATATTGTCAGACTTTTACAGACTAAAAACCCACTCCTGTTCCTTCTTTGCCTTCATCCCGGGGGTTTCGCTTTCACACTACCGGTGGCTCCAGTAGGCTTCGACCCTGCTGGGCCCCTACCACCTCTTACGGTTTGAGATACAGCCCGCTGATAGACGGATAGTCAGACAGACGGACGGACGGACAGTCAAGGCTTAGTAATAAGGTCCCGTTGGCACCCTTCGAGTACGGAACCCTAAAAAATGTTGATATACAGTCCCTACCGTTTTTTGTTTGCCACCTAACATTTAACGAGCAAACAATTCTGCTGAGCAAATTCGGGCCGTTTAATCTATTGGACAATACACATTTTAATTACGTTCACAACAGCGTTATTTGCGTCGGCAATATTTAAATTTAACAGCTTACAAGGTGCTCCTTTGCCCTTGCTATTAGGCCATCAGTTTTGAACCCTTTAACGCTGGTTATTACGTCGATTATTGTCCACTAATTAGGTATCCCATTTTGTTCGAATAGCAGTCAGATTTACCTTACCCTCTCTATAAGTAATTATTTCTTTAATTTACATTTTTAAATATTTCAATAAAAAACAAATAAAAAATAACAGTATGTATCCCACCGGTATCGGGAATAGGGTCCATATTATTATTTGCTTCAGATACAAGATTCATATTTTTGTTAGAAAAGTAGGTACCTACTTAAAATTATGTCAATAACATAATGTATAATGATGAACAAATAAACATTACATAGATATAAAAAAAATCCCATCATAAAAACAATTAAATTGAACATAAAACATCGATGTATATGTACTTTATATACCAATGACATAAAATGTCTAGATTAAAATTAAAGAAAAATGTACCTACTCATTAATTCTTCAGTCAATTCCTACAATTCCAGATAGCATTTTACGATTTTCGGGTCTTCCGATTTCAGTGCAAACGTTTTATAATTTCCTTGCGAATTTCGATCGTTCGAATAAAGTATTCCGAACTTTTTATCGTTATTGATGAATTCCAGGAATGCCTTTGTTCAAAGATACTTTGTGCTAACAGAGAAATTGTTTTGTCGGAATCATTAAAGTAATTTCTGTTTCTTTTTTCCATTTTAGGGTCCCGTACCTCAAAAGGAAAAAAAGGAACCCTTATAGGATCACTTTGTTGTCCGTCCGTGTGTCTGTCTGTCTGTCAAGACCCTTTATCTCAGAAACGCGTGGAGGCATCGAGTTGAAATTAAAATCGTATACTCAAGTCTGCGGTCCCTTTAAGCCGTGAAAAAATCAAACTTCTAAGTTAACGGAAAAAAAGATACGGCCGTTTATGTCGCAAAAAACGTACATTTCAACACTCCCAAAGGAATCAAAATTCATAGGGTACTTCCCGTTGACCCAGAATCCTGAAATTTGGCATAAAGCAAGTTCATATAGTATAGATATAGGAATGAATCTGAAAACAGAAAATTTGTTGTTACGTCACAAATTTTTTTTTTTTTGTGATTCGAAAAATCATCGAGACTATTCGGGAATTGAACTATTCACATACTCGTATGTAGGTAAGTTTTTACGGAACCCTCAGTGCGCGAGCCCAACTCGCACTTGCCCAGTTTTTTGTATTATGCATAGGCACGCGTTTGACTACTATCTCACCTGATAGTAAGCGATGATGTGGCCGAAGATGGAGCACGTTTGCCTACAAGTAACCTATTCACTCTTGACTTAAAGAAGGTTATAGCTATCAGGAAACACAGACTCCAGCAGGGAATTCCACTCCTTAGCTGTACGCGTACTAAAAAATGTACACCAACTTATATGTTTCTCGTTTATTCTTTTCATTTTAACTTTTCAGGCTCTATTAGAAAAACAACATACGTTTAATAATTTCGCGACTAAAAATGCTTTTATAAATATATATTGCCAAGCTTTTCCCTTAGTTTTTAACACGACATTTTCATATTATTTTAGCTGAAAATCAAGGTTCAAATGTGGCATGTATTATGCTCACGAATCGTCGGTTCCAGAGGGAAGTAACAGTTTAAAATTTAATCACATTTCTGCTCCTAAATTTATTTTCGCTGTGTGATGAGTGTAGCTATGTTTTAGAACTTAAAATGGGATTTTTGGACGTTAGGGAAAATAATTTTGTGGTGCTAGTAAGGAAATATACTATTTTGAGTATAAATAAGTTGCCTTCGGTTTAGTAGTTACATATAATATGATATTTTTTTTTAGTAAAATTGGGACATCAGTGTTCTATAGAAGTCATCAATATTTTCACCTCAAATGCGTTGCTTTGCGCCTAAAGTCTAGCGAGTTACCTAGCGAGTAAGTAAGTGAAAAAAACGTTTAAAATTATCGTAACCGGCCGCATCACGCGCTTATCAACCGAACAAAAAGCCTACTACGAGTTTGTTTTACGTTAACGCGATCGACACGTTTATGAAGTTCGGCGTTTCGATTGGACCGCTCCAAGCTCTTAACCAATCAGAGAACTCAACGCGGTAAACGTAATGATAGCATTAACATAAAAACAACTACCACTCAGTGCACTATCAGTGCATTTTCAGCCTTAGGAATATATTTGTGTTGTTAATATAATATAGCATAAAAAACTAAGTCGCTTCCCACGTCTTTCTGTTTATCCGCTAACCCCTCCTAAACCACTCAACGGATTTTGATGCGGTTTTCATTAATAAAAAGAGCAATAAACGAGGAACATGTATATAATTTGCACTCGAGCAAAGCCGGGGCGGGACCCTAGTTCAAGATAAAAGAAGGATTCGTTAACAGGACAGTCCTGTAAATCAGTCTCTTATGGTCACAAGCCTTGTGACGCAGCGCTGTACGCCCCTTGCGTCTGTGTAACGGACGAGAAAAGGTTTTATATTTATACTGTTTTAAAAATATTACACTGCGCGGACACTTTTTTAATATGAGAGTAAGGTCAGGCACAGGTCGAATGGACGGCTCGGTTGTAGCTTGTAAGATGTGGACTTGACAAGTCATGGAAAAAAGAGGCTGATTATAAATGGACTAAAGGGTTGGGTATACCTACAACAATAATGTAATTTATTCAGGCTTTTTTTTTTAGTAAACAAGATTAAAGAAAAAATGAAAAGAAATTGACGGCGTCTACAGTAGAAACAAAAGTTTGTGTGCGTGTGTGCGCTCGAAAGGGTGAATAGATGTGGATGAAATTAGGCAGACAGGTAGACCATCTCCTGGAATAACATATAGGATACCTTTTATCCCGGGAGTATAGAATAGAATGGAATAAACTTTATTGTATGTTAAACCAGGCATACATGCCCCAGTCAGTATAATGTGAAAACTAAGACACGCATTTAAAATTTGGTGCTTATTTGAGTCGATCTGGTTAATTTATAAGTATGACAGCAATGTAAAACTATACAATGCATGTTTATCTTGCGTTGTATAGATTATATAATTTTAAATGCGTGTCTTAGTTTTGCAAATGGGGAACGTTACCGACTGGGGCACATATGGCTGGTTTACCCTAGACTAACTTACCAAAATAGTAACTATTTTACAGAAACTTAAATCTATGGGTACAATGGCGATCTTATCGCTGACAGCGATCTCTACCAGAAAACTTTAGGATAGGCTATAATAAGAGTTTGTTCCCTTGGGACAATTTTAACACATCACTCACGCGGGCGAAACCACTGGCATCAGATAGCAATTAATGTTTATAAAAAAAACCAACACATTTTAAATCATTAAATCCGCCACCATTTTATTATCTCTGTAGGCAAACACGAACAGGCGAAACGCGTTAATGATTCAGAACAAAACACCAAAAGCTCAAATGAAAATAATTGATTCGGCAATAAATAAGTATCGAACGAACGAAATAATAATAATTTGAAACTCACCCTTTATTGGGAGCCGTTCGGGGCGGTCGGCAAACCGTTTAGCGCATTTATAATACAAATTTATTGTCTATAATAGAGTCATAAATTGCCCGAGCGTCCTCGCGCTCTATTATTAATTTCAGCGTCGAGCGGCCGGCGCGAATTTATATTCTTTTACCAAATAATGAAGAGAGATATCTTGGTGAAAAAAAAAAAACCGAGGAATTAACGAGAACGGTGGTGGACAAAGGCGAGGCCGGAGGCGCGACAATTAGACCCACCGCGGATGGATACGGGCAATTTGCAAACTCATTTGCGCTATTAATAAGAGTGCGAGGTGTTATGGTGTCAACTGTGGTGGGAGTGGCTCATGTCAAGTGATGACCTTTTGTAAATGTCAAAATAAGAAAAGGTTTGTACAGCTTAGTTACCATTTTCTCTTTTTTGTTTTAAATACTTATCCTCTTCCAGGTCTTGCAACATGTTATTTTGCATGCTTTTGTAGCATATAAATTGTATCACACTAATAATATAAAGGGGAAGTTGAGAATGGGTTTGTATGTTTGTTACCTTTCCACGTTCGTACGGCTGAATGGATTTGAATGAAATTTGACACACGGGTAGACCCTGGAACAGCATACCTATAGAATTTTTCTTTTTATTCCAGCAATATGTACCCTTGGATAAATTTCCTAATTTCAGGCAGGTGAAGATGCTATCCTATGGATGCGAGACGCACAGGATCGGTCATTATGGCGACATTTGTGGGAGGCCTATGTCCAACAGTGGACGTCTTTCGGCTGAGATGATGATGATGATGAATGATGATGAAGTAGCTATGTAGATAATGAGGTAAAGTTTGTGAATTTGTTTGTATGAAGCAGTCTTTGGAACTACAAAATTTTCGATTTTGAAAATTTATTTACCAATATAAATATATAGGTTATATTGTAATATAATAATGACTCTCTGCACGTGTTGGTTTCGACTGTAAGTACAGAGAGTACCTGTCATAAATAAATAAATATAAAGCTACATCATTCCTGATTGACAGGCTACATTTGTTAACCGGTCTGTGTTCCTTCAGTAGCCCTTTGTTTTCCAGGGCCTTGGTAAATCTTTCGACTATTCCCACATTAAATAATCAGTCTAATCATTTTTTATATAATATGTTGTAGTTCGCTGGATGGATGCAGCTGAACACGAGCATAATATATGCCGGTTACTGATAAGCTCGCGCTTGACCAGTGTCTCATCTGATGATAAGCGATGATGTGGATGATGGTGGAGCATGCCTGCCTAGAAGTAACCTATACATCCTTGACTCAAAGAAAAAAGTTGTGGCTTACAGGCCAGGAAACATAGACTCTGGCAGGGAATTCCACTCCTTAGCTGTACGCACCATTAATGATCCAAGTGATCCTAAAACGTTTTGTTTTTAGTGATCCAAATTCGCAAAAAATGAACCTTATTCGGTCTTGAGTCGTTATCTGTGGCTTATAATAAAAAGTCTCATCATAAAGCTGTTTGGACATCACAGACAACCTCCTGTCATTATTAATTTCACGTCAAGTGGAGGATCCTTGGGGACTGTTAAAAGAGACTTCGCGATGATGCTTTAAATAAATATTTTCTTATTTTTTTAGAAGCCGATTTTTCAATCACATGGTAACGTTTATCTGAAGTATAAATATGGCTGTTTATTGTATACATTTTCGATGAAAAAGTTTGTAAATGATTATTAAAACTGCCATACAGTTGCAGATTTAAAAATTACACTTGTACACGTCAATATTTATTATTATTAGTCGATTTTTAGATGAGGCCGGTGTTCCCTAGCTGACTACTCAAAAGTGAAAAACCGAAGGCAACACACTCTTTTAAATCCCATACAAATAATGTAATGATCAAATCATATGAGAATCACGTTCGAACTCTTTTATTCTTCAAGCAGACTCAGAATTCAGACACATTTCAGCCTGTAAGCTGAATAGCTCTCCATGTCGGTCAAAAAAAGAGAAAGACTATCCAGTGTTGATAAAAAAGAGTTTTAATCAAAATCCTGGTATCTAGACAAAGAGATAAAAGATTAGAAACGAGGTAGTCACACTTCTTACTATCTATTTTTTGAAATAACAAGATTTTTTTGGGCATTGACATTTCTCAGTAAATGTATTTTCTAAACTTTTATCAATCTACGGGGGCATTTTATTGAGGTAGCGAATCATTAAAAACCTTCTCCCATTCTTGGTGCAGTGAGAGGGCGTGTCAGACTTTAACCGTATAGAACCCACCTGTATTCCTTCATTTGCCCTTTGCGTTCCAGGGCCACGATATCTCTTTCTTCCATTCCCACAGCCCATTTATAAGGACCATGATTTTCTGTTAAAAACATTCTGACTTACGTTTACAAATCATCATACACTTGAACAAGTAAATACTGGAGTCAAAAAAGCCAATTACGAAAGGCTCTTTGACATCAAGTGCCCCCACATAGCCGGGACAAGAGCCCGCCCGACGTCCCTCGTTTACGTTATCATACTTTTAAGTGGAGTTCACAACAGCGTTACTGCCTCAATGCTGCAGATAAGGCCCTGTACACACCGTCAACAGGTGTCGCAGGCCTGATAAACGTTTGAATAGTTTTTTGTATTGTGGTAGCCAGATAAAACCTTCAGTCGTCAACCTCCTTTCGCTCTTACAATTCTTAACGCAAACAAGAGAGGCTCTTTAGAAGCTTTTCCGTGTAATGTCCTTAATATTTCGTAAATGATGCCATTGTTCGGGAGGTTGTCGGGTGAATAATGCCGGCAGTCCGACTTGAATGCTGCCTACCTTTTGTAAATGGGGACGTTTTGGTTCTTGTGTAAGTTGATATTAAGGTTTCAAGTCTCATTAATATTTTTCGCGGAAATTCTTGATTGCGCACTCGGCTTTTATATTTTTTTACTGTAGATACTAGCTTCTGTCAGCGGTTTCACCCGCGTGAAAGTAGGTTCCTCCATACAAACTTTGGACCCCCGTTTCATCCCTTGAGGGGGTGAATTTTGGAAAGTCCTTTTTCTTAGTGCTCGTCTACGTCATAAAAGGAAACATCCCACCCATGCGCACGAAACGTTTTGGGAACACATTCATTGTGCGTACAGCTAAGGAGTGGAATTCCTTGCCGGAATCTGTGTTTCCTAATGGCTACAACCCGGGAAACTTTAAGTCAAGAGTGAATAGGTTACTTCTAGGTAATCGCGCTCCATCGTCGACCGCATCATCGCATCAGGTGAGATAACGGTCAAGCGCGAACCTATCAAGAATAAAAAAAAAAAAAACCTTGTGCAAAATTTCATGCATATACCAGTCACATGATATGCCAGTCAGTCAGTTTCTTCTGTTACATAGTGGTGGCCCAGTGGTAATTGCCCCGACTTACCAAGTTGCAGGTTGTGGGTTCAAACCTAGCTAGGCGCATTACTTTGTGTAATTTATTTCATCACCACTATTCTGAAAACGGTGAAGGAAAACTATGTGAGGAAATCGACTAATCCTAGAAATAAAAATTCGAAGATATGTGACATCCACCAACCTACACTGGGCCCGCTTGGTAGATTACGGCCCATTCCCTCTCCTAGAGAGGAGGCCTGAGTCCCAACAGTGGGAAAATTAAAAGGCTGATTATGATTGTGCTCTACTAGCTTCTGCCAGCGATTTTGCCTACACGAAAGTAAAAAATATATAGCCTATGTTACTCAGTGAAGATGTAGCTTTCTAATAGTAAAAGAATTTTTGAAATCGGTCAAGTTGTTTTTGAGTTAAATCGTAACATACAAACAAACAAGAAATCAAATCTTTCCTCTTTATAATATTAGTATAGACTATTTCTATAGCACAGAAAAACTTACAGTAAATTCTTAGGCCCCTTCCCCACGGCAACTTTTTGTAGCGATGCTGTCGCGCGTTTCGTAAGCGCGCGACAGCATCGCTACTAACGCGCGTTAGTCGTATTAGCAAGCGCTATAAAAAAGATTCCAACGCGCTACAACATCAAGACTATATCGATGCAAACGCGCTACAGCATCGCTACAAAAAGTCGCCATGAGCGAGGGGCCTTAAAGACACAAATGTTCCGACTACGGCAAGGTGCTACGAATGTACGTAGCGCTACGCTATCACGTAGCGGCGTAGCGCGTAGCAAATATAAAGTTCCGAAGAGTCTCATTTATACTGAATAATTTTTATGTAAAATTTATGTGAAGATTTTACGCGTATTTTATACTTTTCTCTTTCCTGAGGTTACTTTTGTAGGTCAATTCCGGCGCTAGAGAGAGATAATGGCTTTGGGTATGACATCATTATTTTATGATTTTAGAATAGAATGAATTTCATCTTAATATATAATAAATCTCGTGTCACAATGTTTGTCCTCAATGGACTCCTAAACCACTTAACCGATTATAATAAAATTCGCACACCATGTGCAGTTCGATCCAACTTGAGAGATAGGATAGTTTAAATCTCAAAAAAAAATTGGTTGCCTGTAAAGTCGGTATACGGGCGAAAGTTTTACGTGACAACGACTTTGAGTGGTAAAATAATTTTAATGTGAATATTCATTCGTATAGTAGGAAGAAGGATTACAATTAACTGGCAACGTGTAAACTTGTATGCAGGCGCCTAAGCGAAATAGAAGCGCAAGACATGAACCGGTGTGTATGCCTATCTCTCTCACTCTCTCTCTCTCGCTCTGTCTCTCTCGCTCTTAGGCGGGCTAACTGTGCTCGAGTGGAAGGGACGCGTGCCTTTCACTTTTTATGTCTGTCTCTCTCGCTCTTAGGCGGGCTAACCATGCCCGAGTGGAAGGGACGCGTGCCTCTCACTCGCTCTCATTGTGAGCGCATAACGTGAGCGGAGCGTAACGCAGTTTCTTGAAGTGTCACCCGGCAAACCAATTTATAAGACGTTGTCACGTCAAAAAAAAAAAAACAAACTATTATCACGCGGGCGAAGCCGCTGGCAGACGCTAGTTGTATATAAAATATGATTGTCTGACAACTGCAGTTTTACTAAGGAATATCGTATTTTTAAGAAAGAGGGTAGTGCAGGTCAGTTAGGCATTTGCTCCATGTAAGATACACCAGTATCTAGTACTATGTCTGTTTGAGTCGACTGTATACCAATACAGTCGACTCAAACAGACATAGTTAGATATAGGGTGGGTAGATGATAAAGAGAGGATTCCATTGCTTTTTTGGACATGGGTTTAACCATAATGAAACAAAAAGTTATCTTGGCATCCGCTTTTTGGCGAGCCTTGTATCGTTTTATGTATGCATTGCTAGTACCACACAAGATCATTCCAAAATAATTGAAATAACACTAATATTTGCCTGCTGCGGTTTTCCCGTCCGATTATAATTTGGGTCTCTTCAAAGCTAGAGTGATAATCTAATCTCAATAAATTAGTGCGCCTCACCATCAACGATTGCATTACCACTTACCATCAGGTGGGATCGCAGTCAAGCACTAGTTTATATCAATACAAAAAAAATAAAAAAAAATATTATAAATTTGAAAGTTTGTATGTATATGTTTGTTACTTCTTCACACGCAAAAGACTGGACGGATTTGGATGAAATTTAGCACACGAGTAGCTATTGTCCACGAAATCGTTCGCGTAAATGTTGGTTATTGCGGACACAAAGTCGAAGACAAAGTCAGATAAAAAGTAGCCTATGCCCTTCCTTGGGAATAAAGCGGGAACAACATTAGACCGACTCACACGTGGGCCACGCCTGATTTGTACGTAAAGTCGCGTCGCGCGGCGTGGATCTAATGTAGCTCTACAAGTCTAGTTGCCATATAGTATGTATAGAGACCGACGACGCGCCCAGATCGGCGTACGTGGTCCACGTGTACCCAATGTCCTTAAAGTTCAATCCGTAATTCCGTAATTTAATCGTGAAAACGTAACAAACGGATAGAGTTACTGTCCCATTTATGATATTAAATAATTATAGTATGGTTTTTTTTCTTGGGAGTATGTTCCCTTGGGATAATTTTCTAGTTTCACGCAGGCGAAGCCACTGGCCGAAGCTAGAACATAAAAGAAGCTTTAACAAAATGTTATCTTGGTCTTTTGAAGTTAAATTTAAATATGCAACGACACAAATACTGGAAGGCTTTGCAAACATGACTGCAAAGTAAATTGCATTAGAAGTGAAATAACTAACACGATTTCAAGTGGTTTCTCTGTTGAAAAAGAAACAAAGAGAAAAGCGACGTTTTCATAATTGCGCGCAAAACCGAGAGTACCTCATCGTGGAATAACAGCATTTTATAAATGTCAGCAGCAAACTAGATGTGTACTTTTGTTGTTTGAAGTTTGTTCATTGAAAATTAAGCTCGTAATAGTTGCCGTCATAAGTACAACCCAAATTAAACTATGGCTAGTTTCTAGTGAGGATAAAATTAAAATAAAATACCGTATGTATATCATACTATATCATTTAAAGTATATTCCAAACCTATGGGTATGGAAAATACTTGAAATGATAAATAATAATAATATTCCACAACTATCACACAACGCCGTCTAGTCCCAAGCTAAGCAGAGCTTGTGTTATGGGTACTAGACAACTGATAAACATAGTTATATATTTTTAAATACATACATATATAGATAAATTACACCCAGACACAGAACAAATGATCGTGCTCATCACACAAACATTTGTCCTGGGTGGGAATCGAACCCACGACCTCCGGCATAGCAGTCAGGGCCACTAACCATTAGACCAACAGGCCAGTCAAAATGATATTTATTTTGGTAGGTAGGTTTTAAAAACAATTTTACATGTTATTTTTTTCGTCAATTTGTACTAGATGCCGCCGGTGTTTCATATGCATTTAGTAATACAATGTTATTTTCATATCACATTGGATAAATCAATTTTATTTATTTATACGTATAGAGTGTACATACATAGAGTCATAGACGTAGGTGTGATTTATTATTATTATTATTATAGAATTCACACCTCAAAAAAAAAATCCTTTTTAAAAGAACGGTGTGGTTCCCAGAAAGTATTCCGCTATCGTACACAATACAGAGCAGTGGTGGCCGAGTGGTAACGGCCCCGACTTACGAGTTGTAGGTCGCGGGTTCAAACCCAGCCAGGCGCATTACTTTGTGTAATTTATTTCATCACGACTGCTCTCAAAACGGTGAAGGAAAACATCGTGAGGAAACCGGCATGTCCTAGAACTAAAAATTCGAAGACATGTGACATCCACCAACCCGCAATGGGCCCGCGTGGTGGATTGCGGCCCATTCCCTCTCCTAGAGAGGAGGCCTGAGTCCCAACAGTGGGAACATTGTAAGGCCGACTACGACTATGACACAATCAGAAACTTGCTCCGACTCGGTCAACACCAAACTACAACTTACCAGTTCGCTAGTTTACGCTGAATTTGTTACTTTGCGATTTTTTATGTACGGTTTTAAAGAACTTTTGAAAGAAAACGCTCAAATAAAATAGGTGCTCTCGATTAGAGAGTATTTTAAAATTTTAATAGGATGAAAAAAATTAAATATTCCGTTACTGCGGAATATTTTAACTTTTATTTATATATTTTTTTATATATTGCACTAAGTAACACATTTAACCGTTCATTTTTATGTATATAATGCAGGAGATACACATAACCTTTTGCCGTCCTACTTTAACTGTTTTAGAAACACAGAAAAAAATAAAAGCAAGGTTATTTAACTGAAAAGTTTTGGTGAAACTAGCTCGCTACAACGTTGCACCACTCTATTTCCGGTCTATTGAGCGAACTTCGCTCCGAATGCTCCGATCGCTCGCAACTTAAACGTCACGATACGAACCATTGCAGGTAAAAATCGAAATGAACGATAACTGATGGTTTGACAAAGTTTCTTGGTTTGTTTAGTACATCATTTATGTTACAGAGTTATATATACAAACTTGCAATTATACAGTTAAAACTGAAATAAATAAAATGTTCAAGCGTGAAGCGTCACGCTCACATCATTGCTTATACTTGAGATGGTGGTCAAACGCGGCCAAACAATAATAAAAAAAAAAATACGTTTACTTGGAATATAAATAATAATAATGAAGGCAAAATGCAATGGTTCACCATGGACAAGTGCGGAAACTAAACTCCAATAGAAAGAATGACAGCATAGTGTAAGATGAGTAAAATGCTCGTTAAAAAACTTTTTTACAAAAAGAATACAACCGACTTCTATTTAAAAAAAAAACACTAAAAAGTGCAAAATAACTTTAATTTCGGAAGTCGTGTTTGTGTAATATGTTTCTATAATAGTTTTGTCTCTTCATTATTTAACGACTTCCGAAATTAAAGTTATTTTGCCCTTTTTGTGTTTTTTTTTTTACATCGAAGTGGGTTGTATTTTTTTCTAAAAAGTTTTTTATTGTACACTTTTTAGTTATGAGACCACCACTAAAAAGTACCCCTCAGTCAAACTTAAATATCTTATAGCCAGAGTGCATCTCATGAAAATTCTAATAATCCCAAACACCGTTAGATTACATTAATTTATTATAGAGTTTCGGTGCCTACCTTCCGGCTTCATCATCAGCTGTTCGATATATCCCCTCCCCCTCTTTTTTAAGTCAATCATCGACTACACGTATAAACAACACAATTGTACTTGTTACGACAGTTCTGCTGTGATCCTATGAGGAGTTCTGTTCCATGTCTTCGAAGTTTATAATCAAATCATAACAATATTTCCATGGGACTAATTCGGAAGCATAACCTTTCAATCAAAAAAATAATTTTCAAAATCGGTCCACAATTGACCGAGAAATCGGTGAACATAAAAAAAATACATTCAGCCGAACATAGAACCTCCTTCTTTTTGAAGTCGGTTAAAAAGGTTAAAATGACACATCTAATTGTGTCATTTTAAGCGTAGTATACAAGATGTTATTTCATTAGGATAGTAATTTCAAGTTGCTGATGATTCGGGCACAATATTTTTTCAATATTTTTTTACACTGACGATTCGGATACACACTGTTTAGTACATATAGTCAGATAAAAAGTTTTAAAATAATAATAAAAAAAGCGTTACCAAAACTATTTTTGGGTGGATTTAAGGCGGCCAATTCGGGTAATAATGTATTTTATACTATATTTTAAAACTTTTTTATCTGACTATACTAAACAGCTTAATAAATTTGGTGGTGTCCAAATCGGAAAATGTGTCGATTCGGACACCGTGTCCGAGTCGTCAGTAAGTCGTATTTTTTAACCGACTTCAAAAAGGAGGAGGTTATATGTTCGGTTGAATGTATGTTTTTTATTTTTATTTTTTTATGTATGTTCACCGATTTCTCGGTCAATTGTGGACCGATTTTGAAATTATTTTTTTTGATTGGATGGTTATACTTCCGAGTTGGTCCCATAGAAATATTGTTATGATCTGATCATGAACTTCGAAGATATGGAACAGAACTCCTCATAGGATCACAGCAGAACCGTCGTAACAAGTAAAATTGCTTTGTTTATACGTTTAGTCGATGACTGACTGAAAGTAGAGGGGGAATATATCGAACTGATCTGATGATGAAGCTGAAGTTAGGCACCGGAACTCTGTAATAAATTAATGTAATCTAACTGTGTTTGAGATTATTATAATTGTCATGAGATGCACTCTGGCTATAAGGTATTTAAGTTCTGTCTGAGGGGTACTTATTAGTGGTGGTACCATAACTAAAAAGTGTAAAATAAAAAACTTTTTACAAAAAAAAATACAACTGACTTCAAAGAAACACTGAAAAGTGCAAAATAACTTTAATTTCGGAAGTCGGTGTTTCTTTAATAGTTTTGTCTCTTCGTTATTTAACGAAGTTTTTATTTAAGTCGGTTGTATTTTTTTTTGTAAAAAGTTTTTTTTCAAACACAGAACTAATATTCCAGCTTAAACAAAACCGTTTTTACTTTCGATACCAAGCACAACACTATCTCGCCCTATCAACGAGCTTGTAACAAGCCCGCCGCTTTATTTCCGCTGTACTGTGCGAGTTTCACACATAACCGTTTTTAAATTGGACGATCGAAGAGAATGTAGGCCAGTGCGGTATCGGTACCGTTGGACGACCACAAGGCTTGTGTGTAATTCTGTTGTAACATATCAAAGAGCATTGTTGTAAGTGAAGAATTTGTTCTTAATAAATAAATGAATTGTAGTCAATAACGGAAAAGTTCCTGGCAAAAATAAAATCAGCTGCATGGGTCAGCAAGGCAATTACCGCAGCCGTCGCAATAAAGAGCGACTGAAGGAACACTGTGGATTTAAGTCAGTAAAAGTCTGTCACTCCTTCCCGCTTTACCTAGAGAGTTTAACATAAATATACTGCTTCCTACTAGACAATGCAGGTCGACTCAGAATAAAACTTTAGTAAGAACTGCTCCGATGATTCACCTATGTATGGCTAACAGGTCATCGGGTTAAGTTTTAGGGCCGGAACTACGTTAAGCGGACGCCCGCGCGGTCTCATACAAAAGTGATCCGTTGTAGGGAACCGCGCGGGCATCCGTCGCAGGGAGCCGGGTCCCCTTTTTGCTACGTAATAGTTCTCCATCGACACAACTACATGCACACTGTTCAAGTTGAACGTGTCGCTGCACATTTTTTTAAATTTAATTCTTTTTTCAATTTAATTTAATAATTTAAATATTTCGAACTTTATAATTTATACCTGTCAAATAATGTATTTCCAGAATCTTATCGAATCTTATACAATTTATACCCAATATTAATTTAATTTAATTTATAAAATAATAATTTATATGTGTTGACCAATTGTATAAGCTGTGGACACCTTTAATTGACATATTTGCACAGAATCGAATGTCTATAAAATTACCTACGAGTATAGCATCTTGTTAATATGTCGTTGGCGTTCCTCATAATAATAAATAAATAAATAATAAGAGACACTGGGCAGGTAATAATCCGGTATTCGCAACGGGGACCGTCGCACACAACACACGCGCTTTGTCGCCCGCTTAATGCAGTTTCAGCCCTTAAATAAACAAGCCGTTCAGCGACTATAATAACGCTTATGTTGGCGTAAGAGGGAAAGAGAGGCTTCTCATAACTTTACATCTCTTTTTTGCTTCCTTCATTTTGTCCACCGCGATATTAACTCCAGTAAAGGAATTTAATAGTGCCATTACCAGTAAAGGCTAAGTAATAAAATTTTAACACAGCGTTTCAGAATAGTTTTAGAAAATGCGAAACTATTTCCCGAGCTCACGTTTCTTTAATAACCGTTCTTTATATTAAAAGGTATTTAATTAACAAAATGGTGCGCTTACTTTATATCAACTTTATGAGATATTTAGAAATTTTATCTTGTCCCGAAACTACGGAAAATTCATTATTAAACGGAGAAGCTCCCTTAAGTTGGGGCTAATTAGCGTATTTTTGGCTGGGGGGAGGAAAAGAAATGGTCTGCTGGATACAGCTTTACGTTAAAAAGTTATCCTATTACTTAAGAAAACTACGAATTAAATATAGAAAGAAAAAATATTTATTTGGCGACTGTCACCAAACTGACACACTGACTGACTGACTGGTTTCCATGCCACCGTGCGCAAGCGGCTCACTTCTATACTAAGCAGAGTCCGGGGTAGCACTAACAGCATCCTACAGGTCATTGCGAATAAACAGGACTCAAACATCCTGAAAACATTTATTCGTGCCCAAATTGTTTAGTGTTAATATACGTATAATTTGTAAAAATATGGATAAAAATTGTCTGCAATAAAGATTTATTATTATTATTAAAAAAAGAAATACATCGTGTGAAATGATACGACTAGTTCTTTAGTACTCTCTTATAATATCTTAAGACTAGCTTTTGCCCGCGGCTTCGCCCGCGTACATAAATTATAGCATATGATGTCACTCAGGAATAAAGCAGCTTTCTATCGGTGAAAAAATTTTAGTAATCGGACCAGTACTTTCAGAGATTACTTCATACAAACAGAAAAACAAACTATACCTCTTTATAATATTAGTGTAGATAAATACTAAGTATACTATCAAAATAAATTAGTCAGCAGACACACACTCACGGTCGTACGTCAGATGTAAAAGCGTTAACAGCGTGTGCCTCACTGATGCACCAGAGGTTTATACAGTCTAACATTACAAACACAACCTAAAGATCTTAATATCAGTACCTAATACCTAATAATATATCATAGATTCGGCACATTTGTCATATCGTCCAACAAGTGAGCCGGCCTTGGCAGTTCGTTCGACGTACCTAGAGATTCCACTTGATGGACGTAATCCGTTTAAATTCAGTCTATAGCCTGAAATGTCACCTGCCGTCCTATTCGCTACGGGCTCGTGGTATATTTGGTACAGTTTTTGGTCTAAAAAGCTTAGGTCTAAATGATTAATATTGAATTTAGGTGTATATTCTTTATAAAAACTTACTGACTGAATGATAAATCAACGAACAGCCGAAACTAGGTATCACGGCGGTAAGTTCTCTCTTTGAGGAGTGGCTAGAAAGACGACGGCGTCCTCACTTTCCGCATGACGCTGGTCCTCACCGGACATGGTAAGTACGGGAGTTTCCCGAACACGGTGGAGGTGTACCCCGCTTGGGCGAAACACTGCCGTGTCCTCGTGGGGGTAATCGGCGGCAGCGACCTCTCGCACCGATTTCTGGTACAGACCATAGTCCGGAGCGAGAAGGAATGGCAGGCGGTCGCCTCCCTCTGCGAAGCAACAATGCTAGCGAAGGACGTTGCCGTACGTGTGAGGGAACGGACTTGTTCACACCCCAACAAAACCGTTGGGGTCCAGTAGAGCCAAAGCCTACTAGGGCCATAAGTCGATTTCTGAAAAGATTACGCGTGGTCCTAAAATGCAAAGGACAACTGAAGGAACATGGGTGTGGCGCCCTAGATTGATTTTTCACCCTAAAAAAACGTCGTGTGTTTTGTTTCTTCTTTCTGTAATGCCAAATAAACGCAATTTTCTTTCTTTCTTTCTTTTTTTCTTTCCTAAAAAAGTGTCTTGTAATTTTTTGTTACATTTTACGAAACAATTACTGTATACTTGTCTGAATAAAACGCGACAAAAACACGAAAAAAAGGTTCACGAAAAATATCTCATGGTTAATTCAACTTCTTTGTCTGCGTACCTTTACTAAATGAAAACGTCCATTTTATGCCTACCGTCTTTACGTTTTGTTTCGTTTTCTTGCAATTTGGAATGCTCGCGGCAATAAAAAGAATTTATTGGATATTTTTTTTTATAAGAGTTAGGAAAAGGCGTTGGCTGAAATCGGAGGGTGAGAGTTTGTAGATCTTAGAGTTTTCATTATACAAAATTGTAATTTTAGTATAACAAAAAAGTATAGAAGTACGAGTATGTATAGTACCTACCTAGGGAAATCAATGTCCCGGTAAGGATCGTGGCAATCCGATGGATGCGAGACGCACGGGATCGGTCATTGTAGCGACACTCGGGGGCTTAAGTCTTTTGGCTGAAATGATGATATTGATGAAGAAGAAGTAGGATAGGTATTGACACGATTTTCTATCCCTAATAAAACTGACATTTTATTCATATTTTAAGTACTTGAGTTCCATTTTTAAACGTGAAAATAGCAAAAGAAAATTGTATAAAACTGCGGGATTATTCAAAAGAGTTATCGTGACTTTGGAACGTAAAGGGCAGAAACACAGGTGGATTTTGGTCAGTAAAGGACATGCCCTCTCGCTCCAAACAGAGCGGAAGAGAAGTTATTTGATGATTTTTCACCTCAAAAAAAAAACTGTTCAAGCGCGACTTTTGATTTCCTAGCGAGTGTAAAAATAAGCTTCTAAACGGAGCATAAACGGCCTTTAGATTGGGGGTAGCAGACTTGAGTATTTGATATTAATTTCAGTTTCATACCTCCACGCGTTCTTGAAAAAAAAGGTATTGACAGACAGACAATAAAGTGAACTTATAAGGTTTTTTTTTAAAAAAAAAGGGTGGGAAAATCATCTAATGACGAATCGCGCTCTTGGGCGGAGCGAGAGATAGTGTCAGACTTTTACTGACTAAAAACCCACTCCTGTTCCTTCGTTGCCTTTCGTACCAGGGCCGAGTCTTCCTTTCAGAATCAGACCCTTGGCCCCAGTAATCTTCGGCCCTGCTGGGCCCCTACGGTTTGCTGACATCTCTTTGAGGCGCGCGTGGAACAGTACGCGCCGACTTGGGCTAAAAAGGATGAAAGTGTTGGCCAAAAAGAGCATTTTCGTAGACTGGTGCAATGCCTAGAAAGTGTTCCACTATAACCATCAAATCACTTCTCCCGTTCTGGGTGGAGCGAGAGGAACTCCACCCAGAGAGGGCGAAATTATTTCATGATTTCTCACCACATATAATATAAACCAGTCATAATGAGATCTCTCAATCGCTGAAACAGACGAAATAACCTGCCCAATACAACAAAGTTGAACATAACCACAGGTTTCTAACAAACTAATCTACAGACCTAAGTATATACCCATATGAAGCCACTTATCTACCTTCTCTAACTGAAGTTATCACTTAGCAAGGCCTGAACGACTTACCTAACTCGCACTAATACCAAATATTGTGGAAACTTCTCTCAAGACCTTTACGAGCTATTCGTTTGTGGCCCTCAGGTATACTAAAACTGTATTATCGGTATTCCTGATGGATTGGTTGTAATCGTAAATAGGTTTATGAGTGCAGCCTTTAAGTTATGGATATGAGGCAATATGTTAATGGGTAGCGAAGGTTATTGGTGGTTTATTGGTCTACAGGGTATCTAGGACCACAGGACGTTTGCTATTAGTGTTAAACGGAAAACATGCTATAGATGCTACACATGTTATAATTGCCATTGTTTTTGCAATGTTTTTTTTTTATGTTATATAAACCACAGCCATCTTTTTTTTCTAAATAATATAAACTAGTGCTTGACTGCGATCCCACTTGGTGATAAGCAGTGATGCAGTCGTTGATGGTGAGTCGCACTAGTTTATTAAGAGCTTATTAACTCTAGCCTTAAAAACACCTAAATTACAACCTTAACTTCATTATTAACTAGCTTTTGCCCGCGGCTTCGCTCCCATCAACTGACTACTATATTCTACTCTACCCTAACCTACTCTACCTCACTCTACCCTACTCTACCCAAATCGATAAAAATCAGTCTGTCTCCTGGTTTTAAGCTACCTTCCCACCAATTTTCAGCCCAATCGGTTCAGCCGTTCTTGAGTTATAAATTAGTTAGAGATTTATTATTGTAATAAAACTTCTCGTTTATTTATAGATTTATTTATATTTTTGTTTAGCCTCTTTTTCAACGGTTTTTTATAGTACGAACTCAAACACACAAAGTACAAAAACAAATTGAGCCGCGAAAAACAATTAAATCCAGTAATATCCATTCAAAAATAAATCAGACAATTTAAGCTTTTAAACACAGTGTTACGATGAATAAATGAAACGAAACCATACCACCACTCAGTAAACACAAACTAATTACTTATTCAACTCTTTTCATCCACCATGGAAAAATTTTAGCGTGCAATTCAGTGTAAAATAATATTAAATTAACCGGAAAGATACCCCGAACGGAAATAATGCTGAATATTGGAAAATAGGATAACTCCAACGTTTTTGTGAAAGCATGAATGTTTTAGTAGGAGATGGATTACTCTGGCAAGGAAGTGAAGGATATACGAATAAAATAGATTTTAGATGTTTTTTTTTTTTTTCATTTTGTGTGCTTTGGGGCTTAACATAAACTTCCATCAGCACATTTCCAGAAAGCTTGACTCAGAGCTTGACTGGCCCAAATATTGAAAGAGACTTTATATAAAAGAAAAAAAACTTGAGAGGTGTCAAGAGACACCCGGATGGAACGAAGTTCCTTTCAAATAATTAGTGAAGGAATTTCATCTCATCTCATCTCATCCATCATTCCATTCCATTCCATTCCATTCGCGTTCCATCGCGCGATAAGGTCTCATCCATCATTCCATTCCATTCCATTCGCGTTCCATCGCGCGATAAGGAACTTCGTTCCAAAATTAAGACCATCATCATCATCATCATTATAAATAAAAATATATAATAGAAATATATAAAAGAAATATAAATTAAGACCAAAAGTTAAAACGACACTTTTTGCGTGTCGCAACAACTTTTGGTCTTAATTTTTTCCGTCTAGCCCCCTTTCGCAACGCGCGGTAAAAAACTTCGATCCAAAATTAAGACCATCATCATCATCATCATCATTATAAATAAAAATATATAATAGAAATATATAAAAGAAATATAAATTAAGACCAAAAGTTGTAACGGCACTGCGTGTCGCAACAACTTTTGGTCTTAATTTTTTCCGTCTAGCCCCCTTTCGCAACGCACGGTAAAGAACTTCGATCCAAAATTAAGACCATCATCATCATCATCATCATCATGATAAATAAAAATATATAATAGAAATATATAAAAGAAATATAAATTAAGACCAAAAGTTGTAACGACACTTTTTAAGTGTCGCAACAACATTTGGTCTTAATTTTTTCCGTCTAGCCCCCTTTCGCAACGCGCGATAAGGAACTTCGATCCAAAAAAATTGGAAAAGTGCGAGTCGGACTCACTAAGGATTCCGTACCGTCCATAGCAAAAAACGGCAAAAAATCACGTTAGTTGTATGGAAGCCCCCTTAACTATTTATTTTATTCTGTTTTTTAGTATTTGTTGTTATAGCGGCAACAGAAATACATCATCTGTAAAAATTTCAAATGTCTAACTATCACGGTTCATGAGATACAGCCTGGTGACAGACGGACGGACAACGAAGTCTTAGTAATAGGGTCCCGTTTTTACCCTTAGGGTATGGAACCCTAAAAAGGAACATCTTCATCTTATCATTTCAAAAGAATCTGCCTCTAAAATCAGAGGGGCAGTACCCGAACTTTTAAAGAAAGTTCACATTCTAAGTCTCAGTCGCAATCAGTCGCTGTCACTCATACTTTTTTCAGATTTTTATAAGTTTTCGATATTGCTCGTCGTCAAGATGAGAATTTTAAGTTAAATGGTTTTAAATAGAATTCTAATGGGGGGAATATTAGAATGCCCCAAGTGCCCATACACCTGCACTTTGGAGAATTTGATGAGTGCTACCGATGCTGCTATTAATGTAGCCACCTATTGGGCCCAAACAGTTTGACGAGTTTACCATCGAATCGAAAAGAAGAAGAAGAAGAATAGAGAATTGAGTAAAAATAGAAGATAAATACTAAATTATACCGGTTGTGCTTTGATAAAATCAAGATCCATGCTAAATACTCATGTAGCATCCACTCCTATCAAAATCGGAGACTACACTCGCATTGTAGACGATTATATTTACCTGGGATAAAAAGTCTAGTTAGATAGGTCTAACTTCTAAAAGTAGGTCAATCGTTGAATCTAAATCGTCTGGGTAGCGTTCGAAAAGCTGCGCGGTATTTCTCGTCCGACATACGGAAATATCTCAAGAAGCAAATCTATGACTAGTGCGTGTTGCCAGTGATGACATATGGCACTGAACAGGGTCGCTTACAATGTTCCTCATCAGAAGACTTCAAAGCACTCAAAGGGCAATGGAGCAATGGCTGATAAAATTAGAAGTGAAGATATCCGCAGGAGAGCCTAAAATACCGACATAGCTCTAGGACTTGACAAACTTAAGTGGCAGTAGTCATGGTATAGCTGGAGCCGTAAGATTCTGGAGTGACGACCTCGTACCGGAATACGTGGCTTTGCTTTGCGCGTTGGAAGGCCTCCCAACAGTTGGACCGAAAATATGGTGAGGGTCGCGTGAAAACCGATAGATAAGTGACGCACAGAACCAGTCGTTGTGGCGACACTTGGGGGAGGCTTTTCTCCAGCAATGGAAGCCTTTCGGCTGAAATGATGATGATGACGTTTAATAACACTAATGTTCCGAAAGCGAAAGCTTATTTATATGTGTAAATATTGATTGCACCTTCACGCTCAAACAGCTGAATGGATTTGGAGGAAATTTGGTAAACGAGTAGGCCATATTCTGGAATAGCTAAATATGACACATTTTATATATTTTCTTAGGTTCACGCGAGCGAAGTCACCAGCAGAAACGAGTAAGATCATAAATGTAAAAATCTTGTTTCCAAAAATGGTTACGTGGATCAGATAAATTGCAGTCCCATATAAACTAGCGAGCGCCATATTCATTCAGTTTAATGTCCTTTTCGTTTACATAAAAACTCGCGTAGTTTTTCCAACTGCCCACTAACTAATGGTCAATGAAAACTCCATTAGTACGAGCATTAAAATCCACTCGCTCATGATAATAAAATCATAACAATTATCATTTACATGCACGAGTGTAATGGCATAATGAGAAATTTTGGGACAGTTTTTGTCTAGCAGAAAATTCGGGAAACAGCTTTTGATAAGGACTAGCTCAGATTGATGTAAAGCGTTGGTTGTTTTTTAGGAGGTAAATATATATATTTTTAAGATTTCGTTAATGATAAATGATATTCCTTTTTCAAATAGGTTTTAAAAAACACTCATCATTTCAGCCGATAGACGTCCACTGCTGGACATAGGCCTCCCCCAAATGTCGCCACAACGAACGGTCCTGTGCGTCAAAACTGCGTCTTCCGGTACGCGGTCGCCACTCCAGAACCTTTCGGCCCCAATGGCCATCTATTCTGCGAACAATGTGCCCTGCCCAAAAAACACTACTACACGACAATTTTTTCGTCAGTTTAAACTAGACCAGGCCGGTGTTTCCTAGCTGACTACCGTAAGAAGAAACACTGAAAGAAACTCAGAGGTCAGTCTCTTTAAAGTCCATACAGCAAACATGTAATTGTCAAATCATCAAAGAAAAATGCAGATTAGTGTATCTGATGGTCTTTTGAGGAAAGAACCACACTGATTTGAATGGACCTGTCCAGTCAGTGCAAGCATTTGTCAGTATTCGTACACTTCAAGTCAGGGCTAAGGAGCTCAACTATTGTTGTTTCACACTACATAGAAAATACAAATTCATAGCAATAACGACTACTAGTTGTGGGATTTTTATATAGAGCTACCGCAGCCCTCGAACGCTAAGGGCAATAAGAAACATGAACATAGATATGTTTTAGTCAGTCAAAGTCTGACACTCCCTGTCTTTTACGACCTAGGCCTTAGAATGATGCCTTTGAATATATCGCGGTCAAAATTGCTCCCAAAGTGACGACGTTCGTTTAAGCTACAATCTTTAACTGTCATTAAAATCTATAATATAAAAAAGTTGTATTTTTTGTTGTAATTTTTTATTTGACAATGTTTAGTTATGGACCACCACCACCACTAAAAAGTGCCCCTCATCCAAACATAAATACCTTATAGCCAGAGTGCATCTCATGACAATTCTAATAATACCAAACACGGTTAGATTACTTACGTTAATTTATTACAGAGTTCCGGTGCCTAACTTCCGGCTTCATCATTAGATCAGTTCGATATATTCCCCCTCTTCTCTCAGTCAGTCATCGACTACACGTATAAACAAAGCAATTTTACTTGATACAACGGTTCTGCTGTGATCCTATGAGGAGTTCTGTTCCATAACTTCGAAGTTCATGATCAGATCATAACAATATTTCTATGGGACCAATTCGGAAGCATAACCTTTCAATAAAAAATAATAATTTCAAAACCGGTGAACATACATAAAAAAAAAACAATTCAGCCGAACATAGAACCTCCTCCTTTTTGAAGTCGGTTAAAAATAGTTACAGTAAATTTAGGTATACGGTGATATCCTAAAAAAATATAATCAGAAATATATAGTTAAAATGTCGGTCAGTATACGTAAAAAAGCCAAATCAAAATACAGGGATCGTATATGGTAAAAAGGGCTTCTCAAAAACAATCGAATGATACCAATAAAACACCATATGACCGAGTGAAGCAGTGCGGGAAACGTAAAAGAATGCGGACGCGGATCAACCCAGACTAGAAGTTATTGGATGATTTTCCACTTTAAAAACAAAGAAAACCTATTATTCGGTTTTTATTTCATTAAATATTTATTTCTATATCTTTTATTTATTAGATTCTGGAGTGGAGACCGCGTACCGGAAGACGCTGTGTTGGAAGCCCTCCTACAAGGTGGACCGATGACCTGGTGAAGGTTGCGGGAATCCGATGGATGCGAGACGCACAGGACCGTTCGTTGTAGCGACATTTGGGGGAGGCCTATGTCCAGCAGTGGACGTCTATCGGCTGAAATGATGATGATGATGAAATATTTATTTTATTCTGTTATTTAGTATTTGTTGTTATAGCGTCAACAGAAATAAAATTTCTGTAAAATTTTCAACTGCCTAACTATCACGGTTCATGAAATACGGCGTGGTGACAGACGGACAGACAGACAAGCAGACAGATGGACGGACAGCAGAGTCCTATAACGACTACTGTCAACTGAAATGTAAAACCAAAAATTTGAACGTTTGAATTGCTGCAATTTTCTGCTAAAGATAACCTCTGTAAGGCGACACATATCAAGGTACATTCTACAAAGCATTTTCCGGACACGTACAGGTAAATAAGTAGGTGTGAGTTTGCGAGTCGGTGTCGACTACCCGATCTCTCCTTCAGGCAAGTGTATCGATTTACGAGAATTGGCACAGGTTCCCTTCTAAATGATTGTATTTACTTTAAATCGAACGAAGGATTGAAGTGAGGTGAAGGAGTTTAGCAATTATAGAAATAGTGTTATTACACTATTTTTTAACCGACTTCAAAAATGAGGATGTTCTATGTTTGGCTGAAAGTATTCTTTTTTTATGTATGTTCACTGATTTCTCGGTCAATTGTGGACCGATTTTGAACATTATTTTTTTTATTGAAAGGTTATGCTTACAAGTTGGTCCCATAGATAATTTAAATAATTGGCAATTTTGTGTTTAAAGAAATTTATTATCATAAAAACTACAGTGAAATGAGAAACATGTATTTTTGTAGTTCATATTTGTATTATTTTTGTATAAGTAGGTAATTCTATAATGCATTCAATAGACACACTTTACTCATTCAATAACACGTCATACACAGGTGTACGAGACTTCATATCACGTGTTACATATTACTACCATTCATATTAGCTTTGAAGAATTTCTTGTCTCAAAGTATTTGAAAACCGCCAAGAATATTATAATTGCTCACACCTGTGTCTTTGTAATATGTCTCAGCGAGATTGGATTGAATTCCGCGAATTCACTGAGTCATCTTAACCATTTACTTAGAAACGTACTCTAATTTACTCTAGTCTCTTGAAGTATATACTCTTCATAATTTATGTTATTTGTATGTTAGTCTCTGCCTGGAAGCAGTATGTGCGTTATATTCTGGTTAAAGACGTTTAATGCGAACAAAAAAGGTAACCAAGATTTATGTAACTCATAATATGATTTAAAAGAGTGTCGTCCATGTAGTTTTTTGCACGTTCTTCTCCATAGAGATCTACGCTTTGGAACGAGCAATTAAGCTTCAATTTAGCTTCACTTTTTTTGACTAACCGACATTTTGACAATTCAAGTGCCTTTAATTGGTCTATTTGAAATATATAAAAGGAGAAGCTGACTGACTGACTTATCAACGCACAGCCGAAACTACAGGGCCTAGGAGCGTGAAATTTTGCACAAGGTTTTCTTATAAGATGTAGGCGAGCACTAAGAGAGGATTTTCCAAAATTCGCCCGCTAAGGGGGTGTAATGGGGGTACAAGTTTTGTATGAAGAAACCTATTATTACGCGGGCGAAGCCGCTGGCACAAGCTAGTTTGAAATAATCGTTTATGATTTCTGATTTCTGGTAAACTAATCGGCACGGTTGGTGCAGTGGTTGAGCGATTGGCTGCTGCGCTGCAGGTCACGGAATTGATTCCCGCTCGGAACAAACTGGTCCTGGGTCTGGATGACCATGCGTCTGGATGCATATGTGACTTTACATATTTGTGAATGCACCCGCGGTATAGGAGTAGTGTCTAGTGTTGGGTACTATTTTTATTTTAAAAGTATATCTCAAAAACCACCACCACTGCCTATGTACCACTACTGTACATGGCTCACCGTCCGACCGTCCGGTAACCGTCTGGACCGAGCCCAAGTCGTCGACGGCGCGTGTTGTTCCACGCGCGCCTCTAGGAGATGTCAGCAACCGTAGGGGCCCAGCAGGGTCGAAGCCTACCGAGGCCAAGGGTCTGATTCTGAAAGGAAGACTCGGCCCTGGTACGAAAGGCAACGAAGGAACAGGAGTGGGTTTTTAGTCAGTAAAAGTCTGACACTATCTCCCGCCTCGGCCAAGAGCGGGGGATGTCATAAGATGATTTTCCCACCGAAAAAAAAAACCACTACTATACATGAAGAGTGGAATAGAATAGAATAAATTTTATTGTACACCAAAGAAGTAATACAAGTTTACATAAATAAATAAAATCCATTCCTTCATATTCCGACAATTAGAGTTACAATAATAGTAATGTACCTACAGTAATAGCAATACTACGATTGTGTTCAAAATTTTGTTTCTTGGTATTCCCCAAATCAATTTTAAACTAATAGTAAAACTAATACTTGATAAATTAATTATTAAATTCTTAGAAAACATTTATTTCCGTACTCAGTTTGCCTTAAATAAATTGTAATACAGTTAGCATTTGTGATTGTAAAATTTCTAGAAATCAAAACCGCATTTGAATTTTCGTTACGAGCTTTTAGCTGGCTGGTGTTAGTTTATTTTCATACAATATTTAAAATACGATGTGTGCACTTTAATAGTTCAAACACAAAACTCCAAATATAAACATATTTTTAACTCAACAAAAGATGGTATAAAAATAATCCCGTTTACAAAATATCGGCTCGTAAACGTTAACTATCGAAGTCCATTGTCGTCCATTTTATCTATGTAGCGTGTGCAATACATTGTTGCAACAAATGACCGTCATTGGCGAAATGGCTATGTTTGGCAGGATGATTGGTCATAGCAATATTTTGTGCTTCTATGGACAGTAGATGGGCTTTTTTTTTCGGGTGGGAAAATCATCTACTGACATCCCCCGCTCTTGGGCGGAACGGGAGATAGTGTCAGACTTTTACTGACTAAAAACCCACTCCTGTTCCTACTTTGCCATTTTTCCAGGGCCGGGGATCTCTTTCGCATCACTCATGATTCCAGTAGGCTTCGACCCTGCTGATTATTAGATGGGCTTTCAGCTAAACTGGCTGATTATACTTTTATCGCGTTGATATCCTCTAGGTTACACACCTACATTAGTATATAATAGACAAGATAGAATTAGTACTCTACTTTTAAGCGGCAATTTCCATTAAAAATTACTAATTTTGAAATGTTATTTTTTTTTTCATCTGTTATTATGGGTTTACCCATTTTTTTCTTCTCACAAGCCAGCCCTGTATTCGAGCGAACAAAAAAACAAATAAAATTAATCAAGTCGGTCAAGTCGTTTTTGAGTTTAAGCGACGCTAACGAACAGCAATTGATTTTAAATATATGTATAGACAAATAGTACAGGATTGTTCGAAAGAGTTACAGCTGCTCTGGAACACAAAAGACAACTGATGGAACACGGGTGTTTTAGTCAGTAAAAGTCTGACACTGCCTCTCGCTCCACCAAGAGTGGGAGGTTGGTTGTTGTGGCGCATTACTTTGTGTAATTTATTTCAACACCACTGCTCTCAAAACGGTGAAGGAAAACATCGTGAGGAAACCGGTATGTCCTAGAACCAAAAAATTCAAAGACATGTGACATCCACCAACCCTCACTGGGCTTGCGTGGTGGATTACGGCCCATTCCTGCTCCTAGAGAGGAGGCCTGAGTCCCAGCAGTGGGAACATTATAAGGCTGATTATAAGTCATTCTTACACTCTTTACCGTTAAATAGTATTACTTAAATACCGAATAACTGTCGATTTTATATCTTACCAGTTTCTGCCGCAAAAATTATCCTAAAGGAACATAATTCTGGTATAAAATGTATCTTATGCGTTATTCCAGAACATGGTCTACCCACGTGCCAAATATCATCCAAATCCTTTTAGCAGTTTCAGCGTAAAGGAGTTGCATACATACACTCACACGTGGATACAAACTTTACCTTTATAATGGGTATTAGTGTGATTTAAAGTGGGTAAATTGCGGTAGGCAGCCACATTACCAAGTGGCGCTGGATGCAAAGCTGCAGTTACTATTTGGCAAGGCTGCCTTCCACTTATACAAAGTTTTGTAAACGCAACTTGGCACGCGGTTGATATGGCTTTATATTTGTTTTTGAAGTTGAGATCAGTTTGAAGGCTATGCTCAAAAGATATTGTATAGTAATAATATATTGTGTATTGTTGTATTGTGTTGTTGTATTGTGTTGTAATGTTTTCTTTCTTTTCTTTCTTTCTTTCTTTTTAGTGATTTTATTATTTGGTGTTTGATGGAACTCGAATAACTACAATGTATGGTCCAAAACTAACATTTCATTTTAATTAAATAAATAATACAGGATTGAGGCCCAAACAGCGACATGCGGCCGCGGCAGACCACGAAGGAAAGCGCAGGACAATCTGGACTTCCTTGAGAAATAGAAAAAAGAAGCGAAAAATCGTGATCGTTGGAGTTAATGGTATATCAAGGCGGACCGATGATCTGGTGAGGGTCGCGGGAATCCGATGGATGCGAGACGCACAGGAGTGGTCATTATGGCGACACTTGGAAGCCTATGTCCAACAGTGGACGTCTTTCGGCTGAAATGATGATGAAGGGAATGGATCCGAGGCTTTTGTCCTTTTTTTGGAAGTGCAATAATAATAATAATAGGAATAAATAATAACGGTGGCGGTGGCGGGTGGGTAACGGTGTATAATAGCGGTGTAGTCTCAAAAATCCTTTCATTATTCCTTATATAAATAATATATATTTTTGCATATATATATGTAGGTTTATATTATATTAAATATTTGTGTATGTTTATTTTATGTATTTATACATTTGATCCCTTGTTTTCGTATTATTCTTTTCTTTTTTTTTTATGCACCTACCATGTTTTCTCTTCACTACCCTTGGTTGACTGGTAGAGAATGCCTAAGGCATTAAGTCCGCCTTTGTACCTTTATGTTGCATGAAGTTTTAATAAATATAAATAAATAAAACGTAAATGATTACTGTAATTTATAAATTCATTATGCATATATGTGTACAATTACCAAACACGGTATTAATTACAAGTGGCTTAAAATCTCCAAACATAGTATTAATTTATCCCACAAAATATGCAGTTGGCCACTTAATTACAGCGGTACAAATAAAGCCACACAGCTAAATAGTCCCACTAAAAGCATGTGGAACCACAAATATGCTCCAGCCGATCATTTAGCGGGATTGACCAATAAACAGTGGGGAAAGTACGTTCCATAGTGTATGGCGAAATATCATTCACAGTTGAGTGTTATATTCGAGAAATGAAATCGAATCCCCCTTCAAATGTAATCAGAGACTCTTGCCGGGCAAACTGCCAGGGCGGATAGTGGCCAGATCCAAAGACTTACTGGCACCGAACACAAAATACACGTAAAAAAAAGATAAAACGGAAACATCCGAACGAATGTTCGCCAGTGCGAAAAATGCGATTTAAATACACGGAGGACTGTAGCAATATGCATGCTTTTTTCTATTTGCTAAATTAATGGCTCTAATAAACAAATATTTTTAAATGTCTTCATTAACAATAAAGTTATAAAACTTCAAAGCTGCTAATAAAAAAGACAAGTCCGACATGGACTTTGACGTCAAAGTTCATTACGCCCGTAGTTAGAAAGTGGCTAGAGAGACAGATATATATTTGTTCAAAATCTCGTTCATTTTTCTGTGTGTGTACATAAATTGTTAAATAAATAAATAATAATAAATAATTTTGATATTGTTTTCAAAGTTGGTATCCTATTTTTTTTGTATGTTTATGGATGATTTGGTGAAACTGGTTAGACAACAAATATTTTTATGTTACTGCTCAGACTTGTGTTAGGATCACGGTTAGTTTATTGAAGAAACATAATTTTACAGTCACTGTGTTAATAAAATTGATTAAAACTAAACTTCGAGCGTTGATGTGACTATTGATTTGGCGCAATTGCAGGCAAGATAAGAGAAATGAGTCAATTATGCAGATCTCAAGAACTCCCCCACTATGATGGATGAACCACGTTTACTGATGCGTATTGAAAAAAAAGGGGGTAACATTTTCATTATTTCGAGAGCATTTTTAGATGATAAACGACTTACCTTTTTTTGTTCACTGTCTTTTTTGGGTCCAGCACGGATTTTTACGCAAGCTATTTCTTTGTGGACTTACCTAGAACAAAGATTGTTTATTGTTAGATTAAAATTGCTATATGAAATACAAATGTAGTTTATGGTGTAATATATTTTCTGAAAATAATGTATTAATATTACAAGGCTGAATACGCATAAGCATAATCAGCCTTTTAATGTTCCCACTGCTGGGACTCAGGACTCCTCTCTAGGAGATGAAAAAATTCAAGGCTAAATATTTGTTTTTATTACTAAAAATTCAAGTGTGCATACGACTGTAATAAGACGTTATTTTTGTGTTGAATTAGACTCATTATTTTATATGTACATATTTAGTAGGTAAATATTATGTTATCCATATCCAGTGATGTATACGTTCAAAGATAATGAGCAGCGAAGGTCCTGTAGTAACGGCCCCCAACTTACCCGAGTCGTACGTCGTGGGTTCAGACCCAGACAGACGCTTTACTTTGTGTTTACTATTTCATCACTTTTGCCCTCAAAACGGTAAAAAAACGTAATGAGGAAACCGGTGGGTATGTCCTAGAACCAAATATTCGAAGACATGTGACATCCATCAACGCACTCTTTCTCCTAAAGGAGGGCGAAGTCCAAACAATGGGAATATTTTAAGGCTGATTATGAGAAGCTTTTCATAAGCAATACCTGAAACATTTAATATTGCTAAAGACACTCTTAAAAAAATATTTAGGGAATACTTTTTCCGAGACAAAAATCATGGGCTATCTCTCTAAGTAAAGCTTCAGGGATCCAAATTACATTATAAAATGCAAGTCAAGGATCGCCCAGAGGACACACAAACTGACTATCACAAAAAATTAAGTGTCTCACATTTCCTTTCGTTTCCGCGGCAAAAAGGTTCCAGTTTCATACAAGATAAACAAAACGACACTCCTGGGTTATCTCTTAGGGTTCCCTGTTGTAAAAACGTGACAAAACATTGATGTTTTAGAATTGCATAATTTTATGTGGCTACCGTTTTTAGGGTTTTTAAGTACCTACAAGATAATCCGCTTTTCGGTGTATGCTATAAGGGCTATATTTCACCGGGACACCATGGCGGTGCGACCAGTTGCGCCGCCACGGTGTCCGTAAGCTACCAAACTAGACACCATAAAGAAACCAGAGTCGCTACACCACACTGAGACAGTATCAAAATGGACCTTGAGTGGACGCGTCCGAGTTGGTCGCGCCGCCAAACGGACATCAGGTGAGTAACTCTCTATAGAGCTGTATACATTTTTTTGGTAGCGGCAACTGCTCGCGCCACCATGGTGTCCCGGTGAAATATAGCCCTTACAGTGAAGGAAGGTGAGACCTCTGACACTCTGAAAGCTAAGATTGAACTTGTGTTATGGGTGTTAGAGGCCTTACCATAACGTGTTAAAATATCAGTCGTGCGAGCGAGGAAGAAGGATGGAGCTATACACCCTATATAGCTCCATCCCTTTAACAGTTCAGTTTAGATCGTAAAATGGATCGCGTTAAGAGCTCGTGGTAGGAACTCAGGGCTCTCTAAAAATTTACAAAATCATAAAAATCGAAGTTTTTGTCGTGTTAGTATATGACATAGGTATTTTAAAAAGAATACGAAAGATTTTAGTTATACAGAAACAAAAGTGAAGAGTTTTAGCTGTATGATGTTTCGGTCGATCCTAGATTATTCCTATGGCTTCATCGAAATGTCATTTCAAAATTAACTATTCTACAGCAAGTCAAAGGTCACCAGGGTTGCAAGATTGTTCGAGAATCACCACGACAAAAGGCAACTGAAGAAACACGAGCGAGTTTTGGTCAATAAAA